>JAZHRO010000073.1:119095625-120560000 GCA_037157565.1 Thalassia testudinum
AGGGTTTTGGTCACGATTAAAAATCGTGACCAAATAACTCATAACTATCACCAATTAGCAACAGCAAAAGTTACGTTGCGAAATGGTCTTTGGTGACAATTCCACACAAAATCATTACCGAAGGCTGTGGTAATGATTCTACCCAAAATCGTCACCAAAGCCGCAGGGTTTTGGTGATGGTTTTGGGTGTCACCGGCACCAAATCCCTAAGCTTTAGTGACAGTTCCACCTAAAATCGTCACCGAAGCCCACCATTAGCTACGTTCTATAACTTCTGTCATGGTGCTTTGGTGACGATTTTCAGTGGAACCATCACCAAAGCCCTATGCTTCAGTGTCGGTTCCACCCAAAACCATCACTAAAGCGCACTGTTAGATAAGCTCAGCAGCTTTGTTCATGAGCCTTTGGTGATGGTTTTGGTGGAACCGTCACCGAAGCATAGGGCTTTGGTGATGGTTCCACCTAAAACCGTCACCACCGTTAGCTACATTCTGCAGCTTTAGTCATGGTTATAAACTGTGACTAAAGACTTTTAGTCACAGATCTAGAATCTTAACCGAAGAGAGACCTTTGGCCATGGTTAATAACCATGAGCACAGGTTGGCATGGAAGAAAGAAGGTTCCTTTGGTCACGGTTCCCTAACCATCACCAAAGGGTCATTGTGACTAAAGGAATTACCTTTGGTGATAGCTAACCAACCATCAAGAAGGATTCTCCTTGGTAAGGCTAGTAATTTTAGCTTTCTTACTAAAAATGGGCTAGTTATTGTGCACCAAGGAGGGTCTTTAACAAAATCAGATAAGAAGCAAGTATTTCCCAGATGGTAATTTTTTGGAATATATGCCCAAGTCACCAGATTCTTCCTTCATGAAGGCGCTTCCAGCTATAAAAAGTATGCTTTTTAGCAATGTGTTATGGTTAGTTGGAGATGGGGAGAATATAAATATTTGGAGTGATCCATGGTTGAAGGCTGAAGAGTAAAAGTCGATTAGATAGAGTATACTCCAGGAATTAAAGGCGGTAGATTTGATAAATGAACAAAATTAGAACTGGAATGAGGAAAAAATTTCCAGTAGCTTTGACCGTAAGACTATAGAAAAAATTTTAAGTACTCCAATAGACATGGGACAAGACTTACTAATATGGAAACCACATCCTAATGGGAAGTTCTCAGTTAAGTCTGCGTATATGACCTTGCTAAATGAAGAGGGAATCAACTCTAGTCTTACAGAGAAACAAATAGCCTATTGTAAAAAGGTTTGGAATATGAATGATATAGCTCCAAAAATAAAGTTATTCCTCTTGGAGAGCAGTGATTGATGCTCTGCCTTTAAAGGGAACATTATTGAAAAAATTTTATATTGAAGACTCATTGTGCCCCTTTTGTCGAATTAATAAAGAGGATTGGGTGCATATGATTAAAAATTGCCCCTTTGTAAGGGCAATTTGGTTTTATTTGGATATAATAGCATGGCTTGAGCAAGATGGCCGGATGGATGAGATGGAAAAATTGACTAAGCTATTCCAACTGGTAGGGCTCAAAAAAGAACTGATAGTATATTTGTCGCACCCTTTATGGATACATAGATGCAAAGTTGTGAGAGAAGGGGAGACTCTTTCATTAATGGCAGTATAATTCTTAGTGTGCGGGGTATTTTATCATGTCCCTAAATCAATGCAAGATGTCACGTAAACAATCAACATAATGCAAAGGGAATTTCAAATGAAAAGTTTTTTTTTTCTGAACAGGACACTTCAAATAAAATTCAAAAATCCAAAAATACATAAGGGAAATATATCCTTTTCTATCTTGAACTAAAAGTCAACATCGAATTAAGAATAAAATTTCATACTAACCATTGCAGCATCAAATACATAAAGTTTCTCCCCTGAAGGAATATGAATTGTCTTTGGTCCTACTTCACCCTTTAGCAGCTTGTTAACAAGGCGAATATTGGAAAATGTAAGTTGACTTGGGATCCCATGAGTATGGCTTCAACTTTGGAACTTGTACGTGATTCCATGTTGGGTTGTCCATTGTGATGGCCTCATTGGTGCTTCTGAACATGTCTGGCAGGACACTGGACTGAACTACCTTCAATTAGAGATATCATGCCAAGAATGATCCTTTCAAAAAACCTCATGCCAAGAATGAGCTCCATCCAAAAAAATAGAACTTTAGATTTGGGTGAATTACTACTGAAGCTTCCACTTCCAGCTGCATCTATTGCTACTATTGCTGTATCTGCTATTGCTACTGCTGCATCTACATCTACTACTGCTATTGTTGCATTTGCTACTACTGCTGCTACATCTGCATTTGCTGCTGCTACTGCTGCATCTGGAAAGGTGACTCTTTATGGAATAAGGATGGAAAAGAAGAAAATATATATAATACCTATTAAGCTCCAAAATCTATCTATCTACCTAGGAAATAGACCACTAAAAAGGGGAGCATCTCTACTGCAACTCTACTACTGCATTGTTGAGTTGAATGCTATGAAGGAGGGTCACCACACAAGGTACTGATTGGCAGAGTCTGGAGATAAAAATGGGCAAAGTCTGGAGAGCATTAGCACTGAGAATTCATTCTCAACATGAGACCAACTATCTCTTTACCAACATGTTCCTTTCTAGCCAAAGTAGTAGGCATAGATCAAGCTTTCTACCTTGGATGTGGAGCTCAAGTATAAGATTTTGTTCGTGGTAGTACTGTCACAAAATGCTCACAAATGAGAAGGCCATTCTTTCTAAAAAAGAAAGCTAGGAGAATACAATGGAATCAAACTGAAACCAATGGAAGATACGTACATTTAAATTTACTATTGAAAATAACTTTTACAAGTTGATTAATGAAACTTTTAAATTTGAATAACTGCATTATAAACTCTTGGGGAAATGTTAAATATGCACTACCAAACACACCAACCCCCTTAGAAAAAAAAAGATGCTTCTGTCTGCTAGTGTTGATTGGATGGTGGAGTAGGTGATGAGTCCATTTTAATGGACTATTGTTATGCCTAAGTAATTCAATTCTAACATTGTATGTTTGTTAATAATCACATTTGGTCATTAAATGATTGCATGTGTCATTATTTAAGTTTATATTTCTTCTATTGCTTATTATGTAATTATATTTCATGCAGGGTCCCACAACTGTGCACTCATCTTCTCCCATTAATCTACTCCATCAGGCTAATAATCAGGAAGAAGAGGGAGGAGGACCAATTGTAGAAAAGAATAGGGGGTGAAAAGATATATCTTCCCCCCACAAATATCTAACCTACGACAGCCGTCGTCCTTCAACAGAAAAATAGTGCTGGCCATATTTAGCAAGGGATTCTGAAAATCCCTTGACTCGCTGGAGAGAGGAGATAAAGAGAGAGAGGCGGAGGGGCTTGGGGGAAATCCATCGAGAAGTAGTACGTGCACTATGTGCCAAAGCCCTCCACCGCATGCCTTGCACGCCCTGCAGGCATTGCACCCACGACACAGCTGCACCCTCCACCGCCGGCCCACCCATCAGAGCCTTCCCTCAGTGCACGCCTGCAACTGCTTGCACTGCCTTCACAGCGCCAAGGTTTCACAGCACCCATCACCCGCGCTACTGCCACAGCTGCGCCTTCCAGCCTACGCCCTGCATCCACCGCCCATCTGTGCCTTGTACCCGCTAGCTACAGGCACGCCCCCTCCAGAGCCCTTGCGCACCCCCTCCAGTGCCCCTAGCAGCACCAGCGCCCATAGGTAGAAGCCGCAAGCAGGTGCTATGCCCAGCCTCTAGCGCCCTTGCACGCCCAGCCACCTGCGCCCTCACCACTCACCGCACTGCCACAGTGCACAAAGGTGCACACTGCAGACTGCACGGCACCTCCTCTTCGTCATCTTCTTCCTCTCTAGCACCTGCAAGTACCCAAAGCCATGCCCGCAGCAGCTCGCCTACAGCAGCCACGCACCTGCGGGCCGGGTAGTGCTGCCACGTGCGACCGCACGCAAGTGCACTGTAGCCACGCGTGCTCGCACGCCCACGCCCACAGCAGCCGTGCAGCCACCTACTAGCGACAGGTCGGCACTCCTCTCCGCCAGCCGACCGCCTCCGGCCACCTCCGACTGCCGGGTCACCACCATTATGTAGCCCTCGTCGAGACGTGCCTTCCCGCCGCATAGCTCCTTCCACGAAGCCTCCTCATGCATGCAAGGAAGAGAGAGGAAGCTTCCTCTGTTTTATGCTCAATTAATATTTACAGTTAATGCCATTGCCATTTAGATATTAATATTTTATTCAGGCCACATTGCATTGATGCACTCATAGTTTCCTAAAATTACTTCACTTGTGTTATGTGCATCATTTAACTTTGAATTTCAAATCAGATTTGCATGCAAGCTGAATTTACATGATATGCCATTACACATGCATCATATACATATTTTTGGAGCTTAATTTCTAACATGAAAATTGCATAAATAACCCTGAACTTTTAAGGAAATTGCAAGCTCCTTTTAAAATAGCATATTCCTTACATTAAAGTTGCAATAGTGTCTGCAAACAGTATATTCCTCTACTCATGAATTTATTGGTCTATTCCTCCCTGTGGATGTGACATCTTTACTGTGGTTAAATTTGATACTTAGTTTTGATTGAGAGATTTTCCACCACATAAAACACAACGGCATATCATTCTATTACTATCATAAATAAGCGAGAATCTCTTCATCAGTAGGGAGAGAAGGATATGGGGAGGGTGCTAAAATAATCATTATCCATGATTGAGATCCTTTTCATGAAAGCAAAGGTGCTAGGATCGTCAGAAAACTACTTGCCAAGAAGGTATTGACCACTAGTTCATACATAATTGGTATCTAAGTCATCAACACTGAACTTATTGAATTCTTCATAATGACTGTGTGGAGAGAGAAAATCTTATACCCAAACTGGTTTGGTTTAATTTAATATTTTTCATTGAATCATTTTTCTTATTTTTTTTGTGAGGATATGCATGGAAGTATTCAAATACTATTATAATGTAAAAATTACGCAGATATAGTTGTACAACTTCGACTTCAAATGTCTCACTTTAAAAAGGTTCCAATTACTAAATTTGTGGCATGTGGTACACATCTGAGAATTATATGATTTTGTATGATTACCTAAATTTGTTTTCGATAGAAATCCAATATGTATAGAATTTTGAAGTAATCATGCTTCAATGATAATGGTGGTGTCACAATTACCTTAAATAGTTGTATAGACATAAACACCTATATAGATCTTGGAAAATATTGGTAGTTATGGACCAAGAACCAGTTTGAAGACTGGTGAAAATTATAGGATAGAAATGGACACATCCAACCTCAATCCTTGAATATGCTCATGGTTGAGAATCTATTGTAAAGATTTTTGTTAATGTAGGAATGAGAAGTTGCTCAAAAATTGTCCCAAATGTCAAATGCGTGAGACTATTTTAATTTAGCTACATGCCCAAGGCTTGCACATGTTTAAACTTTTTATGTGCTTCTTTTTAGTCCAGATATGCTCTTATCATGGCACATTTTGTAACTTGGCCAACCTTTTGGATGTGACTTCAGCCACAATCACAAATTTTCCTTTTCTCTTAACATTTTCAGCAATTAGAAATCACAACTTCACAAGACATCTAGCAGCCATGATTCCTTTTCCCACAAATCGTGCGATCTCACAACTAGAAGTTGGTCATATGGCCAATGGGTTAAGATCAAACCAGATTGGAAAAAAATGTATTATTAAAGAGTTTGACTGGTTGAGCTGCCAGGAAATAGGATTGACAAAGAATACCATACAGCTACTAGTTGTGCACTTAAGAATCTATGTATTTTCTAGACACATGGCTAGAATTTGATGGTAACCAGCTGCGATTGCTTTTCTTACATGCATATGCTCCCATAGTATTCAACTAATAATCCCAAAGAATAAATTGCAAGTCTACAAATATGTGCTTATACCTCGTCAAAAAAAGAAAGTGCTTGTACAAGCATAAGAAGATAGTTTTTGTTAAGCATGCTGCAAAATAATTAATCAGTCAGAAGTAACTACAGCATGCTTGACAGGATATAGATGGTTAATAATTACTCTCCCATGCTTCTTATATAAAATCCGTACTCTATGCAACAACTCTGACTAGAATACCTACCAATAGCTTTGAAGAAGAACATACTAAGTTCAATAGTAGTAAGAGGAACTGCAGCAACTCAGCAATGATCTGGTCAACACAACAAACATTAGATTGATTCACCATACTCTGAACTTGATATGATTCCCCCAAAATCTTGCATATTTCTTTGGATTGTTATCTTTACTGAAAAGAGGATTTAAATTAAGATTTCTTTTCCCAAAGACTAATCAATAATTGAAATATTAAATCAGTAATTTAACCTGGTATAAGCCTGCCATATCATGAGTAGTCATAAAAGATCCTGTGTACACTCTTGTCAACTGCAACTCTATGTTCTAGTTGAAGCTGTCCAACTGCCTCCCAAACAGCAATCATCAACCCCATTAAGGGTGTTGCACCTAATCTATGACTTTACCAATAAAAAATATATTAAGTTCCCTATATATGCTTAAGAGATTTTAATTATGTTTTGCAGAACCTGGAAAAGAATACAAATGTATGATACTTTAGATTAGTTCTAGAATAGCAAAAAACTCAAAAATTAGGAATAAAAGAAAGGGAATGTAGATGGCAAATGGAAGTATACCATAGCAGCAGGATAACTAAATCTAAAATTAGTCTGTCACATCAACTTGGAAGCAAGGTTATTGACTGGAGAAGAAAATGTAATGTAGATGCAATGTGGAAGTATATAACAAATCCATACAAAGGACAAGGATCAAGAAAATAGGTTAGAGATGAAATACTCAGTTTCATAGCAATCTTCAAAATTTTATACATTTAACTAAGTCTTGGGCTTTGTCTTGATCTTTTCACCTTTACTTAAAATAATTTTAAAGCTTTCAAAGAGAGACTTTACTGTGAAAGTGCATCTTGTACTATGAAAGCTCCAAGTTGAGAAATAAAAAGCTAAAGCCGATAAGCCCATGAATGCAATGACAACTCACCTAGGAAAATAAAGACCACACCATCATGGTTACAATCATTGCTTGCATCTGTAAACAAAGCTCAATCATCAAACACATATATAATTACCAACATATAGAAGTCTACAAGTGGCAGTGAAGATTATTTCCACTAGGAAACCTATGGAAAAGGTTGTAGTTGCAGTCACTACTGTAAGAGTTAGCATCTTCTTGAAAGATGCTTCGAATGCTCTCAATCCTGTACCACATATGATAAGACCACATATAAAATCCTGAAACCACAAGATTGTTTAGTACCTAGCAGGCGACACAACAAATCAAATGTGTGATCTAGAATCAATGCCACCAGAATAATTTTCAAATACCAGAAATTAAGCTCTAAAAATTGGTAAAATAGTGTCGTACCAAGTCATTCATCAGATTTTTGTAGTCACCATCTCCATCTAGACCCTCCATAATTCCATTCAATTAATTTCTATTTGAGTTGAGAATTTGACAACCAAAGTCAGCTCCTCAAAGGGAAGCTGAAATCCTTTTTTGTGAAACTTCTACTTATAACCAACTTGCTTACACCTTAATGAGAGTGATTCAAAAAGTTGCAGAACTCTCACAAGCAACTAGGTTACCTGCAGCACTATTTCCACCAAGGATAAACTTTGTTCTTCAGCTATCAATTTCTTCGATGTTTAGGCATAACGAGTTGTATTAAAAAGCCAAAAGTTGGAAAAACCAGTTTGCACAGTAGGTTCACTTAAAGGTGATATCATAAAAGAGTAGACATAGATATAAGCAATTTTAAGGGATAAACATAATTGAGAAGAGGTACTGATTGGCATGCACTACCTCTTGGTAAACTTATAAGCTATTGTAAAGAGATATAAGCTATGGTAAAGAGATAATTGAATGCATTATTGAGTTGAATTCTACAATAAACCACACAAGGTACTGAATGGTAGAGGTGCAACTATTGGTCAACTTTGAACCATACCTAACAATAATAACTCTAATACATGAGTTTACAGGTAATTATCTCAAATTATGATCAAACAACAAATGTTACAACTAGTACATGAGAAAATGTTAGATTAAATATCTTTCCTACATGCATTGGAAAATCATTCTACCACAAAATCAGTCATTTTCTCAAGGAACTAACCCCATTTATATTCATACGTGCCAAATGTGAGAATCAATAAATACCAAGATAAAAAGCTGATATACCAAGCTATGGCCATATAGAGATTTCAGTTGTTTTCAAATAGAAAATTCAACAAGATATAAAATATAAGTTGGATAGATTAACAAGTAGTTTGATAGTGTTTAGTGCTCATGACAGGAGAAATTGGGATGAACTTAAAGCTCTAAATCCAAAATTGGATAGAACACAAGTTGGAAGGTGCATTACAATTCTCATGTATGCATACTTTCTAAGGTAGAATATGGCTTGCTTTGAAATGTGTAGATGCAGTTAACAAACTAATAAGAGTTCTATATAATAACACCTATGCTGGAAAACCCCCATTGAAAGCTACAGGTTCAAGTCTAAAGCACCCTGCTGATGCTGCATTGCAAATTCAATGCAAAACCTTAAAATGATAGTCATAAAGGATGAATTTTAAATCAGGCTTTATTGACATTGCAAGCTCTATCCTGCTATCTGGAAAGCCTAAAACCATGTAACGGAAGCAATCTGTTTTGTCTTTGCATTACACAGGAAAATCACGCCACCAAGCTCCCTGATTTTCTGATGATTTTTTTGGCTATTGTTTTCCATAGTATACTGCCCTTTGCTTTGTTGACCAAGCTGCTGTTGATTGCTAATGATTCCATTGCTATTTTGTTTAAATTGGTTATCGATGCATTTCTTCACCTCTTCACTTTGATCTGTGGGTTGTTTCCCTAAATTTTGTTCCTTGGGTATCCCCTCAACATCAGGATTTTCTACAAGCTGTTCTTTTGCGCTCTTCGCTGCAACTGAAACTTCAGTTACTTTTGCTACAAAGTTGAGTGTATTTACCGGATTTATTTTGGAATGCAAATTTTTTGATTCCCCATAATCATTCTTGGCAGCCTTCTTTCTCTTCCTTCACATAAGTCAAACTCACGAATCAGAATAATGAAACCAAGATAGATGAAGATGGTAACAGACAAGTCAAATTCCTAATGGATAAATAGATATTTTACCTAAAAAGGGAAACAAGAAGAATACAATAAAAGAACGTGAAAACTATATGTTTTAAAACCTAAAAGAAACCAACAAGACTCCAAAAAACAAACTTGATAGCTACTTATTCCTGAAAATTACATGTTTTAGGAAAACAAGTTCGATGAACTTTTTAAAATTCTCCGTTAAAAATCTCCAAAGGAGGAATATTGCCTATTAAGATGATCAACCTTTCATACACTCTTCCATGCAACTTTTTCCCTAGCAACAGGAGGAAGGAGCAGAACAATTGGAAGATGGTATATAGACAGAACTTGTTTTTGCCTTTACCCTTCAAATAAATAGAACTGTGAGTTTAAAATTTGGAATTAAATAAATTCAAAGCAAAAGTCCAAGACTGAATTGAGTTCACCCCAATCAAGTCAATAATTCTTAAAGTCTAACATTAGTTACATAGGACATGGAATATAGCTCAGAATGCTTTTATCTGGAAAGCCTTTTTCTGTTATCAGTAGATAGCCTCCATAATGATTTAAACACCCAGTACCTTACTGAATTAGATAACTGGTGCCCTATTTTGTAACTCAACAAACTAAGCCACGTAGTCTTCTCTCTCCATGGTTTGCTGCCACATCACAAACAAATAGTGCTCAACAAGTCTAACCCCACTAGTGATATAACAAGTATAACACTTGGAGGAAGGATCTCATACAAAGCACAAGCACACCCAAATTATTCAAAGTACCCAACTTAAAAGGCTTCAGCAGTACCTTCACTTCCACATCAATGAGAAAGTGATCTACTTTTTGAAATCTTGCAGAAACAATCTATTTCCAACAAGTAGGGAAAGATAAAGGACAAGCAACAAGCCCTAGCAAAAATTGTAGGGCCCTAAAGTTGAAAAGATGAGCCACAAAGAATCATTAACCAGTGATGATTTGCATTGTTTAATTAGAACCCCTTAACCAAATAGTCATGAGGAGTAGTGGATTCGCCTTTTAATGATTTAGTTTCCCTTTAGAAAGCCATTTCATGAATTTAACCTTTAAAGCAAGTGATCCAATAAAAAGAGAATATAATGGACAAGCTGAGGGACTGAAAACAAGTGATAGTGAACTTGCAGTCTCTAGAATGATTTGCCTCATTTGCCAACCCAGCAAATAATGAAGTGATACTCACAGGAACAGAAAGACTTGAAAAATATCACCGTTAGCCAAACTATGTTAGCAATTAAACCTACACAAAGAGAAGCTTAGAATTGTTATGGATTAAAATTTTCATATCTGGCAAAAAATAGGCAAGCTTGGTTATGTCGATTAAATGCATGGAGCAAATTCACATCAAATAGTTGGATATAAACAACCTAACGAAAAATCTCTAGAGAAAACAAGCAAGAGATCAAAAACAACAACATTGGACAAAGAACCATACCTTGAAGTGACACCTTATGCTGCAACAATCAACATATAGAAAAATAATAAGATGACAGAAGAATGCACAGAAGAGACTTTTTATGCTACATTCAGCTTCCCCAAAAAAAGGTGCAGTCTAACTCTTAAAAGCCTCTTGTAATGCATCATGCTTCTCCACAACTAAAGTTCTGACTCTAGCCCTTACACTTCAAAGAAGCAACTTCCATGTTAAGTGTAACTTTGGGTCAGGAATTGGAACTTCAAGTAAACAATGTGCTTTCCTACTTTGAACTCTTCTGTTCCATTTCCATTACGACTTGAATTAGCAAGGAAAGATAGTTATTGAGTCAACAATTACCTAAAGCAGAGAAATTTACAAGTGCATACATTATTGATGGGATTCTCAACTTGAGCAGAGAAAAGTCTCAACCACTACTACTTGTCCATTTCTTCATCTTTAGCCCTTACACTTCAATGAACTGATAACTTCTCAAAGAAATATATGCTTAGAAGGACCACATACAGAAGGGTGCATTTTCTAGTGAAGTTACAAAGCAAAGAGAGGTAACAAGCAACTAGATGGAATTTTTTCCCTCCATTCTGATCATTTTTGTGTCATCAATGTCACAGTTTCTGCTTCCCTCCCTCTCTCTTGTGTGTGCTTGCATGTTTGGGGGCCAGGGGAGGAAATGTTAGAGAATTTATTGCAAAGTTTTCTTAGAAATGATCCACCCAACTTTAAAGTCTTTAACCATATCAAAGCATTCCTAGACTTACCCCTTGAAATTCATAGGAAGATTCCCCACACTAGTTGAAAGACCCATCCAACTTTTTGTCATGAAAAATTAAAACAACATCCATATTTAACTTTTGTTCAAGACTAATGAGCTATCCTTTTTCAAAGTAATAAAAAGAATAATGTTATGGTTCTTGGTTAACTGTAAAACTAACCTAAGTTTTATAGGTTGCAGTGACACATGAATTATTTGAGACCAATAGAGAGAACTCTGATCAAATTAAACCTTGCATCATAAATCCTGCTCTTCTTGGAGTGATGGACAAGCTTGTGTGCTCACGTAAATTCGAGAACATGCCAACTGGTTAGAGTTCATGTAGAGACAAGATAGTGTTACATGTAGAGTCATAGACATTAAGATGTGGTTAATATTAATAGATAGGGTTTCTCCACTAAAGCCAACTAGTTAGAGTTGGGTGCTCTTGCATGGCATGGGGGCCACAACAATCTAAGGTCAAGATTAAACTTTATGTTGCCCATCAATGTCTCCAAATATTGGATCATACAAACAAGCAGTAAAGGAGAAATGAAAACAATGGTGATATAAATAGAATCTATATAGACTTCAATCATAGACCTTCATGGTATAATGAAAAAAGCTAGTTAGTGCACAAATGACTTGCACTGTGTTAGAGACCCAACATGCATTTGCACTATGTCAAAGAAGCTATACATTTTAGTGGTATTGGAATGAGATGCATAATTTTTTAATTTTTTTAATAAAGGATAGGGTATATAATAAATGCAATGCGAGTCTTGACTTTTTCATTTCTGGTGTTGTGTCAGATCTCCAACCAAGGCAACTCGAGCAGGTACCTAAATGCATAAAGAAAAATGTCAAATAACCACATGAGCAAGTTTATAGTTAAACATTTCTTTATCAAACAGATCGAGCATGAATATTACTTTAGCACTACTTAAGAGTGAGCTAATGCACAATATGACTAATCAACATACACAACTATTGGAAAACATGATCACAAAGGCAATGGAAAGTACCGAGCCCAGGGAGTTGGCTCCCTTGTCATGCAGATAAGTAAGCCCTCGACCCATCCCAAGAATTATGTTGAATCTTTGTTTCCAGTTAAGGATCCATGTTGTTCACCTATTAGGTAACCGCTACAAAAAGAACACCACAAATCAGAGTTAAACAAAAAAGGGTGAACGAAGGAACAAATGGTAGGTAGATCTGATACTTGAGCTCTTTATATCATTATTATGGTACTTGTCTCATACATTCACCACAAATGCAAACATACTGATATCATTATCTCCTAAATTCATATGCTACAAATGCAAACATGCTCATATCATTATTTTCCACATTCATATACCACAAGTGCAAATATATATTCTACCATTCATATATATATTCCATCATTCACCACATACATGATACTCATTCATAAATAAAACACATGTATATATCACATGTTTTGAAATGTATACATAAAACTAAACGTGAAAATAAAAAAAAAATCCAAGCAACTATGTAGTGGCTTCTATGCCACCAATTCCAGAACCTCTGTAGTCATCATCAGGTGGATGAGGTGGGAAGTGAAAAGAAGCATGATCTGCACCACCTCATCCAAATGAAGTTAAGATTGCCTAAAACTGTGCCTGAATCTCTCTCATTCTTGTTGTGCTTTATGTCTCTATCGTTCTAGTATATCATTTGTCTTGTCCAATTTCGATGTAACATCATTTAGTTTCTCTTGAAATGTCTCCACTTGTGTCTGTAACTGTTGCAACCTCTTTGAACCCCCCCATCACTTTCTTCCATACCAAGTAGTAATAGTCTCACTCGCACTAACACTACGAACAAGACCACCATGCTTGGGGGGCATAACTGTCCTAAATGCTTGCTCTATTGTCATAGGCTGTAATGGGCCAATCTCTGATTGCTCATCCATATCATCACTAGAAGGATGCATCAACTCCATCATGCGACCCTACACATAGTTGAGCTTATGGTAAGTTCTCCTAAATGTTTGTCACTAAGTTATTCATTACTTGTTTGAATGAGCTTACATGTCTCTCTTGATTTAATTGATCAATCCAAACATGAGGGCCATCAGCATTAGACTTGCTATGACTCCTCTCATAGATCGAAACACGATCAAGTTGTACACCGTTATGGGTATCTGACTGCATATTTGAGATGTGGTTAGGAATTAAGTTATCCTAAATTTAAGCTTCTCTTATTTAAATCTCATAACTTGTTAGTTTTATAATAGATATTATAAGCAATAAGCTTTCTATCGTCAATTAAGCCGATCAAAATGTACTTACATAAGTATCCCTCAAGGTATCTATGCTCATCCGTCCCAAGCAGAGGGTTGCAGTCAGAGCTTTCGCCCTATTGGCTTTATTTTTCTTAGCTTGCTCCTATAATAGTAAAATATGGAAATTGGTACTTAATCATTTTGCGGTTAGCATAGAAGTTATTAATATAAAATATTAATTACCTTCGTGTTTTCCTGAACCCAATATTCACAGCACTCCACCCAATGACCAGCTTGTATTCCTGATGGCACATCTCTTAGTTCATCCTCATAATTCTTACCAATAAAGAACTATTTATATATATAGAAAAGTCAGCAACACCTAAAAGTAAATTGTGTTATTATGAATTCTAAATATATGCTTATGTCTTACTTGGATTTTAAGCTCTTCTCTCCAGCAACGAAGTGCCCTCCCTACTGCTTGGAGAATATATGTAGTCGTCATCGGATTGTTCCCTAATCATATGTCAACTGCATTTTATATTGTAATGAATAAATAGATCAAGGATTTTAAGTAAAATAAATGAATGACAAAACAACAATATCATATTAATACCCCTAGCTCATGAATGAACTCATCCTTATGTTGTTGAGGGACTTGCCTCCAATCAAAAGAACAAGGGGTATCAACAGTCTCACAAGTGTAGGGATCCCGCTATTAAAGGGTGCATAACGTGAACATCTTCCGCTATAATTTACATCAACCGTTATTCGAGTCCCTTCAGTTAATTTTCTCAATTCCAAATTCCTTATCTTTCACCTTGTCTTTGATTTTATACCCTCAGTAAAGAAATAGTCAAAATAAAATTGCTATAAAGAATAAATATCAAAGAAAATTAATGTGAGAATTTATATACCGTTAGACCCTGCTTGACTCTACTCCTGATATTGGCTTCGAGACTGACTCTGTGGCTGACTATTCTGCTGAGATTGGCCATATAACTAGATCTGTGGAGGGTCTACAAACTGAGATGGTGCCTGCTACTGGGATTGACTTTGGGGAGGGTGTAGGGGCTGAGATAGTGCTTGCTGCTAGGATCAACTCTAGGGATGGTGTATGGGTTGAGCTGGTGTCCGTTGCTGGGATTGGCTCTGGGGAGGGTGTAGGGGCTGAGCTGGTGTCTGCAGCTGGGATTGGCTTCGGGGAGGGTGTAGGGGTTGAGCTGGTGTCGGCTGCTGGGACTGGCTCTGGGGAGGGTGTAGGGGCTGAGCTGGTGTCCGTAGCTGGGACTGGCTCTGGCGAGGGTGTACAGGTTGAGCTGGTGTCTGCAGTTGGGATTGGCTCCGGGGAGGGTGTAGGGGCTAAGCAGGTGTCGGCTACTAGGACTGGCTCTAGCAAGGGTGTAGGGGCTGAGCTGGTGTCCGTAGCTAGGACTTGGCTTCGAGGAGTGTGTAAGGGCTGAGCTGGTGTCGGTTGCTAGGACTGGCTCTGGGGAGGGTGTAGGGGCTGAGCTGGTGTCTGTAGCTGGGATTGGCTCTGAGGAGGGTGTATGGGCTGAGTTGGTGTCTGCTGCTGGGACTGGCTCTTGGGAGGGTGTTGGGGCTGAGGTGGTGTCAGCTGCTAGGACTAGCTTTGGGGAGGGTGTAGGGGCTGAGTTGGTATCCGTAGCTGGGACTTGCACCGGGGAAGGTGTAGGGGCTGAGCTGATGTCTGCTGTTGGGACTAGCTCTGGGGAGGGTGTAGGGTCTGAGCTGGTGTCGGCTACTGGGACTGGCTCAGGGGAGGGTCTAAGGGCTGAGGGTGTGTGTACCTAGGTGGAAGTTGAGAGTGAGGCTATGTATTTTGTTGAGGTTTATACTGAGGCCTAGATTTTTTAAGAGTATGAGGTGGGATCATATCATGTCGAGTATGAGATCGAAGTTGAGTATGAGGCAGTGGCTTGGGGGAAGGCAACTGGAGTTGATTTTCATGTTGTGAGTGGCGTTGAGGTTCATGTTGGGGCTCTAGCTGGGTGTTGATTGCACCCTCATGTCCTTGGACCTGGTCATCTGGCTCAAATGAAGAGTCATCACATCTAGAATCAAGATGACACTTTTTGTATGCCATGAACTTCTTAGGTGCCATCTACAGATGAAAAGGAAATTATTAATTAAAGAAATACAATAGAAAATTTACTACTGAATGTGACCAACTATTTACTACAATTTGATGTGACTTTGTATTAAATTTCACTTTGATTATTCCAATAGAATAATTCCAATTTGATTATACTTCATGCCACTATGTATAGAAAGCACAAACTTGAAAATAGAAAGCTTGCTCTTATATGTTTCATTCAAAAAAAAATCATAGCTCTAGTTACATGAAATAAGAGAGGAGCTACAAATTATAAAAGGATGATGTCATACTTTTTATATAATCAACTATAATGAAAGAAGTATGCCAAAGTAAGTAAAAGATCAACCCAATACAACAAGAAAACCTGCAAGGGAGAAAATATATGAAAAAAGTTTTAAGAAAGAAATAATTAAACTCTACAAAATAGCTTAATTGAAAACGTTTACCTCAAATATCAATATCCCTTGCACCATGACCTATTCCTCCATCTTGTAACACATCTTGGTATGCTTCAGAATCAAAGTTAGGATCCTTATCATGTTCTATATCATAATAATCACGCGGCACTGTTCTTATTGGTACTATCCAGCCATTTCTACTATTATCAGGCACGTAAAAAACTTGTTCAACTTGACAAACTAATGTAAACGGTTCAGATGCTTGAAGAATTATATGATCTTTGTTCAAACTTATGAAACTAGTATCTTTGTCAACTTTATCATCATATTTGCTGTTAAAAATATCAAACTAGTCACACTTAAATAACATGACTCGGCAACCATGACTATAGCTGACTTCCACAATCTCTTTAATTTTCCCATAGTAACCATCACAACTAGTTTGTATGACATCACATTTCACAATAACACTGAATGTTGTGTAGCCTTCACATCATCAACTGATTGCACTTTAAATCTAAACCCATTTATTATATATCCAGAGTGATAATGTGCATGACTTAAAGGTATGTTCATCATTACATCAAAATCTTCTATCCATTGCAGATCATTATTTTGTTTCATTTCTTGTACACGAGTTCTAAACCAATCAATGAAATCTTCTTCACATCTAGAAATGTGCGAAGATTATCGAAATTCATCGTAAAAATTTGAAATCTGCTTTAATATATATATATGTGCTAATCATCAATCATATTCAGACATTGGTTTAAATTCCATTTGTATGATTGGCCTTCCTCGGATATCAAATACAGAAAAACAATCTTCCACATTTTCACCGTTTTGTCTATCATCATTCCTTTCCAATCGATTGAGTCAATTATCTGGACTATCCATATATATCGCACAAAAGTTGATGCATTCTTCTACAAGATACCCTTTGACAATTGAACCTTCTGGCTTAGCCTTATTGAAGACGTAGTCTTTCAATTTTTTCAAGAAGCACTCAACTGGATACATCCACCTATATTGAACTGGTCCATCAATCCTTACCTCATTCGCTAGGTGGAGTATAAGATGTACCATGACATCGAAAAGTGTAGTAGGGAAAAGTGGCTCCATCTTGCATAGTGTGATCACAATTTGCTTGGCCCAATAGTCTAATAGTTGAAAATCTAATGACTTTGAACATATAACCTTGAAGAATCGGCTTATCTCCGTCATAGAGTCAACCACTGGTTGAAGAAGCACTTCACGGATTGCTAATGGAAACAAGATCTGCATGTAAACATGAAATTCTCTAGTAGAAGTCTCCTTTCTATATTGCTTCCTATCTTCATGGAATGCCTAGCCTAAGAATGAAATCACTCCGCTCTTGTATCGAAAATAATCAAAAATCCTCAAACCAATCCAAGACTTATCCATGGAAACCTATAATCAAATAAACCCACAAATAATGAAAGTAAGTTACATAAAGAAACATCAGATATTTAACACCTATGTTGTGATAAAATTTAAGGTGCTTCTCCAGTATATCCCCAAGACTAACCTCAACTAGATTCCTATAACACCCAATTTAAGGTGCTTAAGAAACCCAGGTAAGTTTAGTTAGTATACCAAAGAAGAGCATAAAGATGTCACCGAGATTTCTCAAAACACAGATTACATGTAACAAGTAACACCTAAGTTGTGTTCAAATCTTCAAGAACCCTCCTTAGTTCGGAACTTTACCGAGCTAAGGATGATCAAAACTTATGACATATTAGAAAGACAACACATTATGCATGTATGTGAGATACACATACATTAACACATTGTCCTTATGACATGATTATAAGTCTTGAATGACCAGGTATATTAATACAATTTTGCCTACTCTTTCAACTTGTACCCTAAGGGTTTTATTTCTTATTGTTTGTCGAGTGCATCTAAGGTTTTGCAAGTGTGGATATCTACAAATTGCATAAATAAATACTAACAAGGAAAAGAATAGTAATAACATAAGTCAGCATCATAAACGTACTACTACCAAGAATGGAATATCTTCTTAGTCAATTTGAAGTAGAATCGATCCAGATCTACTTGTTAAAAGGATGATTATATGGATTCTTATTTCAAATAATATGGCAACTGGACCTAAATTAAAACATCCAAGATTGCTCAACCCTCTCAAGCGTAACACCTCCCATGCTAGTTTGCCCATCCAAGTTGAGCCACCAATTTACCTAACTCAACTTGGATAATGATGCTCCTCTCTTCCACCCTTTCTTCCCAACATTTACGATTCTATCGGGATAATATAAATGTAGCAATAACATTCATAAACTTTCAAAAGTTCATGATGTACATTAAGGAAAGAAAATAAAGGAAACAAGTTGTTTTGTTTTAATTGACCAAAAAAACCCAACCAAATCAAGAAGTATTGGAATTGTATTAAATGATAGGATAAGTTTTTTAGAATAGTGGACACTTTGATCATATTACGTGAAATTCAAGGCAAATTGTATTTAGACCTTATAAACAAGACCAATTTTTCATTTGCATCCAATACATGATTGCAAGATAGATACCCTTTACCCAGAGATTATTAGATGTGTGGTCCACCCTAATGCATATCAAAACATCCAAGTCAATTTGTCTTTTTTCTTCTGCTGCCCAGATGCTCTTCCATAGCCTTATCGACGTGGCCAAGGGATGTTGCCTAGATCCAAGCTTCGAATTACATGAAGGGCCACACTTTAAAGAATCTAAGCTTGAAAATAATTACAAACCTCTCCAATTGGGTCACATTTATGTAAACTCAACTCTTACCGAATACAGCAGTGAAAAAACTTAAAGCCTCACTTAATAAAGGTTTAAAGTTCAAAACTAGACAAACTTTAGAAAGATGTAGGGTTTAAAAGTGAAGTATGTGATGTATTAGTAAACATAGAAGTGATGATTAAATTCTTATATTATTCTTTCCTTTTGTTTTCATATGTATTACAAGTTGATTAACGAAAATAGATACAATATATAAGTGGATATGATGCAAGTAAATTTTGTTTTCATTTGTAATAAAAATTTGTCGAGGTAAATGTAAAGTATGCTTTGAGAAGATGAAAGTTAGAATAAAAAAAAATTATATGTTGTCCCTTAATACCATATATTATTCATTTATGTAGTAACTACCCTTGAGGTGAAAGATAATGCCTTATTTTTAATTCTATGAAAAATGGACCCATAGGAGCAAACCAACAACTCCCGCAACTTCCTTCAGTCCCCAAGTTAAATGAACAGAATAAGTATCCAAGCTTGAAATAATATTCCTTACATACACCTCCTTGCTGCCACCCAACTTAACAGTCATTCATAGAGACATCACACCCTGACACCCACCTCTTAGCACACAGTAACCATGCATATGATTATCAACTCACGAGAGATGGTCAAAAAGGCCATTGACAATTTTAATTACTTCTTCGTAGAATGTTCCATTTCTCACGGCTAACACCTTTTCTTTAGTTGGCAATAAGCTTCGATTCCTATCTCTCCATGGATCAATGGCATAACATTTTAAGTAGACCGCATGTTTGACTCTTCCATTAACAGCTTTGGAGGTACCATCCAGATTCCTCCCCTCTGGAATCAGCTCCAACCAATGGAGATCTCCCCTCCTCCCATCACAATCTCCCTTAGCCTTTTAGCCCCCCTGACCCTCCACCACCCACGCATTGCAGTTGATCTGGAACTTTATTCCCTTATACTTTACACCTCATTAATTACATGATACATCCATCCACCATGTCCACCAATCAACAACACCCCTTGGAGATATTTCAAAGCACACACACACACCACCAAATAGCAGTAATAAAAGAATCAAACACACAGAGCCTTGTAATGACCTAAGATTGGGAACTCATCATGTGACCTCAAGAAAACTAGAAGAGAAAAAAGAAAGAAGGCAACAAGAGGATTTCCTTGTGGTCATGAGCAACAAACACCCTCTTCTTCTTCATCTCCACACTAACAAAACACATCATGGGTAGAGGGATTAACGATCTAATAATGGTCTGGTCTGTGGCAAAACTACCATGATGTAGATAAGATTATCTAAGAAGCTTCCTAGATGCATGTTGTTTATGACCAAAAAAAGCTTCCTAGTTTCAAAACTTGTTCGCAAACCATCAAACACCTGCCAAAACTTGTTCGCAAACCATCAAACACCTGCCATGCATGTAAACCCTTGATCCAATCCAAGATCAATAGATCTCATTGAGCCACCCCATAGACAATAAATCCACCAACTACTGCAACAATAATAATAATTGGAGATCAAGAGAAGTGGAGTTGTAGGAGGAGGTATGAAATAAGCAAATAAATAAAATGAAGGAAGAGTGGCGGATTAACCCTACTTGTAGCAACACCAGTGGTAATGGAAGTGTTGCTGGGGAAGATAAGGGAGGGAGGGAGAGAGGTAGGGGTCTTGAGGGGGAGGAGACGTGCTACTGGCGGGGAGGGAATGGTCAGGGGAGGAGCCTTCGTCAGGAGAGGGAAGGGGGTTGGGGATAGTTTAGGGAGATGACATCATTAGGGATTAAGTCGGACAGTCGAGGGAGGGGGAAGGTAATGGCAGCGGGAGTTGGTTTTCGGTGGTGATCTGGAAGGGTAGGCGAGGTGCTACTGGCGACGATGAGGGGGAGTCAGGACAAGCACCGTCGTCGGGAGAGGGAAGGGGGCAGGCGATGGTCAGGGGGGCTGATACCGTCGAGGAGGGGGTCGGGGAGTCAGGGGAGGGAGAAGGTGATGGGGGTAGGACTGGGTTTTTGGGAAGTTGGCGACAAGGAATTTCGAAGGAGGGTGCGTAGGAGGGATGTCAAAAATTTGAAACCGTCGCCAAAGGGAAATGCGGGAGGGGGGGTAGGCAAGTGAAGGCTATGGTGATGGTTTCACTTGAAACCGACACCAAAGGGATATTCAAGAGAGGGCGCACTCACGAGGGAAGGCTATGGCAATGGTTTCAAGTGGAACCATCACCAAAGGAAAGGATATGGTCACGGTTCCACTTGGAACCGTCACCAAAGGTATCCTATGCTCACGATCCCACATGGAACCGTCACCAAAGCAGAAAGCAAATCTCACTCTCCCTCTATGGTCACGATTTTGAGTGGAACTGTCACCATAGGTTACTTTTGGTGACAGTTCCCAAAACCGTCACCAAATATCCGTCACCAATTCTCCCTTTCCTAATAGTGTTTGTATGCCGTACGGTAGGCCCAAAGAGCATCATTTAGCTTTTGGGTCCAATCCTTCCTATCAGGCCTAACGATTTTCTGCAAAATGTTTTTGATATCCCAATTGGATACCTCAGCCTATCCATTCGTCTGAGGGTGGTATGGTGTGGAAAACTGATGATTCACCTGTATTTCCTTAGTAAATTTCGAAACTGGACATGAGTGAAATGTGTGCCACCATCACTGATAATTGCTTGAGGAATCCCGAACCTACTGTAGATATTTTTCTTCACAAAATCAATGACCACCTTGTGCTCATTGGTCCGGGTGGGAATTGCCTTAATCCATTTGGACATGTAATCAATAAGGACCAAAATATACTGGTGTCCAAATGAAGGAGGGAAGGGTCCCATGAAGTTGATGCCCCAAATGTCAAAAATTTCGACGAAAAGTATTGGGTTCAGGGGCATCATATCTCTCTTAGCCATGCTCCCGAGTGTCTGGCATCAGGTGCTTGACATTGAGAATTTCTGGGCATCCTTAAATAATGATAGCCAATAGAATCCAGATTGCAAGATTTTTTCTATCGTCTTTTTCTTGGAAAAGTGTCCACCAAACGTAGATGTGTGGCAGAACTCAAGTATGCTATGGAACTTGATTTCCGGGACACATCGACGAATAATCTTGTTTGCGTCGATGTGCAAGATCATCCCGAAAATAATATTTGGCCTCATACACAAGTCTATCCTATTGTTGTTTGATCCAATCCTGAGGGATTTGACCAATGCCAAATAATTGACGATATCCATAAACCAGGGGGTTCGGATACCTGAGACTGTAAGGATAGTCTCATCCAGAAAGGCATTAGAGATCGCGACATCCAGATGAGGAGAATCGATTAGAATTCTCGAGAGGTGATCCAACAATACTTTTTGTGCCCTGACTTTATCCCTGATTTCAAGATCAAATTCTTGAAGCAGTAGAATCCAGCGAATAGGCCGGTGTTTGGCATTCTGTTTAGCCAAGAGATGTTTCAAGGTCGAGTGGTTGGTATAGATGATGACACGAGATCCTAAAAGATAAGCCCTGAATTTTTCTAAAGTGAAAACTATAGCTAGCAATTCTTTTTTAGTAGCGATGTAGTTCCTCTAAGCCTCGTCCAGAGTCTTGCTAGCGTAGTAAATCACAGAGGGCTTTTTCTCAATCTTCTGACCCAAGACAACCCCGACGGCATAATCAGATGCATTAGCCATAATCTCAAATGGGGTTGTCCAGATCGGTGGTTGCAACACCGGGGCACAGGTGACTGCCGTTTTTAATAAATCAAATGCCTTATGGCATGATTCATCAAACTTGAATGGCTTGTCTTTGGCCAGAAGGTTACTTAAGGGCCAAGCAACCTTTGAGAAGTCCTTAATGAATCTTCTATAAAAACCCACATGCCCAAGGAAAGAGAGGATCTGTTTTATGGATGTAGGTGGTGGAAGTCTAGAGATAGCATCCACCTTAGCTTTATCAACCACAATACCCCAACTTGAGATCACATGACCTAGGACAATGCCTTCCTGAGTCATAAAGTAACTTTTCCCAGCTATGGACCAGCTGTGTTTTGATGCATCTCTGGAGGACCAATTCCAAGGTAGCTAGGCAAGACTCAAAGAATCTCCGAAAATGGAGAAATCATCCATGTACACCTCAAGAGAATCTCCCACAATGTCAGAAAAGATGGCCAGCTTGCACCTTTGAAAAGTCGCAGATGCATTGCAAAGCCTGAATGGCATTCTACGAAATGCAAAGGTTCCATAGGGACATGTGAAGGCTATCTTTTCCTGGTGTTCAGGATGGATAGGGACTTGGTTATATCCCAAATAACCTTCTAGGAAGCAAAAGTATTTTTGCCCAACTAACCATTCAAGGATTAGATCGATGAATGGCAAGGGAAAATGATCCATTGTAGTGGTTGTGTTCAGCTTCCTATAGTGAATACAGACTCTCTAAGTAGAAGCTGAACGAGTGGTGAAGGTTTCGCCTTTCTCGTTAGTCATAACGGTTATTCCTAATTTCTTGGGTATAATCTGAATGGGGCTAACCCACGGACTATCCAAGATTGGGTAAATAATCCTAGCATCGAGACACTTGTTTATCTCCTTCTCGACCACTTCTCGCATATTCAGATTTAGTCTCCTTTGCATCTCGCAAGAAGGGTAGGATCCATCTACCATAAAATTACGATGATTGCAATAAGATGGCTCGATCCCCTTAAGGTCGTGGATGGTCCAACCAATTGCCTCCTTGTTGTTTTTGAGGACCTTAATTAACCTTGATTCTTGCTTCTTAGTTAAATTAGCACTAATAATCACAGGGGGCATGTTTTCAAGTCCTAAGAAATCATATTTCAAATTTTTGGGCAATGGGTTCAGTTCATGCTGAGGTGGGTTTAGAATAGAAGGTAGAGAGGATGCTGACGAAGATTCATCAGGATGATCCAGTGGAAGAGGTTGGGAATGAACAAAATCAACAGCCTCTTTAGGATGTGGTAGGTCTACCACAGAGGGTTGTGGGTTGGGTTCACTATAGCTGGTGGGGTCCTTGACTACATTGATTGTCATACAAATCTCAAGATCCTGATCCTCGAGCTCCTCAATGAATCCACAATCCTTAAATCCTCTTATCGCCTTAAAAATATCACAAGCTAGCTTCTTATTGCCAAAGGCAATCTCCATACTACCACTTTCACTATTTATGTTGTCCTTGGTGGTAGCTAGGAATAGACACCCCAGAATGATGGGCGTGTTCCTCAAATCATTAGGTATATCCATGTCAAGGACAAGGAAATCTACGGGAAAATAGAAATCCTTGACCTTAATAATTACATCCTTAATAACGCCTCTCGATGTGGTGACCGAACGGTCTGCTAATTGTACCATTATTGAGGTTGGCCTGAGTTCACCTAGCCCAAACCTCTCATAAAGAGAAGTTGGGATTAGGTTGATGGATGCACCTAGGTCCAATAGTGCCCTATCAAAAGTGTATTCCCCAGTAACGCATGAGATCAAGGGGGCACCTGGATCTTTCTTCTTTTAAGGAAGGTGATGTAGGATAACAAAACTTGCCTGCTCAGAGAGAATCACCTTCCTCGGAGTGGGTTCTCTCGACATACACTTTTGGGTACATAGTTCTTTCATGAATTTAGAATAAGCTGGGATGTTCTTAATAGTGTCGAGGAGCGGAATATTTATCTCACGCTCTTGAATAAATTTAGGAGCTCCTCATTGATATCTATGGTTTTCTTCTTCTTGTTTTTCAATAGGGCATCAAGGAACAGGATATGGGTGGTATTTCCAATTTCCGATCCCTGGGCCTTATTGTCTTCTTCCATCTTTTCCTTCTCTTTCTCAAGCTCCCCAAGGTTTTGATTTCTAGAAGGTAATTCAGGGTTCTGGGTCTACTTCCCACTTCTCAAGGTGACAGAGTTTGCAGAGGCATATGAGTTCGGGTCTTGAGGTTGGGTAGTGAAGTTTGGAGAGCCTTGGTTGGTCATATAACCAGAGGAAGAAGATGAGGGACCTTGCTTAACTACCTGAGCATGTTCGTGTGGGTCTCTTTGATTCTCGTACCATTAGGCCCTATTGCCCTAATTTTGAACATTGTACAGGCTAGGATGTTAGAGATCCAGTTTGTCGGGTGTTAGCAATTAACCCGGATTGCAAGTTATCCAATGATGTCTTCATTTGTTGCACAAGTTGAAGCACGGACCCTTGCATTTCTACCATCTGTCGATTTAAATAAGCCTACGCTGCAGATTGTTGGGCATTCCAAGATGGCCGAGTAACCGGTCTTGGGGGCAACTAGGTGTATACTTGACCCTAACCCATAGGTTGTCTTTGAGATGCATAGTTGCTGGGTCGAGTTTGGGTTTGTTGCCCCTGACTTTTCCTGGAGAAGTTAGGGTGGTTCCTCCAACCTGAGTTATAAGTGTTGTAATATGGGTTGGATCTAACATTCTCCTGCATTGCATACACATCCTCATAGGATGAGGATGAAGAGAAGGAAGGATCAGAAAAACTGGGATCAAAGGCCCCAGTTTGGAACCCATAAGGTTATGAGAAATCCTAGCTCACAGGTTGAACCGATTCAAGTTGGTTCATGAACCCATGGGAGCTCATAAGGAATGGAATCCCAAATTCTAGGACTTAGTAGGTGTAGAAGTGTTTCCTGAATTCACAGACATCCATTCTTCCATTCTCTTAGCAACCAAGTCCATAATATCCAGTTTATTACAAATTAATTCCATGTCAAATGAATGAGAATCCTCCATCCAATTAGCACTTGACCTGGGCTATTGGGACTGGTTGAATGCATCCATGGAGGAGTGACTAATTGACTTCTCGCTCATTTCCTCAAACAGGTTGTATGTGCTATCTGCATCCCTGTTGAGGAAATTGCCTCCACAGGAGGTGTCCACGTGATTACAGAGTTACTCAACTAACCCGTGATAGAAAATCTACACGAGTTTCTATTTCGGCACCTCATGGTGTGGACACTTCCTCAAAAGTTCCTGGAATTGCTCCTAGGCACCATGAAACGGTTCCCTCGGCCATTGGGCAAAAGTGGTAATCGCCCATTGCAAGGCATTGGTCCTTCCGATAGGGAAGAATTTCTTCAAGAAAGCTGACTTAAGAGTAGCCCAAGTTTCTATCAGCCTTCCTATGGTCCAGTACCAATGTGAGACTTTATCCCTGAGAGAATGGGGGAAGAGCCTCATGATCATTTGCTCTTCGTTCACATTCCTTGCTTTAGTAGTCTAAACCAAAGTGGTCAGATCCTCCAAGTGCTGGAATGGGTCCTCTGAGCCAATCCCATGAAAATGCTTAATCATGCTTAAGACTTGGGGCTTGATTTCTATGTCCCCAATGGAATCATGACACCAGGACATTCCCCATAGTTTAAAGGATTAAAAAAATCCTTCAAGGGCCGAGCGTTATGACCATTCATACATTGGAACCATTGCTGCATCTGCTGCGTTTCTTTCAACTTCCTTTGAATCAACTCTTGCTGGTTCAGGGGTGGGGGAGGTGGTTGTTGATCAGCCATGGGATCTACTTGGCTAAAGCTCAACCTCCACCTCCGGGAATGGTCTAAAGGTCCTTCCAATGTAGGGTTCAATGACATCCTTTCAAGCATGCACTAGAAGGAAGTCAGAAGGATGGGGAAGAGAAGGAGCCTTGCAGCACAAAAATACAAGCCTGTCCTTAGGTTGGGTAGCCTAAAGGTCTACAAACTCTTAGAATCTGTCCTAAGATTATGGATGATTTACTCTACTTATGTCCAGTCAATCCAACCAGTTAGGAGGGACTGGGGAGAAGGTTTTTCCTTTGACTTGCGCCTCTAGTTCCTAGCGTACCCCCCAGCAGCGGTCGTTTGACACTACTCCCCTAGCCATACATCAGATTGACTAGTATAAGTAGGTTAATCATGAATAATCTCAATGTGGATCCCGACAAGCGATTGAATCCTTAAGGCCAATGTCTAATCGATTTTAATTAGGCTTAGGAAATTGGTGCTTCTAGAATGTGATGGGCCCTTAATGGGTTGTGCTTTTAATGATTTGTTTGATAATGTGTGAATGTGCATAACCAAGAGGTTTTCAAGCAAGATTATTAATGATGACGTGAGTTTTATGGTTCGAATCTTCCTTAATAGCTTTTAGGATTCAACTATTAGGTGTTTTCAACAAAGTTTTATGAGGCAAACCAAGTTTGTTTTTTTAAAAGCACATGTTCAAGTATTTTCCTTCAGAAATCAAGAAAAATATGGAGTGCCTGGCTTGACCTAATTATTGAATCCTATGGGGCAACTACAAAGTGAACCACTTTTAGATTAGGTGGTGTGGTCGAAACAATTCAATCAATTGGCTCAAATGCACCACCGATTAAGGCACACAAAAAGGTGATTAACCGAATATGATTTCTACTCTTTCATGTGTTGAATTCTTATACTGGGTCCACAGGTCGGAATCCTAGTTGAGTAGATGAAAATCAAGTCAGGTTATGTGCCTCTGATGTGGGTGTATAAAGTGTGTAAATTGATTCGTCCAACAAAAAGTATCTTTTTATTTTTTATTTTTAATAAAATGTGGGTGCGATGGGTGAAGGTGGCAAACAAGACAAACAATGTCTGTCCTAGGATTTATGCAAACACCTAAGTAGATTAGGTCTTGGTAATGAGTGTGGCGAAACGAACTAGTGGGGGGGAATGTAGGGGACACTTACAAAGTACTCTACCTGCACTTTACTCTGGTCTACCGCACTAGGATCTCCATGCTAGGGTACCTGCAGGACAGTAGATCAATGACAAATGGGGTTAGTGCAATGTAAATGCATAGCGTAGAAAACTATAAAGTAAATTCCGTTGCCTCCCCAGCAACGGTGCCAACATGATCACATGGGTTTTGCGTGTTTCAAATCGGGGTTACGAGTAACCTACTGTCGTAGTTGCAAAACTTGTAATCAAATATAATTTATACCAAAACTCCAAGGGAGTCCCAGGTCGAACATAGGGAGGCGACATTTACTTTGTATGAAAATTGCGCTTCGATTTGTTTCTTTTTGCTGCTTTAGAGTTTTGTTTTCTTTTTTGTTTTTGAAATAAAATGACAATCAATCACGAGAGAGTTGGAATCGAATATGATATATTGCACGAATGTCAAATACAATAATCTAGAAAAAATAAAAAGAGGGCAAGGTGAGAAGTTATCTCCCGAAGTGTTTGTTCGGCAAGACGATGGTGCTGGCGGAAGCTCGAACAAAGGAGTTGGGAAGCAGAATGATGGAGATGAGATGCACAAGGACGTCGGGTAGAGGAAAGCTTCAGCGTAGCTCCAAAATCGAGGTGAGAAGGCGGAGATGATCTGCTATAGGAATGGAGGTGAGAGGACGACTCCAAGGTGACCTATGAATGTGGATGGGAAGATGGAGGAGTATTTGGTGGGGCAGAGTTTCGTTTAACTAGTATTCGCCTTGGGAGCTTAAGAGCAAGCACTAACAGAGTGTTGGTAGGCTTTCTAGAGCTTGGGAGTAGGTGGGAGTAGAGTAGGTAGAGATGGTTTGGTAAGGGGGGTGTGTAGGCCTTTATATAGTGGATGGGATGAAGAGCATCCCATGCACAGGAATTCAGCGACAGCAACAAGCATCACTAAAGGCTGCTCAAGCTGTCGCCAAAAGATCCGCGCCTCTTCAATGCCTTAGTTGGCGCACGCACAACGTAGGCCATTTAGTGACAGTTGCAAGTGTCACTAAAGGCCCACTCTTCTGTCACTGCAGATCCTGCACCCACCACTCACACTCGTTGCTGTTGCAGAGGTTGGATGCACCGCGGCTGTTTGATTCAGAAATGAACCGCTGATATGGCACGAAGATTGTGCCTCTTGATTGCACGTGGGATGGCGTGTTCTCAAGGTGCGACGGCAGTCGCATGCTACATCCGCGTCCATCGTCTGGTGCCACGTGGTGATGCCTCCGCTGCTGGGTGGCATCCAATGGGCGTAATCAAATCGTGCCCACTCTTCGCTGAATTGAGAGCCGCATCTGAGTTTCAAACACGCTCCCGTAGACGAGCAAAAGAACTCCTCCCGCTGTGTTGAGGGCGGTACTGTGTCGAGCTCTGCTTTGTGGTTACACACCCATGACCGTCTGATGAGAGATCTCACGGCGAGAGTAGAGTGCATGCTTCGCGAAGTTTGAATCGCGTTTTGCATGGCTTTGCCTTCAGACATCAGCTGCAGCTAATGGTTGTCTTAACTGTGTGCTCAGCGGGAGTGCATTTGCCTGTGTGCGAGGTGATGCTGGCCATTCGATGGCTTGGGTAGGGCGGCCTAGATGGTGCCACGTGGTGCCATCTAGGCCATCTATCTTCTTCTTCATGTAGAGGGTGCTATAGAGCTCAGATCGGGGTAATTCTCATGTTGACGGATTGTGATCGACGCTCTGAATCCATCCATACAGTTGGATTCTTCATCCGAAACCCATAAAGATGTCACACTGCCTCCTGGCCATGCAAAATGATAGAATTAGTGTACATAATATACAACTATCCTAAATGCAATGCAATGGAAGTTTATGCAATATTTATATCATGATATGTAATGCTAGAGCTAGGAACTATCATAAATAAGCATTTTACGATGAATTTGTACATGTTTATCAGACATCTTTATGGGCTTCGGATGAAGAATCAGACCATACAGATGAATCCAGAGCAACGATCGCAGTCCGTCAATGTGAAAATCACCCCGATCAGAGCTCCATAGCACCCTCTGCAAGAAGATGAAGACGAACGGCCAAGATGGCACCACATGGCACTATCCAGGCCACTCCCATTCGAGCCATCGCGCTCGGCCTCAACAAGGATTCATCTTGACTGTTGGATCTTCATCCAACGGTCAAGGCGCATATGACTGCACCGCCCTCCGCTCGACAAAGCGTCGCTTTGGTGCAATGGTGAAGACAGGCACTCGCAAACCACGAGCGCAAGTTCGAGTCGCAATCCATTGTGCCTGCTACAGTGTTGGATGAAATAGGGCCACTCGATCTTGATTGAGCTGCTGAGACTCTTCACGCTTGATCTAATGCCGCCCACCAACACGAGGATGCAAGCCAGATCACACGTGCACCTTCTGGGGTGTGCATTTAAGACAGCCAAGAGTCAAGCCCGCTGTTCGATCTGCGCAATTGCTCGAGGTGCGCGATTCAAATCAAGGTGCGCACGATCTACGGGTGAGTCTCAGCCGTGCAATGCTTCATCCGATGGCTACCAACGCATGCACAAGTAGTGCGGATTTAAAACGCGGGCGAGCACATGTTTTCTTCTTATGATCACAGCCGTCCACACCTGATCCAATAATCGACGATCGCCACACCCTTTGCCAACTGCAGCCGAGCTTCCAAGTGCCAGCCAAGGCGCGTGAATGCTTTACTGACATCTTAAATGTCACTGAAGGCCTGTGCATGCAAACCACCTCCCTTACACCACTATATAAACACCCTTACACCCCCCATTCCTCTTCATCTCTACCTTCTCTCCTTCCACCTACTCCTAAGCTCTAGTAGCCTGCCAAAGCTCCGTTAGAGCTTACTCTCAAGCTCCAAAGGCCTTCAATTAGTGTAATGATCCTACTTCCTACCAAAAATTCATCCATCATTCCACCACCTTCATAGGTTGCCATGGAGCCATCCTCCCACCTCCATTCCAGTAGAAGATCACTTCCGTCTCCTTGCCTCCATTCCAGATCCTTGGTGAAGCATTCCTCTACTCGACGTCCTCCTGCATCTCACCTCCATCGTCCTGCATCTCACCTCCTTCATCCAAGCTTCCGCCAGGCACCGTCATCTCGCCGAATAGCTGATTCGGGAGATTTCCTCTCACCCCTATCTCTTTTATGCTTTCATAGATTATTGTAACAAACATTTGCGTAATATATCATAGTTCTATTCCTTCTCATTTTGTGAATGTCTTTCTTGTCTTTTTATTTCAAAGGAAAACCAAAAAGAAACAAAATAAAGCACGGCATTCAAACAAAGTAAACGTTCCCTCCCTGTGTTTGACCCAAGACTCCATTGGAGTTTCAGTTATAAATTGTATTTGCTAGATGCATTTTTGCGAGCTATGAAGACAGGTTCTCTGAACCCTAATTTTAATTCACAAAATGTGCCTAATTAGCCATCCAACCCATTTGAAATGGATCTTCTTAGATCCACTTCTTAAGGGGATGGTTGTGCACTCCTTGAAGGACTAATTTTAGTCTTTCAAGGTGGTGCCACTTGGAGGCCATTCTAGAGAATTCTATCATGGGTGGGCAAGTGGTGTTGTGTGTGTGTGCGTGCATGAGTGTGTGGGTGTGGCTAGGTGGTTTAGGTCGAGTGCTATAGGTCTAGGCAATTAGGTCTAGGTAGGTTTTCTAGAACTAGGTTTATAAACCCTAATACCAGTGTGATAAGTGTAATTAAACTTATTACAAGTTTAATTGAGTGGATGTGTCCATAATTGGGAGAGAAAGTTCCCAATTAGGTCAAGCTTGAGTCAATTGGACTCTCATTGAGTCCAATTATACTTGTGTTGGTTGAGATTTGAGCTCAATTGGACTCTATGGGTCCAATTGACTAGGTAAAGTGTGATTAACTTAGATCCAAGTCAATTGGGCTTAGTAAGAACTTAATTAGGTTCTTAGGAAGGTCTTAGGGTAGTGTACTAGACTTAGGGCACCTTAATTTAGGTTCCCTAAGGTGTAGAATTGTGTTCATGGGCATAGGAAATCAAGATCTAAGCTTGATTTCAAAAATAGTACTTGGAGAGGGGTTCTAGATGTCTAATTTAGTGATCAGACAACTTATACTTCAAAATTAGAAGTCTAAGTCTGTGGTCTGGACGTCCAATATTAAATCAGGGTGAATTTGAGGTTCTGTCTTATAATTCTGTAGAAATTGGACATCTAACACCTTGTATAGATGTCCAATATTCTAACAGAATGGATTCTGGCACTACGGGTCATGTCTAAGGGTCCTGGACATCCAGCAACCTATCTAGATGCTCGGATATGGGATGGAATAAGGGTTTTAAGATTTTCTATGCTAGGGTGACCTAATCTAAGGTTGGCTAGGTTTTAGGAAGGTATCTAGGGTTATCCTAGGGCTACGAAAGGTCCTATGTTCTTCATAATTTAACTCATACATTAAAATTCTACCAGTAAGGTAGTATACCTCTTCCCTACATTATGTCTTCATCTTTATTCTAGGGCTTCTACTCCAGCTCTGTTGTAGCTCTGGCTTCTTCCTTTCTTCAGATCCAGCTTTAGGTCATCTCCAGAGCTTCTTATTGCCTACAATCCCAAATAGTGCACTAATTAGTACATTATAGCTTTATTTTATTATTATTTAAGTGAAGCAGAAGAGATGCATTGTATGCCACTAATGCATACTACAATTATGCTAAGTTCTAACTTAATTCAGGTCATATAAGTCCTGTGATTGTTGTGCAATCAGGACTTAATTTATCTTCTGATCTAGCTTAGAATTTATGTAAATTCCATACTCAATTGTTGGGACTAACACAATTTTCTTTTACTCCTTTCTCTCTATTTTTCTCCTCATTTTCCTTCTTAAAATAGAATTTCAAATCAGCTAAAAAATTTTCCTCCCCTTTCATCCATTTTTTTTTATACGAAACCCCCTCAAATGAATCGAATTTCATGTTGTTTTGAACTTTAATACCCCCTAATGTCTAAGATTTGTAATACCCTCATTGCAAACTAGGTGGGTTCGAGTTTAGCATAGTTCGTAGGTTAGATTAGGTTCAGATGGGAAACTCCGACGAGGATGGTTCGTAAGCTAGAATAGGTTCGTAAGTTAGAATAGTTTTGAAAAGTATAATTACTTGGGCAATTTTGAATTCTCTTCTGGGTGGGAAACTCCGATGGGGATGGTTGGCTACCTGAGGGGGCCCGGAGACCGCGTCGCCAGCTCTGATGGGTGGGCGGTGTGGCATTCACGATCTTCGAGAAGAAATTTGCGAGGCGACCAGGAGTCTGCTGGAGTTAGGACTCTAGACAAGAGGGGTTCTCTTGATGGCCGGGGTCGAAGCCGTATGGAAGTGGTCTATTTTAGATGTCGGCTCCATGGGCATCTGGCGGCGATGTGCCATCGATTGGTGCTTTGTCTGGCATGTAGGGGCTATGGTCACAAGTGAGACTCCTACCCGACGTATCGTGGTGGTCCTGGGGGCAGGATGTGCACTGCACCTTGGTTTCCTAAGGTGAGGTGCAGCTGCCTCTTCCACCCCCCATCAACTTTTGGGGGGCACACTATGGATGTGGAGATTCCCCTGAGCGAGGACATTAAGGTGGTGGAGTTGGTCTTGCGTGGAGCCTTGATTGGTGAAGTGATGATGGGTACTCTATCCCTAGAGAGAGTTCGGCGACTGGTAAGCTCTCTTTCCCTCTTGACTGATACTTGGAAAATTGCAGTTATCTCTCCTTCATGGTTTGTGCTTTTTGATGTGGAGGTGGTAGATGTCGAGCAGCTATGTTTTTAGACCAGCAATTTGGGTGGATTGTCAGTGATGTGGTGGTTGGTTTCCCCGTTTGATGGTTCCTTGCCTGAGTGACCCCCTCAAAGAGCTACTCCCACATCTGGTTTTCTTAAGATCAAAGGCCTGCCTCTACATCTGATGTCTAGGGCGTGGTGGAAAATATGGTCACTGGGTTTGCATCTGTGGCTAAGGACACTAAAGTTGGTCTGACTGAAGGAAATGCCAGTGTTCTAAAGGTGAGGGTGGATGTCTTTAGGGTTGGATCTATTCCTGATAAGATGATTCTCAGGTGTGGGGGATGTTCTTGGTTACTCCTCTTGATGTTTCATGTGGCGAACAGGGGTATGGAGCTGAGTCATCACCCCCCAACTTTTGCTGAGGTGCTGTGAGCCAGAGCAGGTTCCTTACAACCAAACTGTGCCAATTAGGAGTTGGTGCCCGAACACACTAATAGTGTGGAAATGGAAGATGGGGTGGGGAGTTTGAGGGTTGAGGAGGTGATGACTGAAACCCTGGAGGATGGAGGTAGGATACCCCTGATCCAGGATGCTTCTATAGTGGTGGTCAAAGAAGGAGAGAAGGTAAATGTGATAAATGAAGCTATGGCTAAGGACTTGAAAGCTGTGACTTCCCCTGCCAATGCTCCTGTGGGTTCTGATATGGTAGATCCCCCTATGAACTCCCTCGATTTGTAATATAGCTCTCCTGTGGCTGATAGTGTGCACCTAAAGTCTAAGACTCCTTCTACCTCTGGTCTTGGGAAGCCTCCATACAAGTTGAGGCTAAGAAGACATACTCCTACACATAAAGTTGATGAATCTGTCATTGCAGCTGTGATGAAGGTTGGCAAAACCTCTGCTGCTAAGAAGGGGACAAATCAAATGTCCAAATGAGGATTCTTACTTGGAATGTGCGTGGGCTGCGCGACAGAAGCAGGAGGGGGTCCTTGCTTAGATATTTGCGAGAATGGGAGATTGATTGTGCCATCACCCAAGAGACGCATATTGATAGTGAATCTGAAAGGGCACATGGGTGGAGATGAGAGCTAGTCTTGCAAATGACATTGTGGTGATTAATTCCAATGGCAGACCTAGGGGAATTGCAATCTGGTGGAAGAAGCATGTGCTGTGTTTTGAGGAGGCTTCTTTGGCTAGGCACCTATTGACTTGCAGGTTCAAGAGAGGCCAAGGGGACAGTGATCTCTTTGTGATAGGTGTGTATGGTCCTAGCGACCCTAGCAGAAGATAGGAACTATGGGAGGATTGGAACTTGGCTGCAGACTTTGTGAATGGGGTGGTCTGGCTAGTTGGAGGAGACTTTAATTGTGTTTTGGTGGGGAGTGACAGACCCAATGGTGTGGTGGATAGCTCTGCCACTGGCCTCCTGTTGATGATCCAAGCTTTGGGCTTGTGTGAATTTCCCTCCTCGGGATCTGAATTCACTTGGAGGAATGGTAGTGGGCTCATGTCCAAGATTGATAGGTTTTTCGACAATGCTGGTCTGATGGATCAATTCCAATTGTCCATTGTTTGTGGTCTTGAACGTCCCTTTTCTGACCATACCCCCTGGTCTGGGATAATGGGGAATAGGTGTTGGCTGGTTCCTACTTCAAGTTTAGGAAGTCATGGCTGAGGGAACCTAGTTTCAGAGATATGTTTGCTGGTTGGTGGAGGGCCCAACAGGTTGAAGGCACGACTACCTTCAGGTTGGCTTCAAAGATTTTGGCCTTGAAAGGAATGTTAAAGGCATATGGTGATGTTATCTCTGTCCAGCAGAAACGTTGAGAGGCCATGTTGAAGATTCAAGAATTGGATGCTAAGGAAGCCTTCGCTCAGCTGTCTGAACAGGATTCTACTGACAGACTGAAATGGCAGGGGGTGGTGGCCGAAGAAGACTTGAAGCTGGAGATGGATTGGAGGGAAAGGTCAAGGTAGCAGTGGCTAAGTGATGGGGATGCAAACACTAAATTCTTGCACTTGTCTACCAGGTCTAGGAGAAGAGTTAATCTGATCTCTTCTATTGTTAAAGAGGGGCAGAAAATTACCTCCATCTCTGATATCAGAGCAGAGGCTGTCAGGTACTTCAAGTAGTCTTCAAGAGCTACTGGTAGGGGCTGTTGGAGGATGGCAGCTAGTAATATTCCCAGAATTACAGAGATTCAGAGGTCCAGCCTGATAGAATCTATGTGTGAAGCTGAAGTCTTGAAGGCCATCAAAGATCTCAATTGTGAAGGATCACCTGGTCCTGATGGGATCCAAGTTCTCTTCTACAAAGAGTTATGGGATATTATGGGCACTGAGGTAATGGAAGTGTTTAGAGAGTTTGAGAGTGGCAACTTTGGGTTTGAAAGAATCAATAGATCCTATCTTTTTCTTTTGCCAAAGACTCTAGGAACTGAATCCTTACAGGAGTTTTTAACTATTGCCCTCTCTAACTCTTTATACCTGGTGATTAGCAAGGTATTGGCCAATAGATTGAGGCTTGTTTTGCAAGATTTGATCCACCCTGTTCAATCAGCCTTCCTCCCCGGCAGATCTCTGCATGAATCCTTTATCATGGCCCAAGAGATTATTTGTGGTTGGCACAAAAGAAAATGTAAGGCTTTTCTATGGAAGGTTGACTTCTGCAAAGCTTATGACTCCAAAAGTTGGCCATATCTTTTGGAAGTGCTTAAAATAAGAGGCTTTCCCCCAACTTGGATTCAACGGATGAAAAGATGTATCACCACTGCCTCCTTCACCCCTTTGATAAATGGGAAGCCCTGTGGTTCTTGGATTCAGCCCCAATGTGGAATCAGGCAAGGATGTCCTCTGGCACCTCTGATTTTCAACCTGGCAGTGGACAACTTGGCCTGGTACTCTTGTAAGCTCGCTGAAGCAAGTCTTATTAGAGGGTATTTATTGTCTTGCAGGAGTAACTTGGCTCCCATTCTACAAAATGCAGATGATACAGTTTTTTTTGTGGAGGGGTCTATGGATGAAGCACTGGCTTTGCATCATATGGTCAATATCTTTGGTGAGCCCTCTGGCCTGAGGCTGAATAGGGATAAATCCAGTTTGGTCTGCTTTGGCTTACCTGAGGAGGAGCAAGGTGCTTTAGCTACTATTTTGGGGACCCCCCACATCAGTCTTCCTATTAAATACTTAGGGCTGCCTTTGAGATGCTCTAGAATGAAAAAGAGATTGGAGCTGCCTCTTTGACAAAATTTCAATGAAATTGGATGGGTGGCATAGCAACTTCCTCTCCAAAGGTGGAAGACTTATCTTGTTGAACTATGTGGTCTCCTCCATCCCTGTTTTCTACTTTTCCATATTTAAAGCACCTAATTCCATTTGGAAAAGGTTGGATGTATTGAGAAAAAGGCTCTTTTGGAAGGGAGCTAAACATGAGGGTAGATTCCTGCAGCCACTCAAATGGGAGCAAATTTGCTATCGAGAAGATAAGGGTGGACTTGGGATTAAGTCCTTGAAGCAGTTCAATGATGCTTTGGTACTTAAGTGGGCAGTTAAACTCTTACAAGGAGACCTGAAGCCATGGACTGTCTAGGTCACAGATAGCTATGGTGCTTCCAATAGTGTGTTGTCCAGGCTTTAGCCCAGTAGACCTTCTCCTTTCTGGAAATCAGTGACAAGAGAATTGGAACATGGCTGCAGCCGGCTCTTGGGGATGGCAGGGCCTTCAACTTCTGGAAGGAGGGTTGGTCAGGGTTGGGTGACTTGAAGGAGCTTTATCCAAGGGCCTTTGCTGCAACATCTAACAAGGAAGCTACTGTCAGCAAGTTCTGGTCTTGCAGAAGCTGTAGCTGGAATTTGCATGAGGAGGAATCCAACAGGCGAGGCACCTGGCTGTGGGAAGAAAGGAGGAAGCTGCTATCTGACCTTGAGAGCTTTAGACCAAGGACTGGTGTGGATGATAAGTACCTTTGGGAGGGTGTTTACAATGTGCAAAGTGGCTATAACAGAATCTTAAATCATGGGAGTGGGTGGAGCTGTGATTTCATTGATAAAAAGCTTTGGCTTCTGAAAATTCACCTTAAGGTACAAATTTTTCTTTGGCTATTTAAGAGAGATGGATTGATCATAGGTGATTTGCAACATAGAAGGTTGGGAACTGATCATCATGTTTGTTACCTTTGTGGGATGCATATTGACATTACAAATCATATCTTCTCTTCTTTCCTTATCACTAATGCTATTTGGAGGACATGTTAGGAGCCGCTACCGGATTGGGGTTCCATATGGCATGGGTTTGGTGTGAGAGGCAAGCCACATGAACACATGGATGTCACTCTCTGGTGTGTGTGGAAGGCGAGAAATGAGAAACTTTTTCAAGAGAGACCGATGTGCTGTGAAAGAATTGTAAGAGAGTGCTGGTCCCTCATATATGTATGGGGATCTCTTTTGTAATTCCTCTTACTTGTTTACATAATATAACGCTTCGGATTGCTATCGTAAGATGATAACTTTCCCTTTTGTTTCAAAAAAAAAAGAATAGGTTCAAATGGGTGGGTGAGTAGGTCGAGATGACTATTGCAGATGATTTCAAGCGCTAATACAATTATTGGAGGTGGAGTCTACTATTCTAAGGTACGAACCCTAAAGTACAATCGGAATTCTGCTCAAGATGGGTAAGAAGGGTCTCGAGCTTTCAAATGATGGGTTGCCTCCCGTTAAGCGCTAAGTTTAATGCCATCAGCTGAGCGTAATGCAACTCATTGTGAATGGAGATCAAAAGATTCAGCTACCAGATTCGAATCGGTAAGCTCGAGGAATGGTTTCAATTTTTGACCTTTCACTACAAAAGTGTCTAAGTCTTGGCCGAGTTCACTGATATAGACACATCTATCTAGGTTAAAATGCCTATTCATGCATGTTCCTAGGCTTAGATTTGCATTTCATGTTATAAATATTGCATAACATCCATCATTGTGCATTTAGAGTAGTTGTATATATTTTGGGTTAATTAGGTTCTTTTTATGCTCAAGAGAGGAGAGAATTTATTTCAGGTCCTCGGATGGACGATCAGACCATACGGATTTGATCGGGACGACGATCGGAGATTAACGCCTCTGAAATCATCCAGATTGGTGTCCCGTAGCGTCACATTAAGCCCGAGGAAGATCAACGGCCAGGAGGCAATGCGACATCCATACGGGTTTCTGATGGAAGGTCCGACCGTATGGATGGATCCGGAGTGATGATCGCAGTCCGGCATCGTAGGAATTATCCCGATCTGAACACCATGGTACCCTCTACAAGAAGAAGACAGACGGCACAGATGGTGCCACATGGCGCCATCCAGGCCGCCCAAACCTGACCAGCAGCCACCGCCCATTATCCCTAATCATCTACGCCATTAATCCTAGTCGTTGGATCAAGATCCAATGGCAGGTAAGTGCCTGCACCAAAACACTCCACGCGACACAAGTGGAGTGCCGCAACGGTGGAGGCACGAGTTTGCAAAGGAGGGGCGTGGGTTCGATTTCCCGCAGCCCCTCCAATTTGCAATTGGGCTGGCACTTGGAGTGTAGTGGCAGCACACGCGTGCACGACAACGCGCAGCACACGCACACACAGCTGGGAGCGCGTGGTCAGCGAGCATGATGAGCAGGGCAGGCGGCGCGGGTGCAAGGTCGGTTGGCGCCAACTTTCAGCGACAGCTGGACTGACCTAGAGCGACACATATAGCCGTCGCTGTTTCATTGGAAGCCAACAGAGCCAGCTATGGGCGTGGGTGGAGGTGAGCTATCTACAGCAACATTTCCAGCGACGGTCTGGAGGTCGCTAGAGGTCCTTTATCCATTTTCAACCTCTTCTCCACCACTATAAAAGGACCTTCACCCCCTCCCTTCCAAGCCATCTCTACCTACTCTACTCCTACCTACTCCCAAGCTCTAGCAAGCCTACCAACGCTACATTAGAGCTTGTTCTGAAGCTCCCAAGGTGCCTATTAGTGTAACGAACCTCTGCCCCACCAAATATTCCTCCAACTTCCCATCTCCCTTCATAGGTCACCTCGGAGCCGTCCTCCCACCTCCATTCCGGTAGCAGATCAACTCCGTCTTCTCACCTCCATTCCGGAGGTACACCGAAGCTTTCCTCAACCCGACGTCCTCCAGCATCTCACCTCGATCGTCCTGCTCCTCACCTCCTTCGTCCGAGCTTCCGCCAGGCACCGTCGTCTCGCCGAACAACCAATTCAGGAGATTTCCTCTCACCTCCCTCAATTTTTATGCTTTCATAGTAGATTGTAATAGACATTAGATTGATATATATACCATTTTTGTTCCACATCTCTATATTGTGATTCATTTGCTTGTCTTTTATTTCAAAAACACAAGAAAATAGCAAAACCCCAAAATACCAATAAGAAATGAATCGAAGCACGATTTTCAAGTAAAGTAAACGTCGCCTCCCTGTGTTCGACCTGGGACTCTCTTAGAGTTTCGGAATAAATTTTTTCTGATCGACGCGTTTTGCAACTACGACGATGGGTTACTTGTAACCCCGATTTCTAACATGCGAAACACGACACAACCATTTTTGGCATCGTTGCTGGGGAGGCAACGGAATTTACTTTATTATTTATTGTGTTTCTTTGCATTTACATAGCATTAACCTTGCTTGTCTTTGATCTACTATCTTGCAGGTACCCTAGCATGGAGATCCAAGTGTGGTAGACCGGAGTAAAGTGCGGGTAGAGTGTTTTGTAAGTGTCCCCCACACCACCCCCACCTTAGTTTTCATTTCATAATCGAATAACTCAAACCCAAATCAACTTAGAAGCTTTTTATGAACCCTAGGATAGATTGGTTGTTTGTTTTGCACCTCCACTCACCTTGCCGTCCACATAAATAAAAATAAAATAATAAAAAAAAGTGTTATCTGATTGTGAGATTTTCTGTAAGCTACATACTTAACACCCACAACTTCCCACCCTAAGGTGCACAATCACATCGATTCTACCACTTAACCGGGATCTGACCTATGGACCCGGTACACTTAATTTAACACACAAATAAGTGAGTAGAAATCTGAATAGGTTAAAAATTTCTGTGTGCCTTAACTAAGTGGTGCAATAGGCCAATTGATTGAACTGTTTGGGCCGTACCACTTAAGATAAAAGCGATTCATCAAGTAGCTTGCAACTTAGGGTTGATTCTTAGGGCTGAACCAGGCACTCCACATTATTTATTATTTTTAAAGGAACATATCATCACCCGTGCTTTCAAAACTTGGAGTGTTCTACTAAACCTTGATTGAACCAACCTAAGAATTAAACCCTAAAAGCTACTAAACAAAGTTGAACCCTAAAAGACACATCATCAAATAACCTTATTTGAGAACCCTGGTTGTGCACGCACACACATTTTAACTGATCGTTAAGGGCACAACCCATCAAAAGGGCCCATCACATTCCTGAAGCACGCTTGTCCCAAGCCTAACAAAAATTGATTAGACGTTGGCCCTAAGGACTGGTTCGCTCGTCGGGATCCAGATTGAGATTGTTCACGATTAACCTGCTTATACTAGTCAATCTGATGTCTAGATAGGGGAGTAGCGTCAAACGACCGCGACTGGGGTTTACAATAGGAACCGGAGGCGCAAGCCAAAGGAAGAACCTTCTCCCTAGTCCCTCCTTCTAACTAGTTGGATTGCCTGGACATAAGTAGAGTAAATCATCTATAATCTTAGGATGGATTCTGAGAGTCTGTAGACCTTTAGGCTACCTAAAATAAGGACAGGCTTGCATTTTTGTATTGTAGGGCTCCTTTCTCTTCTGATTTCCCTCCTTACTTCACCACGTACCCTTCCACATCCTACACACATTTCACATCCTATCCTCCTACCACCACTTATCCCCAAGATGATTACTATCCCGACTTGACTTGTAATTACCCATACACTAGCCGGGATGACTTTGATTGGGGATATGAATCCAGACCTCAGTGTCCAGGGCCTAACCCTGGATGACAAGACTTTGATTATTATCCTTCTTAGAGCTATAATGATTATGGATCTCCATCCTTTGATTCCTAAACCAACTCGATCTACAATCAGGAAGGATATCATGATTATAACACCTACCCTCCCCAGTATTCCGCTGAATATAGGTCACCATCATCCTTTGAACAACCTAGAATGACCTACTACCAGGGAGGAACCTGAGAACCTCGACATCTTGACTCCCCTAGATTTAACCTGAACCGACCCAAACCTAAGCCGAACCAGTCGGATCAGGTGAACCAAATCCAGGATAGGGTGTTGGCTAATTTGAGGAACACTATACAATCTTTAGAGGCTCAGCCAACACCATGCACTGAAGCACTAAATCCTACAATCAAAATTATTGATGAGCTTAATAGTTCTCTATTGGATTTGCTCCAAAGTGTTAGGGATAGGGACTTGGGTGACTTTCTTCTTAGGAAATTGTCGAGGTTGAGGACGAAATTTCTAGTTGCACTAGTCAAATCTTGGGATGATTCTCAAGATGAATCCCTTTCAGGAGAGCCAATGTTTGAACCCGCTCAGGTGCCTATCGGGGGGGATACATTTTCTAAGACTGGGGATGACCAGGATGGGCTAGAGCAACCATTTGAGGATGAATCGATTGATTCACCCAAGATCCCTGAGCTAGGGAGCAAGGAAAAATATGTCTCCACGAACCATGAAATGACATGTGATTTTGAGACATATATAAATGAGGATCATGGATTCTTTGACTCTGAGGGTGAAGAATCTTTTGGTGAAGTCTCACTTGAACTTAAGGAAGAGGATTTTAGTGAGACAAATGGGCGTGAGGAATCTGACAAACCAGTTGATAGCCCAATTATTGAAGATTTGGATTCGGTTGGGGTTAACTTGGAGGATCCGAATCTTGATGATTCAATTAGTGACCCCGGTCCTCATCTACACCCCGAAGAGCTAACTTCTGAGATCTTTGTGCCCAAGTTAATCTTGATTCAGCCACAATTTCTAGACTTGGGAGAATCTTATGGGGTGAATAATATGCTAAAGGTCCCGAAGCCTGAGCCCTTGATGTTCGAGGATAGAATTGTTGAAATAAAGATTTGGGAGGCTAATATTGAGGTGTTGAACGTTCGAATCGTTACGCTAACATGTTTGATTTTGGAAAACCTGTCGTTGTAGCTTGAAAGCGAAGAATTCGTATTCAACAAATAAAATTTATACCGAAATGAAAATTCTGGGTCGAACATAGGGAGGCGGACATTTCATTAAAAACTGCACGTTTCTTTTTATTTGTCACAAAGTAATTCAATTTAAAACTATCTAATTATTTTAAATAAATAGAAGAGAGAGAGAGGGTAAGAGATAGAAAGAGAATATTACACATAGAAATCAAAATGAGATGTAGAATAAACAAAGAATTTATCATTAAGAAGATTGTTCATTACAACTAGAAAGCATAAAGCAATTGCACTAGAAACCGATAAATTTACTCTAGAAAGCATTAAAAGAATGGAGGGAGAAATGTCCTCCTCGATGATTGCTTGGAGGACGAGTAGAACTACTCTAAAAAGCAGTAAATCTATACTAGAAAGTAGTAAAAAGAATAGGGAGAGAGAAATCCTCCTCGACGGTTGCTTGGAGGATGAGCCGGACAGGACAACGCCTAGACGAAGCAGAACGAAGCAAGACGAAGAGGGCGAAACAGAAGAACGGGAACGAAGCAGCACGCCGTCGTCATTGCGGGATCCACTTTCGAAGGGGGACGAAAATTTGGACTTTATCTCGGGAGAAGCATCCTGGGTATGGGACAAGTTTCTCTTGAGCTTTGGAGGGATAGAGAAGAGAAGGAAGGGATGAGAATTTCGTATGGAGGGGGTCTCCTTTTATAGTTGCAAGGAGTGGGGGAAAAATGGACATTACAACTTTAAAATAATAAATGAGGGGTCTTTAGTGACGGATAAATCCGTCACTAAAGCCCCAACGTGGGCGTAGCTCCCGCACCCATGCGTGCCTCCTCAGCTGCCCACTTCCTCAACGGCATCTCACATTCATTGATTCTCAGCCATCCGATCACGAGATCGGATGGCTTAAGACGCATCTCCGCCCGTTGCGCTGCGCGCCCGCCCGAGTGCGATCGCGCGTCCATGCCGTGCGTTCAATCGTGCGTGAATGCTATCGGGCACGCGAGGCCGTCTGATCACGAACCAATGCCTGCCTGCGCTCAATCGCCCGCACCTTCCAGCCCTTCGTTGCGGCTCGAACCTGTGCCCGCCGCTCACGTAAGCACGCTCGACCACTGCACTATGGGGTGTGGATGGTCGAGCGGATGCTTTTAGGCACGGCTGACCACAGCCGTTGGATCAAGATCCAACGGCGAAGAGTGAGCGAGTGTGGGGCTTCATAGAATGTAAGCAGTCGTTTGGGCGACCGAGATGGCGGCATGCCGTCCATCTTCTGGAAGTTGTAGATGGTGCCACGAATGTTGGATTGACCCGATTTTTGTGTTGTTGGGCTGCGATCGTCGATCTGAATTCATCCGTGTAGTCAAATTTGTCATCTGAAGTGCAGATTTATACCATCCTAGCCCTTGATCTTCTAAGGTTCCCCAGTCACTATCTGATGCTACGGATGCCTGATTAGGGCGATCTTGGAGTCGTTGAACTCCAATTGTCACCCTGATCACATCCATATGGTTTGATCTCTGATCCGAGGTCCTAATAAAATGTTTTCCTTGTCCAAGCATTAAAAGGAGACAATTAACCTCCATTTTATTCAAACTACTCTAAATGCAAGATGATGCATGTTATGCAATATTTATATCATGGAATGCAATCCTATGCTTAAGAACATGCATAAATAGACATCTTAAGTAGTGTAAATGTGTTTACATCATACCCCCATGCCTATCTTTTGCTAGTCCCTAGCAAAAACTATATGCTATTTATAAAAGAATTAGGTTGGATTATTTGGACCTGAGTTATTTTCAATCATTAAGAAATTATCTACTTAGGAACTGAACTTTATATGACACAACAGTACCCGAGTATCAGCCAAAATGCTGACCACCTCAAGTCCTCGCCTTATTCAAGGAAAAATTTCTTTTTCTCTTTTTACTCTTTTCTAATTTTTTTTTGTATTTTCAAATTTTAGGGTTTAAGAGTGGCTTTCTACGGCCATTTAACTCGCCCAAGATTTGATGAGAACCCTAAGTTTTAAGCATCTTATTGTGATTGTGATAGACTCATTGACCGGCAGTCAAAATGGACTTTGGATTTCTATGCCTCTAGGTGACCTCAAAAAGAATTCTGCCTAAAGGTGTATCCTTACAATCGGTAGCTTTCTCCCTACTTTTATTTTTTTACAGGGTCAACACAAGGGTGAATCCAGTGTATATCTCCCCGGTTTATTCTACTTCTCCACTACTTCCTAAGTGTTTTGGAAATTTTTAGTGCATTTACTGAGCTGGGTTCTGGACAACCGGTCGATGAGCTGTTACCACCGACAACTTGCCAGCCATACTCGTGCGGCGAAGTGTGGCTTATTTCTTTTTTTCTCCTTTTCTTTTTTATGTTTTTTTTTTCTTCTTTCTTTTTTTTTTTTTTAAGTAGGTAGCTTCCCTGGTCTAAGATTTACCTAAGGGCAGCAAAAAGAGAAAGGTCCAGTGACTAGGCTCTGGACAACCTACCTATGGGCTGTTACCCATGATAACTTGCCAGCCATATCACCCTAGAAGGTTCATTAGCTACCCAATTTCCGTTAAAATCGTCGAACAATGAATCAGTGCAAAGAATGTGTGTAGATGCTTAAGACTCAAAATTCATCAAATCAGAGGACGAGTTGATAAGTCGTGTACTTATCACCTAAACTTATTTACTCCAATTAAAATAAAATTCAGGTTGGCGAGAACTCGAAAAATAAATCCACATTTTAGTGGATACACGGGCTGATTAAGTCCAAAGACCTGAAGGGTCTTTGTGTTCAGATATTAATGTAGTATTTCCTAAGATTGAAAATTTTCTTAAACCCAAATTCTCTTTCTAATTTTGATTTTTTTTTTAATAAAAGAAAATAAAACAAATCTAAGGAGTTGACGAATGAATTCAGAGATAAATATCCACCCCCCATGCCTATCTAATGCAATGTCCTCATTATATTAAAAAGATATGAAATAGAGTGGAAAAGCGTAGAAAGCACCTGAATTGCATGAATGTCAGGTCCGCTCCGAGATGAAAATGAAAAAGAACTGTATATGTGCTGAGTTTAGTGCCTTCAGCTAGGCACACTATATAAAGAAAAGAAATGAAGAATTCACAAGTGCAGGTTAGAATTAAAATAAACAGAAGAATCCTCCGACCTGTCAACAGAGGTCCACAGATGTGGACCAGATTGTGGTGCAGACCCATCCCCCATAATCGAGAATATCTTAAGCTCTGGATAAAAATTACGCAAAACCTAAAATCAGAATGCAAGCGGGGTCGGGCATGCTATTTATGAGGATGCAACCCAAGACCAGAAACTCGGGTTACAGAGAATTGAAGCTCAAAATGATAATCGTTGAATGTGTGCTTGGGTTTGACATCCTCAAAACAACTATCGTAAGGGTTCTGATTTGTTGGTTTCAGCTTAAAAGGAACCCTTCGACTCAATCTTCTATTTCCTCCAAAATTAACTTCCCAAATCATAACTTCCAAGCTCCTATCCTCCTCATTCAGCATATCAAATTCCAGGACCTCTTGCATATTAATCACCCCGTCTGAAATCTCCAAGTCTAAATGATGTGGCAGAATTAGAATTGACTTGGGTCTAATTATCTCAGAAATAGAATTATCGATAAGCTCAATGGGGTGTAACTGATAATCAGGGCATTGAATTGATTCCTCTAGAAAATGCGATTCTGGATCCGTAATGTGTGCCCTAATAAGATCAGTTTCCTCAGTTATTGGGCTATCAAATGATCTATCAGATCCCTCAGGCCCAATCATCTCACAAAAATCATATTCAGAAAACTCACGTGAGACTTCACAACTTGAATCTTCACCATCAAAGAAATCAGGATCCGTATCAATGTATGTCCCAAAATCATTTGTCACTTTCCATTCCAAGGAGACATACGTTTCCTCGTAACCCGGCTCAGGGATCTTAGGTGAAGAAATCAGATCATCCTTAATTGGCTGCTTTAATTCAATCTGGTCATAACACATGTCCCCCTCAACAGGTGCCTGAGCAGGTTCTGTCATTGGCTTTCCTGAAGAGGGTTCATCCTGGGAATCATCCCAAGATTGAATCAAAGCAACCACGAATCTCATCCTCAATTTCGTTAATTTCCCAAGTAGAAACTCACCAAGGTTCTTATCCTTAACATCTTGGAGCCAATCCAACAAAGACTTATTCAAATCATCAATCATTTCAATCACGGGCTCTAATCTCTCAATGCAAGGTATTGGCTGAACTTCTAAAGATTGTATGATATTCCTCAAGTTAGCCAGAACCTTATCTTGAACGTAGTTAATCAGAACCAAATGAGTTGGTTCAGGGTTGGGTAGGTTTGACATCAATGCAGAGGAATTAACGAATTAAGATTTGTTATACCCTTCCTGATAATAGGTCATTTCAGATTGTTGAAAAGATGTTGATGACCTAAAGGCAGTGAAATCAGAGGATGGGTAAGGATCGGTGTATCCTTCTTGATTGTAGATCGTATTAGGCTGTTCATGAAAGGAAGATGATCTATAATCGATGTAGCTCTGAGAAGGATAGAAATCAGAATCAAAGTATTCAGGGTTAGACCCTAAACACGGGGGTCTGAAATTGTATCCCCAATCCGAAATATCCCAACTGACTGATGGTTGATTACAATATGAGTTGGGATAATCGTCATCTTGAAGGATAAATCACAACAGGAGGGAAAGAGTGGGAATGCGTGAAATATGTGGAAGGATTCATGAGACATGGGAGGAAGAAAGGTGCCCTGCAATACAAACAATCAAACCTGTCCTTAAGTTGGTTAGCCTACAGACCTATAGACTCCCAAAACCCATCTTGAGATAAAGGAACGATTTGATCTACTTCTGTCAGTTCAATCCAACCAGTTAGAAAGAGGGACTGGGGAGAAGGTTCTTCCTTTAGCTTGCGCCTCCAGTTCCTAGTGTACCCCCAGCCACGATCGTTTGACTCTGCTCCCCTAGCTAGACATCAGATTGAACAGAAGAAATAGACTAATAAAAAATAATCTCGTTCTGAGTTCTGAAGAGCGAGTCCAATCCTTAAGGGCAACGTCTACTCTGTTTTATTTAGGGCTAGGTTTGAATGTGCTTTGGAATGTGATGGGCCCTTTAAATGGGTTGTGCCCTTAATGATTGATTGAGATTTGTGTAAGTGCGTGCACAACCAGGGTTTTCAAGCAAGATTATTTGTAATGCGTGAATTTTAATGTTCAAATCTTGCTTAAGTAGCTTTTAGGGTTTCAAATTAGGTGAATTGCAATCAAGTTTCTAGGCAAACCAAGTTGTAAAACACGGGTGAAGATTGTTTTCCTTTAAAATCAGAAAGAAAGTGGAGTGCCTGGAATATACCTAGATTGAAAACCCTAAGGAGGAGCTACTTGATGAGTTGGTTTTAAATAAAGTGGTGCGGCCCAAACAACTCAAACAATTGGCCACAAATGCAACACTAAGTTAGGCACTCAAAAATGGTTAACATAGAATAATTTTTACTCTGTTATGTGTTGCCTTGTGTGTACCGGTTCCATAGATTAGAACCCGATTGAGTAGAAAATAAATCAAGTTGATCAAGTGCCTTGAATGTGGGTGTGTATTGTGTGTTTGTTGGAAATTACCCTAAAAATTACCTTGTTATTTTTTTTTTTATGAATGAGGGTGGAATTAATGTGAGTGGAAATCCAAACTATTCCTAGGATTTATGCAAACACCTAGGTTAATTGATATTTGGATTCAATGTGGTGAATGAAATCTATGGAGGGGGAAAGAATGGGGGATAACTTACAAAACCTTCCACAGCACTTTACTCCAATCTACCACTTTTGCTCATCTCAAAAGAGTCCCTGCAATCACAATAAGAAAGGAGAGAAGTGAGGTAAATGATTTGTAAGTTACAAAATGCGAAGAGAAATCAAAGATCGTCGCCTCCCCGGCAACGGTGCCAAAATGTTAAACGAATCGAATGGCTACGCTAACGTGTTTGGTTTTAGAAAACCTATCATTGTAGCTTGAAAGCAAAGAATTCGTGTTCAACAAATAAAATTTATACCAAAAAGAATTTTGGGTCGAACACAAGGAGGCTACGTTGATCTATATTCGCAATTATATTTTTTTAGGATTTTTGATAAGCAAGGCGATATAATTACAATGGAGCTATCAGACTAAAAGAAAGTGAGAGAGAGAGAGTGAAAGAGAACATGCATTCAATATTTCAACTATTTATACAATCAAACTAAATAAAAGTTACACTAGAAAGAGGGAAATCAATTACACTATAAAGCAGGAAAATTCTACACTAGAAAAGTTGTAAATAAGAATGGGAGAGAGAAGTTATCCTCCTCGACGATTGCTTGGAGGACGAACCGGACGGAACGACGCCTGGACGAAGGAGAACGAAGCAGGACGAAGGAGGACGAAGCAGAAGAACGGGAACGAAGCAGCACGCCGTCGTCATCGTGGGATCCACTTCCGAAGGGGGATGAAAATTTAGACTTTATCTCGCGAGAAGCATCCCAGGTGTGGGACAAGCTTCTCTTGACCTTTGGAGGGGTAGAGAAGAGAAGGAAGGGATGAGAATTTCGTATGGAGGGGGTCTCCTTTTATAGTTGCAAGGAGTGAGGGCAAAATGGACATTACAAAATGGATAAATCCGTCACTAAAGCCCCAACGTGGGCGTAGCTCCCATGCCCACGCGTGCCTCCTCAGCTGCCCGCTACCTTGACGCCATCGCACGTTCATTGATTCTCAGCCGTCCGATCGCGAGATCGGACGGCTTAAGATGCATCTCCGCCCGCTGGGCTGCGCACCCGCCCGCGTGCGATCGTGGGTCCATTTCGCACGTTCAATCGTGCATGAACGCTATCGGGCACGCGCGGCCGTCCGATCGTGATCCAACACCGGCCCGCGCTCAATCGGCCGCGCCTTCTAGCCCTTCACTGCCGCTCGAACCCGTGCCCGCCGCTCGCGTAAGCATGCTCGACCGCTACGCTACGGGGTGTGGATGGTGAAGCGGATGCTTTTTGGCGCGGCTGACCATAGCCGTTGAATCAAGATCCAACGGTAGAGAGCGAGCAGGTGCAGGGCTTCATAGAATGTAAGCGGCTATTTGGGTGGACGAGATGGTGCCACGTGGTGCCATCTTGGCTGTCCATCTTCTGGAAGTTGTAGATGGTGCCACGGATGTCAGATTGACTCGATTTTTGTGTCGTTGGGCTGCGATCATCGATCCAAATTCATCCATGCAGTCGGATTTGTCATCTGAAGTGTAGATTTACACCATCCTGTCCCTTGATCTTCTAGGGTTCCCCGATCACTATCAGATGCTACGGATGCCTGATTAGGGCGATCTTGGAGTCGTTGAACTCCAATCGTCACCCTGATCACATCCATACGATTGGATCTTTGATCCGAGGCCTTGATAAAATGTTTGCCCTGTCCAATCACTTAAAAGGAGACAATTGACCTCCATTTTATTCAAACTACTCTAAATGCAAGATGATGCATGTTATGTAATATTTATATCATGGAATGCAATCCTATGCTTAAGAACATGCATAAATAGACATCTTAAGTAGTGTAAATGTGTTTACATCATGAGGGAAGTTTGATTTTGGATCTAAGGGTACCTATTGACCTAAAATCACCTACTTTCTACCTGGACCCTTATGATATCTTTCACATGAACCCAAGCTCGAAATACTGATTATTTTTCTGAGCTAGATGTTAACTGGACAACAACACCTATTGAACCATCTTTACCCATTGTCTGACACTTTGGTCTTGGGTTGCACACCATTAAACTGTAGGCCCAGCCCCACAAACACAACAACCTTCAGTTCTGGGTGATTTTCATCCATAACCTGAGAACCACTCGACCCTAGTGCATGGGTCAGCACCATAATCTTGTCCACATCTGTGGACATCTTCTGCAGATGGGTTTCAGGATCAACCTTTTGATTTTGATTCTGACCTACACTTGTGAATTCTCAATTTCTTCTTTGTATATATGTTATGCCTAGCTGAAGGCATTAAACTTAGCACGTGTGTCTACACTCTTCTCTCTATGGAGTTGACCAGATTTTCACAACACTCAGGTGATATTCTATTTACTTCGCCCTTTTCATGTCTTTATTTTTACAATGAGGACATTGCATCATTTAGGCATGGGGGGGTGGATAATCAATTTCAGAAATAATTATGTTAACTCTGTAGAATTTCTTTTAGTTTCTTATACAATTAAGAAAATTTTGAATATTAAAAAAATAAAAAAAAGAAAGAAATTAGGAAAAGAGAAGTTAGGCATTTGGAAGTTATTAACTTTAGGAAATGATACGAGAGGACCTAAATACTTAGACTCTTCAGGTCTTCGGGCTAAATTAGCCCGGGTGTTCACTCGAATGTGGACTTAATCTCGAGTCCTCGCTAATTAAAATTCATTTTAAGTTGGTAAATAGATTGGGATGATAAGTATACAACTTATCAACCCGCCCTCTGATTTAGGGGGATTTTAAGGCTAAGCATCTACACACTATTCGCACTGACTCACTTTCCAGTCATTTTTACGAAAATTGGGTAGCTAATGGATCGACTTGGGTGGTATGGCTGCCAAGTTATCTGTGGTAACAGCTCATCGGCCGGTTGTCCAGAGCCCAGCCACAAGACCATTTTCGTTGTACTGCCTTTAGGTAAATCTTAGATCAGGGAAGCCACCTACTTATAAAAAAAAAAAGAAACACTCAAAAAGAAAAGAAAGAAAAAAAAAGAGAAAAAGAAAAGGAGAAAATAAGAAATAAATAAAACCACACTTCACCGCATGAGTATGGCTGGCAAGTTGTTGGTGGTAACAGCTCATCGGCCGATTGTCCAGAACCCAGCTCACAAAAAAAAAAGAAAAATGCATAATAATTCCCAAAACACTTAGGGAAGCGGGGAAGTATAATAAACTGGGGAGATATACACTGGACTCACCCTTACGTTGACCCCATAAATAAGAGAAGTAGGGAGAAAGCTATCAATCGTAAAGATAAACCTTTAAGCAAGGTCACCTAGGGTCGTAGAAACCCGAAGTCCGTCTTAATGGCCATTTTGTGAGTTTATCACTTTTTCACAAAGATGCTTAGTACTTAAATTCCTTTTCGAGTCTTGGGCGGGTTGGGTAGCCGTAAAAAGTTATCCCGAAACTCTCGAACTCCAAAAGTACAAAAAAATTAGAAAACAAGAAAAATAAAAAAATATATATATATCTTCCCTTCTCAAATAAGGTGACGACTTTGGCGATCTGCATTCTGGCAGACACCCGGGTACTGTTTAGTCTTCGTAGTTTAGAACCTCAGTTGAAATTTTCTATTGTAAGTAAACAACTTAGGCCTAAGCGATCTAATCCTAATTTTGATTTTATACATAGCAAGTAGTTTAATTTTGCTAGGGACTAGCAAAAGATAGGCAAGGGGGTATGATATAGACACGTCTGTCTAGGTTGAAATGCCTATTCATGCATGTTCCTAGGTTAGATTTGCATTTCATGTTATAAATATTGCATAACATGCATCATTGTGCATTTAGAGTAGTTGTATATATTTTGGGTTAATTAGGTTCTTTTTATGGTCAGGAGAGGAGAGAATTTATTTCAGGGCCTCAGATGGATGATCAGAGCATACGGATCTGATCGGGATGACGATCGGAGACTAACGCCTCTAAAATCATCCAGATCGGAGTCCCGTAGCATCACATTAAGCTCGAGGAAGATCAACGGCCGGGGGGCAATGCGACATCCATACGGGTTTCAAATGGAAGATACGACCATATGGATGGATCCGGAGCGACAATCATAGTCCAGCATCATAGGAATCATCCCGATCTGAGCACCGTGTCACCCTCTATAAGAAGAAGAAGACGGACGGCCCAGATGGCGCCACGTGGTGCCATCCAGGCCGCCCAAACCCAACCAGCAGCCACTGCCCACTCTCCCTCATCATCTACGCCGTTGGTTTAAGATCCAACGGCTGGTAAGCGCTTGCACCAAAACACTCCACGCGACACAAGTGGAGTGCCGCAACGGTGGAGGCGTGGGTTTGCAAACGAGGGACGCACGTTTGATTCCCCGCAGCTCCTCCTTGAATCCAACAGGAGGGGCACCCAGCTGTGGGAAGAAAGGAGGAAGCTGCTATCAGACCTTGAGAGCTTTAGGCCAAGGACTGGTGTGGAGGATAACTACCTATGGGAGGGGGTTTACAATGTGCAAAGTGGCTATAACAGAATCTTCAACCGTGGGAGTGGGTGGAGCTGTGATTTCATTGATAACAAGATTTGGCTTCTGAAAATTCCCCTTAAGGTAGAAATTTTTCTTTGGCTATGTTGGAGAGATGGATTGATCACAGGTGATTTGCGACATTGAAGGTTGGGAACTGATCATCATGTTTGTTACTTTTGTGGGATGCATACTGACATTACAAATCATATCTTCTCTTCTTACTTTATCACAGATGCTATTTGGAGGAGGGCATGTCAGGAGCCACTACCAGATTGGGGTTCCATATGGCATGGGTTTGGTGTAAGAGGGAAGCCACATGTACACATGGCTGTCACTATCTGGTGTGTGTGGAAGGCGAGAAATGAGAGACTTTTTCAGGAGAGACTGGTGTGCTGTGAAAGAATTGTAAGAGAGCGTTGGTCCCTCATACATGTATGGGGATCTCTTTTGTAATTCCTCTTACTTGTTTATATAATATACCACTTCGGATTGCTATCGTAAGGCAATAGCTTTCCCTTTTGTTTCAAAAAAAAAAGAATAGTTTCAAATGGGTGGGTGAGCAGGTCGAGATGACTATTGCAGATGATTTCAAGTGCTAATACAATTATTGATGGTGGAGTCCACTATTCTAAGGTATGAACCCTAAAGTACAATAGGAATTCTGCTCAAAGATGGGTAAGAAGGGTCTCGAGTTTTCAAGTGATGGGTTGCCTCCTATTAAGCGCTAAGTTTAATGCCATTAGCTGAGCACAATGCAACTCATTGTGAATGGAGATCAAAAGATTCAGCTACCAGATTCGAATCGGTAGGCTCAAGGAACGGTTCAATTTTTGACCTTCCACTACAAAAGAGTCTGAGTCTTGGCTGAGTTCACTGATATAGACAAATCTATCTAGGTTAAAATGCCTATTCATGCATGTTCCAAGGCTTAGATTTGCATTTCATGTTATAAATATTGCATAATGTGCATCATTGTGCATTTAGAGTAGTTGTATATATTTTAGGTTAATTAGGTTCTTTTTGTGGTCAGGAGAGGAGAGAATTTATTTCAAGGCCTCAGATGGATGATCAGACCATATGGATCTGATCGGGACGACGATCGGAGATGAACGCCTCTGAAATCATCCAGATCGGAGTCCTGTAGCATCACATTAAGCCCGATGAAGATCAAAGGCCAGGGCAATGCGACACCCATACGAGTTTCGGATGGAAGATCTGACCATACGAATGGATTTGGAGCGACGATCGCCGTCCGGCATCGCAGAAATCATCCCAATCTGAGCATCGTGGCACCCTCTACAAGAAGAAGAAGATGGACGGCCTAGATGGCACCACATGGCTCCATCCAAGCCACCCAAACCCAGCCAGCAGCGACCGCCCACTCTCCCTCATCATCTACGCCGTTAATCCTAGCCGTTGGATCAAGATCCAATGGCTGGTAAGCACCTGCACCAAAACACTCCACGCGACACAAGTGGACGAGTGCCGCAACGGTGGAGGCGAGGGTTTGCAAAGGAGGGGCGCTGGTTCGATTCCCCGCAGCCCCTCCAATTTGCAACTGGGCGGGCACTTGGAGCGTAGCAGCAGCACGCGCGCGCACGCCAACGCACAGCACACGTGCACACAGCTGGGCTTGCACGGTCAGCGCACGTGATGAGCGGGGCAGGAGGCGCTGGTGCAAGGGCAGTTGGCGCCAGCTTTCAGCGATAGCTAGACTGACCTACAGCGATACTTACAGCCGTCACTGTTTCATTGCAAGCCAGTAGAACCAGCTGAAGGCATGGGTGGAGGTGAGCTATCACAGCAACGTTTCCAGCGATGGTCTGGAGGATGCTAGAGGTCCTTTATCCATTTTTAGCCTCTTCTCCACCACTATAAAAGGACCTTCACCCCCTCCCTTCCAAGCCGTCTCTACCTACTCTACTCCCACCTATTCCCATGCTCTAGTAAGCCTACCACCGCTCCATTAGAGCTTGTTCTCAAGCTCCCAAGGTTCCTATTAGTGTAGCGAACGTCTGCCCCACCAAATATTCCTCCAACTTCCCATCTCCCTTCATAGGTCACCTTGGAGTTGTCCTCCCACCTCCATTCCGGTAGCAGATCAACTCCGTCTTCTCACCTCCATTCCGAAGCTACACCGAAGCTTTCCTCAACCCAACGTCCTCCAGCATCTCACCTCCATCATCCTGCTCCTCACCTCCTTCGTCCGAGCTTCCGCCAAGTGTCGTCGTCTCGCTGAACAGTCGATTCGGGAGATTTCCTCTCACCTCCCTCACTTTTTATGCTTTCATAGTAGATTGTAATAAACATTAGATTGATATATATACCATTTTCATTCCACATCTCTATATTGTGATTCATTTGCTTGTCTTTTATTTCAAAAGCACAAAAAAATAACAAAACCCCAAAATACCAAAAGGAAATGAATCGAAGTGCGGTTTTCAAGTAAAGTAAACATCGCCTCCCTTTGTTCGACCCGGGACTCTCTTAGAGTTTAGATATAAATTTTATCTGATCGACGCATTTTGCAACTACGACGATGGGTTACTTGTAACCTCGATTTCTAACACTCGAAACACGACACGACCATTCACTAATTTTTGAAAGTACGATCTTCATTTACGATAAAATTTGTAATATAAAATGTTGCATCGTTGTAGTATGTCGCGTGGTAGAAAATCGCTTTTTAAAAATATTTAAAAATTCAAAACTAACCACAACGGGTTAGGTTGTCTCCATAGGGAGGAATCGGTCTTTTTAAGCTAGTGAATCACGTCTTGTTTATTCAGGAATCTCAATGCGTACGCACACTAACTGTTGCACGTGTTTTCAACATAATTTCTTGATTTAAGGAATTAATCAATAATGTAAGGACGCACATGCAAAATCACCACCAACGAAACACCTAAATTATGATCTTAATACTGACAAGCACCATCAAATTTAATTAAATCAGAATTTATTCCCTATAACAAATGTACATGCTTGCTTATTAATGAGATGTATTTAACTATATGCAATTCAATTAGAATTAAGGGACATGCATGCAATTTACTGTAATACATTAAATAGATAAATAAATGAATAGGATAAGCTGCAATGACATATGGAGTAAATAGAAATTAGAGGAAGAATAGAGGATTCTTCCTCTCTCCTCTTTGCACAAGGGAAGGAGCACCAGAGGGCATATTGTGTCCGGTGGAGGTCGGCTAGCTCTTGGCCATTGTGTTGGTGGGTCGGTGGAGGTGGAGGTGGCCGGACTCGGCCGATCGGTGGAGGAGGAGAATGCCGGCGTGGCGTTGAGGTGAGCATGGGGAAGTTGATGGCACGGAGAACAGCATCCGGATGAGGTGGTTGCTTGGGGATGTTTGATGCCAGTGATGGGTCTTTTCATTTGGAGTTGCATGTGGTGGTGGAAGGATGAAGAAGAAGAAGCTGGGTGCATGCACGCTGGCTGAAGCACGAGCTTCGGCTGTGCACTCGCACGGGCTAGAGCACAGGCTAGGGCGCGGGCTTTGGCTACGCACACGAGGGCTGGAGAATGGGCTTCTCTTGCTACTGGTGCACGTGGAAGGTTCTTGGAGAGTGGTCTATAGTGGTGGAGTGTGCGTAGCACGTGCACGGCTGTGGCATGATGGTGGCACGATGGCGCGTAAGGGAATGCACTGCTGCACGCGCGTGGCTAGTGGTCTGCAGTGGTGGCATTGAGGTGAGCGTGGAGAATGCACTGCTGCACACACGCGTGGCCGGTGGTCTGCAGTGGTGGTGTGCACGCGTGAAGCTGGCAGTTGGATTCTTTTGAGGTTGAGGAAGGTGGCAGGTTGAAGATAGCGGCGAGCGGCTGTCACCACGCTCGCTGCCACCCAAGACGATGAAGAGATGGCCGTAGTGGAAGCTCATAGTGATTCATAATGTTCAATCGTTGCACGGTGTATGCTAGGAGCACGATGGTAGTCTAATTCATGGTGCACACCTGTTGCATGGTGGAGGCTGGGAGGAGATCCCTGCCAGGGGGAGAAGATTTTTCCTGTCTGGTGCGTGGGTTTTCTCTCTTTATAAAAATCCCACCGTCTGTTCCGCCTGCCGCCAGCTTAGCCAACCACTTGCGAACATCGTGAGTGGTTGAAATTGATGGATAAGCATTGGCCGTTCTATATTAGACGTCTGACTTCATCATCAGACGTCTTAAAATATGTACAAATAGGAATTTGTGATGACAATTTCCCAGATGTCCATACTGATCTCCAGACTTCTTATAGATGCAGAATTGTACATCTGGACTTTTCACCTAGCCGACATTCATCAGACAAATTATGTTATCATATCATATGTTATTAAATGTAAAATTAATGCATAAAATTATGTGCAGACTAAGATGAATTGCCATATAATTCCTAATTAATTAACAAATAAGAATAACTAATTATAAAGTACTTAGGCCAAATAATGGTCCACGAAAGTGGACTTATCAAATATCCCCATGCCTAAGTTTTGCTAGTCCCTAGCAAAAATGAAAAATAATAGAAGTAATCAGAAGATTTCTTCTGTCCTTGTTCCAAAAATTTAGATATCCGGACAAATGTGAAGTGATAGTAACTTTGGAATGGATCCAATTGAAAATAACCAACTTACTTTTGCAGTTCGTACTTATCCTTTGGTAAATATTCTATAAAGATAGGTAATTTCTTCACTCAGGGATAAAGCATAAAATAATCTGAAATTTGACCCTGACTTTTTTGGCTTAGGTAGGAGATACTGAGTTGAATGGATACGTATTTGGCGGCACACACTCATCTGGTGCTACATGTAATCGAGTAGTACAGACTCTAGATTTCTAGACTATTAAACAAGTCAACTCGGAGAGAGGTTAAACAACTGTGCTCTCTTTTCCTTGTTTTCCTTCTGAGATCACAAATCTTACCAAATTTAGTAAATGTACTCACTATTTGGTGGCCTTACGTGGCCTTCACACTTCAATTAAAAACTTAATAACCCTACAACTAAGTTAGAGGACCTCAGCCAGTATTCGGGTGATCAGAAATATTGAAACGTAGGTATGGGTCATATTTGGTGGATCATAGTGGGTGTTTTTGTAGCCTCAATGATATGTACACTTGACAGAATTGACACCTAAAAAAGCTATGGCTTGAACCCCCTTTACATATATATATTTATTTTTATTATTTTTCTCTTTTTCTTTCTTTGTTCTTTTCTTCTCTCTTTTTTTCTTTCATAACTCAACACAACACGACGTAGATGTTTATTCATGAGGCATTATTAGGGATGATGATGCTCAAGAGGATATTGTGTGGCTTATTTGGTTGAAGTACCTACTCTCGACATTAGGAAATAATGGATAGGACAAGCATATTTCCGACCTTTGATGCTATTATCCTCCATCAGCCGAGGACTCTATGAAGGATAGTCGTAACCATCCACCATAGTCATAGTTTTATTAAGACTCAATCTCTGTGTATCTACCTGATAACACTACACATGGGGGTGATAATTCTGTTAAATAGGGCCCATCTTAAGAATAAAAGACACAACATAAGTAGAATGTTAGCATTGCACGCATCATATGTCAAGATTGTTTATAAAATAGTATTAATGGCCATTTGTATAAGCACTTATCAAAGTAGGCCTCAGATGAGCAATCGGATTGCACGGATGGATTCAGAACGACGAACGGAGTCCAACGGACTCAAAATCGGCCAAATCTGACATCCGGAGCTCCCATAATAGGCCCAAGAAGTTTTGACCGTTGATTTGATGATCAACGGCCCTCGATGCGCCACGTGGCACCCGCTCACCACATGCCTCTTCCACCTTCAGCCGAAGATCAAATCTCAACCATCGATCTCTGATCAGACATCCGAGAACCGTGTGCATGCCCGCTCACCACGACAAAGCAGCAGGCGTGGCACAGCGGTTAACGCGCACACCTGCACCCATGCGGTGCGGGTTCGAGTCGCGCAATGCGGGAAATCAAAGACAGCGAGCCGCGCAGACGAAATTGGGCTGCCCGATCAGCAGCGGGTGGCTGAGATAGCACCACGCGACGTACCCTCATGCAGCGATCGGCCATGCGTGCGGGCATGCCAGACGGCAACGCCCACGTGCATGCACGCTCAAGGCACGATCCAAGTGCACCCAGGCGAAGATCTCAGTCGTCCGATCTTTGATCGGAAGATCGGACGACTCTCATGCCACACCCATGTATCAAGCACGAGGAAGAACAACGCGGGCGTGCGACCGGCGGGCTGGGGGCTTCACAGACGCTTTTGGAAGGGTTTTAGCGAAGTCCCGGACGTCGCTAAAACCCCTTCTTCATTTGGAAAGCCCTTCTCCCTATTTAAACCCCTTCCAACCACTCATTCAAGGCATTCACTTCCCTTGCAACTACTCTACCCCTCTCTTAGCTAGCTTTAGGAACTCTTGTAATAGTTGGAGACGACGAGCCACCGACGGAGCCTTCTCCACCACCGAGGCCGCCTCACCACCCTCCCTCTCTCTCTCTTTCTTCCTCTCTTTTAAGCTTTACTTTACTTATGTTTAAGCATGCATCTAATGTTGTAATTTGTGAACTAAGGCTGCATGATTAATGAAGTTATTTTCCATTCAGTTGTCCACTTTATTTCCTACCCAAGTTGCATGTTAAAGAAAGAAACAACTCTAACCCTAATCTCTCTCTCTTGCTCTCGCTTTTCTCCCGCACCTTTTCGTAAGCAAAACTCCTTGTTTTCTGTGACAATAAGTGACAAGAAAAATCCAGTTTTCATGCCTCCCTGAGACCGACACTCGGACTCACATCGTTTCTTTACTTTAAAATCGGCATTGTAAGTGCGAACTATAATGACACTTCTTAACACACACGCATGGAAGCACGTCAGTTTTTGGCGCCGTTGCTGGGGAAGCAACGGATTTGTTTTGTCACTTCCATTCCACATCCATTCTCACATCGTCTAATGCCTTGTTTCCTTTTTACTTGATGGTTGCAGGAATTCAGCGTGTGGATGGCGAAGCAACGCATCCCATGACAGTAACACGGGAGTAGGTGCAACAAGGATCGATAGTGAGTAATTCTTCGCTCATGACTGTTTGCTTACGTGAAAAACTAAAAAAATTGTAAAAATTAAATAAAAAATTTGGTGTAGTGTATGATTACTTCATCCTCATCCTTAACACATCACCCAACAAGAAAATGTACACTCTAATAAATTCTTGGAGTGTTCTTTTCTCTTTTTGAGTGGTGTTTGCGAAGCCACCGTGGATTGACTTGGGCCGCACCACTCAACCCTAAAAATGACTCATCTAATAGAAGCTGCATGATCATTAGGATGAGTACATTAGGGTTTTAGAGCCTCTACACAATAAAAGGAAACCTACTTTCACTAAATTGTGTGCAAAACTTGACGTGCCCACTGAAACTTATCTGAAAACACTAAGACACGTCAACCCTGAAAGACACTAAAGTAAGGATGAAACACAAAAAGACACCACATCTTAAAAATCCTTGCTTGAAAACCATGTTTTCATAGAACCACACACAATGAAAGTGGAAAATTAAGAGGCACCACCCCAATCAATGCCTCATCACATAACCCTAGCACAAGCACTATCCTAGACCTTTTAAAACTGAGTAGGCGTGCCCTAGGCAGGACTGAGTTAAGTCTTGAGAGGTAAGGTTTTGTTCGCTAGGCACTTGGCTTTCATTCCCTTGGTAGAATCTGGTGACTAGGCTGCGGGGCAGTGTCAAACGACCGTGGTTGTGGGGTCTACGGAACCAGCGGTGTAAGCTAAAGGATGAACCTTCCCTGTAATCCCCTCGTAATCAACCTGGCCAGATTAGCTTTGTGAAGGGGAGTCCAGTGCTTACGGACTTAATCACCCTTTTGGAGATTTCTAGGTCCCCTAAGGAACACACCATAAGGATTAGGCTTTTTTGCTTGGTTGAACACGCAACTCTCTCTCATCTGTTCTTCCCGCATCCCTCCATTTCTTCCAAACCATGGATTTCTATGCCTATCCATCTTACCCGAACCGCCTCCAACATAATGTTAACCCAAGTAGACCATATCCACAGCCTACTTGGGCTAACCAACCACCAAGTTGGGGGTACGACCTTGAATGCCCCTCTTGGCCCAACTGTCCCAGTTATGACCAAACCGCACCAGCCTCTTATTGGGATTCACCCAACATATCCACCCAAGGGTATGATTCAAATCGTGGGGCTCCATATCTCGATTCTCCTTACGACGCCTCCTCATTTAAGTCCCACCCGCTCTACTATGATAGGACCTACACTTTAGGAGAACACCAAGAACCCTACCCTTCTCAGGACAATAACCAAGAAAGGTCATCTGAATTTAACAACCTTTCCTACTTGACCTTTGGATTGGAAGAAGTTCTAAACAAATGGAAATCAAAGAATAATTAGAAATCTTGGCAAGCCAAGGATCATCAACCTTTGATTTGGTCCCTGATGAAGAATCTGACTGGGAGGAGGACTTAGAACCTCAACTATTCTAGAGTAGGACCAAACAGAGAATGGTTCCTCTTGAAGAACTGGACCCTGAACATGATCGAATAGAGGACCCACCCAAGAACCTAAACACCAGAATGGATTCTGATCAACAACCTCAACCACACTCTCTTAACCTAGATTTCAAGGAGGAAATCCAAAGGACACCAAATGACACCCTATCAATTCTTGATAACCTCCTGATAGAATTACACAGACAGAGTCAACAATTGGTTAAAGGGCAAAGGTCATGTTGGATTTGTTCCAACAATTGGGGGAAGAAGGCCAGAGAAAGCTATTGCACACAACGCCATTCATGGAATTCGTAAAGCAAAGACCTAATATGATCAATCGGACTACACCCAGTCACCCTGATTTGGTTCAGTCCACCATTGATACCCCCCAGGAGTTGGATAGCTCAATGGATAAGGTCAGTAAGGATTCCTCATAACACAATTTGGGGAGCATTGAGGACAAACATCAGGAGGAAACTGAGAATGTGAGGGGAATTGCCTTGGAATCTGAATCTAATTGGCCCAAGAGAAGTAATCCGGTAGGAACAACAGCCAACATCAGAGATGGGGAATGGAGTTACAATTTCAAAGAAATTGATTATGAATCGGTTGGAATCCCCATAACAAATTTGGAGGAGGGCTGAGAGAAAGAATATGATCTAGAGGATGAAATTGGCCCTACCTCTAATGCAACCTTAAACAGTGAATTTGATACAAAGGAGGTTGAAGAAAATATTCTTGAGATCAAAGGCTTGGAGGGAATGAGCAATGAAACCATAGTTGAGGAAGAGATGGATTCGTCTCTAGAGAGATGCCTCATGTTTGATTGTAGAGCTCATTATGAAACTCTTGATTTTGTTACCTGCCCTACTAGAATAAAGATCCCGCAACCCGAATGCACTTGAATTAATACACTTTTGACGGATTACAATTTTATGGGGACACAAGTTGAGTATAAAACCAGCATCTTTAGTGTCTGACATGTCATATTCGGGGTGCGCTCATCCACATCAACTTCTTTGCATGCCCGTAGACTAAGCGAGGATCTAACACGGTCATGCATGGTACATTTGCTACAGAATTCCCGCCCCTTATGAACGGGACTCCACCACAACCTTGTTCGCATCTGTGGACTTTTGATTTTGGGTCCGAATGATTTTGTACATTCCTCCTTCACCCAAATTATTCCTGTTTGTGCACTATGCCTAGCCGGAGGCATTAAGCTCAGCGCTTCCTGGGAGGCAACCTAGAGGATTCAGACTGATTCGGTATTTTATGTCACTCAAGTACTATCTTTTTGAACCCCTATGCATCTATGTATTTGCCAATGAGGACATTGTCCAACTTAAGCATGGGGGGATAGTAAATTGCATGATCCTGAGCTCATTTAATCAGTCTGAATAAAATAAAATTAAAAAAAAAATTGAATTTAAGAAGAAACTTAGGCATTAGAAACTTGTCAATAGTAGGAAATTATACAAAAAGAACTTGAACACTTAGACTTTTCAAGCCTTCAGGCTTAACCAGCCCTGGTGTTCGTTAAAATATGGATTTAGCTTCGAATCCTTTTAACCTTGAGCTACTCTAATCCACCTACAAAATAAGGTGATAAGTATACGACTTATCAACTCACCTTATAACTCAGAAGAACTTTGAGTCTAAGCATCTGCACACATTTTTACACAGACTCACTCCTCAGAGATTTTGACAGAAATTGGGTAGCTAATGAACTCTCTAAGGTGGTATGGCTGGCAAATTATCGTGGGTAACAGCCCATTGGCAGGTTGTCCAGAACCCAACCACGGGACCACTTCTTCTTCATTGCCTCTAGGTACATTTGAGATCAGGGAAGCCACCTACAAGAAAAAAAAAAGGGAGAAAAGAAAACAAAATAAAGCACACTTCACCGCACAAGTATAGCTGGCAAGTGATCGTGGGTAATAGCCCATTGGTCGGTTGTCCAGAACCCAGCTCAGTAATTGCACAAAAGGAACCAAAACACTTAAGGAAGAAGCAGGGAAGTAGTACAAGCCGGGGAGATATACACTGGAAAAGCCCTTGTGTTGACCCTGATTAAAACAAATGTAGGGAGAAAGCTACCAATCGAACAAATACACCTTCAGGCAAAATACTTCCTTTTCCGGTCACCTAGGAGCGTAGAAACCCAAAGTCTGTCTGAATTACCGTTGAGTGAGTCTATCACAATCTTCACACCAAGATGCTTAGCACTTACGGTTTTGACTGAGTTTTGGGTGGGTTGGGTAGCCGTAAAAAGTTACCAACCCACTCTGAATTCCAAAAATGATTCTAAAAATATATATATATATATACATATGTATATACATTAAAGCAAGGATTTGGGTGATTCATATTTTGGCAGACACCCGGGCGCTGCTTAGTCTTTGTAGATTAAGATCTCAGTATATTTCCTCCTATTGACAAGTGACGAAGTGTCTAAGAAATTACTTCTTAAATTCTGACAGAAAATAAAGGCTAGAATAAACCTTGCTAGGGACTAGCAAGGAGTAAGCATGGGGGTATGATAACACTACAAATGAGAGTTATAATTCTATTAAATAGGTCCCATCTTAAGAATAAAAGACACAACATAAGTAGAATGGGAGCATTGCATGCATCATATGCCAAGATTGCTTATAAAATAGTATTAATGGCCATTCGTATAAGCACTTGTCAAATCAGGCCTTAGATGAGAAATCAGATTGCATGGATGGATTCAGAACGATGAATGGAGTCCAATGGACTCAAAATCGGCCAAATCCAACTTCCGAAGCTCCCACAATGGGCCCAAGAAGTTCTGACCGTTGATCTGATGATCAACGGCCCTCGATGTGCCACGTGGCACCTGCTCAGCGCACACCGCTTCCACCTTCAGGTGAAGATCAAATCTCAGCCGTCGATCTTTGATCTAACGGTCGAGAACCGCGTGCACGCCTATTCACCACGACAAAGCAGCAGGTGTGGCGCAGCGGTTAACGCACACGCCCACGCCCACGGGGTGTGGGTTCGAGCTGTGCGATGCAGGAAATCAAAGACAGCGAGGCTCGCGGACGAAATTGGGCCACCCGATCAGCAGTGGGAGGCCGAGATAGTGCCATGCGGTGCACCCTCTGGCAGCGATTGGCCACGCGCTCGTGTACAATAGACGGTAATGCCCGTGCGCATGCGCGCTCAAGGTGCGATCCAAGAGCACTCAGGCGAAGATCTCAGCCATCCGATCTTCGATCGGACGGCTCTCATGCCGCCCCGACGGATCGAGTGCAAGAAAGAACAGCATGGGCATGCGACCGATGGGCTAAGGGCTTCACCGATGCTTTTGGAAGGGTTTTAGTGACATTCCGGTTGTCGCTAAAACCCCTTCTTCATTTGGAAAGCCCTTCTCCCTATTCAAACCCCTTCCAACCACTCATTCAAGGCATTCACTTCCCTTGCAACTACTCTACCCCTCTCTTAACTAGCTTTAGGCCCTCTTGTAATCGCCGGAGGCGACAAGACGCTGAGGGAGCCTTCTCCACCACCATGGCCACCTCGCCGCCCTCCCTCTCTCTCTCTTTCTTCCTCTCTTTTAAGCTTTACTTTACTTATGTTTATGCATGTATCTAATGTTGTAATTTGTGAACTAAAGCTGCATGATTAATGAAGTTATTTTCCATTCAGTTGTCTACTTTATTTCCTACCCAAGTTGCATGTTAAAGAAAGAAATGACTCTAACCCTAATATCTCTATCTCTCTCTTGTTCTCTCTTTTCTCCCACACCTTTTCACAAGAAAAACTCCGCGATTTGCATGACAATAAGTGACAAGAAAAATCCGATTTTCATGCCTCCCTGAGACCGACACTCGGACTCACATCCATTTCTTTACTTTAAAACCGACGTTGCAAGTGCGAACTATAATGACACTTCTTAACACACACGCATGGAAGCACGTCACTGCCTTATTTGGTGACTCTCAGGAATTCACACAATGTATGCACAGTGGAACAGAGAGTGAAAATTATGCCTAACTTTGAGGTATCCTTATCTAATTGTCTAAAACTTAAGAGTCCTTGCACTAGACTTAGTGCACTAGGAAATCTCTCTACTTTCTTCTCACAAATATGAGGTGGATCTAATAGAAGATAGTATGCCTGACTCCCTTTTAACTATCTAAGGGTTTAGTAGACTAAAAATGCTTATTGGTTCTCTTCAAAGATCCATTAACCAGTCTACATGCAAGTGAAGTAAATGTACTGGATTCTAAACTTAAGAAACAATTTAAGAAGAAAAATCTTTAATGACACCTCCATGACAAAGATGTTTTGCTAGGGACCAACCAATTTAGCCTAAGAAAAGAATTCTTTTTCTTTTATATGCTAACCTAAATGCATGAATACTTCATAAAATGCAAAATGCACCCCCCCATGCCTAAATCCTACAATGCCCTCATTGTAAAATTAAAATAGGGGGAGAAAGGAAGGAAATCACCTGATGATGGAGTTATGCTTAATGTTGGGTTGCCTCGCAACATGCATTGCATTTTCTGTCAACAGCTAGACTTATAGGAAACTTGTAAGTTTGGTTCCAGACAGAAAAAGCTAGGCCATAAAAATATGCATAATAGTACAGGCCAAGAAAATAGGTAGCCACAGATGCTAGCGAGTTGATGATGCAACATTATCCCAAATGCTCGCCAGAAGACATGAAAACAAATAACCTCGTAGGCTACCTAGGGAGGTTTAGGAATAACATAAGGAATATGAAAGGGACCTCTCGAAACAGAATAAGTGGAGGATAATAAGGATCCTACAAAGTGGGAAGGGTTTTAAAAGATATAAACATTATTATTTCAAACCCTTGAATGGCAAGACTAAAAGTACAAGCATCAATCCACGCTCGCCATTCTACCTGAGGATGTACTAGCCTAATATTCTCCTCAGAAAGAATGTATGTGAGCAGAGACCTGAGCCAAGGATCAATTAGGGAGTGGAAGGGTTATTTGTGGTGTTGGGCGGTAATGGTTAAGTCCAAGGAGGGCTTAGTCGATGTCGAGTCCAATTCCAGCAACGATTTAGATTGTGTATTCTCCCTAACAATTATTGCAGAAAAATTCAAGTCACCCTGCCTATCATTAATGATCGAAGTCATATTTTCACCTTCCAGTATATGTGAATCAATGGTGGACTCCAAATTAAATTTCTTTGATGGTAGGGTCGAAACAACTGAATCATTATCACTAATTTCATCCCCAGATTCTTTTGGTTCACTTGAATTTGTGTCGGGGTGTATATGTGATTCACCAGTAAAGAGAGGAGTTGGATCAATATCCTCAATTATTTCTAAAGAAGGATCCGTCTTAATGTTTTGGAGTAAGCCTATATCACTCAATTCTTTATTCTTCTCGAGGCATAAATCCTCAATTGATGTGTATTGTCCCCGAGAGTTTCTCCTAGGCTTCTCACTGCTGTGCTCATCCTCCTCCAATATCAACTCCTGCTTTTGCGGATGATGACTCTCAAAATCAAAAGTAGCGAGGAATCCGGATTTCACCAGATTATTTATATCCTCAGGGGGTAAGTCCTCGAATAACACATAATCCCCCTAAGAATCACTCTAGATTCTAAGGTCGGGTTCCTCCATTAGGTTATCATCCTCTAAAATAGGCTCTTTGTACCCCTGGGACCAAAATTGATCCAATTCATCCTCAATTCCCTTAGGGTCACCCTCATTGGGTGCATTTAAATCTTTAGAATGCTGGATGGTAGATGTTGATTCCCTAAGTGGAGGGTCAGTATTAGGCTCACTAAGGGTTGAATGGGGTTCCACTCGATAACTAATAGGGGAAGTGATATGAACAATATGACCATGACCCGGGTTATTAGAGATAAGGAAAATATTGTCATTAGGGTCAAGGTCCACAAGAGTTACCATCTTCCCTTTCTTTTGACTCCAATATAGCTCGGGTGGATAATCACTAGGATCGTTCTCCTCTAGTGGCCGTGTCTCATGGGGAGAGTCTAAGTGATAGCTACTTAAAAGAAGATCCCAATTGTCATTGGTTTTCTCAGATTTATTTTGGTGATCATGGTTACACGGGTAGGGATCAGAATCATTAGTAAGAGCATAGCTAAGCTGTCTAATTTCTTTATTCAATTGTTAACTATTCCTCAACATCTCTTCCACAGAATCCATCATTTCTTTTTGTTGTTCTTGCATTTCTATCATAAAAGAGGAGAGGCTACTACTATCAGATTGGGGAGGATAGTCAATCTCAGGCTCTAGTTTCCTAGGGATATCTATTGAACCTCGATAAGGAAAATCATGAAGGGTGGGAGGGTTGGGTGTTTGCATAGTAGTCGGCATTCTGTTGAAGCGACTAGCTCAATCATGTTTTAAGGGTTAATTACGTCGTAGTATAGGTGATCAAGCGTCGTCAACAAATAAAAGTTTTTATTACTCGAAAATCGGAGTATCCGAGGTCGAACACAGGGAGCAATCAGAATTTACTACTAATCTCAAATGTAATTGAACACTCTAATTTACTCAAAAGTTTAATTCAAATGCATTTAAAAAGTAATCCAGGCAAAAGAGTAAAATTGGACGTCTGATCACAAGATCAGACGTCTTAAAAGTGTTTTCCCTTCTTTGATTATTCTTCTTCTTCTGATCTTGCTTTCTTTCTCTTCTGTCTTGGCCTTTCTTCTTCTTTCTCTGCAGTCTCTCTCTTCTTCCTTCTCTTCTCTCTTCTACGAAGGCTTCTTCTTCTTCCTTGGTCTTCTGTTTCTTCTCTGCAGCCTTTCTTCTTCTCTTCTCCTTCCTGCGGCTAAGTCTCTTCTCTTCAACTCTCAGCCTGCCTGCACAAGGAGCAAAACCTACCCAATCCCTCTACCCGCACGTCTCTCTCTCTACAAATCGCTTATAGGACGCTTTCCCAGAGCCGCGGGTAATCGGGTCCAATAACGCACCCGGGACCGGGCGCACCGGCATGAGGGTGATGCGCGAGGTGTGCTCAGATAAGGTCGGGTCGGATCCCGCCAGATCCGCAAGGTGAAACCACGGACGAGGCGAGTGTGGGTAAGGTGAGGGACCTCACCCCTGTGCTTTCGGAGGCGACGAGAGAATAACACAAAATCAATTTAAACCGTACCTACGCCTCGTAGATTGCCGATGTGGGACTATCAGTCCCGCCCTGCTCTCGCGCGCGCCTGCAGAACGCTCTTCGTCGATTGCCAAAGCTGCAGACTTCGTTGCGTTGTCCACTGGGTCAGATAGCTTCGCAGTGCTTGCCTAAGTCAGCTGCACTTGAAGCCTGGCCGTCCTGAAGCCTAGAGCTGCTTCGCGTCACCGTGAATGGCGACAGGGGCTTGAAAACTGTCAGACACAAAATAAGCCTCTCGGCTTTATCAGATCACCGAAGGACCTTCGCTGTGGCACGGCGAAGGTGATGAGCCATGTAGCAGGCCGCGGGATGGCCTAGGCGTGCGTGCCTAGGTCATCCTTTAGTTGGAGGGATGGGTGAGTTTGGGGGTATGTTATGGAGGTGTAACGAGACTATGGATGGGCGGAGGTTGCTCGGTGAGGTGAGGCGGAGGTTATGTGATGGTCGGCGAGATGTGTGGGGCTGTAGAGCGATGGGAGTGACTCGCCGGAGGTTGGCCGGAGGCGAGGAAGATGACGGTGGACAGCGAAGGTAGAGGGGTCGATTGAGTGAAATACAGTGAGGAAAAGAAAGTGGGGAATACGGGGAGTAGTTCTAACCTAATTGTAGGGATGAAGGGGACGGAGAGGCGGACAGCTGTAGCTGTTGTCGCCGGAGAAGAAGATGCCCAGTGGAGGGAGGACGGCGGCAACGACGGGTCTGAAGCAGCGTGCGTGGGTATTGCACGATGCGGAGGAGAATCAGGAAGAAGTCTCTGCCACTGGTTTTGTGGAAGAGCGAAGAGGAAAGGAAAGGGAGCTCGCCGAAGCTCACTGGGTTCCCTGGCCTGGAAGGAAGAGACGAATCTGAGGTGAAACCCCGGCCAGGTCGAGCTGAAAATGAGCGGCCGGGTTTGGGGGTTCATTTATAGGCATTGGGATGTGTGTTCATAGCTTGGAGGGCACGCCTTTGTCTCCGACGGCTCGTCGGAGAAGGAAAGTTGGTGGATACCCAAATCCCTCGTGCGTTCGCACGAGAGATTGGGATCAAATCAGGGATCATGACTGGCCTCAGATGGAAGGGAATTCCTCAAAGAATCTCCCTTCCATTTCTGGGAGGGGATCTCTGAGGAATCAGAGAGTATTCCCTCTCTAATCCTTGTCGGAGCAGGATTCTGCCCCAATAATTGTGGAATGATCTGATTGCAAAGGAGGCGAGGAAGTTAGGGGGCTCTCTACGATGATTTTCAAAAGTTAGGGACAAAATGTGATTTGGGTGTACTAAATTGCAAAGTAGGTCAAGATGACCTCCCCTTAGGTCCTGATTTTGGTACAAACCTAATTTGGACATAAGGAATCTAATAGTGAAGTTGGATTTTAGGTTTGACCACGTTTAACTAGACATTTTGCATAAAAACCCAAATTAGGTCAATTAATGCGCTACGACCCTAATCTAGGTCAAATTGGGTTCACAAGGCCAAATTGAGTGTTCTAAGCTCTAGGGGATATTTTTCCATGATTTTTAGAGGGTTTACTTGATTTTTATCCTCACCGGAACCTTGTTGCTTTAAGCGGGTCTGTTTTAAGATTACCAAATGTCATTTAATTCCTATATTGCACATAAACCTGTTTCTGATTGATTCAACCCACTTTTTATCTTATTTAGATCATTTGACCTATGTTTTGCCTCTGAGAAATCCCGTTTATGTACTGCAATGGTAGAATTACAGTTTTAACCTTTATTTCATGTTTTCTTCCCAGACACTTATTCCTTCATTTAGGCCTTCTTCTAGGTTATGTAGGAGCTTTTATCTTCTTTATTGGGTCAACATGAGCTAGTTATGGCTCATGATGAGGCTCTCATCATACCCCCATGCCTAGCTTTTGCTAATCCCTTAGCAAAATTTCAAGGTTTTAACTTTTGATCTAGACTCTGAGTGTAGGTGCTTTTCTTGTTCTTTTGTGATTATGTTAGAATGCGAACAATAGGCCTAGAGGTATTCAAGTACTAACCAAAATCCGGACCTATTCCACTTTAGCCTCAGTCCTTCGCAAAGGTTTCTAAGGCCCACAGAAACTAACCTAGGGTTTGATGGACTCCGCGGTTAAATCACCCGTGCTTGAGACATTCTTAGCCTAAGTTCAGTTTGCAGTGCGTTTTTGTAAGAGAGATAGAGGATTTATTTGTTTGGAGAATTTTTCTCTCTCTTTACTTTTTATTTCTAGCTTCAGATTATCTTCTCAACACGGTCTGTATCGGATTCCTCATCCCCATCATCAATCCTCAAGGGTCCTTGTCTTTCGAGATTTCAAGATAATCCCACCCATGGCAACCCCTAGAACCCTGGCTTTCGAGATTTTGAGATAATCCCGCCCATGGCATTCCGTGGCCGAATTCAAACCTTGGCGATCGACATTTCGTGATAATGCTGCCCGTGGTATCTGAACCAGCAGAGTGCTTACATGCCCCCAGTAGGATATTTAAATATCCTAAGAGACAAGCACCGAGGAGACGATATGTTATTACGCATCATCGAGGGGAATTTCCTGCCTCTCCACGCCGGGAACTCATCCAAATCAACTTGTGTTGATTGGCTGCTCCTAATCTAGGTGACTTTTTCAGAACATTAAATGCTTTTGCATGATTTGATATTTATGTACACTGAACCAGACTGTGTGTGAATTTGGGGTGCTTAGGTTACCAAATGCCGCAAATCGGAGGTCAGTTAATAGGGCCGAATACTTCCTAAGCCTTATACCTAATACTTAAGCTTTGCATTTTCCCCAACCTCTTGAGGATTATCCAGATTTTAGCGGATACGTGAATTTTTAAGCTAAAGAATCTAGCCCAAAAGGCCTAAGACCAGCGTTCCCGCTAATCTCTTGTTATATCTCCTTAGCACTTTTCTTTTATTTCTTTTCTTGATCTGGTCTAGAGCTTTAGTTATTTCCTTAATCTTGCACCAATGACTATTTCTTTTTCTTTCTCATTTTGTGCTCCTTTTTGTCATTTTTGTTCTTTTTCTCCTCCTTATGAATATGTGGCTCAGAAAATTTCCTCCCTACCCATTTTTTGTTCTTTTTCATAATTTTTTAATTTTTTTGTGTTTTTGACATATGCAAAAGTTTTTTTTTTGTGTGTGAGACTCCTGATTTTTTTCTTGGTTCTGTATGTATGCACTTTATCAACCCCCATGCCTATGTTTTGCAATGTCCTCATTGTAAATGGAGGGTGTGAAATAGTGTTGAGGTCAGGGACTTAGAACAGGATACATCGGGTGGGTGAATGGGTCAAAAATGACTGATGCGGATGATTTCAAGCTCTGATACGTGTACCAGAGGTGGGATCAACTGTCTAAGGCTGAACTCAAGGTGCAATAGACGTGGAGTACAGACGGATCATCAGATGGGTCTCTATTTTTGGGATGACGGGTTGCCTCCCATTAAGCGCTAAATTTGATGACTTTAGCCGAGCGGAAAATGGGGTGGAGAGGGAGTGGTCAAATCAGCGAAATTTTGTGAAACAAGCACCTTGATTAAGAGCCTGGTTGGTCCAACCAGGTGCTTGTTGAGATCAATAGGATGATGATGCAGCCCAAACCCAATAAGTCTGGTGGGTTGATTGATGTACATCAACAGATGCGGAACCCACCATATGTAGTGAAGTTTAAATGAATATGGAAGTGAAAACTCGGGTTTAGGCTGAGTCGACTCAGCCTGGTCAAAGTAGGGTTCCAAAAAATAATCAATGTAAGGTGTGGAATCCCTATAGGGGTGATCAAAGAATGTTGGCTCCTGTTTTTCGGTCTGATCAATGCCCGATACCCGATATAGATATGGAGTTGAATCATCTGCAAACGGCTCAATGAGAGGTGAATCAGAATAGAAATTGAGTCCGGTTGCTGGTTGGGGTAGAGAATGGGTTTTGATTGGTTCTGTATATGTGGAGCAGGTGGCTTCAAAGAAAATTGGCTTATTATAATCAGGAAGTAGATTTTCTCCGATGTTATGGTCAGATTCAAAATCGTCGGAGAGTTTGTGAAAATCAAAGTCTGAATGAGATTCAAGATCATGAGTTCCACCACCATAGAATAAATCATATGTTGTAGATTCAGCAGCCTAACTGGGGTCTAGCCTAAATGTTAATTCTGAGCTTAAAAAGGTATCCTTATCTAGTAGAGGCTCAGGTTCTAAGCTAGTAGGGCTGACCCAATTAAAACCCGACTCGTCCAACTCCTTGATTTCTCTGTCATAGATTGGCATGACTTCCGAAAAATCGATTAGTTCCTCTGAGGATGTTGGCGAGGGATATTCATCAAATCGAGGCCCCAAATCATATACTTCATTGAAAGATTGATCTTCTTCATATGGGGCCTTGAAATATTCTAAATAGGTTTCAGATCTAGGTTCTAAGCTTAGGATGAGGGTTGAATTACTAAAATCTAGGTCTAAATAACCTTCAAGGGTCACCTTATCAGAATAAGGGACGGAATTTATACCCTCGAGAGGTTAGTTCTACTCTCATTCTTGCAGGAGTTTTGGGATTCTAGAATGGGCTCATCATGGTATTTTCCTGCATTTGGAGCTTCCCAACCTTCTTCAATATCAGGCACATTGTATTTTATTTGGGTTGGGAATCCACAACCATTTTGTGCCTCGAACTCGAGATCAGATTGATCCTCGATGTTATCCCAAGATGGTTCATCCTCTGTTTGTGGTATATACAAGTATTTCTGGTCAATAACTTGTTTCACTAATCTCACTATCTCTTCCCGCTTTTCAAGACTATCTTGGTGTTGCTTCCAAAGTCGAGGATCTGTCATACATTGAAGATATTCAAGATTGTGTAGTTTTTCTATCTCAATGTATGCAGTAATGAGCAAGTCACGGGTTGATCCTTTTGTAGCTTCTACTAATAGTACTTGGGCACAAGTTATGATAAAGGTTGTGGTTGTTGGGACATCAACCTGAATGTTTCCTATTGGTGTTGAGGTTTCTTCTTTTTCATAGAATTTCAGGGCATCCTCAATCATTTTATCTCTCATGGATCTCTGATATTCAGGTTTCTTGAATGGTAGTCCTAAGTGGTTTGGCTGCATATTTGGATCAGGTGCTGGAATCAAGATGTAGAATCAGAATTGGAATCAAGATCAAGTTATGAAGCGATCAGATCTGAATAACGAGTCCGACTGAAAATGTGTATGTGTGCTATAAAGAGAAAAGATGAGGGACTGAAGATGTTTTTGATCCAATGAAGACACCCAAAGATGTTTGGATGACTATGGAGGTTCGGGGCGGATGGACCCCTGGATCAGAAGATCGTCCACCTGAGAATTACCTGGGCAGCCAGAGAGGGAGAGTCCCGCAAAGACCCCTATACGGTAGAGCATCCCCACGGGTTACAAGGTTTCCCCCACCCAACCTCTCTTGTCACTGAGATTCCAGGTAGACCAGAATGGGGACCTTGACCTCTTAAGTCTACCACTTTTATTTCAAAGGTGCTTTTAGGGTTCTCACTTGAACTTTAGATGTTTTGATGTTATGACCTAATTTAGAGGTTGGTTGACCTAAGGGGTCAACTTCACCTGACCTATCCTATAGATGGCAGAATGATTCTAGGTTTGGAGCCTAGAGATCACCCTGATTTGACTCCCAGGTTATTAGGTCCAAAAATTTTAAGATTCAAGTGATTTTAGAGCTTCTTTTTCTTTAGGGTTTGTCTTGTTTAGATCTCTTCAATCAAGGTCTTGGGTGACACACTGATGCGAGAAGGTTTATTTCCTTTTATGCAGGCATGTGTGGCTAGCACTTCAAGACCCTACTATAGAAACCCTAATTTGGTTCTATTTCCAATCCTTTTTTCTTTTTCACAAAAATTCACTTTGGACTTGAAAGCAAGAAGTGTGTTGTCCGTAGAGATTAAGCGTTATCTCTATTAGGCACATGAATTTTGGGATAGAATCTGAAAAATCGCTCCAACCTCAAGAAGATTTGAAAAATTTTTGCAAAATTGGGAAATGTTTGCCTTAAAGATGGTGATTACTATATAAAGAAGGCAATTAATTCCTAAATTGATTTTCTTCCTTTTGCCTTTTCAGGATTTAGGGAATGGTTTAAGGAAGAAAAGAAATTACCTGCCCTGGAGTGGTTGACTTGCAGGAGGGATTTTCTCGTGAAATACCAGCAAGATCAAAACAAAGCAAAGTATGGCAAGTTAGTGTTCAATATGACAAAAAGAATGTAGAGACTAGTGATAAATTGCGCGTTGCTCCCCGGCAACGGTGCCATTTTGTTGAAGCGATTGGCTCTATCGTGTTTTAAGGGTTAATTACGTCGTAGTATAGGTGATCAAGCATCATCAACAAATAAAAGTTTTTATTACTCGAAAATCGGAGTATCCGAGGTCGAACACAGGGAGCAATCGGAATTTACTACTAATCCCAAATGTAATTGAACACTCTAATTTACTCAAAAGTTTAATTCAAATGCATTTAAAAAGTAATCCAGGCAAAAGAGTAAAATTGGACGTCTGATCACAAGATTAGACATCTTAAAAGTGTTTTCCCTTCTTTGATTATTCTTCTTCTTCTGATGTTGCTTTCTTTCTCTTCTGTCTTGGTCTTTCTTCTTCTTTCTCTGCAGTCTCTCTCTTCTTCCTTCTCTTCTCTCTTCTACGAAGGCTTCTTCTTCTTCCTTGGTCTTCTGTTTCTTCTCTGCAGCCTTTCTTCTTCTTTTTCTTCTCTTCTCCTTCCTGTGGCTAAGTCTCTTCTCTTCAACTCTCAGCCTGCCTGCACAAGGAACAAAACTACCCTGTCCCTCTACCCGCACATCTCTCTCTCTCTACAAATCACTTACAGGACGCTTTCCCAGAGCCGTGGGTAATCGGGTCCAATAGCGCACCCGGGACCAGGCGCACCGGCATGAGGGTGATGCGCGAGGTGTGCTCAGATAAGGTCGGGTCAGATCCCGCCAGATCCGCGAGGTGAAACCGCGGACGAGGCGAGTGTGGGTAAGGTAAGGGACCTCACCCCTGTGCTTTCGAAGGCGACGAGAGAAAAACACAAAATCAATTTAAACCATACCTACGCCTCGTAGATTGCCGATGTGGGACTATCAGTACCGCCCTGCTCTCGCGCGCGCCCGCAGAATGGTCTTCGTCGATTGCCAAAGCTGCGGACTTCGTTGTGTTGTCCATTGGGTCAGATAGCTTCACAGCAATTGCCCGAGTCAGTTGCACTTGAAGCCTGGCCGTCCTGAAGCCTGGAGCTGCTTCGCGTCACCGTCAATGGTGGCAGGGGCTTGAAAACTGTCAGGCACAAAACAAGCCTCTCGGCTTAATCAGATCACCGAAGGACCTTCGCCGTGGCATGGCGAAGGTGATGAGCCATACAGCAGGCCACGGGACGGCCTAGGCATGCATGCCTAGGTCATCCTGTGGCCGGAGGGATGGGTGAGTTTGGGGGCATGTTATGGAGGTGTAACGAGACTGTGGATGGGCGGAGGTTGCTCGGTGAGGTGAGGCAGAGGTTATGTGAAGGTCCGCGAGGTGTGTGGGGCTGCAGAGCGATGGGAGCGACTCGCTGGAGGTTGGTCGGAGGCAAGGAAGATGACGGTGGATAGCGACGGTAGAGGGGTCGATTGAGTGAAATACAGTGAGGAAAAGAAAGAGGGGAATACGAGGAGTAGTTCTAACCTAATTGTAGGGACAAAGGGGACGGAGAGGCGGATAGCTGTACCTATTGTCGTCGGAGAAGAAGATGCCTAGTGGAGGGAGGACGGCGGCGCCGACGGGTCTGAGGCAGCATACATAGGTATTGCGCGATGCGGAGGAGAATCAGGAAGAAGTCACTGCCACTGGTTTTGTGGCAGTGCGAAGAGGAAAGGAAAGGCAGCTCGCCAGAGCCCGCTGGGTTCCCTGGCTGGGAAGGAAGAGACAAATCTGAGGTGAAACCCCGGCCAGGTCGAGCTGAAAATGAGCGGCTGGGTTTAGGGGTTCTTTTATAGGCATTGGGCTGTGTGTTCAGAGCTTGGAAGGCATGCCTTTGTCTCTGACGGCTCACCGAGGAAGGAAAGTTGGTGGATACCCAAATCCCTCGTGCGTTCGCACGAGAGATTGGGATCAAATCAGGGATCATGACTGGGCTCAGATGGATGGGAATTCCTCAGAGAATCTCCCTTCCATTTCTGGGAGGGGATCTCTGAGGAATCAGAGAGTATTCCCTCTCTAATCCTCGCCAGAGTAGGATTATGCCCCAATAATGGTGGAAGGACCTGATTGCAAAGGTGGCAAGGAAGTTAGGGGGCTCTCTGCGATGATTTTCAAAAGTTAGGGACCAAAATGTGATTCGGGTGTACTAAATTGCAAAGTAGGTCAAGATGACCTCCCCTTAGGTCTAAATTTTGGTAAAAGCCTAATTTGGACCTAAGGAATCCAATAGTGAAGTTGGATTTTAGGTTTGACCACGTTTAACTGGATATTTTGCATAAAAACATAAATTAGGTCAATTAATGAGCTAGGACCCTAATCTAGGTCAAATTGGGTTCACAAGGCCAAATTAAGTGTTCTAAACCCTAGTGGATATTTTTCCATGAATTTTAGAGGGTTTACTTGATTTTTATCCTGATCAAAACCTTGTTGCCTTAAGCGGGTCTGTTTTAGGGTTACCAAATGTCATTTAATTCCTAGATTGCACATAAACCTATTTCTGATTGATTCAACCCACTTTTTATCTTATTTAGACCATTTGACCTATGTTTTGCCTCTGAGAAATCCCGTTTATGTACTGCAATGGTAAAATTACAGTTTTAACCTTTATTTCATGTTTTCTTCCTAGAACACTTATTCCTTCATTTAGGCCTTCTTCTAGGTTATGTAGGAGCTCTTATCTTCTTTATTAGGTCAAAATGAGCTAGTTATGCCTCATGATGAGGCTCTTATCACATTCCATGGGTGGAAAATCCCACTCCTAGGCTCTGCTCAAAAGTAGGAGCTATCAGGCTAGTACTCCCAAGATAGGAAAAAGAATGATCCCATGAATTGTCAATGTACCCATTAAAGGATGGATACGCTTGGGGCATGGGATCCTGGTTAAAATGATAGGAGTAAGGATAGTCCATTTCTTTTAATTAAATGGTTTAACTCTCTTAGGACTTGGATAGATTAAAGCAGAAACTTCCTAGAGAGCTCTATAACGCACACGCCAAACAAACACAAGGAAAATGGTCTTTTGTTGAGTTAAAGCACTTTAAACCCTCTTCCAACCTTTCTAGCGTGGCCAAATGGAGTCAAGGCAATATTTTTCCATTCCCATGTAAGTGGTGTAAGAGATGTGAGGCACTTAAGATTCCTAGTCAGAGGTTGTTAAGGAGGTTGAGGTTGCTTTTATTTCTTTGTGGGTGACCAAACAGGTTGTCAATCAATTAAGCACCCTCAATTGACCTTCGCCTGCCCTAGAGACATACACTTTGTTGCAATGATATTCCCAAATGCTCAAGTAAAAAGATACTCCAAGCGTGGAACCAAGGGATGCAAGTAGGGCGAACCCTTCCTTTGAGGCGATGCGTTAGCGATGCCTCTTAAGTAACCTTGAATTCCTTTATAGGGTGTCCCCCTTCTTAGAGTATCAAATCACTCGAGCAAAATTTAATACTACCATCACAAAGCGAGATAGGAGGTTTTGCACCGATAAAGAGATCAATGCCTATAGCCTTAACGGTCCAAGTCCTAGTGCAGTGCCAATAGTGCGTGCTCAATGCAGGAAGTGCGCATCACACCGCAAAAAGTGATTTTTGCTTTTGAAAATCGTAGTCACATTATTCAAACACTTTCTATATACTTTTCTTTCTTTTCAAGAAGTAATGTGACCACTTGATTAATTTTTTCAAATCAGCTTAAATGGTCTTTTTTTAAATAAGTACAAAATGCAATGTGTGTGCAGATAAGTGATGCACAAGAAAAGATGTACCTTACTCCAACTCTCTTCAATGTAGGATGTTTTCAAAGCAAAAAGAAAAGCTAGATGCTGCTCATTCAATCTTAGATGGTCGCCCTATAGATATGCAGCTTCTAGCAGGCAGTTCGAATATATATACTTTTTTTAATAATAATAAGCAAACAAGCCTAATCTAACTAACTAACCAACATGCAGTTCAACCAATTCAAATAATCCTATATTCTAAATAAAATGAGAACACGCTCCAAAAAATATGCTCCGGCATACAAGAGCGATGAGAAATAATGAAACACTGGGAACACATTCCCAAAAATGCCCGACAAGGGTCCAAAAGATAGAAATTAACTTCTATTGTCCATCTAAACTAAATCTAAACTAAGATCCAATGACTAAATCAAAAATAGGCTCCTCCGTATGCCTACGTGCATGGAATCAAGGCCCACAAGCACCTTTTGCTGGCCACCAGGTGGTGTCAAGGTCCACCAAAAATATCACCTCCATCGTGCATGCCCACGGCGTTCGTTTATTATTTTTGCATAGAAAAAGATCTACAATTTGTAATTCAGGAAAGCTTTCGAAATAGCATAAAAATAATATAAAATTCCCAAAAAAATTAATAGGCGTGTTTCCTCCCTGGCAACGGCACCATTTGAAAGAGTGATCTTCATTTTTGATAAAATTTGTAACATAAAATGTTTTGTTGTTGTAGTAGGTTGCGTGGTGGAAAATCACTTTTCAAAAATATTTAGAAATCCAAAACTAACCACGACGAGTTAAGTTGTCACTACAGGGAGGAATCAAGCTATTTAAACTAGTGTTGAACGATTTACGAACCTACGCCAACGTGTTCGATTTTGGAAAACCCGTCGTTGTAGTTCGAAAGCGAAGGATTCGAGTTCAACAAATAAAATTTATACCGAAATTAAAATTCCGGGTCAAACACAGGGAGGCGAACGTTTGATTTAAAAACTTCGCGTTTCATTTTATTTTGTCACAAAGAAATTCAATTTAGACTATCTAAGTATCTACAACAAATAAAAGAGAGAGAGGGAGTAAGAGAGAGAGAAGGAATACTATACATGGAAATCAAAATGAGATGTAGAATAGACAAGGAATTTATCATAAAAGAGTTCTTTCGTTACAACTAGAAAACATAAAACAATTACTCTAGAAAGCATTAAAAGAATGGAGGGAGAAATGTCCTCCTCGACGATCGCTCGGAGGACGAATAGACTACTCTAGAAAGCAGTAAATCTATACTAGAAAGCAGTAAAAAGAATAGGGAGAGAGAATCCTCCTCGACGGTCGCTTGGAGGACGAGCCGGACGGGACGATGCCTGGACGAAGGAGGACGAAGCAGAAGAACGGGAAGGAAGCAGCACACCGTCGTCGTCGCGGGATCCACTTCCAAAGGGGGACGAAAATTTGGACTTTATCTCGCGAGAAGCATCCCGGGTGTGGGACAAGCTTCTCTTGAGCTTTGGAGAGGTAGAGAGGAGAAGGAAGGGATGAAAATTTCGTATGGAGGGGGTCTCCTTTTATAGTTGCAAGGAGTGGGGGCAAAATGGACATTACATCTTCAAAATAATATAATAAGGGGTCTTTAGTGACGGATAAAACCGTCGCTAAAGCCCTCAACGTGGGCGTAGCCGCCGCGCCCACGCGTGCCCGCTCGGCTGGCCGCGCGTAACGCCTATGCACTTCGCTTGATTTTCAGCCGTCCGATCGCGAGATCGGACGGCTTAGATCGCGTCTGCGCCCGCTGCGTAGCGCGCCCGCCCGCATGCGATCGCGCGTTACGCCTGGCGTGCAATCGCGCGTCGTCCTGATTGAGCGCGCGCAGCCGTTGGATCTTCATCTGACGCTCGTGCGCGCCCGCTCGCCCGCGCCTTCCACCCCCTCACCGAGGCTCGAACCCGCGACCTCCGCTTCGCCCGCAGCTGCGTCGCCGCTGCGCTACGCGGGCGAAATGGTCGCGCGGACGCTTTTAAGCGCGAGCGACTGCAGCCGTTGGATCGAGATCCAACGGCAGAGAGGAGACGGTGCGCGGTCTTTACAAGATGCATGCGGCCGATTGGGCGGCTGAGATGGCGCCACGTGGCGTCATCTTGGCCGTCCATCTTCTGGAAGTTGTAGATGTTGCCACGGATGTCGGATTGACTCAATTTTTGTGTCGTTGGGCTGCGATCGTCGATCCGAATTCATCCGTGTGGTCGGATTTTCCATCTGAAGTGCGGATTTACACCATCCTGGCCCTTGATCTTCTAGGGTTCCCCGGTCTCTATCTGATGCTACGGATGCCTGATTAGGGCGATCTTGGAGTCGTTGAACTCCAATCGTCGCCCTGATCATATCCATACCGTTGGATCTTTGATCCGAGGCCCCGATAAAATATTTGCCCTATCCAAGCACATAAAAGGAGACAATTAACCTCCATTTTATTCAAACTACTCTAAATGCAAGATGATGCATGTAATGCAATATTTATATCATGAAATGCAATCGTATGCTTAAGAACATGCATAAATAGACATTTTAAGTAGTGTAATTGTGTTTACATCATACCCCCATGCCTATCTTTTGCTAGTTCCTAGCAAAAACTATATGCTATTTATAAAAGAATTAGGTTAGATTATTTGGACCTAAGTTATTTTCAATCATTAAGAAATTGTCTACTTAAGAACTGAACTTTCAAAGAAACAACAGTGCCCGGGTATCAGCCAAAATGCAGACCGCCTCAAGCCTCGCCTTATTCAAAGAAAAATTTCTTTTTCTGTTTTTACTCTTTTTTTTTTTTTTTTTGGATTTTCAAATTTTAGGGTTTAAGATTGGCTTTCTACGGCCATTCAACTCACCCAAGATTTGATGAGAATCCTAAGTTTTAAGCATCTTATTGTGATTGTGATAGACTCGTTGACCGCTAATTAGAACAGACTTCGGATTTCTACGCCTCTAGGTGACCTCAAAAAGAATTCTACCTGAAGGTGTATCTTTACAACCGGTAGCTTTCTCCCTACTTTTATTTTTTAACGGGGTCAACACAAGGGTGAATCCAGTGTATATCTCCCCGGTTTATTCTACTTCTCCGCTTCTTCCTAAGTGTTTTGGAAATTTTTAGTGCATTTTCTGAGCTGGGTTCTGGACAACCGGTCGATGAGCTGTTACCACCAACAACTTGCCAGCCATACTCGTGCGGTGAAGTGTGGCTTATTTCTTTTTGTTCTTTTCTCCTTTTTGATTTTTTTTTTTTTTTTTTTTTTAAGTAGGTGGCTTCCCTGGTCTAAGATTTACCTAAAGGCAGCAAAAAGAGAAAGGTCAGTGACTGGGCTCTGGACAACCTACCTATGGGCTGTTACCCATGATAACTTGCCAGCCATATCACCCTAGAAGGTTCATTAGCTACCCAATTTCCATTAAAATCGCCAAATATCGAGTCAGTGCAAAGAAAGTGTGTAGATGCTTAAGACTCAAAATTCCCTCACATCAGAGGGCGGGTTGATAAGTCGTGTACTTATCACCCAAACTTATTTATTCCAATTAAAATAAAATTCAAGTTGGCGAGAACTCGAAAAACAAATCCACATTTTAGTGGATACACTGGCTGATTAAGTCCAAAGACCTGAAGGGTCTTTGTGTTCAGAACATAATATAGTATTTCTTAAGATCGAAAATTTTCTTAAACCCAAATTCTCTTTCCTAATTTTGATTTTTTTTTTCTTTTTTTTTTATAAAATAAAACAAATCTACGGAGCTGACGAATGAATTCAAAGATAAATATCCACCCCCCCATGCCTATCTAATGCAATGTCCTCATTGTATTAAAAAGACATAAAACAGAGTGGAAAAGCGTAGAAAGCACCTGAATTGCGTGGATATCGGGTTTGCTCCGAGATGAAAAAGAACTGTATATGTGCTGAGTTTAGTGCCTTCAGCTAGGCACACTATATAAAGAAAAGAAATGAAGAATTCACATGTGCAGGTCAGAATTAGAATGAACAGAATAATCCTCCGACCTGTCAACAGAGGTCCACAAATGTGGACCAGATTGTGGTGCAGACCCATCCCCCATAATCGAGAATATCTTAGGTTCTGGATAAAAATTACCCAAAACCTAAAATCAGAATGCAAGCGGGGTCGGGCCTGTGATTTGTGAGGATGCAACCCAAGGCCAAAATGTCGGGTTACAGAGAATTGAAGCTCAAAAGGATAATCGTTAAATGTGTGCTTGAGTTTGACATCCTCGAAACAAATGTCGTAAGGGTTCTGATTTGATGGTTTCAGCTTAAAAGGAACCCTTTGACTCAATCTTCCATTTCCTCCAAAATTAACTTCCCAAATTAGAACTTCCCCGCTCCTATCCTCCTCATTAAGTGTATCAAATTCCAAGACCTCTTGTATATTCATCACCCCGTCTGGAATCTCCAAGTCTAAATGATGTGGCAGAATCAAAATTGACTTGGGTCTAATTATCTCAGAATTAGAATCATCAATAAGCTCAACAGGGTGTAACTGATAATCAGGGCATTGAATTAATTCCTCCAGAAAATGCGATTCTGGATCCGTATTGTGTGCCCTAATAAGATCAGTTTCCTCAGTTATTGGGCTATCAAATGATCTATCAGATTCCTCAGGCCCAATCGTCTCACAAAAATCGTGATCTGAAAACTCGTGTGAGACTTCGCAACTTGAATCTTCACCGTCAGGATCCGTATCAATGTATGTCCCAAAATCATTTGTCACTTTGCGTTCCAAGGAGACATACGTTTCCTCGTAACCCGGCTCAGGGATTTCAGGTGAAGAAATCAAATCATCCTTAATTGGTTATTTCAATTCAATCTGGTCAGCTTCGTAACACGTGTCCCCCCAACAGGTGCTTGAGCGGGTTCTGTCATTGGCTTTCCTGAAGAGAGTTCATCCTGGGAATTATTCCAAGATTGAATCAAAGCAACCACGAATCTCATCCTCAATTTCGCTAATTTCCCAAGTAGAAACTCACCCGGGTTCTTCTCCTTAACATCCTGGAGCCAATCCAACAAAGACTTATTTAAATCATCAATCATTTCAATCAGGGGCTCCAATCTCTCAATGCAAGGTATTGGCTGAACTTCTAAAGATTGAATGATATTCCTCAAGTTAGCCAGAACCTTATCTTGAACCTGATTAACCTGAACCAAATGAGTTGGTTCAGGGTTGGGCGGGTTTGACATCAATGTAGAGGAATTAACGAATTGAGATTCGTTATACCCATCCTGATAATAGGTCATTTCAGATTGTTCAAAAGATGGTGATGACCTAAATGCAGTGAAATCAGAGGATGGGTAAGGATCAGTGTATCCTTCTTGATTGTAGATCGTATTAGGTTGTTCATGAAAGGAGGACGATCTATAATCGATGCAACTCTGAGAAGGATAGAATTGAGAATCAAAGTGTTCAGGGTTAGACCCTAAACACGGGGGTCCGGAATTGTATCCCCAATCCGAATTATCCCAACTAACTGATGGTCGATTACAATACGAGTTGGGATAATCGTCATGTTGAGGATAATTTACAACAGGAGGGAAAGAGCGGGAATGCGTGAAATATGTGGAAGGATTCATGAGACACGGGAGGAAGAAAGGTGCCCTGCAATACAAACAATCAAACCTGTCCTTAAATGGGTTAGCCTACAGACCTACAGACTCCCAAAACCCATCTTGAGATAAAGGAACGATTTGATCTACTTCTGTCTGTTCAATCCAACCAGTTAGAAGGAGGGACTGGGGAGAAGGTTCTTCCTTCGGCTTGCGCCTCCGGTTCCTAGTGTACCCCCCAACCGCGATCGTTTGACTCTGCTCCCCTAGCTAGACATCAGATTGAACAGTAGAAATAGACTAATCGAAAATAATCTCGTTCTGAGTTCTGAAGAGCAAGTCCAATCCTTAAGGCCAACGTCTACTCTGTTTTATTTAGGGCTAGGTTTGAATGTGCTTTGGAATGTGATGGGCCCTTTAAATGGGTTGTGCCCTTAATGATTGATTGCTTTGTGTGTGCGTGCACAACAAGTTGTTTTCAAGCAAGATTATTTTTGATGTGGTGAATTTTAAGGTTCAAATCTTGCTTAGTAGCTTTTAGGATTCATCTTTAGGTGTTTTCAATCAAGTTTCATTGGCACACCAGGTTTTGCAAGCGCAGGTGAAGATATTTTCCTTTAAAGTTTAAAAAGAATGTGGAGTGCCTGGTAGATCCCTAAGAGTTGAACCTAATTGGCAGCTACTTGATGAGTTGATTTTATTTGAAGTGGTGCGGCCCAAACAACTCAAACAACTGGCCTGATGCACCACCTAATTAGGCACACAAATGATTACCCAATCTGATTTCTACTCGATTATGTGTTTGGATGTGTGTACCGGCTCCTAAGATTGGTTTACCGGTTGAGTTAGAAAATCAGATGAGGTTGTGTACCTCTGTGAGATTTTTTTTATTTTTTTCTTTTTTTAATGTGGGGGTTGGAGTGAGTATGGATGTCAAACAACAAACAATCTAACCTTAGAGTTTATAAGAACACCTAGGTTGATTGATGTTTGAATTATTATGTGATGAAATAAAATCTAATGGGTGGGAGGTGGGGGATAACTTACAAAACCTTCCACAGCACTTTACTCCGATCTACCGCTTTTTCCTATCTCGAAAGAGTACCTGCAATTACAATAAGAAAGGAGAAAAGTGAGGGAAATGATTTGCAAGTTACAAAACGCGAAGAGAAATCAAAGAGCGTTGCCTCCCCGGCAACGGCGCCAAAATGTTGAACGATTTACGAACCTACGCCAACGTGTTCGGTTTTGGAAAACCCGTCGTTGTAGTTCGAAAGCGAAGGATTCGAGTTCAACAAATAAAATTTATACCGAAATTAAAATTCCGGGTCGAACACAAGGAGGCGAATGTTTGATTTAAAAACTTCGCGTTTCTTTTTATTTTGTCACAAAGAAATTCAATTTAAACTATCTAAGTATCTACAACAAATAAAAGAGAGAGAGGGAGTAAGAGAGAGAGAAGGAATACTATACATGGAAATCAAAATGAGATGTAGAATAGACAAGGAATTTATCATAAAAGAGTTCTTTCGTTACAACTAGAAAACATAAAACAATTACTCTAGAAAGCATTAAAAGAATGGAGGGAGAAATGTCCTCCTCGACGATCTCTCGGAGGACGAATAGACTACTCTAGAAAGCAGTAAATCTATACTAGAAAGCAGTAAAAAGAATAGGGAGAGAGAATCCTCCTCGACGGTCGCTTGGAGGACGAGCCGGACGGGACGGTGCCTGGACAAAGGAGAACGAAGCGGGACGAAGGAGGACGAAGCAGAAGAACGGGAACGAAGCAGCACGCCGTCGTCGTCGCCGGATCCACTTCCGAAGGGGGACGAAAATTTGGACTTTATCTCGCGAGAAGCATCCCGGGTGTGGGACAAGCTTCTCTTGAGCTTTGGAGAGGTAGAGAGGAGAAGGAAGGGATGAAAATTTCGTATGGAGGGGGTCTCCTTTTATAGTTGCAAGGAGTGGGGGCAAAATGGACATTACATCTTCAAAATAATAAATAAGGGGTCTTTAGTGACGGATAAAACCGTCGCTAAAGCCCTCAACGTGGGCGTAGCCGCCGCGCCCATGCGCGCCCGCTCGGCTGCCTGTGCGTAACGCCTACGCACGTCGCTTGATTTTCAGCCGTCCGATCACGAGATCGGACGGCTTAGATCGCGTCCGCGCCCGCTGCGTAGCGCGCCCGCCCGCGTGCGATCGCGCGTTACGCCCGGCGTGCAATCGCGCGTCGTCCTGATTGAGCGCGCGCTGCCGTTGGATCTTCATCTGACGCTCGTGCGCGCCCGCTCGCCCGCGCCTTCCACCCCCTCACCGCGGCTCGAACCCGCGACCTCCGCTTCGCCCACAACTGCGTCGCCGCTGCGCTACGCGGGCGAAATGGTCGCTCGATCCAACGGCGGAGAGGAGACGGTGCGCGGTCTTCACAAGACGCATGCGGCCGATTGGGCGGTTGAGATGGCGCCACGTGGCACCATCTTGGCCATCCATCTTCTGGAAGTTGTAGATGGTGCCACGGATGTCGGATTGACTCGATTTTTGTGTCGTTGGGCTACGATCGTCGATCCGAATTCATCCGTGTGGTCGGATTTGCTATCTGAAGTGCGGATTTACACCATCCTGGCCCTTGATCTTCTAGGGTTCCCCGGTCTCTATCTAATGCTACGGATGCCTGATTAGGGCGATCTTGGAGTCGTTGAACTCCAATCGTCGCCCTGATCATATCCATACGGTTGGATCTTTGATCCGAGGCCCCGATAAAATATTTGCCCTGTCCAAGCACATAAAAGGAGACAATTAACCTCCATTTTATTCAAACTACTCTAAATGCAAGATGATGCATGTAATGCAATATTTATATCATGAAATGCAATCCTATGCTTAAGAACATGCATAAATAGACATTTTAAGTAGTGTAAATGTGTTTACATCAACTAGTGAATCACGTCTTATTTTTTCGGGAATCTCAATGCATACGCACACTAACTGGTGCATGTGTTTTCAACATAATTTCTTGATTTAAAGAATCAATCAATAATGTAAGGGTGCACGTGCAAAATCACCACCAATGAAATACCTAAATTATGATCTTAATACTTACAAGCACCATCAAATTTAATTAAATCAAAATTTGTTCCCTGTAACAAATATGCATGCTTGCTTATTAATGAGATGAATTTAACTATATGCAATTCAATTAGAATTGAGGGACATGCATGCAAATTTACTGTAATATATTAAATAGATAAATAAATGAATAGGATAAACTGCAATGACATATGGCGTAAATAGAAATTAGAGGAAGAACAGAGGATTCTTCCTCTCTCCTCTTTGCTTAGGTCGATTGAGGAGGAGAACACTAGTGTGGCTTGCGCACGTGTGCATGTGGATGGCGAGAAGAGCCGCCGTGGTCATGTGTGGCCATGCGGCGTTGAGGTGAGTGTGGAGAAGTCGATGGCACAGAGAACAGCATCCAGACAAGGTGGCTGCATGAGGATGTTTGACGTCGGTGATGGGTTCTTTTGTTTGGAGTTGCAGGTGATGGTGGAAGGAAGAAGAAGAAGAAGCCAAGTGCACGCACGTAGGTTGGAGCTCGAGCTTCTGCTGCACATGCACGTGAGCTGGGGTGCGGGCTTTGGCTGCACACACGAGGGCTGGAGGATGGGCTTCTCTTGCTGCTAGTGTGCGTGGAAGGTGCTTGGAGAGTGGTCTGCAGTGGTGGCATGGGCGCAGCGCATGTGCAGCTATTGCATGATGGTGGCTCGATGGCGTGCAAGTGAATGCGTTGCTACATGCGCGTGGCCAGTTGTTTGTTGTGGTGACGTTGAGGTGAGCGCAGGGAATACGCTGCTGCACACGCGCATGCCGGGTGGCCTGCAGTGGTGGCATGCACGCGTAAAGCTGGCAGTTGGGTTCTTTTGAGGTTGAGGAAGGTGGCGGGTTGAAGACAGCGATGAGTGGCTATCACCACACTCGCTGTCGTCCAGGATGATGAAGAGGTGGCCACAGTGGATGTTCACAGTGATTCACAGTGTTCACTTGTTGCACGGTGTATGCCAGGAGCACGGTGGTAGTCTAATTCATGGTGCGTGCCTGTTGCACGGTGGAGGCTAAGAGGAGATCCTTGTCAGGGGGAGAAGATTTTTCCCATCTGGTGCACGGGTTTTCTCTCTTTATAAAAATCCCCCTATCTGTTTCGCCTGCCACCAGCTTCACCAACCACTTGCGAACATCGCGAGTAGTTGAAACTAATGGATAAGCATTGGCCATTCTATATTAGACGTCTGACTTCATCATCAGACATCTTAAAATATGTAGAAATAGGAATTTGTGATGACAATTTCCCAGACGTCCATACTGATCTCCAGACGTCTTATAGATGTAGAATTATACATCTGGACTCTTCACCTAGCCTACATTCGTCAAACAAATTATATTATCATATCACATGCTATTAAATGTAAAATTGATGCATAAAATTATATGCAGACTAAGATGAATTTCCATATAATTCCTAATTAATTAACAAATAAGATTAACTAATTAGAAAGTACTTACCCAAATAATGGTCCACGAAAGTGGACTTATCAATTTCCATGGCTCCATTCCCAAAAATCCTTCAGACTAGAAAAGATCTGGTTCATTTTGATCTCAGTTTGCTTGGGAAAAGCTTCAGGCGGGCATTGAAGAGAAGCACTTTCTAACAAAGAAAGAAAGATTTTTGTGGGATGTTCTTGTCATGAAAGGCCTTTATCTGCTCCTTGTAGATACGTGAGTTCTCATATGGATCATTATGTAACTCATCGATCTCGCTGTGGTGGATTCTGGCCTCCCTGAGATCTAGATTATACTTCCATACTACGAAATAGGCTTTATGCTCCATCTGTACAGGAAGGTGGCATGCCTTCCCTTAAATGAGTCTGAACGGAGACATTCTTAGCTGGGTTTTATGGGTGGTCCTATAAGCCCATAGTGCTTTTGGAAGTTGGGTAGAGCAGTCCTTTCTATCAGGCCGAACAGTGTCCTCAAGAATTTTCTTGATCTCTTGAACAGCTAGTCCGTTAGTCTAGCGTGATAAGGAGTCAAAATACGATGTAACACCCCATACTTCTTCATCAGGGAATGGAAGTGCATATTCATAAAGTGGGTCCCTCCATTGGAGATGATCACGTGTGGAACACCGAATCAAGAAAAGATATGCTCATGAATAAATTTGATTACAACTCTATGATCATTGGTTCTGGTCGACATGGCTTTGATCCATTTGGACACGTAGTCCACAGCCAACAAGATGTATTTGAAACCGTTCGAATTCGGAAAGGGCCCCATGAAACCAATCCCCCAAATATCGAAAATCTCACACACGATAATCGGGTTCAAGGGCATCTTGTCACAATAGCTCATGTTGTCGAAGGTTTGGCAATGAGCGCATGGCGTATGATAATTGTGTGCATGCTTGAAGAGCATGGGCCATTAGAAGCCACACTGGAGGATTTTCGCTGCGGTTTTATGGTTAGAGAAATGGCCACCGTAGTCCTGGTCATGACAGAATGATAACATATCATTGACCTCAGAGTTGGGAATGCATCTCTAGATGATTTGCTTAGCACTGATGTGAAAGAGACAAGGATCTTCCTAGACATAGTACTTAGAATTTGAAATCAATTTGTCTTTCTTGGCATTTGGCCAATTTGACAGGATGTGGATTGATGCCAAATAATTGACAATGTCGGCGTACCAGGGAAGTCCAGCATCGATGCTCAGAAGGAGCTTGTCCGTAAAAGCTCCGTAATAGGTTCGGAGAGGTCAATGATCTAAGAAGGAAGATAGGACAAATGGTTGGCAACCACATTCTATTTTCCCGCCTTATCATGAATTTCTAAGTCGAATTCTTTCAAGAGCAAGATCCATCGAATCAGCCATGTCTTTGCATCCTTCTTCATGAGTAAATGCCTCACAGCGGTGTCATCCAAGTAAATAATGACATGGGAACCTAGGAGGTTTTATTTGAATTTCTCCAGACCGAATACTAAGCCAGCAGCTCTTTCTCCATAATCGTGTAATGACACTGAGCATCGTTTGGTGTCTTGCTGGCGTAATATATTGCTACCAATTTCGTATCAATCTTTTGTCCGAGAACCTCTCCTACTATGTTGTTAGACACATCGCACATGATTTCAAATGGTCGAGACAAGTCAGGAGATGACAAGATTAGAGTATGGGTTACTTGGTTGGATAGAACTCAAAAGCACGAACACACTTGCTCATCATCTCAAAGGGTGTGTCCTTTGGGAGAAGATTCGTTAAGGGTGTACAATTTTTGAGAAATCAGACATAAACTGTTGATAAAATAGACATTCCCCATAAATGATTACATGTATTTGACCGAGGAAGGCACAGGTAATTTAGAAATCATATTCACCTTGGCTCAGTCAACTGGATACCTTTCTTAGTTATGAGGTGTCCAAGCACGATGCCCTTAGGAACCATGAAATGGTTCCTTTCCCATGAGGGAACCAGATTCATGTCAATGCATTGTTAGAGGATCTGAACCAAGTGTAGAAGGTAATCATCAAATGTTTAACCAAATATTGAGAAGTCATCCATGAAGACTTCATGGTATTTACCTACCATGTTGGAGAATATGGCCAGCATGCACCATTGAAAGGTAGCAGGAGCATTTCATAGCCGAAATGGCATCCTATAGAATGCATACGTACCATAGGGGCAGGTAAAGGTGGACTTCTTCTGATCTTCAAGATGAATTGCCACTTGGTTAGATATAAAGTATCCATCCAAAAAATAGAAAACTCAATTTCCCGCTAGCTTTTCGAGGATTTGGTCAGTAAATGAGAGAGGGAAATGATCTTTCTTTGTGGAGGTATTCAATTTTCGATGGTCAATACAAACTCTCCACAAGTTTGCAATTCGTGTCAGGATGGTTTTTCTAGATTCAGTCGTAATCATGGTGAGTTCTGCCCTTTTTGGCACAAATTGGATGGGACTCACCCAGCAACTATCAAAGATTGGGTAGATGATTGCCCCCTCAAGCCACTTGCTGATCTCCTTTTTCATGACCTTGAGATTCAGGTTGAGTCTTCTCTGCAACTCACGAGAAGGTCATGAGTGTTGAATGGGATTTGTACACTGAAAATTTGAGTTGTGAAAACCATGTCGTTGCAGTTGTGTAAAAATCTGTCAAATGAATAATTTTTAACCAAAACTCAGAATGGGTCCCGTGTCGGACACAGGGGGTGATAGTTTGATCAAAAGCTACATTCATATCTGTTGTCAAGAAGTAGACTAGCTAGTTGAATTAAATCTATGCTAGCTATCTACTTAAAAAATAATTAATAGAAGATAGAGAGAAAATAATACAAATAAAGGGAAAATAGGAAGAAAATGAACAAATATTTCATACCCACAAATTCATGTTCATTACAACTACTCGCTATACTAGAAAGCAGGAAATCTAATCTAGAAAGCGATAAAGAGAATGGAGAGAAATTATCCTCCTCGACGACTGTTTGGAGGATGAGCCACATTGATGGAAAGCCTGGACGAGGGTTGTGAGATGTGGGATGAGGGAGAACAAAGATGGAGGAAGGAGGATAGAGCAGGGCAACGACGTAGCAGGATCTACTTCCCGAATGGCTGTGATAGGACAACCGCGGGATGCTCCACAAAAGGGGTGAGAAGGTGGAAAAATTGTATTTTAAACACTAATGGGGCATCTCGGGTTTGGGACAAGCTCGTAGAGCTTTCAAGGAGGTGAGAGAAGAGAGGAAGAGATGATGAAAATGTGGAGGGCGTAGGGCCTTTTATAGGTGTAGTCATGGGGGCAAAAAGGTCCTTTTACATGCTTTAAGATTAATATCAGCACCTTTAGTCACATTTATGAGAGTCACTATAGGTGCACGACGCTGTAGCTGCATGCACCATCCTCGTCGAGCAATGAGTATCCAAGCACTAAGGGCGCTCCATGTTGACGTCACCTCAACTCCAGCCATTCGCGCATTCACCCACGTTCGCACGTTCTCTGCCGTCCGATCAAGAGAACGGATGGCTTAGGATCTCATGTGCCTCAACTCCTTCATGCGTTAAGAGGCGATGTGGCCTCTCTTCCCACTGTCAGAGCAAGCCTGAACGACTGAAACCTCACGCTCATGCACCTTTACAACGCATGCCTCCAGCGGGTGTGATCGGGCATGAGATTGGGAGTCCAATCGCGCATTCATCTGATTGGTCGATCTGAGCTGTTAGCACGTAATTGAGCGGTCGAATTACGCTCTTGCATGCGAGGGGGGAATGCAGCATGGGTGGCTCGAATGCGTGTCCATTTGTGGTGAAGCTCCTTGACAGCTGTGCTGCTCCTCTCTTTATGTCGTGTTTACGAATTAACGCTCACGCACCCTCAGCCATTAGATGATGAGCCAACGACTGAGGGCATGCGAGCTTTGCCTTCAACTGAGTGCATGTGCAGCCAAGATTGAATCTCAGCAATTGGATTGATGATCCAACGATTGAGATGCATTGATCAATCGATGAAGAAGAGCTGCAGCTACCGTGGGTAGCTTGGATGGTGCCACGTGGTGTCATCTGAGCCATCCATCTTCTATTGCTCGTAGGTGGTGCCACGGATGTTGGATTGGACCAATTTTCTCACCGTTGGGTTGCGATCGTCGATCCGAACCCATTCGTGAGGTCGGATTTGTCATTTGAAGTCTGAATTTTACACCACTTGGCCCCTTGACCTATGATCTTCCTCAGACTAATTCTGATGCTACAGAGGTCCAATCAGGGCGAGCTCAGAGGTGTTAGACTCCGATCGTTGCCCTGATCAAATCCATAGGGTTGGATCTTCAATCTGAGGCCTCAATAAGTGTTTCCCTATTCCCTGACCACAAAAAGAGTAAATTAACCTAAAATTTATACAATCTAACTTAAATGCACGATGATGTATGTTATGCAATATTTATAATGATGAATGCTTCTATAGCACTAGAAACATGCATAAATTGGCATTTTAGGTCAATTAAATGTGTGAACATCAGTGAACCCTCTTCAGTATGGATATGATGAATGCAATACGAGGGACTTATTCCAGTCAGGTGATCTAGAGTCTAACCAATGGCTCTACAATGCTGTTGGAGAACAGAAATCGACTTTGTTTCCTAATCAGGAGTGAGTCGAAAGTTGATAATCATAGGAAAAGTCTGATTCGAACCCAAAAATACATATTCAGATGATCCAGGAGAGTCTTTAACTCCAAAACTAGGTTATCAGCAACAAGTGGGGGTTCGAGGTTAGCCTCAGACGATAAGGTGGAAGTTAAGGAAAGATATATATTTGATTCAGGCACCCTAATTTGTGGGTCAAGGTCTTCTTGTGGTTGAGGGTCTTGGAGAATTGGGTTCACCTTGGGAATTGGATCCTCAACCAGAGATCGTATGTCACACACTTCCTTGATTGCCCCGTGATAAATGCAGTTTATCATCATTCTTATGCCCTAAAATAAACCTTGCTCTTAGGATGTTAACTACGCAAATGAGTTTTTGGTTGCATTTAGGCATCAATTAGGTTAGGCATGCATTGCATAATTTGTTGTGTTTTTGACACATTTATTTTAGTTTTAGGGATGAATAGATAGTCAGATCCCTAAAACCCTAGCACTCAAGAGGGCAATTGGTGAAGAGGAAGCTCATTCCAGTTGGGACTCAGCTAAATCCAACTCATCATCAGGTGGGTACCAGCTTACTTGGGTTACGGTTATTTACATTAAGCTCCATTCAGCTCATCTTAGCTGAATGGTAGCTTAGGGTAGCTCATCTTAGCATACCCTAGCTCAAGTTGGCTTAGACCCTACTCAACTTAGTTGAGTCTAGGTCACCTTAGCTCCAATCAGTTCACTGGGAGCTCTACCTAGCTCAACTAAGTTGACAGGAGTCCACCTTAGCTCAGGTCCAGCTATTTCCAGCTTCGCTCAACTCAAGTCAGCTCAAGTCCAGCTTCCAGGGACTCCACTTAGCTCAACCTAGTTGAGCTAAGCTATCTTAGCTACTCCACCTAACAACATCATCCTCAGGAAAATCAAACCCAGCTCACCTTAGCATAATTTAGCAGAAGCCCACTCACTTTAGCTTGGCTTAATAGCTAGCAAAGAACTAGCAAGCTAAGCTAGCTAAAGCATCTCCCTACATTTTCCTTCAGCAGCTACCAACACCAGTTCAGCTCCTGACATTTCTTCCTCAGCTCCTTTTCCCTAAACCCTAGCTCCATCCTACTCCTCTACTCAACTACTAGCTAAGCTAGCTCAACTTAGCTAAGCTTAAAACCAGCTCCACCTCCATGGCCACCCACCACCTACCTAAAACCCTAACCTAGCTCCACCTCAACTTAACTACTAGCTCCAAATAAAAACACCTCCATCTCCATCCCTTTTTGGTGCCAACCACCAACCCCCACACCTCTTCACACCACCACCTCCAAAAGCCACCAAAAACCCAAGCCAACTACCCCCCATAACCACCCATTTTTGGTGACAAAAAGCCCTACTAAATCCAAACCATCCACATACCCATAAAGCCTATCCTAACCCTTCCTTCTTTGGTGCCAACAACCCTTTCTAGAAGACCTCTCCTTTGGTGACAACATTGATGCCTCTTCAGCCCACATCCATCACCTATGCATCCCTCCTTTAGGTGCCAACTAATGCCCACCATAGGATCACACAACCACCTTCATACTCCATCTCCACCACCCATAAATCCCATGCCAAGATTTCACCCTTTTAGAACCAAATTTTGGTCCAACCTTAACCCTTATCTACAACCTCTGTTGTATCAAAAATTCATTCAAAAAGATTCGAGTTTTGAAAACCCGTCGTCATAGTGTAATTTGCGAGAAAATTCAAAAGATCATATAATTTTTGCTGAAACTCAAAAGGAGTCCCGGATCGAACACAGGGAGGCGTACGTTTGATCAAAAATCACGTTTATAGTAGTTGTTGATTCTACGTGAGGGGGTGAGATTTGTGAAAAATAGATAAAGTGAGGAATTCAAATAAATAATCTCACAAAAATGACAATCACACAATTTTCGTAAGAGATATTTAGGTGGAAACCCAAATCGGGTGAAAACCACCACCTAACCCTCTCAAGTTAGGATTTTCTAATCGACCAAGTCAATCAAAATCCACTAACCGAGTCACTTAAAACGAGGGTGACTCAACCTCAATACAACAACACTACTTTATATGAGGGTAGTGTGCCTCAAACCCCTCCTCTTCGCGAGGGGTATTTAGTCTATCGAAGGAGATGGGAATTCACAAAGCAAATACCCAACCAAAGATTATAAACTACAATAATCCAATAGAGCCACAAAGTAAACAATTGAATCTAGCTACTATAGGTGAAGGATCTTCCCATTGGTGGAAATGCATCGGCAAGTGACTCGGGAACATGATCCATGCAACGGCATAATGGCGCTCTCGTAATCGACCGTAGGAGAGTGGGTGTGCAGCGAAGGTGAAGCTCTCAAGATTGTAGACAAGAGTTTGGAGAGCAACAACACTTCTAGGTGATTCCTTGGTTTTCTTGGACACAAAAGAAATGGAAATGGATTCTCAAGGTGTGACTTGGTGTGTCTTTACAAGGTAAGGGGCCTCTCCTATTTATAGATGGCCTATATAAGCTTAGGAAGGCTTTGGAAGCCTTAGGTAGCCGTTGGGGATCATCCAAAGGCAAATCAAGCTGTAATCAGAATCATTAATGATTCTGACAGGGTCATCAGATGTCAGGAAGTCACTCTTAAAACATTTAGAAACTAAATCAAACGTCTAATTCTAGATGGGTTTCCTTACTAGCTTGAGTCAGATCTAAATAGGGTTCTAGTGTAAGTCAATCAAATGACATATTAAACATCTGGCACTAGGTCTGGATGTCTGGAAACCTAATTAATTGCGGGAATGGATTTCCTAAGGCACAAACGGCTATAACCGTCAAGATAAGTGATTTTGGCTTAATCAATGGCTAAGCGTCACTTATCAAACGTCTAAGTTCCTCTATGAACGTTTGATAGAAGCCTAAAGGTCATTTCTCAATGATCATATTATGAAAGCCAACGTTCCGCTAATTGGACATCTGACAAAGTCATCAGACGTCCAGACTAAGGGTTGGTCATCTGATTTCAACAGATAGAAGCCACTAGGGCTAGCCTTAAAAGTTTGGACATTTGATTCAACATTCAGACATCTTAAAAATCACTATTAGACGTCTGATATTAGTATTAGACGTCTGAATAGGCAATCTGAAACCTATTTAGGTTTTCTAAGTCCTCTACGGAAAACCTAAGTATCTTAGGATTGTGCAAATGTTCTTAAGACTACTATTAGGTAACTTTGAGGCTCTTTAACAAATATTCTAAGACGGAAGTAAAGAGCAACAAAAGAAACAAAAATAAAGTACAATGAACAAAAAAGGAAATCTATCCTATTCTTCATCTCGTTCCATCTTCAAGCTTTCACTCCTCGTAAAGCTCCTTCTCCTTTGTCAAGCTCCTCCAATTTGCCATGGATGCAAGCTCAAACTCCATCATTACACTTGTAACATTTGCAATCGACCTGAAATCTTGGACTCAAAAGCAAATGTAAAATATCAAATGTTTTATTATCATCAAAGTAAACAATCATGGTGCCCTTACACCAACAATCTCCCCCTTTCTGATGATGACAAAACTCTAAATAATAATGCATAACAATCTCCCCCTTTTTGACATTATCATAAAAGGTTTAATTAATTTTAATTCTCCTACAACTCCCCCTTAACACATGCTCTTCTAAATGAGTTTAATCAAGAATAATATTCTCCCCCTTTTTGAAGAACAAGATAGCTATATGATTAAGTCTCCCTTTCTAAAGGAAATATAGCTATGTTAATTTTAAAACCTCCGCCTTAATGATGGACAAATAGCTTCATTAATTTTTAACTCCCCCTATCTACATGCTATTGATGAAGAGATAAGGTTAAAGGTTTACGTCACCTACCATGGCCAATAGAATGGCCCAAATGGAGGTGAATGCCAAACTGGATGGGGCTCCCATCCGTAGCTTGGAGGTCCAAGCATCGGTGATGGCTCCAATCGGGCAGTTGACACAAAACGGCCCAGACATTTGTTCATCATCTCATTGGTCTTCTCTTCTCCTTCCTCGGTCTACTCCTTGGCCCTCCCAATTCGAGTTGACCATCGTTGAGTTTGTAGGTTCAATCTTTTATGTTGTAACCTCCTTGAAAACCTACAAAACAAGATTCTACTTGAACTTTCGATATCCAAATTAGCATGGATCCAGATTTGTTAGTTGGTCTCCTAGAAGGAGATCCTTTCTCAACCTTAGGGCTAAGGCTAACTTTATCATTGGAAAAGTTATCTAATTTGTTTATCAATTTATTAGATTCTTCCCTAAGACATGCAAGTTCTTTTTCTATAACATATTTTAGTCTTTAAATCAGAATTTTCTACTTTTAAACTAGTATTTTCCTCAATCAACTTACTATTTTCATTGATAAGGTCTTTATTTTCTAACAACAAATTATCATTATTAGAACTAGAACTACTTTCTAGGTCCTTTGTTTTATCTCTAATCTTTCATTTTCAGTCTTTAGGAAACTAAGATTCTTTTTAATGTTTTAGTTACTACCTTAAGTGACTTACTAATTTCAAATAACTCATCAAAAGCATCTTGAAGTTCGTAATTTACCTCATCATTATCGAAGTCGCTATCGCTTGTGATGGCCATGAAACCCATGCAAGCAGTTTCATTCTTTTTCTCAGGATCTTCTTCTTCTTCCTCCAAGCTCAAGTCATCCCAAGTTGCTTGGAATGCCTTTTTATACTCCTTCTCCTTCTTCTTTTCCTTCTTGAGAAGAGGCCACTCAGGTCGAGGATGACCTTTTTTGTTGCAGTGGTAGCAACGTCTCGGGCTACCTTGCTCCTTCTTCTCCTTCATCTCTTTCTTTTCTCTCCTAGAATCCTTAGAAAACTTGGAAAATTTTTTAAGTAAAACTTTAAAGTCTTCGTCATCAGAACTTACCTCGCTATCCGATGCGGCTCTAAAGGCGAGAGACTTTCTCAGCTTTGGTTTTGGAGTGTCCTTCTACTTCAACTTCATGTCGTAGGCCATGAGATTGCCTAGGAGATCCTCCATGTTGAGCTCCTCTACGTCATTCACCTCCTCAATGGCGGTGACCTTCTATTTCCACTCTGGTCGAAGGGAATGGAGTAGCTTGCCTTGAAGCTCCCTCTTAATGAAGGTCTTCCCTAAAGCTTTCAACCCATTCCCAATGAGAGTGAACCTAATGTTGATATCACTTAATGACTCATTAGATTTCATCAAGAAAGATTCAAACTCTTAAGATAAAATATTTATTTTAGAGGCTCTTACCTTGGACATACCTTCATGCGTTCCTCTAGAGTATGTCATACCTCATATGAGGTGATGCATTGAGATATCTGGTTGAACTCCTCCGGGCTTAGCTCGTAGTACAATGCGTTCATAGCTTTCACGTTGAGGGAAAGCTCACAGGTTTGCTGCTGTGAATAGCCTCTCTCTGGCCTCTCCAGGACTTCGTATGGGGTTTCACAATGTCCCCATAGAGCAAAGTTGATGGCCTAAAGCCACAACTTCATCTACAACTTCCAGTAGCTGTAGTTGTTTTCATTGATGTACGGTGGTCAAACTATAGACTGCCCCTCCAATTGCCTTGTTGTGAAGATGATTCCCTCCATTGATCCTTGCCGGATGTTACGCTGATATCGCAAGAACCTGCTCTGATACCAACTGTTGATTCCTACTAGCGGGGGTGAGATTTATGGAAAATAGATAAAGTAAGGAATTAAAATAAATAATCTCACAAAAATGACAATCACATAATTTGGACAAGAGATTTTTAGCTGGAAACCCAAACTAGGTGAAAATCACCACCTAACCCTCCCAAGTTAGGATTTTCCGATCGACCAAGTTGATCAAAATCCACTAACTGAGTCACTTAAAATGAGTATGACTCAACCTCAATACAACAACACTACTTTATACAAGGGTCGTATGCCTCAAATCCCTCATCTTCACAAGGAGTATTTAGTCTCTCAATGGAGACAAGAATTCGCAAAGAAAATACCCAACCAAAGATTATAAACTACAATAATCCTATAGAGCCACAAAGTAAATAATTGAATCTAGTTACTATAGGTAAAGGATCTTCCCGTTTGCGGAAGTGCGTCGGCAAGTGACTGATGGGAACACCATCATGAGCCATAACTAGCCCAATTTGGTCTGATAAAGTCAATAAAAGCTCCTACATAACCATTAGAGAGCCTTATAAGCATAATGTTCTATTTTGAGAAGATAAGAAACCAGGGTTATTTCTGCAATTTTAACCCCATTTCACAAATATAGAAAAATGACGTGGTATTTCAGGGGTTTATTAAAGGTCATATGGTCATTAATGTCTAATAATTGGGTCCATGCAAACAGTAATGGGTTTTTACATATTTCGAGAATTAAATGACATCTGAAACCCTAAAAATAGACTCACTTAATATACTAAGGATATGGTTAGGATAAAATTCACCTAAACACTCTAAAATTCATATAAAATATTCTATAAGGTTTGGTATCTTTGATTTGGCCATCATAGCGCATTTTGGCCTAAAATTGAGTTACAGATAGAAAGTTGCCCCATTTAGGCTTCTGCGTAATTTACCTAGTCAAAATTGGTCAAAACCTAAATCTGACTTCACCATTAGATTCCTTGGGTCCAAATTAGGTATGTACCAAAATTTGGGCCTAATCAGAGATCATCTTGATCAAGTTCGCATTTTGATCCAGTTTGACTGTTTTCTCTCACACACATGCCCCTAACTTTCGAATTCTATGCAAATAGCCCCCTGACTTCTTTATCTTCATTACAGATTTGTCCTTTCCACCATTGGATGTCAACTGACCTCTAGGTGAGCTTTGCCTGGGCTAAATCCTACTCTAATGGCAATCAAATCCCACCTAAGACAAAAAGCCAAGGTCAAATTGCAGATTATTTTTTGCTTTATCCCCGAGGGAAGTAGTTGCCTATCCTGATAGAATTTTATCAAAGGTTAAGTACGAACTTCAAATGTAAGTCGGATTTTCACTTGAATCCGTTACTTAGGCTACTATCACTTCACATGAGTTTGGATCTCTAAATTTTTGGAATAAGAAAAGAAGAAATCTATTGATTACTTCTATTATTTTTCACTTTTGCTATGGACTAACAAAAGTTAGGCATCAGGGTATTTGATCAATTCACTTTAGTAGAGTGCTAATTAGCCTGAGTACATGTAAAACATACCTCAGTAGATTGAAATTAGAGTTAAGTGTTAGTTTATATTAATTAGAGAATACTTTCGTAAAATTTAATATATATATGTACTTATTTAGGGTCTTCAGTGCAATTCTCTTCTTCTCCTCCACCCGCAGAGCAAACCATCGATGCCTGTGCCACTTCGCATGCAATAGCAGCACCTTATCGCGCGGGTGTTTTTGGAGGAGATCTCTCAAGGCCCAAACGAAATGAGGGAAAGTCGGGGGAGATTTGTTAAAGCAAATGCCTGCACGTTGGGTTCAGAAGGGGAGAAATAACTACGAACGTGAATCCACTCCCCCTGGCGGGGACTCCCTCTCCATCTTCTTCACCATGGAAAAAAGGCTTACATCGAGCGACATGCGGGTACTGTGGTCATCAAAAGAGAGCTTCAACATTGAGACCACCTCTTCATCCTCCTAGGAGACAACGAGCATGGTGACAGCCACTCGCCGTTGCCTTCTTTGTGCCAATCCACTGCAGCCAGATCACGCGCGCTACCCCTTCATTGCGTGCAGCCACACCATGCATTGCCAGCCTCTCACCACTCTCACCGCACGTAGCCACACCATGCACCGCCAGCCTCTCACCGCTCTCACCGCGTGGGTACCCTCACGCACCTGCAGCCACATGCTTGCGCTGCTCCACGTGCACCTGCGTAAGCGAAGCCCACACTCCAGTCACATGCGTGCATAGCGGAAGCCGCACTCCAGCCTACATGCCTGTGGCCTCTTCCTCTTCTTCTCCTTCAACGTCTTCTTCTTCATCTTCCTTTGCACATTGAAGGAACCCAACAAACAACGAGAGGGCCACCACCGCAGTAGTCCCTGATGACCTTCGTTCCCCATGTTGTCGACTCCATTGGATTCTCCTCACCACTACGTGCTCGCCCACACCGACAGTAGCACCTCCCGTAGCCCACGCACATGCATTGGAAATTGACTAGTCGATTGTTCACTTTAAAGTCGTTTGCAGTTTATGTGGTGGAAAAATCGACTAATCAATTATTTAAGAAGAAATAACGACTCGCAGAAGAGCGGGTCGTATCCACAGGGAGGCAATGATGTATTAAAATTCACACCAGTTCAAAATGTTTGTTCGTAGTTAGTTTGGACAAGAATCAAGCAAAAATTGCCTTCAGATTAAGGTTTAAGCAAGAAACAATGCTGAAATAGCAATTCTGAGAAACTAGAGGATATTTTTCGCAATGCAGAATCAATAAAATATGATTAAAAAGTGACAATGGCAGAAAATGTAATTTTTAATTGGTAGGTTACTGTAGCAAAACAGGGGATTTTTTCCCCTTTGCCTTGCACGACGAGGAGTGGATGGCCAGACGCGGGAAGCTTGGAGGAAGTCCCTTGTACCGAGGGCTTCGAAGCGGTGGTGGCGGCGTGTCGTGCGGTGGCCGGAGGCAGCCGGATGAGCTCCGGCGGAGGAGGCCGCAGCCGGTGAGCGCGCGTGGGCTGTTGGCGGTGAGGACTGCTGCACGCTGCTGGCAGTTCTACAGGAGCGGGAGGAGGGCGCTGCAGGCTGGTGGGTGTGGGTGCGCAAGCTGTTGTGCGTGGGGAGCGGGTGCTGCTGCCGGTTCTGCATGCGTGGGAGGAGGGCGTGGTTGGAGGTTCTGCAGGCGTGGGAAGGTGCTGCGGGTGGCTTCAGGCGGGTGCGCAAGCTGTTGCGTGTGGAGAGCGGATGCTGCTGGCGATTCTGCAGGCGCGGGAGGAGGGTGCTGCAGGCTGAGGAGGGCGTGCGTGGTTGGAGGTGAGTGGGTGCGCAACCTCTTGGCAGAGGGCGCGGGAGCGGCTAGAGGTGAGCGGGTGCGGCTGGAGGGCGTGGAGATGGCGCTGGAGGTGAAGTGGTCGGATGTGGTTGTGCAGGTGCGGGTGGACTTAAGATGGGTGCATAGGATGTTGGCAGAGGGCACGGGTGAGTGGTAAGGTGCATGCTGAAGGTGAGCGGGTGGCTTCAGACGTCCAGGAAATTTCCCGGATGTCTTAAGTGACTGAAAGGGTGGTTGAACGGTAGCTGCGGCAATGGTGGTTGGTGACGACGGCGAGGGAGATGCACGTTAAGGTGCTCACGGTAATGCAGACGAGCTCCGGATGGTAGTGTGGCCTGTCACACCACACGCCCATGGTGGTGGAGACTCGCCGCCACGGTTGAGGCTGGAAGTATGAAATGGATGAGAGGAGATCTCTCTACACAGTTGTGGGTCGGTGGTGGAGGCCTCCCTAGCTCGGCTGCCTCCCTCCTCCTTTTGTAGTGTCCTGCACAAATTTGAAATCAGCTGTCCGACCAGATCCAACACATCCGCTCCTCCTTGAATGGGTTCTTCACTGCGGCAGCTGGTGGCGTTGGAGCAGTAGCCAGCTGTTCCAGCAAGAAGAAGAATAAAGAAAATAAAGTTAAAATATTAGGGTCATTTATATACAGACCCTCAACTTCTATGTTAATGAAAATAATGTACCTAATTGGTTATCTAATTAGATGAATGCCATTCTAAGCTAATTCTAAATGCACTTAAAATATGAATGCAATGCATGGATTATGTAATTAAACTAAAACTATGAGTTAATCTATTTACATCCTAATTTATGCTAAATAAATGTTAGAATTAACCTAATGTGTAGGCACTTAAATACTTAAATAGCCCACAACTATGGGCTAATCAAATACCCCCATGCCTAGTTTTTGCTAGTCCCTAGCAAAATTAAGCTAAACCTAGCACTCCAAGTAGACTAGTCAACTCACTTAGTCATCCTTCAGAAGCATATTAAGTTCAGACTCTAGACCCAAGGTTCCTAAGTAGTTGCTAAGTTACAGACTAGGTCAGCTAGAGACGAGTTGCAGGCACAAGTTTCCCTGATTTCTGACTCTACCCTAAAGTTTATTGATCCCTAAGATTAAAGCATCCGTGCCTATGCATTGGTCTGAGTTATTTGAGTTAAAGGTTTTCTTTTTCTTTTAATATACACTTTTTTTTTTATTCTTCTAAGTCTAACCTCAGATCAGCTATCAACATGGTCTGTGTCAAATTCATTGTCCCCATTACCATACCTCGAAGGGTGCCTGGCTTTCGATGCTTCGAGATAGCACCGTCCATAACGACCCCAAGAACTCCTGGCAATCGACACTTCGAGATAGTATCGTCCATGGATTTCTTAAGCGAATTTAGGCCTATGGCAATCGGCACTTCGAGATAGGGCCGCCCATGGTACCTGAACCGTGTAATGTGCTTACATGCCCCCAGTAGGATGGACATCCTAAGAGACAAGTGCCGAGGAGGTAATATGTTATCATCGCATCCTCAAGGTGAGTATATACTCCACCTCTCCTGCGGCGGGAACTCTTCCAATCAAAATGTGTTTTCAAGCCTCTCCTAAGTCAAAACTAAGAGAACCAAATCTCTTTCCAGAAAGACAGAAATTAAGTTAATTACCAGACCATGTGTGTGAAATTTGGATGCTTGGGTTACAAGGACCCGTAAACCAAAAGGTAGAATAAGACTCCAGGTACTACCCCACCTTTTAACTCAAACCCTAGCTTCCCTTCCTCAACCTCTTGAGGAATGGTCCGCAACTTAACTCCTACTTAACTTTTTAAGTCCACAAAGGACCCTAAAGGTCTAAAGCTAGTAGCTCATTTAGCTTCTAAAGTTTGACCCTAGAATTAATTTAGTCTACCCTAGAGTTCTGATTTGCTTAAGAATGCAAGATCTAGCCAGTTAAGCGCAAAACCTTTTTTTTTTCATTTTTTTTCATTTTCTCTCATTTTCTCTTTTTTGTTTTATATGCATGCTATAAACAAAATGCCTCAGGTCCTCTCCCCCATGCCTGGTTCAAACAATGTCCTCATTGAAAATAAAAATAGCTAAAGGAAGATATTACTTGAGCCAGAGAATGGTAGGCGCTAAGGCTCCTCAAGAGTGACTTCGTCAACCAGATGGCCGTCTAAAGTTATGTAGGGTTTTAACCGTTGACCATTGACGATAAAGGGAGTTGCTGAAGAAGAAGGATTTTTGATCTCCACAGCTCCATGCTGAAATACTTTGGTGATTATGTAAGGCCCATCCCAACGAGATTTTAACTTCCCAGGAAAAAGCTTAAGTCTGGACTAGAAAAGGCAGACTTGTTGGTTGGGCTCAAAGGTCTTTCGAAGAATAAACTTATCATGCAAGACCTTAGTTCTTTCTTTATAAGCTTGAAAGGTGTCATAAGCATCATTCATCAGCTCCTCAAGCTCACTTAATTCAAAATCGTGCCTTACCTGCCTTCTCTAAATCCATGTTAACACTTCGAATAGCCCAAAGTGCTTTATGTTCCAACTCAACAGGTAAATGGCATGCTTTTCCATACACAATTCGAAAGGGAGAAGTACCCAAAGGGGTCTTATTGGTCGTTCAATAAGCCCACAAAACATCATCGAGCTTTTGGGACCAATCTTTCCTATCAGGTCTAACGATCTTTTCCAAAATATTTTTTATCTCCCTATTTGATAGATCAACCTGGCCACTTGTCTGAGGGTGGTAAGGGGTAGCAACCTTGTGAGTCACTCCCAAACTCTTAATTAACCGATTGAAGTGGTGGTTTCGGAAATGAGGTCCCCCATCACTTATAATAGTCTTGGGGCAGCCAAAACGGGATATGATATTGGCCTTCACAAATTTCAAAACCACAGAGTGGTCATTTGTGTGCGTAGGAATGGCCTCTATCCATTTAGAGACATAATCAACTGCCACCAAGATATATTCAAAACCATGGGACGACGAGAAGGGGCCCATAAAGTCAATTCCCCACACATCAAAAATTTCAACAGGTTGAATAGGATGTTGAGGCATTTCATTCTTCTTCCCAATCGTTCCAATCCGTTGACATCTAATACAGGCCTTAACAAAATTATGAGAATCCTTAAATAAGGATGGCCACCAAAAACCGGACTGGAGAACCTTAAAAGTAGTTTTCCTAGCACCAAAGTGTCCTCCACAATGAAGTTCATGGCAAAAACTCAGCACACTTTGTTGTTCCTCTTCAGGCACACAACGTTTCAATACTTGGTCTTATCCAATTCTAAATAATTCTGGCTCTTCCCAATGAAAATATCTTGCTTGAGAAATGAATCTCTTTCTTTTCTGCTCATCCCAAGAGCCAGGAGTTTGTCCAGTGACCAAGTAATTTACAATGTCTGCATACCAAGGTAAAGTTGGTGTTACCACCATTAGAGTTTCATCGGGAAATGTCTCGCGAATGTCTTCAGAAATAGAGTCATTAAGAGGAAGGCGAGACAGGTGGTCAGCCACAACATTTTCTACTCCTTTCTTTTCACGTATTTCCAAGTCAAATTCTTGAAGGAGTAAGATCCACCTAATCAGACGTGGCTTAGAATCTTTCTTAGCAATGAGATGTTTCACTGCTGCATGATTAGTAAAAACAACCACCTTAGACCTAAGTAAATAGGACCTAAACTTCTCCAGAGCAAGAACTACAGCAAGTAATTCTTTTTTAGTGATGGTGTAGTTTTGCTAAGGTTCGGTTAAAGTCTTGCTTGCATAATGCAGCACATGAAGTCTTCCCTCAACCCTTTGTCCAAGGACTGCTCCCACTGCATAATCCGAAGCATCACACATAAGCTCAAATGGGAGTGTCCAATTAGGAGCTTGGAGAATAGGTACAGAGATCACGGCCTCCTTTAGAGTTTGAAAGGCCTCGGCACACTTTGAATCAAAACTGAAGGAAGATTCCTTCGCCAACAAGTCACAAAGTGGCCTAGAAATCTTACTAAAATTTTTAATAAAGCGCTTGTAAAAGCTAGCATGGCCCAGAAAGGATCTAATCTGTTTGACATTCGTAGGCAATGGAAGTTTGGAAATAGAATCAATCTTGGCTTTATCTACTTCCAAACCTTGCTCGGATACAACATGCCCAAGTACAATTCCTTTCTGTACCATGAAGTGACTTTTCTCCCAGTTGAGGACTAAACCAGTCTCCTTACATCGTTTCAACACATTCTCCAGGTGCAGGAGACACTGGTCGAAAGACGAGCCATAAATAGAGAAGTCATCCATAAATACTTCGATACACTCGTCAATCATGTCCGAAAAGCTAGACATCATACACCGCTGGAAAGTTGCAGGGGCATTACATAATCCAAACGGCATACGCCTGAATGCAAAAGTACCGTAAGGACTCGTGAATGTTGTCTTTTCTTGGTCATCAGGAAAGACTGCCACCTGATTGTACCCAGAATATCCATCGAGAAAGCAATAATACTTATTCCCTGCCAATTTTTCTAGAATTTGATCAATAAAAGGCAAAGGAAAGTGATCCTTCTAGGTAGCGATGTTCAGCTTGCGGTAATCAATACAGACCCTCCATCTAGTTGAGGGTCTAGTGACAACTTGTTCACCTTGGTCGTTGAGTTCCACAGTAAAGCCTACCTTCTTTGGCACCACATGAATGGGACTAACGCATTTACTATCGGCAATGGGATATATGATCCCAGCGTCCCACCACTTCAGGATTTCCTTTTTTACAACCTCCTTCATATTAGGGTTCAGATGTCTCTGCATGTCCCTAAAAGGCTTGATGCAATCATCAGTATAAATGTGGTGCATGCAGAGTGTAGAGTCTATACCCTTAATGTCAGGAATGCTCCAAGCAATAGCTTCCTTGTGCCTAGACAGGCATTCAATCAAGGCTCCCTCCTGTGCCTCAGACAGCACAGCCGAAATGATAACGGGCAGCGTATCATTGGCACCTAGGAAAACATACTTGAGAGTGTCAGGGAGGGGTTTCAACTCAAGGTTGGGGGCTTGTATGGTTGAGGGTTTCATAATAGATGTCCCCATCTCAGGTAGCAAATCTACCTTCGACGGAAATGATGGGGGAAGAGACTCAGCAGAAACTCCTAGCAATTCCTCTAGTTCTAGTATATCCCCTTCACATTCCTCTAAGAGATGGGAATGCTCATTTAGCATGACATGCTAAAGGGGTCATCACATAACATTGCAGGAGTTGCCTCTTCAATCAGGTTATCTATCACTTCAACTTGAGAACAATCCTCAAGTCCAGCTTGTTTGTAAGCATCAAACACATTAAGCTGGATTTTCCTGTTCCCAAAGCCCGTTTTCAATGCCCCAGTATTGCAATTAATTGAAGCATGGGAAGTTGCAAGGAAGGGGCGGCCCAAAATGATGGAGGGTTTGGTTGGCTTGCTGGTAGGGTAAGTGTCCAAAACTAAGAAGTCAATGGGAAAGAAGAAATCCTCCACTCTTAGGAGGACATCTTCCAAAATTCCCCGTGGTGTCTTAAGTGATCGATCAGCAACTTGAAGGATTACAGGGCTAGGCTTTAGATTGCCTCCCCCAAGTTATTCATACACGTAGCTCGGAAGGATGTTCACCCCCACACCCAGATCAAGTAGAGCCTCATCAATTTGTAAGTCACTAATAACTATAGAGATGTACAGGGCTCCTGGGTCCTTAAGTTTTGGGGGTGTGCCATGTTGAACAATTGAGCTAACAGAATCAGGCAGGACAACTTTTGATTGGACCTGTTTTCTAGATTGCAGCTTTTTCGTGCAAAGGTCCTTTAAGAAGCGTGCATAAGACAGAATCTTCCTGATAGATTCAAGCAAAGGCAGGTTAATCTGTACTTGCTTGAGAGTTTCCATAATCTCATCCATCTTATCTTTGGCTCCAGATGAGCCAGCAGAAGTCTACCTAGAGGTGGATAATCGCTCTGGAAAAGGTACTCTCGATCTCTGGGTGGAAGGGTTGTCATGTCAAATAAGGGGTGGAACGGGGGCAACTTCTTCCGGTGAGGTGATTTCAAGCGGAGAAGATTTGGGCAAATCTTCTCCGGTGCGAGTGAAAGTCGGGGTGGATGGTTTCTTAGGTGGTGAGACTATAGGAGCATCAGGTTTGGAAATTTCTTTCCCACTCCTCAGAATAGTCACCACCTGAGCATGCTCCCTAAAGACAATCCCTTTTCCTTTAGGATTTTCCTCAGCAGCACTGGGAAACTTCCCAGTCTCCCTCTGTCTAACGGCCTCAACAAGGTGTCCAATTTGTGATTTCATCTCATGTATAGCCTTGTCATGAGATTGAATGATGGCACTTTGACTTTCTTGCATAGTTTTCAACATCGCCTTCAATTCATCCATCTCAGAGGTTTTAGGTTGGGCAAAGGTCTGAGGTTGGTTCATTTGATGGTTTTGAAAGGATTGTGGTTTGTAATTCCCTGAATTTGAGACATTTCCTTGTCTCCATGAAAATTTTGGGTGGTTTCTCATCCCTCATTATAAGTGTTGGAGAAAGGATCATTACGAGGTCTTGGACGGAACCCTTGAGCGGCATTCAAATCTGCTTGTACAAGCTTAGGGAATTGGGAGGCCAAGTGGCAATCCACAGTGGCGTGTGTATTGCCTTGACAAATTACGCATTCGGAAGCTTGGGATGTGGAGGTGTTAGGTACAAATGAACTCGGGTTCGACATAAGCCTTTCCATGTTTTGATTCAATAATTGAATTTGATAGGATAAATTCTGGGTGTGCCTTGCTTCATTCGCCTCCAACTTTCTTTGCATGAGAGTGGGCTTTCTATCCTTGTAGGCAGAATTCAAGTGAATAGAATTCTCACTCAAAGTATCAAATAAGTTCCAAGCTTCATCCTCAGTATTAGATAGAAAGGTTCCTACACAGGCACCATCCACAGTTTGCCTATGCGAATCATTAAGTCCGGTGTAGAACCTTTCAACCAGTTTCCATTTAGGCACCTGGTGATGTGGGCAAAGTCTCAGCAAATCGTTAAAGCGCTCCCATGCATCATGGAATGCTTCCCCATCCTTTTGAACAAAACTCATAATTGCCCTCCTAAAGTGATTTTTTTTGCTCATGGGGAAGTACTTCTTCAAAAACTCCTTCTTCAGGGCATCCCAAGTATTTATATTATCAAGGGTGTGATACCAATACTTGGCTTTGTCCTTTAGGGAGAAGAGAAAAAGGGTCCGCATTTGAGCGTCATCAGTAACGCCCTGTAGCTTCACCGTGGAACAGACCTCGGTGAATTCCTCGATATGACCGTAAGGGTCTTCCCTAGTAGTACCATAAAAGGAGGGTAGCAAGGATATGGTACTACTTTTGATCTCATATGGATTGTCCCCTCTAGGTCTACGTAGTGCTGGGCCAGCTTGATTGGTTGGGATGAAATATTCCTTAAGGCTCCTTTGACCAGCCATTTCTACCCTTGGAAGGTCTTTTCTTAGGATTCTTTCAGGTTCAGGATCAAAGACAAGTTGTCTCCTAAGAGAACACCTACCAAGCATGCACTACAAACACAATTCAAAAAGACTTGTTTGGTCATTACAGATTTAGGCTTTTGACTTTAGTTCAAATTGTAGGTGACAAAACAAGTTGCCCAATCAATTACGCGCCTATTGTCAACCTTCGAAATGCCTAAAAAGACCTAGTTGGAACTTAGGTATTCTTCCCTAAATCTCAAATGGTCAAATAAATCCAAAGACAGAAGATCGAGGGATGCAAGTAGGCCTAAGCCCTCCTTTGAAGCTGTGCTTTCGCGGTGCTTCTCAACTACCCCCAAAAATCCGTGACAGGATATCCCCCTCTTTGGATTTACAAAACCTTTGATCTCAAGTTCCGAACACTTCCGAATCCAACGATAGGAGGGTTCTTGTCCTAGTCGTTTCAAGACTTAGGAGTGTCTAAATGAGTGCTGTGGTGCAATAGATATAAGTGTGCATTCACCGCAAAATGATTTTGAATTTTGAATCGCACACCACATTTTACAATCAAGTCTTTGATTTTTAGATGTCCCTCCTTTAATTAGTCCTTTTTTCGAATATATGTGACCACTTGTTAGATCGCTTCAAGACAAACTTTGTGGTCTTTGAATTAAATCCCAAATGCAATGCGTGATCAAGAATAGGATGCAAAGTAAGAGAATGTGTACCTTGCCTCCAGCGATGTACGATGCAAGAATGCACGCAATGCAGAGAAGTAAATCTAGAGGCTGCTCATACAGACCTAAATGGTTTGTCCTAAGGCAGGCAGCTCCTAGCAGGCAGCTCATTTTTTTTTTTTCTATTTTTTTTTAGAACTACTTATGCACAAGCAAATAAAAGTAATAAAAAAAAACCTAAATCTAGAGAAAAGGGAACAGGCTCTCAAAAATTACCCAACACAGGCCCAAAACAAAATCAGGGAACAAACCCCTCAAAATATACCGCAGAACAAGGGTTTCAAACTAACTACAATGTAAAATTAAATCTAAAGTCTTAATTCTATTCTAATTAAACTAGCAACTAAATATATAATGGTGTCTGTCTCTTCCTCTTCCTTCTCCTCTGTTTAAAAATTGCTCGTCCAATTCTCCTCTGGCGACGTTAAGGATCACCTCTTACAGTGGCTGATTCTTGCACAAATTTTCTCGCACAGAAAAGAAAATAATAAATGGTCAAATCACTGTGCAATTGACAAATAATCAAAATAAAATCAAGCGAAACTATTGTGTCTGTTGCCTCCCTGGCAACGACGCCATTTGACTGGTCGATTGTTCTCTTTAAAGTCATTTGCAGTTTAACGTGGTGGAAAAATCGACTAATCAATTATTTAAGAAGAAATAACCACTTGCAGAAGAGCTGGTCGTATCAACAAGGAGGCAATGATGTATTAAAATTTGCACCAGTTAAAAACGTTTGTTCGTAGTTAGTTTGGACAAGAATCAACCCAAAATTGCCTTCAGACTAAGGTTTAAGCAAGAAACAATGCTGAAATAGCAATTCTGAGAAACTAGAGGATATTTTTCGAAATGCAAAATCAATAAAATATGATTAAAAAGTGACAATGGCAAAAAATGTAATTTTTAATTGGCAGGTTACTGTAGCAAAACAGGGGATTTTTTCCCCTTTGCCTTGCGCGACAAGGAGTGGATGGCCGGATGCGGGAAGCTCAGAGGAAGTCCCTTGGACCGAGGGCTTCGAAGCAGTGGTGGCTGCGTGTCGTGCAGCAGCTGGAGGCAGCCGGACGAGCTCCGGCGGAGGAGGCTGCAGCTGGTGAGCGCACGCGGCCTATTAGCAGTGAGGACTGCTACGCACTGCTGGCGGTTCTACAGGCGCGGGAGGAGGGCACTGCAGGCTGGTGGGCGCGGGTGCGAAAGCTGTTGCGCGTGGAGAGCGGGTGCTGCTGGGGGTTCTGCAGGAGTGGGAGGAGGGCATGGTTGGAGGTTCTGCAGGCGTGGGGAAGGTGTTGGGGGTGGCTTCAGGTGGGTGCGCAAGCTGTTGCGCATGGAGAACAGGTGCTACTGGCGGTTCTGTAGGAGCGGGAGGAGGGCGCTGCAGGCTAAGGAGGGCGTGCGTGGTTGGAGGTGGGCAGGTGCACAGCCTCTTGGCAGAGGGCGCGGGAGCGGCTGGAGGTGAGCGGGTGCGGCTGGAGGGCGTGGAGATGGAGCTAGAGGTGAATTGGTCGGATGTGGTTGTGCGGGTGCGGGTGGAGTTCAGATGGGTGCGCAGGCTGTTGGCAGAGGGCGCGGGTGTGCGGTAAGGTGCAGGCTGAAGGTGAGCGGGTGGCTTCAGACGTCCGGGAAATTTCCCGGACATCTTAAGTGACTAAAAGGGTGGTTGAACGGTAGCTGAGGCGATTGTGGTTGGTGACGACGGCGAGGGAGATGCACGCTAAGGTGCTCACGGTAATGCAGACATGCTCCGGATGGCGATGTGGCCTGTCACACCACACGCCCACGGTGGTGGAGACTCGCCACCACGGTTGAGGCCGGCAGTATGGAGTGGAAGAGAGGAGATCTCTCTGCACAGTGGTGGGTCGGTGGTGGAGGCCTCCCGAGCTCGGCTGCCTCCCACCTCCTTTTGTAGTGTCCTACACAAATTTGAAATCAGCTGCCCGACCAGATCCAACACATCCGCTCCTCCTTGAATGGGTTCTTCACTGCGGCAGCTGGTGGCGTTGGAGCGGCAGCCAGCCGTTCCTGTAAGAAGAAGAATAAAGAAAATAATGTTAAAATATTAGGGTCATTTATATACAGACCCTCAACTTCTATGTTAATGAAAACAATGTACCTAATTGGTTATCTAATTAGATGAATGCCACTCTAAGCTAATTCTAAATGCACTTAAAATATGAATGCAATGCATGGATTATGTAATTAAACTAAAACTATGAATTAATCTATTTACATCCTAATTTATGCTAAATAAATGTTAGAATTAACCTAATGTGTAGGAACTTAAATACTTAAATAGCCCACAACTATGGGCTAATCAGAAACCCACCACCAACGAGCTTCTCCTCCACCGGCTGGCCAACTCCAGCCATCTCCATCGATGCCGCAACCTCCATCGGATCGGCCTCATCTTCATCAACCTCCCTCGCTCATCAGCTGCCTGTCAAAGGTCCTTTTTCATGTGCGAGGAAGAGAGAGGAGAAGTCCTCTGTTTCCTCTTGCAATAGCATTTACGAGGTATGCCATTGTAACAAGCCACTATTCCTTTATTTATTGTCTTATATTCAGAAAGACTTGCATGAATATCCCTCCTTTCTATCCGAATTACAGATAGCTAAACTCTTCTCATACATGATAGAGTATTGAATATTGGTTATGGGAAATGAGTTCCATTTTGATTAAGATTGACGATGCTTGTCAGTACTAAGATCATGATTCACGTGTTTCCATTGTGTTGATTTTGCATGTGCACCCTCACATTATTGATTAATTATTTAAATCAAGAATTTATGTTGAAAACATGTGCACTAGTTAGTATGCATACACGTTGAGTTTCCCGAATAAACGAGACACTATTCGCTAGTTTAAATAGGCTAATTCCTCCCTATGGAGGCAACCAAACTATTTTCGTTATTAGATTCTGAGAATTAAAATGTTTTGAAAAGTGATTTTCTACCACGCGATTAAATACAATGACACATCATTTTATATGTTAAAGTTTTCAATGAAAATGAAGATTGCGCTTTCACTAACCTAAATGCATGGATACTGCCTAAGAAAGATCAAAGATGCACCCCCCCATGCCTGAATCTTACAATGTCCTCATTATAAAATTAAAACAGGGCCAGAAAGGAAGGAAATCACCTGATAAAGTCATTATTCTGGATGTTGGGTTGCCTCCCAACAAGCACTACATTTCCTGTCGACAGCCAAACTTACAGGGAACCGTAAGTCTAGTTCCAAATAGAAAGAGGTAGGACCTAAAAATATGTGTAAAAGCATTGGCCTAGAAAATAGGTAGCCATGAATGATGGTGAACTGATGATGCAGAGTTATGCTAAATGCCTGCAGAAGATGTGATAGCAAACAACCTCGCAGGCTACTTGGAGAGGTCTAGAAAAAAGGGTAACAAAGGAAGGGACCTCTTGAAATAGGAGTGGAGGATAGCAAGGGTCCTCTAGTGTAGGAAGGGTTGTAAAAGATATAATCATAAGTATGCCCGACCCTTTAATGGCTAGAGTATAAGTACAACCATCAATCCAAACTCGCCATTCCACTCGGGGATGTACTAGTCGAATATTCTCCCCAGAAAGAATGTATGTGAGCAAAAACCTGAGCAAAGAATCAGTTAGGGAGTGTAAGGGATTTTTGTGATATTGAGAGGTAATGATTAAGTCCAATGAGGGCTTAGTGGATGTCAAGTCCAGTTCCAACAATGATTCAGATTTTGTATTATTCTCCTTAATAGTTGTAGAAAAATTCAAGTCACCCTACCTACCATTAATGATTTCCTCAAGAATGGGAGTCATATTTTTACCTTCAAGTATATGAGAATCGATGGTGGACTACAAATCACATTAATTTGTTGGCAGGGTCGAAGCAACTGAATTATCATCAATTTCATCCTCAGATTCTTTTGGTTCACTTAAGTTTTTGTCAGCGTGTATATGTGATTCACCAGTAAGGGGAGGAGTTGCTTCAGTATCTTCAATTTCTTCCGAAGGAGGATTAGTCTTAATGTTATGAAGTAAGCCTATATCTCTCAATTCTTTGTTCTCCTCAAGGCATAAATTCTCAATTGATATGTATTGACCCTGAGAGTCATTCCTAGGCTCCTCAATCTTATGTTCGTCCTCCTCCAACTTCGACTCCTTATCTTCCCAATTTTGGGGAGGATGATTTTCAAAATCACAAGTAGGGAGAAATCCAGATTTTACTAGGTCATTCATATCCTCAGGGTGAAAGTCCTTGAATAACACATAATCCCCCAGAGATTCACTCTAAACTCTAAGTCTAGGTTCCTCCATTGGGTCATCATCCTCTTCTAAAATAGACTCTTTGAATCCCCGAGATCAAAATTGACCCAATTCATCCAAATCTTGTTCCATTCCCTTAGGGTCACCAATGTTGAACACCTATAAATTATCTTAATTTTGTATGGTAGGTGTTGATTCCCTAAGTGGAGGATTGGGATTGGGGTCACTACGGGAAGAATGGGGCTCCACCACATGATCATTTAGGGAAGTGGTATGAACAACATGACCTTGACTTGAGTCATCAGGGCTGAAAAATATGCTATAATTGGGATCAAGGTCCTCCAGTGGTACCATCTTCCCTTTCTTTTGACTCCAATACATCTCGAGTGGATAATCACTAAGATCATCCTTCTCAGATGGCCATGACTCATGGGGAGAGTCTAACTGATACCTACTCCTCAAAACTGGATCCCCGTTGTCACTGGTTTCCTCAAAATTGATTTGATGATTGGGGTAGAGAGGTAGGGATTAGAATCACTCATAGGAGGGTAGCTAAGCTGACTAATTTATTCATTTAGCCGTTGACTACTCCTCAAAATCTCTCCCATTGACTCCATCATTTCTTTATGTTGTTTCTACATTTCTATCAGAAAAGAGGAGAGGCTACTATTAGATTGGGGAGGATAGTCTATCTCAGGCTCAGGTTACCTAAGAGTATCGGTCCAACCTTGATAAGAAAAATCATGAAGGTTGAGAGGGTTGGGTGTTTGCATAGTAGTGGGGATTCCAGAGGTGGAAAATCCCGCTCGTAGGCTCTACTAAAAACTCCCAAGATAAGAATATGATTGATCCTATGAATTATCATTGTACCCCTCTAAGGAGGGATACGCTCAGGGCTTAGGATCCTGGTTAAAAGATGGGCAGTATTGGTTCTGATAATATAAATGATAGGAGTAAGGGTAATCCATTTCTTTTAAGCTAAACAGGTTTAACTCTCTTAGGCCTTGGAAGAACTCAGATAGAAACTTCCTAGAGAGCTCTATCACTACCAAAAGAAATGCAAATACAGTGGAAATTTGGTTTAGTAGATTGTAGGTCTCCTCAATACTACTCCACAGATTACTCAAAGAAGTGAAGTCAGTGCTCCTCTATTCCCGCTTAAGTGGCATAAGAGGTCAAGTGCACCTTAAGATCCCTAACCTGACCTACCTGAGGAAGGTTGAGGTCAATAGAGTTATAATAGGTGGAAAAACAAGTTTTAAAAGAATTATGCTTCCTAGGCCGACCTTCATTGGTGCCTACAACCTACTTGCAAGGGATGGAAGTCTCGAATCGAGCTCATTCACGAGGAACCAAAGTAACTTGGTGGATAGGTTTGTTGGTTTCTAACTAACTTCCCTTGTGATGCAAAGAAGAGAGGTAGAAAATTCCTACTGACCATATGTGTGATGTGCACCGTGTCTCAGGTTGCAACACAAGTACGCATTTTTTTATTTTTGAAATCCCGTAAACAAGTCCTTTCGTATGCAATTAAATTCATTGATTTTAAGGTCCAACCCCTTAATTGTCCCAATTTCTTAAAGTGACCACTGAATTAATTAGATTCAAACACTTTAGTGGTCTTGGATTTAAGTCCAATGTGAATGCTTGACAGGTATTTGATGTTAAAAAGAAGACGTACCATACTCTAGCTCTCTTTAATGCAAGATGTCTACAATGCAAAAAACCTAAATGCTGCTCAAATAATCCTATATGGTCGCCCTATAGATATGTAGCTCCTAGCTGGTAACTCAGACTTTTTTTTATACTAAGCAAACAAATCTAATCTATGTTAGCTAGCAAACTAACTTGCATGCAGTTCAAAAAGTTCAACTAGACCTATAATCAAAATAAAATGGGAACACACTCTGAAAAAGACACTCCCACATACAAGAGCGCTAAGCAATAAAAGCATTGGGATCATGTTCCCAAACATGCCCAACACGGGTCCACAAAATAGAAATTAAATTCTAATGTCTATCTAGCTTGATCAAAATCTAAAAGAAGCAAACAGGTCTTTGGTCACCAATCCACCCTCCTTCATGTGCATGGGATCAAGGCTCATGTGCTCACGACTATCCTCCGGGTGACGAGCATCCCCTGTGTGCTCCTCTTTCGTTAGATTGTACCTCTCATGAAAGAATGATAGATCAATGAATAACAATGAATAGGGATCAATGCAAATAAGAAAAAATACTTGCAAGTTTGCTAGGCCCGTTGCCTCCTTGGCAACGGCATCATTTGATTAAGAGATTTTTGCTTGATTAAAAAGATAACAATAACAATTATATGTCATCATAGTTCGTGTGGTGGAAAATCTCTCAATAAAAAATAAATTAATGAAACTAACCACGTAGGTTTGGTCGTATCCACAAGGAGGCATGAGCTTAATAAAAACTCACAAATATTTCACATGAAATCATGTTTCAAGATAAATAATTTGCAAGATTATTTTTCTTTTCTTTACTGTTAGTCTCTTGTTCAAATCACTCGATTCCCTATATAGAAAGCTGAAGGGTATGCATGCAATTGGCTCATGATAAAATAGCAAAGAAAAATAATGCAATAGTACCCTCAATGGAAAAATCCCAAACCAAACTAATAGCCCATCTACTGTGCAAAAATAGCAAAGCAGTTTGGTGTCTCATGTGCACGTGAGAGGGAGCTGCGATTGGTGGCAAGCGTGACCGGAGTGGATTGCTAGAAGAGGTGGAGTCCGATGGCGGTGACGGTGAGGGTCAAGGTGGCCGGAGGTAGCCAGCTGTAGGAGAGTTGGTCGGTGGCCATGGGCTTGAAGCATGGCTGCACGTGGCCATAGGTGGTTGGTGATGGCATGGGCAATGGAGGACAGGAGTCGAGCAATGGCATGGATGCTACTGGCGATGGAGGATGGGCATAGATGGAGGCTGTGAGTGGGAGTGGTGGTGGAGGTTATGGGTTCTTTGGATAGGTAGAAGAGAAAGGAGAAGAAGAAAATGAAGGAGTGGATGGCGTGGGAATGTTGAGGTGTGGTGGAGTGGTGGTCTAGATGGTGAGAGGGAGATGGGTCTTGGTGCATGGGCTTGGGAAACAGAGGGGGCAAGGAAGGTGATAGGAAGGTGTCCGATGGTGTTGGGTTGAGGAGTTGGGTACGTGGAGTTGACTAGTGGTCTGCGTGAGTGTGGGCATGTGTCTACATGACGGCGAAGGTGTGCACGCTGTCACCGTGCTCACTGCGATGTTGATGGTGCATGGAGGTCAAATGACAATGGAGTTGGACGCCTATGCCACAGTGTACGCCATGGCCATAGGGAAGGCTTGTTGCATGGTGGATGGTGTGAGGAGGATCTTGATCCCCAAAGGTTGAAGGAAGGGAAGCTTTATATTCCACTCCTTCATAGCATTGCTAAATGATGACACAATCTCTGGGATTTTGAATTCCCTTTAGTTTAATTAGCCATGACCCAATATGGAAGTTGGGTTAGCATTACGTGAAGAGAGGGTGAGTGAGTCAGGCAGAGGGAGATTTAGTTGCAAGAAAATAGAGATGGAGTGGGTCAGGGGGGTTATGTTGTGGGTTCTAGTGTGTATGCTGTATGTGTGAGTTTGGAACCACAAGGTAGAAGGGTGAGTTGAACATGGAGACTGGGTTTAAAAAGGACAAGGAAGAGTGATTTATTCCTGAAATAACGAAACATAAAATAATTATTTATAAATACAACAGGTTATAAAATGTATGAAAATCTAAGTAATGATAGATGCAATTATTCTAAGACCTAACATAGTTATTAATGTACATAAAATGCAAGAATAAAGTTAACTTAGTCATAACCATAGTCCATTGAAATGGACTCATGAAGGGGTTGTTGCTGAGGGTGGATTTGGGCGACTGGGATGGCGCCACGTGGTGCCATTCTAGCTGTCCATCTTCTTTGCTTTGTAGATGACGCCACTGATGTCAGATTGGATTGATTTTCATGTCGTTGGGCTGCGATCATCAATCTGAATCCATCTGTGCAATTGGATTTGTTGTTTGAGGCTCTGAATTGCGTCACCTAGCCCCTTGGCTGTTGATCTTCATCAAACTACAGAGTGTGCTACAGGACTTCGATCAAGACGATTTCAAGGGTGTTGGACTCCCTTCGTCGTCCTAATCAGATCTGTATGGTCTGATCATCAATCTGAGGCCCCAGAATAGATCTCCTTCTTTGCTAGCCACAAAAGGACACAAATTAACCTAAACTTTATATAAAGTATTCTAAATGAAAAATGATGCATGCTATGCAATATTGATACTATGGAATGCATATCTTAGCTTAGAAATATGGATAAATAGGCATTTTAACGTAAATGGATGTATCTACATCATACCCCCATACTAATCTTTTGCTAGTCTCTAGCAAAATCAAACTAAATGCTATGTATAAGAATAGAATTAGGATTCAATCACTTAGGCCTAAGTTGTTTATTAATAATAGAAAATTTCAACTAAGGTCCCCAACTACAAAGACTTAACAGTGTCTTGGTGCCTGCCAAAATGTAGACCGCCCAAGTCCTCGCCTTATTTTGAAAATGGAAGATACATTTTTTTCTATTTTCCTAAATTTCTAATTTTTTTGGATTTTTGAGTTTAGAGTTTCGAGACAACTTTCTACGACTACCCAACCCACCCAAGAATCGAGAAGTACTTCAAGTTCTAAGCATCTTGTGAAAAAGTGATAGACTTGCTAGATGACCATTAAAATGGACTTTAGGATTCTACGACCCTAGGTGACCTTAAGAGTTTCTGCCTAAAGGTTTATCGTTTCGATTGGTAGCTTTCTCCCTATTTTTTTTAATATTTTTTTATGGGGTTAACACAAGGGCGAACCTAGTGTATATCTCCTCTATTTATTCTACTTTGTCACTTCTTCCCTAAGTATTTTGGGAATTACTTGTTTATTTTTATGAGTTGAGCTCTGGACAACCAGCCAATGAGCTATTACCCACGACAATTTGCTAGCCATACTCGTGTGGTGAATTGTGGCATATTTATTTTTCTATTTTTATTTTTTTTCTTCTTTTTTTATTTTTCTTTTTTTCCTTTTCTTTCTAAGTATCATTTTTTTCTTTTTCTGAGTAGATGGCTTCCCTAATCTAAGATTTACCTAAAAGTAGTAGAATGAGTATGGTCATGTAGCTAGGCTCTGGCCAACCGGCCAATTAGCTGTTACCCATGACAAATTGCCAGCCATACTACCATAGAAAGTTCATTAGCTACCTAATTTCCATAAAAATTGCCAAAAAGTGAGTCAGTGCAAATAGAATGCAGATGCTTTAGACTTACAATCCCCTTAAATCGAAAGGTGCGTTGATAAGTCATGTACTTATCACCCCAATTTATTTACCAAATTAAAATAATATTAACTTGGCGAGGAATCATGACCAAGTCCACATTTTAGTGGACACCTAAGCTGATTAAGCCCGAAGATCTGAAGAGTCTAAGTGTTCAGGTCCTGAAGTATCATTTCCTAAAGTTAATAACTCCTAATGCTTAGGTTCTCTTCTTTTAATTCTAATTTTTTTGAAAATTTGAATTTTTAAATTTTTTTTAAGAAAATAAAACAAATTCCATTGAGCTAACAAAATAATTTCAGAATTAAGTATCCATCCCCCCATTCCTAATGTCCTCATTGTAAAAATAAAGACATAAAAAAGGCAGAAGAAATAGAATATCACCTGAATTTCATAATAAATTTGATCAGCTCCATAGATAATATACACAAGTGCTAAATTTAATGCCTTCAGCTAGGCGCAATTCACAACGAAAGAAGACACTAAAAGTTCAAAAGTGCAGGTCAAAATTAGAATAAGATTGATTTTGGGACCTACAAAAAGAAGATGTCCACAGATGTGGACCAAATTATAATGTAGACCCATGTCTCAAGGTTGAGTGGTTCTAAGTTTCTGTATGAAAATCACCCAAAAATGGAGATTATTGTGTTTGCAAGGTTGGGCTTGTGATTTTGTGGTGTGCAACCCAAGGCTAAAGTGGCGGACAATAGGTAGATCTGATTCACAAGATTCGAGTGTCCACTTAGAGTTCGGCTTGGAAAGATAGTGAATTGTTCTATACTTGGGTTGCATGTTAAAGATATCATAAGGTTCCTGGTAAAAGGTTGGTGGTTTTAGGTAAATAGGAACCCTTAGATCCAAGAATATGTTTCCCTCAAAATTAGCCTCCCAGATTTTCATTTCCAAATTTCTATCCTCCAAGATCTATGTTTCTGGGACCTCCAGATTGTTGTACACCCCATCAAAGATATCCAAGTCAAACAATTATGGCTGAATCAGAATTGACTTGGATTCAACCATTTCCAAATCAAAATCATTCATCTCTTTAGGGTGTGTTTGAAGATTAGGGATACTAATTAGATCATCTATTATAATTGGATCATAATCCTCCATGTCAGCCCCAATCGAATCAAAATCCTAAGTTATTGGGCTATCAAATGGTTTGTCATGCTCCTCGAGCCCGTTTGTCTCACTAAAAGCATTTTCCTTAACTTGAAGTGAGACTTCACTAAGATATTCCTCACCCTTAGAATTCAAGAATCCTTCATCCTCATTTACATATGTCTCAAAATCATATGTTGTTCCTTGGTTTATAGAGACATATTTTTCCTTTCTCTTTGGTTTAGGGGTTTTAAGTGAGAAAATCACATCATCCTCGATTGGTTCCTCTAACCCAACTTGGTCATCCTCGATCTCAGAAAATGTGCCCCCCTCGACAAGCGCCTGAGCAGGTTTAGACATTGGCACTCGTAAAGGGGGTTCATCTTGAGAGTCATCCCAAGATTGGACTAAGGCAACCACGAATTTCATCCTCAATCTTGATATAATTTCCCAAGTAGAAACTCTCCTAGGCCAATATCCTCAATATCTTAGAGCCAATCTAATAACGAACTATTCAGATCATCAATCATTTGAATCAGGGGCTCCAATTCTTCATTGCAGGGTGTTGGCTAGGTTTCTAAAGATCATATGGTGTTCCTCAAATTTTCCAACACTCTATCTTGTACCTGGTTCACCTAAACAGGATGGTTCGGTTCATGGTTGGGTGGGTTTGGGTTTAATCTAGGGGAGTCAAGAGATTGAGGTTCTAGGGTCCTCCCTGATAGTAGGTCATTTTGGGTTGTTCAAAGAATGGTGGTGACCTATGTTCAGCATAATCCTAGCGAGGGTAAGAGTTATAATCATCATATCCTTCTTACTTGTAGATTGAGTTAGGTTGATCATCAAATGGTGGAGATCTATAATCAGTGTAGGCGTGAGAAAGATAATAATCATAGTCATGATGTCCAGGGTTAGGTCCTGGACATTGAGGTCTGAAATCATATCCCAAATCAAATTTATCCTGACTAGAAGATGGGTAATCATAAGTCAGCTTAGGATAGTAATCATTTTGAGGATAAGTGGTGGTAGGAGGGTAGGATTGGAATTATGTGTATGGTGTGGAAGAATGCATGATGAAGTAGGAGGGAAAACAAAACAAAGAAAGGTGCCCAACAATACAATCAACTAAACCTATCCTTACGTAGGTAGCTTAAAGACCTACAGATTCCTAGGACCCATCTTAAGATGAAATAAACGATTTGGTCTACTTCTATCTGGTCAAAACAACCAACTAGAGGGGTTGGGGAGAAGGTTCTTCCTTTCTCTTGCACCTGCAGTTCCTTCGATACCCCCAACCATGGTCATTTGATGCTACTCCCCTAGCGAGGCATTAAATGGACCAGTAGAAGCAGATTAATCAAAAAAAATCTCAATTGGAGCCCCAAAGAGTGAGTTGATCCTTAAGGCCAACATCTACTCATTTTTAATTAGGCTTGGGATGATTGTGCTCTAGGAATGTGATGGGCCCTTTAGATGAGTTGTGCCCTTAATGATCAATTCAAATGTGTGTGTGGGCATAACCAGGCTTTTCAAACAAGGTATTTGATAATGTGTCTTTTAGGGTTTAACCTTATTTAGTAGCTTTTAGGGTTTAATCTTTTACTTCATTCAATCAGGTTCAATAGAACACTCCAAGTTTTGAAAGCACCGGTGATTATATATTCCGTTAAAAGTTAGAAAAAAAATGTGGAGTGCCTGGTTAGTTCCTAAAAATTAACCCTTAAGTGGCAAGCTACTTGATGAATTAGTTTTAATTTCAGTGGTGCAGCCCAAACAGTTCAAATAATTGCCCTGTTGCACCACTTGATTAAGGCACACAAAATGTTTAACCTAATAAAATTTCTACTCACTTCTTTGTGTGTTGAGTTAAGGTGTACCGGATCCATAGGTCAGATTCCGGTTAAGTGGTAGAATTGATGTGATTGTGCACCTTAGGTCAAGAAAGTTGTGGGTGTTTAAGTTGTTTCACTTTTAACTTAATCCCACAAGGAGAGGAGTAATTTTCTTTTTTGTATGTTTAGTTTATGTCAACGGGTGAGGTGAATGGAGCAGCAATCAACAACCAAGATCTAACCTAGGGTTTATACAAGCACCTAAGTTGATTTTGGGTTTGAGTTATTAGTGTGGCAAAATGAAATCTAGGGTAGGTGTTGTGGGGATACACTTACAAAACCTTCATTTGCACTTTTCTCTAATCTAACTTCCCTGGCCCACCTCAGAAGAGTACTTGCAATCACAGTAAGATCAAAGGAAAAGTGAGATAAATGTTAAGTAAGGTGGAAAAATGCGAGAAAAACCAAAGAGCGTTGACTCTCCGGCAATGGTGCCAAAATGATTAAGAGTGTTTTGCGAGTGAAAATTAGGGTTTCAGGAGAACTCGTCACCGTAATCACAAAACTCGCTACCAAATAAAATTTATACCGAAACTTAAGATGAGTCCCAGGTTGAACATGGGGAGGCAAATGTTTGGTTTTGAAATCCACGATTTTGGTTTTATTTATTTTTCGTGTTTTTAACTTTTGTGATTTTTTAGGTATTTTAATATAGAAGAGATCAGATCGATGAAACTTTATCTAACTAATTTACTTGCAAAATAAAAGGGAGGGAGAGAGAGAGACATAAACAATCACATATATATGTTTAGACAAATGTTTGCTACAGTGAAATAAGCTGCAACTATGATAGAAAGAAAAAAAAGTAAAGGTTAGAGGAATCCCCCACGACAGTCGCTTGGAGGATGACTTGCTCTTATGTCACCTGGAAGATGGTGGTGAGGAGCTGGAGGAAGGAGAATAGTGGTGGAGGAAGGAGGACGGGGCAGGACAGCATCGTGACAAGGATCTTGTTCTGGAAAGATGGTGAGAGGATGACCATGGGATGCTCCACGAATGGGGGTGAGAGATAGGAAAAACTATTTATTTTCTACTATAGAGGAGCATCTCGGGCTTGGGACAAGCTCTCTCTAGTGCTTTGGAGGTGGTAAGGAAGAGAAAGGAAGAGATGAAGAAGAATGAGAGGGGTAGGGGTCCTTTGATAGTGGAGGAGAGGAGGCATTTTGTGCATGCGACATTTAGTGACATCTATAAACCTCGTTGAATACCCACCCTAAACATTGTTATAGCCTCCAGCTGATGCTTGGCTGCAGCTGTGCTCGCACGCTAGCTTTCTCATCGTCAGATGCTCGAATGACAGTCACGATCGCGTGAGGATCGCGCCCTTCAGATTGCATCAGATGGTGTGTCAATTCTAGCGTTGTTCCATGTGTTATCACCGCGTTCAGATCGTATGGCACTGATTACACAACAATCATAGGTCCTAATCTACCTTAATGAAGTTAGATCCAAGCTTAACTTAGGTACAATACATGCATAAACATCTTATTCTACATCATAGTTGATTCATTGGCCTTGTGAATAATAATGTCATAATATGTTCTAATTGAGAGGTAATACTAATTGCAGGTAACTCAGGGCTGTGGATGATAAATCCAATCGTACAGATATGCTCAGAATCATGATGGGAGTCCAACGCTTCCGAGATCGCCTTGATCAAACTCCCGTAGCATCCTATGGAGTCTGTAGAAGAGAAAAGGCCAATAGGCAAATAGGTGGAAATCTAGACCTGAAATGCAAAATCCGACCACACGGATGGATCTAGATCAACAATCGCAGTCTAACACGCAAAAATTATCTCGATCGGAGACCTACAGCATGATCTACAAAGAAGAGAAGATGGATGGCCACGATGGTGCCACGTAGCACCATCACCGTCGCTCCAATCTTTAAAGGAAACACCCCCTCCCATTATGGGTTGTTGGATCGTCATCTAATGGCCACGATGTGACCGTGCCGCTCCTCACCCGTGCCTCACCAAAGGAAGATTAAGCTCAGCTGTTGGATCTTCATCCAACAGCTGAGAGCAGCTATGCATGGAGTGGAAGGCGTGACAATCCACACTTGTAACACATTGGCTAGTGCACTCAAACTGAAGGGCGCGACATGCGTTCGAAGCGCCACAAACCAGAAAATCAAGGTGGCAGCGAATGCAAGAAAAATCCAACCATTGGATCATCAATCGAAAGTAGGGATGCGAATGTGCAGCACGTTGATGTGCGTCAGATGGCCACACACGCGTTCACGCACAATCGAACATGCGCACATGCACGTTAGGATTCAAAGGCGATGGGCATAGTGAATTTAAGCTGTCCAATCAAGAGATCGGATAGCTGACGATCGAGCGCGCAATCTCAGCATTCGCAGTTGAAGAAGTGTTGGTGGTTGTTTGCACCTCAAAACACGCCTGTAATAACGCCTTCTTGTGCTATTTTCTAGCATTAACATTGCATAATAGGATCCTATAATCGCATTTGTAAAAACACTTGCATGCATGCATTTAATCAAGAGAGGAAGAGGAGTGAAACAATCGCCTGCATAGTTACATTTTTCTTCAAGTGCCTCCTTGCAAAATCACCCTCTTTTTATTTTTCCTCTTGATTTCTTCTTTTCTCTCCTTCCCGCGGCTGCACCCTTCCCGCGGCTGCACTCTTCCCGCAGCTGCATGCAGCAGCCACGCAGCACTTCTTCCCGTCACTTCTCCCTGCCAACGCCGCTCCCTATAGCTGCAACTCGCACACCCTCTCCCTGCTGCAGCTGGAACGCCACTCTCCCCTCCTCTATAAGTAGCTGCAGCTTCATCCTCGCAAAGGCAGCTGCTGCAAAGACCCCGCAGCCACCACCTTCCTCTCCACCGTTCTCCCCTCCCATGCGCCGGCCCTCCGTCGAGGAGGCACCTGGCGAGCAGGAGAACCCACTGTGGTGCACACCACCACAGTGGGAGCACCACCGCCCAGCTCTTCAACGAGCCGGTGGGCGTGGTGTTTTCTTTTCTCTTCGTTTTCGTCTCCACGCCATTGCTGCCGCTTCAAGCTCCGAAGCTTGAAGCAGCAGCAGCAGCTAAACCGCGGCGACAGCAGCAGCAGCAGCACCCCCCGCCTCCTCCGCGACCTTCCCCGTAGGCGCGCAACCCTCCACGCGCGCCTGCAGGCCCGTTCCCCGCCTCCGACTCCGTTCTGTCCGCCTCGCAGTTGCACCTGTAGCCGTCCGCCGCGCGCACTGCAGCGGCCGGCTACGGCCTCGCGCCGCCCCCTGCCCTCCTCCGCGACCCTCCGCGACCACCTGCAGACCTCCTCCACGCTCGCTCCTCCACGCCTTCGCCCGCCCGTCGCCTTCGCGCAGGCCTGCAGAACCCTACGCGAAGGCGCGCCCGCACCCGCCGTCTTCAGACGTCCGCCTCCGCCTTCAGACGACGCGGCGTCAGACGTCCGCCGCCGCGAGCAGACATCTTAACTCACTGCCATCGTCCGCGCTCTCGACCTCTCCAGCCCGCTCTCTCTCTCTCTGCTGATCTCTCTCTCCCGCTCTCTCTCTCTCTCTCACGTATTCTCTCTCTCTCCCGCTCTCTCTCTCTCTCTCTCTCTCTCTCTCTGTTTTTTTACTCACAGCAACACACACACACATTCACCGATGCACACACACCTATACCAACACATACACACACACTCACACACTTATAGTAACATATATATACTTATATACATCTATATATAATATATACATACATATATATATATATATATACTTATATACATAGTATATCTATATATTTATGTATACACACATATATATATAATATATCTATATATATATATATACACGTATATATATATCTATATACTTATACATATACTTATATATATATACATATATACTTATATACATATATATATATACATATCTATATACTTATATATATACACACATATATATATATATATCTAGATACATATATACTTATATACATATATATATATATACATCTATATAGTATTATATATATATACTTATATACATATATACATAGCTATATACATATATACATACATATATCTATATACATATACACCTATATATATATATAATACATATATATCTATATATATCTATACATATATACTTATACATTTATATACATATAGATATATTTACTCATATACATACATATGTACATATATTTTCACGTTATTTACTATACGCTGTATCACGGGAATATCTGCACCAGTTGCTGATATTCCCTAATACACGCGTACAAAAAAAGCGTGGTCCCATACATCATCCATCCTCCATCCACACTCCACGCGGCACCTAGTCGTGTTGGTTGCGTCTCTCTAGATGTCGACTGACTCGACATAGTGCTACACTCCATCGCTACCTCCACCCCCACCCCTTTTTATATATACTACATATATATATATATACATACTATATTTACTTTCTGTCTATTTGCTTTTCTGTTAGTAAAAAGATAAAAAAAAATTACATAAAAAAGAAAAGATAATCTTTAACTTGCAGGTACCTCGTCTTGTGAGTAGCAAGACTTGTTTTGGGACTCTGTTTGGCTAAAAGCCAAGGACACAATTTTGAGGGTGTGCCTCAAGAACAAGGATTACCATAAAAAACCTAAATAAGAAAAACACCAAAAACACAATAAACGAACGGAAGAGACGCGTTTTAAGGAAAACGTAGAAACTCGACTTTAACCCCACTTCCCTGAGTTCGACCCTGGGCCTAAAAGTGACAAGATAAAATCAATTAGGCCAGGTTAAAAATTTTGTAAAGAGATGGTTAGGTCTGAATTAGGTTAACCACTATACATATTTCAACGATAAAAACATCATATTAACAACCTATCCAGGCCGACCATCAGTGGTGCAGGTGAGGCACACGCACAACCGAGAGATGGAGATCCAAGGGTGAGGAGTGTGCCATGTATCAGCCAGAGGAGAGCTTCGTGTGGATGAAGCATTTGGGAAGGCCTTTTGAAGTGCAATCAGAGTCGTCGATCTCCCAATCAACTGATATGATAAATCCAAGCCTTGTGCATGAGTTGGAGGGCTTAAATGCCTACTTTTCCCTTAATAAAGCTATAAAGAGAGCCCCAGGGCACCCAGTTGAAGAACAACTCTCTCCAGATCCTCTCCAACCAACTCTCAAGATCCTCTTGTTTGCACCTCAAAACACGCCTGTAATAATGCCTTCTTATGCTATTTCCTAGCATTAACTATGTATATTATAATCCTATAGCCACATTTGTAAAAAATGGTTGCATGCATGCATTTAATCATGAGAGGAGGAGAAATGAATAAATGGCTTCGTAATTCACATTTTATCTCAAGTGCCTCCTTGCAAATTCCACCTTTTTATTTTTCCTCTTGATTTCTTCTTTTTTCTCATTCCCGCGTGCATCCGCCTTCTTCCCGCGCCCACATGCACTCCATGCTGCGATGCCATACCCTGCCAACGCCTCTCCCTGCGGTTGCCACTCTCCAACGCCTCTCCCTGTTGCTGCCATGCCTCCCCGCCATGCTCTCCTCCTCTATAAAGCCGCAGCTCTTCCTCGCGACGAGGGAGGGGGAGTTGCTGAAAAATGCCACCCTGCAGTCCACCACCTTCCTCGCCCGTTCTCCCCTCCCATACGCCGGCCCTCCGTCGAGGAGGCACCCGACGAGCAGGAGAACCCACTGTGGTGCTCAGCACCACAGTGGGAACACCACCGCCCAGCTCTTCAACGAGCAGGTGGGCGTGGTGTTTTCTTTTCTCTTCGTTTTCATCTCCACGCCATTGCTGCCGCTTCAAGGTCCGAAGCTTGAAGCAGCAGCAACAGTAGCACCCCCCGCTCCTCCGCGACCGTCCCCGCAGCCGCTCACCGCCTCCACGCGCGTCTGCAGGGCGTTCTCCGCCTCTGTCTCCGTTCTGTCCACGCCGCAGTTGCACCCGTAGCCGGCCGCCGCGCGCACTGCAGCGGCCGGCTACGGCCTCGCGTCGCCCCCTGCCCTCCTCCGCGACCCTCCGCGACCACTGCAGAACCTCCTCCACGCTCGCTCCTCCGTGCCTTCGCCTGCCCGTCGTCTTCGTGTTCGCCTGCAAGAACCCTACGCGAAGCCGCGCCCGCACCCGCCGTTTCCAGACGTCCGCCTCCGCCTTCAGACGACGCGGCGTCAGACGTCCGCTGCCGCGAGCAGACGTCTTAACTCGCTGCCATCGTCCGCGCTCGCGATCTCTCCCGCCCGCTCTTTCTCTCTCTGGCGCTCTCTATCTCTCTCTCTCTCTCTCTCTTTTTCACTCACTCACAGACACACACATTCACCGACGCACACACACATTCACCGACACACACACACACACTTATAGTAACATATATACATATATATATATATACATACATATATCTATATATATATACTTATATACATAGTATATCTATATAGTTATGTATACATACACATATATATAATATATATACACATATATATAATATATATACATATATATATAATATATATATATATATATATATATCTACTTATATATACATCTATATACTTATACATATACTTATATATATATAGACATATATACTTATATACATATATATATATATACATATCTATATACATATATATATACATATATATAGTAATATATATATATATACTTATATACATATATATACACATATATATCTATATATATATATATATCTATACATATATAACTATACATTTATATATATATATAGATATATTTACTTATATACATACATATGTACATATACTTTCATGTTATTTATTATACGCTGTATCGCGGGGATATCTGCACCAGTTGCTGATATTCCCTGATACACGCGTACAAAAAAAGTGTGGTCCCATACATCATCCATCCTCCATCCACACTCCACGCGGCACATAGTCGTGTTGGTTGCGTCTCTCTAGACGTCAACTGACTCGACATAGTGCTACACTCCATCGTCACCTCCACCCCCACCCCTTTATATATATACTACATATAAATATATATCTATAGCTACTATATTTACTTTCTATCTGTTAGCTTCCTTCTTAGTAAAAAGATAAAAAAAGGTATAAAAGTGAAAAGATAATCTTTGATTTGCAGGTACCCCGTCTTGCAAGTAGCAAGACATGTTTTGAAACTCTGTTTTGGCTAAAAGTCAAGGACACAATTTTGAGGGTGTGCCTCAAGAACAAGGATTACCAGAAAAAAACCTAAATAAGAAAAATACCAAAAACAGAATAAACGAACGGAAGAGACGCATTTTAAGGAAAACGTAGAAACTCGACTTGAACCCCACTTCCCTGTGTTCGACCCTGGGCCTAAAAGTGACAAGATAAAATCAATTAGGCCAGGTTAAAAATTTTGTAAAGAGATGGTTAGGTCTGAATTAGGTTAACCACTATACACATTTCAACGATAAAAATATCATATTAACAACCTATTTGGGCCGACCCATCACCTCTCCTCCAAACCTCATCTTCTCCGACTCTCTCCCTCTTCCTCTGAAGCATTAACCAAGCCACCTTGGTGCACCACTGCTGCTCTCCCCGACCTGTCCAAAAGGCCACCAAAGACCACCCTTGGTGCCCTTATTCTAATAGATAGATAGTTGTTTTTAATTCCTGCATTACGTCTTAGTTTTAACCCTAGCATTATTTGCAACTCATGATCAAACTCATTGCCCAATTCTCTTTATATATATTGTAATTAGTATATAGTATTTAGATCTAAATCAGTGTTACAGCCAAGTCATTTTCTGCCTCCCTAAGTTTGACTGGGACTCACATCTTAGTAAATTTTACTTACTTCAACATGTTTTGCTCTACACTACAATGTAACCATCTCTTAAACACGATTCCACGTGAGAATAGGTGCTAATCATGCCACATGCCCACTTGACTACCGCTGATCTTTGATCGGGGGTCGAATTGACTTGTGGCGCATGCGTTCGCAGATTTGGAGCCCGGATGCATTTTGAATCGGTGAACAGGGTTTGCAAGTGCCTCTTGCGACCAATGCCCTGCAGGTGTTTTTGTATCGAGACGATTCTTTTAACAGAGTGGTGAGGACTTGATCTCAACCATTGGATGGAAATCCAACGGCTGAGATGGAAATCCAACAGCTGAGATAAGGCTGCTTTGATGAGAGGGTTAAGGATGGCGATGTTGTTAGCTTAGGATCGTTGGATGTCGATCTAATGGTCCTGATCTTGTGGTGGAAACACCTTTGAGGAGGGGTGGCTACTGAGGGTGGACTTGGGCTATTGGGATGGTGCCACGTGGTGCCATTATGGTAATCCATCGTCTTTACTTTGTAGATGATGCCACAGATGTCGGATTGGATTAATTTTCTTGCAGTTGGGCTACGATGGTCAATCTGAATTCATCTGTGCGATTGAATTTGTCGTTTGAGGCTCCGAATTGCATCACCTAGCCCCTTGGATGTTGATCTTCCTTGGACTGCACAGTGTGCTATAGGACTCCGATGAAGACAATTTTAGGGGCATTGGACTCCATTAGTCATCTTGATTAGATCCATATGGTCTGATCATCAATCTGAGGCCCTGAAATAGATCTCTTTCTCCCTGGCCACAAAAGGGCACAAATTAACCTAAACTTTCTACAAACTATTCTAAATACATAGTGATGCATGCTATGCAATATTTATACTATGGGATGCATATCTAAGCCTAGGCACATGCATAAATAAGCATTTTAACCTAAATGGATGTGTCTACATCACTCATCTTCCCTATATGTAGAAAGAGAGAGACACCACTTTGCGTGTACCACTACCCCATCGACCGTGTTTGCTTCCTTCACGACCGCATCCTCCCCATCCTCATAGCTACATCTCATCTGCGACAATGACCATTCTTGTTCATGTTTATGACAGTAACTATCACTGCAATCATCTTCTTCGACTGTGCTTATGACTGTGGCCTCTTTCTTCACTTCGATGCAGCAACACCGAACTCCTTCATGTGAAGCTCCCACGCCAACTTGACCAGCGTGCTCCACCACGGGAACGCCTTCCCAACCTTCCTCATCAGTCGCCCGGCCTCCTTTTCTTCTTCTCTTCTTTGTTCTTCACCTGCTGCAACCAAGGAGGAACCCAACATCCTTGACCTCACACCTTCCTCCTCGACATCAATAGTAACCCTCTGGCACCACCCATTTGCCCCCAAAAACTACGTGCGCATGCACCACAATTGTGCGATGCCTCCTCGACTGCACACGACTTCAAGTAGGGGCAACAACCCCCTCGTCACCACATCTCCTCCTCATCACCAACAGTAGCTTCGGCCATCGCACATCACCGAACCATCACCGAAGTGATCCTCTCCATTGGCCCTACTCCTCCGACGAGTCGCACCTTGGCTGGCATTCTCCTCCATGCTTACGGCCAAGGAGAACCCCATCCCCTATTTTAATACAGGAGATGGGGCATTAAACGCAATGAGCATGGTTGAGAGATTTGTGTTTTTGACATAATGTTTTATATTGCTCGGTAATTGTCTCTCGAACCCTCTGATTCTATATATTTTGCATTAATGCTCATTCAGGACATCCGTGATCCCATTTGATGTGACAACTTATTAATGAATTGATTTCACAGCATTTCAACCTTGTACAACATACTTGAATAAGGCACTAAAAATATTGGTATATTTATTGGTCTGTGCATCCCTATGGATATGTCTTAATTTTCGTGGTTAATTTTGACTATTAAATATTTTTGATTGGGAATTTTTCCACCACACGATTTACTGTAATGACATATCTGATTATCATCATTTCTCAATGTATTTTTCTGAAAAATGAAATCTCCCATTCACTGAGGATGAATTATTAGAGCATTTACTAAATAGTTGTGCTTTTATGCACACAATATGGTTTTACTCGTGAGTGAGTGATGGGAACACCATCATGAGCCCTAACTAGCTCTTTTTGATCTAATTAAGTCAATAAATGCTCCTACATAACCAACTAAAGGTCATAATTCATTGCATAACCATTCTGAGAGAAAAATAAGAAACTAGGGGTAAAACTACAATTTTACCAGCTTATCATGAATGCAGTACAACCATGGGTTTTCTTAAGGGCTGAATAAAGGTCAAATGGTCATAATAGGATAACAAGTGGGTCAGATCAGACAGAAAAGGGTTTGCATGTGTTCTGAGAATTAAATGACTTTTGAAATCCTAAAAACAAACCCACTGAATTAACAAAGGTTTTGGTCAGGATAAAATTCACTTAAACCGTCTAAAAATTATAGAAAAATATTCTCTATGGTTTAGTACCTTCAATTTAGCCATCAGAACCCATCTTGACCCAAATTGGTGTCTCAGACAGATATTTGCACTAAATTAGGTTTTTACATAAATTCCCAGTCAAACATGGTCAAAACCAAAATCCAACTACACTATTGGATTCCTTAGATCCAAATTAGTTTTTACCAAAATTTGGACCCAAGATGAGCTTGCCTTAACCTAGTTTGCAAAAAGGTCCTGTTTGATTACATTTATACCCACAACTTTCAAAAACCCTTGTGAACAACCCTCTAACTTCTTCTTCACAATTAGGTCCCTCCGCCAATATCGCGAAGGAAACCTACTTCGGCAACCTTTGATAGGAGATTTCTCCTTGATTCCATGGAGAATCTCTTCCAAAATTGGAAGGAAGTTTCTCTGAGAAATTCTCTCCAGTATGAACCCATCCATGTGCTCTGATTCCCTCCCAATCTCTCATGCGAACACATGAGAGATTTGGGTCGCTTGAAAGCTTCCAAATCCGGAGACCTTCCAAGCTTGGGAATCTTGCTTCCCAAGCTCTAACCGTCGCTCAGATCCTTATTTAAAGAATCCTAGATCCTCTCGAATTCTCCACTCTCGAATTCAGCCGTGAATCCCCTCAATTCATCTCTCCCTCTCACGACTGAGGGCTCCTCGACGTCCGACGATCCCCTCTACTCTTTCTCATCATCCGTTCACCATACCTACGGCAGATTCCTCTCCCTCGACTCCGTCTGTGCCACCTCCTCCTTCGTCCTTGCCGTTCCTACTTCATCGGACCCACCTTCATCTCTGGCTTCGGCCACTCCAAACCCGATGCCATCACCACCCCAATTCATCCATCGACCTCCTAGCTAAGTCCCTTATCCCCTCTACTTTCTTCCCTGCTCTTTATCTTCCAAATTTGACAACCGACAGCCCTTCGCAACTCCATCATCTCGATCTCTGGCCACCCCCTTCTAGCAAGACTGTCCCACTTCTGCAGACCACCAAAACCCTCGCCGACAAGCCTACGACCATCGCCACACCTCACTGATCATTTCCCTTCTTTCCATTTACTTCTCCACTCACTCACATGCACCCCCGAACACACCCACTCACATGCAAACAGTTTGACCTAGCCATGCACTTACAGATGTCCATAAGCCATGCCACCACCCCCACCACATTGTCATGCTCCAGTGACGATCCTTGAGTGCTCTGACATGGTCGAGAGGTAGTTTTTCTGATTTTAGGTGTACGCCCCATCCTCCATTAACAAGCAAGCTTTGAGCTTGCTTGCAGGCTCGCTCCAGGTGCCCTTGTCCCAGGTTGAAGTCCTAGGCTATGCGAAAGACCCTCGCATACGGTCCCAGGTCCTCAATTGAAGACTTGAGCCCCAGTCACTAAGGTAATTGCGAAGGAGATCCCTGCTGCAGACGTATGAAGGAGGGGTGCACGGGTAGTCCCACATTAGGAAGTTCTGAAGCCGCACACCCACATAAGTTGATTTTGTGAAAGAGGTTGTTTGCCTAGTTCACGGGGTGAGGTCCCTCTCACCCACTCACTTGGCCTTATCCACGACACACCCTCGTGGACTTGGCCTGACCTAACTCGACCTACACTCCTCGCTCACCACCACACATTGGTGAGCCTGGACCCGGGTACGTGCTTGACCCGATAACCTGGATACCCTATGGCTCTGGGAGAGCAGATCCTAAGAGAGAAAAAGAGAGGGGAGTTGCATAGGTAGGGGGAGGGCTTAGCTGTAAGGACCTTTGGCTGACACTTAGCCGAATTCTAAAGAAGAAAGGAAGAAGTGAAGGCTCACAGGGTTGAAGGTAGAGGAAAAGCAGAGAAGAAGAGGAGGCCTGAGCAGAAGCTGAAGAAGAAGAGGGTCGCGGAGTCAAAGAGGAAGCAGCTAAGGGCAGAAGAAGAATAGAAGAACAAGAAGTGAATGCCTAAAGAGAAGAAGAGTGCAAGAGAAGGACATAGCTGAAGCAAAGAAAGAGAAGAAGAAGAAGAAAGGAAGAATCAAAGACAACAGAGAAAGAGAAGAAGAAAAGAAGAAGATGACAGATCTAAACTCTTATTTCATACATTTCCATTGAGTTCCTTAGTTGATATTGTAGGAGTATTTGGTGATCTAAATCATCATTTTACTCTTATCTTTTTGCACATTGCTATTGATATTATTGCAAATTCTTTTAGTTTGAATTGTGATCTTGATTTCTAAATCCCATATAGCTCCCTGTGTTCAACCTTGGAACTTTTTCAAGTAATAAAAAATTATATTTGTTTGAATGCTATTTTGGGTCTACTACAACACAACACTTTTTAAACACCCACTTAGCGTAGTAAATATTTTGGCGCCGTTGCCGGGGAGCAACGGGCAATTTAGAATTCTTGATTGCAATTCCTAATTTTGTACTAACTTGCTATATCGCTTTTGTTGTGCTTGTTTCAAGGGGAAGATACATTCAGGGCAGATCAGCCGCACAACAAAACACACCAGGGGCAAGTAAATTCTGATTACTCTCTCTCTTAAGCCCCACATTCTAAAAAGGTTAAAAAAGGAAAAAGCCAATTAGGGCTACTTGCTTTCCGTTCTTAGATAATTCATCAAGTTGGCTGATTTGATTTCAACAAAAAAACCTGATTTGTGCACCCACTTAAGGTAACTAGGCCTAACACATTCTTGTTTGAGTCCTATATACCACATTTGGCAAACTAAATTGGAGCAAAACAAGAGGCAAGTAAGGATTCCAAGTTAGGGTTTTAGAGAGACACTTACATAATCAAGAACTGATCTTTTCCTAAACAATGTGTGCCTAAGCCTTGGTTGAACTGATCTATTCAAGCAAACCCTAAAAAATCAGTCTCTTAATCTCACTTGAATCCTAAAAGAGGGACCTAAAACTTCTCAAAGGATAAATAGGTGAAGTTGACCCACCTTGTTGGGTCAACCAATCTTTAAATTAGGTCAGTCTTGCACTCAATACATCTTTAAAGTTTAAGTGAAATCCTAAGCACCCTTGCTCTTAAATAAAACAGGTAGACTTAAGAGGTCAAGTCCCCATTCTACTCTACCTGGAACATCAGTGACAAGAGAGATCGGGTGGGGGAAACCCTATAACCCGAGGGGACGCTCTACCGTGTAGGGGTCTTCGTGGCACTCTCCCTCTCTAGCTGCCCAGGTAATTCTCAGCTGGACGACTTTCTGACTAAGGGGTATCATCCGCCCCGAACCTCTATAGTCATCCAAACTTTTTGGGTGACTTGATTGGGTACATCACATTCTATTCTCATCCAATCCATCAGTGCATGTTTGGTAGGAGGTCCTTAAGACCATCCTTGAGGCCTCCTTTAGTTATTCGCTCCCATCGAGGCCAAGCCTCGACTTCCGTGTTTGTGCAGCAACCCCATCACATAGACATCTCTTTTGATTCATCTGAACCTCGAGAATAACCTCGAGAATCAACTTCAGCACCTTAATGATTTATTCCAAGCCTTTGTGAATCCACCGCAGTGTCCTGATGCGAGATCGTTATAATCTCGCTGCAATGGTGATCGAACCTCAAGTTCAAACCCCGGCTGGAGGTCCTGATACTAAACTCAAGCCCAACATGATTCATGCTATTCCAAAATTTCATGGGCTCAATTCCGAGGATCCTTTCCAGCACATTAAGCAACTCAAACATCTAGCCTAGAACTTCAGGTCAAATGTTCAGAATTGGGATATTCTTCTCAGGAAATTATTCTCCTTCTCTCTCATGGACAAAGCAGCTCACTGGTATCAGACTTAAATGCGTCCAATCAACACATGGGTTGAACTACAATCAGAGTTTCTGAAAAAGTTCTTCCCAGTTGGTCGGACGAATGCTTTACGATAGCAGATCACTCACTTCACACAGTAGCTGTGAGAACCACTTAACGAGGCATGGGATTGTTTCCTGGATCTCATGCAAAAGTACCCCCATCATGGAGTTCCTAAATGCGAACAAGTCCAATCTTTTTACCAGGGACTCTGTGAAGATATCCATTTATTCGTCAATGCAACTTGTGGAGGAAATATCATCAGTCAACACGAGGACACTGTGTGGGAGATTCTCAAGAATATGTGCAAGAACTCCAATAATCACTCCATGGGCATATTCGACTGGATGAATGCCTGCACATCGATGAATCCAAGGGGGGCACATGAGACACAGGGCCTATCCTCTTCTGTCAACTTGGAATTGATGGATAGTCGTTTAGATAAGGTCTCTATTATTGAGAAGAAGGTTGATGAGCTAAGTCAACATCTACAGCAAGCCACCTCTATGCAAAACCCATTCGCATAGCCACCCTCTGGGAGGGAAGTTGTGCATAACATCTAACACCGATCTTCTCAGGGGATGCACCCGTATCCACCCCCGTCTGACTCTAGGGTTGGAGGAAACATTGAACCTACCTATTCTAGTTGGGGGAACTTTGAACCCTCGTATTCTGACGTCCCTCGGACTTGCAAGGACCTCAATGCCATCCAAAATAACCTGTTCTCTAATACTTATAACCCTGGATGGTGAAATCATCCTAATTTCATGTGGGCGGGAAACAATCAGAATCGGAGACCACTATATCAGCCACATCCACAAGCTTCTCATCCATATCAGCCGCCTCAGCCTCGACCCAACCCTACCTATCAATCTGGGCCAACTAAAGGAGATCAAATGACTCTTATCCTCTAGACTCTGGCTGACATTCAAAAGACGAATGCGGCTATGCAAAAATAGCACAAAGATGAGATCACAGAGATGCACAATCAACTTACCCAGATGGTGAATTCCCGCCAACCTGGTACACTCCCTTCGCAACCTCTACCCAATCTAAATAACGTGTCGAACCAGAGGTGCATTATGAACCCAAATCCAGGCCAAGCCCTCATGGTTTATCAGGCCCCTTCTGCTCCATCACCCGATGGGATGGAAGCTTCGACATCATACTCGGGATTGCAGCAGCAGCCACCTATTTTACCTACACCAAACCAGAACCAAGCAGGACTGAATTCAGTTACGACCTGTAGTGGCAAAGCAACACAGGACCCACCTTACCCAAGCCACTTTCAACCTGGTAGTAACCTAAACCCTAGGATAGTCATCCAGGATACCCCTATCCCAGATCAAGAACCTGGACCTATTCTAGAGGAACCATCCAAGGTTCCATTTCCCGAGGCCTTGACCAAGGGAAAGAAGACAATGAACCTATGGCACCTGAAGAGGACCTGGTCAAGCTCTCTGAACAAGTCCATATAAACATCCCCTTGATGGATGCGATTCACCATGTACCGACTTATGCATGATTTCTAAAAGATGTGTGTACACCTAAGAGTAAGCGGAGAACCAAAAGTGGGAGCCCAATTGTATTATTGGAGTAAGCCAGCTCTATCCTTTTAAGCAAACTCCCACCTAAGGCAAATGACCCAGGCACTCCCCTGATTTCCTATATGATTGGTGATATTCAATTAGATTGAGCTTTATTGGATCTAGGAGCCTCCATAAACCTAATACCTACATCCCTACTTGACCATCTTAAAGAATCTGAGCTAGAACCAATAGAGGTGATATTACAGTTGGAAGATCGATCTATTAAGTCACCTAAAGGAATTCTTGAGGATGTCATTGTTAGGGTTCAGGATTTCTATTTCCTGGTGGATTTTGTAGTCTTAGATATGGATGCACCAGAAAATCCAAGAAACACATTGATCATACTAGAGAGACCCTTTCTGGCAACTGCTAGGGCCAACATTAATTGTGAGGAGGGCCAAATTGAACTAAAATTTGGGAACCAGACACTAAAAATCGACATCTTTAAGGTCCAATAAGGGATTAATTGCGGAGTTATAGAACAAATATGTGATATCGAGGGTGTGGTTGACGATCAGTATATCAAGGAAAACCTGACTACTTCTGATCAACCACAAGAGGATCAAAACCCGCAATTAGAGGAGTCCAAACTCAACCTAGACACACCAATAACTCCTCCCCTTACTCCGGATATCCACCTTGAACCACCTGCTGCTGCTGGTAACCCTATTTTAGAACTAAAGCCTCTTCTCGATCATCTAAAGTACATCATTTTGGGTTCCAATCAGACGTTTCCTGTGATTATCAACTCCAGACTCACACCCAATCAGGAATCCCGTCTGATCTATGTTCTCCAGTAGCATAGAAGAGCCATTGGATAGACTCTCAATGATTTTATTGGTATTAGCCCCTCTTATTGCACACACCGCATCTATATTGAAGAGGGTACATGACCTTCCCGTGAAATGCAGAGAGGTCTGAATCCTAAACTACAGAAGGTCAAGAAAAAGGAGATCATTAAGTGGTTAGATGATGGGATCATCTACCCAATCTCTAACAGTCGGTGGGTGAGTCCAATCTAGGTTGTGCCTAAGAAGGTAGGACTCACCATGATTACGACTGAGACCGGAGAAATCATATCGACCCATGTAGCAAATTTGTGGAGAGTTTGCATTGATTACAAAAGACTCAATACCTCCACAAAGAAGGATCATTTCCCACTACTGTTTATTGATCAGATCCTTGAAAAACTAGAAGGAAATAGGTTCTTCTGCTTTTTTGACGGGTACTTCGGTTATAACCAGGTGGCAATCCATCCTAAGGACCAAGAGAAGACCACTTTCACCTGCCCCTTTGGGACGTACATGTTCCGAAGGATGCCTTTCGATCTCTGCAATGCAGCCACTACTTTTTAGCGGTGCATCCTTGCCATATTCTCATATATGGTAGGTGATTATCTAGAAGTCTTCATGGATGACTTCTCAGTTTTTGGTGAATCATTTGTTGATTGCCTCCTACACTTGGTCCAGATCCTCATGCGGTGCATTGACGTGAATCTAGTTCTTTCCTGGGAAAAGAGCCACATCATGGTGCCTAAAGGAATTGTCCTGGGACATCTCATCTCTGAAATAGGCATCTAGGTTGATCGAGCCAAGGTGAATATGATTTCCAAACTCCTTCTGCCAAGCTCGGTCAAAGATATCCGATCTTTCCTAGGGTACATTGATTTTTACCGTCAATTCATTCCAGTCTTCTCGAAGATCGCATGCCCCCTAACTAATCTACTATCTAAGGATGTCCCTTTTGAAATCACCAAGGAGTGCACTCAAGCATTTGAGATCGTACGTGATCGAGTTACCCAAGCTCCAATCCTACAATCCCCTGATTGGTCTCAACCTTTTGAGATCATGTGCGATGCATCTGATTACGCTGTAGGTGCGGTACTTGGGCAGAAAATTAACAGGAAACCCGTGGTCATCTACTACGCTAGCAAGACACTTGACGAGGCTCAGCATAACTACACAGTTACTGAGAAATAGCTGCTAGCCATGGTATTTGCCTTGGAAAAGTTTAGATCATATCTTCTGGATTCCCGTGTTATCATTTACTCTAATCACACAGCTGTGAGGCATCTCCTTATGAAGAAGGATGCAAAACCTCGACTAATCCACTAGATCTTGCTGTTGCAAGAGCTTGACCTCGAGATTTGTGACAAGGAGGGAAAATAGAATGTGGTAGCTGATCACTTATTTCTCCTTCCTTCTGACATTATTGACCCTTCCAGACCCATTACGGAACATGTTCCTGATGAGTACCTCCTGACTATTAGTACGAGACTTCCATGGTTTGCTGATCTAGTAAACTATTTGGCATCACATCAGATCCCATCTGATTGGCCGAAGGCCAAGAAAGACAAATTAATTTCTGATGCCAAGTACTAATTTTGGGAAGACCCGTATCTCTTCCACATCGGTGCTGATTAAATCATCCGACGATGTGTCCTGAAAGAGAAAATTCAGGACATCTTGTCCTTCTGCCATTACCAGGCATGTGGTGGACACTTCTCTGGTCATAAAACCATAGCAAAAGTCCTCCAGTGTGGCTTCTATTGTCCCACAGTTTTCAAAGATGCATACAATCACTATAAGGCATGCACTTGTTGCTAGACCTTAGGCAACATGAGCCACCGTGATATGATGCCCTTATAGCCAATTTTCGTATGCGAAATCTTCGATGTCTGGAGGATTGATTTTATGGGACCCTTTCTTATCTCGGACAGCTTTGAGTAAATTCTACTCGCTGTTGACTACGTGTCTAAATGGATCGAAGCCATTCCGATCTGAACCACCGATCATAAGGTAGTTATCAAATTCATTCATCAGAACATCTTTTCTCGATTCGTGATTCCACGTGCCATAATCTCTAAGGGAGGGACCCATTTCACTAATGCTCTGTTAAGGTCACTGATGACTAAATACAGGGTGTCACACCGAATCTCTACTCCTTATCACCACCAAACCAATCGTCTAGCTGAGTTATCAAATTAGGAGATAAAGAAAATCCTCCAGGTCACTGTTTGACCTGACAGGAAAGACTTGTCATCTTGACTTCTGGAAGCCTTGTGGCCTTATAAGACCACCCACAAAATCCAATTAGGTATGTCTCCCTTCAGATTGGTGTATGGCAAGGCATGTCACCTCCCCATTGAATTGAAGCACAAAGCCTATTGGGCAGTACGGAACTGCATTCTCGATCTGCCTAAGGCAGGAACCCACAAAAAGCTTCAAATGAGCAAGATCGATGAATTACGCCATGATGTGTGCGAGAACTCACGAATTTACAAAGAGCTGGTGAAGGCCTCTCACGACAAGCACATATCTAGAAAGATCATTTTCCCTGGTCAGAAAGTCCTACTCTTTGATGCCAAACTCAAACTATTCCCAAGAAAACTCAGATCAAAATGGATCGGACCTTACCTTGTCCGACGAATCTTTGGAAATGGAGCAGTTGAAATCAGTCAACTCACCCATGTTTCAGAACCTTTTATCATGAACGGTCAGAGACTCAAACCGTTCATTGAACTTACCAATACAAATTTGGTTGAGACATCTTTTACCCTCCATTCTCCCTAAGCTCATTACCCCTGGCCGATGGCGTAAAACTTAGTGCTTAATGGGAGGCAACCCGTCATTTTGAAAAACCCAAAAGCTTTCTTGACACATCCTATGCTGAACTCATATTGCACTTTAGGGTTCATCCATTAGAACAGCCAATTCCACCTTTGGTACACGTACCTAAGCTTGAAATTGTTTGCAACAGTCATCCCGATCCATTCACCCACTCGACAACTATTCTAATGAATGATCTAAGCTGAACTCGAACCCACCTAATTTACAATGGGGACATTGTAAACCGTAGGAATGGAGAGGTATTAAAGTGTAAAACGCCATGAAAATCATCTCACAAGAAAGGGTTTCATAAAAAAAAATCACATATTTCAAAAATACCAAAAAAGTAAAACAATTCTTGAAAAAGAATAAAAAAATGACGAGAGGAAATTTTTGATGGCATATCAAATTTTAAGGAGAAAAAGGGAAGGAGATAAAAATGTCAAAAAGGAGCACAATTTGAAAAGAAAAAGAAATAGTAATTAGTAAAAGATTAAGGAATTGACTTAGTTTTAGAGAAAGAAAAAAAAGGCAAAAAGTGCTAATGAAACACAGAAGATATTAGTAGGAATACTGATTTTAGGCCTTTTGGGCTATAATCCTAGGCTTAAAAATTCAAGTACCCACGAAGATCTGGATAATCGTCAAGAGGTTGGGGAAAATGCGAAGCTTAAGTCTTTGGTCTAAGGCTTAGGGAGTATTCGACCTCGTTAACTGACCTCTGGTTTGCGGGACTCGCTAACCTAAGCACCCCAATCCACACACAGTTTGGTTCAGTGCGCTTAAGTATAAAAGTCACGCAAATGCGTTTAAATTGTTCTAAAAAAGTCACCTAGATTAGGAGCGGCTGATCAACACAAGTTGATTTGGATGAGTTCCCAGCGTGGACAGGCGGGAAATTCCCCTCAAAGATGCGCAATAACATATCATCTCCTCAGTGCTTGTCTCTAAGGATATCTACATATCCTATCGGGTGCATGTAAGAACCTTGTGCTGGTTCAAATGCCATGGGAAACATTATCCCAAAATGTTGATTGCTAGGATCTGGATTTAGCTACAGAACACCATGGGCGGAATTATCTCTAAAGCTCAAAAGCCAGGGTTCTTGGGTTTGCCATGGGTGGTGCTATATCGAAGGATCGATTTCCAGGGACCCATCGAGGATTGATGATGGGGACTAGGAATCCAATATAGACCATGTTGTAAAGCCAATCAAAAGCTAGAAATAAAAAGAAAAGAGAGAGAAAACTCTCCAGAAATAAAGAAAAATTCCTCTGCCTCTCTCTGGCAAAAACGCACTGCAAACTGAACTAAGGCTACAACATGTTACAAGCACGAATGCTTTAACCACGGAGTTCAACGAACCTTAGGTTAGCTCCTGTGGGCCTTAGAAACCTTCGCGGTAGACTAAGGCTAGAGCTAGTCAAGTCCGGATCTTGGTTAGTACTTGAGTACCTATAGGCCTACTATCGGCATTCTAACCTAGTCCACAAAAGGAAGCACGCATCAAAGTTTTAAGCATCAAAAGATTTTTATGGTCTAGAATCAAAGTTAATACCTTGAAATTTTCCTAAGGGACTAGCAAAAGCTAGGCATGGGGTATTATGGGAACACCATCATGTGCCCTAACTTGCTCTTTTTGATCGAATTAAGTTAATAAATGCTCCTACATAACCAACTGAAGGTCATAATTCATTGCACAACCATTCTGAGACAAAAATAAGAAAGTAGGGGTAAAACTACAATTTTACTAGCTTATCATGAATGCAGTACAACCACGGGTTTTCTCAAGGGCTGAATAAAGGTCAAATGGTCTTAATAGATAACAAGTGGGTTAGATCAGACAGAAAAGGGTTTGCATGTGTTCTGAGAATTAAATGACTTTGAAGCCCTAAAAATAGACCTACTTAATTAACCAAGGTTCTGGTTAGGATAAAATTCACTTAAACCCTCTAAAAGCCATAGAAAAATATTCCCTAGGGTTTAGTACCTTTAATTTGGCCATCAGAACCCATCTTGACCTAAATTGGAGTCTCAAACAGATATTTGCCCTAAATTAGGTTTTTGTATAAATTACCTAGTCAAACATGATCAAAACCAAAATCCAACTACACCATTAGATTCCTTAGGTCCAAATTAGGTTTGCACCAAAATTTGGACCCAAGATGGCTTGCCTTGATAAAGTTTACAGAAAGGTCCTGTTAGATTATATTTATACCCCCAACTTTCAAAAACCCTTACGTATAGCCCCCTAACTTCTTCATCATCTTCACAACTAGGTCACTCCACCATTATCATGGTGGAAACCTACTCGGCGACCATTGACAGGAGATTTCTCCTTGATTGCTTGGTTAATCTCTTCCAAAATTGGAAGGAAGATTCTCTGAGAAATTCTCTCTAATATGAACCCATCCATGTGCTCTATTTCCCTCCCAATCTCACATGCGAACACATGAGAGATTTGGTTCTCTTAGAAGATCCTAAATCCGGTCACCTTCCAAGCTTGGGAAGCAAGCTTCCCAAGCTTGGATCGGCTTCCCAAGCTCTAATCGCCCCTCAGACCCTTATTTAAAGAAGCCCAGATCCTCTCGAATTCTCCATGCTCGAATTCAGCCGTGAATCCCCTCAATTCATCTCTCCCTCCCATGAACGAAGGCTCCTCGATGTCTGGCAATCCCCTCTACTCTTTCTTATCACTCGTCTGCCATACATGCGGCAGATTCCTCTTCCTCTCCTCCGTCTGCGTCTCGCCGTACCAGCAGACACAACTTCCTCCTTCATCCTCATCGTTCCTACCTCACTGGAGTTGCCTTCCTCTCTGTCGTTGGCCACACAAACCCAATGCCATCACTGCCCCAATTCATCCATCGACCTCCTAGCTAAGTCCCTTATCCCCTCTACTTTATTCCTTGCTCTTTATCTTCCAAATCTGACCACCAACAACCCTTCACAAGCCCATCATCTCCATCTCAGGCCACCCCCTCTGGCGAGACCATCCCACTTCTGCAAGCCACAAAAACCCTCGCCGACAAGCCCATGACCATCACCACACCTCACTGATCATTTCCCTTCTTTCCATTCACTTCACTCACTCACACGCACCCTCGAACACACCCACTCACACGCACACAGTTTAACATAGCCACACACTAACAGACATCCACACGCCACGCCACCACCCCCATCACATTCGCCGTGCTCCGTCGACAATCCTTGAGTCCTCTAACGTGGCCGAGAGGCTGTTTTAATGATTTCAGGTGTACGCCTCATCCACCATTAATGAGCAAGCTTTGAATTTGCTTGCAGGCTCACTCCAGGTGGCCTTGTCCTAGGTTGAAGTCCTAGGCTGCATGGAAGAGCCTCGCGCACGGTCCTAGGTCCTCAATTAAGGATGTGAGCCTCAGTCTCTAAGGCAATTGCAAAGGAGATCCTTGCTGCAGACGTGAGAAGGAGGGGTGTGCGGATAGTCCCACATCGGGAAGTTCTGAAGCCGTGCTCTCGCATAAGTTGATTTTGTGAAAGAGGTTGTTAGCCTCAATTCATGGGGTAAGGTCCCTCTCAGTCGCTCACCCAGCCTTGTTCACAACATGCCCCCGCAGACCTGGCCTGACCCGACTAGACCTGCACTCCTCACTCACCACCGCACACCAGTGAGCCTGGACCTAGGTACGAGCCTAACCTGATAACCTGGATGCCTTATGGCTTTGGGAGAGCGGATCTTAAGAGAGAAAAAGAGAGGAGAGTTGCGTGGGTAGGGGGAGGGTTTTGCTACAGGGACGTTTAGCTGACACTTAGCTGGATTCTGAATAAGAAGAAAGGAAGAAGAGAAGGAAGAAGAGAAGGCTCATAGGGTTAAAGGCAGAGGAAAAGCAGAGAAGAAGAAGAGGAGGCCTGAGTAGAAGCTGAAGAAGGAGAAGAGGGTCACAGAGTCAAAGAGGAAGCAGCTAAGGGCAAAAGAAGTGAAGGCCTGAAGAGAAGAAGAGAGGAAGAGAAGGACATAGCTGAAGCAGAGAAGGAGAAGAAGAAAAAGAAAGGAAGAATCAGAGACAGCAAAGAAAGAGAAGAAGAAAAGAAGACAACAGATCTTAGCTCTTATTTGATACATTTACATTGAGTTCCTTAGTTGATATTGTAGGAGTATTTGGTGATCTAAATCACCATTTTACTCCCATCTTTGTGCATATTGCTACTGATATTATTGCAAATTCTTTTAGTTTGAATTGTGATCTTGATTTCTAAGTCCCATATAGCTTCCTGTGTTTGACCTTGGAACCTTTTCGAGTAATAAAAAATTGTATTTGTTTGAACGCTATTTCAGCTATACTTCAACGCAACACTTTTTAAACGTCGACTTAGCACGATAAACAGTGAGGCTATCTAGCTCTTTTCTAGGTGGTGGGACTTTGTTACAAATATCATTGTACATTTTGATGAAAGGGGACTTCCAAAATTTTTGGTTTTTGACCTTTTGCACTAACTTTGGCTGTACTGATGCAAAGTGATCTTCAAAGGAACCCTTATGATCCCTTTACTCTCATTAAAACCTCATTGAACATGGCTCGATTCTATAATTCTGAAGCTGTTACCGAAATTACCAATATTTCTTATGCTTCTACTATCATGATAGATCAACAAGAAGGAATGAGTTATCTGATTTACTTGTTGATGGTAGGACCATCGTTGGTGTTAACTAGCCTAATTTAGCCAAATTTTAATGAAACATTCTCCTTGATATCAATCAAAAGATCATAATTCTATTATGAGTTGGGTTTAAGAAGAAGAGAAAGTAAGTTAATTCTACTATTTTAACACCTAATCACCATTGCATATTAACTAAGGGGTTAATCAGGACTTAATTTAAGGTCAATGAGCTTAATTTCCCAATAAGTGGGCTTGAGCTTACTAAAATAGGGTTTTTTGCATTTCGATGATTATTTTATTAATAAAAACCCTAACTACAGCCTCACTTCACATAAACAGGTTTTGGTAAAAATAAATGTAATCTAAACCTCCTAAAAATTATTTTAAAATATTCTATGAGGTTTGAAACCTTCCCTTTACCAAAGGAACCCAATTTGACCAAAAATATAGACTTCAGCGAAAATTTATTCTATTTAGGTATCTATGTAAATTTTCCATTCCAACTTGGTCAAAACTCAAATCTGAGGTAACCTTTAAATTCCTTGGGTCCAAATTAGGTTAACCCCAAAATTTGAGCCCAATCAAAGTCCATCTTGACCTAGTTTATATTTTAGCCCATAATTTCTATTTATTACACATGGCCCCCTATCTTTTGTTTTTTTATTACAACCAGTCCCCTATCTTTTTTTCATTCTTGCAAATAGCCCCCTACCACCATCACCTTCTTCCAAGGCCATAGAAGGCAAATTGCGGGTGCTTGAAACCTAAATTGTCGAACTTCAATCAAAGATTTGAAGGATTAAATTGAGACTAAATCCCACCTAATTTGGTGGGATTGATCCTAAGGCCATTCTCTATCAATTGAACCAGCTCTCAATATCTGATTTGGCTGGAATCATCTCCAGCGAGCCCCAATTCTACGAGCTAAACAACTTGCCAAATTCCTTGACAAATGAGCCTAACTTGGATTAATTGAGTTGTGATTTAGTTCTATTTAAAAGGCAGCACATTTACAAGGTAGGGATATGTACACTATCGCTGGATCTCCCCTCGTTCATCCTCCACGTTGGCAGAGTTCATCATAGCACTGAAGTTCCTCATTCTTCTTCCCTATCCTCTGCCACGCAATGTAGGCTGAGGGTTCTTCTTCCTCATCTTCATACGAAGCTTCCCACGAAGCTTTAGCTTCTCCCTCGCCCTCATTTGCTCCAATCGTCCTCCCCTTTGTCCCTATCACTAGCGACCACCAGTGACCCCTCTCCCCTTCTCCTTTCTTTAAATTAATTTAGCGCTTTTCTTTCTCTCCCCTCCAATTAGAGTTCTGGACCTCTACAACTCTAGACATTAGGTCCTTCAACTTCTCTAACTCCAACCACTGCCATGCTGACCACCCACTTCACCTAACCTCCTCCTTCCTATGACTCAATTAAGCTTGGGAAAGGTCCCCCTCACCTTTGCAGACCTTTTGCCTAACTTAATTGTCCCGCACATCACCTCCATAATCCTCCCCGATTCTGGTCGCCAGAGCTCATAGAAGCTTCATCGACTGGCCACCTCACACATTCCCCAACTCAATCACCACCACCATCACCTTCGCCCCACTCCGGTGAAGCTATCTGGGTATCTGATTGGGGCCCTAAGCTCGTATTTGTTTATAGGGATCTCGCCGTCGTCGGTCATCTTCTCCGTCACCATTCGACTCAGACCGACATCCACTCGCCTCACTACCACATTCCTCGAGCATGAAATAGATCCAGGAGTCATTCTGGACCTTCAATTTGTAGGATTGACGCTAGCTACAGCTCTAATTGAGCAGAGCTCATTCATGCAAAAAATTAAGGAGGAGGACTTCTTTAGTCCTACCTCGTTTTAAAAGAACATTGATTAGCGTATAAATTGAGAAGTGAACCCAAGCTGTTCGGCCAAGACACTGGGGGTCGGGTTCGCATCTCACGAGCATTGTACATGCCCTCACCTACCCACCATGCTTGGGTGGGTCTAGGCCTGAATTGGATCCGAATAGGGAGAAATGATAGAAAGAGGAAGGGTTGCCAGGCTCAAGGAGTGGGCCAATTTTGCTTGGGCTGACTTTCTCATGGTTGGGCTTGGTCTTGTGAACTTTTAAGATGTCTAATTGGATGATGATTGGACAATAATCATAAGACCTAATTTACCTGAATTAAGTTAGATTTGTTGTTATAATTGTATTTTTTCCTGACAAATGGGCTATTTCTTGGAAAAGACTAAAATGTTACAGGAAGGATTTAAAGTGCAGGAAGGACTTAAAGATAAGGATCAAGGAAAAGGAAGGGCAAAACATTTTATTTTTAGTCTCTTTTAATTTGTTTTAGAATGTAGAAAGCCTTGATGTCTTTTGGTCTTTCCTATTCTTACTCGCATTCTTGCTGGATTTTTAGACTTTTCTCTTTACCTTCAAATGTCTAAATCTGATTTTTAAGATGTCTAATGCATTTTTCCAGACATCCAAGATCATGTCTAGAACCTATATTCATTGCCAAATCTTGCAACCTTTGTCATCTGAGTTTTTTAGACGTCTACTATTTGTTTCAGATGTCTGGTTTATTGACTTTCAGATGCCTCCTTGACTTTCAGGCACCTCCTTGAGATTTTGATAATCTCTTTAACTCTTTAGAACAATAGTCATAATCTTAGGAGTTGTTCAGGCGTCTGGCATTGTCTTGAGCTGTCTAAATCTGTCCAGGATTCACTTTCTTTCTAATGTTTATATTGATCATATTTAACTATGTTCGTTATACTTTGATTTTGGAACGTTGAAGGCCATCACACATCCTTAAGTTTATTCAAACGTCCGCTGGTTCTTTTTAAGTCGTCTGACCATATTTATCAAGATCCCTATTTGGGTCTAACTTCATTCCAGTAATGAGCACTCTATCCTTGTTGCTTTTTTAGACGTCCAATTTCATTTTTAGATGTCTAACCATTTATATTTAGATGTCTAATATTTTCTTCATATGTCCTTGTATTTGATCTAGTAACCACTTTGCTTTCCTGGAGTTTTGTTAGACATCCTGGTTTATTTTCATATGGCTGGAATAGTATTTTCAGACGTCTATCAAGGTATTTTGGATATCTGATATAGTAAATATTTGAGTTATTGCTTTATAGCCATTCAATCTCAATTTATTCCAATTCAATTCAAATTCCAACCACTACCTAAGCTCAAATCTGACCTCCTACACCTATATATACCGCCATAGGTTGCCTTAGGAATACACAACAAAGAAATTCACATTCTACTCATTTGAAAGCTCTTGATCTCATTTGTGCTCTCTTGTGTGCTTTATTTGCGCTACTATTTTTTAGAGCAACTCTTCATCCTGCTGCTCATAGGTTTGAAGAAGGGAGTATTCTTATTCTTTTATTCAAGGCTTATATATTTATATTATTTTTTGATAGTTTATTTGGGTATCCGATTTGTGGGTTTCCCGTTTCCTCTTAGTAGTGTAGCAAAACTCTTCTTGGAGTTTATCCAGGAAGAGGGGTTTTGTAAGATTACTTGTTACTAGTAATTCCTACTTGACTAGGGGCAAAATCCTAGATTGAGAGATCTAGGTAGAGGTTTTTCCTGCAAGGGTTTTGATGAGAGCCTCATCTTGAGCCATAACTAGCTCATTTTGACCCAATAAAGAAGATAAAAGCTCCTACATAACCTAGAAGAAGGCCTCAATGAAGGAATAAGTGCTCTGAGAAGAAAACATGAATTAAAGGTTAAAACTGCAATTTTACCATTGCAGTGCACAAACGGGATTTATTAGAGGCAAAACATAGGTCACATGGTCTAAATAAGATAAAAAGTGGGTTGAGTCAATCAGAAATGGGTTCATGTGCAATTTAGGAATTAAATTACATTTGGTAAGCCTAAAACAGACTTGCTTAAATCAACAAGGTTTCGTTCAGGATAAAAATCAATTAAACCCTCTAAAAATCATGGAAAAATATCCTCTAGGGTTTAGAACACTTAATTTGTCCTTTAGAACCTAGTTTGACTTAGAATAGGGTCCTAGCTCATTAATTGACCTAATTTGGGTTTCTACGCAAAATGTCCAATCAAACAAGGTCAAACCTAAAATCAAACTTCACCATTGGATTCCTTAGGTCCAAATTAGGTTTTTACTAAAATTTGGACCTAAGGGGAGGTCATCTTGACCTACTTTGCAATTTAGTACACCCAAATCACAATTTGGTCCCTACCTTTTCAAAATCATCGCAGAGAGCCCCCTAACTTCCTCGCCACCTTTGCAATCAAGTCCTGCCGCCATTGTTAGGGCAGAACCGACCTCTGGCGAGGTTTAGAGAGGGAATACTCTCTGATTCCTCAGAGATCCCCTCACAGAAATGGAAGGGAGATTCTCTGAGGAATTCCCTTCCATCTAAGGCCAATCACAATCTCTGGTGTGAACCCAATCTCTCGTGCGAATGCACGAGGGATTTGGGTATCCACCCTCTTTCCTTCTCCGGCGAACCGTTAGAGATAATTGTGTAGCCCTCCGCACACTAGAAAGTTCAGCCAGCACCTATAAAAGATTCCCCAAACCCAGCCGACGAATTTCAGACTTGGCGAAGATTCCCCCAAATTTTCCTCTCTTCCATCTCCGGCCAACAAACCCGCAAGCTCCGGTGACCTCCTCCCCTCCTTCTCATCGCTCTGCTGCCATACCAGCAGTAGAGTCCACTTCGTCTCTTCCTCCCGCGTCGCGCCGTACCAAGCGCACGTTCCCCTGACCTCGTCCTCGTCGCCGCTCCCTCCCTCAGGGTTCTTCTCCGACGACCGTAGCTACGAGCCGTCGACTCCGCTGCCTCCCTCCCTTCTAGAACACTCCAGATACATTCTCCATCTTCCCCTCTCTCTTTTCCCCCTTTTATTTATTTAATTGCCCCTCGACCGTCGCTGACCACCTCCATCTTCCTCGCCTCCGACCGACCTCCGGCGAGCCGCCCCCATCAGTCTGCCCCTCCACACGGCTCGCCAACCATCTCATAAGCTCTGCCTCTCCACAAGGAACAATCTCCGCCCATCCACCATCCCTCTACGCCTCCACCACAATCCCCCGACCACACCCACTCTTCCGATCACAGATCGACCTAGGGACGCATGCCTAGGCCGTCCCACGACCAGTAGCACCATGCACCACCTTCGCCGTGCCACGGCGAAGATGCCCAGCTGGTCTGATTAAGCCGAGAGGCTTGTTTTGTGTTTGATAGGATTTCTGCCCCTGCCACCATTGACGGTTGGAGCAGCTCCAAGCTTCAGCAACTCCAGGCATTTGGTTCTCCAATCTTCAGGTGCAGCATACGCGAGCGAGCAGTGCGAAGTGATCTGTCCCAATAAGGTGCGCAGCAACGTCCGCAGCTGTGGCGATTGTACGAAGGCTCTGCGGGTGCGCGCAGGAGCGGGGCAGAACTAATAGTCCCACATCGGCGAAACGTGAAGCGCAGGTATACTTTAAATTGTTTTTGTGATATTGTCTCGTTGCCTCCGAACGCACAGGGGTGAGGTCCCTCACCTTATCCCATGCTCGCCTCGTCCGCGGTTTCACCTCGCGGATCTGGTGGGTGCTGACCCGACCCAACCTGAGCACACCGCGTGCATCACCCACTCCCCGGTGCGCCTTGTCCCAGGTGCGAAATCTGACCCGATTACCCGTGGCTCTGGGAGAGCGTCCTTGAGTGAATTGCAGAGAAAGAGAGAGATGCGTGGGTAGAGGGACGGGGTAGGTTTTTGCTTCCACCTCTCTGTGCAGGCAGGCTGAACGTTGAGGAAAAGAGACTTAGCCAAAGAAGAAAAAGAAGAAGCAGAAGAAGAGGTTGAGGGAGGCAGAGAAGAGAAGGAAGAAAGAAGGACTGCAGAGAGAAGGAAGAAGACCAAGGAAGAAGCCTTCGTAGGAAAGAGAAAAGAAGAGAAAGAAGTTCAAGGAAGAAGAGACCTGTAGATCAGAAGAAAAGAAGAAGAGCCTACAAAGATGAAGAAGAAGGCAGAAGAGAGAAGAGAAAGCAAAAATCAGAGAAGGCTAAGACAGAATGAATAAGAAGAATAGTTGCATTTAAGACGTCTGATATAGAAATTAGACGTCCACTCCTGTTATCTTTTAGCAATTCTTTTTATAACTCTCTCTCTTTGAATCAATTGTTTTTCATTTAAAAGTTGTATTCTTTAGTTTTTAAAAAGTACTCAGATTGCTCCCTATGTTCGACCTTGGATACTACGATTTTCGAGTAATAAAATTCTCTATTTGTTTAAACACTTTCTCGGCTATATTACAACGTGTTATCTTTTAAAACCCGATCAAGTGCGATAAACATTTTGGCGCCATTGCCGAGGAGCAACGGGCACTTTTAAAGCTTTTGATTACAATTTTTTTATCAAATATTTGACCTAACTCCTCTCTTTTGTTGTGCTCAAAACAGGAAAGCAAAAAGGAAAGAAGAGAAGCTGCAACAACAGACACTCCAAGGAACAGGTAATTTCCATAAACCCTCTCTCTTAACTCTCTCAAAATCTGAAAAGAGAAAAAAGAACAATCAACGTAGGGCTACCTATTTCAAATTTAGTAACTCATCAAGTTGCCTGATTTTCATTTCAACACATTTTTATCTGCTCATCAACTAAGGTAGCTAGGGCTAAAACTTTCTTGATTGAGCCTTAGGTGCTAAATTCTGAGGCAACTAAATTAGACCCACTAGAGCCAATTTAAGGATTAAAAAAGCTAGGGTTTTTAGAGACACATCTTCTCTTAAACAAAGAAACAAATTTTTCCAAAAAAGAGGTGTGCCTAAACCTTGGTTGAAAAGATCTCTATAAGAGAAACCCTAACCAAATCAGGCTTTTAATCCATTTGAATCTTAAAAGAAAAGGACCTAAAAGCTCTTAAAGGAACAAAAGGTGAAGTTGATCCCTGGGTCAACCAACCTTAAAATTAGGTCACTTTTTCACTCAAAATACTTAAAAGTTCAAGTGGAACATTAAGCACCTTGATCTTAAAGTAAAAAGAAGGTAGACTTAAGAGGTCAAGGTCCCCATTCTGGTCTACCTGGAACCGCAGTGACAAGAGATGTCAGGTGGGGGAAACCCTGTAACTCGTGGGGACGCTCTACCGTGTATGGGTCTTTGCTGGACTCTCCCTCTTTGGCTGCCCAGGTGTTTCTCAAGTGGACGACCTTTCTGACTAAGGGGTCCATCCGCCCCAAACCTCTATAGTCACCCAACAATTTTTGGGTGTCTTGATTGGGTCCAGCACCTGCTAATCTCATCACATCCTTCGGTGCATGTTTGGTAGGAGGTCCTTAAGGCCACCCTTAAGACCTCCTTTAGAAATTCACTCTCGTCAAGGCCAAGCCTCGACGCCCTTGTTTGTGCAGCAACCCCACCACATAAATCTTTCATCTGATTCAGACCCTGGTTCTCCTTCTTCTTCCACCATGGCACAACCCATTGAAGAGGAGAATAACCTTGAACACCAATTTCAACGCCTTAATGATCTCTTTCAGAACTTTGTAAATCCACCGCAGCGACCTATGTGCGAGATCACTATAATCCCGCTGCGGTGGCGATCGAACCTCGAGTACGAATCCTGATTGGAGGACCTGATTCTGAACTGAAGCCCAATATGATTCATGCCATACCGAAGTTTCATGGGCTTAACACTGAGGATCCATTCCAACACATTAAACAACTCAAGCATCTGGCCCAGACCTTCGGGTCAGATGTACAAAACTGGGATATCCTACTCATGAAAATGTTCTCGTTCTCCCTCTTGGACAAGGCCGCACATTGGTATCGAACTCAGACCCATCCGATCAACACATGGGAGGAACTTCAGTCTGAATTTTTGAAAAAATTCTTCCCCGTTGGCCGGACGAATGCCTTGCGCCACCAGATCACTCATTTCACTCAGCAACCGGGAGAACCTCTTCACGAAGCATGGGATCAATTCTTAGATCTCATGCAAAAGTGTCCCCATCACATTGTTCCTAAGTGGGAACAAGTCCAGTCATTTTACCAGGGACTCCGTGAAGATATTCATTTATTCGTCAATGCAACGTGCAAAGGAAACATCATGGGTCAACATGAGGACACGGTGTGGGAGATTCTCGAAATCATGTGCGAGAACTCCATAAATAATGACTCCATAGCCATATTCGACAGGACGAATGCCCGTACATCGACGAATCTAAGAGGGACACATGAGATGCAGGACCTATCCAATTCTGTCGACATGGAACTGATGGCCAGTCGGTTGTACAAGGTTTCTATCATAGAAGAGAAGGTGGACGAGCTAACTCGGCATTTCCAGCAAGCCACCTCTACGCAAAACTCTTTTGCACGACCACCTCTGGCAAGGGAAACTGTGCAAAACATCTATCACCAATCTGCCAAGGGGATGAACCCATATCCACCCCCGTCTACCTCTCGGACTGGAGTGACCTCCGATCCATTCTACTCAAATTGGGGGAACACTGAACCCTCGTATTTTGACTTTCCTGAGGTTCCTCAGAACTACGAGGACCTCAACGCCATCCAGAATGACCCATTCTCCAACACCTACAACCCTGGATGGTGAAATCATCCTAACTTTCAGTGGGCGAAAAATTCTCAAAGACCACCATATCAACCCCATCCACAAGCCCCTCATCCATATCAGCCGCCTCAGCCTCGGCCCAATCCCACCTACCAATCCAGGCAAAACCAAGATCAACTGACTCTTATCCTTCAAGCACTGGCTGACATTCAAAAGACAAATGTGGCAATGCAAAAATAGCATAAGGACGGGATCACAGAGGTTCGCAACCAACTGACCCAGATGGCAAATTCCCGCCAACTTGGCACCCTTCCCTCGCAACCTTTGCCCAACCCAAATAACGTGCTAACCCAGAAGTGCGTTATGAATCCAAATTCAGGCCAAGCACATTTGATTTATTAGGCCCCTACTGCTCCATCGCCAGACGGGATGGAAGCTTCGACATCTTATGCAGGATTTCAGCAGCAGCCACCCCTCTTAACAAACCCAAACCAAAATCAGGCCGGATTGAACTCTGTAACAACATGTAGTGGTAAAACAACCCAAGACCCACATTAGCCGAACCACTCCATGCCTGATAATAGCCAAGACCCTAGGATAGTCATCTAAGATACTACTATCCCAAATCAAGAACCTGGACCTATCCTAGAGGAACCAACTAGGATCCCATTTCCTGAGGCCTTGACCAAAGGAAAAAGGATAACCAAACACATGGCCCCCAAGGAGGATCTGGTCAAGCTCTTTGAACAGGTCCAGATAAACATTCCATTGATGGACGCAAATCGCCACATACCAGCTTACGCAAGATTTTTGAAAGACATATGTACCCCTAAACATAAGCCGCGAACCAAGGATGGGAATCCAATTGTACTGTCAGAGCAAGCCAGCTCTGTCATCTTGAGCAAACTCCCACCCAAGGCTAAAGACCCAGGAACTCCCTTGATTTCCTGTAAAATTGGTGAAACCCAATTTGATAGAGCCTTACTAGACCTAGGTACCTCCATAAATTTAATACCTACATCCCTCCTTGACCACCTTGAAGAATCTGAACTTAAACCCACTGAGGTGACATTGCAATTAGCCGATCGATCCACCAAGTCACCTAGAGGAATACTTGAGGATGTCATTGTTAGGGTACGAGATTTCTATTTCCCAGTGGACTTCATAGTACTAGACATGGATGCACCTAAGAACCCAAGGGACACACCAATCATATTTGGGAGACCCTTTTTGGCCACTGCTAGGGCCAACATAAACTGCGAAGAGGGCCAGATAGAATTAAAATTTGGCAATCAAAACCTGAAGATTGACATTTTTAAGGCCCAACAAAGGATTAATTGTGGGGTTATAGAGGAAATATGTGATGTCAAAGCCGTGGTTGATGAATTACATATAGAGGACAACCTGATTATCCCTGATCAACCACTAGAGAATCAAAACCCGCTAACAGAGGAGTGCGAACATGATCTAGACACACCTATGACTCCTACCCTTATTCCTGATACAAACCTCGAACCACCCGCTGCTGCTGACAATCTTGTCATGGAACTCAAGCCCCTTCTCGAACATCTGAAGTACGTGTTTTTGGATTCACATCAGACGTTTCCTGTGATTATCAACTCTCGACTCACACCTGACCAGGAAATCCATTTGATTTCTATTCTCCGGCAACATCGTAGAGCCATTGGATGGACTCTCGAAGATTTGACTGGTACAAGCCCTTCATACTGCACACATCGAATCTACATAGAAGAAGGCACACAACCTTCAAGAGAAATGCAAAGGCGTCTAAACCCTAACCTACAAAAGGTCGTGAAAAAGGAGATCATAAAGTGGTTAGATGCAGGGATCATCTACCCAATCTCCGACAGTCGTTGGGTAAGTCCAATACAAGTGGTGCCCAAAAAGGCAGGACTTACCATTATCACGACTGAAGCGGAAGAAGTCATTCCTACCTGAATAGCTAACTCAAGGAGAGTCTGCATTGATTACAGAAGACTCAATTCCTCTGCGAAGAAGGATCATTTCCCACTACCGTTTATTGATCAAATCCTCGAAAAACTAGCGGGAAATAGGTTCTTTTGCTTTCTTGACGGGTACTCCAGTTACAATCAGGTGGCAATCCATCCAGAGGACCAAGAAAAGACCACATTCACCTGCCCCTTCGGGACGTACGCATTTCAAAGGATGCCATTCGGTCTCTGCAATGCATCTGCAACTTTTCAGTTGTGCATGCTTGCCATATTCTCAGATATGGTAGGTGATTATCTGGAAGTCTTCATGGATGACTTTTCAGTTTTTGGAGAATCATTTGACGATTGCCTCCAACACTTGGTCCAATTATTCAGGCGGTGCATAGAGGTGAATTTGGTTATTTCCTGGGAAAAGAGCCACTTCATGGCGCCTGAGGGAATTGTCCTGGGACATTTAATCTCGAAGAAAGGCATCCAAGTGGATCGAGCTAAGGTTTACCTAATTTCCAAGCTCCCTATGCCTAGCTCGATTAAGGACATTCGATCTTTTTTGGGGCACGTCGATTTTTACTGTCGATTTATCCCTGACTTCTCTAAAATCGTGCACCCCCTGACCAATCTTCTCTCAAAGGATGTGCCTTTTGAAATTTCCAAGGAATGAACTCAAGCATTTGAGATCCTACGTGACCGAGTCACCCAAGCCCCGATCCTACAGTCCCCTGATTGGTCTCAACCCTTTGAGATCATGTGTGATGCATCTGACTTCGCTGTAGGAGCGATTTTGGGACAGAAAATTGATGGGAAACCTGTGGTCATTTACTACGCCAGCAAAACACTGGATGAGGCTCAGCGTAACTATACGGTTACTGAGAAAGAGCTGCTGGCCATAGTATTTGCCCTGGAAAAATTCAGATCATACCTTCTGGGTTCCCGTGTCATCATATACTCGGATCACACAGCTGTGAGGCATCTCCTTGCAAAGAAAGACGCGAAACCTCGATTAATTCGATGGATCTTGCTGTTGCAAGAATTTGACCTCGAGATTCACGACAAGGCGGGAAAGCAGAATGTGGTAGCTAATCACTTGTCCCACCTTCCTTCTGAAATAATTGACCCTTCCGGACCTATTACAGAACATTTTCCTGATGAGCACCTCCTGACTATCAGTAAAAGTATTCCATGGTTCGCTGATATAGTTAATTACCTGGCATCACATCAGCTTCCGTCTGATTGGCCGAAGGCCAAGAAGGACAAATTGCATTCCGATGCCAAGTATTACCTATGGGAAGACCCGTATCTATTCCGCATTGGTGCTGATCAGATAATTCGACAGTGCGTCACGGATGTGGAAATCAAAGACATACTCTCATTCTGCCATGATCAGACATGCAGTGGACATTTCTCAAGACATAAAATCGCATCAAAAGTCCTCCAGTGTGGCTTTTACTGGCCCACAATTTTCAAGGATGCATACGATCACTGTAAGGCATGTTCCCGTTGCCAAACTCTGGGCAACATGAGCCATCGAGACATGATGCCTCTACAACCGATCTTGGTATGCGAAATTTTTGATATTTGGGGGATTGATTTCATGGGACCCTTCCCGATCTCGGATGGCTTCGAATACATCTTACTCGCAGTTGACTATGTTTCCAAGTGGATAGAAGCCATTCCGACCCGAACCAACAATCATAAAGTTGTTATAAAATTCATTCATCAAAACATCTTCTCAAGGTTCGGGATTCCGCATGCTATAATTTCCGACGGAGGGACCCATTTCACAAATGCTCAGTTCAGGTCACTGATGACCAAATACGGGGTGTCACACTGAATCTCTACTCCTTACCACCTCCAAACTAATGGTCTAGCTGCGCTATCTAACCGAGAGATCAAGAAGATCCTTCAGGCTACTGTTCGACTTGATAGAAAAGATTGGTCTTCTCAGCTTCCGGAAGCATTGTGGACCTATAGGACCGCCCACAAGACCCAATTAGGAATGTCTCCCTTCAGATTAGTTTACGGGAAGGCATGTCACCTCCCCATCGAGTTGGAGCATAAAGCCTATTGCGCAGTACGGACTTGTAATCTAGATCTTTCTAAGGCTGGAACCCACAGAAGACTTCAAATGAGCTAAATCGATGAATTACGCCACGACGCGTATGAGAACTCGCGAATTTACAAAGAACGGGTTAAAGCTTTTCACGACAAACACATTTCTAGAAAGGTCTTTCATCTGTTCAAAAGGTTTTACTCTTTGATGCCCGACTCAAATTATTCCTAGGAAAGCTAAGATCCAAGTGGATCGGACCCTACCTAGTCTGACAAATCTTCGGAAATGGAGCCATTGAAATAAGCCCACTTAGCCACGATTCTGAACCCTTTGTCTTGAACGGTCAGAGACTCAAGCTGTTCATTGACATGACCGATATAGATTTGGCTGAGTCATCCTTTACCCTCCATTCCTCTTGAGCTCATTGCGCCCAGCCGATGGCGTAAAACTTAGCGCTTAATGGGAGGCAACCCGTCATTCTTTGAAAAACCCGAAACCTTTTCTGACATTTCTATGCGGAATTCATATTGCACTTTAGGGTCATCCATTAGAACAGCCGACTTCACCTCAGGTATCCTTACCCGAGATTAGAAATCGTTCACAACAAGTCACTTCGACCCATTCACTCACCACACACCTGTCCTAATGCATGAACTAAGCTGAAATCTAACCCACCTAATTTACAATGGGGACATTGCAAATCTTAGGCATGGGGGGGCATGAAAGTTCAAAATGTCAGGAAAATTCACATCAAGAAAGGGTTTCAGTTTAAAAAAAAAAAAAAAAAAGACTTGAAGGAGGGGAGGAACAATTCAGGGTCATACAAATGAGATGAGAGAAAAGAGTAAAATGACAAAAAGGAGCACAAAATGAAAATGAAAAGAAATAGTCATTAGTAAAAGATTAAGGGGTTAACTGAAGTTCTAGACCAAATCAAGAAAAATAAAAAGTGCTAAGGAAACATAACAAGAGATTAGCGGAACGCTGGTCTTAGGCCTCTTGGGCTAGATTTGTTAACTTAAAAAATTCACGTATCTGTTAAAATCTGGATAATCCTCAAGAGGTTGAGGAAAATGCGAAGCTTAAGTATTAGGTCTAAGGCTTAGGAAGTATTCAGCCTCGTTAACTAACCTTCGATTTGTGGGATTCGGTAACCTAAGCACCCCAAATTCACACACAGTCTGGTTCAGTGTGCATAAACATCCAAATCACGCAAAAGCGTTTAATGTTCTACAAAAGTCACCTAGATTAGGAGCGGCCAATCAACACAAGTTGATTTGGATGAGTTCCCGACACGGAGAGGTGGGAAATTCCCCTCGAAGATGCGTAACAACGTATTGCCTCCTCGGTGCTTGTCTCTTAGGATATTTAAATATCCTACTGGGGGCATGTAAGCACTCTGCTAGCTCAGATACCATGGGCGGCATTATCACGAAATGTTGATCGCCAGGGTCTAAACTCGGCTACGGAACACCATGGGTGGGATTATCTCGAAATCTCGAAAGCCAGGGACCCTTGAGGATTGATGATGGGGACGAGGAATCCGATACAGATCGTGTTGAGAAGCTAATCCGAAGCTAGAAATAAAAAGAAAAGAGAGAGAAAAGCTCTCCAAACAAATAAATCTTCTATCTCTCTCTTACAAAAAACGCACTGCAAACTGAACTGAGGCTAAAAATGTCTCAAGCACGGGTGCTTTAACCGCAGAGTCCAACAAACCCTAGGTTAGTTTTTGTGGGCCGTAGAAACCTTTGCGGAGGACTGAGGTAAAGCGGGTCAGGTCCGGATTTTGGTTGGTACTTGAATACCTCTAGGCCTATTGTCGGCATTCCTACCTAATCACAAAAGAAAAGGAGAAGCACTTATCATGATTGTTTATAGACACTCAAGGCCTAGAACGGAAGTTAAAACCTTGAAATTTTGCTAAGGGACTAGCAAAAGTTAGGCATGTGGGTATGATGAGAGCCTCATCATGAGCCATAACTAGCTCATTTTTGACCCAACAAAGAAGATAAAAGCTCCTACATAAACTAGAAGAAGGCCTAAATGAAGGAAAAAGTGCTCTGAGAAGAAAACATGAATTAAAGGTTAAAACTGTAATTTTGCCATTGCAGTGGATAAACAAGATTTCTCAGAGGCAAAACATAGGTCACATGGTCTAAATAAGATAAAAAGTGGGTTGACTCAATCAGAAATGGGTTCACGTGCAATTTAGGAATTAAATGACATTTGGTAACCCTAAAACAGACCTGCTTAAATCAACAAGGTTTTGGTAAGGATAAAAATCAAGTAAACCCTCTAAAAATCATGGAAAAATATCCTCTAGGGTTTAGAACACTTAATTTGGCCCTTGGAACCTAGTTTGACCTAGAATAGGGTCCTAGCTCATTAATTGACCTAATTTGGGTTTCTATGCAAAATGTCCAATCAAACAAAATCAAACCTAAAATCCAACTTCACCATTGGATTCCTTAGGTCCAAATTAGGTTTTTACCAAAATTTGGACCTAAGGGGAGGTCATCTTGACCTACTTTGCAATTTAGTACACCCAAATCAAAATTTGGTCCCTACCTTTTGAAAATCATCACAGAGAGCCCCCTAACTTCCTCGCCACCTTTGCAATCAAGTCCTGCTGCCATTGTTAGGGCAGAACCGACCTCCGGCGAGGTTTAGAGAGGGAATACTCTCTGATTCCTCAGAGATCCCCTCCCAGAAATGGAAGGAAAATTCTCTGAGGAATTCCCTTCCCTCTAAGGCCAATCACAATCTCTGGTGTGAACCCAATCTCTCGTGCGAACGCACGAGGGATTTGGGTATCCACCCTCTTTCCTTCTCCGGTGAACCGTCGGAGATAATTGCGCAGCCCTCCGCACACTGGAAAGTTTGGCCAGCACCTATAAAAGATTCCCTAAACCCGGCCGACGAATTTCAGACTTGTCTTGGCGATGATTCCCCCAAATTTTCCTCTCCTCCATCTCCGACCAGGAAACCTGCAAGCTCCGGTGACCTCCTCCCCTCCTTCTCATCGCTCTGCTGCCATACTAGCAGCAGAGTCCACTTCGTCTCTTCCTCCCGCGTCGCGCCGTACCAAGCGCACATTCCCTTGACCTCGTCCTCGTCGCCGCTCCCTCCCTCAGGGTTCTTCTCCGACGACGGTAGCTACGAGCCGTCCACTCCGCTTCCTCCCTCCCTTCCAGAACACTCCAAATACATTCTCCATCTTCCCCTCCTCTTTTCTCCCTTTTATTTCATTTAATTGCCCCTCGACCGTCGCTAACCACCTCCATCTTCCTCGCCTCCGACCGACCTCCGGCGAGTCGCCCCCATCATTTCGCCCCTCCACACAGCTCGCCAACCATCTCATAAGCTCCGCCTCACCACAAGGAACAATCTCCGCCCATCCACCAACCCTCTACGCCTCCACCACAGTCCCCCGACCACACCCACACTTCCTGTCACAGGTCGACCTAGGCACGCACGCCTAGGCCGTCCCACCACCTGCAGCACCATGCACCACCTTCGCCGTGCCACGAAGAAGGTGCCCAGCTGGTCTGATTAAGCTGAGAGGCTTGTTTTGTGTTTAATAGGATTTCAGCCCCTGCCGCCATTGACGGTTGGAGCAGCTCCAAGCTTCAGCAGCTCCAGGCGTCAGGCTCTCCAATCTTCAGGTGCAGTATACGCGGGCGAGCAGTGCGAAGTGATCTAGCCCAGCAAGGAGCGCAGCAACGTCCGCAGCTGTGGCGATTGCAAGAAGGCTCTGCAGATGCACGCGGGAGCAGGGCAGAACTAATAGTTCCACATCGGCGAAACACGAAGCGCAGGTATAGTTTAAATTGTTTCTGTGATATTGTCTCGTTGCCTCCGAACACACAGGGGTGAGGTCCCTCACCTTATCCCACGCTCGCCTTATCCACGGTTTCACTTCTCGGATCTGGTGGGCACTGACCCTACCCAACCTGAGCACACCTCGCGCATCACCCACTCCCCGGTGCACCTGGTCCCTGGTGCGAAATCCGACCCGATTACCCGTAGCTCTAGGAGAGCGTCTTGAGTGAATTGCAGAGAAAGAGAGAGATGCACGAGTAGAGGGACGGGGTAGGCTTTTGCTTCCACCTCTCTGTGCAGGCAGGCTGAACATTGAGGAAAAGAGACTTAGCCAAAGAAGAAAAAGAAGAAGAAGCAGAAGAAGAGGCTGAGCGAGGCAGAGAAGAGAAGGAAGAAAGAAGGACTGTAGAGAGAAGGAAGAAGACCAAGGAAGAAGCCTTCGCAGGAAAGAGAAAAGAAGAGAAAGAAGCTCAAGGAAGAAGAAGACCTGTAGATCAGAAGAAACGAAGAAGAAGAGCCTACGAAGAAGAAGAAGGCAGAAGAGAGAAGAGAAAGCAAAAATCAGAGAAGGCCAAGACAGAATCAAAAAGAAGAATAGTTGCATTTAAGACGTCCAATCCTGTTATCTTTTAGCAATTCTTTTTATAACTCTCTCTCTTTGAATCAATTGTTTTTCATTTAAAAGTTGTATTCTTTAGTTTTTAAAAAGTACTCAGATTGCTCCCTGTGTTCGACCTCGGATACTCCGATTTTTGAGTAATAAAATTCTCTATTTGTTTGAACGCTTTGTCGGCTATATTACAACGTGTTATCTTTTAAAACCCGATCAAGCACGATAAACAGGTTTCCTCTCTAAATACATTTGTTCTTGCTGCGATTGTTTGAATTTAATTTTGTTTCACAATTCAACCCCCCTTCTTATGCCACTAGCATTTGGTATCAAAGCCTTGTTTATTCTTATGTGTAGGTGTTCAAGCTTGTGCAAGATGATCAAATAGCATCCAGGGTGGTAGCAACAAGCAGCAATTGTGGTTTCTCAACGACAAAACTGCCTTACTTTGATGGTACGAATTACTCGTACTGGAAGCAAACGATGATAGTCTTCCTTTAGTCAGGAGATTATTCTCTCAAGGAATTGGTGGAAACATCATTTGAAAGGATGGTGAAACCTGAGAATGGAGTTTTGATGAATGATGATAAAAAGCTCTCACTCAACTCTAAGGCTATGAATGCCTTATATTGTGCACTCAACCCAGACGAGTTTAACCGGATTTCTCAATAAGCAAGTGCATATGAAATCTGGAAAACTCTTGAGGTTACACATGAGGGAACCAATATGGTAAAGAATTCCAAAGTTGTTTTACTAACACAAGAATTTGAGAAATTTGATATGCAGGAAAATGAAAGTGTGAATGATATGTACACCCATTTCTCTTTCATCGTCAACAACTTAAAGGCTCTAGGAAAGGCCTTCATAAGAGGTGAGGTTGAAGGTAAAATTTTACATTCTTTAACTAATATTTTTGAACCTAAAGTCACAACTATAGAAGAATACAATGAAGTTGAAAACTTGAACGTGGATCAACTTCTTGGAAATTTCATGGCATATGAGACCAAGCCTAATCAAAAGAAGAGAGGAATAGAGGAAGTGAAGAAAAAGCAATTAGCTTTTAAAGTGTATTCAGAATCTGAGGATAGTGATGAATAAAATGAAGACCTTGCCATGGTTACTCGTAAGTTGCAAAAATTTTTAAGATATAACAAGAATTTCAAGAAAAAGGGTTCAAGAGAGGATTCATAGGTAGAACTAATCATTTTGCTACCAATGCAAAAAGAAGGGACATATTCGAAAGGATTGTCCACTTCTTAAGGATGGAGAAGGATTCAAGAAAGTCTTTTAACAAGTACAAGAAAAAGAAAGCTATGCAAGCTACATGGGATGATTAAGATTCAAGCAAAAGTGAATTGGAGACTGATTCAACCATGGAAGAAGTCGCATGCCTTAGACTTATGGCATTAGAGGATGAGTAAACAATTTATCTTTAGAAGAACTTGCAGAAGCCTTTAATGATTTATATTGTACTTTTAAAAAGACTAAGTTAGAAAAAAAAGATCTTAAAGAAAAATATCAAGATCTTCAAAATGAGAAAGACAAGATTATGCAAGAAAAAAAATTTTTATGTGATGAGACTAAAAGTTTAAAGAATAGAATAGGACTTCTTGAAACTAATGTTTAAGATCTTAAAAGTAATTTAGAAAGGTTATTAGGAGATCTTGCTAGGTTTACTAATGGGGAGGAAAAGTTAGTTAAACTCTTATCATCACAAAAATCTCCTTCTTGCAAATTTGGTCTTGGATATTCTCATGAAGCTAGTACATCAAAAGTCAAACAAACTAGTTTTATATCTAGTCAAAAGTAAGAAAGGAAGTTTTCATATTCAACTATGAAAACAAAAACTAACCAATATGGACCCAAGAAAAAATGAGTACTAAAGAAGCTTGTTCAATCTTGTTTTGTAGGTCAAGTAGAAGTAGATTTATCAAGATATCTATTTAAGAGAACCAAAGAAGGACTACATGCCTATAGAAAGATAGTAGGGCAGCCAAGAAGATCAACTCAAAGACAATCATGTTTTGTTGGACAAAAACAAAGGAACTTAGATCATGGACAATGAATGTTCCAAGCATATGACGGGAAACAAGGAACTTTTTACGAAGGTAATATACAAAGAGGGTGGTTCTGTTACATTCAGGAACAACCACAAAGGACGGATTATAGGTACAGGTATTATTGGCAAAGGTAATGCATCTTTTAGTCATGTTGCATTGGTAAAAGGATTAAAACACAATCTCTTAAGTGTACGTCAGATTTGTGACAAAGGATATGATATTCTATTTAGTGCTAAGTTTTTTAGGATATTTGATAGTATAACAAATGAAATTCTTCTAATTGGAAAAAGATATAAGGATATATATATATTGTTGAAATAGATAAAAATAGAACTTATGATTATTTAGTTGCTTCAAATGATGAATTGTTTACTTAGCATAAACGATTAGGTCATTTGCACTTCAAATACTTAAATAAATTAGTCAAGTATGAATTAGTTAAAGGATTGCCTAAGAAAAAGTTTAATTTAAATACTTTTTGTGATGCATGTACACTTGGTAAGATGAATAAAAGTTCTTTCAAAATCAAAAATATTGTCTCTACATCTAGACCTTTAGAACTCTTACAATTAGATTTATTTGGACCAACTAGAATAAGTAGTTTAAATGATAGTAGATATTGTCTTGTTATTGTAGATGATTATTCAAGATTTACATTGGTATATTTTCTTAAACTTAAAGACCAAACCCTAGAAATTTTTAGCAAGTTTTTAAAACTTGTTCAAACTGAGAAAGAATATATGATTTCTTGAATTCGATCCGATCATGGAGGAGAATTTGAAAATCAAGAATTTTCTCATTTTTATGAATAACTAGGAATAAAACATGAGTTTTCATTTCCTAGAGCTCCACAACAAAATGGTGTAGTGCAATGGAAAAATCAAACTCTTCAAGAATGTGCTCACACACTTCTTGTAGAATATGGTCTACCAAAGTATTTTTCGGTCGAAGGCGCTAACACAACTCGATATGTACTAAATAGAGTCCTAATTAGGTCTATGGTTAATAAAACAAGTTATGAACTTTAATATAATAGAATACCTAAAATTAGCTATTTCAAAATATTAGGAAGTAAGTGTTATATGCTTATCACTAAAGAAAATCTTGATAAGTTTGATCCTAAAGGAGATGAATGTATATTCATAGGATATTCATCCTGAAGTAAAACTTATCGAGTATTCAATAAGAGAACTCTAACAGTAGAAGAAACACTTCATATCAAGTTTGATGAAAATTCTTCTATAGAGAATAAACAAGTTGAAGTAGTAGATAGTGATGATGAGGACACACCCTTTATAGATGTATCTCACATTAAAGATCAAAACACACATAATCTTCCTAAAGAATGGAGCTTTCATAAAGATCATCCAAAAGAACAAATAATAGGAGAGATTAATGACAAAGTCAAAACTAGATCACAAGTTAATTTTGTTCTAAATTCTTTTGTATCTCAACTTGAACCCAAAACTATTGATAAAGGTTGTTTAGATTCTTCATGGATACGTACTATGCAAGAAGAACTAAATCAGTTTGAAAGAAATCACGTATGCGAATTAGTTTCTAAACCAAATGATAATTCTATTATTGGGACTAAATGGATTTTTAGAACTAAAACTAATGAAGAAGGTCAAGTAGTAAGAAATAAGGCTAGACTTGTTGCACAAGGTTATAATGAACAAGAGGGTATAGATTATGAAGAAACTTTTGCTCTTGTAGCTAGGCTTGAATTGATTTGAATGCTTCTTGCATTTGCATTGCATTTAGGTCTTAAATTATATCAACTGGATGTAAAATCAGCTTTTTTAAATGGATTCATAAAAGAAGTATATGTAGCCCAGCATCCTGGGTTTATAAATTCTGAATTTCCTAATCATGTGTATAAGTTTAAAAAGGCCCTTTATGCTCTCAAGCAAGCACCTAAGGCATGGTATGAGAGATTAAGAAATTATCTCATTAAATAAGGTTTTATAATGGGAAAAGTAGATCCAACTCTTTTTATCAAGAATCAACTTAATGATTTAATAGTTATACAAATTTATGTAGATGATATTATTTTTGGCTCCACTAATGAAAATTTTTGTAGAGAGGTTTGAAAGATTATGCAGGATGAATTTGTGATGAATCTCATGGAAGAATTAAAATTCTTCCTTGGACTTCAAATCACACAAATGGATGAAGGAATCTTCATATGTCAAACAAAGTATACTAATGACACATTGAAGAAATATGAAGTAGAAAATGTGAAGGGCAAAACTACACCAACGGCTATAAACATAAATCTCAACTTGGATGAAAATGGTAAGCAAGTTTATGAAAAGATATACAGAGGTATGATAGGATCTTTAGTCTATCGTACTGTAAGTAGACCTCATATATTGTTTGTTACTTGTCTTTGTGCACGTTTTCAAAATTCACCTAAAGAATCTCATATGTCTGCATTAAAAAAATCTTTAAATATTTGAAAGAAACTAGTGATTTTGGTTTGTATTATCCTAGAACTCATACTCTGGACTTACTAGCATATAGTGACGCCAATTATGCTGGTAGTAGGATTGATAGAAAAGGTACTAGCGGTACTTGCCATTTTTTGGGTAATGCACTTGTTTCTTGGTTTTCTAAGAAACAAAATTGTGTTGCATTATCCACCACTGAAGCTGAATATATTTTGACTACTTTGGCATGTTCTCAAGTACTTTGGATGAAACAAACTTTATCTGTCTTAGGATTAGGATTTAAACAAACTAAAACATGTTGTGATAATACAAGTGCTATAAATTTATCCAAAAATCATGTAAATCATTCTAGAACTAAACAAATAGATGTAAGACATCATTTTCTTACGGATAATGTATTAAAAGGAGAAATTTAGTTAGATTTCGTAAAAACTGAGGACCAACTTGCAGATATCTTGACAAAACCACTTAGTTTAGAAAGATATAGTCACATTAGAAGGCATCTAGGAATTTGCAAGTTGAAAGATTTAGAAAACTAAGTTTTTTTTAGATGTCTGAATGTCCATATCAAATATCTTATTGTCTTATGTATGCAATTTTCTTCCTTGGAATGAATTACTGGGAATTTCAGACGTCTTGAATGCTTCTCAGACGTTTATGTTTCTATCTGATCGTTGTTTAATGCATTCTTTGATCGTTCAACGGTCATCCTTTTGAATTTCAAATGAAGTGTTTTGAATTCAAATTCAAATGGTCTTTAAGACATCTTTTAGACATCTGATTATCTATTTTCAGATGTCATAAAGACATCTGATATTTTTGAATGCTCTTGGATTCGAAATTTGGAAGAACGTCTTTCTTTTACCCAATGGTTATTTGACCTCTTTTTGAAATCTGAAATCTACACTATTAAAAATGGAACACTACCTCATGGTCATTCACATATCTTTTTACTTTCTACCACATTCAAAAGAGCTCATCCACTTTCACTTCTCATTCTCTATATTCCTCCATTGAAGAGCACGTGAGAGCACCAGATGCCTCTTGATCTTCGCCGGATGCCTCCTGTGTCTCATCAAACATCTCCTATGCTCACTGGACGTCTGTAGCCACACCTTCATCTCTTTATCTACTAGGGCCTCTTGTTAAGGAAGATCTTATCTTCTCCTTTGGTAATCACTACATCTTAACATCTAGATCTTGTATTTTCTTGTAAACTTGTATGAGGATAGATTTGTGTTTGTTATTAACTCTCTTCCTTGTTTCTTTTGGTTTGGTTTTTGGGAATTCCATTATTTTCTTTCTTGTTGATATAATTCCATCTGTTCGGATGTCTTGTTACACTTTTGGACATCTACTATTATGACTTCTGTTTTTCAAACTTTCAGACATCTGTTATTTTTCTTGGTCTTCCGATTTATGATGTCAGATGTTTGACTTACATTACAGACGTCTGATTGAGGCTATTTTTGTGTCTTAAAAACATGTTCTTCTCTCATTTCCTCATTATCCCTCGCAGGAAGCCAAAGAGTGCTGGACCTAGTAACCCACCTCCTATAGAAGAACTACCTAATTGTTGAAGCATATTATTCTTCGTAAAAAGGTTGAGTTTTGAAAACCCATCGTAATATGATTTGCAAAGAAATCTATCAACAAATAAATTTTACCGAAACTCGAAAAGAACTTTAGGTCGAACATAGGGGGCTATGTCTAGTTGAAATCCGTCAATATATATATTTTTTAATTTTAGTTAAAGGTGTCATAATCACAATGAATTGATACTATACTAAAGAAAGAGAGAGAGGGATAGAGAGAGAGCAAAACACTTTATATTATGGATAATGTTTTTACAACAAGAAAGTGGGAAATATTACAACAAGAGAGCAGTAAAATCCATTCTAGAAAGTAGTTAAAGAGAAGGTGGAGAGAAGTTATCCTCCTCGTCGACTACTTGGAGGACGAGCTGAAACGGGTGATGCTTGGAAGACAGATAGCGGAGACGGAAGACGAAGAATGAGGCAAGAAGAACTAGGGGCGAGGTAAGACATCGTCATCGTGAGATCCACTTCCGAAATGGGGGTGAGAAGACGACCATGGGAACTCCACGAATAAGATGAGAAGTGGACAAAATTTTTGCTTTTAACTCTAGAGGAGCATCCCGGGTTTGGGACAAGCTTCTTTAGAGCTTTGCAGAGATAGAGAGAGGTGAAGGGATGGAAAAGAAGTGGAGGTCGTAGGGCTATTTATAGGTGAAGAATTGAGGGGCAATTAGGTCATTTCAAGTTGAAAACATTAATTTTGGTATCTTTAGTGACATTTATGAGCATCACTGTAGCTTAATCGTTGGTGAAGGTACGTGCGCACGCACCGACAATTCAACTTTAGCGCACGCAATGCCTTATCATGATCGCGTGATCTCAATCATCCGATTAGGAGATCGAATCTCTTAGATCACTCATCACCGCTTCTTTAGCACCTTCACCCACCCACATGTGATGGCGCATTGGATCGTGCATCATCGCTCACGTGCCTGAGCCAAAGCATCTCCGCGCACCACGTCTCCCACCATTTGAATGTGCACTTGCCATCCAACAGCTTAACTGAGCTCGTTCCCCGCATCTGCTTGATTTGAAGCGAGGCGTGTTTCGAACTTGCACCTGTTGGTTGTGAGTAGTGTGGCTGACCAATGCACCAAGGCCTCCACTTCGTCAAGTTTCCCTCCAAAGTGTGTGCAACTAGATCTGATCATGTGTGTGATGAGAGAAGGCATGGCGGGTCCTCGCCTTTTAGTTGGGTCAGTTTGGGTGGTCGAGATGGCACCACGTGGCATCATCTTGGCCGTCGATCTTCACATGCTTGTAGGTGGTGCCACGAATGTCGGATTGGATCGATTTTTGTGCCATTAGGCTATGATCGTCCATCCAAATCCATCCGTACGATCAAATTTATCATTTGAAGAACTAGCCCCTTGACCTCTGATCATTATCAGACTACATCTGATGCTATGGAGGTCCGATCGGGGCGATCTTGGAGTCGTTGAACTCCAATCGTCGCCCTGATCAGATCTGTATGGTTGGATCTTCAATCCGAGACCCCGATTAAATGTCACCCTATCACCTGACCATAGAAAGGGGAAATTAACCTAAAATTTATACAACCAAACCTAAATGCAAGGTAATGCATGTTATGTAATATTTATGATGTATGATGCAACTATATGCCTAAGAACATGGATAAATAGACGATTTATGTGATATAAACATGTTTACATCACACCCCCATGCCTATGTTTTGCTAGTCCCTAGCAAACCTGCATGCTATTTCTAACAGAATTAGGTCAGATTTCTTGGGCAATAGTTATTATTCAAGACTTAGAGATTTCAACTAAGACCAGAACTACAGAGACATAATAGTGCCTAGGTGACTGCCAAAATGCAGACTGCATTAAGCCCTCTCCTTATTTAAAGAAGGCTCTTTTTCTTTTTTTCTATTTTTTTTTTATTTTTGAGTTTAGGGTTTCGAGGCAGCTTTCTATGGCCACTCAACCCACCCAAGACTCGAAGAGAACCATAAGTTTCAAGCATCTTTATGTGTGAAATGTGATAGACTCACTGATCGATGATTCGAATGAACTTTGGGTTTCTACTCTCCTAGGTGACCTTGAAAAGAAATTCTGCCTAAAGGTGTATCTATTCGACCGGTAGGTTTCTCCCTACTTTTATTTTTATGGGGTCAACACAAGGGCAAACTCAATGTATACCTCCCCAGCTTATTCTACTTCTCCACTTCTTCCTAAGTGTTTTGGAATTATACGTGCATTTCTTGAGCTAGGTTTTGGACAACCTACCAATGGGCTGTTACCCACGATAACTTGCCAGCCATACTCATGTGGTGAAATGTGGCTTATTTCTTTTTTCTTTTCTTTTCTCCTTTTCTATTGTTTTTCCTTTTGGATATTTTTCTATTTTTTTCTTTTGTTCTAAGTAGGTGGCTTCCTTGAACTAAGATTTACCTAAAGGTAGTAAGAAAAGAATGGTCATGTGACTGGGCTCTGGACAACCTACCAAGGGGCTGTTACCCACGATAACTTGCCAGTCATACCACCCTAGAAGGTTCATTAGCTACACAATTTCTGTTAGAACCATCGAAAAGTGAGTCAATGCAAATAGTGTGCAGATTCTTAGACTTAAAATCCCCTCAAATCAGAGGGTGGGTTCATAAGTCATGTACTATCACCCCAACTTATTTAACCAATTAAAATTTGAATTTAGATTGGTGAGGACTTGATAAAAAAATCCACATTTCAGTGGACACTCAGGCTGATTAAGCCTGAAGATCTGAAGGGTCTAAGTGTTTAGATCCTACTGTATTTTTCCCTAATGTTCAAAAATCCTAATGCCCAATTATTCTTTCGTAATTTAATTTTTTTTAATAAAGAGAAAAGTAAGTAGAATTTACAAGAATTCCACAGAGTTGACAATATGATTCAGAAATGAATCCACCCCCCCATGCCTAGTTGATGCAATGTCCTCATTGAAAATAAAATGCATGAGAAGCAAGGTGGAATGAAGAAAATATCACCTGTATTCCATGATGCTCGGGTCAGCTCGGAGTCAAACTATACAAGTGCTGAGTTTAATGCCATTAGCTAGGTGAAGTCCAGTCGAAGAAGTCACATTAAGGTTAAAGCAACCTTATCGAAGATGGGTTTTGGAGAAACATGATCAACATAAGGTTTTAGACGATGTCCGTTGACATTAAAAGAATTACCCATCTTTGGGTTAGAGATCTCAACGGCTCTGTTGAGAAATATTCGATTGATGATGAACGGGCCATCCCACTTTTACTTAACCTTGCCATGAAAGAGCTTAAGTAGAGAATCAAAGAGCCAGACCTTTTGGTTCGACTCAAAGCTTTTGCGGGAAATCAATTGGTCATGAAGAGCTTTGGTCCGAGCCTTATAGATCTTGTAATTCTCATATGCATCATTGACAAACGCCAGTTTATCATCATTCTTATGCATTAAAACAAACCTAGCTCTTAGGATTTTACTCCGCAAATGGGTTTTTGGGCTGCATTTAGGCATAAATTAGGTTAGGCATGCGTTGCATTTTTTTATTGTCTTTTTCATATATTTTTGTGAGTGTTAGGGATGAACAGATATACAGATCCCTAAAACCATAGCACTCAAGAAGGCAAATGGTGAAGGAGAAGCTCCGACTAGTTGGAACTCAGCTTTATCTAGCTCACCAAAGCTGAAACCTAGCTCACTTGAACTAGGGTTAACTCATTCCAGCTCCATTCAGCTAATCTCAACTGAATGGCAACTCAAGAGAGTTAATCATAGCACACCCTAGCTCAAGTCAGCTCAGATCCAGCTCAACTTTGCTGAGTCCAGCTCATCTCAGCTCCCACTAGTCCACAGGGAGCTCTAGCTAGCTCAGCTGAGTTGATAGGAGTTCACCCTAGCTTAGACCCAGCTACATCCAGCTCCACTCAACTGCAGCCAGCTGAAGAAGAACTCATCCCAGCTGAGGAAGCTCAAGTCCAGCTCCCAGGGACTCAGCTTAGCTCAACTCAGTTGAGTTAAGCTACCTTAGTTGCCTCAACCAGCTTGATCCTCCCCGGGAGCACTAGACCCAGCTCACCTCAGCTCATTATGGTAGAAACCAGCTCACTTTAACTTGGCTTAGCAGCAAGCAAAGAACTAGCAAGCTATGCCAACTAGAGTTACTCCATGCCAGCCTCTTCAGTAGCTACCAGCTCCAGTTCCAGCTCCAGACTTCTCCTCCTCAGCTCCTCTCTTTAGACCTTAGTTCACATTACCTACTCCTCTACTTCATAGCTGGCTTAGCTTAGCTAGCATCCAACTCCTTGGCCATCCACCACCTTCAACTCAACCCTAGCTAGCTCCATCAACTAAGCTCACCTAAGCTAGCTATCCTACTCCAAGTAGGTGCCACCACCATCACACCCCTTCACCCCATCACCACTACCAAAAGCCACCTATTTTCCCTCCAAAATAACCTTCTAGAACCCTTCCCTTTTGGCGCCAACTTTCCCTCCAAAATTCCCTTCATCTCCACCATACACCTCTCCTTAAATCCATCTCCACCATCCACCTAACCCCCCTTCTAGAAGACCCAAGGTTGGCGCCAAAATGGTGGTGTCTCTCCACCACCAAAAGCCACCAACATGACCATAACTACCCCCTTAACACTCCTTGGGTTGGTGCCAAATGCCCTTGGCCATAGGATCCCCAACCACCTCCATCCTTCCATCTTAGCCCTCCATTTCAAGAGGCACCTTAACCCCCCATCCTACCCTATAAAAAGACCACTACCCACCACCATTCAAGGCATCCTTGGCTAGCAAATACACTCTCATATTCTACCTAGAAGCCCATGCACAAGAGAGAAGAAGAAGAAGAAGATTAAGGGGATATTCTGTCCCCATAGTGCCTTCCCCTCTTCCCTTCTCCCTTGAGTCACGCCAGCCAAAGGAGAAGCCAGGAAAGGAAGGTCTTTGGAGGAGATCTTGAAGGTGGTCCACCCCACCTTGGAGGAGCTTTTGAAGGTGGTGCACTCCCACCCCTTGGAGGAGAGCATTGAAGGTGGTAGCTTCTACCTTGGAGGAGCCCTTAAGGAAGGAGAAGAAGGAGGCCCTCTTTTCAATCCAAGGAGCAGCTAGGCTTGGAGCAAGAAGACCCCCTTCTCCACCAATTTTTGCAAGAGGATTTGTGTTTCTTTCATTGCTTTTAGATTTTTTCATTTCTAGTAGAAGCATTCCTCTACTTGTCTTGGAAAAAGAACAAAAATTCTAGTTAATCAAATTACCTTCTTTTACTTTCTATTGCAATTGTTGTTTTGGTTCTAGCACTTGTTTCTCCTCTTCTTCCTAATTACTCTAGGCCTCCACTTGCCTAAAGTGAGCTTAGGAAGAAGATGTATCTATCTTTTTAGTTTTAGTTAAGCAATTATAGGTGTTAGTACTTTCCGCTACAATTCGCATTTTGCCCTCGTCTTTTCAAAAGAAAAAAAAATTACATATTTAAAATACCAAAAAGAAAGCTGAGATGTGTTTTTAGCAAGAGAATTGAATTGCAATTTTTGCCTCCTTGGACGACCCTAGATACCCCCTATCTAGGTTTATAAATTTAAAAGCGTATGCAAATTCACGTGTTACAACGACGTTAAAAACACGCTTTTACAAATCACGCGTATTTCGTTATCACTTTTTGGCACCGTTGCTAGGGAGGCACGGCTTTGCATTAGTTAATTTTCTCTTGCTTGATGTGGATCTCATCCCCTTCTCTTTCTCTCTTTCGTGTGTGCAGGAATTACAGCGGGAAGGTGGGAATTTGGAAGCGAAAGCCTAAAGTTCCTTTTCTTCCCATCGATTTCAGGTTGGTTCCCCATCACTTGTCACACTTAACCTAAAAAACTACCAAAATACACTAAACTTGGCTTTCAGGACCATAAACAACTTAACTAAGTGGAGTGTTGTATTTTAAAATCCATTGTTTGCTTGAATGCTTCTTTAACACCACTCCATTGCAAGTATTGGTGTTTTATTTTTTTGGTCCAGATTTCTGTCCGGAATTGAAAAGTCGATTCCTAATATCACAAGCTTATAAAATAATAAAATTTTATACAGTGATTCCCAATTAAGCTAGGGACATCTGTTCCAAATTTCAAATCAATTGGATTTGTATTTAATTTTTAAAAATTCGTGGACTGCAGAGGGGTCATACCCTCTAATCTTCCTATTTTGCTATTGTCTGTGAATTTTTAGAATTTTTATACTCATTTAATTTTTGTGAAATTTAGCTTGCTGGAATCCTTGTAAAATTTTACACATCATATAAAATCACAAAAATTGTCTGAGGTCGATGATAATACTAAAAAGTCCACAACACCCATGAGTATCATTTCTAGACTTTGACACCAGTACAATTAAAAATTCGAAACAATTATCAAACAAATTCCTAAAATCTTACAAAAATCTTTTCTAGAATCCTTGTTTAATTTCACTCAAGGTAGTTGTGTGGTTACATTGTTTGGACCACTATCTATTCAAAAAGCCTAAAAATAACTCATTGGTAGTTAAATTTCTGTCCTAGGGACAATTGGCTTAGGGTTTCCTTCTTTCTTTTTATAGACTCAATTTAAAGGAAATATACAATCACCCATACAACTTGTTTTTCCTTTGATTGTGGATTTTCAAACTTGTTTGAAAATTTAACTAGAGAAACCCTAAAACACATTCAATTAAATTGAATCCTAAATGACATAAATACAAAAAATTGTGCGGCAACTTGATTTTCATTGGAGCCACTCTCCAATTCCTGCACACACACCAAAAAAATTGAAATAACAGGGCAACAACCCAATTAATGCCCTCCGCATTCCGTGTACATTGTAGTATCCTAGACCTAATTAAAACTTGTAGCAACTTGACCCCTAAGGCTTCATCAACTTAGGCTTGCTATCTAGGTCTTAAGTTTTCTTTAGTTAGTACCAATTCTGTCATCTATATCTGGTGTTCAGGCTGAGGGGCTGTGTCAAACGACCAGGCGCGGGTTTGGACAAGCACCTGGGGTTTTCCCTGGGAAACGTTTGGGCCCAAACCTCCCCTTTAGCAACTTGGCTAGATTTGTTGATAGAACGGGTATTCACTATTGACTACTTATTTCCTACATAGACCAAGTCTTAGGTTTATTATTAGGGAGTCGCATTTAAGTTGGGTCAAGTTTTGGTTGTTTGATTTGCACACTTTCTCTCATCTTTTTCTCTTCTCCTCCCCTCCCATTTCTTCCATTTTGCACGGGCGACGGTCCAAAACTCCACACTTGCAGGGACCACTTGATTTTGCCTCCCCAAAAAAGAAAAAAAAAAGACTTTTCCTGCATTCTTCCTCTTCTTTCAAAATGGAAAATCAAAATTGGTCCTCTAACCCACTTGCCAATTTTTCTTTACCCTATTTTTCCACCCAGGAGCTACTTAATCTGGTCCCTCCACCTAATCTCTACTCTATCATGGCTCAGCTACAAGTTAAGCAACAACAGTTGCGTAAGGATTTAACAAACCTGGCCAACCAAGGGAGTCCTTCCACACCTGCCCAAGCCCCACACATTCCACATCTCACCCCTTTTAACACCCGCAAGGGAGAAAATCTGCATAAATCTCGTGCTGAGTATAATTATTATTCTGAGGCTTTCTATGGTTCAACAGGGAATTATGTTTATCCCAAGAATCACCCCACCCAAAATATCCCTACTTTCCAGGAGAAATTGAAAAATTCCTCAAATGGGGGGAATTATCCGACTCACTCCTGGACCAATCCGGTTCCACTCCAACAACAGAACCCGTTTGGAGGGTATGGTTCAAATCAGAGTTATCAATCTGGGCAATCTCAAGAAGACATTAATGCCCAGATGATGAAAACCCTGCAGGAGTTACAAAGAAAAACAAAGGAAACAACCTGTCTTACTAACAATCTCGGGATATTCCGAATCAAAGACCTGCAGGACACTCACCATCTCAACATACACAAAACTTTATTAATCACAGGAACCAACACCCGAGTGGCTACCAACATCAGAACCACATGGTCCAGCCTCCTATTAACCCAATATCACAGCACCAACCTAGTTTCTATCAAATTCAGGCCCCCCCACCTCCTCCTAGTGATCACCAAGCTGCGTATGCAGAGACTTTGAGGAGTGAGGAAACCACCATGGATTTAAGGCCTTCACAATCAAATGATGAAACTGATTCTCAACCAACGCAGATTGACCCGCTAACCTCAATAAGGAAGAAGAAAAAGAAATCCCAAAAACACTTGATTCAAACCTTATTTCCCACTTTCAAAAACTGCAATCCAACAATCCAAAATTAGAGCCCTCTGGCCACAATCCTTTGGACTTATTTGAGCAAGTCGAGAGGAATATTCCCTTCCAAGATTCTCCCCATGCCTCTAAAAAATTTACTGCAAAAGGGCATGATCATAATCTAGAAAGGTTGGTCCCTTCAAAGACAGCTAGCCCAGTTTTTCAGAGCAAGCTGCCTTTCACAAAAAAGGACCAGGGCACATCACTCATCTCAGTTGTCATAAATGACACCATTTTTTTTCGTGCCTCTCTCGACTTAGGTACCTCTAGTAATCTCATCCCCCTGTCTTATTTGAGGAATTTCAATTTAGTGATTTAAAACCTACTAAGGTTCAATTTCAATTGGAAGACCAATCTACCATTCAATCGCTAGGAGTTGTTGAGGATAGTATTATCAAGGTCCGGAATTGTCTATTTTCGATAAATTTTCTAGTCCTTGACATAGAGGTACCTAAAGCTCTCATTAATGCCATCCTTGGAAGACCTTTTTTATTATGGTAGTAGCTAATATCAATTGTCATTTTGGGAAAATGAATATAAGTTGCAGTAACCAAACCTTCTCATTAGATTTATTTCAAGCTTCCAAGAGGTCCATTGATCACAAAATTTTTGAGGACACTAATAATAAAATGGAAGCAGTATTTGAGACGTCTATGTTGATCCAATCTCATTCATCTTTGACCACTATTGATCTAGATTTTATTGATTCTTATTCTAAGGATAATTATGTGGTCCAAGACTTTCCATATCAACTAGGGTTTAACTTTCCCCCTTTTCATCTTCTTGATTTTTCACCAAAAACATCCACACTAACTTCACCCACCCTACATCTCATTGACTCCATTCCCCATCCCTTTCCATTGGACCTATCACCCGACCCACCAGAATCTGGCAATTTACAAGCACTTAAACCATGGCCAGATCCGGGTCATTTTTCCATTTCGCTATTTTATTTTGATCCCTTTATCTTTACCACTCATCTTTTTAGGGATCTTGAGGAAGACACTTTTATTTCGGGCATCCAAGTGTCCAACTATTTACATGATTTTCCATCTTCTGTGCATACCTTCAAGCCTGGCTGAATGGAGTAAAAGATAGCACTGGATGGGAGGTAACCCATCATTTTTTCCTACTTTCCTTTTTTCTTCTTTTTCCAGGTTTTGATCATCCTAAACCCGACCGTTCTACAGTAAGGTGATCCCTTTTCCCACCTAATGCATGAGGACATGGCATATCTTAAGCATGGGGGTGTGTTTTCAAATTTTGACGATCGATTTAGGATGTTCAAAACCTAAAAATATGCATTTTTCTTTAATTTATTTCCTGCTTGCATACCTAAAAAAGTAAAAATGATGAAAAACTTTTTGAGGAAAAATTTTTGAAATCAGGAATAAGGTTGAAAAACTCACTTTTGGTACAATGGGATTTAATCTTTAACAAACTAGGGATGAGGATGCGGATCTAATCATTAGAATTTCGAGGCCTATTTTAAACTAGATCAGATATCCTTCTCTAAAATTTCACCTGAACTCATGATAGTTCAGGTGACTTGATCCTATTTTGTAATTTGGAAAGTATTTGGCTTAGTTTATGATTCAAAAACTTGCATGTCTTGAGGAACTTCTTGTGTCAATTTTCACACACAAGCCAACACTTAAAAAAACAACTAAAAATTTGAGAAACTCCCTTGTTTGGACTTAGTAAAAGTCTGAAGCAGATCATTGGTTTGAGTTTCCACTGCCGAGAAGGAGGAAAATGCCTCCTTTGAGGACGCGATGTCAACATGTTACCGCCTCGGCACTGCTCCATATCTATATTTCATATCTTTAGATAGAGCATTAAAGCTCATTTTAGCAGCTCAAGTGTCTTGGATAGTGCTCTACCTATAGGGTCGAAGCAAGAGCTTGAGTTTGCTTGGAGCGCCCCTCTACACCGCATTGTGTTTTGGGGTTGTGAGCTTCTGGGTGGTGTCATGGACAGTGCTATCCTGAAGTACTGGCGCCAGAGCCCCCTCAAGGATTGGTAATGGGAATGACGATCCTGACACATCTGTTGTAAGACTAAGCTAAAAATAAGTATGGGGGTGAAAAAAAAAAGAAGTAATAATAAATAAATTAACACGCCCTTATAAATGTTGGCTTTTCACTAGCACAGAAATAAGGTTTTAAAGGATTTTTGCAAGTTGCGAATCATATTCATGAGCTAGAAAAATCCTAAAAAAAAAAATTTCAAGTCATCTAAATTAACAAAGGGTTAATTTGTGAATTTTCCGGTGGATATATTGATCCCATTTTATCTAAATGTTGGATCTTCAACAAATCATGTACCTCCTGTGTTTAGATCAACCAAGGTCCCTCAATCTTTTTCTCCTCAAAAGTCAAAAAAATTAAATTTCCCAAAATTCCATTTTCCAAAAAATTTGAAGTTTTGCTAAGAGACTAGCAAAAGATAAGCATGGGGGTGTGATAAACGGCAGTTTATCATCATTCTTATATATTAAAACAAACCTAGCTCTTAGGATTTTACTCCGAAAATGGGTTTTTGGGCTGCATTTAGGCATAAATTAGGTTAGGCATGCACTGCATTTTTTTATTGTATTTTTATATGTTTTTGTGAGTTTTAGGGATGAACAGATATGCAGATCCCTAAAATCATAGCACTCAAGAAGGCAAAAGGTGAAGGAGAAGCTCCGACTAGTTGGAACTCAGCTTTATCCAACTCACCACAGCTGAAACCTAGCTCACTTGAACCAGGGTTAGCTCATCCCAGCTCCATTCAGCTAATCTCAGCTGAATGGCAGCTCAAGAGAGTTAATCATAGCACACCCTAGCTCAAGTCAGCTCAGATCTAGCTCAACTTTGCTAAGTCTAGCTCATCTCAGCTCCCACTAGTCCATAGGGAGCTCTAGCAAGCTCAGCTAAGTTGAAAGGAGTTCACCCTAATGCAGACCCAGCTACATCCAGCTCCACTCAACTGTAGCCAACTGAAGAAGAACTCATCCCAGCTCAGGAAGCTCAAGTCCAGCTCCCGGGGACTTAGCTTAGCTCAACTCAGTTGAGCTATGCTACCTTAGCTACCTCAACTAGCTTAATCCTCCCTGGGAGCACTAGACCCACCTCACCTCAGCTCATTATGGTAGAAGCCAGCTCACTTAAACTTGGCTTAGCAACTAGCAAAGAGCTAGCAAGCTATGCCAGCTAGAGTTACTCCATGCCAGCCTCTTCAGCAGCTGCCAGCTCCAGTTCCAGCTCCAGACTTCTCCTCCTCAGCTCCTCTCTTCAAACCTTAGCTCACATTAACTACTCCTCTACTTCAAAGCTAGCTAAGCTAGCTTAGCTTAGCTAGCATCCAACTCCTTGGCCATCCACCACCTTCAACTCAACCCTAGCTAGCTCCATCAACTAAGCTCACCTAAGTTAGCTATCCTACTCCAAGTTGGCGCCACCACCATCACACCCCTTCACCCCATCACCACTACCAAAAGCCACCTATTTTCCGTCCAAAATAACCTTCTAGAACCCTTCCCTTTTGGCACCAACTTTCCCTCCAAAATTCCCTTCATCTCCACCGTACACCTCTCCTTAGATCCATCTCCACCATCCACATAACCCCCCTTCTAGAAGACCCAAGGTTGGCGCCAAAATGGTGGTGTCTCTCCACCACCAAAAGCCACCAACATGACCATAACTACCCCCTTAACACTCCTTGGGTTGGTGCCAAATGCCCTTGGCCATAGGATCCCCAACCACCTCCATCCTTCCATCTTAGCCCTCCATTTCAAGAGGCACCTTAACCCCCCATCCTACCCTATAAAAGGACCACTACCCACCACCATTCAAGGCATCCTTGGCTAGCAAATAAACTCTCATATTCTACCTAGAAGCCCACACCCAAGAGAGAAGAAGAAGAAGATTAAGGGGATATTCTGCCCCCTTGGTGCCTTCCCTTGTTCCCTTCTCTCTTGAGTCACGCTAGCTAAAGGAGAAGCTAGGCAAGGAAGATCTTTGGAGGAGATCTTGAAGGTGGTCCATGCCACCTTGGAGGAGCTTTTGAAGGTGGTGCACTCCCACCCCTTGGAGGAGAGCATTGAAGGTGGTAGCTTCTACCTTGGAGGAGCCCTCAAGGAAGGAGAAGAAGGAGGCCCTCTTTTCAAGCCAAGGAGCAGCTAGGCTTGGAGCAAGAAGACCCCCTTCTCCACCAATTTTTGCAAGAGGATTTGTGTTTCTTTCATTGCTTTTAGATTTTTTCATTTCTAGTAAAAGCATTCCTCTACTTGTCTTGGAAAAAGAACACAAATTCTAGTTAATCAAATTGCCTTCTTTTACTTTCTATTGCAATTGTTGTTTTGGTTCTAGCACTTGTTTCACCTCTTCTTCCTTATTACTCTAGGCCTCCACTTGCCTAAAGTGAGCTTAGGAAGAAGATATATCTATCTTTTAAGTTTTAGTTAAGCAATTATAGGTGTTAGTACTTTCCGCTACAAATCGCATTTTGCCCTCGTCTTTTAAAAAAAAAAAAAAATTACATATTTAAAATACTGGAAAGAAATTTGAGATGTGTTTTTAGTAAGAGAATTGAATTGCAATTTTTGCCTCCTTGGACGACCCTAGATACTCCCCTATCTTGGTTTATAAATTTAAAAGCGTATGCGAATTCGTGTGTTACAATGACGTTAAAAATCTGCTTTTACAAATCACATGTATTTCGTTATCAATCATTTCTAAGCTCCTCCAACTCAGGTAGTTTGAGCTTCCTGGTCTTTCCAGCTAAGCTTAGATCAAAGTTGCATTTCTTGATCGCCTAGAATGCTCGATGTTTAATCTCTATGGGTAAATGGCATGCCTTTCCATACACCAGATGAAACGGTGACATGCCGATAGGCATTTTGTACGTCGTAGGTAGGCCCAAAAAGCGTCCTCAAGCTTTTGAGTCCAATCTTTTCAATCAGGCCTAACCATCTTCTGTAGGATGTTCTTAATCTCCCGATTGGAGATCTCAGCCTTTCCGCTCATATGAGGGTGGTAAGGTGTGGAGATTTTGTGATTTACCCCATATTTTGCTAGTAAACTACGAAACTGGGCATTTATGAAGTGAGTACCACCATTGCTAACAATGGCCCTTAGAATCTCATACCAATTGAAGATGTTCTTTTTGACGAAATCAATGACCATTTTGCGGCCAATGGTTTGGGTGGGAATAGCCTCGATCCACTTGGACACGTAATCAACTGCAACGGGAATGTACTGGTGTCCAAATGAAGGGAGGAAGGTTCCCATGAAATCGACGCCCCAAATGTATTTCAACAAGAAGGATAGGGTTTAGAGGCATCATATCTCTCTTGGTTATGCTCCCAAGTGCCTTGCAATAGGAACACGACCTCAAGAATTCCTGGGCATCCTTGAATAAAGACGACCAATACAATCTAGATTGAAGTATTTTTGCAGCCGTCTTTTTCCCAAAGAAATGTCCACCACACGCAGATGCATGGTAGAACTCAAGTATGTTTTCAAACTCATTGTTTGATACACATCAGTGAATAATCTGATCAAAGCCGATGCGATACAGTTCAAGGTCATCCCAGAAGTAAAATTTAGTTTCAAATTTAAGTCTATCCCGTTGTTGCTTGGTACAATCTTAGGGGATTTGACTAACAGCCAAATAATTTACTATGTCTACAAACCAATGGGTTTGAACACCTAAAACTGCCAGAATAGTCTCGTTCGGAAAAGTATCAGTAATCGGAATATCCAGATGAGAATCACTTAGAAGCCTCGAAAGATGATCTGCCACCACATTCTATGCCCTGGATTTATCTTTGATTTCAAGATCAAATTTCTTGAAGCAGAAGAATCCATCAAATGATTCGGGGTTTAGCATCCTTTTTGGCCAAGAGATATCTCAAGGTTGAGTGGTCGGTGAAAATTATAACGTGAGACCCTAAGAGATAAGCCCTGATTTTTTCTAAAGTAAATACTACAGCTAGCAATTCGGTCATGATCCTAAGAGATAGGCCAAAGAGATAGGCCTCATCTAGAGTTTTGCTAGTGTAGTAGATGACAGAGGGCTTTCTGTCGATCTTTTGGCCCAAAACAACCCCAACCGCGTAATTAGAAGCGTCGGTCATGATCTCAAATGGGGTTGTCCAGACTGGTGGTTGCAACATCGGAGCATAAGTGACTGCCATTTTAAGAAAATCTAATGCCTTGCGGCATGATTCGTTGAACTCAAACGGCGTATCTTTGGCAAGAAGGTTGCTTAGAGGATGAGTAACCTTAGAGAAGTCCTTGATGAACCTCTAATAGAATCTCACATGACTGAGAAATGTGCGGATTTGTTTGACAAACATGGGAGGAGGAAGTTTAGAAATAGCATCAACCTTAGCTTTTTCAACTTCAATTCCCTGTTCAGAGATTACATGACCCAAGACGATACCTTCTTATGTCATGAAATGGCTCTTTTCCCAGCTAAGGACCAATCTTGTTTTGATGCAACCTTTAAGGATCAATTCGAGATTAGCCAGGAAAGATTCAAATGAGTCTCTGAAAATAGAGAAATCGTCCATGAAAACTTCCATAAACTCTCCCACCATGTCAGAAAATATGGCCAGCATACACCTTTGAAAAATCACTGGTGCACTGCAAAGCCCAAATGGCATTCTAAGGAAAGCAAAGGTTCCATAGGGATAGGTGAAAGTCACCTTTTCCTGATCCTCAGGGTGGATAGGGACTTGATTGTATCTTGAGTAATCGTCTAGGAAGTAGAAGTACTTTTGCCCAACTAATCTTTCAAGGATCTAATCGATGAAGGGCAAAGGGAAATGATCCTTTTTGGTGGCTGTGTTCAGCTTCCTGTAATTGATAAAGAGTCTCCAGGAGGAAGCTGAACAAGTTGTGACAGATTCTCCTTTCTCGTTAGTCACAACGGCAATCCCAGCTTTCTTGGGAATAATTTGCACAGGGCTTACCCATGGACTATCCAAGATCAAATAGATGATTCCTGCATCGAGACACATAATTATTTCTTTCTTGACCACTTCTTGCATATTAGGGTTTAGTCTCCTCTGCATCTGGCGCGAAGGGCGAGATCCATCTTCCATGAAAATTCTGTGATTGCAGTAAGATGGCTCTGATTGCACAGCAATCATAGGCCTTAATTCGCCTGAATTAAGCCAAAACCTTACTTAACATTAACATTCTACATCGCTGTTGATATATGTATTTTATGCATAAAACTATGCTATTTGAGAGGTATCACTCATTGCAGGCTATTCGGGGCTACGGACGGCCAATCCAACTGCATGGATCTGTTCAGAACTTCGATGGGAGTCCAATGCTTCCAAGATCGCATCAATTAGACTCCTGTAGCACCCTAGGGAATCCACAAAATATTAAGAGCCAAGGGGCAAATTAAAGAAGATCTAAACCTCATATGACAAATCCAACCGCACGGATGGATCTGGATCGATGTTCGTAGCCCAATGGCGTAGTAAACAATTCAATCGGAGGCCTACAACACCAGATACATGGAAAAGAAGATGAACGGCCATGATGGTGCCATGTGGCGCCATCACAGCCGCTCCCTCACCACCGCCCCATCCAGGAAGGACACATCGCACATTGTGGACTGTTGGATCTTAATCCAATGGCCACGAGCTGACACATCACCTACCTAAATTGGATAAGGATAAATGGAAACTAACAAGTATATATAACAAAAGGTTTGCGTAGAGCGTTGGCTCGCACGTGCGTGCGTAAGCATGGGATGCGGGCTCAAGCCGTGAGTTGCGCAAAAATTGATGTGGCATTGGCTGTGCAGGTGTGTGTAGGTGCAATTACGTGATCGGAGGGCAGAGGTGCGACCACGTGGCGCGATCAGAGCACACTGCGGACGAACATGCAATCACAGGCGATTTATGAGATTTGGAAGGTGAGGGAAGTGCGTGTAAGCGGTTCGATTATAAGATCGGATGGCTGAGGTTGAAGCACTCAGAAGAGGTGAGCGACAAAGGCAAAAACATGAAGGGCGCGCGCGGCGATCTGTAGCCGTGCGATGGAGGATCAATACTCCACAGAGCACCATGTGGCAGAATCAAAGTGAACCTAGGGAAAAAGAAGGATTTGGAAGGTTTCTGCACTAGATTAACGGGGCCAAATGTCATTTTTACCCCCTGCCGAAGCTATGAAAAGAGCCCAAAGGGCCCCCCTTTGGAGTCATTCCTTCATTCTCTTCTTCCTCCTTCAACATTTCTTTCTTCTTTTTCTTCTTCCTATCTTCTCTGCATATGTCTCTGCATCCCCGTCTGAAGCGTTCGTTGGGCCACCCCGATGGATCGTTGCTGCTCTTCTCAGCCTCTCCAAAAGGCCACCACGAACAACCCGTGGTGCCCATGTTCTGTTACAACAGTAGTTTGTTTTATGTTTTATTCAAATACATGTATCCAGTTTATGTTCGATCTCTTCTTGTGATATAAATATTGTGATTGATTGTTCTTTCTACTTAGCCTTTATATTTGAAATAAATGCATGAAATCAAAAGTGCTTTCTGCCTCCTTGTGATCGACTGGGACTCACCAATTTCGTAAATTATTTGCTCGAGACGTATTTCGTGCTATATTACAATGTGCTCATCTTTTACGCGATCTATGCTGCGAACAAATTGGTGCTATTGCCAGGGAGGCAAGGCAACTTTTGATTTTATCTCTAATACAATAGTTTTGTGTGCAGGAACAACATGAAGCAACAAACGAGGAAAAGTAGGCACTGCAAAAATCAGGTGCACGCATTCCTATTAGAAATTTGGCCAGAAATTAAGTGCCATATTTAAAATTCAATAGCCGTGATTCTAATTCTCCAAAAATCCAAAAATTTGGACTGGAACTAGAACTTCAAATTATCTTTCCAACACCACCTTTCCCAAAAATAAATTCCTTCTATAGCATTTTTAAAAATTTATGGAGTACATACTAGTCAGATTGCTTGAAAATGACACTTTTATGATCTTTAAAAATTAATTCTAACATACAAATTAGATTGACTCAAAATTTGTGGGGTATGAAAGATAATCAAATTAGTTTTCAATGTCATATTTTTACAAAATTTTTGGAGCATATTTGATATAGTTTCAAATAGAAAAACCAACATGGGGTCTAAATCCATGATTTGACCCCTGATTAGCTAAAAATTCATAACTAATTGTTCGAAATAGAAAAATTTTTTGAAAAATACTCTTTGCAAATCTTATTGCAAAAGGAATCTTCTTGCCAAGTTTCAAATCATTTGGATTCCATCTCACCTTAGAGTATACTTTGGAATTATGGTCTACAATTTAGAAAAGAACTTAGAAGTGTATGAGCCAATAGGACCACATTGACTAACTTGGACTCCGATGAGCCCAAAAGTTAGTCGGTGAGGCGTGCCACCATGTGGATTGCCCACCATCTACTACATTGAAGAAACAGGTTAAGAATTCACAAAAATACATCAAATAACCTGCATTTGGCTTGAAAGTACTGGGTAGTTCCAACCTCTCCTGCAAAACCTAGTGACTAAGCTTGCGGGGCAATCTCAAACGACTGCGGTTGCTGGGTAACAGAACCAGAGGCAAAAGTCGAAGGAAGAACCTTCCTCATAGTCCCCTCGTAACCGACTGGCTGGGTTAGCCTGAGAGGTGGGAATTCCTTACAATTGGTCTCTAGCCAAATTTTAAATAACACAAACTTAAATGAAAAATCTGGTCATCTGATCTAAAGGACCACTCTGATTAACAAGGCCTTAGCCTTGTTCTGCGCAATCATGGGTCCTAATCAAAATAAATAATGTCTGAACCAAGCTTAATTTGTGGATGTTGCACTCATATCATGCATATCATGCATTGCATTAGTCTATTTAGAATAAGATGAGATATCCTGCTATTTAATGGTTTTTATTACTATTTGCAGGTAATAAAGTGATCCAGGATGGAGATAGTGGAATAAAGCAATAAAGGAAGGAGAAGACTAATCCAAATAAGAGAAGTGAGGAGGATAGCCTTATCCCTACCCGTAGAAAGCCTAGGACAGCCTTCCCAAACCAAAAGCCACCTCCATTAGGACACCTTAGCCTCAAAACCCAAACATGGATAGCACTATCCATGTTCTTATCCACCCTATCCCTCTCCCAAACATTTTGGAACCAAAACCCACCTTAAAAACCCAAAACCCACTCTCCAGCACCTTTTAAGATGTCCAGACATCTGGCTGGACGTCTGATTTCTTCTGAATAACAATTCGAGAAGGCAGAACTCATACTGACATAGAATTAGATGTCTAATTTAATGACCATACATCCAATTTTGTAATATAAGACGTCTGTCCACAATTCTAGATGTCTGATATTGCTCTCTTGTTCCTAATTTTGGTGTTGGAAGTCCTAGCTTGCCTATTTTGACCTAGGAACCCCACCAGACACACTAGGAGACCTAATTAGAGACCTCCTAAGCCTAGTCCACTATCCATAGCCCTACTTATCCTATCCATAATCCAATTGAGCCATCCCATACTAATTGGGTGCATCTACAGTTGATTGGGTGCACCTGAACCCAATTTGATCCACCCAGGATCTAATTGACTCAAACCTACTAGGGTTCCCCTAGCCTAATAACATGCACACATCCAATTAGACTTGACCTAGACCTAATTAGGTTCACTCCTATCCAATTAGACTTTCCTAAGCCTAGTTAGGTCCATACCCACCTAATCTAGATTGACCCAACCTACTTATCACCTAATCCTTCCAAAACCCACAATCTAGTCCTACGAAAAATACACACCCACACCCACACACACACACACACACACACGCCTTCCTATTCTACCCCTACCAAATCCATGCACACTCTCTTGGAAACCCTAAAAACTTGTGTCAAACCTAGATCCTAAAAAGGTGGCATTAGCTATTTTTGGAGCCATAAAAAGTGGCAACCAAATAGAGCCTTCTCATAAGAACAAAGAGAGAGCCACAAAATTGGACTCCATCTCCATTCACTCTCTTCCTCTGTCAACTTGTGACCATACCTCCTCCTCTCCCTCTCAAGTCCGTCCTCCTCCTCCAAGGCCCCCTCCATGGATGGCTAGGAAGAAGCTCTCCTCCAAGCTTCTTCAAGGGTGGCAAGAAGAAGAAGAGTGTAAGGATGCAACACCTTCTCCTTTCTTCTTGTGGGCATGCCCTCTTCTTCCCCCATAGAGGATCCATGCCCCCATTTTCTTTTCCTCTTAGATGACCATAGAGAAGACCCCCCTCAAGGTCTTCTCAAGGAAGACCATTGGTAGAGAAAGGGTGCAACATCCTCCTCTCTCCACTTGTGTGCACACACCCATCCTCCTCCCTTTAGTGGATGGCAAAGAAGGCTTCTCCTTAGCCTCTCTTGATTGATCCCTCTCTTTAGTTTAGCTTTATTTCCATGTATCTAGATTTTATAGCGACTTAATTTTTGATGCATGATACTCATGTCTAATGGTTTTATATGCATGCTATTATCCTCAAGGCTTACAACTTTGATGCATGCTTATTAGTGTACTTAGGAGCATCCCATTTAGGTTTGTCACACCATGCATAGCCACCATGGCCCCACTTAGATGCACGTAGTCACTTAGGTTTTAAATAAGACGTCTAGATCTATGTTTCAATTTGTGTCTCAAAATAAAAACCAAAAAACACAAAAATGACAAAAAATATTAGGTTAAGTTAGATCTAGGTTAGAAAAGTGGATCCAAATCTTGATTCGTTTTCATGCCTCCCAGAGACGAACGACTAGGACTCAAGTTCTAAAAAGAATAAAATCTACGTGAGTTTCATAAACAATTAAATGTTTTGATCAAGGGTTTAGCGTGACTATACAATGATTTTCGACAATTTCAAAACATGCGAAAACACACTCGTCAAATGGTGTCAATGCTGGGGAGGCAATGCATGAGTTTAGATTTAGATTTGCTTAACTTCTGTTTGTTTTGGTTGTAGGTCAGGATAAGGATTTACGCATGCATCGACCCATGGTGAAGACCACAGGTATTTTCTTCATCCTCTCTTTGTTGCTTTCTTAGGTTAAAATATATATATATATATATATATATATATAAATTCAAATTCAATTTTTTTGATTTGAATTTACAAAAAAAAAAATGCTTTCTTTGGTGTGTGTTTTAACTTGAAAACTATTTAAACACACCAAAGTAAGATTTGGAAAATTGGCTAGAAATTATTGACGATTTTAAAAAATTTGTTGCCGTCAAATTAGGTGTCCACAAATCTTGGGATTCAGTGTGATATTTGGGTTTCAAATAGTCTTTCTAAATCCTCCTTTTATTTGGAGAAATTCGCACCATACGAATTTTAAAAATTCATATAGTGGAAGGGGGTCAGAACAATCTATACTCTAATTTTATTCAACTTCAAACAATAATTTTGACCTCTACATAAATTTGATTGACATGAAATTTGTGGAGTTGGAAGCCAATAAAACCTAGTTTTTTCTATAAATTTTCAAGAATTTTTAAATTTCGTTTGATACTGTTTCAAACTGCATTTCTCGTAGGAGATACATTTGGTCTATTTGACCCTCTGGAACATAAAACTTTGTGAAAAATTGTATGAAATAGTAAAAATATTAAAAAAATTTCTCTAAAAAAATTAATTAATAAAGAAGATCTCTACCAAATTTCATCTTCTTTTGATTTGTGTACTAATCTGGGGAGAGATTTCAAGTCAGAATATGGCCTGATTGCATATTCTTAGAGAAGCATAAACCCTAGGACATACAACTCTAGGGTTTAAATTTTTTTAGAGACCTAAATTGTCTTGATTCAATTTAGTTTCCGAGTAGGTGAGGTTGATTTCTTGATTGACCCCCTCAGTTACCTGAACTAAACTGATTTACATTTCAACTTTAGCAACCAATTAGGTCTATTTCACTTAGTAGTTGTGCATTAGGACCATTGTTTTCCTTGATTGGGTTCTACCACTTCTACCTTATTGGACTTAAAAGCATCACATAGACCTATCTGATATTAGGGTTTCCACACTAAGGTAGAGTACATTTGCATTCCATACTTAAAGGAAATTCATATAACAAATTGGGACTTGCAAAACTTGTGTGCTCCACTACAACCTTGTTTGAATTGACCTAAACAAGGAAACCCTAAAAGAAAAAAATTAATACAAGCACTTGAACCATAAAATCCACTACACCAATTAAAGCTTGTATTGAAAATCCTTTGTCAGTGCACTTCACACTCACAAACCAAATTTTAAGGGCAACAGCCCCAAAATGCCCAATCACTTCTAAGAGCACTCTAAGACCAAGACTAAAACTAATTAGATGTGCCCTAGACAGGACAAATTTACTTGGTAACTAAAATTTAATTGGGTAAAAATCAAGGCCTTGTCTTTTTGAACCAACTGGTGACAAGAAAGGTCGGTGCAGTAATCATGTTAACCTTTAGTGGTGTTCCACCATGAGGGGTGTCCTACGGGGTCTCACCATTCTGGCCAGCCAAGTAATTCAAGGGTTGGTTTAACCCAGTTCCATTTCAGGATACTAGGTTTAGATCCAATTAGGGTATATAATTTAAGACTAGCTTGTTTGCTTGATTTGGGGCTCTCTCATCTTTCTTCCTAGGCCTTTGCCTTAATTCCACCAGCCCCTTGTAGCTGGTTGTGTCTTCCTAAGGAAGACTATCTCTTATCTCTATCCGCATCTTTTCTCAAATATCCATGAACCCATATCATTCTTTTGACCCTCAGGGTCCTCCATCTCCCAACCCAACCATGATTTCGACTCCTCCTGTTTGGGAGACTCATCCTAACCAGCTGGGATATGATTTTCCTCATCCCCCAGCTTATTTAGAGCCTGAACCTCATGGATCCAACCCTTATCTAGATCAGAACCAATTGAAAGCCATAGTTACTGAATTCTGGGAACATAACAAGGACTATACGGATCAATGTGCTAAGCTCCTGGAGCAAATTAGACAATCCCAGGCACAATCTCAATCTTATCACTCCTCCTAGAAATAAAAGACTTGGAATAACCAGCCTAGTGGGTCTAGTGACCCATATTTTGGATCCACTAGCTACTCTACTGATTGATGCTACCATGGGGAGGCATCCTAGACTCGGACAACCCAAAAGGCACCTTTGGACTTAATCTGTGATTTGGGTAGATCATTTGAGGAATGCACCATTTCTGATACACCTGTACCTGATGATATATCACTAAGGAATTGGAATAATGGATCACAAGTACAGGACCACATAATAGGTTTTCAAACAACTCCCTCTATAGTCAACCCCACTCAGGGTGATGCACCTATTGATTCATATCCAGATTCATACAACCCTGAGTGGAGAAACAATCCTGATCTTTCATGGCCACCACAAAGACTGACTCAAACTGAACATCAATCTAGGCCATCCTAATATTCCACTCAAACCACTTTAGGGCAACCATCTAGTCCAACCCAACCCACAATCACCCTTGAGGATATCATGAACATTTTGTTGGACTTTGACAAGAAAAATGAAGAAAGGCTGACTAAGCTAGAAAATCAAGTGAAATTTCAAGGGGATCAAATCAAGAGACTTCAAGAATCACTTTATCCCCATATGCACACTCCTATTCTCCACCTATTCTTCCAACCCCTCCTCCAATCTATCATACATGCCATTGTATAGGGGCCAACTCTTTGGCCTCTAAAAGGAAGAGAAAAGCTAAGAGCTCACCCAAACGACCTAATTTGGGATCAACCAAAATTCATAAGACCAAACCCACATCCAGCTCTGACTCAGACTCTAGAGACAAAAAGAAGAAAAAGGCTTCTGAAGTTGATTTGACCTATTTACCCTTTCCTGAGGCCATAAAGAAAGAGTCACAAAAGAAGAAAAAGACTTGCACACCTAAAGAGGTGGTTTTATCAGCTAGCATAAGTGCATTTGTTTCTAGCACTCTACCACCCAAAAAGACCAACCCTAGAAAACCTTTCATATCTTGTGCCATCAAGGGATTCGCCTTCAATGGAGCCCTTGTAGATCTAGGGTCTTCCATTAGCTTGATAACTATAGCCCTTTTTGACTGCACTAGACTTGGAGATCTGCACCACACACCTGTCACCATTAGAATGGCAGATGGCTCCATCAAAAAACCTAAGGGGGTAGTTCAGGATGTGATTATTAAAGTGCAAGGTCTTAGCTTTCCAATTGATTTTATTATTTTGGACATGGATATACCGGAGAAGCTAAGTAATTCACCCATCATTTTGGGTCGACCTTTCTTGGCTATGGCCAATGCACGGATTGACTGTTACTCAGGATGTATGGAGATGAGTAGCGGCAATGAGAAGATTCACTTTGATATTTATGCAGCTGCTAAAAAAATGAAGTCATGGTATTTTATGGATGACACGGAAAGTGACTTGGAGGGCATTTCGAAAGAAACTAAGACAATTGACACCTGGGTTGAACCACATGACCCGAATCAACAATCCACTAGATCACATAAGTCACCCTCAATACCAAATCAAATCATTGATATCATGGTTGACTATCTTGATCAACCTAGCCCAATTCAAACCCCTGCCCCTTGCAATGAATCCCATATTACTCAATTGGTCAAAATGATTCATGAAATAAAATAAGCTAGTGCAAGAGAATATGATGATATAAGGAAAGAGCTTCATAGATCTAGGACGAGCAACAAAAATTAGAAATGTTTGAAATTTGGTCAGGTGTGTCACAACCAATTTGTGATTTGGTGGTGGTCATGTAGGATTCTATTGATCAAACACCCGAGGTGGATGATATTGATAATCCTATTGAAGTTAAAATGGAGATTTATTTGAGAATCTTGATCTTCATTTAAGGCCTGAATACCAATCATTTCATTTTGAGGAACTAAGCATTAAGGGACCTAAGTATGATTTTGTTGTATTTGGGAATACCCATGGAGACATTGATGAATTAATTCAAATGATCTCATACACGGAGCAACAAAATCAAAATGACTGTAACAACTCCTCAATCAATGATTCAACCCATTCCACTTTCATGGAGGGACTCACTACTAAATCTAATGCCCAACTTCATCTAAGTGAGGAGGAAATATCCCCTTATGAAAAGGATATTCAAGAAATTGAAATACTATTGGGGATAACATATGATGATTTATCAGAGGAAGTTAAAAATTTTGGGGAATCATGTGATAAATGGGAATTAGAATTGAAAATTTTTGAAGTGAAAAAAGAAGATGATGCCCAAATATCTTTGATAGAGATAGAGACTGATCACTGGACCTTGATTTCCAGATCTGACCACACTACTTGGGTCATGCCTTCCATTCATCACCATTATCATGACCCATATGACTTTACCCCACACGACTCTACCCATACCCCTACCACCCACATTCTCCATCACCTCTTCGGGATGCCTTCACCTTCATTTCTTCCAAGCACCCGTAATTATCCATCTTTCTTCTGTAGCATCTGGCTATAGATAATCCCATGCCCCATCTACATATTTTTCTGATTATTTGGGCTTGGAATTCATGGAGAGCTGGTCCGCATTTGTGGTCCGTTATTGGTGAATGGGACTAAAATTCTTATCATTTTACTCACTATTCTCAATACTCTATTGATATATCCTTTTTGAGTGTACGCCCAGCTGGAGGCGTTAATCTCAGCACTTATATATAGTATATTTTATTTGTCATATTTTCCCTGCATATTCAATTTTAGGTGTTGGAATAAGTGGAACGTCAAAATTAAAGAGCCATTCCAGGTGAACTCTACCCATTCACTCCCTGCCTTAATTTATTTTTAATTATATTCATGCATGAGGACATGCAAGAAAGTAGGCATGGGGGGCTAGTAATTGTAAACTGAAAATTTTTTTTTCTGCCAACACCTAGGAAAAATCTTTCATACATCATGCTAATTGCACTTTAGGGTCCTTAAATTAAGAACAACTGACTCCACCTCCAATGTTCCCATTGGAGATAAAAATCGTTCGCAACAACCACTTTTGACTCATCCATTCACCTTTTTCTTCTAAATTTAGGGTCAAGCTATATATAACCCGAATTAGGGAAATTTTTGAAGTGCAGCTTTGAAAGGTTGCAAATAGCATTTATATATATTGCATTCATGAATAAGATTTTTATCAAAAGAATGTATTATGGATTTTATTCTCTAGTTGATTCCTGTAATCTGGAATCCAATATAATTTTCACTCACATGTAGATTTTACAATGGATTCACGGTGAAAACTGATGAACGTCTTTAGTCTGTCGAGAAGTAGTGCTTCTTTTCCTAAACTCCCTGATAGTGTTTTGGGAGTCAAGCAAATTTTCTTCCAAAAATCCACCAAATAGTGTGAGATGAGAGTAGAGTGTACTGGTGCTCTAATATTAGTGCAAGGAATCTAGAATCCTAGATAATTAGGTGATGATATTCAAAGATTAGGCATAGTTTTCACTCTCAGTTCCTGCGTATACATTTTTGTGCGAAATATTGAAAGCCACCAAATAAGGCAAATACGCTGAGAGCGAGTTTTCATAAAACTAGGGCTAAGATGGATGGTTACGACCATTCTTCACGGAATCCTTGGCTGAAGAAGGGTATGGATGCCAAGGTCAGAAATACACCATCCTACCCATCTCTCCTGGTGCCGTGAGTAGGCACTTCCACCAAATAAGCCACCCAATATCTCTTAAGTATCACCAATCCCTAATAATGCCTCCTAAATAAAGTTCATGAATGTGTGGTAGCCTGTGTTGTGTTAAAAAAAATTATGCATAGAAAAAAAAAGAAGAAAAAGAAAGGAAATGAAAAAATGAAAAAAAAGAGAAAAAAATTAGAAAAAGAAGAAAAAGCAAAGAATAAGAGTGTGTGAATATATAGTGTTTATTTTAGTTGCATTAAGGCAATACCACCAAATAAATTTGAGATCCACCAAATATGGCCTTAACCTATCTTTCTATATTTCTGACCACCCAAATACTAGCTGAGGAATTTTGACTTAGTGTTAAGGTTATGAGAACTCAATTAAAGTGCTAATGCTAAGTGAGAGCACCAAATACGGATCATATGTGAGAATCTGGTGAGCTTGTGAGCTCTAAAAAAAAATAGAAAGAGAGAAAAAGAGAGAATGAATACAAAGAAACCAAAAGAGAGCATAGTTTTTCTTGTCTTTTTCTAAGTTGAGTAACTTAATAATTTAGGAATCTAGATTCCATAGTAGTAATTTCTATGTAGCACCAATTGAGAGTGAGCCACCAAATAAATAACCATTTCCCTCTAAAATTCTCTACCTAAGCTTAAAGCTAGGGAAGAACTCAAGAAAATATCTTGGATACCCCAAGGAAAGGAGTCTACCTATCCCGCTAGAATTTTACTAGGGGTTAAGTACAAACTTTAGAGGTGAATCAGGCATTTCACTCAATTTCGTTGCGAAACCTACATAGCTGCACTTTCACGTATCTGGATTTATAGATTTTTTGATGAAACAAAAGGAGAAAAATCTTTAGTCAAGTTCCTTGATAAAAAGAATAAGCAGTCTTGTAGGGATTGAAATTGTAAATAACTTAGCCATGCACTTAGTCTTGCATTTGCTAGGGACTAGAAAAGTTTAGGCATGGGGGTATGATTGCATAGCAATCATGGGTCCTAATCAACCTAAATAATGTCTGAACCTAGCTAAATTTGTGGATGTTGCACTCATATCTTGCATATCATGCATTTCATTAGTCTATTTAGAATAAGATGAGATATCATGCTATTTAATAGTTTCTATTACTATTTACAGGTAATAAAGTGATCTAGGATGGAGATAGTGGAATAAAGCAATAAAGGAAGAAGACTGATCCAGATAAGAGGAGTGAGGAGGATAGCCTTCCCAGAACAAAAACCACCTCCATTAGGACACCTTAGCCTCAAAACTCAAACATGGATAGCACTATCCATGTTCTTATCCACCTTATCCCTCTCTCAAACGTTTAGGAACCAAAACCGACCATAGAAAAGCCAGAACCCACTCTCCAGCACCTTTTAAGACGTCCAGACATCTGGCTGGACGTCTAATTTCTACAGGAAAATAATCCAGGAAGGCAGAACTCATACTGACACAGAATTGGATGTCTAATTTAATGACCAGACATCCAATTTTGTAATATAAGACTTCTGGCCACAATTCTGGACATCTGATACTACTCTCTGGTTCCTAATTTTGGTGTTGGAAGCCTTAGCTTACCCATTTTGACCTAGGAACCCCACCAGACACCCTAGGAAACCTAATTAGAGACCTCCTAAGCCTAGTCCACTATCCATAGCCCTACTTATCCTATCCCTAATTGATGTGCATACATCTAAATAGTAAAAAATGTCTATTAATGCATGTTCTTGGTGTCATATTAGCATCATACAATGTAAATATTGCATAGCATGCATAATCATGCATTTAGGTCAAGTTGTATAAATTGTATAGTAATTGTCTCCTTTTATGGTCAGGGACAGGGTGATTTTTAATCGGGGCCTCGAATTGAAGATCCAACCGTACAGATCGGATCAGGGTGACTATTGGAGTTCAACGACTCCAAGATCACTCTGATCGGACATCCGTAGCACCAGATAGAGGTCGAGGAAGCCTAAAGATGAAGGGCCAAGATGGTGCCAATCTGTACTTCAGATGACAAATCCGACTGCACGGATGGGTTTGGATTGATGATTGCAGCTTAATGGTGTGAAAATTGGCTCAATCCGACATCCATGGCACCATCTACAACGTGCAAAAGATGAACGGCCAAGATGGCGCCATGTGGTGCCATCCCTGCTGCCCAATCGGCCCTAAGAATCGCCGCTGCATCTCCAAAGGACTTCTAATTCCTGATCTGGGCCTTTGGATCTTGAACCAACGGTCGTGAAGCAGGCGCGCGTAATGCATAATCGCGATAAAGTAGCACCCCAGCATAGCGATTGAGCAGCATTGCACAAGGGCACGACGCACGTTCGACTCACCAACCGCCATGCACTGGCGAGTAATCGCGACTGAGCGATCGGCTATGGGCAGCTCGAATCAGCCAATAACATGCACGCGCGATCTGATGCACAGCGCGCACGCCCGATCGCACGAGGTGAAGGCGAAGACAAAGGAGCACCCAAGGAGAAATGTGTGATTGGACAGCTAAGATTTGAAGAACGTGCACGGGCATTTTGAGCGCCGAAGGCAGGGAGGCGCGTGCACGTCATCCACGATCAGACCTTTAGTGACAGATAAATCTGTCACTAAAGACCTAATATAAGTGTTTTAAGCTTGAAATGACAAATTTTCCCTTAATTCCTACAACTATAAAAGGAGACCTGACCTCCACTTCTTCTTCATCCCTTCCTTCACTTCTCTCCCTCTCCAAAGCTCAAGAGAAGCTTGTCCCACACCTGGGATGCTATTCTAGAGTTAAATCCAATTTTCTTGCCCCTGTTCCGGAAGTGAATCCCGCGACAACGACGACATGCTGCCTCGTTCTCGCTTCTTCCTACTTTGTCCTCCTTCTTCCCGCTCCATCATCCATCTACCAAGCATCGCTCCGTCCGGCTCATCCTCCAAGCATTCGTCGAGGAGGATAACATCTCTCTCCCTTCTTTTTAATTGCTTTCTAGAATAGAATTTTCTGCTTTCAAATTGTAACCATTTCCCACTTTGCAGTTGTAAAAACATTCTAATTATATTAAGTGATTGTTCTCTCTCTCTTTCTCTCTCTCTCTCTCTTTCTCTCTCTTATTGTTTTTATCAATTCTAGTGTAATTATTTCATTTTCAAACAAAAACACAAAAGAATATAAATTACGGATTTTAGATCGACGTAGCCTCCCTGTGTTCAACCCGAAAATCTTAGAATTTCAGTATAAATTTATTTATTGATGGATTTCATCACAAATCGAACTACGATGGATTTTTCGAATCCAACTTTGATAGTGTAGTTTTCCGCATTCAACATTTTTGCGCCGTTGCTGGGGAGGCAATGATTTTAGATTTTCTTTCCGCATTTCGCACACTTTATTATTTTCTAACTTGCTTTATTTCTTGTCTATTGTTTTGCAGGTACCTTGATAGGAAATCTTCAAGTGGTAGATTGGACTAAAGTGCAGTTGAAGACAACTGTAAGTGCTTTCCATTCTTCCCCCTCCATAGATTCCATTTCACCACATTAATTCAAACTCCAATTAACTTAGGTGTTTGCATAAATCCTAGGGTGAGTTTGGTTGCTTGGATTTCCATTCACATTCATCTCACCTGCATATATAAAAATCAACAAAAAGATATTTCTTGTGAGGTAATTCAACATACACACTACATACACCCACATTCAAGGCACTTAACCGAATTGATTTTCTTCTACTCAACCAAATTCTGATCTGTGGAACCAGTACACACAAATCAACTTATAAAAGAGTAGAAATTAGTCTAAGTTAATTATTTTGTGTGCCTAACTCAGTGGTGCAATCTTAGCCAATTGTTTGAGTTATTTGGGCTACACCACTTAACCTAAAATCAACTCACCAAGTAGCTTCCTCTTATGGTTTTCAATTTAGGTCAATACCAGACACTCCACTTTACTTTTTGATTTCAAAAGGAAAGAGATCTTCACCCATGCTTGAAACCTTAGTTTGCCTCGAAATTAGATTGAATTAAACCTAATTATAAACCCTAAAAGCTACTTAAGCAAGATTTGAACATTAAAATCTACTCATCACAAATAATCTTGCTTGAAAACCTTGGTTGTGTACGTACTCACACATACTCAATTGATCATTAAGGGCACAACCTATTTTAAGGGCCCACCACATTCCATAAGCACTACAATCCCAGGCCTAAATAAAATCAAGTAGACGTTGGACTTAAGGACTAATTCGCTCTTCGGGGTCCAGTCTAAGATTGTTTACGATTAACCTACTTGTGTTAATCAAGCTGATGTCTAGTAAGGGGAGTAGCATCAAACGACTGCAGCTGGGGGCACACTAGGAACTTGAGGTGCAAGCCGAAGGAAGAACCTTCTCCCTAGTCCCTCCTTCTAACTATTTGGATTGAGTGGACACAAGTAGAGTAAATCATTTATAATCTTATGGCAAATTTTGAGAGTCTGTAGATCCTTAGGCTACCCCACTTAAGGACAGACTTGTTTTGTTGTGCTATAGGGTTCTTATATCCAGTCCTTTAGACCTCTTCCTAGTTTATGCTAGGAAGGAGGTCATTGAATCCCCAATTGGAAGGACCACTTGAGTGTTCTAAAAGGCATAGATTGGATTTTGGCCAAATTTATCCCATGGTCGATCAACAACCTCCTCTACCTCAGAATCCACAGGAGGTATTTCAAAGGTAGCTGGAACAAATGCAGAGAATGCATGGTGCTGTACCCTTGAAGGATTTTTATGATCCTTCAAATTATGGGGAACGTCTCGGTGTCCAGATTCCTGCCAGAGATGTAGAAATCAGGCCCTAGGTGTTAAGCCTGATCAAACATTTTCATGCACTTGGCTCTGAAGACTCATTTCAGCATTTAGAGAACTTGACCACTTTCGTCCAGACCACCAAGGCATGGAACCTGAATGAGGAGCAAAAGATCATGAGGTTCTTCCCCCACTCTCTTAGGGATAAAGTCGCTCATTGGTGCAGGACTATAGGAAGGCCAATTGCAACTTGGAATGATTTGAAATCGACTTTCCTGAAGAAATTCTTCCCTATCGGACGTACCGATGCTTTGAGACGAGCGATTTCTACCTTCACCCAATGGCCGAAGGAGCAGTTTCATGTTGCCTGGGAATGATTCCAAGACTTATTGCGGAGGTGTCCACACCACGAGGTACCGAAATGTAATCTCATGTAGATCTTCTACCACGGGTTGACTAAGCAACTAGGGAATCACGTGGACGCTTCTTGCGGAGGCAATTTCCTCAACAAAGACATAGATAGTGAAAATTCGATCAATCAAGCCTCCATGGATACTTTTAACCGGTCTCAACAACCCAGATCGAATGTTAATGAAGTCCACGACTCTCATTCATTCGATATGGAATTGATTTGCAATAAACTAGATAAGGTGGACTTGGTTACTAAAAAGATGGAGTGGATGGCTGGAAATTCAATGAGCAATTCTCGATCCACTCAATCCCAGAATTCAGGATTCCATTCGTCACAAGCTCCTTCTGGATGGGAGTTCGTGAATCAACTTGATGCAGCTTAACCTGAGTCAGCATTATTCGCAACCCCATGGGTTCCAAACTGGGGCCTTCGATCCTAGTTTCTCTGATCCCTCCCTTTCTTTCTCTCCATCCTCACCCTATGAGGATGTCTATGCTGTACAAGAGAATGTTAGGTCGAACCCATACTCCAATGCTTATAATTCTGGTTGGAGGAACCACCCTAACTTCTGGAAAAAATCTGGGGTAGAAACCCAATTCTGACCCAACAATTATGCTCCACAAAGACCAATGGGTCAAGGTCATGTTTACACTCAGCTGCCCCCAAATCAGGTCAATTAGCCACCTTGGATTACCCGTCAACTTGTAGGGCAGGCTGATTTGAACCGACAGATGGTAGAAATAAAAGGATCTATGCTCCAACTCATGCAGCAAATGAAAACCTCGCTGGAGAACTTGCAAAATGGATTCATTACTAATTCTCATCAACTCAGATCTCTGTCATCTCAACCCGTACCCAACCCGCGTAATATCCATAATCCAGGCAATCAAGCCCAAGGGTACGAGAATCAGAGGGACCCACACGCACATGCTCAGGTGGTTGAGCAGGGTCCTTCCTCTTCTGCTTCTTCAAATCAAAGCCTTTTGGCTAATGAAGCCCCTCCAATCTTTCCTAACCCTCCCCAAGACCCAAACCCATATGCTTCTGCTAATTTAGTTACTTTGAGGAGTGGAAAACAAACTCAGGATCCAAAATCGCATTCTTCTAATCTACCAAATCCTGGAAAGTCTGAGGAGAGAAAGGAGAGCTCCGAAGAAGAAATCAAGGCTCAGGATCTTGATTTTGAAGATCTGACTCATGTTCCTTTTCCTAAGGCCTTGATTAAACTTAGGAAGAAGAAGCCCATTGATAGTAACGAGGAGCTATTGAATATATTCAAGAATGTCAAGATCAATATCCTACTCCTCAAACACATACCGGCTTATGCTAAATTTTTGAAGGATTTATGCACGCAGAAGTGTAACTAGAGGGAATATGTTCCGAGGATGGTGGTACTCTTCAAGTAGGCTAGTTCTGTTACCTACATCACCTTCCTCAGAGAAAGAGAGATCCATGTGCACCTTTTATTTCTTGTGTCATTTGAGATTACACTTTTGATAGAGCACTTTTGGATCTAGGTGTATCTATTAACCTAATTTTGACTTCTCTTTACGAGAAATTCAGATTAGGTGAACTTCAGCTGACTTCAGTAACGCTATAGTTAGCGGACCATTTGGTCACAAACCCATGAGGCGTTATTGAAGATGTTATTGTTAAGGCTAAGGATTTCTATTTTCCTGTAGATTTCCCTGTCCTTCACTTGGATGTACCTGAAAATCTGAGGAACACGCCCATCATTCTAGGGCATCTGTTCCTAGCTACCGCAAAGGCTAATATCAACTGTTAAAGCAGTAGCATGGAAATCGCCTTTGGGGATTAGAAAGTGAAATTGGATATTTTTAAGGCGATTAATAAATTCGAGGATTGTGGATTTATAGAGGAACTTGAGGAAGACAGTTTGAATATTGAAACTTGTATGGCGGTTTCTGCAATTGAAAGTTCCTCCTGTTGTGATGAATCTGACCTGCAACCCTCTACGGCAAACCCGCCACATTCTGAAAAGGTTATTGATTTTATTCACTTTCAACCTCTTCCTCTTGATGAATCTTCTTCAGCATCATCTCTACCCTCAATCCAAAACCCGCCCCAGCTCGAACTGAAACCATTGCCTGAGAATTTGAAATATCAATTTTTGGGACCTCAAAAGATGCTCCCTATGATTATCAGTGATAGATTAACTAAAGAGTAGGAGATTAAATTGATCAAGGTCCTAAAGGAACTCAAGGAGGCAATTAGTTGGACCATTCATGACCTTAGGGGGATCGTGCCATCTTACTACAATCATAGAATATTTTTGGAAGATGGATCTCGCCCTTCTCGCTAAATGCAGAGGAGATTAAACCCTAATATGCAAGTTGTCAAGAAGGAAATTATCAGGTGGCACGATATAGGAATCATTTATTCTATCTCTGATAGTCCTTGTGTAAGTCTCATGCAAATTGCTTCGAAGAAAGCTGGGATTACCATTGTGACTAATAAGAAAGGAGAATCTATCACAACTCATTCAGCTTCCACTTGGAGGGTCTGTATTTATTAGAGGAAGCGGAGCACAGCCATAAAAAGGATCATTTCTCTTTGCCCTTTATCGACCAAATCCTTGAAATACTAGCTGGGTAGAAGTACTTCTGTTTCCTTGATGGTTACTCGAGATACAATCAAGTCCCTATCCATCCCGAGAATCAGGATGAAACGAATTTCACCTGTCCCTACGGAACCTTTGCTTTCCGTAGGATGCCATTCGGCTTATGCAATGCACCTACGAATTTTCAAAGGTTTATGCTGGCCATATTCTCTGACATGGTGGGTGAGTTTATGAAAGTCTTCATGGATAATTTCTCTGTTTCTGGAGAATCGTTTGATTCTTGTTTGGCTAATCTTGAAATGATTCTTAAAAGATGCATCAAAACAAGATTGGCCCTTGGCTGCGAAAAGAGTCATTTCATGACACAAGAAGGCATCATCTTGGGTCATGTAATCTCTGAACGGGGTATCGAAGTTGACAAAGCTAAGGTTGATGCTATCTTTAAACTTCCTCCTCCCACATCTATCAAACAAATTCGATCATTTCTTGGTCATGTGGGATTCTATAGGAGGTTTATCAAGGGCTTTTTTAAGGTTGCTCGCCCTCTAAGCAACCTTCTTGCCAAAGATATGCCATTTGATTTCAACAAATCATGCCTTAAGGCATTTGATTTTCTTAAAATAGCACACTTATGCTCCGGTGTTGCAACCTCTGGTTTGGATAGCCCATTCGAGATCATGACTGACACTTCTAATTACGTAGTAGGGGCTATTTTGGGTCATAAGATTGATAGGAAGCCCTCTGTCATCTACTACGCTAGTAAAACTCTAGACAAGGCCCAGAGGAATTACACTATTACTAAGAAGGAATTACTAGCTATAGTATTTGCTTTGGAGAAATTCATGGCTTATTTCTTAGGGTCTCAAATCATAATATATACCAACCACTCAGCCTTGAGACATCTCTTGCCAAAAAGGATGCCAAACCCCAGCTTATTTGATGGATTCTTCTTCTTCAAGAATTTGATCTTGAAATCAAGGATAAATTCGAGGCAAAGAATGTGGTGGCGGATCATCTTTCGAGACTTCTGAGTTATTCTTTTCGTCCGGATATTTTGATTTTTGATACTTTTCTGAATGAGACTATCCTTATAGTTTTAGGTGTCCAAACTCCATGATTTGCAGACATCATAAACTATTTGGCCGTCGGTCAAATCCCTCAAGATTGAACCAAGCAACAACGAGATAGACTCAAATCTGAGGCCAAATATTACTTCTAGGAGGACCCTGAACTGTATCACATCAGCTTTGATCAAATTATTCGTCGATGTGTTCCAGAAATTGAATTCAAAAGTACACTCAACTTCTTCCATCCATCTACGTGTGGTGGACATTTCTCCAGGAAAAAGATGGCTGCAAAAATTTACAATTTGGATTCTTTTGGCCGTCTTTATTCAAGGATGCCCAGGATTTCTCGAGGTCGTGTTTCCGATGCCAGGCACTTGGGAGCATAACCAAGAGAGACATGATGCCCCTAAACCCGATTCTTCCTATCAAAATCTTCGACGTTTGGGGCATCGATTTCATGGGACCATTCCTCCCTTTGTTTGAACATTAGTACATTCTCGTCGCTGTTGATTACGTATCCAAGTGGATCGAGTCCATTCCCACTAGCACCAATGACCACAAGGTGGTCATCGATTCGGTCAAGAAGAACATCTTCAGCTTGTTCAGGATTCCGAGGGCCATCATCAATGATGGTGGTTCTCACTTCACTAATGACCAATTTCATAACTTACTGGAAAAATATAGGGTAAATCACAGAATCTCCACACCTTACCATCCTTAGACGAATGGACAGACCGAGATCTCCAATTGGGAGATCAAGAATATTCTTTAGAAGATGGTTAGGTCTGATCGTAAAGATTGGACTCAGAAGCTAGAGGACGCTCTTTGGGCCTACCATACGACGTATAAAATGCCTATTGATGTGTCAACATTTAATCTGGTGTATGGAGAGGCATGCCATTTACCCATAGAAATTGAACATAGGGCATTCTAGGTAATCAAGCAGTGCACTCTGGATTTAAGTTTAGCTGGAAAGACCATGAAACTCTATTTGAATTAGAGGTGCTTAGAAATGACGCGTATGAGAATGCCAAGATCTACAAGACTTGGACCAAAGCTCTTCATGACCAATTGATATCCTGCAAGAGCTTTGAGCCGAACCAAAAGGTCTGGCTCTTCAATTCTCGACTTAAGCTCTTTCCCGGAAAGCTTAGGTCAAAATGGAACGACCCGTTCATCATCAATCAGATTTTTCCAAACGGGGCCATTCAGATTTCTGACCCAAAGATGGGTAATTCATTGAAAGTCAATGGTCAACGTCTGAAGCCTTTTATTGACCATATTGTTCCAGAACCCATCTCAGACACGGTTGCTCTCATCATGTTGTGATCTCTTTGGCTGGACTTCGCCTAGCTGATGGCTTTAAGCTCAGCAATTGTACAGTCTGACTCAGAGATGACCCGACCATCATATTCAGGTGATATCTTACATTCTACCTTCCTTCCATGTCTTTTAATCTCAATGCGGGCATTGCATCAGCTAGGCATGGGGGGTGGATTCATTTTTGAATCAATTTGTCAGCTCTATGGAATTCTTATAAATTCTACTTGTTTTTTATATATACATTAAAAAAAAATTGAATTAGGAAAGAATACTTGAGCATTAGGACTTTTCAATCTTAGGAAATATTACAGTAGGATCTGAACACTTAGACCCTTCAGGTCTTTGGGCTTAATTAGCCCGAGTATCCACTAAAATGTGGATTTGTTTATCGAGTCCTCACTATCCTGAATTCTATTTCAATTTTATTAAATAAGTTTGGGTAATAAGTATACAACTTATCAACCCGCCCTGAGATTTGAGGGAACTTTAAGTCTAAAGCATCTACAGACTATTTGTCACTAACTCGTTGTTCGACGATTTTAACGGAAATTGGGTGGCTAATGAACCTTCTAGGGTGGTATGGCTGGCAAGTTATCGTGGGTAGCAACCCATAGGTAGGTTGTCTAGAGCGTAGCCACTGGACCATTTTTTCCTGCTACCTTTAGGTAAATCTTAGACTAGGGAAGCCACCTACTTAAAAAAAAAAGGAAAAAAAAGAAAGGAGAAAAATAAAATAAAATAAATAAGCTACATTTCACCGCACGAGTATGGCTGGCAAGTTATTATGGGTAATAGCCCATTGGTAGGTTCTCCAGAACCCAGCTCAGGAAATTCACATCAAATTCCTAAAACACTTAAGAAGAAGTGGAGAAGTAGAATAAGTCAAGGAGATATACACTAGATTCACCCTTGTGTTGACCCCATAAAAAGAAAAGTAGGGAGAAAGCTATCAGTCCTATAGATACACCTTTAGGCAGAATTCCTTTTAAGGTCACCTAGGGGTGTAGAAACCCGAAGTCCGTTCTAATTACCGATCAACGAGTCTATCACTTTCATAGAAAGATGCCTAGAACTTAAGGTTTTCATCAAGTTTTGGGTGGGTTGAGTGACCATAGAAAGCCACTCTGCAATCCTAAACTCAAAAATCTAAAAAAAAAAATTAGAAAAGAAGAAAAAGGAGAAAAAGAGATCTTTCTTTGAATAAGGCGAGGGCATGAGGCGATCTGCATTTTGGTAGATACCTAGGTGCTATTGTGTCTTTGAAAGTTCAGGTCCTAAGTAAAATTTTCCTAATATTGAAAATGACTTGTGCCTAAGTAATCCAACCCTAATTCTCTTATAAATAGCATATAGTTTTTGCTAGGGACTAGCAAAAGATAGGCATAGGAGTGTGATGTGCATACATCTAAATAGCGAAAAATGTCTATTAATGCATGTTCGTAGTGTCATATTAGCATCATACATTGTAAATATTGCATAACATGCATAATCATGGATTTAGGTCAAGTTGTATAAATTGTATAGTAATTGTCTCCTTTTACAGTCAGGGACAGGGCGATTTTTAATCAGGGCCTTGGATTGAAGATCCAATCGTATGGATCTGATCAGGGGGACGATTGGAGTTCAACGACTCAAAGATCACCTTGATCGAACATCCGTAGCACCAGATAGAGACTGAGGAAGCCTAAAGATCAAGGGACAAGATGGTGCCAATCCACACTTTAGACGACAAATCCAACTGCACAGATGGCTTCGGATCAATGATTGCAGCTTAACGGCATAAAAATCAGCTCAATCCAACATTCGTGGCACCATTCACAACATGTAGAAGATGGATGGCCAAGCCATCCCAACTGCCTCATCGGCCCTAAGAACCACCACCGCATCCCCAAAGGACTTCCAACGTACAATCTGGGATGTTGGATCTTGATCCAACGGCCGTGAAGTGCGCATACGTAATGCATAACCACAACAAAGCAACATCGCAGCACAGTGGTCAAGCGGCGTTGTGCAAGCGCACAATGCACGTTCAACTTGCCAACCGCAGTGCGCGGGCAAGTAATCGTGACCGTGCGATTGGCTGCGAGTGGCTTGGATCAGGCAATAATGCTCACGCACGATCTGATGCATAGCGTGCACGTCCGATCGCACATGGGCATGCGATGAAGGCGCAAAAGAAGGCACCTGCAAGGAGAAATCTAAGCTGTCCGATCTCACGATCGGACGACTAAGATTTGAAGAACATGCACGAGCATTTTGAGCATGGAAGGTAGGGAGATGCATGCACGTCAGCCATGATCAGACCTTTAGTGACAGATAAATCTATCACTAAAGACTTGATATTAATGTTTTAAGCTTGAAATGACAAATTTGCCCTCAATTCCTACAATTATAAATGGAGACCCAACCTCCACTTCTTCTTCATCCCTTCCTTCACTTCTCTCCCTCTCCAAAGGTCAAGAGAAGCTTATCCCACACCCGAGATGCTATTCTAGAGCTAAATCAAATTTTCTCGCCCCTATTCCGGAAGTGGATGCTGTTTTGGGAGTCATAGAGCGTGTTTCGATAAGAAAACGTCATAGTATAGTGTGCAATACGATCCAACAAAAAAATATTTATAAATAGATAATGAGACTTTGAGTCCCGGTTGTTCATCTCTGGGAGGCATTTGTTCAAATCTAAAATCGATCTTTTATCGCTCTACTTATTTACAAGTCGCATGGCTGTTTATGATTATTATGTTTTTAAGTATGACATGCTTAGTTGCAAGAATATCAGGAATTAAAAATAGGAAACTTTAATTACACCAAATATATTGCAATAAGCTCATGGTGATTCTCAACCCATAGACATATGTATATGAAAAATTTCTTTCAATCATTCATTTTGGAGAGGTGCTTGCAACAAGAACTGTAGAGGAAAGCTTTTACAGAAATGCCTAATATGTAAATCTAACTACTAGAAAACAATCGCATACAAGAATCTACGAGGGAATTTTGTATGCATCATTGGGGGAGAATAAGGACTATACTACTAAGCAGTAAATGTAAAGAGCTAGCTACTAATCTATCAGAAGTGAGGGCATTCGGAGGTGGTCTCCGATGTCCTTGGAGTGGTAGTGAGGAGAGTGAGGGGCGGCCAATGGAGCTTAGGCTGGCCGTTGGAGAGTGGTTGGAGGAGTGATCCAGCATCCTGGCATGGTGTCCTTCATGGTGGTGCTCAGCTCATGGAGATGGACTGGAGAAGGTGGCGGCTAGCCTAAGTCGAGGTGGATGGAGCCAAGCAAGTATGGCCAAAAAGTGGATGGGTGAAAATGGCCACCCCTTAGGTCTTTTTATAGACCTAAGGGATTCTCTCTACAGAAGTGTGGAACTCTCTAGACAGAGCCCAAGAGTGGCTGGCAAAGAGAGGATAGAAGTGGTTCTTAGATCCACAATTTCTGGATCTAAGAATTGAATGCCTCTTGGTTGCTAAATTTGGCAACAAAGAGCTAGCACCACTTCAGGAGGGTTCTAGAGAACTATAAAGAGGTGTAGGTGGGTGAATGGGTGTGTGTGTGTGTGGTCGTGCCCTAGGTGTCTAAGAGGTTTAGGTAGGTGTACACCTTGAATTAGGTTTGCATACTCTAATTGCTAAGGGAAAATTGCAATTAAAGATAACCTAAGTTTAACTGGATGAGTGTGAACCTAATTGAGAGTGAAATAACTCGATTAGGTTGAGTTTAGGTCAATTGTACTCTCACTAAGTCTAATTGAACTTGTGTGGGTTGAGATCTGAGCTCAATTAGACTTAATGAGTCCAATTGACTTAGGTGATGGTAATTGACTTTGTGTTTGGTGAGGACCTAATTAGGTCCTTAGGTGGGTCTAGAGGTGATGTACAAAGGTTAGGACACCTTAATTTAGGTTCCTATGGGGTTGGGATTAGGTCTAGGGAGCTAGAAATCCTAGATCAAGGCTTAAATCTCAAAATAGGGACTAGAGACTAGTCCCAGACATCCAAAAACAAAATCAGACGACTTATACTTAAAAATCAGAAGTCCAGACTTCAGTTCTGGACATCCAATCAGAGTCAGGGGGAATTCTAGGTTCTATTTTGGGTATTCTGCATAAATTGGACATCTGACAGAATGTCTAGATGTCCAATAACATTGCAGAAGTGGGCTTGAGGTGTGCGGGAGATGGTTAAGGGTCCTGGACGTCCTAAAACTTATCTGGACATCCAGATAAGGGTTGGAGCTAGGGTTTTGGGGTTTCCTAGGATGTTGTGACCTAATTTAAGCGTGTCAAAGGCTTGGGGGAAATCTCTAGGCTATCCTAGGGCTAGGATGGACCTAAGCTCTTCACATTTTACTGCTTTATTTCTACTTAATAGAATAGCAAACCTTAACTCCCATACATCATTATTCCTATATCTAATCTAAGTCTTCTGCTCTAGCTCTACTGCAACAGCCATTATTCCTGATCCAGCTTCAGATCCTGCTCCAGGTCAGCTTATTGCCTGTAATCGACATAAAGCAATTAATCAACACATTATAACATTATTTTATGCAAAGCTAAAGTAAAGTAGTGAAGATGCAGATAATGCTTATGCATGAATGAATTTCCTTAACTTATGCTAAGTCCTTACCTAATCTAGGTCAATTAAGACATATGATTGCTGCGTAATCAGATCCCACGACGACACACGGCTCCGCTCGCACGATCAGACATGTGGGGTGACGCGAGATCACACGCGGGCATGTGACGCGAGCGGGGATCATTTAAGCCATCTGATCTCTTGATCGGACAGTTGTAAGCACGCGGACGTGCACGTGCATTGCGCGATGTAGAGGTGAGGAGGCGCGCGGCGCACTCACACGAAGGCCACGTTTAGGCCTTTAGTGACGGATTTATCCATCAATAAAGGTCCTGAATTAACTTTTTTAAATTATAATGACCAAAATGCCCCCACTCCTTGCAACTATAAAAGGAGACCCCCTCCATACTAATTTCTCATCCCTTCCTTCTCTTCTCTCCCTCTCCAAAGCTCAAGAGAAGCTTGTCCAACACCCAGGATGATCTTCAAGAGATAAAATCAATTTTTCGCCCCCATTCTGGAAAAGGATCCCATGACAATGACGACGTGCTACCTCGTTCCTGTTCCTCCTGCCTCGACCTCCTTCCCACTCCGTTCCTCATCTTCCAGGCTTCGTCTTGTCTAGTTCATCCTCCAAGCGATCGTCGAGGAGGATAACTTCTCTCTCCCATTCCTTTTTCTTGCTTTCTAGAGTAGAATTTTCCTACTTTCTAGTTGTAATAATTTTCCTGCTTTCTAGTATAATTTCTCGCTTTCTTCGTTGTATAAATATTTTGCAACTTTAAGTGGATGCTTTCTCTCTCTCTTTCTTTTATTGTCTATAGTTATTTGATTTCATTGTGATTACTCCGCTTTTCAAACAAAAACACAAAATGAATATAATTACGAATCTTGATCGATGTAGCCTGCCTGAGTTCGACCTGGGATTTCTATTCTAGTATAAATTTTATTTGTTGAACCCGAGTTCTTCGCTATTCAAACTACGACAGGTTTTCAAAACCAAATCCAATTGCATAGTCCTCTGACGTTTCAACATTTTGGCGTCGTTGCTGGAGAGCCAATAATTTTTCGATCTTCTTTTCTCATTTCATTACTTTACTATCTTCTAACTTGCTTTCTCTTATGTCTATTATTTTGTAGAGACCTCCATCAGGGAATCATCAAGCAATAGATCAGAGTAAAGTGCAATTGAAGACAATTGCAAGTGCTGCCTATTCTTCCCCTTCCATAGATTTCAATTGTCACATTAAATTCAAATTCCAATTAACCTTGGTGTGTGCATAAATCCTAGCATTACTTTGGCTATTTGGATTTCCACTCACACTCATTTCACCCTCGCTTGTAAAAAAAAAAATAAAAAGATAATTTTGTGGGGTAATTTTCAATATACATACAACATACACCCACATTCAAGGCACTTAACCTACTTGATTTTCTTTTACTCAACCGGATTCTGATTTGTGGAACCGGTATACACAAATCAATACATAAAATAGTAGAAATCATTCTAGGTTAACCATTTCTATGTGCCTAACGTAGTGGTGCAGTTGTGGCCAATTATTTAAGTTGTTTAGGCCCCACCACTAAACTTAAAATCAACTGACCAAGTAGCTTTCTCCTAGAGCTTTCAGTCTAGGTTGATACCAGGCACTCCACTTTATTTCTGGTTTTAAAGGAAAGCAATCTTCACCCATGCTTGAAAACCTGATTTGCCTCAAACTTGATTGAAATCAACCTAATTCTAAACCCTAAAAGCTACTTAAGCAAGATTTGAACATTAAAATCTATGCATCACAAATAATCTTGCTTGAAAATCCTGGTTGAACACTCACTTACACATGCTCAATCAATCATTAAGGGCACAACCCATTTTAAGGAACCATCACATTCCATAAGCACTACAATCCCAGGCCTTAATAAAATCGAGTAAACGTTGGCCTTAAGGACTGATTCGCTATTTGGGGTCTAGTCTGAGATTGTTTACGATTAACCTACTTGTACTGATTAATTTGATGTCTAGCAAGGGGAGTAGCGTGAAACGACTACAGCTGGGGGGTACATTAGGAACCGGAGGTGCAAGCCGAAGGAATAACCTTCTCCCTAGTCCCTCCTTCTAACTAGTTTGATTGGGCAAACACATGTAGAGTAAATCATTTATAATCTTAAGGCAGGTTCTAGGAGTCTGTAGATCCTTAGGCTACCCCACTTATGGATAGGCTTGTTTTGTTGTGCTGTATGGTCCTTATCCCCAATCCTTCCGACCTTTTCCTAATTTATGCTAGAAGAAGGTCATTAAATCCCCGATTGGAAGGACCACTAGAGTATTCTAGGATGTGTAGATTGGATTTTGGACAAATATATCCCATGGCCGATCAACAGCCTCCTCTGCCCTAGGATCCACAAGAGGAATTTCGAAGGCAGCTGGAACAAATGCAGGGAATGTAAGAATGGTTCCAAAGAATTCAAGGCGCTCAACCCTTGAAGGATTTTTATGATCCTTCAAATTATGGGGAACGTCCTGGTGTCCAGATTCTAGTCGGAGACATAGAAATCAAGCCCCAGGTGTTAAATCTGATCAAACATTACCATGGGCTCGACTCTGAAGACCCATTTCAGCACTTGGAGGACTTGAACACTTTGGTCCAGACCATTAAGGCATGAAACATGAATGAACAGCAAATGATCATAAGGCTCTTCCCCCACTCTCTTAGGGATAAAGTCGCTCATTGATACAGGACTATAGGAAGACCAATTGCAACTTGGAATGAGCTGAAATTGGCCTTTCTGAAGTAATTCTTCCCTGTCGGATGTACCAATGCTTTGAGACGAGCAATCACTACCTTTATCTAGTGGCCAGGGGAGCAGTTTCATGTGGCCTGGGAGTGATTCCAGGACCTATTGCGGAGGTGTCCACACCAAGAGGTGCTGAAATGGCAACTCGTGTAGATCTTCTACCACGGGTTGACTGAGCAACTCAGAAATCATGTGGACACTTCTTGCGGAGGCAATTTCCTTAACAAAGATGCAGATAGCACGCATGATTTGTTTGAGGAAATGAGCGAGAATTCAATCAATCATGCCTCCAAGGATACTTTTAACCAGTCCCAGCAGCCCAGATCAAATGTTAATGAAGTCCACGACTCTCATTCATTCGATATGGAATTTATTTATAATAAACTTGATAAGGTGGACTTGGTTGCTAAGAGAATAGAAGAGTGGATGGCTGAAAATTCAACGAACAACTCTCTCTCCACTCAATCCCAGAATTCGAGATTCCATTCATCATGAGCTCCTTCTAGACGGGTGCTCCTGAGTCAACTTGATGCGGCTCAACCTGTGAGCCAGCATTATTCGGAACCCCACGGGTTAGAAACTGGGGCCTTTGATCCCAATTTCTCTGATCCTTCCCTTTCTTTCTATCCATCCTTACCCTATGAGGATGTTTGTGCTATACAGGAGAATGTTAGATCCAACCCCTACTATAATGCATATAATCCGAGTTGGAGAAACCACCCTAACTTCTCCTGGAAAAACCTAGGGTAGCAAACCCAATTTCGACCTAGCCACTATGCTCCGCAACAACCAATGGGTTAGGGTCATGTTTATACTCAATTGTCCCCGAATCAGGTCAATCAACCAGCTTGGAATGCCTGTCAACCCATAGGGTAGGCTGATTTGAACCGACAAATGGTAAAGATGCAAGGATCCATGCTCCAGCTCATGTAGTAAATGAAAACCTCACTGGACAACTTGCAAATCGGGCTCATATCTAACTCTTGTCAACCCAGATCTCTACCATCCCAACCTGTATCCAACCTGTGAAATATCTTGAATTTGGGCAATCAAGCCCATGGGTATGGAAATCAGAGGGCCCACACGCACATGCTCAGGTGGTTGAGCAGGGTCCTTCCTCTTCTTCCTCTACAAATCAGCAATTCTTGTCTAATCAAGCCCCTCCAATCTTTCCTAACCCTCCCTAAGACCGAAACTCGTATGCATCTGCAAATTCTGTTACTTTGAGGAGTGGTAAACAAACTCATGATCCACAACCACACTGTTCTGATTTACAGAATCTTGAAGAACCTGAGGAGAGAAAGGAGAACTCTGGAGAAGAAATAAAGGCTCAGGAACCTGATTCCAAAGATCCGACTCATGTTCATTTTCTTGAAGCCTTGATCAAATCAAGGAAGAAGAAGTCTATTGATAGTAATGGGAAGCTTCAGAATATTTTCAAGAATGTTGAGATCAATATTCTGCTCCTCGACGCTATCAAGCATATACTGGCTTACGCGAGATTTTTAAAGGATTTATGTACATAGAAGCGTAAGTCAAGAGAATTTGTTTCGAGGAAGGTGATACTTTCCGAGTAGGCTAGTTCTGTTATCCTGCACCACCTCCCTCAGAAAAAGAGAGATCCAAGTGCTTCATTAATTTCTTATGTCATCGGAGATTACACTTTTGATAGAGCACTTCAAGATCTGGGTGCATCCGTCAACCTAACTCCGACTTCTCTTTATGAGAAGTTTGGATTAGGTGAACTTCGGCTGACTTCGGTAACGCTGTAGTTAGCAGACCGTTCGATCACAAATCCACGAGGCATTGTTGAAGATGTTATTATTAAGGTTAAGGATTTCTATTTTCTTGTAGATTTCCTTATCCTTGACATGGAGGTACCTGAAAATCTGAAGAACACGCCAATCATTTTGGGGTGTCCGTTCCTGGCTATCGCTAAGGCCAACATTAACTGTGAAAGCAGTAGCATGGAATGGCCTTTGGGGATCAACGAATGAAATTGGATATTTTTAAGGTGATTAATAAATTTGAGGATTGCGGATTTATCGAGAAACTTAAGGATGATAATGTGAATATTGAAATTTGTATGACGGTTTCTGCAATTGAAAGTTCTTCCTTTGATGATGAATTGGACCCGCAACCCTCTATGGTAGACCCGCCATCTTCTGAAGAGGTTATTGATTTCGTTCACTCTCAACCTCTTCCTCTTGATGAGTCATCAACATCTTCCTTACCTTCAATCATCAACCCACCCTACCTTGAACTGAAACCATTGCCTGAGAATTTGAAATATCAATTTTTAGGGACATACAAGATGCTCCCTGTGATTATTAGTGCTAAATTAATAAGGGAGCAGGAGATTAAATTGATTAAGGTCCTGAAGGAACGCAAGGAGGCAATTGGTTGGACCATTCATGACCTTAGGGGGATCAAGCCATCTTACTGCAATCATCGAATATATATATATATTTTTGAAACAGTGAGGACTGCTATCGTAGACCGATGGCAATCCAGAGGGTATTGTATTGCATATCAAAAAGTATTACAAAAAAGTTGCCCAACTATGTGTGAGAGACCAAGCTTCCTTTACAACATTCTCACATCTCACCGGTCTCCCCTGAAATAGCTTATCATTCCACACCCTCCACACACACCACAGAACGGCTGCCATAGCCCCCAATGGTTGAACAGGATTGGTGAACCTCTACCATATAATATCCCAGGGAGGAAGGGGTTCAAAGCACACCAACCTCCAGATTTTATCCGTGACCAAGCAAGAGGAGAAGATGTGTGTTGCACTATCAGAGTGCAATCCACAAAGAGGGCAGGCATTCAGATCAATCCCCATTCTCCTGTGCCTAAGATCGCTAGTGTCAGCCCTTCCTGTCTACAAAGCCATAGGAAAATTTGGACCTTCAGAGGAATTCTCAGAAGCCAAATCCTTTTGTCGATAGGATCCCACTCCACATCATTGTTGGATCTAGTAATTTTTTCATAAGCTTGCTTCACAGAGAAAACCCCCTGCCAGTAGTAAGTGTCCTTCACATCTATCATAAGATATAACTGCTGCAGTTTCTCCATCAGATTCTGCTTCTCCTCCCATAGTCGAGTGCCCGGTCTGCACTATTGTAGCCTTTCCAGCTGCCAGCCGCCTTCAGCCATGGACCACAGACTGCTAACTGTGGCATTTCTGTTAGCAGCAGCCCCATACACCCTCGGGAAGGTCTCTTTCAACAGACCCAGTTCAGACCACCTCTCATTCCAAAAGCTAAAGCATCTGCCATCTCCAAGCTTAGGCTGTAGCAGATGCCAGTAGCAGGAGACTGCAGAAATCATAGATCTCTAAAAGGGTGAGGGCCTCTTCGGCTAAAGCCTCTGCAGACAGTTGTTGGATCCCCCATAGCTGTCCCTGATCAGATCATCCATCAGCCCCTCCTTGCAATCCAATATTCTTGTGGCCCATTTCAGCAGTAGGGCCTCATTGAACTCTTTTAAAGCTTTAATTCCCAACCCCCCATCCTCCTTTGGTCTGTAGATAGTGCTCCATCTGATAGGTCGCATGAACCTGCCCTCGTGCCCTGCTCCTTTCCAGAAAAACCTCTTCCTCATAATGTCCAATCTCTCCCAGATGCATTTAGGGGCTTTAAATATGCTGAAGTAAAAGACTGGTATGGCAGTGATAACCGAGTTGAGCAAAATCAGTCTCCCACCCTTAGATAGGAATTACTACTCCACCCTTTTAGCTTTCCAGCCACATTCTCGAACAGGATATTCCAGTCTCATTTTTTCAGTTTTGTAGCCCTTAAAGGTAATCCAAGGTATCTCAGAGGCAATTTAGTACGGGGTGAGCCCAAAGTACCTTCCAATTCCATTTGTTCCTGTTCATTCACACCAAAACAGATCAAAGCAGACTTGTCTTTGTCCAAACAAAGGCCTGAAATATCATCGAAGATCTTCACCAATAATTCCCAATCATGTGCCTCAAACTTGGACCCTTCCACAAAGAACACAGTGTCATCTGTATATTGTACAATGGGGGCCAAATGTCTCCTGTTTGATAACGAGTACCCTTTAATTATACCCACCTCTGCTAATTTGCAAGCATACCTTGCAAGCCCATCTACTGCAAGGTTAAAAACCAGTGGGGCCAAGGGACACCCTTGTCTAACCCCACGTTGAGGCTGGATCCAAGCTCCACATGGCTTCCCATTGATCAAAGGAGAGAAAGAAGCAGTGGTTATACAGCGTTTCATCCATTGAATCCAAATGGAGGGGAAGCCTCTTCTTCTAAACACCTCCCAAAGATACGGCCAGGAAATCGAGTCATAGGCTTTCTGGAAATCCACTTTCCACAGGAAGGCCTTGGATTTCCTCCGGTGCCAGCCACTACCCGTTTCCTGAGCCAATATAAAGGACTCCTAAAGTGATCTGTTGGGCAAGAAAGAAGCCTATACTGGATGAATCAGGTCATGTAGAACAATTCTTAGCCTATTAGCCAAGACCTTGCTGATGATAAGATAGATAGATTTCGACAAGGCAATCGGCCTAAAATCTGAAAATTGTTCAGCTCCCATTGATTTAGGCGAGAGGAAAAGTTATGACTTATTAATCCTCTCGAAACCAACATTACCCACCTCAAATTCTCTGATAACATCCATCACCTCCTTACACACCACACTCCACATCTCTTTGTAAAAGAAAACTTGTATTCCATCTGGGCCCGGGGAGCCTTCCGCATTTAGTTCTCTGATTGCTTGTAAGGTTTCCTGTTCTGTAATTAGTGCAGTCAGTTGCTCGGCTTGTATGCTTTCCACCCTGGGACCAATGTCTCCTGCCATTCTCCATTTCCCCCTCCTAGTTGCCCTAGACACTTCTCTGAAAAACCTGATGGCTTCAGATTTAATCTCCTGATTAGAGGTGACCCTATGTCCATCACAAAGAATAGAGGAAATGAAGCTAAACCGCCTCTGAGAGCTAGTTGCAAGATGAAAAAATTTCGTATTGGCATCCCCCTCCTTAAGTCATAATTGCCTGGATCTCTCTCTCCAATCGATTTCTTGTTTAAGGTCTTCATCTAGTACCACTCCTTGCCACACTTTCCTGTCAGCCTATTCATCTTCAGACAGAAAGCCAACAGCTTCCTTGGAGTCCAACTCCTGGATTCTACTCAATGCTTCCCTTCTCCTTTGTTCCCTAACCAAGGTAACATCAGATCCATATTCTTTTAAGATCGCACGTAATCCATCCAGCTTATTTGATAGTCTGACAGTAGTAGATCCCTGTACATTTCTAGCTCTCCACCAAGAATAGATCATCTGGAAGAAACCTGGTTAAGTCAGCCATGACCTTTTCAGTTTGAAATAGGTGCCAACCATAGTTTCCTCCCCACTGTCCCAAACCAGGGGGGCATGATCATAGAAAGGTTGGTTCAACCCATTCACTGTCGACAATTGGAATCTGACAAGGATATCCACATTCCCAGAAAATCTATCAAGCTTGGAGGCCAGCCTGTTACCATTATGCCAAGTAAATTCCACACCAGAGGATGGATATTCACTCAACTGCAGCGACTGAATTGTCATCTGAAAACCAATGGCCAATCTGTCAGTGCATCTAGTAGGCCTATCAGCCCCTTTTAAAACACAATTAAAATCTCCTCCCGTTAGCCATATTTCCCCTTGCACCAACACAGCTACTGTGGACCATTCCTCCCACAGCTCCTGCCTGGCAGAAGCATTACAAGGTCCATAAACCCCAGTAATCCAGATACACTCTTGTCCCTTCTGAAACTGGAATTTGCATGTTAGCATATGTTTGGCTTTGTGAACTTCCAAGCACTGAGCCCACCTCTTCCTCCACTAGATAGCAATTCCCCCTGACCTCCCATGCACATCAATCTGTACACATTCATTCAACCCTGCAGCTAACAAATCGGACCAAAGTCTATCAGAATTACTTTCAATGTGTGTCTCTTGAATGAGCGCACAATCAATTTCCCATTCTCTCAAGTATCTCATCAGAGATGCCCTCCGGCATTTGTCATGCAACCCATGCACGTTCCAAGTAAGGATTCTCATCACTCCTCATTGAAACCCTCTCTCCTGAGGGTCTGGCAACTGCACACTTGCATAACTTTGGCAACTTTTTCTTCATCCATCAGAGTGATAGCCTTTGATTTTCTTTGTCGAAGGTTGTATGGTGATCTCCCCTTAATGATCTTTGTGCAAGATCCCCCTTCACATTCAGGATTTTCCTTCCCCTACAAGACCTGTTTGCCCTTCAGTGATTTAGGCTGCATATCAGGGTTCCCCTACTCCAAAGTCTCCCTACCACCTGACAGCACATTCCCTGCCACCGCGGTCGACTGTCCTACCAATTCTCCGCAGCCCATTTCCTCCATTTCTTCATTCTGAAGCATCCCCGTCTCCCCATCACATAGGTTCTTACACGTCTCAGTAGCCAGGGATTTATCGCCAAGATCCATGTACAGCTCTTGTGCAATCACCCCTCATCAGTTGCAGGTTCAGATGACTTCCGCTGCTTTGCTACACCATCCCCCACCAGGAACCTCAGCCTCAGCATCCAGGAACTTCCGCCACATCTCAAAATCAGACGATCAGGTATAGAGCCAGCGATGAAGACATCGACCATCACACTCAGAAAATGCCCATTCCCCTCAAGTAGTCCGATGACCACGTCTTCTGCCATAGTTGCAAAGCCTGAGATCATTGAGGATACAACCTCCTTCGACCTCAGATGCAGAGGAAGTCCCTCAATCTCAAGATTTCCAGACCTAGTTCCCACTCTCTGTGGCAGTCTCTCAGATAAGGCTCCATCAAAAGGAGAAACTAGCCTCTAGATCATCGTGACTCCATCGTTACATGATGTATGGAATCGCAATTTTTCAACATCCCTCGCATCCAAACCAAAGAGCACAAAATGTGTACTTGACAAAAAAGTGATCTGCCAGGAATCAGTCGAGAGGGACAGAGAGGTTACCAAGGCACGGACACTCTCCACCATCGGTCTTCCAGTCATAACCTCCCCAACCAGAGCTTCCTGCAGGGCAATCTCTGCAGCTCTGATGCTCGCCATCATAGGAACCTCCACATTAGTGATAAGCCCTCCCGAGTTGCGCAGAAGTGGGTAGCATGGGAAACAGCGATAACCCATCTGCCCCCCCAAACCCCTACATGAATCCCTTTTGTGGCCGAATCCCCCACACCCCAGACATACCACAGGAGATCGACAGGTAGCTACCAAGTGTCCCCGTCGTCGACATCGGAAGTAAACAGTCTTGCCGGTTGGCTTTGTTCCTCTTCTTTCAGACCACCTTGCCACCATCCCCCTTTGGCCATATGCACCAGGTTCCCCCATTCATTCCTCCTCCATCCTTTCGATCTCCAAGTATTCCACCCCTCACCCTCCCTGAACCCACCAGCCATCGCACCTAAACTGCCGGCCGCCGAGATCGACCTCTTCATTCATCCGACTCCCACTCATAGAATATTTTTGGAAGATGGATACCACCCTTCTTGCTAAATGAAAAGGAGATTAAATCCAAATATGCGAGAAGTGGTCAAGAAGGAGATTATTATATGGCTCGATGCAGGAATCACTTATTCGATTTTTGATAATCCTTGGGTAAGTCCCGTGCAGAATGTTCCCACGAATGCCAGGATTACCATTGTGACTAATGAGAGAGGGGAATCTATCACAACTCGTTCAGCTTCCTCTTAGAGCGTTTGTATTGGTTGCAGGAAGCTGAACACGGCCACGAAAAAGGATCATTTTCCTCTACCTTTCATTGATCAAATCTTGGAAAGATTAGCCGAGCAAAAGTACTTATGTTTTCTTGATGGCCACTCGGGATACAACCAAGTTCTTATCCATCCCAAGGATCAGGAGAAAACTACTTTCCCCTATCCCTACGGAACCTTTGCTTTCTGTAGGATGACATTCGGTTTATGCAATACACCTGCGACTTTTCAAAGGTGTATGTTAGCCATATTCTCTGACATGGTGGGAGAGTTTATGGAAGTCTTCATGGATGATTTCTCTATTTTTGGAGAATCGTTTGACTCTTGTCTAGCTAATCTAGGAATGATTCTTAAATGATGCATCAAAACAAGATTGGCCCTTAGTTGGGAAAAGAGTCATTTCATGACACAAAAAGGCATCGTCTTGGGTCATGTAATCTCTGAATGGGGAATTGAAGTGGTTAAAGCTAAGGTTGATGCTATCACTAAACTTCCTCCTCCCACATCTGTTAAAAACATTCGATCATTTCTTGGTCATGTAGGATTCTACAGAGGATTCATCAAGGACTTTTCAAAGGTTGCTCATCCTCTGAGCAATCTTCTCGCCAAAGAAATGCCGTTTGTTTTCTACGAATCATGTCGTAAGGCATTTGATTCTCTTAAAATAGCAGTCACTTGTGCTCCGTTGTTGTAACCACAGTTTGGACAACCCCTTTTGAGATCATGATCGACGCTTCTGATTATGTGGTCGGGGCTATTTTGGGTTAGAAAGTTGACAAGAAGCCCTCTATCATCTACTACGCTAGTAAAACTCTGGATGAAGCCTAGAGGAATTACACTGTTACTGAGAAGGAATTACTAGTCGTAGTATTTGCTTTGGAAAACTTCAAGGCTTATCTCTTAGAGTCTCATGTCATTATTTATTCTGACCACTCGACCTTGAAACATCTCTTGGCCAAAAAGGATGCCAAACCCCAGCTTATTCGTTGGATTCTTCTGCTTCAAGAATATGATCTTGAAATCAAGGATAAATCCAGGGTACAAAATGCGGTGGAGGATCATTTGTCGAGACTTTTGAGTGATTCTTCTCATCCGGAAATCCCGATTGCTGATACTTTTCCGGATGAAACCATCCTTACAGTTTCTGGTGTCCAAGCCCCATGGTTTGCTGACATTGTTAATTATTTGGCCGTTGGTCAAATCCCCCAGGATTGGACCAGGCAACAACGGGATAGACTCAAATCTGAGGCCAAATATTACTTCTGGGAGGGCCCTGAACTGTATCACATCAGCTATTATCAGATTATTCGCCGATGTGTTCCAAAGAACGAACTCAACAGTATATTCGAGTTCTGCCATGCATCTGCATGTGGTAGACATTTGTCCAACAAAAAGATGACTACAAAAATTTTGCAATCTGGATTCTATTGGTCGTCTTTATTCAAGGATGCCCAGGATTTCTCAAGGTCATGTTCCCGATGTCAGGCACTCAGAAGCATAACAAGGAGAGATATGATGCCCCTAAACCCAATTCTTCCTGTCGAAATTTTCGACGCTTGGGGCATCGATTTCATGGGGCCCTTCCTTCCTTCATTTGGACATCAGTACATTCTCATCGTTGTTGATTACATGTCCAAATGGATTGAGGCGATTCTCACCCGAACCAGTGACCACAAGGTGGTCATCGATTTTGTCAAGAAGAACATCTTCAGTAAGTTCAGGATTTCGAGGGCCATCATCAATGCTGGTGGCACTCATTTAACTAATGCCCAGTTTTGTAATTTGCTGGCTAAATACGGGGTTAATCACCGAATCTACACACCTTACTAACCTCAGACAAATGGATAGGCCGAGATCTTCAATCGAGAGATCAAGAATATTCTGCAGAACATGGTTGGCCTGATCGCAAAGACTGGACTCAAAAGCTTGAGGACGCTATTTGGGCCTACCATAAAGCATATAAAATGCCCATCGGCATGTCTTCGTTTCATCTGGTGTATGGAAAGGTGTGCCATTTACCCGTAGAGATTGAACATATGGCATTCTGGGCAATCAAGCAGTGTAATTTAGATCTGAGTGTAGCCAGGAAGACCAAGAAACTCCAACTATTTGAGTTGGAGGAGCTTAGAAATGATGCATATGAGAATGCCAAGATCTATAAGGCTTGGACCAAAGCTCTACATGATCAATTGATTTCTTGCAGGAGCTTTGAGTTGAACCAGAAGGTTTTGTTATTCGATTCTCGACTTAAGCTCTTTCCTAGCAAACTTAGGTCGAAATGGAACGGCCCGTTCATTATCGACCAGATTTTTCCAAACAGAGCCATTCAAATCTCTGACCCGAAGATGGGCAATTCATTTAAAGTCAATGGTTAATGTCTGAAGCCTGTTATTGACTGTACTCTTCCAGAACCCATCTCAGACACAGTTGCTCTAGCCATATTGTGACTTCTTTGGCTGGACTTCGCCTAGTTGACGGCATTAAACTCAACAGTTGTACATATGACTTAGAGCTGACTCGAGCTTCATATTTAGGTGATATCTTCCATACTCTTCCCTTCCTTTCATGTCTCTTTTTCTCAATGTGGACAATGCATCAACTAAGAATGGGGGGGTGGATTCATTTTTAATCATTTTGTCAGCTCTATGAAATTCTTGTAAATTCTATTTCTCTTCTTATTTATACATTAAAAAAAAATTGAATTAGGAAGGATTACTTGGACATTATGACTTTTCAATCATAGGAAATATTACATTAGGATCTGAACACAAGGTCTCTTCATATCTTTGGGCTTAATCAACTCATGTATCTACTAAAATGTGAATTTATTTTTTGAGTCCTCACCATCTTAATTCTATTGTAATTTGATTAAATAAGTTTGGGTGTTAGTACACGACTTATCAACCCACCCTCTAATTTGAGAGAACTTTAAGTCTAAAGCATCTACACACTATCTTTTCACTGACTTGTTGATCGACGGTTTTAATGGAAATTAGTTAGCTAATGAGCTTCTAGGGTGATATGGCTGGCAAGTTATCGTTGGTAACAGCCCATAGATAGGTTGTCCAGAGCCCAATCACTGGACCGTTCTCTTCTTGCTACCTTTAGGTAAATCTTATATCATGGAAGCCACCTACTTAAAAAAAAATAAAAAGAAAAAAAAGAAAGTTAAAAAGAAAAAGAAAAGGAGAGAAGAAAAAGAAAATAAAAGATATAAACCATACTTTGTCGCACGAGTATGGATGGCAAGTTGTCGGTGGTAACAGCTCATCGACCGGTTGTCTAGAACCCAGCTCAAGAAATGCACTGAAAATTCCCAAAACACTTAAGAAGAAGCGAAGAAGTAGAATAAATCATGGAGATATACATTGGATTCACCCTTGTGTTGACCCCATACAAATAAAAGTAGGGAGAAAGCTGCTGGTCATAAAGATCTACCTTTAAGTAGAACTTTCTTTTTAAGGTCACCTAGAGGTGTAGAAACCTGAAGTCCGTTCTAATTTCCGATCAACGAGTCTATCACATTCATAATAAGATGCTTAGAACTTAGGGTTCTCATCAAATCTTGGGTGGGTAGAATGGCCGTAGAAAGCCACTCTTTAACCCTAAACTCAAAAATTCAAAAAAATTAGAAAAGAAGAAGAAGAAATTTTTCTTTGAAAAAGGCGAGGGCTTGAAGCAGTCTACATTTTGGCAGATACTCAGGTGCTATTCTGTCTTTGAAAGTTCAGATCCTGAGTAAAAAATTTCTTAATGTTGAAAAGAACTTATGCCCAAGTAATCCAACCAAATTCTTTTATAAATAGCATGTAGTTTTTGCTAAGGACTAGCAAAAGATAGGCATGGGGGTGTGATGTGCATACATCTGATTAACCTAAAAAGTCTATTAATGCATGTTCTTAGTGTCACATTAGCATCATACATTGTAAATAGTGCATAACAAGCATAATCATCCAATTAAAATATGTTGTATAAAGTGTACAGTAATTATCTCTTTTTTATGGTCAAGGACAGGAGACTTTTTATTGAGGCCTTAGATCGAAGATCCAACCATACGGATTTGATCAGGGCGACGATTGGAGTTCAACGATTCTAAGATCGCCCTAATCGGACATCCGTAGCACCAGATAGAGATTAAGGGACCCTAAAGATCAAGGGCCAAGATGGTGTTAATCCACACCTCAGACGAAAAATCTGACCACACAGATGGATTCGAATCGATGATTATAGCCTAACAGCGTGAAAATTGGTTCAATCCGACACCCGTGGCACCATCCACAATACTCAGAAGATGGACGGCCAAGATAGTGGCACATGGCACCATCTTAGTCACCCAATTGGCCGCAAGGACCCGCAACGACCTTTCCTTCTTCACCAGCCCACTCTATCTTGACTGTTGGATGCTTATCCAATGGTCGCAAAGCTGCGCGCACAAAAGCAAGCACTCGACACAAAAGCACCCATAGCACGTTGGTCGAGCACCTCCACGAGAAGAGAAGACGCCTGCTCGAGCCACAGGTGCTTCAAATTAGAGCATGGGTGAGCAGGCGCACGGGCGAGTGGAGCCGTGTGATGGAGATCGTGCGGCACTAAGCAACCGATAGCACCCATGTGCGATAAGATGCGCGGGCTGACGCGAGATCACACGCTGGTGCGTGGCATGAGTGGGGATCATTTAAGCCGTCCGATCTCTTTATCGGATGGCTGTAAGTGCGTGGACGTGCGTGTGCGTCGCGCAATGCGGAGGCGAGGAGGCACGTGGCGCATGCACACGAGGGCCACGTTCAACCCTTTAGTGACGAATTTATCTGTCACTAAAGGTCCTAAATTAATATTTTTTAAATTGTAATGACCAAAATGCCCCTACTCCTTGCAACTATAAAAGGAGACCCCCTCCATACGAATTTCACATCCCTTCCTTCTCTTCTCTCCCTCTCCAAAGCTCAAAAGAAGCTTGTCCCACACTCGGGATGCTCTTCAAGAGTTAAAATCAATTTTTCGCCCCCATTCCGGAAGTGGATCCCACGACAACGATGACGTGCTGCATCATTCCCATTCCTCTTTCCTCGACCTACTTTTTCCCACTCCTTTCCTCATCTTCCAGGCATCGTCTCGACTGGCTCGTCTTCCAAGAGATCGTCGAAGAGGATAACTTCTCTCTCCCATTCCTTTTTCTTGCTTTCTAGAGTAGAATTTTCTTGCCTTCTAGTTGTAATAATTTTCCTACTTTCTAGTGTAATTTCCCACTTTCTTTGTTATACAAACATTTTGCAACTTTAAGTGAATGCTTTCTCTCTCTCTTTTATTCTCTATAGTTATTTGATTTCATTGTGATTACTCCGCTTTTCAAACAAAAACACAAAAAGAATATAATTGCGAATCTTGATCGACGTAGCCTCCCTAAGTTTGACCCAGGATTTCTATTCTGGTATAAATTTTATTTGCTGAACCCAAGTTCTTCGCTATTCAAACTACAACGACAGGTTTTCAAAACCAAATCCGATAGCGTAGGCCTCTGATGTTTCAACACTCCTCGTGTCTCAGTGCCTTCGAGACCTTGCGAAGCACTATCTTGGGTGCACCTGTTCTCCAACCCCCTGACTGGTCACTAGACTTCGAGATGATGCGTGACATTTCCGACTTCACTGTTGAAGCCATTCTTGGCCAGTGTCGGGAGAGCCATCCATTTGTAATATACTACGCTGGCAAAACACTGAATGAGGCCCAGTGTAACTAAACAATCACTGAGAAAGAATTGCTAGTCGTAGCATTCAGGTTGGAGAAATTTAGGTCATACTTACTCGGGTCCAAAGTTATCGTCTACACTGACCATTTCGCCCTTCGACATTTGCTGACAAAGAAGGACGCCAAACCTCGCCTTGTTAGATGGATCCTTCTTTTGCACGAGTTTAATGTCGAAATCTGTGACAAAGTTGGAGCACATAATGTTGCAGAGGACCACTTATCTTGGCTTAACCCAGATTATATGCCGTACTCCCTACCGATATCAGACCAATTTATGAATGAGTCTCTTCTATCTATCAACTCTGTTGAGTTTCCTTGGTATGCTGATATAGCAAACTATCTTATTGCAGGCAGGCTACCTGCGGGATTATCCAAGGATCAAAAGCTCAAATTTATATCAGAGGCTAAATTCTATTTTTGGGATGACCCATTGCTCTTTCGCATTAGGGCTGATCAGACCATCCTTAGATGCATCTCAGATTCGGAAATCTCTAGTGTGCAATCCTTTTGCCACAGCAATGCTTGAGGGGGTCATTTCTCAGGCTGAAAAATTATTGCAAAGGTTTTGCAGTCATGATTTTTCTGTCCAACCATTTTCAGAGATACACACGAGTTTGCCAACTGCTGTAAGTAATGCCAAGCAGTTGGTTCTATGACCCAGAGAGATATAATGCCTCTCGAATCCATTCTGGTCATAGAAGTGTTCGATGTATGGGGCATCGACTTTATGGGCCCCTTCCCAAACTTGCATGGCTTTGAGTACATACTCCTTGCAGTAGACTATGTCTTAAAGTGGGTAGAAGCTATCTTGGCAAGACGAGCTGATCATAAGATTGTTATATCCTTTGTCTGGGAATTTATTTTTCTGAGATTCAGAGTTCCCTGCACCGTGATAAGTGATGGGGGAAGCACTTCTTCCATACCCATTTCAGGTAATTATTGAAAAAATATGGGGTGTAGCACTACATTGCTATTCCATATCACACACAGACCAATGGGTAGATTGAACTATCAAACCATCAAATCAAGCTTATCCTTCAAAAGACAGTTAGACTTGATAGGAAGGAATGGTCCGATCAATTGATTGATGCACTATGGGCATATCGGACCGTGCATAAGGCCCTGCTCGGAATGTCACCATACCGCATGGTTTATGGAAAGGCCTGTCACCTTCCGGTGGAGCTGGAACACCATGCCTTTTGGGCAGTGCAGAAGTGTAATTTTAACCTTAAGGCTAGAGGTTATGAAAGAAAGCTCGAGCTCAGTGAGTTAGTGGAGATTAGGCAGGAAGCTTATGAGAATGCAAAAATATACAAAGACAAGACAAAAGCTTTCCATGATCGACACATTCAGACGAAGGAGTTCGCACCAAACCAATAGGTTTGTTTGTTTGACTCCCGACTCAAAATCTTTGTAGGAAAGCTCAAGTCCAAGTGGACTGGGCCATTCCTGGTGGTCCACCCGTATCCTAATAGAGTCGTCCAAATTAAAGACCTGAAATCTGAGCAAATTTTTTCGGTTAATGGCCAGCACCTCAAACCATTCTTTGCTCAAGAACCTCCTCTTGCTGACGAAATGATACATCTTCTTGAGGATGTATGACTGATGAGTTGCCCAGTTGGAGGTGTAAAACTCATCACGTTTACATATATACATACCCTATATACATAGCATATTTCATTTACGCATAATGTTTTGCATATTGTTTTGCATATAGTGTATGGCATTGCAGTAACGACATGAGCCCAATGACAACTCAGAAGCAGTTACAAGTGATTTCTATCCATATACACCTGGACTTATTTCTTTTATTCATGGTTGAGGACATGCAAGCACTTAGGCATGGGGGGGTAGTCCATAAAAACTGAAAATTTTCTACCAACAATTGGGGGATTAGATCACTTTATCAAGAGGTTTTATTAGAGAATTATTCTTTAGTAGTTTCCTAGATTTAGAATCCGGTATAATTTCATACTTGCATGTAAAATTTGCAATGGATCCACAGTGAAAAATCGATAGACATCTCGAGTTTGTCAAGAAGAAGCATTGCTTCTTCTCCTAAACCCTTGGACAACAATCAGGGAGTCAGGTGAACTATCTTCTAGTAGATCCACCAAAACATACGTGAGATGAGAGTAGAGAGTCTACTGGTGCTCTAAGGCTAATGTAAGGAATCTTTAAACTTTAATAATTGAATAATGATACTCGAAGATGGGCATAGTTTTCTCTCTCAGTTCCTACGTACTACATTTGTGAGAAATTCCATACGAGAGCCACCAAATAAGGCAAAATCACAAAAAGTGGGTTCTGATAAAATGAGGACTGAGGTGGATGGTTGATTAGCCCATAGTTGTGGGCTATTTAAGTATTTAAGTGCCTAGACATTAGGTTAATTCTAAAATTTATTTAGCATAAATTAGGATGTAAATAGATTAATTCATATTTTTAATTTAATTACATAAACCATGCATTGCATTCATATTTTAAGTGCATTTAGAATTAGCTTAGAATGACATTCATCTAATTAGTTAACCAATTAGGTACATTATTTTCATTAACATAAAAGTTGAGGGTCTGTATATAAATGACCATAATATTTTAACATTATTTTCTTTATTCTTCTTCTTGCAGGAACAGCTGGCTGCCGCTCCAATGCCACCAGTTGCCGCAATGAAGAACCCATTCAAGGAGGAGCGGATGTGCTGGATCTGGTCGGGCAGCTGATTTCAAATTTGTGCAGGCCACTACAACAGGAGGAGAGAGGATGCTGAGCGAGGTAGGCCTCCACCACTGACCCACCACTATGCAGAGAGATCTCCTCTCTTCCATTCCACACCACCGGCCTCAACTGTGGCAGCGAGTCTCCACCACCGTGGGCGTGTGGTGTGACAGGCCACGCCGCCATCCGGAGCACCTCTTCGTGAGCACCTCGCCGTGCACCGCCCTCGCCGACATCATCAACAACCACCGCCGCAGCCACTGTGCATTCACCCCTCAGCCACTTAAGACATCCGAGAAGTTTCCCGGACATCTGAAGTCCACCGCCCACTCCAGCAGCAACCACCGTCAGCCCACTTCACCTCCAGTGCCATCTCCACGCCCTCCAGCCTACGCACCCACGCCGACAGAGCGCGCAACCGCCTGCGCACCTGATGTAAACACATTTACACTACTTAAGATGTCTATTTATGCATGTTCTTAAGCATAGGATTGCATTTCATGATATAAATATTGCATTAGATGCATCATCTTGCATTTAGAATAGTTTGAATAAAATGGAGGTTAATTGTCTCCTTTTATGTGCTTGGACAGGGCAAATATTTTATCAGGGCCTCTGATCAAAGATCCAACCGTATGGATGTGATCAGGGCGACGATTGGAGTTCAACAACTCGAAGATAGCCCTAATCAGGCATCTGTGGCATCAGATAGTGACCCGGGAACCCTAGAAGATCAAGGGCCAGGATGGTGTAAATCCCCACTTCAAATGATAAATTCGACTGCACGGATGAATTCGGATCGACTATCACAGGCCAACGACACAAAAATCGAGTCAATCCGACATCCGTGGCACCATCTACAACTTCCAGAGGATGGACGACCCAGATAGCGCCACTTGGTGCCATCTCAGCCGCCCAAGCGGTCGCTTCATCTTGTGAAGGCTCCGCTCCCGATCGCTCTCCGCTATTGGATCTTAGTCCAACGGCTGTGGGCGCTCGCATTTAAAAGCACCCGCTCGACCATCCGCACCCCATAGCGTAGTGGTCGAGCGCGCTATCGCGAGCGCGGGGCACGGGTTCGATCCGCGTCGAGGCGCTGGAGGGCACGATCAATTGAGGCACGTGGAGCATCAGATGAAGATCAGACGGCCGCGCACGCCCGATAGCGCCGACGCGCGATTGAACGCGCGTCGCGGACGTACAATCAGACACACTAGGCGGGCGGGCTGTAGCGGGTGAAGCACGATCTAAGCCGTCCGATCTCGCGATCGGACGGCTGAAAATTAATGGACATGCGGGGGCGTTGCGCGCGTGAGCAGCCGAGAGGGCGCGCACGAGCCGCCCACGTCGCCCACGAAGGGAGCTTTAGTGACAGATTTATCCATCACTAAAGACCAATTATTTATTATTTTGAAGTTGTAATGTCCATTTTGCCCCCACTCCATGCAACTATAAAAGGAGACCCCCTCGATACGAAATTCTCATCCCTTCTTTCTCCTCTCTACCCCTCCAAAACTCAAAAGAAGCTTGTCCCACACCCGGGATGCTTCTTATGAGATAAAGTCCAATTTTCGTTCCCCTTCGGAAGTGGATCCCACGACGACGACGGCGTGCTGCTCCGTTCCCGTTCTTTTGCTTCGTCCTCCTTCGTCCAGCTTCTTTCTCCTTCATCCAGGAGTCGTCCCGTCCGGCTCGTCCTCCAAGCAATCGTCGAGGAGGATAACTTCTCTCTCCCATTCTTATTTACAGCTTTTCTAGTATGGAATTTTCGTGCTTTATAGTGTAATTGATTTTCCGCTTTCTAGTGTAATTTTTATAAACAATTGAAATATTGATTGCATGTTCTCTTTCTCTCTCTCTCTCTTTCTCTCTCTCTCTTTTAGTTTGATAGCTCCATTGTAATTATATCGCCTTGCTTAACAAAAACCCTAAAAAAATATAATTGCGAATATAGATCAACGTAGCCTCCCTATGTTTGACCCGGAATTCTTTTCGGTATAAATTTTTATTTGTTGAACACGAATTCTTCGCTCTCGAACTACAACGACAAGTTTTCCCAAAAACCAAACACGTAGGCGTAGCGATTCACAAAAAACTCGTTCAACAGCACCCACGCCAGCTGCAGCCGCACCTGCAGAACCTCACCCACTCACTCCCGCGCTCGCTCACCTTCAGCCTGCACCTCATCGCTCACCTGCATGCACCCGCCTGCAGCACACCTGTGACACCTTCATCCTGCAGCACCTCACCGGTAGCGCCCTCCCGCCAGCAGTCCCGCGTGCGCCTCACCGCGCACGCCTTCCTCCTGCACCTGCAACACCCGCTCTCACCGCCAACAAAGTGCGCACCGATTGTAGTGTGCGCCCACGCCTCCAGCCAGCACGCAGTAGTAGAGCCGGCAAAACCTCCAACAAGCCGTGCACGCTCCCGCACCCGCATGCAATGCATGCCAACAGCAGCTGCAGCACCAACTGCAACCACCTCCGCTGGAGCTCGTCCGGCCGACTCTGGCCACCGCACGACATGCCGCGACCACCTCTTCGAAGCCCTCAGTCCAAAGAACTTCCTCCGAGCTTCCCACATCCGACCGTCCACTCCTCGTCACGCACTGCAAAGGGGAAAAAATCCCTTGTAACCGGGCCATTAAAAATTACATTTTCTGCCATTGTCAATTTTTAATAATATTTTATTGATTCTGCATTGCGAAAAATATCCTCTAGTTACTCAGAATTGCTATTTTAGCATTGTTTCTTGCTTTAACCTTAATCTAAAGGCAATTTTGGCTTGATTCTTGTCCAAACTAACTACGAATAATCATTTTTCACTGGTGCAAATTTAAATACATCATTACCTCCCTGTGGATATGACCCGCTCTTCTATGAGTGGTTATTTCTTTTTAAATATTGATTAGTCGATTTTTCCACCACATAAAACTGCAAATGACTTAAAGAGAACAATCGACTCGTCAAAGGCGTCGTTGCTGGGGAGGCAACAGACGTAATAATTTCACCTAATTTTATTTTCATTATTTGTCAATTGCACAGTGATTTGATCATTTATTATTTTCTTTTCTGTGCGAGAAAATTTGTGCAAGAATCAGCCACTGTGAGAGGCGACCCTTGACGTCGCCAGAGGAGAATTGGACGAGCAATTTTGAAAGGAGGAGAAGGACGAGGATGCGACGGACATCACTATAAATTTAGTCGCCAGTCTGATAGAATTAAGACTTCAGATTTAATTTTTCATTGCATTTGGTTTGAAACCCTTGTTTTAGGGTATATTTTGAGGGGTTTGTTCCCCGATTTTGTTTTGGGCCCATGTTGGGTAATTTTTGGGAGCCTGTTCCCTTTTCTTTAGATTTAGGTTTTTAGTTTATTGATTACTTTTATTTGCTTATTCATAAGTAGTTTAAAAATAAAAAAAATAAAAAATGAGCTACCTGCTAGAAGCTGCCTGCCCTAGGACGAACCATTTAGGTCTATATGAGCAGCCTCTAGATTTATTTCTCTGCATTGCATGCATTCTTGCATTGTTGATTGCTGGAAGCAAGGTACGCATTTTCTTACTTTGCATCCTATTCTTGATCATGCATTTCATTAGGACTTAATGCAAGGACCACCTAATCTGTACTGAATAAATCTAACAAGTGGTCACATATTTTCTAGAAAAAGGACTAATTAAAGGAGGGACATTTTAAACCAAGGATTTGATTTTCAAACTTGATGTGTGAATCAAAATTCAAAATCTTTTGCGGTGTATGTACACTTATTTCTCTTGCACCACGACACGCTTCGAGACACTTCTTAGGTTTGGAAATACTAGGACAAGAGCCCTCCTATCGTTGGATTCTGAAGTGTTCGGAACTTGAGATCAAAGGTTTTGTAAATCCAAAGAGGGGGATACCCTGTCACTGATTTTTGGGGGTAGTTGAGAAGCACCGCGAAAGCATAGCTTCAAAGGAAGACTTAGGCCTACTTGCATCCCTCAATCTTCCGTCTTTGAATTTACTCGACCATTTGAGATTTAGGAAAGAACACCTAAGCTCTAACAAGGTCTTCTTAGGCGAGCCGTAGGTCGACAATAGGTGCATTAATTGATTGAACAAATTGTATTGTCACCTGCAATCTGACTTAAAATCGAAAGCCTAAATTGGGAAAGACCGAAAAGGTCCTTTTTGAATTGTGTTTTGCTTGGGGAATTCTGATTGAGGTGTGAGTTAGAATGGATCACATTGATTTTCATCCTTTCACATCTTGTCCACACCCTCACCCCCACTCTGCATCCTTCGATCCCAGACGTCGAGATGGTCCATCCCTTGATGGACATAATGACAATCATTGGGATCCGTTTTACTCCTATTATAGGAGTATTGGCCTGGTTAAGCCCCAAATCAGTGAGCAGAACCTAGGAGCGGGATTTGCTTTGCCCAATATCCCACATACCATAGAAATACCCAACCCACCCTCCCTGAAAATTTATAATGGTTGGACAAACACTCCTGGGTACTATAAGCCTAAGCCTGACTTCTCTTATGATAGAAATAACCTCTCCTCTTTGAAGATGGAAGTACAAAAAATGCAAAATGAAATGATTGAATTGTTAGGAGAATCTTCGAGACCAGGACAACAAGAAAGAGATGAAATTAGCCACCCAATCTACCCCATTGAGGATGACGTACACCCCTCTACAATAGATGCATCTCCCGTGGGAGAGCTACAGTTTAAGTTGGAGGGAAATTCTGGAGAGAATAGCTACTTTTCAAGGATCGATTTTGAAACCTCCCCATTAGGTGACACTTCCTTGAAAGATCCACACTTTATGTGGGAGGAAAATACACATGAAAGTAGCTATGCATTGGATGAAGAAAGGTGGCAACTCGAGGAAGATGATGATAAGGTTGAGTATCCACCTGAATTATATTGGAGTCAAAAGAAGGGAATGATGGTAACATTGGAAGACCTCGACCTAGATGATAGTATTTTCGTGACATTTGATGAAGTGGGTCAAAGTCAAGTTGTTAGTCCTACCCTCCCTTCTGATCACGATATGGAACTCAAGCCCACCCTTAGGGAACCTAACCCTAAAGGAATTGACCTATCTGAGGAGTCTGATGTTACCAGTGTAAACCATTTACCTCAGATGGAGCACCCTAGGGGATCTACTGAGAGATTAAATGATTCTAGACCTCGGGTATATGGTGGATTGTGTGATGAGGAGGAAGATGAATTATATGAGGATCCTACAATCAAGATTTGAAGTGACACTAAGGGTGATTATGTCTTATTTGAAGAGTTAGCCCCTGAGGATGTCACAAATTTGACCAAATTAGGTTTCCTTAGCACACCCATTAATGATATTTGTCCTCATGATGAAATGATGGAAAATTTGGAAGCAATTTCTAAGATTTATGTGGATTCACATATAGACTCCAGGGAAGATTTGAGTAAAGAACAAAAACCCGGGGATGGCATTGATAGGATAATCCCTAGATCTGTTGCTTCCAACCTGCCTTCATTCATTTTGAAGTCACCCTCTAATTCAGTTATATCTGAAAGTGAAATTGTGACTCCTGATGAAGAGCAGGAAGATACATGTGATGATGCAAGGATTGCTAGGGATGAAATTGAGGATTTAGAAAGAGTGTTACGGATGGACACCGAGCTAATTAAACCCAACCTAGATCTTATCGCCATCCCGCGACCTTGTAACTTGGACACCCTAGACAATCCTTGCCTTAGAGAATTGCTCACTTTTGTTCTGACCAGGGGGCTTAACAGACTAATATTTCCTGTAATGGAGTATCGGGTTTGGATTGATGATTTCTTTAGTCAGTCCATTACCCTGGGGGTTTATCTTTGCACCATTCCTTCCCCATACCTTTTGGAGGATCCTTGTCATCCTCCCCCTACCTCTTTGGAGGTTGTTATACCTGTTTATACTTTAGAACCTCTTCCATTGAACTGGGGAGATTTCATTCCCATTTTAGTTGGGCGAGCATTTGCTATCAGGATTCATCATCTGCTCGCCAACATCCTAGGTTACCTATTTTCTAGGCCAACATTGCTTTTCTCATTTTTAGGGCCTATTTCTGCAATTCTTGAACCAGTTTTGCAGGTTCTTTGGCTATTCAGCCCAGCTCTGACCCAGGTAATATCTTTCTATGCAATGAGGACATTGCAGAATTTAGGCATGGGGGGGTGTACTTGGGGATATACATAGCATAGTGCATTCATTGCATACATTTGCATTAAAAAAAAAAAAAAAGAGTTTTGAGCTTAACTGGCTAAGTCCTGTATTCTTAAGCAAATCAGAACTCTAAGGTAGACTAAATTAATTCTAGGGTCAAACTTTAGAAGCTAGATGAGCTGCTAGCTTTAGACCTTTAGGGTCCTTTGTGGACTTAAAAACTTAAGTAGGAGTTAAGTTGCGGACCATTCCTCAAGAGGTTGAGGAAGGGAAGCTAGGGTTTGAGTTAAAAGGTGTGGTAGTACCTGGAGTCTTATTCTACCTTTTGGTTTACGGGTCCTTGTAACCCAAGCATCCAAATTTCACACACTTGGTCTAGTAATTAACTTCTTTCTTTCTGAAAAGAGATTTGGTTCTCTTAGTTTTGACTTAGGAAAGGCTTAAAAACACATTTTGATTGGAAGAGTTCCCGCTGCAGGAGAGGTGGAGTATATACTCACCTTAAGGATGCGATGATAACATATTACCTCCTTGGCACTTGTCTCTTAGGATATCCATCCTACTGGGGGCATGTAAGCGCATTGTGCAGTTCAGGTACCATGGGCGGCCCTATCTCGAAGTGCCGATTGCCATAGTCCTGAATTTGCTTAGGAAATCCATGGGAGATACTATCACGAAGTGTCGATTGCCAGGAGTTCTTGGGGTCATTATGGGCGATGCTATCTCAAAGCATCGAAAGCCAGGCACCCTTCGAGGTATGGTAATGGGGACAATGAATCCGACACTGACCATATTGATAGCTGATCTAAGGTTAGACTTAGAAGAATCAAACAAAAAAAAAAAAAAAATATATATATATATATATATAATTTTACTCAAATAACTCAGACCAATGCACAGGCACGGATGCTTTAATCTCAGGGATCAATAAACTTTAGGGTAGAGTCAGAAATCAGGGAAACTTGTGCCTGCAACTCGTCTTTAGCCGACCTAGTCTGTAACTTAGCAACTACTTAGGAACCTTGGGTCTAGAGTCTGAACTTAATATGCTTCCGAAGGAAGACTATGTGAGTGGTCTAGTCTACTTGGAGTGCTAGGTTTCACCTAATTTTGCTAGGGACTAGCAAAAACTAGGCATGGGAGCATTTGATTAGCTCATAGTTGTGGGCTATTTAAGTATTTAAGTGCCTATACATTAGGTTAATTCTAACATTTATTTAGCATAAATTGAGATGTAAATAGATTAATTCATATTTTTAATTTAATTACATAATCCATGCATTGCATTCATATTTTAAGTGCATTTAGAATTAGCTTAGAACGACATTCATCTAATTAGTTAACCAATTAGGTACATTATTTTCATTAACATAAAAGTTGAGGGTCTGTATATAAATGAACATAATATTTTAACATTATTTTCTTTATTCTTTTTCTTGCAGGAATGGCTGGTTGCCGCTCCAACGCCACCAGCTACCGCAGTGGAGAACCCATTCAAGGAGGAGCGGATGTGTTGGATCTGGTCGGGCAGCTGATTTCAAATTTGTGCAGGCCACTACAAAAGGGGGAGAGAGGATGCTAAGCGAGGTAGGCCTCCACCACCGACCCACCACTGTGCAGAGAGATCTCCTCTCTTCCATTCCACACCGCCAGCCTCAACCGTGGCAGCGAGTCTCCACCACCGTGGGCGTGTGGTGTGACAGGCCTCACCGCCATCCGGAGCTCGTCCGCATTACCGTGCACCTCGCCGTGCACCGCCCTCGCCATCGTCATCAACAACCACCGCCGCAGCCACTGTGCAATCACCCCTCAGCCACTTAAGACGTCCAGCAAGTTTCCCGAAAATCTGAAGTCCACCCCCCACTCTAGCAGCAACCACCGTCTGCCCACTTCACCTCCAGTGCCATCTCCACGCCCTCCAGCCTGTGCAACCATGCCACCCACGCCGACAGAGTGCGCAACCGCCTGCGCACCCATGCCAGCTGCAGCCGCACCAGCAGAACCTCACCCGCTTACTCCCGCGCCCGCTCACCTTCAGCCTGCACCTTGTCGCTCACTCGTGCGCACCCACCTGCAGCGCACCCGCGACACCTTCAGCCTGCAGCACCTTACCGCTAGCGCCCTCCCGCCAGTAGTCCCGCACGTGACTCACCACGCACACCCTCCTCCCGCGCCTGCAACAGCCACTCCCACCTCCAACAGAGCGTGCACTGGTTGCAGTGCGCGCCCACGCCTCCAGCCAGCACACAGCAGCAGAGCCAGCAGAACCGCCAACAGGCCACGCGCTCTCCCGCACCCGCCTGCAACACATGCCAATAGGAGCTGCAGCATCGGTTGCAGCCACCTCCGCCGTAGCTTGTCCGGCCGAATCCGGCCGCCGCACGACACGTCGCCACCACCGCTTCGAAGCCCTCGGTCCAAGGAACTTCCTCCGAGCTTCCCACATCCGACCGTCCACTCCTCGTCGTGCACTGCAAAGGGGAAAAATCCCCTGTTTTACTACAGTAATCAGGCCATTAAAAATTACATTTTCTGCCATTGTCAATTTTTATTAATATTTTATTGATTCTGCATTGCGACAAATATCCTCTAGTTACCTAGAATTGCTATTTCAGCATTGTTTCTTGCTTTAACCTTAATCTAAAGGCAATTTTGGGTTGATTCTTGTTCAAACTAACTACGAACAAACATTTTTCACTGGTGCGAATTTAAATACGTCATTGCCTCCCTGTGGATACGACCCGCTCTTCTGCGAGTCATTATTTCTTTTTAAATATTGATTAGTCGATTTTTCCACCACATAAAACTGCAAATGACTTAAAGCGAACAATCGACTCGTCAATGATCACGACTGTCCTCTATAGAATCCTCGGCTGAAGGAGGGTATTGATGTCAAGGTTAGAAATACGTCATCCTATCCATTCCCTACCCAGTGCCGAGAGTATCCATTTCCACCAAATAAGCCACCCGAGATCCTCTTGGTCACCCCCAAAAATCCCAAATAATGCCCCGTAAATAAAAGTATGTATGTCGTGTTGTATTGTTGCGTTATGTTTTGTTGGTAACGGCACTATGCTATCATATATATATATACATATAAAAAAAAATACAAAAGGGATATTTGCTTGTAAGAAAAAAAAATGAAAAAGAAAAAAAATGTTATATTAAGAAGTTTGAATTATGTAAGTCAAAAGGTTTTAAGGCAAAAACACCTACCACCCTCACGAACCACCAAATAGAATCGAAATCTATTTTTCTGTATTTCTGATCACCTGAATACGAGCTGAGTTTGACTTAGTCTTAGGGTTATCAGAACCTAATTAAAGTGTAATGCCATGTAAGACCACCAAATACAGTTGCAAATTTGGTAAGATGTGAGCTCAGGGAAAAGAAAACAAGAAGAAGAAAAAGAGAGAGAGAGAAAGAGAGAAAATAAAAAGTACAAAAGGTTAAAGAGAGCATAGTTTTCCAACCCTTCTCTAAGTTAAGTTATTCAATAATCTAACAATCTAGATTCTAAAGTACTAGTCTCGATGTAGCACCAAAATCGAGTGAACCACGAAATACAAATCCAACTAACTCAGACGTCTTCTACCTAAGCCAAAATCTGGGGCTAAAATCAGAGAATATTTTATATCCCCAAGAGAAGAGGTTTGCCTATCCCAATAGAATTTTACTTGGGGGCAAGTACAAACTTTAAATGTGTATCGACTCTTCACTTGGATCCATTGTAGAAGCTACAACATCATATATACATAGTTATATGGATTCTGAATTTTTGGATGAAACAAAAAGAAATAAACCTTTAGTTAAACTCTTGCTAAAATGCATTTAATCTTGCACTTGTTAGGGACTAGCAAGATTTAGGCATGGGGGTATGATTGCACAGCAATCATAGGCCTTAATTCACCTGAATTAAGCCAAAACTTAGCTTAACATGAACATTCTGCAGGCATATGCATCGTATTCTGCATCATAGTTGATATGAGTTTTATGCATAAAACTATGCTATTTGAGAGGTATCACTCATTACAGGTAATTCGAGGTTGTGGATGGCCAATCCAACCACATGGATCTATTCAGAACTCTAACAGGAGTCCAACGCTTCCAAGATCGCATCAATCAGACTCCCATAGCACCCTAGGGAATCCACAGAAGATCAAGAGCCAAGGGGCAAATTAAAGAAGATCCAGACCTCATTTGACAAATCCAACCGAACAGATGGATCTTGATCGATGTTCGCAGCCCAACAGCGTAGAAATCAATTCAATCGGAAGCCTACATCACCAGATACAAGGAAAAGAAGATGAACGACCATGATGGCACCACGTGGTGCCATCATAGCCGCTCCCTCACCACCGCCCCATCCAGGAAGGATGCACCGCATGCCGTGGACCGTTGGATCTTCATCCAATGGCCACGAGTGCGACACATCACCTGCCTAGATTAGATAAGGATAAATGGAAACTAACAAGTATATATAATAAAAGGTTTGCACAGCACATTGGCTCACACGCGCACATGTAAGTGCGAGATGCAAGTTTGAGCCGTGTGCTGTACAAAAATTGATGCGGCATTGGCTGTGCGAGAGCATGCAGGTGCAATTGCGCGTTCGGTGGGTAGATCCACGACCAAGTGGTGCGATCAGAGCACACAATGGGCGGACTCGCGATCGCATGCGATTTGTGAGATTTTGAAGGAGAGGGAAGTGCGCGTAAGCAGTCCGATTGTAAGATCGGACGACTGAGGTTGAAACACTCAGAAGAGGCGAATGGCGAAGGAGAAAACGCAATGGGTGACCATGGGTTATCTACGATTGTGCGATGGAGGATCGATGCTCCACGGAGCGCCAAATGGTAGCATTAGAGCGAACCGAGGGAAAAAGAAGGATTTGAAAGGCTTTTGCATGAGATTAAGGGGGCCAAATATCCTTTTTACCCCTCGCCAAAGCTATAAAAGGAGCCCAAAGGGCCCCCCTTTGGAGGCATTCCTTCATTCTCTTCCTCTTCCTCCATCTTCAACCTTTCTTTCTTCTTCTTCTTCCCATCTTCTCTGCATTTGGCTCTGCATCCCCGTCTGAAGTGTCCGTTGGGCCACCCCGACATATCGTTGCTGCTCTTCTCAACCTCTCCAAAAGGCCACCATGAACCACCAGTGGTTCCCTTATTCTGTTACAAAAGTAGCCTATTTTATGTTTTATTCAAATACATGTATCCAGTTTATGTTCAATCTCTTCTTGTGATATAAATATTATGATTGATTGTTCATTCTACTTAGCCTTTATATTTGAAATAAACGCATGAAATCAAAAGTGCTTTCTGCCTCCCTGTGATCGACCGGGACTTACCAGTTCCGTTAATTATTTGCTCGAGATGTATTTCACCCTATACTACAACGTGTTCATCTTTTACGCGATCTACACCACGAATAGGGTTAATCCCCTTAAGGTCATGGATGGTCCAACCACTCTTTATGTTCTTTTAAGACATTGATCAGTTTTATCTCCTGCTCTATAGTCAATTTTGAACTAATAATCACACGAAGCATCTTTGTAGGTCCTAAAAACTGATATTTCAAACTCTCAGGAAATGGTTTCAGTTCGAGCTGGGGCGGGTCTAAGATGGAAGGTAAGGAGGATACTGATGAAGAATCATCAGGATGATCTAGTGGAAGAGGTTGAAGGTGAACAAAATCAGCAACCTCTTAAGAATGTAGCGGGTTTGCTACAAAGGGTTGTGGGTAGGGTTCATCAGTGCAAGAGGAACTCTCAATAGCAAATATAGCTGATAAGCTCATATTTGTGAGCTAATTAAATGTCAAAATGCCTAAACATTAAGGTAACACATTAATTTAGATAGTATGCATTTGCATGTAAATAAGTTAGAATATAAGTTGGCTTGTATGCATTTCACATTCATTGTTAGGAATAATAACTCATTTAGCAAACTTTGTAGGTTCAAACATAAATTTGCCAATATTATTTGTTTATTGATTTCATCTTTATGGATGTAGGTGGCTGGCGTTACGAGGGAAGTTGCCATTGAAGCAGTCGGGAAGAGCGGATCTGACATTAATGGCCACAACGCTCCTCCCCATCCAATTGGTTTGAAATCCATCCAACCACATTAAGAAGAGCAACAAACCATTGGGCTCGGGGAGACTCCGCCCCACTCCACTACCATGTGCTCCACTCCACCACCATGGTCTCCATGGCTGAACTCCACCACACCATGGGCCAGCGAGGTGACATTTCACCATTCCAAGCTGTGGATTCGTGCCAACACCATGAGTGAGCCTTCACAACTCCACTTCATTGTGAGCGTGACCACACTGGCCATGTGACCATCATCTTCTTCTTTTCCTTCAAAGGAACCCAACGCATCCACTGCCTCACCATGAATTCCAGACACCTCTGGCCATGCCCATCACCACCTCCTTTACCAACCCGCCTCGCACCCATCCACTCCACGTGCACATGCTCTCGCACAACAACTGCATCACTGTGCAACCACCAACATCACCACCACAGCAACCATCTTCCCCTCTAGTTAAGATGTCCGGGTGGTTTCCTGGACATCTGAAGCCCAGCCCCATCTCATCTTCTTCTTCTTCTTCATTCTTCTTTTGCAACTACATCAATCCCTCGATGCATCTTCGCCCGCGTGCTTCAGAGCGCACCACACCCGCAGCAGCAAAGCACACCTGTAGCAGCAAGCATCTCCACTAGCATGTGTGTGTCTTTGCTCCTTCCTTGCTTCCAGCTGGACGCTTACCTACTCTCCAACAACTATTGAAACAGCCATCGCCATCCTCCTCACGATCACTAGCAGCTGGCCTCGCCTCCTCACGCACCATCGCCCTAGCCCAACGTGTGGCCACGCACGGCTGAACACACATGCACACTGCACCAGGAACCGTTCACCACCATGTCACTGTTCATCTTCTCCCTCAGAAGAACCCATCTCCGCCACCACCTAACAGCCACCTCAAGTCGCTAAACAGGCCACCGAACTCACCGCAAACATAGCCATACTCCTCGCCGCATTCCACTGCATCTTCCCCCACATCCACGACCGTTGGTATCGCTCACATGGCCACTGGCAGAACTCCACGTCGCTGGCATCGCATCACCATCTGGCCAGCCCCGGCCACCTCGTGACTCGCTGCTGCCACCGCCATAAAGCCCTTACTCCACTTGATCTCCACCGAGCTCCTCCTCTCTGGCCATCCCTTGCTCCATGTGCAAGCCCAAGGGAAAGTTTCTCCCCTATTTTGCTACAAGAACCATTCCATTAGTTTTTACATTAGTTGCCATTGCCACTTCATTCCTATATCATTAAATCAATTAAATATTATGTGATTTTGAAGAGAATGCTCCTCCTCTCTCGTAAAATAACTATTGCAATATTATCTTTCATGATTCCCTTCATTTAAATGGTTTTCTTTGTTTTATTCAAGGGAAATCATTCCCCAGAAGCAGCATTTATATTTACGGTGATTGTTTTTATCAATCTTTATTTTTGGATTTCATTTTTGGGCATAGGAATTTCATGATCACCATGTTATTAAACATAAATATAACTTTAAGTGATTTCCTTAAAAGGAGGTTTGAGCTTGATTATGATTCTATTGTTTGGGAGAATATATTTGAGAATTTCCGCTTGACATCTTTTGCGAGTTTGTAATAGACATTGCTTCCCTATGTACGCGACTTGTTCCTTCGTAAGTGGTTAATTTTAATTATTTTGATTAGTAGATTTTCCACCACTTAGAAATACAATGACAAATCATCTTAATCATCATTTTCAAAAGTGAAAATTTGACTCGTCAACAGCCATACATGTCTCAATATTCAAATGATCTTCCTCGAGTTCCTCTATAAATCCACAATCCTCAAATTTATTAATCGCCTTGGAAATATCCAATTTCAGTTTCTAATCCCCAAATGCAATTTCCATGCTACCACTCTCATAGTTGATATTAGCCTTAGCGATAGCCAGGAATGAATGCCCCAGAATGATTGGCATGTTCCTCAAATTCTCAGGTACATCCATGCCAATGATAAAGGAATCTATAGGAAAATAGAAGTCCTTAACCTTGACAATAACATCCTCAATAACGCCTCTTAGATTTGTGACCGAACGGTTCGCTAACTGCAATGTTATTGAGGTCCGCCGAAGTTCACCTAATCCGAACTTCTTGTAAAGAGAAGTAGGAATTAGGTTAATGGATATGCCTAGATCCAAGAGTGCCCGGTCAAAACTGTAATCTCCGATAACACATGAAATCAAAGGGGCACCTGGATCTCTCCTTTTCGAAGGAAGGTGATGTAGGATAACAGAAATAGCCTACTCAGAGAGTATCACCTTCCTTGGAATAGATTCCCTTGGCTTATGCTTCTGGGTGCATAAATCCTTTAAGAATTTAGCATAAGCCGGTATGTGTTTGATAGCATCAAGGAGGGGGATATTGATTTCGACATTCTTGAATATATTCAAGAGCTCCTCATCACTATCAACAGGCTTCTTCTTCCTGGGTTTAATTAAGGCCTAAAGAAAAGGAACATGAGTTAGATCTTTGGAATTAGGTTCCTAAGCCTTGATTTCTTCTTCAAATTTCTCCTTTCTTTCCTCAGGCTTACAGGATTTTCTTGACTAGAGTAGTGTAGGTGTGGGTTCTAGGTTTGCCTTCCACTCCTCAAAGTAACGGATTGGTAGATGCATACGGGTTTAGGTCTTGGGGAGGGCTTGGAAAGATCGGAGGGGCTTGATTAGCCAAAAACCTCAGATTTGATGAAGAAGCAGAAGAGGAAGGACCCTCCTCAACCACCTGAGCATGTGCGTGTAGGTCCCTCTGATTCACGTACCCTTAGGCTTGATTGCCCAAATTCAGTATGTTGTGAGGGTTGTGTATGGGTTGAGATGGCAGAGATTTAGGCTAACGGGTATTAGCAATGAGCCTGGTTTGTAAGTTTTCCAGCGAGGTTTTCATTCATTGCACAAGCTGGAGCATAGATCCTTGCATCTCTAGAATATGATGGCTCAAATTAGCCTACCCTATGGGTTGACAAGCATTCCAAACTAGCTGATTGACCTGATTTGGGGGAAGCTGAGTATAAACATGACCTTGACCCATTGGTCTTTGTGGAGCATAGTTGCTGGGTCGGAATTGGGTCTACTACCCAAAATTTTTCTAGGAGAAGTTAGGGTGGTTCCTCCAACCGAGATTATAAGCATTAGAATATGGGTTGGACCTAATGTTCTCTTGTACAGCATAGACATCCTCATAGGGTGAGGATGGAGAGAAAGAAAGGGAGGGATCAGAGAAACTAGGATCAAAGGCCCTAGTTTGGAACCCATGGGGTTCCAAGCAATGCTGGCTCACAGGTTGAGCCACATCCAGTTGATTCATGAACTCCCATCAAAAAGGGGCTCGTGAAGAGTGGAATCCCAAATTCTGGGATTGAGTGGATCGAGAATTGTTTGCAGAGTTTCCAGCCATCCACTCCACCAACCTTTTGGTAACCAAGTCCACCTTATCTAATTCATTACAAATCAGCTCCATATCGAATGAATGAGAGTCATGGACCTCATTAACATTTGATCTGGATTGTTGGGACCGGTTAAATGTATTCATGGAGGCATGGTTGATTGAATTTTCACTCATTTCCTTAAACAAATAATGCACACTATCCGATCTTTGTTGAGGAAATTGACTTTGCAAGAAGCGTCCACATGATTTCAAAGGTGCTCAGTCAACCCATGGTAAAAGATCTGCATGAGTTGCCATTTCGGCACCTCGTGGAGCGGACACTTCCTCAATTAAGTCCTGGAATCGCTCCCAAGTAGCATGAAACTGCTCCCTCGACCGCTGGGCGAAAGTAGTAATTGCTCGCCTCAGTGTTTTGGTATGCCCAACTGGAAGGAATTTCCTTAAGAAAGCCGATTTAAGATCGTTCCAAGTTGCTATCGGCCTTCCTATGGTCCTCTACAATGAGCAACCTTATCCCTAAGAGAGTAGGGAAAGAGCCTCATGATCATTTGCTCTTCATTCACATTTCTTGCTTTGGTGGCCTGGACCAAAGTGGTCAAGTCCTCCAAATGCTGAAATAGGTCTTCAGAGATAAGCCCATGAAAATGTTTAATCAGGCTTAACACCTAGGCCTTTATTTCTGCATCTCCAGCAGGAATCTGGACACAGGGATGTTCCCCGTAATTTGAAGGATTGTAAAAATCCTTTAAGGGCTGAGCACCCTACATTCTCTGGAACCATTCTTGCATTCTCTGCATCTGTTCCAACCGCCTTTGAAACATCACTTATTGATTCTGAGGGATAAGAGGTTGTTGATCGGCCATGGGATCAATTTATCCAAAATTCAATCTATGCCTCCTAGGATGATCCAATGGTCCTTCCAATCAGGGATTCAATGACCTTCCAAGAATAAACTAGGAAGAAGTCAGAAGGACTGGGGATAAGAATCCTACAGCACAACAAAACAGGCCTATCCTTCAATTGGGTAGCCTAAGGATCTACAGACTCTCAGAATGCATCTTAAGATTATAGATGATTTACTCTACTTGCATCTAGTCATTCCATCTAGTTAGAAGGACGTGTTGGGGAGAAGGTTCTTCCCTCGGCTTGCGCCTCCGGTTCCTAATGTACCCCCAATCACTGTCATTTGATGCTACTCCCCTAGCTAGACATTAGATTGACTAGTACAAGCAGGTTTATCGTGAACATCCCAATATGGGCTCCAAAGAGCAAATCAGTCCTTAAGGCCAGCGTTTAATCAGTTTTAACTTAGGCTTACGATTGTAGTGCTTATGGAATGTAATGGGCCCTTAGAATGGGTTGTGCCCTTAATGATTGATTGAATATGTGTGAGTGCATGCACAACTAGGGTTTTTAAGTAAGATTATTTGGATGAGTGGATTTTAAGGTTCAAATCTTGCTTAAGTAGCTTTTAGGGTTTAGAATTTAGTAAATTCAATCATGTTCAAGAGGCAAACCAGATTTTCAAAACAAGGGTGAAGATGTTTTCCTTTCTAAATCAAAAGTATGGTGGAGTGCCTGGTATTGAACTAAATTGTAAACCCTAAGGGAAAGCAACTTGATGAGTTGATTTTAGATAAAGTGGTGTAGCCCAAACAACTGAAACAATTGGCCTTAAAGCACCACTGAGTAAGGCACACACGTGGTTACCTAATCTGATTTCTACACAATTATGTGTTTGGGTGTGTGTACCGATTCCAAAGATTGGTTGACCGGTTGAGTTTGAAAATCATAAGAGGTCGTGTACTTCTGTGAGATTTTTAGTTTATATATGGATGGTGAGATGGGTGGAGGTGGAAATCAAACAATCAAAACTAATCCTACGGTTTATGAGAACACCTAGGTTAATTAGGATTTGAATTAGGGTTATGAAATGAACTCTATGGAGGGGGAAAGAATGGGGAGAACTTACAGCTGTCTTCAACTGCATTTTACTCCTTCTACCGATTGAAGATTCCCTATTGAGGTACCTGCAAAACAATAGAAAAGAAATAAAAATAAGTTAGAAAATAGATAAGTGCGCAGAAATGAGGAAACAAAATCGAGATTCGTTGCCTTTTCGGTGAAAGAGCGATCTTCAATTTCGTTGAAGTTTGTAACAAAAAGTGTCACTTCGTTGTAGTATGTCGCATGGTTGAAAATCGCTTTTCAAAACATTTAATAACTCAAAATCTAACCACGGAAAAGGTTAGGTCATCTCCATAGGGAAGAATAAGCCTATTAAACTAGTGAATGGTGCCTCGCTTATTCGGGAAACTCAACAGGTGTGCATATTAATTAGAGCAACTCCTTTTCTCACATAAACTTTCATTCTAAATAATTGATCAGGTATGTAGGGGTTTATATGCAAAATCACCATACAATAATATTCTGTTAACAAGTGAATAATGATCTTGGAATATAGCAATCAATATAAATATCAATCTCTGAGAGAATAAACTTTGTTCTCTACAATACTATCTCATCCTCTTTATTCTCAATGAGAGTAATTTAACTAAAAAAGAGGTATGTCTATGATAAGTCAGTTTTCGCTTTCAAATAATGTATTAAGATGATTTGTCATTGTAGGATCAAAGTGGCGGAAAATCGCTTAACAAAATAATTAAAATTAAAATTAAACCACTCACAGGAGAGCGGGTCATGTCCATAAGGAGGCAATGACTTAGTTAAACTCGCAATTAGGTCAAAATCAAGTTCACTAAACTATTCTCCAGATCAAACAATGCTTGTATAGCTCTGAAAGTAAACCTTAATTTTTTGGCGAAGTCAAGGGGTGTGAATGTAATTTTTACATCAGAAAATAATACATGTGCCAAAGTATGCCATGTACTATTCACTTGCATGCATATGAAGATGTCATTCAAAATTAAATTCAATGCACATAGAGATAAATAGTCAAGTTTAACAATTATCTAGAAGCATGAGTATTAAGGCATAAATTCACCATAATAAAATAATCATAAATCAAAATTCATTTTGTGGCAATGGCATGAAATGTAATTACTAATTCCACCATAAATAGAGGATTCTACCTCTCTCCTCCTCACACATGGGAGAGAGGATTGTTCGAGGAACTCTTCTGGGCATAGATTGGCCGGAGCGTGGGCTCCACAATGGTGGTGACGGCAAGTTGCGAGATGGCCAAAGCCGACCTACCAGAGGAAAAAAGTGGCGGCGGTGGAGGAGGCTCCTGCTGGCCGCCCGTGCTGCAGGTGCAAGGAGGGTAGTGTGTGGGCACTGCAGGCACAGCAGGCATGCGGGGGGCATGGGCGTGTGGAGGCGTGGGCATCTAGAGGCAGAGGGCAGCGCACTCGCAGGGAGTGGTGGGGTCTGATGGCGCATGTGCTGGCTGAGGTGAGGGCGCTGGGGTGAGAGCGCGCGGTGCATAGGTGGCTGGAGAGGGCACTAGTGCTACTGGTGATGAAGTGAGGGCGAGCGGTGGTGCAGGTGCTGGTGCGTGGGTCGATTGGAGATGAAGGCGTGTAGGGGTAGATGCGTGCGTTGGAGGTGGGTGCACTGGAGGTGGGATGCGCAAAGGTTGGGGTGAGTTGCTGGCTGAGGTGAGGAGTTGCAGAGACTCTTGGCGGTGTGGGCTATCACCCCACACATGGTGGTGGAGTCGTACTACCATGGTGGGAGGCCGATGGTATGGAATGGAAGAGGAGCAAGGTCCTCTAACCATAGTGAGGAACAAAGGGGTGGTGGCCTCCTCAACGGCAGCTCTTCCTTATCTTTTGTAGCCACAGCTACCAAGATTTGAAATTCAAAACACCATGGAATCAATGTGATGCATAGGAGGAGGTCGAGTCAGAGGAGTTACCTGCAAAGGAGAAGAATAAAATAATAAAATAATTAGGGTTATTTATGCATAACTCCTTAACTTCTATTTTAATTAAAATAGTGCACCTAATTAATTAACTAATTAAATGTATGCAACCCTAAGTTAATTCTAAATGCATGAATTATGCACTTAAGTTAAAAATATGAATTAATTTATTTACATCCTAATGTATGCTATGTAATTATTAAAATTAACTTAATGTCTAGACATTTAGATACTTAAATAGCCCACAAATATGGACTAATCAGTCTATGCAATTTACTCTCATTAAATTAAGTCATTAAATAAATGAACAGTAAATCTCACAATGGCATAAGACGTAAATAAAAATACGAGAGAAAATAGATGATTTCTCCTCTTTCTTCCTCGCGTACGGTGTGAGGCACGGGTGGTCCTGCGGTGATCGATGGAGGGCAACCGGGGTGCAGGCTTCGCGATGATGGTGTCGGGGTGTCGCGAGGTGGCCAGAGTTGGCCGGTCAGCGAGGAGGTAGGCTGACAGTGGTGGAGTTGCTGGTGGAAGGAGGAACTCCTACAGGCTTGTGTGAGGCGTCGACTAGAGCCTACGGTCGGCAAGGATTCTCGCTGCGATGCTTGGGCACGCCAGAGTGAGTTGGGGCTGAGGTTGGTGAGGAGAAGCGAGGCCTGTGATGATGGCTACACAGAGGAGTTGAGGCCTGTGTGCTGGGTTCCTTTGCGGTTGTGCAGCAATGAGGAAGAAGAGGAAGGAAACAAAGAGGAAGAAGATGGAGGAGGGGGATTGCGTGGCGGTGATGGTGGTTGTGGTGGCATTGCACAAGCACGAGGATGGTGGCGCGATGGCACGCATGCAATGGTGTGTGAGGGGGTTGTGGTACGTTGTGGGTGTGGTGGTAGGTGGGAGGTGTTGTGCAGTAGGGGAGGTTTTTTGTTTGGTGGAGAAGATGAGAGTGGTGATGGTGGAGGGAGCGGCTAATGGTGTTGGTGCATTTGTCAGAGGAGCGGATAAGGGTGTGGTGCATGCTGTCACCACGCACCACTTCATCGGGGCTGAGCGGCGATGTTGGAGAAAGCTGGGGTCACGGTGGAGTTTGTGGTGGCATCACGGTGCACTCTTGGTTCACAAGCTACGTGATAAGTCCAATTTATTGGACATTTATTTGGCTTAAGTACATATGGAGTACGTTTCCTTGTGGTTTAATGGATTAACCTAAGTATTAATTAAGCTTAGCTTACAAATATTTTTGTGTCTGCTTTGTGTTCTAATACATACTTTTGTTCTTCTTATTTGATATATGCAGGTGGAAAGAAATGTAACTGGGTGTGAATGTGATTAGCACTTGAATGAGGGGTATACCTATAATTACCCATTACCGTTGCTCCCTCTGCTGGCATTCAAATCAAGCAGTTATGCACCAGTGAAGGGAGAGGTGGAGGTTATGGATTTGGAGAGGGATAAGAGCTACGGCTGGGGGATCTAGCGAGGACTTCCTTCTTCCACTCCAGGGGGCACGTTCATCTTCTTCTTGGTTCCTCACCGTGGACTTGAGGGCATACACTGTGGCAAAGACATTGTCCACCGTTCCCTTCAGCCGCAGCTCATCTTCATCGACTCTATGGCATGCATGGTGACAGTGTGCACGCCACCACTACTGTAGCCGTTAGCTGCACTCATCGCCCTCGCCACAGCATCCCAACACCAACCGAACCCACCACCTACTCCACTTCCTCTTCTTTTCCTTCGATTTCTTCTTCTTCTCCACCAACTCCTTCCCTATCCACCTTCTTCGACCTCCAAAGAACCCAACATCCCTGTCGAGTAGCACCTCCATTTTGCCAACTCCGGCAGCCATCTTCTATGCCAACATCATCGGTGTGATGCCCATGCTCTACCACGGCTCCTCCCTACATCAGAATGCCAACGGATAGCCCCTGCATGTCGGTGGCACTCAACCTACACCGGCCATCCTCATCACCAGCCAGCCATCTTCGGTGACCTTCTCTCACATCGATGCCACAATCATGATCCTCATCCTCCAACACACCTCCGACGCTCACCGCTCCACCTGTCGTGGCCCCCTCTTCGTGCACGACGCCAACCACCATCCTCTCCTATTTTTCAACAGCGGATGGGGTATTAGATGCAATGATACATTAGGGAGGTGATTGAGGAAGTGGATTTATATATATATATATGTTGCTGAATTTGCTCTCTAGCTCCTCTTATTCCCTCTAATTTGTAGCAAGCTTTCTCTACCTCTCATAACCAAGATGATTATGAAGCAAGGGAATATTTATTAAGTCAAAAGCACAAGGTGTTTATCTTAAATTTTGAAGTGTTAATTGCATGAAATATTCTTTAACTCTCTCATCCTTTATTATTTCACCTAACGAAAAGTATTTATGTGAACAAGAGACTCATTTAAAGAATAATCTTACTAAGCATTTTTCTATGAAATTAAGATTAATGTGGAAACATTTGTGAGTTTATTTGGTTAGTATCTCCCTGTGGATGCGACATCATTATTGTAGTTTAATTTGATATGTGTTTTAATTTTGATTGAGAGATTTTCCACCACATAAAATATAACGACATATCTTTTTATTGCTATCATTCATAAATAAGCAAAATTCTCTCCATCAGTGCACTTGTTCCACTGTGGTGGAGAGGGAGAAGATGGAAGATTGCACCAGGGGAGAGATAGATATCCTTTTATCCTTCTCGATTCCATTCCTTTTATTTGTTTTCTTCTCGAAATCTCCGCCGACAACTTGAGGATTTTTTTTTAGGTGATTGGGAGCTGATCACGGCGATGGTTTGGCCTCTTTGGTGTAGGTACGGTTGCAAAGCTCATGTGCTCTGTAGGAAAGAAGAGATAAAAGAAAAGTTGGGTTATTTATAAAAATAATCCCAAATATTACATATAATGCATGCATGTCACTATAATATGTATGCAGGCTTTTGTATAAACTAAAATATTTACATAGAAAAGTATACTATGCATGTGTAAACATTAATCTAATACTAGGCATTTATCAATTTAATAAATCCACAAAAGTGGTCTCATCAAATGCCCCCATGTCTAAGTTTTGCTAGTCCCTAGCAAAAGAAATGAATGCAAGGTGTATGATTCTATCAAAAGACTTCTTTTCTTATTCCAATCAATTAAAGATCCAGACAAATGTGAAGTGATAGTAACCTTGGTAATGGATCCAAGTGAAAAGCCAACTTACATTTACAGTTCGTACTTAACCTTTGCTAACACTTCTATTAGGATAGACAACTTCTTCCCTTGGGGATAAAGTAGAAAATAATCTGTAATTTGACCTTGGCTTTCTGGCTTAGGTAGGAGATATAAAGTAAAATGGATTTATATTTGGTGGCTCACACTCATCTGGTGCTATATGTAGTATAGTATTGCAAACTCTAGATCTCTAGACTATCAAACAAGTCAACCCAGAGAAAGGTTAAACACTATGCTCTCTTTGCATTCCCTTGCACTCACTCACTTTCTCTTTTCTTTTTCTTTTTCTTTTTCTTCTTTCTTTTCTGAGATCACATATCTTACCAGATTTTGTAAATGTACTCAATGTTCAGTGGCCTCACATGGCAATCACACTTCAAGTAAAATCCTAATAACCCTGCAACTAAGTTAGAGCTCCTCAGCCAGTATTCGGGCAATCAGAAATACTAAAATGTACGTATCAGTCATATTTTGAGGATCGCAATGGGTGTTTTTGTTGTTACCTCAAAAACATCGACATATAATGAAGAAAAATGACAAGAAGATGAAACTTCAAACTCGGACTCTTTTCTTTTGATTTTTTTTAATATTTTTTTCTAAATAGAAATATTTCCTTTTTTTCTTCTCTCTTCTTCTTCTTCTTCTTTTTTCTACTACTAACACAAAACGATGCATACTTTTATTTATGAGGCATTATTAGGAATGATGGTGGCCAAGAGGAGATTGTGTGGCATATTTGGTGGAAGTGCCAACTCTTGGTACTGGGAAAGAATGGATAGGACAATTGTATTTCCGACTTTTGACATTACTGCCCTCCTTCAACCAAGGATTCTGTGAAGGACGATCGTAACCATCCACCATAGTCATAGTTTTATTCGAACTCAATCTTTGTATATCTACCTTATTTGGTGACTCTCAGGAATTCACACAATGTTTGCACACAAGAACAGAGAGCGAAAACTATACCTAACTCTGAAGTATCATCATCTAATTATCCAGAACTTAAGAGTCCTTGCACTAGACTTAGTGCACTAGTAGTCTCTCTACTTCTCCTCACAAATATTAGGTGGATCTTAATAGAAGATAGCATTGTTGACTCACTATTAACTGTCCAAGGGTTTAGCAGGCTAAAAATGCTTATTGGTTTTCTTCAAAGATCCATTACACAGTCTATGTGCAAGTGAAGTAAATGTATTGAATTCTAAACTTAAGAAATAATTTAAGAAGAAAATTTTCAACGAAACCTCCTTGATACAACTTCTGCTACGGATTAACCAATTCAGCTCAAAAGAGAATTTTTTTTTTACTAATGCACCTAACCAAAATGCATGAATACTTCCTAAAATGCAAAATGCACCCCCCATGCGTACACACTACAATGTCCTCATTGTAAAATTAAAACAAGGGGAGAAAGGAAGGGAATCACCTGATGAAGGCATTATTCAGGACATTGGGTTGCCTCCCAACAAGCGCTACATTTTCTGTTGGCAGCCAGACTTATAGGGAACCTGTAAGTCTTGTTTCGAACCAAAAGAGGTAGGCCCTAAAAATATGCGTAACAGCGTGAGCCTAGAAAATAGGTAGTGATTGAACCGCAAAAATACACCTGAAATTGTGCCGTCTTGTGCTATTTCATAGCATTACCAATGCATACTAGGTATCCATAGTCGCATTTGTAAAAATACACGCATGCATGCATTTAATTGAGAGGGGAGGAGAGTGAATAAAATGGCCTCGCAATTCATGTTTTCCTCAAGTGCTGCTTTGCAAAATTCACCATCTTTTTATTTTAATTTTATTTGACTCGGAATTCTTCTCGCGGCTGCTAGGAATGGTTCTTCTTCTTCGCACCTTGTCCTAACTCAGCCATGCTCTGCACAGCCTCTCCCTGCCAGGCCATGCATGAGCCATGCACAGCTAGGGCATGGCTATGCATGCTTTCTCCCTCTATAAAAAGAACTCGGCTCCTTCCTTTGCAAAGGGCTGGGTCCAACAGCCAATAGAACCCAACGCAGCTTCTCCAGGCCACCATCTCCTTCCTCTCCCTCCATACGCAGGCCCTCCTCCTCTAAGGAGACACTCTGCGGGTAGGAGTACCTCACGGTGGTGCACACCCACCACCATGAGACCACCACCACCCAGCTCATCAAAGAGCCGGTGGGTGTGGTGGTATTCCCTGTTTAAATCCTTCAAGCCTTTTCAGCCATTGGAGCAGGAGCTTCAAGCTTTGAAGCTCAAAGCTCCGCAGGATCCTCCAGCACACGCTTGCAGGCCACCCTCGCCTCCAGCACGTGCCTACAGGCGCCCTCGCCTCCAGCACGTGCCTACAGGCGCCCTCGCCTCCTGCTTCTTCGCACTGCACTCGCCTGTCCACCTGCAACCAGCCACCACACGCCCCTGCAGCGACCAACCAAGCATCTCTGCGCTCACCAGCCAATACCCGTAGGCCACCACACGCCCTGTCGAGCTCCTTTGCCCATGACCCAGCCCTCTCTACGTGCTCTGTCGCGACGTCTTGCCCACAAGCCAGCAACCGAAGCCACTCTTCCATGCGCACGCCGAGTCGTCTGCACTCACAGCACCGAATGCAGGCGGTCGCGCAGCTTGGCCATACACTGTAGCCACTATTCACACCAGTCTGCAGAACACTGTGGCTACAGTGGGGTGACCGGTAAGCTTCTCACTTATCCGGTCACCCAACGTGCCGCAACCGGCCAGCGCCCGCGCCCGCGTCCCGCATCGAGTCCGCTCCAGTGCCCGCTCGTGCGTCTGCGTGGGCTCGCTCCAGCCCTTTGCGTAGCGCGGTGCGCTACGGTCCTCTCTGCACCCATCGCCCTGTAGCACGAGCCTCTTTACGCGCATACGCGCCTATGCGTGTGCGTAAAACCACCAGACGTCGGCCCTGAGCGCGCGGATGGCTTAAACTCTCCAGCCTTCTTCACAGTAGGGGCTCTCTCTCTCTCACAGCACACACACTCTCACTCTGCAAATACACATACACACACACACTCACACTCTCGCACACACACACTCTCACCTATACACTATTATATACTGATATATATATATACATATATATATTTATATCTATATATATTTATATACATATATATATGTATACATATATCTATACATATACTACTACTTATATAACTATGTATTAGTCTATATACATACATAAATATATATATATACTTATATATATATAGATATATATATGTATATATATACATATATATTTATATATATATATATACTTATATCATTATATATATACCTATATAACTAATTATAATTAGAGATACATATATCTATATACATATATTACTATATACATATATACATATATATATATATGTATATATATATCTAAATAGTTGTATATACATACATATGCATACATATATATATATATATATCTATACATATATCTATCTATACATATATTTATATATCTATATACATATATATATACATACATATATATACACATATACTTACATATATACCTATATATTTATAGCCATTATATATATACATATAGATATATTTACATATATACATATATATATATATTCACATTACTTACCATACGTGGTATCGCGAGAATATCTACACTAGTTACTGATATTCCATGATACACGCGTACAAAAAGCATGGTCACACACATCTTCCACCATCCATCTTACACTACACGCGGCACCTTGTCCTATTGGTTGCATCTTTTTAGACAACGACCGACTCGACACCGTGCTACACTCCATCTCCGCCTCCACCCCCACCCTTTTATACATATATAATATATACCTATATATATATACTATATTTACTTTATTTCTGTTCCGCTTTCCTGCTAGTAAAAAGATAAAAAATTACATAAAAGAGAAAAGATAATCCTTGACTTGCAGGTATTCCGTCTTGCGAATAGCAAGACCCATTTTGGAACCCTGATTTGGCTCAAAGCCAAGAACTTAATTTTGAGGGTGTGCCTCAAGGACAAGAATTATCAGAAAAAAATCTAAATAGAAAAACACCAAAAACACAATAAACAAACGGAAGAGATTTGTTGTAGGAAAGGCATAGAAAATTGACTTTTAATCCCACTTCCCTGAGTTCGACCCTAGGCCTAAAAGTGACCAAGATAAAATCAAGTAGGCCAGGTTAAAAATTTTGTAAAGAGATGGTTAGGTCCGATTTAGGTTAACCACTATACACACTTCAACGATAAAATCACCATATTAACACACCTATCTAGGCCCGACCACCATCTTTTCTGGTGCCGTTGCCGGGGAAGTGCACCTTCAAGTAAGTTTTTACTCCATTCCTATAATTTTTCTCTTCTCACACCCTTCTCTTCACGGGTGTCTTTGTTTTTGGTGTGCAGGTAAACCTGTTGCAAGAAGAAGACAGGCCGACGAAGTCGGAGACGTGGGCAGATCCAAGGTGGGAACGAGAGCGTGAAGACACCGACACCGCACTGGAGCTCCACACACATTGCTACACAAGTAGGTCTTTCTTTCTTAACAACCTAGGTTAACTTGTCACCCTAAAAAAAAAAACTAAAAACTAGAAAAACTTCTTGGGATCTTTTGGGGCAAGTGGATTAAAAGTCACTTGTTTGATTGATTGCCTTTACTCCCACCACCCTGGGATTTCCCACCTTACTTCGCATAGCAAAAATCCAAGAATCTTGATTCTTGAATTTTTCACCGTGTGAAGTATTCTTTGAGGCAAACATAAAAAGATTGATTGTACCCCTCTTTTGCCTCACTTATCTGCAAATTCAGGATCACATTTTTGGTGGGGAGACTTGGAATTGAGTTGATTCCAACCCCACCATGAATTTTCAACTTGCCTTAGATTCGATCCCGAATACTTCAACCCCAACAATTTGATTTTCCTTATCTTTTGGTTGAGCCTTGTGTGTGGAAATCTTTCTGGTGATTGGGAGCACTTGAAATGAAGTGCTTTGGCTCCCTTTCACACTAATATTAAACTGATTCGTGCATCCACACATAGAAATCTCCATTTAGGGAAGCCCATTGCATTGTAGCATGCATTAACTAATTGACATTGAAGAAGGGTTTGTTGGGTTTAGAAGAAAACTTGTATTCTTGCAAAACCTGATGATTGGTTGACTTGGTATTTCACCGAAATCCTAAAATCCATACTACTTAAGGCTGAATTCTAAAAACCATTCACCAATTAAAACTTCAATTCGGGGAGATTTGCCCGTTGCATGCTTGTTTTACACACTCTGAAAATCAATCACTTGGGCATTACCCATAAATAACGCCCTTCACATTTCAGAACCACTTGATCCTAAGCCTCTAACTAAAATTGGTAGTAACTTGACCCTTCTTATGGATTGGAGGTCTAACTACCTACGTGTAACGTTTACGTGTTGGTGAGGGTTCCCGCTTGCTATCGAGTGTCTAAGACTGGGGCTAACGGCCTTTCAATCTAGCCCGGTGGTTCCGCGATGCTCGCTTTCAGTTCCGTAGTTCGTAAAGTAGGTAACTTAGATCTTTAGGTCTAAGGGCACACTGTAGAGGTTAGGAATTTGATTGAATTGATTTGTCATCAAGTGTACCTTTGCGGCGTCCTTTCTCTCATCTCTTTTCCCTTCTTATCTCCCCAATTCTTCCTGCGGTAGTGCATGTTTGGGAGGAGGTCACAAAACCCTGAACTATTTGGATTGCCTGACAATTTTAGAAAAGGAGCCGAATCGTTGTCCTCCTCCACAAACATGGCTGCACGCCCACCCCCAAATCCTGAGGGAGGAAACCGCCCTCAGAACCCACCAGGTGGTGGAGCCTTAGATCCCATAACCCACCTCCAAGCCCAAATGGAAATGTATAATGAACAAATTGAAGCCATTCGGGAAACATTGGAGGAAATGCAGAACCCTCCCGAACGGGAGGAGCCTAGGTCTCTTAGCTCCTATAAGAATCCCACTGCTACAGAGACCATAGGACAAATTCGGGTCCCCATGGGTGGGGACGACGTCGAATTGAAACCTAACATAATTGGACTAATAAATTTTCACTTCCATGGTCTTGCAAGTGAAGATCCTTTTCTCCACTTGGAAGACCTAACCCAATTGGCGGAAACTATTAAACCAAGAAACATCAGGTTACCTATAATCCTCATGAAAATGTTCCCATTTTCGTTGCGGGATAAAGCATCGCAGTGGTTACGCACCCTTGGGAGAACCATCCACTCTTTGGAAGAGATGCGAATAGCGTTTCTCAAGAAGTTCTCCCCAATCGGGTGAACCAATGCGCTTCGCCGTGCTATCACTTCATTTACGCAACAAAACGGCGAACAATTTCATGAGGCATGGGAGAGATATAATGACCTCCTCAAGAAGTGTCCGCACCACGGTCAGCCTAAGAGGCATATAGCCCATATTTTCTGCTATGGGCTAAATGAGACTTTGAAGCAGATTGCAGATGCTTCCTTCATAGAGAATTTTATGAATAAAGATGAGAATGGAGCATTTGAATTGTTTGAAAATATGAGTGAAAACTCAAAGAACAATGCCTCCATTGTCGCCTTTAATCATTCTAGCCAACCCCGTAATGTCCACGAAGTTGACACGGGACCCTCCCATTCATCCACAGATCTCAGCCTTATCGCACAAAAATTGGATGAAGTCTCCGTCGTGCACAAGAAACTGGATGAGCTTCTGGACAACCTCGCCCGTTCTATGGCAAACACCCCCACTTCACCACCTCGTCACATTTCCAATTCTTCCAACACCAGGCTTATCCCAAGAAAGCCTGTAAGACCTTCCTTACCGAGTGTCACACCGAGCGACTCAGTAAGTCATGTGGATCTGGCTTCTGCGAGCCAGTACTTCGACACGGAGGACCAAGCCTCCATGTGCTTGGATGCATATTTACATGCGGACGCGTCTTCTGGCAAAGAAGATGCTTGCGCCCTGGGGAACAACCCGTTCTCTGCCACTTATAACCTAGGGTGGTGAAATCATCCAAATTTCGCATGGTCCAACAACCTGCAGTGCCAAAACCCCACGGGTGGACCAATGCGACCGTCCGCACCCGTCATCCCAAGGGCCCAATCTAATCCGATGGTGAATCTGCCATCAGGCCTTTGCGTACTGCAAACCGAACATGCATCAAGTCCTCTTGATAAATCGATGCGAATGATGACGGAAATGTCAAAGCGCCATGAAGAGAACATGACCTCTCTTCATCACCAATTGGCGTAGAAGAATGCTGAGATCAGTCAACTACGCATGGCAACTTAATCTCAGGGCACTCTTCCTACCCAACCTGTTCCAAACCCACGAAGCTTCGTACCCCATGGCCCTCAACCACAGGTACGACCTTCTCAGGGGCAGGTTAATCAAATTCTGCAAGCTCCGACCATTCCACCAGGATTTCAGGCTAATCCAGCTGCAGCACCGCACTCTTATGTCCCTATTGCAAACCCTCCTCCGCTGTATGATCCCACTGGACCGGCATCGTCTAATGCTATCATTACGAGGAGTGGTAAGCATACTGTCGATCCACCTTGACCTGATCCTAGCCCATCTTCTTCTTCATCTCCCTCTCATTCGGGATGCGCACCGCATTCGCAAGAGGATGATACACCCAAATTGGTGCTAGAATCAATCCCATTCCCTGAGGCTCTACTGAGGGAGCCAAAAGGCAAGAAGAAAGGCACGTTGGCCTTTGATAACCTACTGACAGAAGGGTGGCAGCAACTAGCTTTTCTTAAGTCGTTGTAGTACAGATAGTTATTGCCATCATTTGCTAATATTTGTTACTCGGAAAAATACAGTTCTTCCGAGGTCGAACTCAGGGAGCAAGTCGTACTCTAGAGATATACATGTTCTATTACAAAAATAAAGAGAGAGAGAGAGATGTAAGTTTGGCTTCTTCTTCTCTTCTTTCTTCCTCTTTGTCTTCTCTTTGGCTTTTGTTCTTCGTGTTCTTCCTCTATTTCTTGGTTGGACGATCCTGTCTTTTTCTTCTTTTTATTTTCTTTGTTTCTTCAGATCTTCCTCCCATGCTCTTCTTCTTCCTTTCTTCTTGCTTCTCTTCTTCTTCTGCTTTCTATTTCTTCACTTGGCTGCTCTGTATTCCTTTCTTTCCTCTGCCTTGCCTTCCTTCTTCTTCTTTTCCTTCTCCAGTCTTCAGGACGTCGTCTGATTTGAAAATCAGACAACTTAAACCGCTTGTTGCTACAGTGTCTCCCTTAGCTTCCTTCTTCTTCACCTGTGCCTGCACGCTCAAGAGTTCAGAGTCAAGGGGGCAAAACCTACTCTACCCCCTCCCCCGCGCGTCTCTTTCTCTCTGAGTTCACTCTTAGGATAGCTCTCCTAGAGCAACCGGGTAATCGAGTACGAGTCGCTCCCGGGTCCAGGCCCACCGGCGTGCGGTGGTGGGCGAGGAGTGTAGGTCGGGTTAATCAGGTCGGGCCAGGTCCGCGGAGCGTGATCACGGACGAGGCCGGGTCTGGTGAGAGGGACCTCACCCCGTGATCAGGAGGCAAACAGCATAAGGCACTTTTTGCCTTTATGCACCCGCGCGCCTCTGAAAAGTTCCGAGGTGGGACTAAATGTCCTACCCCAATTGAGCGCCCGCAGCGGAGGGAGCAGCGGGCAATCGTGGCTTCACGCGAGGCCTTCGCCCCAACTGCGAGCCTGGGACGCTTCACGGAGATGCCCCACGCAACCTGGGAGTCGAACCTGGGCGAAGGTGTGCCTGCACCTGCAGGTGAAGGAGCTCTGCCTGCTCAGTAATGGCGACGGCGGGTGAGTCACCTGGTCACAGAAGAACGGCCTCTCGGCCAAATCAGATAGGCGGGGGACCTTCACCGTGGCACGGCGAAGGTGGTCAGAGGGTCTGCAGGGGACGTGGTGGAGCAAACAGGTCACCCTAGGTCAAACTATGAGCGAAGAAGTGGGTGTGTTCGGTGGGTCTGCAGAGGGCGTTTGGTGGGCAGTGGAAGGGCGGAGGAGGATCAAGGTGAGGAGGCGGAGGTTATGCATAGGTCGACGAGCCGTGTGGGGTGCTGGAGAGATGGGAGTGTTTGGCCGGAGGTGTAGAAGGTGAGGGTGATTGGTGGGAAATAGGTGGCGACAGTAAGGGTTTTCAGTATAGAAAAGAAAGAGGGGAGGAAGAGGAGAAGTTCTACCTGCTAAGCTGGACGAGGAGGGGTTGGCGCAGGTGACAGTCGTATCGACTGTCGCCGAAGAAGAAATTTCCCAGAGGAAGGGGCGACGGCGAGGAGAGGGACGGAGAGGCGTCAGTTGGGTGTGGCGTGACGCGGAAAGATCGAGGGAAGGTAACCCTGCTGCTGGTAGTGTGGCAGGGCAACGTGGAGGAGGAGAGGCCGCCGGAGCAAGGGGGCGTTTGTCGGAGTGGGAAGGGAGGAATTTAGGGGGGTGTCTCCGTCAGATCCGAGCTCCCGAAAGCGGCAGACGGTGGTGGCTTTTATAGAGGCCAAATCAGAGAGGAGGGCGGAGGGAGACGATGTGCCACCCTCGTCGGAGGATGGCTGGATCGTGACCCATACCTTCCGCACATTCGCACGGAAGGTGTGGGCGATGGCAGAGATCGTGGAGGTGTCCCTGCGACAGCAGACGTCGCAGGGAACACCCCGTTGTCTTGGTAGGGGGTCGCCCTCACCCTGCGCGGCGCCATGCCTCGCCGGAGTATGGCGCTACTCAGGGTTTTGCAGGGAGGACCCAAACACATAGAACGAAGGAGAGTTAGGGGAAAATGTGAGGGTTCAAAAGTTGAGGGCCAAAAAGTAAATATATGAGGACCAAAGTGTAAAGTTGGTCAAGAAGGTTTCTTCTTAGGCCCAAGTTTTTATACATGACCAATTAGGACCTAAGGATTCTGATGGTGAATTTTATTTCTATATTAAACCTTGTTTGATCGGTCAATTTATGCAAAAGCCCAAATTGAGTTGTTAATTGGGCATGGTTCTCAATGTAGGTCAAAATGGGTTCCTAAGGCCAAATTCAAAGTCCTAAACCCTAGAGATTATTTTTCTATGAATTTTAGAGGGTTTATTTGATTTTTACCTTGCCTTGAACCACGTGAATTGAAGTGGGTTTGTTTTTAGGGTTATAGGCTATCATTTAATTCCTTGGAGTTGCTGTAGCCCTTATTGAGTCATTTCATCTCACTTTTCTTCTTATTAGGTTGTTTTGACCTATGTTTGGACCCTGAGTTACCCTATTTTCAGATCAGATTGGTGAAATTGCATTTTTACCCCTCAGTTTATGTTTTCTTTGCAAACTCAGAATCTCTCTAAGCCAAGCCTTTCTAAGGTTATGTAGGAGCTTTTATTCTCTGCATTAGGTCAAAATGAGCTAGTTATGGCTCATGATGAGGTTCTGATCACCGACGTAATTTGTTCAAGGATGTAGAAATCAAGGTACCCTTGCTCAAGGCTATCGATCACATACCTACTGTCGCCTGATTTTTCAAAAACTACACAACACCCAGGCGATAGTCAAAGAAAACCAAGAATCAGGTGGTTCTCTCGCCTCATGCGAGTTATGCTATACTGTCAAACCTACCACCGAAGCAGAAAGATCCGGGCACACCCCTTATTTCCTGTAGCATCCAAGGCTGCAATTTTAACCATGCCCTGCTTGATCTAGGATCTTCCATCAATCTTATATCGACCATCATGCTCGAAAAATTTTCCTTGGGAAATCTGAAACCCACCCCTGTCACGTTACAGTTGGCAAATCATTCTGTCAAAATTTTGAAGGGTGTGGTGGAAGACGTGGTGGTTAGGGTCAACAATCTCTATTTTCCTGTTGACTTTCTTGTTTTAGATATGGAAGTTCCTAGCTCACTTTCTGATTGTCCGATCATCCTTGGTCGACCTTTCTTGGCCACAGCCCGTGCCCATATCGACTGCGAGTCAAGCTGTATCGAGATTGCCGTTGGATCTGAAAAGATCAAGCTTAACATCTTCAAGGCAGCCAAGAACTTTGATTGCGATTGTATTGAGGATGACACGTCTGATGAGGACATGGCCGTCAGCGCATGTATCAGACTAATTGGGACCAATTTTGACTGCTGCGGATTACGTATAAACACTGACGATTGCCTAATCAACACATACTGTGACGTTCCCCCATCCCTCCCTATTCCCGTACCTTCTCTTGACCAGACTTTTCACGAGGTTTTCTCCGCTTCCCATACCTCGTGGTCTGAGTCATATCCGGGCTACTCACCGCCGATCCACACTCTTGAAGACCGGATTGCCCTTTCTTTCCTGCCAAATCAGGTGGATTTGCAACTCCACACTGGGACCTTGAGCCCACATCCTACTCACTAGGGCAATTCCCTTTTGGATCCATCCATCGAAGAAGCCCCTCTTCTTGGCCAATCTGAGGGCCAATTTCTTCCTCTTGACCTGTTCTCCGATCTGCTTGGGACACTCTCATCCCAAGAAATGCCAGACCTCTCACCATCTACCATCACTTTTCACTTCACTGTCATGCTCACTTCACCACCCACCATCCACCCACCCTACCACCCTGCTATATACCCTGCACCTCAGCTCTCGTTACCCGATCTTTCATCCTTTCTCTACCTTTCCCTGCATGCATATGAGGACATAGCATTGTTTGGGATGGGGGGTGGATAGGCATCCATAGGATCTGGGTATTTTATGGTATCATGCAGTTTCCACCTATATATATATATATATATAAAGAAAAAGAAAAAAAAATTGTGTTTAGTAATGATCTAAAGGCTGAAACAAAAATACAATAAGTGTTTATGGATATTGAACCTCTGCTTTGAATACTTTCAAGGCCACAGAAGCTTGATTCGCTCAGGCTCGACTTAATTCACTTGAGCATTGACAAGATAGATCGGAATCTTTCCTAACTAAGGACGTATTCTTGTACTTGAGACATCAGTACAGGATCCATTGGTTTGCTTCTATTCGAGAGCCTAAGTAATCTTGGTTCACACTACACATATCAAGAAAGACCAAGTGAACATAAGATCCAACCCTAGTGTTCATTAGGGAAGGTGGAGTCCTTACCTGTGTGTGCAGGTAGACTTTTTATCACAGGTTTTAGTCTTGTGTTTAGGAGAGACTCTTTCCACCAAAAAGAAAAGTGTGCTCCTCCAATTAACGTTGTAAGAGATATACTGACACGTGTTCCCAAAAAAAAAGAGATGCAAATAAGTCAGTATATCTCATAAATGCCTGTAAAATCTCTACCCTAAAAAAGTTCTTCAGGGCATGTCACAAATACCCTGTTCTTTTTGAGCCACAAATATCAGAAAATGGGAGTTGAGTTTTCCATCATCATTTTAAGGGTCAATCTGAAGACACGAGCTGAAACTGGGACCAACCTGTACTTAAAAATTCGTGAAACCCTGGGCTTGAGTCTTAATGTTCATCTGGTCAGTCTTAATTCTTCACTAAGCACAAGCCATAATCTCTTGAGCTCTCGAGTACGGCAAAAACCTCCTAGATCCTAGAAATCATACTTAAGGTTTAAATATCAAGAATCCTGGTTAGTCGAGAGATGATCTATGTCACATAAGACTTAAAGTACTGGTAGGCTTCTCTACAATTGGTTCTCACAATATCCAACAATAACACACCTATGTCGCCTCAGAAGAAAATCTTCAGCTTAAAGATCATTTCTAAATACTATTTTGCTAGGGACTAGCAAAAGATTGGCATAGGGGTATGATTGCACTGCAAAAATACACCTGCAATTATGTCGTCTTGTGCTATTTCCTAGCTTTACCAATGCATATTAGGTATCCATAGTCGCATTTGTAAAAATACACGCATGCATGCATTTAATTGAGAGGGGAGGAGAGTGAATAAAATGGCCTCGCAATTCACGTTTTCCTCAAGTGCTGCTTTGCAAAATTCACCATCTTTTTATTTTAATTTTATTTAACTCAGAATTCTTCCCGTGGCTGCTAGGAATGGTTCTTCTTCTTCTCACCTTGTCTTGACTCAGCCATGCTCTGCACAGCCTCTCCCTGCCAAGCCATGATGAGCCATGCACAGCCAAGGCATGGCTGTGCATGCTTTCTCCCTCTATAAAAAGAACTCGGCTCCTTCCTTTGCAAAGGGTCGGGTCCTCCAACCAATAGAACCCAACGCAGCTTCTTCTCCAGGCCACCATCTCCTTCCCTCTCCCTCCATACGTAGGCCCTCCTCCTCTGAGGAGACACTCTGCAAGCAGGAGTACCTCACGATGGTGCACACCCACCACCATGAGACCACCACCGCCCAGCTCATCAAAGAGCCGGTGGGCGTGGTGGTATTCCCTATTTAAACCCTTCAAGCCTTTTCAGCCATTGGAGTAGGAGCTTTAAGCTTTGAAGCTCAAAGCTCCGCATGTAGCAGCAGCCGCACAGCCCTCCAGCGCACTCCTGCAGGCCGCCCTCTCCTCCAGCGAGCTCCTGTAGGCACCCTCGCCTCCCGCTTCTTCGCACTGCATTCGCCTATCCACCCGAAATCGGCCACCACGCACCCTTGCAACGGCCGGCCAAGCTTCTCCGCGCTCACCAGCCAACACCTGCAGGCCACCGCGTGCCCTGTCGCACTCCTTCGCCTACGACCTAGCCCTCTCCGCGTACTCTATCACGATGTCCTGCCTGCAAGCCAGTAGCCGGAACCACTCTTCCGCGTGCACGCTAAGCCGTCCGCACTCACAACACCGGACGCAAGTGGTCGTGCGGCTCAGTGATACACTGTAGCCACTGTTCACGCCAGTCTATGGAACACTGTGGCTACAGTGGGGTGACCAGAAAGCTTCTCACTTTTCCGGTCACCCGACGTGCTGCAACCGGCCAGCACCTGCTCCTGCATCCCGCACCGAGTCCGCTCCAATGCCTACCTACGTGTCAGCGTGCGGTCCTATGCGTGCGCCCGCTCCAGCCCTTCACGCAGTGCAGTGCACTGCGGTCCTCTCCGCACCCATCAGCCTCCAGCGCATGCCTCTTTTTGCGCATACACCCTGTGCATGCACGTGAAACCACCAGACATCTGCCCTGAGCGCACGGACGGCTTAAACTCTCCAGCCTTCTTCACAGCAGGGTCTCTCTCTCTCTCCCTCTCTCTCTCACAGCACACACACTCTCTCTCTATGCAAATACACATACACACACACACACACTCACACTCTCGCACACACACACTCTCACCTATACACTATTATATACTTATATATATATACATATATATATTTATATCTATATATCTTTATATACATATATATATACATATACTAGTACTTCTATAACTATGTATTAGGTAGCCACGGATGTTGGCAAGCTGATGATGCAACATTATCCCAAATGCTCACCAGAAGACATGAAAGTAAAGAACCTCCTAGGCTACCTGCGGAGGTTTAGGACTAACAAAACATTAGAAGGGAACTCCCGAAATGAAATAAATGGAGGATAACAAGGATCCTCCAAAGCAGGAAGGGTTTTAAAAGATATAAACATAATAATTTCTAATCCTTGAATGGCGAGACTAAAAGTACAAGCATCAATCCACACTTGCCATTCTTCTTGAGTATGTACTGGCTTGATATGTTCCCCAGAAAGAATATAAGTGAGCAGAGACCTTAACCAAGGATCGGTTAGGGAGTTAAGGGTTTCTTGTGGTGTTGGGCGGTAATGGTTAAGTCCAAGGAGGGCTTAGTTTGTGTCCAGTCCAACAATTCAAATTTTGTATTATTCTCCCTAATAGTTGTAGAAAAATTCATGTCACCCTACCTATCATTAATGATTTCCTTAAGAATCAGAGTCATATCTTCACCTTCCAGTGAATCAATGGTGGACTCCAAATCAAATTCGTTTGATGGCAGGGTCGAAGTAATAGAATCATTATCATTAATTTCATCCCTGGATTATTTTGGTTCACTTAAATTCTTGTCGAGGTGCATATGTGATTCACCAGAAAAGAGAGGAGTTGCTTCAGTATCCTCAATTATATATGAAGGAGGATCAGTCTTAATGTTTTGAAGTAAGCCTATATCACTTAATTCTTTGTTCTCCTCAGAGCATAAATCCTCAATTGATGTGTATTTTCCCCGAGAGTCTCCCTTAGGCTTCTCACTATTGTGTTTGTTCTCCTCCAGTATCAACTCCTAATTTTGCGGAGGATGACTCTCAAAATCAAAAGAAAGGAGAAATCCAGATTTCACCAAATCATTAATATCCTCAGGGGGGTAAATCCCCAAATAACACATAATCCCCTTGAGATTCACTCCAAATTCTAAGTCCGGGTTCCTCCATTGGGTCATCATCCTCCTCTAAAATAGTCTTTGTATCCCTAAGACCAAAATTGATCCAATTCATCATCCATTCCCTTAGGGTCACCTACATTAGGTATATGTAAATCCTCAGGATGTTGCATGGGAGTTGTTGATTCCCTAAGTGGAGTGTCAGGATTAGGCTCACTAAGGGTAGAATGGGGTTCCACCACATGATTAATAGGGGAAGTGGTATAAACAATACGACCTTGACCCAGGTTATCAGGGGTAAGAAAAATACTATCATTGGTGTCAAGGTCCTCATGAGGTACCATCTTCCCTTTCTTTTGACTCAAATATAGCTCGGGTGGATAATTGCTAGAATCGTTCTCCTCTAGTAGTGGCCGTATGTCATGGGGAAAGTCTAAGTGATAGCTACTCAAAATGGAATCCCTATTATCATTGGTTTCCTCAGAATTATTTTCATGATCACAGTTGTACGGGTAGGGATCAGAATCAATAGTAAGAGAGTAGCTAAACTGTCTAATTTCCTTGTTCAATTGTTGACTATTCCTCAACATCTCTCCCATAGACTCCATCATTTCTTTTTATTGGTTTTGCATTTCTATCATAAAAGTGGAGAGACTACTGCTATCAGATTGGGGAAGATAGTTAATCTCAGGCTTTGGTTGCCTAGGGGCATCGGTCCAACCTCGATAAGGAAAATCATGAAGGGTGGGAGGGTTGGTGTTTGCAAACTGGAAATGTCCACTCCTAGGCTCTACTTAAAAGTGGGAGTTATCAGGCCAGTACTCCCAAGATAGGAATACGATTGATCCCATGAATTGTCATTGTACCCATCAAAGGATGCATATGCTCGGGGTATGGGATCCTGATTAAAAGATGGGAAGTATTGACTCTGATAATCTAAATGATAGGAGTAAGGGTGATCCATTTCTTTAAGCCAAGCAAATTTAACTCTCTTAGGACTTAGAAGAAATTAGAATGAAAGCATAAACTTCCTAGAGAGTTCTACCCCTTTCAAAACAAACACAAATACAGTGGGATCTATTTTTAGTAGATTCTAGGTCTTAGAATTAAGTGTTCAATTGGTGGCCAAACAAGTTTGTCAAGTATTACACTTCCTAGGCTGACCTTCGTTGGTGCCTACAACCTACTCGCAAGGGATGGAAGTCTTGAATCGAGCCCACGCACTACGAACTGATGTAACTCCCTTGTGGTGAAAAAGAGGAGAGGTAGAATTTATCTAGTGACCTTATGTGTGATGTGCATAGTGTCTCCGGTGTACAATACATGTGCACATTTTGTATCTAGAATCTCACAATCAAGTCCTTTGCATGCAATTTCAAGTCGCTAATCTTAATGTCCAACCTCTTAACAGTCCCAATTTTTTAAAGTGACCACTGACTTAATTAGATTCAAACACTTTAGTGGTCTTGAATTTAAGTCCAATGCAGATGCATGATAGGTATTTGATGCTAAAGAGAAGACGTACCTTACACAAGCTTTCTTCATACAAGATTCTGCAATGCAGAAATATAAATTAGATGCTACTTATTCAATCTTAGATGGTTGCCTTATTGATATGCATCTTCTAGCAAGTAGTTCGAATATATATATATATATATTTATTTTTTTTTTTTTTTTTTAATAATAAGCAAACAAACCTATTCTAACTAACTAACTAACTAACTAGCATGCAGTTCAAATAATTCAAATAAACCTATAATCTAAATAAAATGGGAACACGCAACCGAAAATTTGCTCCCATGATGATAACATCATCATCAGCCATATCTAGCTTTAATTATTCGTAATTAAGGAATAAATGCTCCTACATAACCGCCAGAGAGATGCAATTCCCTGCAAATCCATTGTAAGGGAAAGATAGTAAAACAAGGGTAAAACTGTAGTTTTAACAATATATCTCAATTGCAGTACAATCACAGGTCTTCTGAGGGGTTAAATAAAGGTCAAATAGCCTTAAATGTCTAACAATTAAGTATGTACAGACAGAAAGGGGTTTTCACACATTTCAGGAATTAAATGACATATGAAACCCTAAAAACAGACCTACTTAATCTACTGAGATTCTGGTCAGGATAAAAATCACATAAATTCTCTAAAAATCATATAAAAATATTCTCTAGGGTTTGGTACCTTCAATTTGACCATCAGAATCCACCCTGACCTAAAATAGAGTCTCAGATAGACTTTTGCCCTAATTTAGGTTTTTCCATGAATTGCCCAGTCAAACATAGTCAAAACATAAATATAACTTTACCATTCGATTCCTTGGGTTGAAGTTAGGTTTCTACCAAAATTTTGGCCCAATCAGAGATTGTCTTAACCTAGTTTGCAATTTTGTCCAGTCTGAAGCTTTTCTCTCACACACATGCCCCTAACTTTCGAATTACACACAATAAGGTCCCTAACTTTATCATTCTTCTTTACAAATGGGTCCTTCCTCCATTATCTCTCAAGAATCCTACTCCAGCAAGCTTCATTTGGAGATTTCTCCTTGATTGATCGATGAAACTTTCCCAAAATTGAATGGGAGACTCTTTAGGAAATTCCCTTTCCAATGAATCCGATCTTGAGCCCCACAACCTTCCCAATCTCTTATGTGAACACATGAGAGATTTGAGTATCTCATAGGTTTCTACTTCGACGACCTTCCAAGCTTCCCAACCTCTAATCACCCTCTAGAGACCTATAAAAGGAACCCTAGTGCACACCATCCATTGATGTGAAATTTGGCATGATTTATAAAAGTAGGTTTTTAAAGTCATTGAAACATGCAAATTCGCATACACTTTTAAAATTTATAACCAAGATTGGAGAGTATCTAGGGTTATCCAAGGAGGCAATATGCTTACAAATCAAATCTATTGCTTAGAAAGTAAATCTCAACTTTCTTTTTGGTCTTTTCAATGTATCATTTTTTTTTTGTATTTGAAATAACATGGATTTGGAATTGATGATAACTACTCCTAATAGTAACCCTAGATGACAAGAGCTTCCTTCCTTCTAAGCTCATCCTAGGCACGTGAAGGCTTAGGGTAATTAGAGAGGGAGGGAAGTGAGTGCACAAAAGGGAAATTTAAATTGCAATCAAGATGAAAAAAAATCTAATTAATGTAACTTGAATACAATTGAGGACTTGTTTTACAAAAATCTAGTAGAAGAATGCTTAAACTACTAGAATTAAAAATGCGTGTAATGAAAACATAAAAATCCTCTAAAATGATGGTGAAGATGGCAAGGCTCTTGCTTCAATTGCGGCTGCTCCTGCAATCAAAAAGAGCTTCTTCTCCTTGTAAGATTCTTCAAGGTGTAGCTTCCTTGGCAAACCCTGAAGTATGGGGGTGTGCCAAGGCTTTCCTCCAAGGTGGCGTGGACCACCTCTAAGGTCTCTTCCAAGGATGTTGTATACCACCCTTAAGATCTCCTCCAAAGGTCCTCCTTGCCTGGCTTCTCCTTTGGCTGGCGTGGGCACAAGAGAGAAGGGAAGAGGGGAAGGCACCAAGGGGACAGAGTGTTCCCTTAATCTTCTTCTTCTTGTTCTCTCTTGGGCGTGAGCCATAGATAGAATATAAGAGGTATTTTGCTAGCCATGGATGGATTGTAAGGTGGTGGGTGTTGGTCTTTTTATAGGGTAGGATGAGAGGGTTAAGGTGACTCTTGAGATGGATGTCTAAGATGGGAAGATGGGGGTGGTTAGGTGATCCTAGGGCTAAGGGGAGTTGGCGCCACCTACGGGATGTAAGGGGGGTAGTTATGGGTGGCCAAGGGACACCTAAAAGAGGTGCCAACCATGGAGAGGTGCCATGGGTTGGCACCAACTTCTAAGCTTCTAGAAGGGGTTGAGGTGGATGGTGGATGTGGCTTGGAAGGGTTATGTGTTGGCTGGATATGGGAGGTGAAGTTGGTGCCAAAAAAAGGGGTGGTTAGGGTGGTTTTTGCACCAACATCTAGGTGTCTTTTGGTGGTGATTGATGGGTGAAGGGTGGTGAAGATGGTGGCGCCAACTTGAGTAGAGGTGGAGCTAGCTAGGTGGAGTTGAGTTTACTTAGTAAATGGAGCTAGCTAGGGTTAAGTTATGGCTGATGGATGGCCAAGGAGCTGGATGCTAGCCAAGCTAACCTAAGCTAAGCTAAGCTAGCTTAGCTAGTAGTGGAGTGGAGGAGTAAGCATGTGGAGCTTAGGATTTGATGAGAGGAGCTGGATATGAAGAGTCTGGAGCTAAATTGGAGTTGGAAGCTACTGAAGAGGTCAACATTGGGCTACTCTAGCTGGCTTACCTTGCTAGTTCTTTGCTAGCTGCTATGCCAAGCTAAAGTGAGCTAGCTTCTGCTGAATGGAGTTGAGGTGAGCTGGGTCTGGTGCTCCCGACGAGGATTGAGCTGGTTGAGGTAGCTAAGGTAGCTTAACTCAACTAGGTTGAGCTAAGCTGAGTCCCCAGGAGCTGGACTTGAGCTTCCTAAGCTAGAATGACTTCATCTTCAGTTGGCTATAGTTGAGTGGAGCTGGATCAAGCTGGTCTTGAGCTGAGGTGAACTCCAGTCAACTCAACTGAGCTGGCTAGAGCTCCCTATGAACTCATGGGAGATGAGATGAGATAGACTTAACTAAGTTGAGCTAGATCTGAGCTGACCTGAGCTAGGGTGAGTTGAGATGAGCTCTCTTGAGCTGCCATTTAGCTGAGATGAGTTGAATGGAGCTAGGATGACCTGACCTTAGTCCAAGTGAGCTGGATTCCAACTGTGGTGAGCTAGATCAAGTTGAAGTCTAGCTAGTATGAGCTTCTTCTTCACCTGTTGCCTTCCTGAGTGCTAGGGTTCTAGGGATTTGTTAATCTTGTTCACCCCAAACACTCACAAAAACACATTAAAAAGAAAATAAAAAATGCAATGTATGCCTAACCTAATTTATGACTAAATGCAACCTAAAAACCCATTTGCAAAGCAAAACCCTAAGAGCTAGGATTGTTTTAATGCTAAAGAATGATGATAAACTAGCGTTTATCATCCATCCCAAGCTTGATTCCGGCAGTGAAACCCCCCCTTCCTCTCTTCGCTCTGGCCGAAAAGCTCTGCAAGCTCCGACAACTCCTCTAATCCCCACCGTCCGTCCGCAATACCAGCGGTCGGATTTCCTTCCTCTCTCTCATCTACTCTTGGCCGTACCAGCAGGAGCCTCCTTCCCATCGTCATCGTTGCTTCTACCTCATCGGAGCCTTTGTCTTCTCCAAAGTCGACATACCCTAGTAAGGAGAATCCTCCCCTTTCGTATAATTAGCTTAGGTTAGATTAGATCCTTAGTTCTCTTAGGTTAGTTTTATACCCTCAAAATTAAAAAAAATATCCCCTCGACATCTACGCAAGATGCCTTCGTCTCCATCTTTGTCGACCACTCCAGCGAGGGTTTCCGTCTGCTACATACGTCCACCCCCCTCGCCAACTAGTCTACAAGCTCTGCCGTACTCCCCTCATCAAAAGCCCTCTACCTATTTGCCACTCCACTCACCCAACCTTCCCACCAAACAACACACCTCCGTGTCGTCTTCTCCATCACCAACCACCCTCTACACACTGTCATCCTCTACAAGACTGTCACCATCACCTTCGCCGTGCTACGGCGAAGCTAAGGAGCCATTTAACTGGGGCCTTCGAGCCTGTATTCTTGTTCCAGGTCTTCGCTGGTTCGCCGCCGTTGCTGCCACCATCCCTGACCATGACCAAGCTCCTCTGGCATCGAGATGACTTGGTGCTCCTCTCAAATGACCTGACTACGTCCCAGGATCTACACCAAGTCTTGGATTAATGACACCAAGCTGCAGCTGCTACCAATTGAAGCAGACTTCCACCTCCAGCTGCTACTTGCTATGTGTGAAGGAAAGTGTGGGACTTCAGTCCCACATTGTTAACCACTAAGCGGTCGTAGTGGCATAAAAGGAAAAAGTGATAGAGGCTCTTCGCCTCAAGTCACATAGGGGGGTAAGGTCCCCTGTGCCCCTCACATGCCTCACTCATGACACCACCACACGAGCCTTCCTCTGACCTGTTTACCTGCTTATTCCCGCACACACCTGGGCTACTACCCTACGCCAGCAGCCCTGGTCCCCAAGTGAGTTCTAGATCGATTACCCGATAAACTGGTACTGTGCATGGCCTTATGAAGGTGAGAAAGAGGAGAAACCAGAGAGAAGGAAAGAGAGAGAGCACATGGGGTTAAGGGGGGTTTTGCTTCCTTGTGTATTGGGCAAACACTTAGCAACATCTGAAAGAAGAGTAGTGGACAGAAGAAAGAAAGGAGAAGGAAGAAGGCCTATGCATGCAGAGAAAGAAGAAGAAGAAAGAAGACAGAGTAGAGAAATAAGAGAAGAAGAGGAAGAAGTATAAGTGCCCTCTTAGCAGTAGGCACTTAAGTCGTCTGGCTGAAAGGCCCGTCAGGGAGTGCACTGTGCACTTGGTTTGAATAGTTGATACTATTTGAGTAATTGCTATATGCGTTAGACTTATAATTGGTAATCCAAATCACCATTATTTGTTGAGATTAGTGCATGAATTCCATATTTACTCTCAACAAACGACCTCGGACTTCATTTTTGACATTCGAGTTATAAATTTTATCTGTTGTTTGAGCTATTTTTGAGGAATTATTACTAAAACGAACGCATCTTTCAAACCCCTCAATCCAGCCCAATCAACATCCTGCATAGAAGAGTGATAAGAAATAAAAAGCACTGGGAACACAATCCCAAAAATGCCCAACAAGCATCCACAAGGTAGAAATTAAGTGTCTAATGTCTATTTGGCTTAATCTAAATCTAAAGGAGGCAAATAGGTATTTAGTTGCCAATCTTCCTTCCATGCACGTGGAATCAAGGCCCACGTGCTCCTATTGCTACCTTCTAGGTGGCATCAAGGTCCACCAAAAATATCATCTTCGGCTTGCACTCCCGCGATGTTCGTTTGTTGTTTTTTGCATAGAAAAAGATCCACAGTCAGCAATTCAGAAAGCTTTACAAATAGCATAAAAATGATATAAATTTCCCAAAAATTTTAATGCATTTATTTCCACCCTGGCAATGGCACCAGTAAAAGAGCGATCTTCGATTTCATTGAAGTTTGTAACATAAAATGTCGCCTCGTTGTAGTATGTCATGTGGTTGAAAATCGCTTTTCAAAACATTTAATAACTCAAAATTTAACCAAGAAAATAGTTAGGTCATCTCAACAAGAAAGAATAAGCCTATTAAACTACTGAATGGTGACTCTCTTATTCGAGAAGCTCAACGGGTGTGCATATTAATTAGAGCAACTCCTTTTCTCACATAAACTTTCATTCTAAATAATTGATCAGGAATGTAGGGGTTTATTTGCAAAATCACCATACAATAATATTCTGTTAACAAGTGAATAATGATCTTGGAATATAGAAATCAATATAAATATCAATCTCTAAGAGAATAAACTTTGTTCTCTATAATACTATCTAATGCTCTTTATTCTCAATGAGAGTAATTTAACTAAAGAAGAGGCATGTCTATGCAATTTACTCTCAATAAATTAAGTCACTAAATAAATGAACAGTAAATCTCACAATGGCATAAGATGTAAATAAAAATATGAGAGAAAACAGAGGATTTCTCCTCTTTCTTCCTCGCGTACGGTGTAAGGCGCGGGTGGTCCTACGATGATCGGTGGAGGGCAACCGGGGTGCAGGCTTCACGATGACGGTGTCGAGTCATCGAGACGCTACCAGAGTTGACCGACCGGTGAGGAGGTAGGCCGGTGGTGATGTAGTTGCTGGTAGGCGGATCTCCTACGGGTTTGCGTAAGGCGTCCACTAGATCCTACAGTCGGTGAGGATTCTCACTGCGATGCTTGGGTGCAACGGAGTGAGTTGGGGCTGAGGTCGATGAGGAGAAGTGAGGCCTGTGACGATGGCTACAAGGAGGAGTTGAGGCCTGCGTGTTGGGTTCCTTTGCGGTGGTGCAGCAGTGAGGAAGAAGAAGGAAACGAAGAGGAAGAAGATGGAGGAGGGGGATTGCGTGGCGATGATGGTGGTTGTGGTGGCGTTGCACACATGCGAGGATGGTGGCATGATGCCATGCATGCAAGGGTGCACGAGGGGTTTGTGGCACGCTGTCGATGTGGCGGCTCGTGGGAGGTGCTATGTGGCGAGGGAGATTTTTTGTTTGGTGAAGAAGATGCAAGTGGTGACGGTGGATGATGAGAACCTCATCATGAGCCATAACTAGCTCATTTTGACCTAATACAAAGGATAAAAGCTCCTACATATCTCAAGGAAAGGCTTAACTCAGAGAATCCTGAGTTTGAGAAGAAAATAAGTCATAAGGGGTAAAAATGCAATTTTACCAGTATAATCTGCATACAGGGTAATTCAGGGCCCAAAACATAGGTCAAAGCAGCTTAATAAGAATAAGAGTGGGATGAAATGATCTAGCAAGGGCTACAGCAATTCCAAGAAACTAAATGATAATCTGTAACCCTAAAACAACCCACTTCAATTCACAAGGTTCGAGGCAAAGTAAAAATAGAATAAACCCTCTAAAATTCATAGAAAAATAATCTCCAGGGTTTAGAACCTTCAATTTGGCCTTCAGAACCCTTTTTGACCTACATTGAGAACCATGCCCAATTAATAACTTAATTTGGGTTTTTACGCAAATTGACCGGTCAAACAAGGTTTAATATGGAAATGAAATTCACCATCAGATTCCTTAGGTCCTAATTAGTCATGTATAAAAACTTGAGCCTAAGAAGAAACCTCCTTGACCGACTTTACACTTTGGTCCTCATATATTTACTCTTTGGCCCTCAACTTTTGAACCCTCGCATTTTGGCCCCTAACTCTCCTTCGTTCTTTGCAATCAGGTCCCTCCTGCAAAACCTGCCAGCACCATGCTCCGGCGACCTTGCGCGGAGCATGGCGCCGCGCAGGGTGAGGTGGGGGACCTGGCAAGTAAACCGGGGGTGCCCTGCGTCGTCAGCCGTCGCAGGGACACCCCCCTGGTCGTTGTAACCCACCATACCGGCCGTGCGAACGCACGGACGGTATGGGTTCTTGTTTCCGACCATCCTCCGGCGAGGGAGACACGTCGTCTCCCTCCGCCTTCCTCCCTGTTTGATCCCTATAAATACCCCCCGTTGCTCCACCGACCGGGGCAGCCTGGATCTGACGGAGAAAATTCCCAACTTTCTTCTCTTCTTCCTCCGGCAGACGCTCACCAGCTCCGGCGGTTTCCTCCCCCTCCACCTCTTCGCTCTGCCGCAATACCAGCAGCAGAGACTTCCTCCCCTGCTCTTCCCGCGCTACGCCGCACCCAGCTGGCGCCTCTCCGGCTCTCTGCTCGCCGCCGCCCCTTTCCCTGAGCATCGTCTTCTCCGGCGACAGTCGATACGACTGTCGCCCTGTTCCTCCCCCTTCGTCCCTGCAAGTAAGCTAGAGCTACTCCCCTTCTTCTCCTCTTTCTTTCCCCGCTTTCAATTTATTCACTTAAGCCCTCGACCGACCCTGACCACCTTCACCCCCTTCGTCTCCGACCACCCTCCGGCGAGCCGCTCCCATCACCTCAGCGACTCACACGACTTGCCGACCACCGCAGGACCTCCGCCTCCTCACCCTGATCAACCTCCGCCCTGCCACTCCCCCCACATCACCCTCTGCAACCCCACCGAACAGACCCATCCTCCGACCCACAGTCCGACCTAAGGCAGCCCTCGCACGCCGCCCCGCGCCTCGCCACCACCCACACGAGCTTCGCCGCACCCTGGCGAAGCTCCTGGCACTTTCTGATTAGGCCGAGAGGTCGTCTTCTTGTGAACAGGCCACCCGACCTCCGCCGCCATTGACGCGCAGGAGGAACTGCTTCCGCCTGCAGCTACAGGCGCGCCACGCTCAGCGCCAAGCCCAGATTCAACTCCCAGGCCTTGCAAGGAGTTTTGGCAAAACACCAGGTTCGCAGCTAAGGAAGAAAGCTTCGCGTGACGCCGCCATCTCCTGCTGATTTCCCCGCTGCGGGCGCGCAATTGAGGTGGGCCATTTAGTCCCACCTCGGAAACTCCTGAAGAGTCGCAGCGGCATAAGATGCAAAAGTGCTGAAGGCTTACTGCCTCAGCACACGGGGTGAGGTCCCCTTCACCCGCCCGGTTACCCGGTCTCGTCCGCGCTCACGCCCCGCGGACCTGACCCGAGCCGACCCGACCCGACTTAAGACTGACCTGCACTCCTCGCCCACCACGCACGCCGGTGGGCCTGGACCCGGGCCTGACCCGAACCCGGTTACCCGGTAGCTCTGGGAGAGCTTTCCCAAGAGTGGTTTCAGAGAGAGAGAGAGACGCGGGGGGGGGGGGGGTAGAGTAGGTTTTGCCTCTGACGAAAAACTCTGAAGTGTGCAGGCACAGGCGAAAAAGAAGACCCGCGGAAGAAGAAGGAAGCTGACTGTAGCAACAGGTAGTTAAGTGGTCTGATTTGGAAATCAGACGACGGCCTGAAGGGAAAAGAAGAAAGGAGGGGTGACGTCCCTGGCTGAAAAAGAAAAGAAGAAGCTGACACTTAGCCGCAGGGAGGAGAAACAAGAAGAAACTCTAAAGAAGAGGCTGAGCAAGGCAGAAGAAGAGAATAGGCTGCAGAGAAGAATTACAGCAGAGCCAAGGAAGAAGAAACCTTCACAGAAGAGACTGCAGAAAAAGAAGAAGAGAGGCCAAGACAGAAACCATGGAAGAAGAAGAAGGAGATCTGAAGAAAGAAAGAGGAGCATCACCTCTGCAGAACAAAGAAGAAGAAGGAGATCTGAAGAAAGAAAGAAAGAAAGAAGAACATCACGAGGAGAAAACAAAGAGAACAACAAATTCTTTCCCTCTCTCTTTCTTTATTTTGTAAAAGAAACATGTATATCTCTAGAATACAACTTGCTCCCTGAGTTCGACCTCGGGAACTCTTTTATTTTCCGAGTAAAAAATTTATATATTTGAAATGTTGGTAATAACCGACTATACTACAATGTTATAACAAACTAAAACCCGGTTATCCCGAAGCCCAGCGATTTCAGTGGAGGGAGCGGCTGATAATGGTGGTGCATTTGTCAGGGAAGAGCGGGAAAGGGTGTGGTGCGTGCTATCACTATGCACCACTTCGTCGGAGATGAGCGACAATGTTGGAGCAAGCTGGGGCCACAGTGGAGTTTGTGGTGGTGTCACGGTGCGTGCTTGGTTCACAAGGTGTGCTTGTTCCATAGTGGTGGAGAGGGAGACGATGGAAGATGCTGCCAGGTGAGAGATAGATATCCTTTTATCCTTCTTGATTCCACTCCTTTGATTTGGTTTCTCCCCAAAATCTCCGCCAACAACTCGAGGTTTTTTTTTTAGGTCATTGGGAGGTGATTGCAGTGATGGTTTGGCTTCTTTGGTGGAGGTATGGTTGCAAAGCTCATGGTCTCTGTAGGGAAGAAGAGATAAAAGAAAAGTTTGGTAATTTATAAAAATAATCCCAAATATTGCATATAATGCATGCATCACACTATAATTTGTATGTAGGCTTTTTTATAAACTAAAATATTTACATAGAAAAGTATACTATGGATGTGTAAACATTAATCTAATACTAGGCATTTATCAATTTAATCAATCCACAATTGTGGTCTCATCACCTAGCAACGATGCCAAAATGTTGAAGCAGATTATTCTATGCAAAAAGGTTGAGTTTTCAAAACCCATCATTGTAGTATGATTTGTAAAGAAATCCGTCAACAAATAAATTTTATCGAAACTCGAAAAGAATTCCAGGTCGAACACAGGGAGGCTACGTCGATTTGAAATCCATGATTATATATATTTTTATCTTTGTTTAAAGGCAAGATAATCACAATGAATTTATACTATAGTAAAGGGAGAGTGAGAGAGAGATAGAGAGAGAGGGCAAAACACTTTGTAATTTGAATAATGTTTTTATAACTAGAAAGCAGTAAAATTTATTCTAGAAAGCAGTTAAAGAGAAGGTGGAGAGAAGTTATCCTCCTTGTTGGTTGCTTGAAGGATGAGCCGGAACGGGCGATGCCTGGAAGACAGAGAGTAGAGATGGAAGATGTAGAACGAAGCGAGAAGAACTGGGGGCGAGGTAGGATGTAGTCGTCGTGGGATCCACTTTCGGAATGAGGGCGAGAGACAACCATGGGAGCTCCACAAACAGGATGAGAAGTGGATAAAATTTTTGTTTTTAACTCTAGAGGAGCATCCTAGGTTTGGGACAAGCTTCTTTAGAGCTTTGGGGAGGGAAAGAGGTGAAGGAATGGAAGCAAAAGAAGTGGAGGTCATAGGGCTATTTATAGGTGAAGAATGGAGGGTCAATTAGGTCTTTTCAACTTGAAAACATTAATTTCAGTATCTTTAGGGATGTTTATGAGTGCCATTGTAGCCTAATCGTGGGTGAAGCTACGTGCGCACGTGTCGCCCTTTGAACATCAACACACGCAATGCCTCCTCACGATCATGTGATCTCAGCTGTCTGGTTGCAAGATCGAATGACCTAGATCACGCATCGTTGCTTCTTTAACACCTTCACCTACCCATGAGTGATGGCGTGTTGGATCACACATCATCGTGCGTGTGCGCGAGCTAAAGCATCTCCGCATGCCACGTCTCCTGCCATCTGAACGTCCACTTGCCATCCAATGACTCAATTGAGCCAGTTCTATGCGTCTGCTTGATTTGAAGCGAGGTGCATGCTGGAAGGCTAGATTGAAGTTTTAAAAGATGCATTCATTGTAGTAATAATTCCTTAAAAATGCTTGAACAATAGATAAAATTTATTACTCAAATTTAACTCCAAAGTCGTTCGCTGGGAGCAAGTAATGCATTCATGTGCTAATCTCAACAAACAATATAAATTAGCACAGGAAATTGAGCAAAGTATAGACTTTCAATGAATAATAACCAGTCACATTAGTTATTCAATGAAATCCAATGTATATTGAGAATATAAGGATAAAAATAAAAGACAATGGTGATTTGAATCACCACTTATATCCTCTAAAGTTTAAGCACGCATTCAACCATCAATTATCTCAAAAAGACCAACAATAGCTTGAATGCTACAGTGCCTCAGATGACAGGCTTAGTAATCAAACGTCTTAACAGAAGGCAAGCACAAGCATTCTGTTCTTCTTTGGAACCTCTATTCTTTGGCCCTTCTGATGCACAGGAGGAACACACCTCTGAAATCGACCAAGTGTCTAGAAAACCGAAGAGCAAAACCCCCTTAACTCGTGCTCTCTCTCTCTCCCTTCTCCTCTTCCTCTCTCAGGGATAACAGGTTAGTCAGGTATTGGGCATGAGCGCACCCGGGACCTGGGTTGCCTACAGTGGGGTAGCAGCTGAGGTATGCGAGTTTAGGTGAGTAATCATATTGGACTAGGCCTGCATGTAGAGTGACACGGTTGAGGCATGAACGGGTGAGGGGGACCTCACCCCCCTGTGTCATGAGGTAAAGAGCCCTAGGCACAATTGTAATTTATGTGCTGTTGTGGATTCACTGGTTTCCGAGGTGGAACTAAAGTTAGTGCCTCTTCTTTGCGTGCATCTGCGGCTGGATTGCCCTTTGATAAGGGCATGTTTGGCATGTTAAAATTAGGGTTTGGAGGACCCATCTTCGTAGCTCGCAAAACGCATCTATCAAATAAAATTTATAATCGAAACTCAAAATGTGAGTCCCGGGTCGAACACAGGGAGGTAAAAGTTTGATTTTGAAAATCAACGTCTCTTTTATTTCCTTTTGTCATTTTTTATCTTTTTTAATTTTTCTATTTTCTAGCAAGCAAGAGATCAGGTCGATCAATTCTAGCTAATCTACTTGCAACAATATAAGAGAGAGAGGGGAAAAGAGAGAGAGAGAAACAATCATCTATTTATAAACGAATGTTTGCTACACTACAAAAGCGGGAAATCTACACTACGAAAGCGTAAAAAGATAGAGAGAGGTGAGAAAAATCCCCCTCAACAGTCCCTCGGAGGATGACTCGCTCTGACGTTGCTTGGAGGAAGGTGGTGAGGAGCAGGATGAACGGGGATGGAGCTAGAGGACGGAGGGTAGGGCAGGACGGTGTCACGTTGAGGATCTTTTTCCTGAAGGGTGGTGATAGGACAGCCATGGGATGCTCCACAAAAGGGGATGAGAGGAGGGAATACTCTTTGATTTTCTACTCTAGAGGAGCATCCCGAGCTTTGGACAAGCTCTCTCTAGAGCCTTGGAGGTGGTGAGAGGAAGAAAGGAAGAGATGAAGAAAAATGGGAGGGGTAAGGGTCCTTTTATAGTGGAGGAAACAATCAAATTTGTATACAGAACATTTAGTGACGGTCATAAACGTCACTGAGGATCCGCTGCAAACATCCCTGAAGATAGCCTAGATGCCCACGCTGCTACTACGCTGGCTTGTGCTCCACGCGTAGTGTCGCGTGCTTCAACGTGCTACGCGCACACACCTGCACTACTGTGTGTGTGCGGTGGCACATGCGTGAGCATGGGCGGCCTGGGTTGCACCACGTGGCACGATCTGGGCCATCCATCTTCTTTTCGTTATAGGGACTACTATAGAGTTTGGATTGAGTCGATTTTCACGCCGTTGGGCTACGATCGTCTACCCAAATCCATCCATGTGGTTGGATTTGTCATTTGAAGCTCTGAATTATGTCACCTAGTCCCTTGGCCGTTGATCTTCCTCGGACTGCATACGGTGCTATGAAACTCCGAACAAGGCAATTTCAGAAGCGTTGGACTCTGATCATTGTCTTGATCAGATCCGTATGGTCAGATCGTCAATCTGAGGCTCTGAAATAAATATCCTTCTCTCCTGACCACAAAAAGGACATAATTAACCTAAATTATATACAACTACTCTAAATGCAAAATGATGCATGCTATGCAATATTTATAACATGAAATGCAAATCTAAGCCTAGGAATACAAATGAATTTGCATTTTACCCTCACTAATTGTGTTTACATCATGCCCCCATGCCTATCTTTTGCTAGTCCCTAGCAAAATTAAACTACATGCTATGTATAAAAATAGAATTAATATTCGATCACTTAGGCCTAAGTCATTTATTAATAATAGAAAATTTCAACTAAGGTCCTAAACAATAAAATATCAACAGTACCCAGGTGCCTGCCAGAATGCAGGCCGCCCAAGTCCTCGCCTTATTTGAAAATGGAAGATTCATTTTTTTTTATTTTTCTTCATTTCTAATTTTTTTGTACATTTGGAGTTTGAGAGTTCCAGGATAACCTTTTATGGCTACCCGACCAGGCCAAGACTTGAAAAGGACTCTAAGTGCTAAGCATCTAGTGAAAAGAGTGAAATACTCACTAGGCAGCCATTAAAATAGACTTCGGGTTTCTATGACCCTAGGTGACCTTGCCTAGAGGTTTATCTTTTCGAATGTTAGCTTTCTCCCTACTTCTATTTATTGGGTCAACACAAGGGCGAACCCAGTGTATATCTCCCCAGTTTATTCTACTTCCCTGCTTCTTCCTTAAGTGTTTTGGGAATTATTGTGCACTTTTGTGAGCTGGGCTCTAGACAACCGGCCAACGGGCTGTTACCCACGGCAACTTGCTAACCATACTCGTTCAGAGAAGTGTGGTTTTATTTGTTTCTTTTTTATTTTCTCCTTTATCTATTTTTTTTTCTTTGTGTTTTTTTTTTCCTTTTCTTTTTTCTTTTCCTAAGCAGGTGGCTTCCTTGATCTAAGATTTACCTAAAGGCAGTACAACGAAAATGGTCTTGTGGCTAGGCTCTGGACAACCAGCCGATGAGCTATTACTATCGACAACTTGCCAGCCATACCACCCTAGATAGTTCATTAGCTACCCAATTTCCAAAGAAACCGTCGAAAAGTGAGTCAGTGCTAAAAGTGTGTAGATGCTTAGGCTTAAAGTCCACTCAAATCAAAGGGTGAGTTGATAAGTCGCATACTTATCATCCCAATTTATTAGCCAAAATAAAATGAATTTGAATTAGCTAGGACTCAAGACTAAGTCTACATTCGAGTGGACACACAGGCTAATTAAGCCCAAAGGCCTAAAGAGTCTAAGTATTCAGGTCCTGAAGTATCAATTCCTAAAGTTAATAACTTCCAAAAGCCTAAGTTATCTTTTCCTAATTTCTTTCATTTTTTTCTTTTTCAAATTTTCAATTTTTTTTATTTTATAAGAAACTAAAAGAAATTCCACAGAGTTAACAAAATAATTTCAGGAATTGGTTATCCACCCCCATGCTTAAATGACGAATGTCCTCATTGTAAAAATAAAGACATGAAAAGGGCGGAGTAAATAGAATATCACCTGAATTTCATGAAAATCCGGTCAGGTCCGCAAAGAACTTGGAATATACACAAGTGTTAAATTTAATGCCTTCAGCTAGGCATAAAATACATACAAGAAAGAAATGGAGAATTCACAAGTACGGGTTAGAATCAAAATAAAAACATTGATCCTCAGACCCACCAACAGAATATGTCCATAGATGTGGACCAAGTTATGATGCAGACCCATGCCCCAGGGTCGAGTGGTTCTAAGGTTCTGGATGAAAATCACCTAGTACCGAATGTTGTTAAGTTTGTGGGGCTGGGCCTGTGGTTTTGTGGAGTGCAACCCAAGACCAAAGTGTCGGACAAGTAAAGTTGGTTCTATAGGTTCAGATGTCCTCTTAACATTCAACTCAAAAAAATAATCAGATATTTCAAGTTTGGGTTGCATGTGAAATATATCATAAGGGTCCAGGTAGAAAGTAGGTGATTTTAAGTCAATAGGTACCCTTAGATCCAAAATCAAGGTTCCCTCAGAATTAGCTTCCCAGATTTTTATTTCCAACTTCCTATACTCCGAAATCAATGTTTCCGGGACATCCAAATATTGTACACCCCATTTGATTTACCCAAGTCCAGAAATTGTGGCTGACTCAGAATTGACTTGGGTATAGTGATTTCCAAATCAAAATCAATCCCTTCAGGGTGTGGTTGCGGAATGGGGCTATTGATTGAATCTTCTAGTAATTGAGGATTTGAATCCTCCAAGTTAGCCCCAACCAAATCCAAATCTTCAATAATTTGGCTATCAAATGGCTCGTCAGATTCCTCAAGCCCATTTGTCTCACTAAAATCATCTTCCTTATGCTCAATTGAGACTTCACTAATAGATTCTTCACCCTCAGAATCAAAGAATTCATGATCCACATTTATATGTCTCAAAATCGATTGTCATTTCATGGTCCGTAGAGACATATTTTTCGTCATTCCCTGGCTTTGGAATCTTGGGTGAGAAACTTGATTCATCCTCAAAGGGTTGCTTTAGACCAACCTGGTCATCCCAAATCGCAGAATATGTATACCCCTCGACAGGCGCCTGAGTCGGTTCAAACATTGGCTCTCCTGAAGGGGGTTCAACTTGAGAATCTTCCCAAGATTTGACTAGGGCAACAACAAATTTCACCCTTAACCTCAATAATTTCCCAAGAAGAAACTCACCCAGGTTCCTATCCTTAACACTTTGTAGCAAATCCAACAGAGAACTATTAATTTCATCAATCATTTTGATCATAGGCTCCAATGCTTCAGTGCATGGTGTTGGCTGAGCATCTAAAGATTTTATCGTGTTCCTCAAATTAGCCAACACCCTAACCTGGATCAGGTTCACCTGAACTGAATGATTCGGTTCAGGTTTAGGTGGGTTTGAGTTAGAGCTAGTGGAGTCAATATATCGAGGTTCTCGGGTCCCTCCCTAATAGTAGGTCATTTCAGGTTGTTTAAAGGATGGTGGCAACCTATATTCAGTGGAATACTGGGAAGGGTAGGTGTTATAATTGTTATATCCTTCTTGATTGTAGATCGGGTTGGTTTGGTGATCAAAGGATGGAGATCTATAATCATTGTTACTCTAGGAAGGATAGTAATCACAATCTTGTTGTCCAGGGTTAGACCGTAGACACTGAGGTCCAAATTCATTCCCCCAATCAATGTTATCCAAGCTAGTGGATGGGTGTTGAATGCATACGAATTGCTACGCTAACGTGTTTGGTTTTGGAAAACCTGTCGTTGTAGTTCGAAAGCGAAGAATTCATGTTCAACAAATAAAATTTATACCGAGAAGAATTCCGGGTCGAACACAGGGAGGCTACATTGATCTATATTCACAATTATGTTTTTTTAGGATTTTTGATAAGCAAGGCCATATAATTACAATGGAGCTATCAGACTAAAAGAAAGAGAGAGAGAGAGAGAGAGAAAGAGAAAGAGAGAGAGAGAAAGAGAACATGCATTCAATATTTCAACTGTTTATATAATCAAACTAAATAAAAGTTACACTAGAAAGCGGAAAATCAATTACACTATAAAGCAGGAAATTCTACACTAGAAAAGCTGTAAATAAGAATGGGAGAGAGAAGTTATCCTCCTCGACGATTGCTTGGAGGACGAGCCGGACAGGACAATGCCTGGACGAAGGAGAATGAAGCAGGATGAAGGATGACGAAGTAGAAGAACGGGAATGAAGCAGCACGCTGTCGTCATCACGGGATCCACTTCCGAAGGGGAATGAAAATTTGGACTTTATCTTGCGAGGAGCATCCTGGGTGTGGGACAAGCTTCTCTTGAGCTTTGGAGGGGTAGAGAGAAGGAAGGGATGAAAATTTCATATGGAGGGGGTCTCCTTTTATAGTTGCAAGGAGTGGGGGCAAAATGGACATTACAACCTCAAAACAATAAATGAGGGCTCTTTAGTGACGGATAAACCGTCGCTTAAGCCTCCTTTGTGGGCGTCGTGGGCGGCTCGCGTGCGCCTGATTGCCTGCTCGCGCGTGCAATGCCTGCGCACGACCGCTGGTTCTTAGCCGTCCGATCGCGAGATCGAACGGCTTAGATCGTGCTTCACCCGCTGCAGCCGGCTCGCCTGGCGCGTCCGATTACACGTCCACGCCGCGCGTTCAATCGCGCGTCGGTGCTATCGGGCGCGCGTGGCCGTCCGATCTCCATCTGACACTCCACGCTCCCGATAGCTTGCGCCCAATTTGAGGCTCGCGGGACTCGATCCCGCGACCTTCGCTTCGCCCGCGGCTACGTCACCGCTGCGCTAAGCCTTCGAAATGCTGCGCAGATGAATTAGCCAGCCACATCCACAGCCATTGGATCTTGATCCAACGGCGGAGAATCGACGCGCTGATTGAAGAAGAAAAGGTGCGGCGGTGCTGGAGGCCATTTGGGTGGCTGAGATGGCGCCACGTGGTGCCATCCTGGCCGTCCATCTTCTCGAAGTTGTGGATAGTGCCATGGATGTCGGATTGACTCGATTTTTGTATCGTTGAGCTGCGATCGTCGATCCGAATTCATCCGTGTGGTCGGATTTGTCATCTGAAGTGCGAATTTTCACCATCCTGGCCCTTGATCTTCTAGGGTTCCCCGGTCACTATCTGATGCTACATATGTCTGATTAGGGCAATCTTGGAGTCGTTGAACTCCAATCGTCACCCTGATCACATCCATACGGTTGGATCTTTGATCCGAGGCCCCGATAAAATGTTTGCCCTATCCAAGCACATAAAAGGAGACAATTAACCTCCATTTTATCCAAACTACTCTAAATGCAAGATGATGCATGTTATGCAATATTTATATCATGAAATGCAATCCTATGCTTAAGAACATGAATAAATAGACATTTTAAGTAGTGTAAATCTGTTTATATCATACCCCCATGCCTATCTTTTGCTAGTCCCTAGCAAAAACTATTTGCTATTTATAAAAGAATTAGGTTGGATTATTTGGACTTGAGTTATTTTCAATCATTAAGAAATTGTCTACTTAGGAACTAAACTTTCAAAGACACAACAGTGCCTGGGTATCAGCCAAAATGCAGACCGCCTCAAGCCTCGCCTTATTCAAAGAAAAATTTCTTTTTCTCTTTTTAATCTTTTCAAATTTTAGGGTTTAAGAGTGGCTTTCTATGGCCATTCAACTCACCCAAGATTTGATGAGAACCCTAAGCTTTAAGCATCTTATTATGATTTGTGATAGACTCGTTGACCGGCAATTAGAACGGACTTTGGATTTCTATGCCTCTAGGTGACCTCAAAAAGAATTCTGCCTAAAGGTGTATCTTTACAACCGGTAGCTTTCTCCCTACTTTTATTTTTTTACTAGGTCAGCGCAAGGGTGAATCCAGTGTATATCTCCCTGGTTTATTCTACTTCTCCACTTCTTCCTAAGTGTTTTGGAAATTTTTAGTGCATTTTCTGAGCTGGGTTCTGGACAATCAGTCGATGAGCTGTTACCACTGACAACTTGCCAGCCATACTCATGCGGCGAGTTGTGGCTTATTTCTTTTTGTTCTTTTCTCTTTTTTTTTTATTTTTTTAAGTAGGTGTCTTCCCTGGTCTAAGATTTACCTAAAGGCAGCAAAAAGAGAAAGGTCTAGTGACTGGGCTCTAGACAACCTACCTATGGCCTGTTACCCACGATAACTTGCCAGCCATATCACCCTAGAAGGTTCATTAGCTACCCAATTTCCCTTAAAATCGCTGAACAATGAGTCAGTGCAAAGAAAGTGTGTAGATGCTTATGACTCAAAATTCCCTCGAATTAGAGGGTGGGTTGATAAGTCGTGTACTTATCACCCAAACTTTATTTACTCTAATTAAAATAAATTTCAAGTTGGCGAGAACTCAAAAAACAAATCCACATTTTAATGGATACACGGGCTGATTAAGTTCAAAGACCTGAAGGGTCTTTGTGTTCAGATCTTAATGTAGTATTTCTTAAGATTGAAAATTTTCTAATGTCCAACTAATCCTTCCTAATTTTTTTTTCTAAATAAGAAGAGAGACAATTTATATGGATTTCACAAAGCTGACCAAATAATTCAAGAATGAATCCACCCCCCATGCCTAGCTGATGCAATGTCCTCATTGAAAAAGCAACACGAAAGAAAGGGTAGAATATGAAAGATGTCACCTGGATATGAAGCTCGTATCAGCCTTGTGTCATATGTACAACTGTTGAGTTTAATGCCGTCAGCTAAGCAAAGTCCAGCCGAAGAAGTCATAGAATGGCTAGAGCAACAGAGTCTGAGACGGGTTCTGGGAGATTATGGTCAACAACAGGCTTCAAACGTTGACTGTTGACTTTAAAGGTGTTACCCGTCTTTGGGTCAGAAATCTGAATGGCACCATTAGGAAAAATCTGATCAATTATGAATGGGCCATTCCATTTAGATCTAAGTTTACCAGGAAAGAGCTTAAGTTTAGAATCAAATAACCAGACCTTCTGGTTTGGCTCAAAGCTCCTGTGGGAAATCAATTGATCATGTAGAGTTTTGGTCCGAGCCTTGTAGATCTTGGCATTCTCATAAGCATCATTTCTAAGCTCCTCCAAGTCAGATAGTTGGAGTTTCCTGGTCTTTCTAGCTAGATTCAGATCCTAAAAATTGATATTTTAAATTCTCGGGCAATGGTTTCAATTCAAGCTTGGGTGGGGTGATGATTGATGGTAGGGTAGATGCTGAAGATTCAACAAGAGGAAGAGGTTTTGAGTGAACAAAATCAGTAACCTCTTCCGAAGATGTCAGGTCAGAGGGTTACGAGTCAAATTCATCAACCAAAGAGGAACTTTCAATTGAAGAAACTATCAAACAAGTTTCAATATTAACATTACCCTCATCAAGTTCCTTAACAAATCCACAATCCTCAAATTTGTTGATCGCCTTAAAAATAACCAATTTCATTCGTTGGTCCCCAAAGGCGATTTCCATGCTACCGCTTTCACAATTAATGTTGGCCTTTGTGCTAGCTAGGAACGGACGCCCTAGAATGATGGGCGTGTTCCTCTGATTATCTGGTATATCCATGTCAAGGACAAGGAAATCTACAGGAAAATAGAAATCCTTAACCTTAACTATAACATCTTCAATAACACCTCGCGGGTTTGTGACCGAACGATCTGCTAACTGTAGCGTTACTGAAGTTGGCCGAAGTTCACCTAAACCAAACTTCTCATAAAGAGAAGTTGGAATTAGGTTGATGGATGCACCGAGATCCAAAAGTGCTCTATCAAATGTGTAATCTCTGATAACGCAAGAAATCAAAGGAGCACCAGGATCTCTCTTTTTCTAAGGGAGGTAGTGCAGGATAACAGAACTAGCCTGCTCGGAGAGTACCACCTTCCTCGGAACAGATTCTCTCGACTTACGCTTTTGTGTACATAATTCCTTTAAACATCTTGCATAAGCCGATATGTGTTTGATAGCATCAAGGAGCAGAATATTGATCTCAACATTCTTAAATAAATTCAGAAGCTCCTCATTACTATCAACAGACTTCTTCTTCTTTGCTTTGGTTAAGGCTTCAGGAAAAGGAACATGAGTCAGATCTCTGGAATCAGGTTCCCGAGCATTGATTTCTCCTCTAGAATTCTCCTCTCTCTCCTCAGATTCTTCAGGATTCAAAAGATCAGAATAGTGTGGTTGTGGATCCTGAGTCTTCTTACCACTCCTTAAAGTTACAGAATTTGCAGAAGCGTAAGAATTTGGGTCTTGGGGAGGATTAGAAAAGATTGGAGGGGCTTGATTGACCATGAATTGTTGATTTGTAGAAGAAGAAGACGAGGAACCCTGCTTAACCACCTGAGCATGTGCGTGCGGGTCCCTTTGATTTCCGTACCCTTGGGCTTGATTGCCCAAATTCATAATGTTTCGCGGGTTGGGTATGGGTTGGGATGTTAGAGATCCGGGTTGACGAGAATTAGCAATGAGCCTGGATTGCAAGTTGTCTAGCGAGTTTTTCATTTGTTGCATGATCTGGAGCATAGATCCTTGCATCTCTACCATTTGACGGTTCAAATCAGCCTGCCCTGCGGGTTGACGGGCATTCCAAGCTGGCTGATTGACCTGATTCGGAGGCAACTGAGTATATACTTGACCCTGACCCATTGGTCGTTGCGGAGCATAGTTGCCGGGTCGGAATTGGGTCTGTTGCCCCGGATTTTTCCAAGAGAAGTTAGGGTGGTTTCTCCAACCTGGATTATAGGCATTCGAGTAGGGGTTGGATCTAACATTCTCTTGTACAGCACAGACATCCTCATAGGGTGAGGATGGAGAGAAAGAAAGGGAAGGATCAGAAAAACGGGGATCAAAGGCCCTAATTGGGAACCCATGGGGTTCCGAAAAATGCTGACTCATAGGTTGAGTCGCATCGAGTTGATTCACGAACTCGCATCCAAAAGGAGCTTGTGAGGAATGGAATCCCGAATTTTGGGATTGAGTGGATTGAGAGTTGTTCATAGAATTGCCAGCCATCTACTCTTCCATTCTTTTAGCAACCAAGTCCACTTTATCAAGTTTATTACAAATCAATTCCATATCAAATGAATGAGAGCCATAGACTTCCTTGACATTTGATCTGGGTTGCTGGGACCGGTTAAAAGTATCCATGGAGGCATGATTAATTGAATTCTCACTCATTTCCTCAAATAAATCATGTGCACTATCTGCATCTTTATTGAGAAAATTACCTCCGCAAGAAGCATCCACATGGTTTCTGAGTTGCTCATTCAACCCATGATAGAAGATCTGCATGAGTTGCCATTTTGGCACGTCGTGGTGTGGACACCTCCGCAATAAGTCCTGGAATCGCTCCCAGGCCACATGAAACTGCTCCCCCGGCCGCTGGGTAAAAGTAGTGATTGCCCGTCTCAAAGCATTGGTACGACCGACTGGGAAGAATTTCTTCAGAAAGGCTGATTTCAACTCATTCCAAGTTGTAATTGGTCTTCCTATTGTCCTATACCAATGCGCGGCTTTATCCTTAAGAGAGTGGGAGAAGAGCCTCATGATCATTTGCTCCTCGTTAACGTTTATAGCCTTGGTGGACTGGACCAAAGTGGTCAAATCTTCCAAGTGCTGAAACGGATCTTTGGAGCCAATCCCATGATAATGTTTAATCAGGCTTAACACTTGGGGCTTGATTTCTACATCATCGGTTGGAATCTGGACACTGGGATGTTCCCCGTAATTTGAAGGATCATAAAAATCCTTCAAGGGCTGAGCGCCCTGCATTCTCTGGAACCATTCCTGCATTCTCTGCATTTGTTCCAACTGCCTTCGAAATTCTTCCTATGGATTTTCAAGCAGAGAAGGCTGTTGTTCAGCCATGGGATCAAATTGACCAAAATCTAACTTGCACCTCCTAGAATGTTCTAACGATCCTTCCAATCGGGGATTCAATGATCGTCTTCCCAGCATAAACTAGGAGAAGGTTGGAAGGACTGGGGATAGGGACCCTACAGCACAACAAAACAAGGCTGTCCTTAAGTGGGGTAGCCTAAGGATCTACTAACTCCCAAAACCAACCTTAAGACTGTAAGTGATTTACTCTACTTGCGTCTGTTTGATCCAACCAGTTAGAAGGAGGGATTGGGGAGAAGGTTCTTCCTTTGGCTTTCGCCTCCGATTCCTAGTGTACCCCCAGCCGCGGTCGTTTGACGCTACTCCCCTTGCTAGACATCAGAGTAATCAGTACAAGTAGGTTAATCAAAAATAATCTCAAACTAGGCCCTGAAGAGCGAATCAAACCGTAAGGCCAACGTCTACTCAATTTTATTAAGGCCTGGGATTGTGCTGCTTATGGAATGTGATGGGCCCTTACAATGGGTTGTGCCCTTAATGATTGATTGAGATTTGTGTAAGTGCGTGCACAACCAGGGTTTTCAAGTAAGATTATTGATAATGCGTGAATTTTAGTATTCAAATCTTGCTTAAGTAGCTTTTAGGGTTTCAAATTAGGTGAATTGCAATCAAGTTTCTAGGCAAACCAAGTTGTAAAACACGGGTGAAGATTGTTTTCCTTTAAAATCAGAAAGAAAGTGGAGTGCCTGGAATATACCTAGATTGAAAATCCTAAGGAAGAGCTACTTGATGAGTTGGTTTTAAATAAAGTGGTGTAGCCCAAACAACTCAAACAATTGGCCACAAATGCACCACTAAGTTAGGCACTCAAAAATGGTTAACCTAGAATAATTTCTACTCTGTTATGCATTACTTTGTGTGTACCGGTTCCACAGATCAGAATCCGGTTGAGTAGAAAACAAATCGAGTTGATCAAGTGCCTTGAATGTGGGTGTTTGTTGTGTGTTTGTTGGAAATTACCCCACAAGATTATCTTTTTGTTATTTTTTTTTATGAATGAGGGTGGAATGAATGTGAGTGGAAATCCAAACAACCAAACTATTCCTAGGATTTATGCAAACACCTAGGTTAATTGGGATTTGGGTTTAATGTGGCGAATGAAATCTATGGAGGGGGAAAGAATGGGGGAGCACTTACAGTTGTCTTCAACTGCACTTTACTCCAGTCTACCACTTGTTGATTCCTTGATGGAGGTCTCTGCAAAACAATAGACACAAGAGAAAGCTAGTTAGAAAGCAAATAAAGTGTAACAAATGCGAAGGAAAGATCGGAAGACATTGCCTCCCCGGCAACGGCGCCAAAATGTTGAACGCATACGAATCGCTACGCTAATGTGTTCGGTTTTGGAAAACATGTCGTTGTAGTTCGAAAGCGAAAAATTCGCGTTCAACAAATAAAATTTATACCGAAAAGAATTCCGGGTCGAACACAGGGAGGCTACATTGATCTATATTCATAATTATGTTTTTTTAGGATTTTTGATAAGCAAGGTGATATAATTACAATGGAGCTATCAGACTAAAAGAAAGAGAGAGAGAGAGAGAAAGAGAACATGCATTCAATATTTCAACTATTTATATAATCAAACTAAATAAAAGTTACACTAGAAATCGAAAAATCAATTACACTATAAAGCTGGAAAATTCTACACTAGAAAAGCTGTAAATAAGAATGGGAGAGAGAAGTTATCCTCCTCGACGATTGCTTGGAGGACGAGCCGGACGGGATGACTCCTGGACGAAGGAGAACGAAGCAGGACGAAGGAGGATGAAGAAGAAGAACGGGAACGAAGCAGCACGCCGTCGTCATCACGAGATCCACTTCCGAAGGGGAACAAAAATTTGGACTTTATCTCGCGAGGAGCATCTCGGGTGTGGGACAAGCTTCTCTTGAGCTTTGGAGGGGTAGAGAAGAGAAGGAAGGGATGAAAATTTCGTATGGAGGGGTCTCCTTTTATAGTTGCAAGGAGTAGGGGCAAAATGGACATTACAACTTCAAAACAATAAATGAGGGGTCTTTAGTGACAGATAAAACCGTCGCTAAAGCCTCCTTCGTGGGTGTCATGGGCGGCTCGCGCGTGCCTGATCACCTGCTCACGCGCGCAACGCCTGCGCACGACAGCTGGTTCTTAGCCGTCCGATCGCGAGATCGGACGGCTTAGATCGCGCTTCACCTGCTACAGCCCGCCCGCCTGGCTCGTCCGATTGCACGTCCACGCCGCGCGTTCAATCATGCATCGGCGCTATGCTCCCTGGCAACGGTGCCAAAATGCTTACTCGAGAGCGAAATCGGGTTTGTAACTATTACGTTGCAGTATAGTTGAATTCACTTCAAAAAACAAATGAGAATTTATTACTCGAAAAACTATCAATCCGAGGTCGAACACAGGAGAAAATTGGGATTTAAAAACTAAGAACACAACTTCAATTTAATCAAATGAGATGTTCAACCAAATTATGAAGTAATAGAACTAGTTTCAATGTATATAGATGCTTCAAAAATATGAATAGAGATGTAAAAAATTCATATGCTTTTGAGCTTTCTCTTCTTCTTTCTTTTTCTCTTGATATTTTCCTCTTCCTCTTCTCTACTTCAGACTTTGGCTTCTTCTTTCTTTCTCTATCTTCAGCCGAGCCCTTTCCTTCCATGGCTTTTTTGCTTCTTCTTCCTTTATCTGTGGCTTTGTTTCTTTCTTTGTTGACTTCTCCTTCCTTTTCTCTGCCTTGTCTTCTCTTTCACTTCTTTCTCTGACTTCTCCAGCCTTCTTCTTCCTTCCTTGGCTTCTTTCTTCTTTCTTCTTCTCTTCAGCCTTCCTTACTCTCTACGGCTTCTTCTGCCTTCAGCTTCCTATTCATCTTCCTTCTTCCTTAGTGTCCTTTGCATCTTCCTTCTTCAGCTTCCTCTTCCTTCTTCCTTCTTCAACTTCCTCTTCCTTCTTCCTTTCCCTGCACACAAGTGCAAAACCTACACCCTACCCTTCCCCACGAATGCTCTCTCTCTTTTCTCTCTTAGGCTTGCACTCCCAAAGACTTTCTTGGGTAAACAGATCGGGTTAACGCGCCCGTGTCTAGGCACACCAGCATGGGTGATGCATGAGGAGTGCTGGGTTATCAGGTCAGGCAGCTAGCTCCGCGTAGCGTGGGCACGGACGAGGCGTGAGTGGGCAAGGGGACCTCACCCTATATCAGGAGGCAAAGAGCCTATGACACAAAATCAATTTATTCCGCTCTTCCTCCTCCAAACTTTCTGAGGTGGGCCACCCGCTTCTTCGTGCGCACCCGCAGGGGACTTCTCCTGATTGCTGCAGCTGCGGTACCCTGGGACTCCAATTGCTGGTGCAAGTCATTCTCAAAGGGGTTTCGCACACTTGGGACCTGATCTCCTGGAGCGAGGACACCTGATGCATGCTTGCGAGCAAGCTTCGCTCCCTCTCCAATGGCAGATAGAGGTCAGACCTTGTCAATCACAAATACAGCCTCACGGCCCTGTCAAAATGCTTAGAAAGCTTCGTCGTGACTCGGCGAAGGTTGTTTAGGTGCTAGTGTGGTGTGGGAGGGCCTAGGTGTGCGTGCCTAGGTCATCCTATGGTCGTGAAAGTGGGGTTGTTCGGGGGCAGTGTATGGTACGTGTGGTGGTCGATGGAGAAGGGGAAGATGATCAGTGGATGGAGGTAGAGCTTCTGAGGTAGTTGGTTAGGTGTGTGGGTGTGTGGAGTGGTGGATGGGCCTTGCCGGTGGTCTGTCAGAAGTGAAGAAGGTGAGGGTGGTCTGTGGTTGTCGGGGCGCGAAAATAGAAATAAAGAGGGGGGAAATGAAGAGTAGAGGGAAAGGGATTTATCTGCAAGTGATTGGACATAGGGGGTGGCAGAGGGCAGACGACACATATCTGCTGTCGCCGGAGACGAAGGCCCTGAGATGGAGAGGCAGTGACGACGAGAGGGATGTAGACGCTGGTGCAGGTATGGCGCGACGCGGAAGAATGAGGTGGAGATAACTCTGCCACTGGTGTGGTGGCAGAGCGACAAGAAGAGGGAGGAGGAGTCCTCGGAGCTTGCAGGCTTCTTGGCCGGAGAGGGGAAGGAGGAATTTATGGGGGAATTCTTCGGCCAAAACAAGCTTAGGATGGTCGGGAGGACTCGGGGCATCTTTTATATTCACAGGCGAAGGGCCTTGTGCTTGGAAGGCAAGCTTCCAAGCACAGCAACCTCGCTAGACTTGGAAGGTCGAGAGATAACCATATCTCTCATGCATTTGCATGAGAGATTGGGTGCGAATCAGAGCGCATAATTGGGTTCGCATGGTCGAGAATTCCACACAGAATCTCCCTTTCAAATCTGAGAGGGATTCTCTGAGGAATCAAGGAGATATCCCTCTTGAATCCTTGTCGGAGTAGGATTTCTCCACTGTAATGGATGAGGGACCTAATTGCAAAGAACAACGAGGAAGATAGGGGGGTCTTTGCATGGTTTTCAAAAGTTAGGGGCATAAAAGTAATTAGGTTGGACTATTTTGCAAACTAGGCCAACGTGAACTCCCCTTAGGTCCAAATTTTGGTATAAACCTAATTTGGACCAATGGAATCCAATGGTGAAGTTGGATTTTATGTTTGACCACGTTTGAATGGATATTTTGCAGAAAAATCTAATTTAGGGCAAATGTTTGATTAGGACCCCTATTTAGGTCAAAATAGGTTCTAAAGGCCAAATTGAAGGTTCTAAACCCTAGGGGATATTTTTCCATGAATTTTAGTGGGTTTAGTTGATTTTTATCCTGACCAGAACCTTGTTGAATTAAGTGGATTTGTTTTAAGGTTACAAGAAGTCATTTAATTCTCAGGTTGCACATTAACCCTTTTCTGATTGAACCAACCACCATTTATCTTGTTAAGATGATTTGACCTATGTTTAACCCCTGAGAAATCCTGCTGAAGTACTACAATGGTGAAATTGCAGTTTTTTCCTTTATTTCTTACTTTTCTTTCAACCTAGTTATTCCCTGAGTTAGGCCCTTCACCTGGATATGTAGGAGCTTTTATTCACTTTTCTAGGTCAAAGTGAGTTTGTTAGGGCTCATGATGGTGCTCCCATCAGTGCATGCATGGAGGTTTGGGTTCCTTTGTGTGGAAGTTGCAAGTGGTGCAGGCTTGAAGAAGAGGAAGAAGAAGGAAAAGAGTGAAGGAGAGGAAGGGGCAGCGTGGCTTTCATGGTGGTTTTGGGTTTGATGGGTGAACAGGGTGGTCGATTGTTAGGTTGTGATGTTAGGTTTGATGGGTGGAAGTAGGTGGTGATGGACAGGAAGGTGTGCGGTGGTAGGAAGTTGAAGAAGGTGAATAGTAGATGTTGGTGGTGGTCTAGATGGTGTTGGTGGCGGTGATGGTGTAACTGCTGTCACCACGCACACCATGACAGGGGAATGTGGGGCCACAGTGCACGCTTGAGGTTCACGGTGTACATAGGGTCAACGCTGGTGGCAAGCGAGGAGATCCCCGTAAGTGGAAAGATTAGAAGATGCCCCTTCAAAGGAGAAGATCCCTTGCTTTTTAAAGTCTTCATGAATATGTTCCTCCTCCTCTCTCCTTCTCACAGCTGTAGTTAACTCTACCTAAAAATAACCATGATCTCCTCCTCCACCAACAATTATTCCCTGTATTTCACACAAAACATAATTACTTATAAAATATATGAAATTACACAAGCACTATTTATTCACAATTGTAAATGCATGTAACATAAATTAATCCATCTATATATAATAAGATGCTTATGCTAGTCGCTATAAACAATCGAGACTATTATTTTTAGGCTTAATAATAATCCAGCAAAATTTACTCATCAGCCTCGTGAATAAAAATGTGCGTAGGTGTTGCATTACGTTATGTTTGTAGAAATAAATATATATGAAAAGAAAAGAAGAAAAAGGAAAAAAAGGAACAATAAAGAAAAAAAAGAGAGAAAAGCAGAATATATATATATAACTATTAATTGCGTTGTGTTTACTTCATGTCAAGCACAATGGGGCAATAACACCCATTCCCTTTATAATCCACCAAATACAGCTTTGACCTACTTTTCTGTATTTCTGACCACTCGAATACTGGCTAAGGATTTCTGACTTAGTCAGAGAGTTATCAGAACTTAACCGAAGTGTTAATGCCATGAGAGGCCACCAAATATATTGACAAATCTGGTAAGATTGTGAGCTAGAAACGAAAAAGAAAAGAAAAGTGAAGAAAAAGAGAGAAAGAAAAAGAAAGAGAGAGAATGAGTACAAAGGAACTAAAGAGAGCACAGTTTCTTCGCCTCTCTTTGAGTAATTTATTTAAGCATGGAAATATAGGTTCTACAGTACTAGTCTATGTGTAGCACCAGAGGAGTATAATCCACCACATACAAACCCACTTGACTCAATATCTTCTACCTAAGCCAAAAGGTAGGGCTGAAATTACAGATTATTTTAAAGCCTCGAGGGAAGAAGTTTTCCTATCCCGATAGAATTTTACTAAGGGTCAAGTACAAGTACAAGCTTTAGATGTGGATCTAATTTTCACTTGGATCCATTGCATATGCTACAACACCACACTTTCACAACCATCTGGATTTCTAAAGTTTTGAGTGAACCAAAAGAAATATATTTCTAGTCGAACTCTTGATAGAAATTAGACATTTAGGACCACTTTGCATTTAGTCTAGCATTTGCTAGAGACTAGCAAGATTCAGACATGGGGGTGTGATTGCACAACAATCATAGGACCTAATTTACCTAAATTAAGTTAGATTCTATCTCAACTTAAGAATAATGCATGCATAAGCATCAAAATTTGCATAGTAGTTACTTTGATAGCTTTATAGATAATACTACCATTTTATGCTCTAAAAGAGAGACAATATTAATTGTAGATGATTTGGGGCTATAGATGATAGATTAGACCGTACAGATTTGATCAGGATGATGATGAGAGTTCAACGCTTCAGGAATCATCTTGATCAGACAACCGTAGCATCACATACAACCCATAGAAGAATAGAGGCCAAGGAGTAAGATAGTAGAAATCCAAACCTCAGATGTCAAATCCGACTGCACGGATGGATCCGGATCAAAGATCACAATCCAATGGTGCAAAAATCAACCCTATTGGAGCCCTACAGCACCACCTACAAAGCAAAGAAGATGGACAATCGTGATGGCACCACGTGGTGCCATCACAGCCACCCAAGAGCACTACCCCCAGCCACTGAAGGAGTCCCATAGGCCTTGTGGGTTGATGGATCGTCACCCAACAGCCACAAGAGTGCCACATCACCCTTCCCACTACACCTAATCAAAGAAGAGATCATCTTAGTTGTTGGATTTCCATCTAACAGTTGAGGACAACTGAGTGGCAATGGAGATCCACGGCCATCTGTGCATGTAGTGCAGTGGAGAGAGCGCTCCTGCAAAAGAGAGGGGTGAGAGTTCGAATCACGCCCAATGTGAAATCAAGGAGGCATTGCGCTCATGTGAAATCTGATTGTGCGATGGACATCGAAGGGTGCAGACGTGATAGTGTGGCACACTGGATGCGGTGGTGCGGATGACGACTGATCTGATGCCTAAACTAATGCCTCTCTACACGAGCATAGTTAAGGCATTGCGACGTGTGACGTAAGCTATCTGATTGTGAGATCGGATGGTTGAGACTAAATGTGCACGTAAAGATGCGAACGCATGCGAGTGGTGCTGTAGATCATATCATTGGCAGTTAATGTGACACGTGGCACCATCTAGTGCATTCCGTGCATATAAGGTGCATTTAAGGTTATTTTTAGGCGTGATTAGAGTCGTTGATCTCCCAATTGACGAATATGATGGCTCCAAGGTTGTTGCAAGGTTTTAAGGGCTTAAATACCTATTTTGCCCCTCAATAAATTTATAGGAAGAGCCCTAGGGCTCCTAGTTGAGAAGCAACTCCCACAGGACACATCTCTAGCCTCTCTCTCTATAACTTCTCTACAGTCTTCCTCTCGGTACTCTGGATCTAAAGTGCTGCAGCACTTCACACAAGCATCCCACAAGCAATGTCGTCCTTCATCTACTTTTCTCTCTCTCTATTCTTTAGCATATTTCTTTAGATTCCTAGTTTAGAACTATTTGCAAATAATAATATAAATCAGATACTTCGAATATTTGGTCCCTATTTATATGTTGCATTAGGATAGATTAATTTGTATGAAAGTTTTGAAAGTCATGTTTTTCCTCCCTGTGAATGACTCGGTACTTAAAAAAATATTTATAAATTTATTTTTTTTGACGTGATTTGCAACTACAACGATACAAAACTTTTTTAACGCATTTCGCACTGGATAGCTGGCTTAGCATGAAATCTGCCTAAGTGATGAGGCAATTGAGCATTAGTCAATAAACACATTTTGTTGGTCTTTAACACTTAAAGTACACACTTTTTATTGAGTTTGATACAAACATCACTCAACATTGAATATATTTCTTGTTTTATCAATCACTTGAGCTTTATTTTGACTACTTGATTAGTGGTTAATTGTGATTAATTTGCTCCCTAAGATGACCTAGAACTCAAAATTTGATATTACATATTTAAATGAGCATTAAAATTTTGGCACCGTTGCCGAGGAGTAACACACAGTTCATCACTAGTCATATTCATTCTGATTTGATTTCTAACTTGCTCTGTTTATATTGTTTCGAGGTGAATCACCATTCAAGATCATCAAGCTCGAGCAACCACACTAAGGTGAGGTTAGTCATTCTGACTTCTTCCCTAATCCCCTCTCTATCTTGGGAAGATAAAATAGGAAACAAAAGAAATTAGGATTCAATTCTGCCTTACTTTTCTAGTAATCATCATTCAAGGCAAGAGTCTTTCCTGATTTATCTTCATTTGATTGATACTAATTTGATTAGAGACACCCAATCCTGATACTTGCACCTATTAGGGATGATGTAGACACAATTATTGAGGGTAAAATACCTATTCATGCATGTTCCTAGGCTTAGATTTTTATTTCATTGTATAAATATTGCATAGCATGCATCATTTTGCATTTAGAGTAGCTGTATATAATTTAGGTTAATTACATCCATTTTGTGGTCAAGAAAGAAGGATATTTATTTTGAAGCCTTGGATTGACGATCCGACCACACGGATCTAATCAAGACGGTGATCGGAGTCTAATGCCCCCAAAATTGCCTTGGTAGGAGTTCCGTAGCACCATATGCAATTCGAGGAAGATCAACAGTGAAGGGACTAGGTGACATAATTCGGGGTGTCAAACGACGAATCCGACCGCACGGATGGATTCGGGTCGACGATCGTAGCCCAATAGTGCGAAAATCGACTAAATCCGACCTCTATAGCAGCCCCTACAATGAAAAGAAAATGGACGACCCAGATCGCGCCACGTGGTGCAACCCAAGCTGCCCATGAACACGCACACGCCACTACATGCTCACAGTAGTGCAGGCATGCGTGCACTCAGCGGTAGCACACGTAGGCACATAGTGCGTGGAGGCACGTGACACGGGCATGTGCGGCGCATGCCATCGTAGTGTTGGGTGGGCGTGTGGGTTGTCTTCAGCGATGTTTGTGGTGAATCTTCAGCGATGTTTATGATTGTCACTAAATGTCCTATATACAAATTTGGTTCTTTCCTCCACTATAAAAGGACCCCTACCCTTCCCATTTTTCTTCATCTCTTCCTTTCTTCCTCTCACCACCTCCGAGGCTCTAGAGAGAGCTTGTCCCAAGCTCGGGATGCTCCTCTAGAGTAGAAAATCAAATAATTTTCCCTCCCCTCATCCCCATTCGTGGAGCATCCCATGGTCGTCCTCTCATCGCCCTTCGGGAAGATCCTCACCACAACGCCGTCCTACCCCATCATCCGTCCTTCAGCTCTGTCCTCCTTCGTCCCACTCCTCACCTCCTTCCTCTAGGCAACATCAGAGTAAGTCATCCTCCGAGAGATCATCAAGGGGGATTTCTCTCACCTCATTCTATCTTTTTACGCTTTCGTAGTGTAGATTTTCCACTTTTGTAGTGTAACAAATATTCATTTATAAATAGATGATTGTATCTCTCTCTCTCTTTCTCCCTCTCTCTTATATTATTGCAAGTAGATTAGCTAGAAGTCACCAACTTGATCTCTTGCTTGCTAAAAATACCAAAAAATTAGAAAAGATAAAAATGACCAAAAATAAATAAAAGAGAAACGTAGATTTTCAAAACCAAATGTTTGCCTCCCCGTGTTCAACCCAGAACTCACTTTTCAAGTTTCGGTTATAAATTTTATCTGATAGGCGCGTTTTGTGAGCTACAACGATGAGTCCTCCAAACCCTAATTTTTAATTCGCGAAGCACACCCCTATCATTTTGGTGCCGTTGCCGGGGAGGCAATGCTCTTTAGTTTTTATCGTGTTCTCTCACATTACTTACATATATCTCTAACCTATCTTTCTTCTTTGATTTATTGTCTTGCAGGAACCCAATCGTGGAGTCGAGGGCGGTAGATTGGAGTAAAGTGCGGTTAGAGAATTTTGTAAGTTTCCCCCCACTTCCCCACCTACTAGTTCATTTCACCGCACTAATAACTCAAATCCAAATCAACTTTGGTGCTTTTTATAAACCCTAGGATAGATCTGGTTGTTTGTTTGTCACCTCCACTCATCTCACCCCTACATATATTAAAAAAAAAAATACTCTTCTCTTGTGAGATTTTCTAAAAAATACACACATTAACACCCACAACTCTCAACTTATGACGTCCCACTCCACTTTGATTCTACCACTTAACCAAGATCTGACCTGTGGATCTAGTACACCTTAACTCAACACACACTTAAGTGAGTAGAAATCTGATTAGGTTAAGACTTTTTGTGTGCCTTAATCAAGTGGTGCAATAGGGCAATTGCTTGAATTGTTTAGGTCGCACCACTCAATCTAAAACTGATCCATTAAGTAGCTTGCCACTTAGGATTGATTCTTAAGGCTAAACTAGGCACTCCACATTATTTTTGATTTTTAAAGGAACATATCATCACCCGTGTTTTCAAAACTTGGAGTGTTCTACTAAACCTTGATTGAACCAACCTAAGAATTAAACCCTAAAAGCTACTAAACATGGTTAAACCCTAAAAGACACATCATCAAATAACCTTGTTTGCAAACCCTGGTTGTCCATGCACACACATTTGAATCAATCATTAAGGGCACAACCCATCAAAAGGGCCCATCACATTCCAAGAGCACAATCATCCCAAGCCTAATAAAAATCGAGTATACGTTGGCCTTAAGGATTGATTCATTCTTCGGGCCTTAGACTGATATTTTTTCTATTAATCTGCTTCCGCTGGTCCATCTGATGTCTAGCTAAAGGAGTAGCGTCAAACAACCGCAGCTAGGTGGTACACTAGGAATTAGAGGCGCAAGCTAAAGGAAGAACCTTCTCCCCAGTCCCTCCTTCTAACTGGTTGGACTGACCGGATAAAAGTAGACTAAATCGTTATAATCTTTAGACAGGTCTTGGGAGTCTTTAAGTCTTTAGGCTAGCCCACCTAAGGACAGGGTTGATTGCTTGTACTATAGGGGACCTTTCTCTCTTCTGATTTCCCCTCCTATTCTACCATGTATCCTTCCACATCCTACACACATTTCACATCGTATCCTCCTACCACCACTTATCCCGAAGATGATTACTATTTTGACTTGACTTGTAATTACCCATCCACTAGCCAGGATGACTTTGATTGGGGATATGAATCTGGACCTCAGCGTCCACGGCCTAACCTTGGATAACAAGACTATGATTATTATCCTTCCCAGAGCTACAATGATTATAGATCTCCATCCTTTGATGACCAAACCAACCCAATCTACAATCAAGAAGGATATGATGATTATAACACCTACCCTCCCCAGTATTCCACTAAATATATGTCACCACTATTCTTTGAATAACCCGAGATGACCTACTATCAAGGAGGAACCCGAGAACCTCGACATCTTGACTCCCCTAGATTTAACCCAAACCCACCCAAACCTGAATCGAACCAGTCAGTTCAGGTGAACCAGATCCAGGATAGGGTGTTGGCTAATTTAAGGAACACTATACAATCATTAGAAGCTCAGCCAACACCATGCACTGAAGCACTAGAGCCTATGATCAAAATGATTGATGAACTTAATAGTTCTCTATTGGATTTGCTCCAAAGTGTTAGGGATAGGGACCTGGGTGAGTTTCTTCTTGACAAATTATTGAGGTTAAGGATGAAATTTGTGGTTGCTCCAATTAAATCTTGGGATGATTCTCAAGATGAACCCCCTTCAGGAGAGCCATTGTCAGAACCTGCTTAGGTGCCTGATGAGTGGCTACTCATCATAGCTAAAAGGCCGAAATTAAGCTAGACACTAAGCAAAACAATATCAAATTAACATATAAAAAGGGTTAAGTGTGGGAATTAAAGAAAAGAGCTAAAACTTTTAATGTGTGTTAAAACTTCATAATTAGGTCACAAAAGTGAGATACTTTGGAAACAAAAGAATAAATGATGATCCATGCATCAATTGAACACATAAACAAGTTTGAAAAGCCAAATTAGAAGTAAAATAAATGTATTAAATGTTCAATTAAGCACATGTAAAAATTTGAAAGCAATTGGACATCATTTAGGCTTAAAAATAAATATATTACAATTAGGTCATTCATGCATTACATTTCTACCCTTCAAAACTCCTTCTTGGACCTTTTTGCAAGCCGCAGGGACCCTTCTGTATGACTGCAAGGCCCTTCCAGTTATAGTTCTTTTCAGTTTTGGACCTGCACGCTATTCTTCTACCCCTTCGTTCAAGGGTCTTCCTGCAAGTTTTCCCTCATTTCAGAGAGAAGCCTGTGTTCTTCACGTGCACTGTACCACGCGAAGAACACAGCCATTCTCGACCGTCCATCGCACTTTTGATCTCGATCTGCGGCTGGATTCTATTGGAACCTTCGCGTGATTCGGTGCGTGCGTTCACCTCTCTTCCCAGATCACATCTCATGGTCAGATTTCCCTCTCGACTCGCCCCGCGCTCTACTCATCTCATCCTCACCACCGGCCTAATTTTGATTAACCTCACCCTTGCGGTGATTCCAGTCACTGAGCTTCTATTTAAGCACCTCAGTGGTGTCGTGCACAAAGGATCGCTCCCTCCTACATCTCTTAGCGATCAGTTTGTCCACTCCAGTCTCTCCTCCTCATCTAGACCCTGATTGCACAGCCACCGGCTGTGGAATCATCACCTGCTCTCGACCCTCCTCGTCGCTAAGGACCTCGTAGCACCTGAGGACGACCCTGGAGTCTCACTAGCAGACTCTTCCCTCTGCTGGAGTCACCCTCCTCCTTTCTTCCTCCTTAGCCGCCGACTAAGGACCCATAGGTCCCATTCTTCCTTTTAGTTTAGGTTTTTAATTCTGCACAAGTAGTGTTAGATTTAGTTTGCAGTAGTTTAGAATAGATTTAGTTTTAATTGTTAGTGTTTAATGTTAGCTGTAGTTAGATTAGTCTTAGGAGTAGAATTAGTATTAGATCCCCTCCCTCACCTCCTCTGATCAGTCCAGATCAGAGGGGAAGAATCATCTGTTCATTGTTCAATTTATCTCCCTCTTCATGTTTTGTTTTTCCATCATCCAAATTCTGATTCTTGTTTTTTCCTTTTTAACGACGAATTTTTCATCAGTCACCCACACATCCTGACCCAATTTCAAATCTGATGGCGCACTGCCTCAGATCTGAAAGTGGTGTCACAAGCACCATTTGCGACTTCTCACTCACTCCATTTGTTTCACAAAAGCCCCTCTGTTTTAAATGGATTGCCTCAGTTTGTCAGAGCACTTTTGATTTGGATTTTAAAGGATTTTTACTCTCTGAAATGTTTTGACAGATCTGACAAATTGAAGGGATTTTTGGTTTTCATTGTAGGCAAGGATTCTGAGAAGCTCTCTGGTGACAGAGAACCAATCAGAAGAGCCTTTCATGATTCTGTTTATACTTTGTTTTGAATGCATTCGCCAGCTTCCATTAAATTTCCTTAATGCATTCTTAGTCTCTTTTTGCTATTTCAGAACTGCCATACACTATTTGTGTTGATGATCACTTCTGTATGATGATTCTCTAACCTAAGGAGTTTTCCATACTCCTTAAGGTTGCAAGAAACTGGGATTGTATGTTGTTGGTTTTAATTGATTGAGCTAAGTCTTCCGTCATGCTGTCTATGGCATTAGGAAGACTAACTCAATGCCATTTGAATTTTGATCTGAAAGGATGCTTCTGATAGGGTTTTTCCTAATGAGTGTTTGAGCTGAATTTACCTGAGATTTTCGTGAGATTTAAACCCTTATCAGATTTGGATTTCAACTCTCAAAATTTTTAGTTTGTTTTGAATTTTCTCTTATTCCCAGTTATACAGCAACATGCTGCAACTTGCAGCTACATTTCCCTCCATCTCCAAATTGTCTTCTCCTCCAAATTCCCCTTTCATCTGTGAATTTTTTGTTCCCCTTTCTCTAAGTGGACTAACTGCAGCAGCAGTTAGCCACTTGACAGTGGCTTAAGCCACTGCCACTGTAAACAACACATACTAAATACATTCTTCTTCTCTCCATCTCTTCTGACAGTAGTTGTGGCTGCTGTCTTAATTGAACACTAACACTCAATCAACTCTAATTCCCTAACTTTATACAAAAGCCTAATGACATAGACTTATTTTAAAACTGTAAATATACCTATTCATAGTATTATAACTATAGCATATCAGTTAGATACATAGTAATACTGTAAATATGTATAAAACCTGTATAGAAATTCATATACATATGTAATCTATGTAAAAATATGTATATATACTAATCTATTATGTATGTATTTACTGATTTATGTATATATGTATGTACAGATTTATATTTACTTATTTAGTAGCTAAGTTAATAAGTTAGAGCAATAATCAAGTAAATAAATCTATAAACTTGGGAATATATATATATATATTAAGTAATTTAAGTTAGTCAAAGTATAATTATACCTAGTATAACTTACTGTAACTTAGTTTTAATTTTAAACACCCAGAACTGCTATTTTAGCCTAAATAAAACATAAATAAATTCGTAAAAATACAATAAAAATATGTATTAAATATTTAAGTATGTAAATTAAAACTGTTTAAGGTCAATTAGACCATTTACTAATTATTTTATAAGTAATTACTATTTAATCACCTAAATCAACCTGTATAATCAGCCTAGTTTAGCGAATTTATTTGTATAGTAAAAATATTTAAAATTCAAAATTAATTAATCAATTATGTAGTATTACGTAAATATTTTATTTACCATATTTTATTTTATTTTTTTTAATAATTTATGGCCCCCAAATCGAGGGCCAAAAATGTGCACAGACGCAGCTGCGTCTGATTTCCAGCGCACGATGTGGCGCTGGAATAGCACCACATCGTGTGCTGCAAGTCAAGCGCAGCCACATATAAGCTAATTATGATACAGATACAACAGTCGTCACGGGGCCGGGCGCCCGAAACAGCATCCTATTACAATCGATCCGATTACCCATTGAGTTCTGGTCTGATTTGCGATAAATCTGTGATATGTGTGTGGGGCCGGCGGCCAGAGTGTGTGCGAGCTTGAAGGCGTTGGGCTGAGGCCTGACGCTGAGATTGAAAACGTAACTAAGCCAATCTAATCTGAGGTTAGGGCACGCTTAGTAGAGGTCTGGTCCCACCCGTAGGGTGCTGTGTATCCCTCGAAAAGCACGCCCGCTAATTAGAACACATTTTACACTAAGGACGTTAGCCTAACCCCGTCTCCACCGCAGCCTCTGAAATACCTCAAGAGACAAGAGTTAAACACAGAAGAAAATGAAAGGACAGACGACTTAAAAAAAAAAAAAAGAGAACACGAGATAACAAGAACAGAAAAGACTTACTGTACATACAGCAGTAGAATAAGTAATATACATACGTATAAGTAAACCCACATAATTACTAATAGAAGAAAACGACACTATAATACGTCGCTAAAGACCTCAGTTTGCTTCTTTAGGTTGTATATAGTGTTTTCTCAGATTTAGCGACGTTTATATCTGTCACTAAAACTGATATATATGTCACTATAAATAAAAGACTAGTAAGTTAAGTTTTTACACTATGGTATCCTAATGTAGTATGAACTAACATATTAGTGTTAATAGTATAACTTGTAAATACATAGTTTAGAGTATAATAATAGATTGTTTGATGCTTGTTCATAGTTAGTATTTTTTGCAAGCACTTCTTAGTAACTAGGTAAATAAAACATTCATTCATTCTTTAAATGTAAAGTTTCTTTTTGAATAAGAAGACAATTTCGGAGATAATCAAAGTGTGACCGAATTAAATTCAATAAATTGCCTCCCAGAGAACGACCTGGAACAAAACCAGTAAAAATTAGATAAATAAGCAAATGATAATAATGGTTGTAATGACTGGTACTCACCCATACTCACCACTATACGACATCCTTAATGTTATATTATACACCCTATACTACAACGACATGATCATAACAATAATCATTCATCATCATACAACCATTGTGTTATATACACATTGTAGATCATCGGTGTCATTGTTATCATTGTCATTCACACATTACACCAACCATCAACACCATTACACCATCAACCAACATCATCATTATTTTTGGCGCCGTTGCCGGGGAGCATCGGTGTCAACAATTATCACCAACAACCATTTTCAACATCAGTGCCTGTCAATGGGGATACATATTCTGAGATTGGAAATGACCAGGTTGGGCTAGAGCAACCCATTGAGGATAAACCAATTGATACACTCGAGATCCGCAAGCCAGGGAGGGAGGAAAAATATGTCTCATTGAACCAGGAAATGACAATCGATTTTGAGACATATATAAATGAGGATCATGAATTCTTTGACTCTATGGGTGAAGAATCTTTTGGTGAAGTCTCACTTGAACTTAAGGAAGAGGATTTTAGTGAGACAAATGGGCTTGAGGAATCTGACGAACCAATTGATAGCCCAATTATTGAAGATTTGGTTTCGGTTGGGGATAACTTGGAGGATTCAAATCATATTTACTAGAAGATTCAATCAATAGCCCCATTCCTCATCCGCACCCCGAAGAGCTGACTTCTGAGATCATTGTGCCCAAGTCAATGTTGATTCAGCCATGATTTCTGGACTTGGGAGAATCATATGGGGTGAATGATATGCTAGAGGTACCGAAGCCTGAGCTCTTGATGTTGGATGAGAGAATTGTTGAAAATAAAATTTGGGAGGTTAATTCTAAGGGAACTACAATTTTGGATCTAAGGGTACCTATTGACCTAAAACCACCTACCTTCTATTAGGATCCTTATGATATCTTTCACATGTGACCCAACCCTGGAATAATTGACTATCTTCCTGAGCAGAACTATAAGTGGATACCCAATTTTAATGAATCAGATCAACTTGTTGTCTCACACTTTGGTCTTGGGTTGCACACAACAAAACTGCAGGCCCAACCCTACAAACTTAACAACCTTCGATTCTGGGTGATTTTCATCCAAAACCTTAGAACAACTCGACCATGGGGCATGGGTCTACATCATAACTTGGTCCACATCTGTGGACATATTCTGTTGGCAGGTCTGAGGATCAATATTTTTATTTTGATTCTGACCCGCACTTGTGAATTCTCCATTTCTTCCTTGTATGTATTTTATGCCTAGCTAAAGGCATTAAATTTAGCACTTGTGTATATTCCACGTTCTCTACAAAGTGATAGAGAGATTTTAACTTAATTAAAATAGCAATAGAATAATACGTCGTTGTAATTAATGTGGTGAAAATCTCTCAATCAAAGATTAAAATAGATATAAATTTAAATCACAAAAAGGATGTCGCATCCACAGGAAGGAACAGATTAATAAGTTCACAAAATACTTTTCCTTTGTACTTATTCAATCACGTGCACAATCCGTGTTCAAATCTGATGTGAAACAAGGCAGAAAGAAGGAACGCGTAATAATTTAGAAATGCAGGGGTATGAATGTAATTTTCCTTTTATGAAGTAACTTGTAATGGCATGTAACATAGTCGTATTTCAAGACAAGGGGCTTTCTCTTTCAAGTCATGTGAGTGTGTGGATGAGATTTTATGCATTTATCAACATCACCATATAAGAGTTAAGCGCATGAAAGGAATACTATAACACGTAAGGGCATGGATGCAATTTCACTCAAATATATTAATCAACTAAATATTGCATTAGGGATTTTGGCAATGGCACGGATGGTAAATTTTAATATCACCAAAAATAAAGGAAATTTCTACTCTCCTCTTTGCATGCATGAAGGCTTGGTGGCCGGCCGGCCGAGGCCTGACACCGGTGCGTGGGAGAAAGGTGATCGTGACGGTGGGGGAAGCATGGCTGGAGGTGGCAGGTGGCGATCAGCCAGAGAACTTGTCGCCGACTGAGCTTTCCGCAGGAAAGGATGCGGACTGCTACTGTCGCATGCGCGTCAGCTATGTGTCGCGGCCAACTGACTGTTGCTCACGCGAGGGGTGCGCCCCGTGTAGGGAAGTTGGGCAGGCTGGAGGCATGTGCTGGTTTCCTACTGTACGCAGAGGTGAAGTGATAAGGCCCGCACTGTTGCTGTAGAGAAGCTGAGGAGCAAGAAGGCGGAGAGGCATAGGCACACGCTATTCCGTGGGAGAAGATGGAGGCGCCACACAAGAACGTTGTTGCATGTAGAGGGTTGTTGCATGCACGCACAAGGGCTGTTGCATGCACGCTTAAGGGCTGCTGCATGGAGGTGAGATGGAGGTGTACGTTGTGGCAGTGTGGTGGAAGGTGCGAGGGCAATGGTGTGGTTGCAAGGGTGCAGTGGGGGCTGGAGAGGGTTGGTGCAGAACCTACAGGGTCCGCTTGAAGTGGGGGCTAGAAGGGCACGCCTGTATGGCGCTTGGGCTGCATAAGCACGGTGGAAGTTGCAGGCATGGTGAAAGTAGGCTGTGGGTGGACAGGAGGTGGAGGGTGCGGCTGTGGCTTGAAAGGGATTGGTGAAGGTGCTAAGGTAGTGCAGTGAGGGTGGTGGAAGGTGTGCATAGTGCATGCTCTCCCCACAGTGCATGCCCTCTTCACAGTTGGGTCCTTGCCAGGGGGAGAAGAAGAAGTCCAACCTCCTCTCCTTTGTCAAGCCTCCTCTTAACTCCTCACCCCTACGCGAGTTAAGGGATTTTCAAAATCCCTTACTAAATATGGCCTTCGGCTATTGGGGAGATGTTGAGGCCAGCTGGAGGTTGAGGAAGGCTCAGTTAAGGCCGGCGGCTGTTGTGGGAGGCAAAAATTTAATTCACCCCCCTTGTCTCTTGTAATTTATTTCCTGTAATGATGAAACATAGAATAATTACATACTAAGTTATATAATGCGATAGAATAGATAAAAACTCAAGTAATGATGCATGCACTTATTCTATAACCTAATGTAATTATAAACAAACATAAAATGTAAAAATAAGGTTAACTTAGGCGCAACAATAGTCCATTAAAATGGACTCATCAAATACCCCCATGCCTAAGATTTGCTAGTTCCTAGCAAAATTGAAAAATAATAGAAGTAATCAGAAGATTTCTTCTTTTCTTATTTTAAAACTTTAGAGATTCAGACAAATGTGGAGTGATAATAGCCTAGGAAACAAATCCAAGTGAAAAGCCAATTTGCATTAGAAGTTCATACTTCATCCTTGGTAAATATTTCTGTCAGGATGGGCACCTACTTCCCTTGGGGATAAAGCAGAAAATAATCTGTAAAGTTACCCCAGCTTTAGGCTTAGGTAGGAGATATCGAGTTGAATGGATTTGTATTTGGTGGCACACACTTATCTGGTGCTACATGTAGTTTAGTACTACAGACTCTAGATCTCTAAACTATTAGACAAGTCAACTCAAAGAGAGGCTAAACAACTGTGCTCTCTTGATGTTCCTGGGCACTCACTCTTTTCTTTCTTTTCTTTTTGAGATCACAAATCTCGCCAGATTTAGTAATTGTACTCACTGTTTGGTAGCCTCACATGGCATCCACACTTTAATTAAAGTTCCAATAACTCTACAACTAAGTTAAAGTCCTTAACCAGTATTCGGCTGATCAGAAATACTGAAAGTTAAGTGTGGGTCATATTTGGTGGAACGTGATAATATTTTTGTTGCCTAAGAAACAATGTTACAAGAATAAAATTATAACTCTGGACTCTTTTCTTTTTCTTTTCTCTTTCTTTTTTTTTATTATTTCTTCTTTTTCTTTTTCTTTTTTCTTTCTTTATTAATCAACACAGCACGATAGAGACTTTTATTTATGAGGCATTATTAGGGATGATGATGGTCAAGAGGATATTGTATGGCTTATTTGCTGGAAGTGCCTATTCTCGGCACCGGGAAGGAATGGATAGGATAGGCATATTTTTGACCTTTGACACTATTACCCTCCTTCAGCCAAGGACTCTATAAAGGACGGTCATAACCATCCACCATAGTCATAGCTTTATCAAGACTCAATCTCTGTGTATCTACCTTATTTGTTGACTCTCAGGAATTCACACAAAGTACGCACATAGGAAAAGAGAGCCAAAACTATGCCTAACTCTGAAGTATCATCATCTAATTGTCCAAAACTTAAGAGTCTTTACACTAGACTTAGCGCACCAGTAATCTCTCTACTTTCTTCTCACAAATATGAGGTGGATCTACTAGAAGATAGTATGCCTGACTCCCTATTAACTATCCAAGGGTTTAGTAAACTACAAATGCTTATTGATTTCCTTCAAGGATCCACTACCCAGTCTACGTGCATGTGAAGTAAATGTACTGGATTCTAAACTTAAGAAATAATTTAGAAAGAAAACCTCCAATGACAAAGCTATTCTGCAAGGGACTAACCCATTTAGCTCAAGAAAAGAGAATTTTTTTTTATTTGCTAACCCAAATGCATGAATACTTCCTAAAATGCAAAATACATGAATACTTCCTAAAATGCAAAATGCACCCCCCCATGCCTAAATCTTACAATGTCCCTATTGTAAAATTAAAATAGGGGGAGAAAGGAAAGAAATCACCTGACAACGGTGTTATTCAGACCGCTGGGTTGCCTCCCACCAAGCACTGTATTTTTTGCCAGTAGCCAGACTTATAAGGAACCTGTAAGTTTGGTTCCAGACAGAAAAAGTTAGGCCCTAAAAATATGCGTAACTGCGTGGGCCTAGAAAACAGGTAGCCACGGATGTTGGCGAGCTGATGATGTAACATAATCCCAAAATCTCGCCAGAAGGCATGAAAGCAAAAAACCTCGTTGGCTACCTAGGGAGGTCTAGGAATAAGAAAATGAATATGAAAAGAGGCCTCTCGAAATGGAATAAGTGGAGGATAACAATGATATTCCAAAATAAGATGAGTTTTAAAAGATATAAACATTAATATTTGAAACCCTTAAATGGAAAGACTAAAAGTACAAGCATCAATCCACACTCGCCATTCTCCCCAAGGATGTACTGCCCTGATATGTTCTCCAGAAAGCATGTACATGAGCAGAGATCTGGCCAAGGATCGGTTTTGGAGTATAAGGGTTGTTTGTAGTGTTAGAAGGTAATGGTTAAGTCCAATGAGGGCTTAGTCGGTGTCAGGTCCAATTCCAACAATGATTCAGATTGTGTATACTCCCTAACAGTTGTAGACAATTGCACATTACCCTACCTAGCATTAATGATCGGAGTCATATTTGAATCAAGGGTAGACTCCAAATTACAACTCTTCGATGGCAGGGTCAAAATATTAGAATCATTATCATTAAGCTCATCCCCATATTCGTTTGGTTCACTCAAATTTTTGTCGGGGTGTATATGTGATTCATTAGTAAAGACAGGAGTTGGATCAGTATCCTTAATTATTCCTAAAGGAGGATCAGTCTTAATATTTTGGAGCAAGCCTATATCCTTGAATTCATTATTCTTCTCGAGGTATAAATCCTCAATTGATGTGTTTTGTCCCCGAGAGTCTCCCCTAGGCTTCTCAGTATTTTGTTTGTCCTCCTCTATTATCAACTCTTGTTTTGATGGAGGATTCTCAAAAGAAGGGAGGAATCTGGATTTCACCATATTATTTATATCCTCTAGAGGTAAATCCTCAAGTAACACATAATCCCCCCGTGATTCACTCCAGATTTTTAGTCTAGGTTCCTCCATTGGGGCATCCTCATCTTCTGAAATAGACTCTTTATATCGCTGAGACCAAAATTGAACTAATTCATCCTCCATTCCCTTAGGGTCACCTTCATTGGGTGCATTAAAATCCTCATGATGCTGAATGGTAGGTGTTGGTTCCCTAAATGGACGGTCAGGAGTAGGCTCACTAAGGGTAGAATGGGATTCCACTAAATAATCAATAGGGGAAGTGATAGGAACAATACAACCTTGACCCGGGTTGGTAGGGGTAAGGAGAATACTGTCATTGTGGTCAAGGTCCTCAAGAGGTACCATCTTCCCTTGTTTTTGACTCCAATATAGCTCAGGTGGATAATTACTATGATCGTTCTCCTCTAGTGTCCCTGTCTCATTGGGAGAGTCTAAGTGATAGCTACATAAAACTGGATCCCTATTGTCATTGGTTTCCTCAGAATTATTTTCATGATCATGGTCATATGAGTAGGGATCAGAATTACTGGGAAGCGCATAGGTAAGCTATCTTATTTCTTCGTTTAACTGTTGACTATTCGTCAACATCTCTCCCATGGATTCCATCATTTCCTTTTGTTGTCTTTGCATTTCTATCATAAAAGAGGAGAGGCTACTACTATCAGCTTGGGAGGATAGTCAATTTGAGGCTTTGGTTGCCTAGGAGTATCGGTCCAACCTCAATACAGAAAATCATGAAGGGTGGGAGGGTTGGGTGTTTGCATAGAAGTAGGGATTCTAGGATTGGAAATCCTGCTCCTAGGCTCTGCTTAAAAGTGGGAGTTATCGGCCCAATACTCCCAGGATAAGAGCATGAATGATCCCGTGAATTGTCAATGTACCCATCAAAGGATGGATATGCTCGGGGCATGGGATCCTGGTTAAAAGATGGGAAGTATTGACTCTGATAATCTAAATGATAGGAATAAGGGTGATCTATTTCTTTAAGCCAAACAGTTTTAACTCTCTTAGGATTTAGAAGAATTCAGAACACAAGTAGAAACTTCCTAGAGAGTTCTACTGTCAAAGCAAATGCAAATTCAGTGGGATCTATTTTAGTAGATTAGAGGTCTTAGAATTAAATGTCCAGTTGGTGGCCAAACAAGTTTTGCACAAATTATGCTTCCTAGGCCAACCTTCGCTGGTGCCTATAACCTACTCACAAGGGATGGAAGTCTCGAATCGAGCCCACACACGAGGAACCGAAGTAACTTGGTGGATAGGCTTGTTGATTTCCAACTAGCTTCCCTTGTGGTGCAAAAGAGGAGAGGTAGAAATTTATCTAGTGACCTTATGTGTGAGGTGCACAGTGTCTCAGGTGTGCAAACATACGATCATGTTTTGAGTTTTGAAATTTCATAAACAAGATCCTTTTGTACACAATTTTAAGTCACAGATTTTAAGGTCCAACTTCTTAGCAGTCTCAATTTTTAAAGTGACCACTGAATTAATTCGATTCAAGCACTTTAATGGTCTTAGACTTAGGTTCAATGAAGATGCATGACAGGTAATTGATGCTCAAGAGAAGACGTACCTTACTCCAGCTTTCTTTGTGCAATAATGTATGCAATACAGTAAAAATAAACTAGATGCTGCTCATTCAGTCCTAGATGGTTGTCCTATAGATATGCAGCTTCTAGCAGGTAGTTCAAATATTTTATTATTATTATTATTATTTTTAATTGTAATAATAAGCAAGCAAACCTAACCTAACTAACTAACCAACATACAGTTCAAACAATTCGAATAGTCCTATAATCTAAATAAATAGGAACACGCTCCCAAAAATACACTCCCGCATACAAGAGCAGTAAGAAATAAAGAAACACTGGGAACATGTTCCCAAAAATACCCGACAAGGGTCCAAAAGACAGAAATTAAGTTCTAATGTCTATCTAAACTAAATCTAAACTAAGATCTACTGACTAAATCAAAAACAAGCTCCTCCGTAAGCCTATGTGCATGGGATCAAGGAACACGTGTTCTTGTTGCTAGCCTCCAAGTGGCGTCAAGGTCCACCAAAAAGATCGTCACCGCCGTGTGCATCATTCAAGGTCAATGTCATCGCTCTAATGCAACTGTCGCCCCGTCAGATTCCTCGCACAAAGAAAATGATCAGATAATTGTGCAACTCGGAATATTAAAAAATAATGAAGTGAATCTGTTGCGTCTGTTGCCTCCCCGGCAACGGCACCATTTGATAGAGAGTTTCACTTAATTAAAATAGCAATAGAATGATACGTTGCTGTAATTAATGTGGTGGAAATCTCTCAATCAAAGATTAAAATATATATGAATTTAAACCACAAAAAGGATATCGCATCCACATGAAGGAACAGATTAATAAGTTCGCAAAATATTTTTCCTTTGTACTTATTCAATCATGTGTGCAATCCGTGTTCAAATCTGATGTGAAACAAGGCGAAAAGAAGGAACACATAATAATTTAGAAATGCAGGGGTATGAATGTAATTTTCCTTTCATGAAATAACTTGTAATGGCTTGTAACATAGTTGTATTTCAAGACAAGGGGTTTTCTCTTTCAAGTCATGTGAGTGTGTGGATGAGATTTTATGCATTTATCAACATCACCATATAAGAGTTAAGCGCATGAAAGAAATACTATAACACGTAAGGGCATGCATGCAACTTCACTCAAATATGTTAATCAACTAAATATTGCAATAGGGATTTTGGCAATGGCACAGATGGTAAATTTTAATATCACCAAAAATAGAGGAAATTTCCTCTCTCCTCTTTGCACGCGTGAAGGCTTGGTGGCAGGCCGGCCGAGCCCGATGCAGGTGCATGGGAGAGAGGTGATCGCAATGATGGGGGAAGCATGGCTGCAGGTGGCAGTCAACCGGAGAACTTGACACCGGCTGAGCTAGCTACAGGAAAGGATGCAGGCTATTGTTGTCACATGCGCGTGCAGCTAGGCATCGCAGCCGACTGATCGTTGGTCGCGCGAGGGGTGCACCACGTGTAGGGAAGTTGGACAGGCTGGAGGCGTGCGCTGGTTGCCTGCTGTACGCGGAGGTGAAGCAATGAGGCTTGCGCTGCTGCTGCAGAGAAGCAGAGGAAGAAGGCGGAGAGACACAGGCGCACGCTGCTGCGTGGGAGAAGATGGAGGCGCCGCATGATGAGAACCTCATCATGAGCCATAACTAGCTCATTTTGACCCAATACAAAGGATAAAAGCTCCTACATAACTCAAGGAAAGGCTTAACTCAGAGAATTCTGAGTTTAAGGAGAAAACAAGTCATAAGGGGTAAAAATGCAATTTTACCAGTATAATCTGCATACAGGGTAATTCAGGGTCCAAACATAGGTCAAAGCAACTTAATAAGAATAAAAGTGGGATGAGATGATCTAGCAAGGGCTACAACAATTCCAAGGAACTAAATGATAATCTGTAACCCTAAAACAACCCACTTCAATTCACGAGGTTCGAGGCAAAGTAAAAATAGAATAAACCCTCTAAAATTCATAGAAAAATAATCTCTAGGGTTTAGAACCTTCAATTTGGCCTTCAGAACCCATGTTGACCTACATTGAGAACCATGCCCAATTAATAACTTAATCTGGGTTTTCGCATAAATTGACCGGTCAAACAAGGTTTAATATAGAAATAAAATTCACCATCAGATTCCTTAGGTCCTAATTAATCATGTATAAAAACTTGAGCCTAAGAAGAAACCTCCTTGACCGACTTTACACTTTGGTCCTCATATATTTACTTTTTGGCCCTCAACTTTTGAACCGTCGCATTTTGGCCCCTAACTCTCCGTCGTTCTTTGCATTCAGGTCCCCCCTGCAAAACCGGCCAGCACCATGCTCCGGCGACCTTGCGCGGAGCATGGCGCCGCGCAGGGTGAGGGGGAAAGCCTGGCAAGTAAACCAGGGGTGCCCTGCGTTGTCAGCCGTCGCAGGGACACCCCCCTGGTCGCTGTAGCCCACCATACCGGCCGTGTGAACGCACGGACGGTATGGGCTTTCATCTCCGGCCATCCTCCGGCGAGGGAGACACGTCGTCTCCCTCCGCCTCCCTCCCTGTTTTGATCCCTATAAATACCCCCGTTGCTCCACCGTTCTTCCCAGCTCGGATCTGACGGAGAAAATCCCCAACTTTCCTCTCTTCTTTCTCCGGCAGACGCTCACCAGCTCCGGCGGTTCCTCCCCCTCCTCCTCTTCGCTCTGCCGCAATACCAGCAGCAGAGACTTCCTCCCCTGCTCTTCCCGCGCCACGCCGCACCCAGCTGGCGCCTCTCCGGCTCTCTGCTCGCCGCCGCCTCCTTCCCTGAGCATCTTCTTCTCCGGCGACAGTCGATACGACTGTCGCCCTACTGCTCCCCCTTCGTCCCTGCAAGTAAGTTAGAACTATTTCCCTTCTTCTCCTCTTTCTTTCCCCGGTTCCAATTTGTTCAATTGCGCCCTCGACCGACCCTGACCATCGTCACCCCCTTCGACTCCGGCCACCCTCCGGCGAGATGTTCCCATCGCTCCACAGCCTCACACACCTCGCCGACCCTCACCGAACCTCCGCCTCATCACACTGAGCACCCCCCACCCCTCCACTGCCACTCCACACCTCCGTAACACTCCCCCGAACAAACCCATTCCTCCGGTTGCAGTCCAACCTAGGGCTGCCGCCAGACACCACCTTGCGGCCTGCCGCGCAGCTCCTCACCTTCGCCGTGCCACGGCGAAGGTTCCCCAGTGGTTTGATCAGGCTGAGAGGCCATATTCGTGTCCGACAGGTTTTGAGGTTCGACCGCCATTAACGCACATTGAAGCAGCTTCTCCCGCACTCCAGGCTTGAGGACTCCAGGTCTCCAGCTGCTGCGGATTACGGGGAGTCTTGCGAAGGCAGCCAGCCAGCAACCTACGCAAATCAAAGCCGCAGCTGCAGAAGCCAGGCCGCGGTATCCCAGCAGGCGCACGCGAGGAAAGGTCTGCGTTTAGTCCCACATCGGCACAGGTGAAGAAGAAGAACCGCGGAAGAAGAAGGAAGCTGACTGTAGCAACAGGCAGTTTAAGTCGTCTGATTTGGAAATCAGACGACGTCCTGAAGGGAAAAGAAGAAAGACGGAGGAAGATCTGAAGAACAAAAGAAGAAAGACGGAGGAAGATCTGAAGAACAACAGAAGAAGGCGAGGCAGAGGAGAACACAAAAGAACAAGGGAAGAACTGAAAGAAGGAAAACAAAGAAGAAAGAAGAAGATCTGAAGAAAGACAGAAGAAAAAGGAGGAGCAGGAACAGCAGGAAGAAGAAGAAGAGCATCACCATTGCAGAAGAAAGACATCACCTCTGCAGACAAAGAAGAAGAAGAACTGAAAGAAGAAAACAAAGAAAAAGAAGACAACAAATTCTTTCCCTCTCTCTTTCTTTTTGTAAAAGAAACATGTATATCTCTAGAATACAACTTGCTCCCTGAGTTCGACCTCGGGAACTCTTTTATTTTCCGAGTAAAAAAATTATATTTGAAATGTTGGCAATAACTGGCTATACTACAACGCTATAACAATAAAACCCGGTTATCTCTCGAAGCCAACGTCCCAATTATTTGGCGCCGTTGCCGGGGAGCGACGGCTATTCTAGAGGTAAACATTCCTGTTTCTTTTTTCTGATAATCTCCTCTCTTATGTGCAGCTACAGGAACTCAAGAAGACAAGCAACCACACGACAACCACTCCGAAGACAGGTAAATTTTTTCTCTCACTATTAACCCCTAAACTCTAAAGAGGAAGAAAAGAAAAGAACAAGCAATATAGGGCTAACCTGTCTTCCATACTTAGTAACCATAAAGAGTTGCATGTTTTCAACTCATCACTCCTGCACACTATTAAGGGTATTTAAGGGCTAACACATTCTTGCTTGAGCCCTAATTGCCCAACAAAGTGTTAAATGGACCAAGTAGAGCCAACATAAGGTCAAACATTAGGATTTCAGTAGAGACACACCCCTTAATCAGGAATTGAGGAAATCCAAAAGAGGTGTGCCCAAGCCATTGATTGAAAATAATTAACAAGAAAAATCCTAAACAATTGGCTCTCTCTAAACACTTGAACCCTAAAAGACAAGACCTGAAAGCTCTCAAAGAAAACAAGAGGTAAAGTTGACCCTTGGGTCAACCAACCTTAAATTAGGTCACTCTTTGCACTTAAAAAGACTAAAGTTCAAGTGAAACCTTAAGCACCCTGATCTTAAAATTGGTAGACTTAAGAGGTCAAGATCCCCATTCTGGTCTACCTGGAACCGCGAGTGACAAGAGAGGTCGGGTGGGGGAAACCCTGTATCCCGTGGGGACGCTCTACCGTGTAGGGGTCTTCGCGGGACTCTCCCTCTCTGGCTGCCCAGGTAATTCTCAGGTGGACGATCTTTCTGATCAAGGGGTCCATCTGCCCCGCACCTCTATAGTCACCCAACACATTTTTGGGTGCCTTGATTGGGTCCAGCACCTTCTAAACTTACCTCTTCCAACAGTGCTTGTACGGAAGGAGGTCCCTAAGACCACCCTTGAGACCTCCTTTAGAAATTCGCTCTCGTCAAGGCCAAGCCTCGACGCCCGTGTTTGTGCAGCAACACCCTCACATTATTCTCTCTTCTGATTCAGAACCAAGTTCTTCTTCCCCCATCATGGCTCAGCCAGTTGAGGAAGAAAATAATCTGGAACACCAGCTCCAGCGACTCAATGACCTCTTCCAAAACTTCGTGCACCCACCACAGCGTCCTATGATGCGAGACCACTACAATCCTGCTGCGGTGGCCATTGAGCCTCGAGTCAGAATCCCGACTAGAGGACCTGATTCCGAATTAAAGCCCAACATGATTCATGCTATACCTAAATTCCATGGGCTTAATTCTGAAGATCCCTTCCAGCACATCAAACAGCTAAAGCATCTGGCCCACACTTTTGGATCAGATGCGCAAAATCGGGATATTCTTCTCATGAAGATGTTCTCCTTTTCTCTTATGGACAAGGCCGCCCATTGGTATCAAACTCAGACCCGGCCGATCAACACTTGGGAAAAACTTCAATCCGAATTTTTGAAAAAGTTTTTTCCCGTTGGTCGGACCAACGCCTTGCGCCATCAGATTATACACTTCACTCAACAATCAGGAGAACCTCTCCATGAGGCATGGGATCGCTTTCAGGATCTCATGAGAAAGTGCCCCCATCACGGAGTTCCTAAATGGGAACAAGTCCAATCTTTTTACCAGGGACTCCGTGAGGACATCCGCCTTTTCGTCAATGCAACTTGCGGAGGAAACATCATGGGTCAACATGAAGACACCGTATGGGAAATTCTCGAAAATATGCGCGAGAACTCCATCAACAATGACTCCATGGGATTATTCGACAGGACGAATACCCGCGCAGCGACGAATCTTAAGGGAGCACATGAGACGCAGGGCCTATCCGCATCAGTCGACCTGGAATTAATGGCCAGTCGATTGGACAAGGTCTCAATCATTGAAAAGAAGGTGGATGAGCTGACTCAGCACTTGCAGCAAGCCACCTCCGCGCGTAACTCCTTTGCACAACCTCCCTCCACACAGGAAACTGTGCAAAACATCCTCCACCGACCTTCCCCTGGGATGGATCCATATCCATCCCCATCCGATCCTTTCTACACCAGCCGGGGGAACTCCATTCCCCCTTTCCCTGACTCTCAGGAGGTTCCTCAGACCTGCGAGGACCTCAACGCCATCCAGAACGACCCATTCTCCAACACTTACAACCCTGGATGGCGAAACCATCCCAATTTTCAGTGGGCAGGAAATTCCCAAACTCAAAGACCACCTTTTCAGTCCCGCCCACAGCCCCCTCGTCATTACCAGCCGCCTCAGCCTCGGCCCAACCCTACTTATCCATCAGGGCCAAATCAGGATCAAATGTCCCTAATCCTTCAGACTCTGGCTGACATTCAAAAAACGAATGCGGCTATTCAAAAACAGCAAAAGGACGAGCTTACTGAAGTTAAAACTCAACTGGCCCAGTTGGCAAATTCTCGCCAGCCAGGCACACTCCCTTCCCAACCTCTTCCTAACCCAAATAACGTGCCAACCCAGAAGCGCGTTATGAATCCAAATTTAGGCCACGCTCAATGGATTTATCAGGCCCCTACTGCTCCATCTCCAGACGAGATGGAAGCCTCAACTTCTTATGCGGGATTTCAGCAGCAGCCACCCCTCTTACCAAACCCAAACCAGAACCAGGCCGGATTAAATTCTGTAACAACACGTAGTGGTAAAACAACTGAAGACCCGCATTATCCAAACCACTCCAAGCCTGATAACCATGACCCTAGGATAGTTATCCAAGATACCGCTGTTCCGGATCCACAACCTGGACCTATCCTAGAAGAACCAACCAAGATCCCGTTTCCCGAGGCCTTGACCAAGGGAAAGAAGACCACCAAACCCGTGGCCCCTGAGGAGGACCTGGTCAAGCTCTTTGAGCAGGTCCACATAAACATCCCCTTGATGGATGCAATCCGCCACGTACCGGCTTACGCACGATTTCTAAAGAATATATGTACACCCCAGCGTAAGCCGCGAACCAAGGGAGGGAGCCCAATTGTTATGTCAGAGCAAGCCAGCTCAGTAATCCTTAGTAGACTCCCACCCAAGGCAAAAGATCCTGGGACTCCCCTGATTTCCTGTAAGATAGGTGGTACCCAATTTGATAGAGCATTGTTAGACTTGGGTGCATCCATAAACCTGATACCCACATCCTTACTTGACCATCTAGAAGAATCTGAGCTAAAACCAACCGAGGTGACATTACAATTAGCAGATCGATCTATAAAGTCACCAAAAGGGATTCTCGAGGATGTTATTGTAAGAGTGCGGGATTTCTATTTTCCAGTGGACTTTATAGTCTTAGATATGGATGCACCTGAGAACCCTAGGGATACACCAATCATTCTAGGGAGACCTTTCTTGGCTACTGCTAGAGCCAACATCAGCTGTGAGGAGGGCCAAATAGAGCTTAAGTTTGGAGATCAAACACAGAAAATTGATATATTTAAGGCCCAACAAGGAATTAATTGCGGCGTCATCGAACAAATTTGTGACATCAAGACTTTGGTTGATGAATCACACCTCCAGAATGACTCGAGTATGCCTCATCAACCACAGAAGGATCTTGACCCGCAAACAGAGGAGTCGAATCCAGATGTGAACAACCCAGTAACTCCCACCCTTGAACCTCACATCTATACTGAACCACCCGCTGCTGCTGAAAACCCCATCCTCGAACTGAAATCCCTTCCTGTTCACTTGAAATACGTCTTTTTGGGTTCTAATCAGACCCTTCCTGTGATTATCAATTCCAACCTCAGTCCTGAACAGGAATCCCGTCTGATTGTTGTCCTCCAGCAACATCGCAGAGCCATCGGATGGACTCTCGATGATTTGACTGGAATAAGTCCCTCTTATTGTACTCATCATATCTATTCAGAAGAGGGCACACGACCTTCCCGTGAAATGCAGAGACGCTTAAACCCCAATCTGCAGGAGGTCGTGAAAAAGGAGATCATCAAGTGGTTAGATGCCGGGATCATCTACCCGATCTCCGATAGTCGTTGGGTGAGCCCAATTCAGGTCGTGCCCAAGAAGGCAGGACTCACCACTATAACGACTGAGACCGGAGAAATCATTCCTACCCGATTAGCCAACTCGTGGAGAGTCTGTATAGATTACCGCCGACTAAATTCCTCCACAAAGAAGGATCATTTCCCACTACCCTTCATTGATCAAATTCTCGAAAAACTTGCGGGAAATAGGTTCTTCTGCTTTCTTGACGGGTACTCCGGTTATAACCAGGTGGCAATCCATCCTGAGGACCAAGAAAAGACCACGTTCACCTGCCCCTTCGGAACATACGCTTTCCGAAGGATGCCTTTCGGTCTTTGCAATGCACCCGCTACTTTTCAGCGATGCATGCTTGCCGTATTCTCAGATATGGTAGGTGATTATCTGGAAGTCTTCATGGATGACTTTTCAGTTTTCGGAGCATCATTCGACGATTGCCTCCAACACTTGGTCCAGATACTCAGGCGGTGCATCGATGTGAATTTGGTTCTTTCCTGGGAAAAGAGCCATTTCATGGTGCCTGAGGGAATTGTCCTGGGACACTCGATTTCGGAGAAAGGTATCCAAGTGGATCGAGCTAAGGTTAATCTGATTTCTCACCTTCCTATGCCTAGCTCAATCAGGGACATCCGTTCCTTTTTAGGGCATGTCGGTTTTTATCGACGATTTATCCCTGATTTTTCAAAAATCGCGCGCCCCCTGACCACTCTTCTGTCCAAGGATGTTCCTTTTGAAATTTCCAAGGAATGCACTCAAGCATTTGAAATCCTGCGTGACCGAGTCACCCAAGCCCCGATCCTACAGTCCCCTGATTGGTCTCAACCCTTTGAGATCATGTGCGATGCATCCGACTTCGCTGTAGGAGCGATTTTGGGGCAGAAAATTCACAGGAAACCTGTAGCCATTTACTACGCCAGCAAAACACTCGATGAGGCTCAGCGTAACTATACGGTTACTGAGAAAGAGCTGCTAGCTGTAGTATTTGCCCTAGAAAAGTTCAGATCGTACCTTCTGGGTTCCCGTGTCATCATATACTCGGATCACACAGCTGTGAGGCATCTCCTTGCAAAGAAGGACGCGAAACCTCGATTAATCCGATGGATCTTGCTGTTGCAAGAATTTAACCTTGAGATTCGCGACAAAGCGGGAAAGCAAAATGTGGTAGCTGATCACTTGTCCCGTCTTCCTTCTGAAATAATTGACCCTTCCGGACCCATCACTGAGCATTTTCCCGATGAGCACCTGCTGACTATTGGTACTAGCCTTCCATGGTTTGCTAATGTAGTAAATTACTTGGCATCTCATCAGATCCCCTCCGATTGGCCGAAGGCCAAGAAAGACAAATTACGCTCCGATGCCAAGTATTACATTTGGGAAGATCCGTACCTCTTCCGCATAGGTGCCGATCAGATCATCCAGAGATGTGTCCCGGAGGGGGAATTCAACAATATCCTCTCTTTCTGCCATGACCAGGCATGCGGTGGCCATTTCGCCGGGCATAAAACCGCATCAAAAGTCCTCCAGTGTGGCTTTTACTGGCCCACACTGTTCAAAGACGCATACAATCACTGCAAGGCATGCAGTCGTTGCCAGACTTTGGGCAACATGAGCCATCGCGACATGATGCCTATGCAACCGATTCTAGTATGCGAAATCTTTGATGTTTGGGGGATTGATTTTATGGGCCCCTTTCCTGTTTCGGATGGTTTCGAATACATTCTGTTGGCTGTGGACTACGTGTCCAAATGGATCGAAGCCATACCGACCCGAACCTGTGATCACAAAATCGTTCTCAAATTCATTCATCAACACATTTTCTCAAGGTTCGGGATTCCTCGTGCAATAATCTCTGATGGAGGGACCCATTTCACAAATGCTCAGTTTAGGTCACTGATGACCAAATACGGGGTGTCTCACCGAATCTCTACTCCTTACCACCCCCAAACTAATGGTCTAGCTGAGCTGTCTAATCGGGAGATCAAGAAAATCCTGCAAGTCACTGTTCGACCTGACAGGAAGGACTGGTCGTCCCGACTTCCGGAAGCATTGTGGGCCTATAGGACCGCCCACAAGACCCAATTGGGCATGTCTCCCTTTAGACTGGTGTACGGAAAGGCATGCCACCTTCCCGTAGAACTGGAGCATAAAGCCTATTGGGCAGTACGGAACTGTAATCTCGATCTTTCCAAGGCTGGGACCCACAGAAAACTCCAAATCAGCGAGATCGATGAATTACGCCTAGACGCGTACGAGAACTCGCAAATCTACAAGGAGCGGGTTAAAGCCTTCCACGACAAACACATCTCGAGAAAGACCTTTCATCCTGGTCAAAAGGTCCTACTCTTTGATGCCCGACTAAAACTCTTCCCAGGAAAACTGAGATCCAAGTGGGACGGACCATTTTTGGTCCGACAGGTTTTTGGAAATGGAGCAATCGAAATCAGTCCACTCAGCCACGATTCTGAACCTTTCATCATGAACGGTCAGAGACTCAAGCCGTTCATTGATGTAACTTCTACTGATTTGGCTGAGGCATCTTATATCCTCCTTTCCCCTTGAGCTTATTACGCCCAGCCGATGGCGTAAAACTCAGCGCTTAACGGGAGGCAGCCCGTCACTCTCTTTGAAAACCTGAAACTTGTTCCGACACCTTTTTGCACTCAAAGTTCACCCTTGTAGACAGCCGACCCCACCTCAGATACTTGCATCTGGGATTAGAAATCGTCCGCAAAAATTCAACCCAACCCATCCACTCATCCAAATTTCTGTCTTAAGGAATGAACTAAGTTAAATAAAAACCCCCTAGGTTACAATGAGGACATTGCAAATCTTAGGCATGGGGGGGTATGGAAGTGCAAAACTTGTAAGAAAAGGTTTCAAACAAAAAAATTCACATATGACAAAAACTCCATAAAAATTAAAAAAAAATTTTCGAAAAAGAATAAGAGGAAAAGAGGAGAAGGAAATTTTGTGAAGGAGAAAAGAAACAAAATGAAAAAGGAGCACAAAAATTAAGAGAAAAGGTGATAGTCATTAGCAAGGAACTAAGGAATTAACCTAAGTTCTAGACCTCATTCAAGAAAATAACTGAAAAGTGCATAATGAGATTAGTAAGAACGCAAACCTTAGGCATTCTTGAATAGACTCTTAGTACCCATTAAGATCTAGACACTCCTCAAGAGGTTGAGGAAAATGAAAAGCTGAAGTATTAGGTCTAAGGCTTAGGGAGTATTTGGCCTCGTTAACTAATTTTTGGTTTACGGGACTCAGTAACCTAAGCACCCTAACCTCACACACAGCCTGGTTCAGTAGGCGTAAAAATCAGAATCACGCAGAAACATCGCAAAATTCTGAAAAGAACACCTAGAATAGGAGCGGCCGATCAACACAAGTTGATTTGGACGAGTTCTCAGTGCGGAGAGGCGGGAAATCCCCTCGAAGATGCGTAACAAAATATCATCTCCTCGGTGCTTGTTTCTTAGGATATTTACATATCCTACTGGGGGCATGTAAGCACTCTGCTGGTTCAGATTCCATGGATGGCATTATCTCGAAGTGTCAATTGCCAGGGTCTGGATTCGGCCACGGAACACCATGGATGGGATTATCTCGAAATCTCAATAGCCAGGGTTCCGGGGGTTACCATGGGCGGTGCTATCTCGAAGCATCGATCGCCAGGAACCCTTGAGGATTGATGATGGGAGCAAGGAATCTGATACAGACCGTGTTGAAAAGCCAATCCTAGGCTAGAACTAAAAAGAAAAAGAGAGAGAAAACTCTCCAAACAGAAAAACTTTCTATCTCTCTCTTACAAACGCACTGCGAACTGAGCCAGGGCTAAAATCATTTCAAGCACGTGTGCTTTAACCACAAAGTCCAATAAACCTTAGGTTAGTTCTTGTGGACCTTAAAAACCTTTGCTAGAGACTGAGGCTAAGGCTAGACAGATTTGGATCTTGATTGGTACTAGAGTACCTTTTAGGCCTATGGTTGACCGAGTCGATCTTTCGCTTTTAAGTCGTTTGTAGTTTAATGTGGTGGAAAAATCGACTAATCAATTTTTAACAAGAAATAACCACTCGCAGAGGAGCGGGTCGTTTCCACAGGGAGACAATAACGTATTAAAATTCGCGCCACTTAAAAATGTTTGTTCGGAGTCAATTTGGACAAGAACCAAGCCAAGATTGCCTTTAGATTAAGGTTTAAGCAAGAAATAATGCTGAAATGGCAATTATGAGAAACTACAGGATATTTTCCGCAATGCAGAGTGAATAGAATATGAATAAAATCTGGCAATGGCAGAAAATGTAAATTTTAATCAATGTTTTACTGTAGCAAAACAGGGGAATTGTTCCCCGTTGTCTTGCGCGACGAGGAGCCGATGGCTTGGCGCGGGAAGCTCGGCGGAGGTCCCTTGGATCAAGGGCTTCGAATCGGCGGTGACGGCGAGTCGCGCGGCTGCCGGAGGTGGCCGGACGAGCTCCGGCGGAGGTGCTGCAGGCAGTTGTGCGTGGGCGCGTGGAGGGTCTGCGGAGGGCGCTGGCGCGCGGAGGCGTGGCTGCGGTGGTCTGCAGGCGGGCGCTGGCGTGTACGGTGGAAGCTGCAGAGGTCGGTTGCTGGCGGTTTGCAGATGGCTGTGCGTGGGCGCGCGGAGGGTCTGCTGAGGGCGCTGGCGCGCGGAGGCGTGGCTGCGGTGGTCTGCAGGCACGGGGAAGAGGGCGTGTGTAGTGAGGTGTGCGCGGGACTGCTGGCGAGAGGGCGTAGGGGGGTGGTTCTGCAGGTGCTGTTGCAGATGGTGGGGCGCGCAGTGCAGTCGGTGCGGGAAGGTGCTGCGGGTGGACTTCAGATGGGTGCGCCGGTGGTTGCGCGTGGAGATGGCGAAGGCTGCAGGCGCAGGGAAGGTGGCGTGAGCGGGCGTGAGGGCTGGAGGTTGTGCACGCCTTGCATGCGGTTGGAGATGAGCGGGCTGCTGCGGCGTGGGTGGTGGAAGTGAAGTGAGAGGACGGAGATTGCTGCTGGAGTGGGGGTGGACTTCAGACGTCCGGGAAATTTCCCGGACGTCTTAAGTGACTGAAAGGGTGATTGCACAGTGGCTCGGCGGTGGTGGTTGGTGACGACGGCGAGGGAGATGCACGCTGATGTGCTCACGGTAATGCGGGCGAGCTCCGGATGGCGGTGTGGCCTGTCACACCACACGCCCACGGTGGTGGAGACTCGCCACCACGGTAGAGGCCGGCAGTGTGGAGTGGAAGAGAGAGGATCTCTCTGCACAGTGGTGGGTCGGTGGCGGAGGCCTGCTGCAGCCGGCAGCTTCCGTGCTCCTTTTATAGTGTCTTGAACAATTTTGAAATCAGCCGCCGACCAGATCCACCACATCCGCTCCCCCTTGAATGGCTTCATCACTGCAGCAGCCGGGCGTTGGAGCGGCAGCCAGCCGTACTGAAAGAAGACGAATAAAGAAAATATTATTAAAATATTAGGGTTATTTATGTATAGACCCTCAACTTCTATGTTAATAAAAACAATATACCTAATTGGTTATCTAATTAGATGAATGCTATTCTAAGCTAATTCTAAATGCACTTATGATATGAATGCAATGTATGGATTATGTAATTAGATTAAAACTATGAATTAATCTATTTACATCCTCATTTATACTAAATAAATGTTAGAATTAACCTAATGTGTAGGCACTTAAATACTTAAATAGCCCACAACTATGGGCTAATCAATGGTCAGCATTCTAACCTAATCTAAGCTCAAATAAAAAAGCACTTATCTAAAGCTATTAAGAACTTCATGGTCTAGAACAAGGGTTGAAACCTTAAGTTTTTGCTAAGGGACTAGCAAAAGCTAGGCATGGGGGTATGATGAGAACCTCATCATGAGCCATAACTAGCTCATTTTGACCCAATACAAAGGATAAAAGCTCCTACATAACTCAAGGAAAGGCTTAACTCAGAGAATTCTGAGTTTAAGGAGAAAACAAGTCATAAGGGGTAAAAATGCAATTTTACCAGTATAATCTGCATACAGGGTAATTCAGGGTCCAAACATAGGTCAAAGCAACTTAATAAGAATAAAAGTGGGATGAGATGATCTAGCAAGGGCTACAACAATTCCAAGGAACTAAATGATAATCTATAACCCTAAAACAACCCACTTCAATTCACGAGGTTCGAGGCAAAGTAAAAATAGAATAAACCCTCTAAAATTCATAGAAAAATAATCTCTAGGGTTTAGAACCTTCAATTTGGCCTTCAGAACCCATGTTGACCTACATTGAGAACCATGCCCAATTAATAACTTAATCTGGGTTTTCGCATAAATTGACCGGTCAAACAAGGTTTAATATAGAAATAAAATTCACCATCAGATTCCTTAGGTCCTAATTAATCATGTATAAAAACTTGAGCCTAAGAAGAAACCTCCTTGACCGACTTTACACTTTGGTCCTCATATATTTACTTTTTGGCCCTCAACTTTTGAACCGTCGCATTTTGGCCCCTAACTCTCCTTCGTTCTTTGCATTCAGGTCCCCCCTGCAAAACCGGCCAGCACCATGCTCCGGCGACCTTGCGCGGAGCATGGCGCCGCGCAGGGTGAGGGGGAAAGCCTGGCAAGTAAACCAGGGGTGCCCTGCGTTGTCAGCCGTCGCAGGGACACCCCCCTGGTCGCTGTAGCCCACCATACCGGCCGTGCGAACGCACGGACGGTATGGGCTTTCATCTCCGGCCATCCTCCGACGAGGGAGACACGTCGTCTCCCTCCGCCTCCCTCCCTGTTTTGATCCCTATAAATACCCCCGTCGCTCCACCGTTCTTCCCAGCTCGGATCTGACGGAGAAAATCCCCAACTTTCCTCTCTTCTTTCTCCGGCAGACGCTCACCAGCTCCGGCGGTTCCTCCCCCTCCTCCTCTTCGCTCTGCCGCAATACCAGCAGCAGAGACTTCCTCCCCTGCTCTTCCCGCGCCACGCCGCACCCAGCTGGCGCCTCTCCGGCTCTCTGCTCGCCGCCGCCTCCTTCCCTGAGCATCTTCTTCTCCGGCGACAGTCGATACGACTGTCGCCCTACTGCTCCCCCTTCGTCCCTGCAAGTAAGTTAGAACTATTTCCCTTCTTCTCCTCTTTCTTTCCCCGGTTCCAATTTGTTCAATTACGCCCTCGACCGACCCTGACCATCGTCACCCCCTTCGACTCCGGCCACCCTCCGGCGAGATGTTCCCATCGCTCCACAGCCTCACACACCTCGCCGACCCTCACCGAACCTCCGCCTCATCACACTGAGCACCCCCCACCCCTCCACTGCCACTCCACACCTCCGTAACACTCCCCCGAACAAACCCATTCCTCCGGTTGCAGTCCAACCTAGGGCTACCGCCAGACACCACCTTGCGGCCTGCCGCGCAGCTCCTCACCTTCGCCGTGCCACGGCGAAGGTTCCCCAGTGGTTTGATCAGGCCGAGAGGCCATATTCGTGTCCGACAGGTTTTGAGGTTCGACCGCCATTAACGCACATTGAAGCAGCTTCTCCCGCACTCCAGGCTTGAGGACTCCAGGTCTCCAGCTGCTGCGGATTACGGGGAGTCTTGCGAAGGCAGCCAGCCAGCAACCTACGCAAATCAAAGCCGGAGCTGCAGAAGCCAGGCCGCGGTCTCCCAGTAGGCGCACGCGAGGAAAGGTCTGCGTTTAGTCCCACATCGGCACAGGTGAAGAAGAAGAACCGCGGAAGAAGAAGGAAGCTGACTGTAGCAACAGGCAGTTTAAGTCGTCTGATTTGGAAATCAGACGACGTCCTGAAGGGAAAAGAAGAGGGACGGAGGAAGATCTGAAGAACAAAAGAAGAAAGACGGAGGAAGATCTGAAGAACAACAGAAGAAGGCGAGGCAGAGGAGAACACAAAAGAACAAGGGAAGAACTGAAAGAAGGAAAACAAAGAAGAAAGAAGAAGATCTGAAGAAAGACAGAAGAAAAAGGAGGAGCAGGAACAGCAGGAAGAAGAAGAAGAGCATCACCATTGCAGAAGAAAGACATCACCTCTGCAGACAAAGAAGAAGAAGAACTGAAAGAAGCAAACAAAGAAAAAGAAGACAACAAATTCTTTCCCTCTCTCTTTCTTTTTGTAAAAGAAACATGTATATCTCTAGAATACAACTTGCTCCCTGAGTTCGACCTCGGGAACTCTTTTATTTTCCGAGTAAAAAAATTATATTTGAAATGTTGGCAATAACTGGCTATACTACAACGCTATAACAATAAAACCCGGTTATCTCTCGAAGCCAACGTCCCAATTACCGCACAAGGCCGCTATTGCGTGCATAGGGCTACTGCGTGCACGCACAAGGGCTGCTGCGTGGAGGTGAGATGGAAGAATGCGCTGTGGCAGTGCGGTGGAAGGCGCGAGGGCGATGGTGTGGTTGCAAGGACGCAGTGGGGGCTATGGTGGGTTGGTGCAGAACCTATAGGGCACGCTTGCAGTGGGGGCTGGAAGGGCGCGCCTATGGGGCGCTTGGGCTGCATGGGTGCGGTGGAAGTTACAGGCACGGTGAAAGCAAGCTGTGGCTGGACAGGTGGTGGAGGGTGCGGCTGTGGCTTGCAAGGGATTGGTGAAGGCACTGAGGCAGTGCAGTGAGGGCGGTGGAAGGTGTGCACAGTGCATGCTCCCCACACAATGCATGCCCTCTTCACAGTTGGGTCCCCACTAGGGGAAGAAGAAGTCCAACCTCCTCTCCTTTGCCAAGCCTCCTCTTAACTCCTCTCCCCTACGTGAGTTAAGGGGTTTTCAAAATCCCTTACTAAATATGGCCTTCAGCTGTTGGGGAGATGTTGAGGCTGGCCGGAGGTTGAGGAAGACTTAGTTGAGGCTGGCGGCTATTGGGGGAGGGGAAAATTTAATTCACCCCCCTTGTCTCTTGCAATTTATTCCCTGTAATGATGAAACATAGAATAATTACATACTAAGTTATAGAATGCGATAGAATAGATAAAAACTCAAGTAATGATGCATACACTTATTCTATAACCTAATGTAATTATCAACAAACATAAAATGTAAAAATAAGATTAACTTAGGTGTAACAATAGTCCATTAAAATGGACTCATCACAGAGTTGAACATATTTTAATGAAATTCAGGTGATATTCTGTTTACTCCGCCCTTTTCATGCCTTTATTTTTGTAATGAAGACATTGCATCATTTAGGCATGGGGGGTGGATAATCAATTCCTGAAATCATTTTGTTAACTCTGTAGAATTTCTTTTAGTTTCTTATAAAATAAAATAAAAAATTGAAAATTTGAAAAAGATAAAAAAGAAAGAAATTAGGAAAAGATAACTTAGGCTTTTGGAAGTTATTAACTTTAGAAATTGATATTTTAGGACCTGAATACTTAGACTCCTCAAGTCTTCGGGCTTAATTAGCCCAGGTGTCACTCGAATGTGGACTTAGTCTTAAGTCCTTACCAATTCAAATTCATTTTAATTTGGCTAATAAATTAGGATGATAAGTATGCGACTTATCAACCCACCATCTAATTTGAGGGGACTTTAAGCCTAGGCATCTACAATCTTTTTGCACTGACTCACTTTTGGACGGTTTCTTTGGAATTTGGGTAGCTAATGAACTATCTAGGGTGGTATGACTAGCAAGTTGCCGATGGTAACAGCTCATCGGCCAGTTGTCCAGAGCCCAGCCACAAGACCATTTTCGTCATACTGCCTTTAAGTAAATCTTAGATCAGGGAAGCCACCTACTTAGAAAAAAAAGAAAAAGAGAAAAAATATAGAAAAACATAAAAAAAGGAGAAAATAAAAAAATAATAAACAAATAAAACCACACTTCACCACACAGGTATTGCTGGCAAGTTGCCATGGGTAACAGCACATTGGCCGATTGTCTAGAGCCCAGCTCACAAAAATGCACAATAATTCCCAAAACACTTAGGGAAGAAAGAGGGGAAGTAGAATAAATCGGGGAGATATACACTAGGTTCGCCCTTGTGTTGATCCCATAAATAAAAGAAGCAGGGAGAAAGCTACCGTTCTAAAATATAAACCTCTAGGCAAGGTCACCTAGGGTCGTAGAAATCCAAAGTCTATTTTAACAGCCGCCTAGTGAGTCTTTCACTCTTTTCACTAGATGCTTAGCACTTAGAGTCCTTTTCGAGTCTTGGGTGGGTCGGCTAGCTACAAAAAGTTATCCTGGAACTCTCAAACTCCAAAAGTAAAAAAAAGTTAGAAAAGATGGAAAAAAAAAATGTATCTTCCCTTTTCAAATAAGGCGAGGACTTGGGCAGTCTCCATTCTGGCAGGCACCCGGGTACTGTTGAGTTTTTGTTCTTTAAGAACTTAGTTGAAATTTTCTATTGTTAATAAATGACTTAGGCCTAAGTGATCTAATCCTAATTTTGATTTTATACATAGCATGTAGTTTAATTTTGCTAGGGACTAGTAAAAGATAAGCATGGGGGTATGACGTAGACACAATTATTGAGGGTAAAATGCCTATTCATTCATGTTCCTAGGCTTAGATTTGTAATTCATGTTATAAATATTGCATAGCATGCATCATTTTGCATTTAGAGTAGTTGTAGATAATTTAGATTAATTGCATCCTTTATACGATCAAGAAAGAACGATATTTATTTTGAAGCCTTGGATTGATGATCCGACCATACGGATCTGATCAAGACGGTGATCGGAGTCCAGCACCTCAAAAATTGCCTTAATCAAAGTTTTGTAGCACCATATGCAGTTCGAGCAAGGTCAACGGCCAAGGGACTAGGTGACATAATTCGAGGCTTCAAACGACAAATCTGACCATGCAGATGGATTCGAGTCAACCATCGCATCCCAACGGCGTGAATTCACTCAATTTGACCTCTATAGCAGCCCCTACAATGAAAAGAAGATGGACGACCCAGATCTCACCACGTGGTGCAACCCAGGCTGCCCATGCGCACGCACACGGCACCGCATGCGCACAGCAGCATGGGTGCACGCGTGCATGCAGTGGCAGTGCACTCAGGTGCGTAGAGCGCGGAGGCATGCGACACGAGCAAGCGTAGTACGCAACATCGCAACGTTGGGTGGGTGCGTGGGCTGCCTTCAGCGACACTTGCGATGGATCTTCAACGACGTTTATAAGCATCACTAAATGTCCTGTATACGAATTTGATTCTTTCCTCCACTATAAAAGGACCCCTACCCCTCCCATTTTTCTTCATCTCTTCCTTTCTTCCTCTCACCACCTCTAAAGCTCTAGAGAGAGCTTGTCCTAAGCTCGGGATGCTCCTCAAGAGTAGAGAATCAAATAGTTTTCCCTCCCTCATCCCCATTCATGGAGCATCCCATGGCCGTCCTCTCACCGCCCTTCAGGAAGAAGATCCTCACCACGGTGCCATCCAACCCCATCCTCCATCCTCTAACTCTATCCTCCTTCAACTCACTCCTTACCGCCTTCCTCCAAGTAATGTCAGAGCGAGTCATCCTCCGAGCGACTATCGAGGGGGATTTCTATCACCTCATTCTATCTTTTTACGCTTTTGTTGTGTAGATTTTCTGCTTTCGTAGTGTAACAAACATTCGTTTATAAATAGATGATTGTTTCTCTCTCTCTTTCTCCCTCCCTCTCTTATATTATTGCAGGTAGATTAGCTAGAAGTCATCAACCTGATCTCTTGCTTGCTAAAAATACTAAAAAATTAGAAAACATAAAAACAACCAAAAACAAATAAAAGAGAAATGCGGATTTTCAAAACCAAACATTCACCTCCCTATGTTCGACCTGAGACTCACTTTTCGAGTTTTGGTTACAAATTTTATCTTATAGACGCATTTTGCGAGCTACGATGATGGGTCCTCCAAACCCTAATTTTTAATTCGCAAAGCGTACCGCCATCAAGGGACATAAAGCTCCTTGGGTTATTCATCTTCTTGTTTAAGCCCAAGGTGTGTGCATTTCTTATCCAGTGGTCGATTAACCATGACTGCCATAGTCATCCAATCTTTTTGGGTTCCTTGATTGGGTCCAGAACATTTCCATTCCCTCATCTCTTTCGCTAGTGCATGTATTGGAGGAGGTCTTTAAGGCCCATCTTGAAACCTCCATTGGTTAGGCATACTCATTGATGCCAACCCTCAACTCGTATGTTTGGGTTACCTTCTGAACCATCTGAGATCTCTTTTAATCCATCTGACTTATCTGATCTAGATTCTCCTTCCTCTACTTCTATGGAGAATCCATAGCAAGAGGGGGGTGAGATTCCAAAACTGCAGGACTAGTTGCAGATTCTTATTGATCTAATTCATTCACTGACCAACCCCCAACCTCATCCACAGATATGGGATCATTATAATCCCAATTGAGGGACCTAATACTGAGTTGAAACCAAATATTATCAACTTGATCTCTCACTTTCATGGATTGGGGTCCAAAGATCCCTTCCAATATATCCAGCTGTTGAAACATCTGCATAGACTCTTGGGTGAAATGTTCAAAAATTGGGACACCCTACTCATGAAAATGTTCCACTTCTCTTTGAAGTATAAGCCAGCTCACTAGTATCGGTCTCTGACTTGACCGATCAACACTTGGGAGGGTTTATAAGCCAAATTCCTTAGGAAATTCTTCCCAATGTGGCTCACTAATGCCCTAAGGCACCAAATCATGCATTTAACATAAAATGAGGGGGAACCACTTGATGTGACATGGCATCGTTTTCTGGATCTCATGCGAAAATGCCCTCATCACGGAGTTCCTAAACGAAACTAGGTCCAGTCTTTTTACCAAGGACTCTGTGAGGATATCTAATTATTTGTCTATGTAGCCTGTGGAGGAAACTTCATGAGTAAAGATGAAGACACCATTTGGGAGATTCTTGAGAACATGTGTGAGAACACCATAAATAATGAGTCCATGGCTATGTTCAACCAGACGACTACCTGTGCATTGACAAACATCAGTGGGACACATTAAACACAATACCTATCCACATCTATCAATCTAGAGTTAGTGGTTAGTCGATTAGATATGGGCTCCATTATCTAGAAGAAGTTGGATGATTTGACTCACCAACCGCAAAGGGCTACTTCTTCTCAATAGAGCACGTATGCGTGTTCGCCCACAGGGAGGGAAGCAGTGCATAACATTCAACACCCCTCATATCAGGGGATGGATGCGTATCTGATGCAGAGTTTTATGTGATTTGCTAATGTGGGTTTTAAATCATTGCAACATGTAAAATCAATCGACTTTTAAATTTGTAGACCTATGTATGGTGAGTATCTAGGGTCCTCCAAGGAGGCCAATTTGTTAGTCAATTAACTGATTCTCTCTCTCGCTCTCTCAAATCTACACAACTATTTTTGTAGTTTGGGTTTTGCAAATTTTTAGGGTTTGGAATAATCGGGGCAAGAAAAATTATGTTGACTATGCCTAAGTGAGAAAAATGAAATCTTCCTTTCTAAGCTCACCCTAAGCAAGTGCTCCTAGGGTAATTAGAAAGGAGAAGTGGTGCACTAAGCTACTAGAAAAAGCTAGAATTTAAGGCACATAAAAAGAGATGGAAGCTAGATATGAAGAAGCACTTTGAATTTAAAATGAAGTAGTTGAAATTACAAGGTACTTGGGGAGCTCAATTGTGTGAATGGCAACGAACAATTAATTCCCAACTAGAGGAATGCTTAAACTACTACAGTTAAAGATGACAGAAAAGAAATAAAGTAGAAAGCTTCTCCCAAAATGCAGAAGGTATCCTCTCTCAAAGCTCAGCAGCTCCTAGGCCTAAAGAGGATCCTTCTTAATAATTGAATGCTTCCTCCTAATCTCCTTCAATGGTGGATGTCCTCCACCTTAGCTCCCTCCTACCTAGCCGTCCTCCTATGGTGCTCCCAAGCTTTTTGGCACAAAGAAGAAGGGATGAAGAAGAAGGCACCAAGGAGGCAAGGTGTAGCCTTCTTAATCTTCTTGTTCTCTCCTTTTCTTTGGCCAAGTATAAGGTAGATATAGATAGGATAAATGTAAGCTTCGGATGGGAATTATGTGGTGGTATGGTAGGGTATTTATATGATGGGAAGGGGAGTGGTTATGGTGTTTTTGGAGAGAAATGACGGGGTGGTTGGATAGTTTTGGAGGGAAATGAAGAGGTGCCTTGGTTTTCCCTCCAAAAATACCTTCTAGAAGGTGTTGATTTTGGAGGTGAAAAATGGAGGATGGAGATGTGTTTTGATGGTGGATGTAGGGTGGTTATGAAAGGGATAGTTGGCACAAAAATGAAGTAGGAGTAGGTGGTATTTTTGGTGGAGCTTAGGTAGTAGGGTAGTAGGCCATGAGTAGGGAGCTTAAGTAGAGTTAAGCTAAGGTAGCTAAGCAAGCTTAGCTGGTAGAGTAATGGAGGAAGAAGTAGAGGAGCTGGACTTTTCGTTGGAGGAGCTCAGAAAGAGCTGCATTGGAAATTACCAGAGTTGACTGTAGTTTAAGATAGCTAAAGTAGAGCTCAACAGCTAGCTAGCTAGTTCTTTGCTAGTTGCCAAGCTAAGCTAGGTTGAGCTAATTTTCTTCTGTCCTGAGCTAAGGTGAGCTGGAGCTAGTCTTCCCAAAGACTACCTAGCTAGTTGAGGTAGCTAGCTTAAGTCAAGTAGCTTAACTTAACCAAATTGAGCGACTTGGAGCCTTCGGAAGCTGGAGTTGAGTTGAACTAAGCTGGTTGAGGGTTTCTTCATTTGACTAGGCTTAGCTGGTTGATGGTAGTAGCTAGCCCTAGTTAGGTAGAGCTTCCGAGAGGTGAATGGAGTTGGAATGGGCTAAGTCGAGCTAGCCTGAGCTGCTATTTAGCTGAGGTGAGTTGAATGGAGCTAAGATGTGATATCCTCAACTAGGTTTAGCTGGAATCCAGCTATGATGAGTTGGATTCAGCTAGAATCCAACTGAACTTGGACTTCCTCTTCATCTTTTGCCTTCCATGGTGCCAGGGTTTGTGGGATATGACTTTCTGTTTATTGCTGACACTAAGGTAAAGATATTAAAATAACAAAAGAATGCAATGCATGGCTAACCTAAAAGAATGCTTAGATGAAACCCAAAATCCTGTGTAGAGTTAAAACCTAAGAGTTAGGTGAGTTTTAGGGCATAAGAATGATGATAAACTAGCATTTATTAGTATCCACCCCCATCTGATCTTGGTTTCAGAGGAAACTCTGAGCCATCCTGCTCCAATTGGGGGATCTCTAAACCCCCGTACACTGATTACTTGAGAGCTACTCAACCCTGCGAGGAGCTCCACGCCATCCAGAATGATCCATTCTCCAGCTCTTACAACCCTTGGTGATGTAATCATCTGAATTTTGCTTGATTGGGAAATAATCTAAACTCTAGACCTCAATTCTAAACCCGAACACAAAATCCACGTCCATATCAGCACACTCATCTTAGGCCCAACCTAAACTTTCAAACCGAACCTAGCAAGGAAGACCAGATGAGCCTGATTCTATAGACTTTGGTTGATATGCAGAAGACCAATGATACCATGTAGAGGCAGCATAATGTAGAAATTACATAGGTTTGCAACCTACTCACACAGATGGCTGAGACTCAATAGCCTGGTGCACTTCCATCTCAGCCTCTACCGAATCTAAACAATGTACTGCGCCAAAGGCACATTGTGAACCTAAATCAAGTCCAAGCACATTACGTTTATCAGGCCTCGTCTGCACCTCTACTTGAAGGGTTGAAGGTTTCTACTTCATACAAGGGATATCAATAGCAACCTCCTCTTCTGCCAACTCCAAATCCAAACCAGGTAGGCCTAAACTCTATCACTACATGTTGTGCACACATCTAATTGGCCAAAAATGTCTTTTTATAAAAGTTTTTAGTGTCATAGAATCATTCAGGATTATAAATATTACATAACATGCATTATCATGCATTTAGATTCGTTTGTATAAATTATAAGTTAATTTGCCTTTTTGTAGTCAAAGGACAGGGCAATATTTATCGAGGCCTCAAATTGAAGATCTAACTATACGGATCTGATTAGGGCAACAATCAGAGTCTAATGCCTCCGAGATCATCCCGATAGAACTTTCATGTCATCATATGCAGTTTGAGGAAGACTAGAGGCCAAGAGGCAAGGTGGTGAAAATTCAGACTTCAGATGATAAATCCAACCTTACCCCTTCGCCCATCACATAAATCCGTACAGTTGGATTTATCATCTGAAGTCTGGATTTTCACCACCTTGCCCCTTAGCCTCTGAACTTCCTCGAACTACATATGATGTCACGGAAGTCTGATCGGGATGATCTTGGAGGTGTTAGACACCGATTATCACCCTGATCAGATCGTATAGTTGGATCTTCAATCCAAAGCCCTGATAAATATTGCCCTGTCCCCTAACCACAAAATAAGAAAATTAACCTATAATTTAAATAAACTAATCTGAATGCATGATGATGCTTGTTATGAAATATTTATAATGTTGAATGCTTCTATGACACTAAAACATGCATAAATAGATATTTTAGGCCAAGTAGATGTGTGCACATCACACCCCTATGCCTATCTTTTGCTAGTCCCTAGTAAAACTACATGCTATTTATAAAAGAATTAGGGTCAAATTACTTGAGCAATATTTATTTCTCAACACTAAGAAATTTCTAATAAGGACCTGAACTACAAAAGCTCAATAGCGTCCAGGTGTCTGCCAAAATGCAAATTGCCATAAGCCCTCTCCTTATTTAAAAAGCAAAAGCATATTTTTCTTTCTCTTCTTTTCTAATTCTTTTCTGGATTTTTTAGTTTAGAGTTTCAGGCAGCTTCCTACAGCTACCCAAACCATCCAAGACTCGAAAAGAACTCTAAGTGATAAGCATCTTTTTGTCATTGTGATAAACTCACTGATCGGCAACTAGAACAAACTTTAGGTTTCTATGCCCCTAGGTGACCTTGAAAAGAAATTATGCCTAAGGTTTATCTATCCGACCGGTAGCTTTCTCCCTACTTTTTATTTTTATGGGGGCAACACAAGGGTGAACTTAGTGTATATCACCCTGGCGTATTCTACTTCCCCGCTTCTTCCTAAGTGTTTAGGAATTAAATGTGCATTTTGTGAGCTGGGTTCTGGACAACCGACTAATGACCTGTTACCCACAGCAACTTGCCAGCCATACTCATGCGGTGAAGTGTGGCTTTTCTTTTATTCTTTTCTTTTTCTTATCATTTTTTTACCTTTTTTGGGTATTTCTCTATTTTTTCTTTTTTTCTAAGTAGGTGGCTTCCCTAATCTAAGATTTACCTAAAGGCAGCAAAAAGAAAATAGTCATGTCACTGGGCTTTGGACAACCAACCAATGGGCTATTACCTACGATAACTTGCCAGTCATACCACCCTAGAAGGTTCATTAGCTACCCAATTTCCGTTAAAATTACCAAAAAGTGATTCAGTGCAAATAGTGTGTAGATGCTTAGACTATAAGTTCCCTCAAATTAGAGGACAGGTTGATTAGTCGTGTACTTATAACCCTAACTTATTTAACCAATTAGGAATGAATTTTTAAATGGCGAGGACTCGAGAAACAAATCAAAATTTTAGTGGACACCTGGGTTGATTAAGCTCGAAGATCTGAAGGGTCTAAGCATTCAGGTCATATCGTATCATTCCCTAAAGTTGACAAATTTCTGAAGCCCAAGTTCTCTTTTCCTAATTCAAATTGTTAAAAAAAAATAAAAAAGAAAATAAAAAGAATCTATGGAGCTAACATGATGATTCAAAGATGAATACTACATGTAGTGGCAAAACTACCTAGGACCCACCTTATCCCAATCAATCTGGTTTAATTAGCTCAAGACCTAAACCCAAGGTCAATATCAAGGGCAAACCCACCCTAGATCCAGAGCTTGAACCAATCTTGGAGAAACTTACAGATATTCCATTTCCTAAGGCCTTCACCAAAGAAAATAGGAAATACAAACTCGTGGCACCTGAGGAGGACTTCGTCAAGCACTTTGAGTAAGTCCAAATAAGCATTCCCTTAATGGATGCAATCTGTCACTTACCGACTTATGCATGATTTCTGAAGGATTTTTGTACACCAAAGCGTAAGCTGCAAAACAAAGATGGGAGTCTAATTGTTTTGTCAAAGCAAGTAAGGTCCATAATTTTGAGTAAACTCCCGCTAAAGGCAAAGGATCCTAACACCCCTTTGATCTCCTACAAGATAGGAAATCTAGAATTTGATCAAGCTTTGTTGGATTTAGGAGCCTCCATAAACCTAATTCCCACCTCCCTACTAGATCACATTGAGGAAATTGAGCTCAAATCGACTGAGGTGACTCTACAATTGGCTGACAGATCGACTAACTCACCACGAGGAGTTCTCAATGATGTTCTAGTTAGGGTATGAGATTTCTATTATGATGGATTTCATAGTCTTGGATATGGATACTCCTAAAAATCTAAAAGATACATAGATCATCTTTGGGAGACAATCCTAGCAACTGCTAGGGAAATATCGATTGTGAAGAGGGCCAAATTGAGTTAAAATTCAGGGATAAAACATTGAGGATAGATATGTTTAAGGCCAAGGAAGGAATATACTGTGGGGTGATGTGTAAAATAGCATCATTTTAATTAGGGTTTTTAAATCGTTGTAACACACCAATTCTAATCGCTTTTACAATTTATAAACCTAAATAGTGGTAGTAACTAAAGTCATCCAAGGAGGTAGGAATGCACTTAAAACTCTCCCATGACAAAAAGTAAATCAACTTTCTTTTTGTAAATTTTAAATATAAGATTGTTTTGGATTTTGTAATGGACAATTACGTGGTTGTGAGCAGGAAAACAATTACACCTAAATTTCTAATGCTAACACCTAAGTGACAAAAATGACACCTCTCTAAGCCCACCTTAGGTATGTGAAGACCTAGGGTAATTAGAGAGAGGGAGTGAAAAGTGCTAGAAAAGACAATTAACAATGAAGCAACAAAAAATTTAGAAAGGCAACTTTATATAAAGGAGGAATTATTTTACAAAAAAAACTAGTAGGGGGTTGTTTCTACTACTAGAAATAAAAATACAAAAGATGAAAAACACTAATCCTCTTAATGATATTGGTGTAGAAGAGAGGCTTCTTGATACCATCCGTCTAACTAACTATCTATGACTGTTTTTGTCTCTAGCATGACCACTTGAAGAAATGTGGAGGAAAGCAAGGTAAATGGCCGATACTACTGGAAAAATTTAGAAAGGCAACTTTATATAAAGGAGGAATTATTTTACAAAAAAAACTAGTAGGGGGTTGTTTCTACTACTAGAAATAAAAATACAAAAGATGAAAAACACTAATCCTCTTAATGATATTGGTGTAGAAGAGAGGCTTCTTGCTCCAAGCTCAGCTGCTCCTAGGCTTGAAAAGAAGTTCTCCTTCTTCACCTTCCTTGAAAAGCTCCTCCAAGTTGGTGTCTTCCTTGGCAAGCGCTAGGTGGGCATGCCCTTGCTCCTCCAAGGGTGGAAGGTCTCCACCCACAAGGTTCCTCCTAGGGTGGCGTATACCACCCTCAAGACCTCGTCCGAAGGTCCTCCTTTCCTGGCTGGTCCTTTGGTTGGTGGGGGCACAAGAGAGAAGGGAAGAGGGAAAGGCACCAAGAGGACAGAGCGCCCCCTTAATCTTCTTCTCCTTCTTCTCTTAGTCATGGATATGGTGGGATAAAGGAGGAAAATATGTAGCAGTAATGGAGCCAAAAGGTGACTTTAGTGGTGGTAGGATGGGGGATATATATGGGGCATATGAAGGGGGAGGTTGGCGTGGACACATGTAGGGTTAGGATGGGTTTATGACAGTAGTTAGATGATCCTAGGGCTAGGTTTATTTGGCACCAAGCCAAGAGTTATGAAGATGGCAATTGGTGGCCATTCAAGGTAGTGGTGCTACCTTGTTTTGGCACCAAGTGTAATTGGTTTTAGAATGGGTTGAGGTGTAAGGTGGAGATGGATTTGTAATGTGGATGGAGGGTGATATGCATACATCTACTTGACCTAAATTGCCTATTTAAGCATGTTTCAAGTGCCATAGAAGCATTCATCATTATAATATTGCATAACATGCATCATTATGCATTTAGGTTAGATTGTATAAATTTTAGGTTAATTTTCTCTTTTTGTGGTCAAGGAATAGGGCGAAATTTAATTGGGGCCTCAGATTGAAGATTCAACCATATGGATCTAATCAGGGTGATGATCGAAGTTCAATGACTCCAAGATCGCCTTGATCAAACTTCCGTAGCATCAGATGTAATCCGAGAAAGATCAGAGGTCAAGGGGCTAGGTGGTGTTAAATTCATACTTTAGATGACAAATCCAACCACACAGATGGGTTTGGACTGACGATCGTAGCCCAACGACATGAAAATCTGTTCAATCTGACATTCGTGACACCACTAACAAGCAAGAGAAGATGGATGACTAGTGTGGCGCCACGTAGCACCATCCTAGCCGTCCAACGCCGGCTAAGCTCTCCGCTCCACCTCTAAACGCTCGATGAAGATGCAATCTCAGCTATTGAATCGAGATTGAATGGCTAAGGGGTGTGTGTTAAATTGCAAATGCAACCAAAGAGAGCCCTTAGCTCGGTGGATGAGGCATTGCGCACGTAGAGGTTGTGAGTTCGAATCTTCTTTGGCGCCCTCCCTCCTCACACGCAAGGGTTCGATTGAGCTGTTCGATCTCAAGTGAATGGCATAGATGCAAGCCATGTCACACATAGTGCGGATGTGTGATCAGATGCACGAGGATCACACATGATCGTATGTGCTTCAGCGCGTGCTCTCTGCTTGATCAGCATGTGATCTCATCCCTCCATCAGCGATCGAACAGTTGAGGAGATGCGGGTGTGCGGTAAGCATGAAGATGAAGCAATGTGCGGGGACGCTCGTGCATGTTCAGCAATGTGGGGGCTTTAGTGATGATTATATCCATCACTAAAGACCTCTACATTAATGTTTTAATGTTGAAATGATCTATTTGCCCCTCTATTCTTCACCTATAAAAATCCCTACGACCCTCACATTCTTATCATCTCTTCCTCTCTTCTCTCACCCTCTCGATAGCTCTAAGAGCTTGTCCCAAACCAGGAATGCTCCATTAGAGTTTAAAATAGAATTTTTCCACCTTCTCATCCCCATTCGTGGAGCACCTGTGGTTGTCTTCTCACAGTCGTTCAGGAAGCAGATCATGCTACAACATTGCCCTACCCTGTCCTCCATCTTCCATCTTCGTTCTCCCTCATTCATCATTCCACCACCCTTGTCTGGGTACTCCATCAACGCGGTTCGTCCTCCAAGCAGTCGTCAAGGAGGATAACCTCTCCCCGCCATCTCTTTTATCGCTTTCTAGTATAGATTTCCTGCTTTCTAGTGTAGTGATTAGTTGCAATGAACATTAATCTGTGGCTATGAAATATTTGTTCATTTTCTCTCTATTTTGTCTTTATTTGCATTATTCTCTCTCTATCTTCTATTCATTATTTTTTAAGTAGGTAGCTAGCATAGATTTAATTCAACTAGCTAATCTATTCATGACAACTATTGGTGCAAGGGCACCATGATCATTTATTTTGATAATAACAAAACACTTTGTATTTTACATTTGCTTTTGAGTCCTAGATTTCAGGTCAATTGCAAATGTTACAAGTGCAAAGACAGAGTTCAAGCTCGCATCCGTGGCAAATTGGAGGAGCTTGAGAGAGGAAAAGGAGCTTTGCATGGAGCGAAAGCATAAAGAAGGAAGGAGATGAAGAATAGGAAAGATTTCCTTTCTTGTTCGTTGTACCTTGCTTTTGTTTCTTTTGTTGCTCTTTACTTCCGTCATAGAATATTTGTCACAGAGCCTCAAAGTTAACTAACAGTAGTCCTAGGAACACTTGCACAACCCTAGGATACTTAGGTTTTCCGTAGAGGACTTAGAAAACCTAAATAGGTTTTAGATTGCCTATTCTGATGTCTAATACTAATATCTAATGTCTGATAGTGATCTTTAAGACATCTGAATGTTGAATCAAACGTCCAAACTTTTAGGGCTATTCTTAGTAGGTTCTGTCTGTTGAAATCAGATGACCAACCCTTAGTCCAGATGTCTTAGTAGACATCTGATGACTTGGCTAGATGTCCAATTAGTGGAACATTGGCTTTCACAATATGATAGTTGAGAAATGACCTTTAGGCTCTATCAGACATCCATAGAGGACCTTAGACATCTGATAAGTGACCATTAGCCCTCGATTAAGCCAAAATCACTTCTCTTGAGCGTTATAGCCGTTTGTGTCATGGGAAATCCATTTCCGCACTTAATTAGGTTTCCAGACGTTTAGACCTAGTGGCAGATGTCCAATATGTCGTCTGACTGACTTACATTGGAATCTTGTTTAGATCTGACTCAAGTCAGTAAGGAAACCCGTCTAGAATTAGACGTCTGATTTAGTTTCCTGACATCTTAAGAGTGACTTTCTAACATCTGATACTTTTCCTAGATATCTGATGACCCTGTCAGAATCATTAATGATTTTGATTGCGACTTGATTTGCCTTGGGATGATCCCCAACAGCTACCTAAGGCTTCCAAAGGCTTCCTCAGCCTTCCTAGGCCATCTATAAATAGGAGAGGCCTCTTGCCTTGTAAAGACACACCTTGAGAATCCATTTCCATATCTTTTGAGTCCAAGAAAACCAAGGAATCACCTAGAAATGTTGTTGCTCTCCAACCTCTTATCTACACTCTTGAGAGCTTCATCTTCGCTGCACACCCGCTCTCCCACTGTTGATTATGAGAGCACCGTTGTGCTATTGCATGGATCACGCACCCGCGTCACTATTAGCACTATGAATCGGGGTTTTAAAAATGATATGTCACAGTATAGCCAATAAAGCACGAAAACAAATAGAATTTATAAACTCAAATGGAAATCCGAGGTCGAACACAAAGAGCAAGTAGAAAATCAATCTCAAAATAACAATTGTAAGTAAAATATATAAGCAATTGCAACCAAAACTTGATTCAGAACTATTCAAGAATGATATGTCGATAATTCAAGTACCAATGTGCAAAAATAGTGGGTTAAAATGGTGATTTGAATCACCAAATTATCCATAGACAATTTTAATCAACATTATTTGAAATGTTTGAACAGTGAATATCAACCAATTTCCACATCAATTAGTATCTCAACAACACAGGCAACGGCCTCTCTTCTTCTTAAAGCCTCAATGAGAGGCATAAGCACAACATAGAGGCACGAAAGCCTCTCAAAGACTAAGTTTTGAGAGCAGAGGTGCAAATCGCAAAAACCCCCTTCTGTCTCTTTCCTTCTCTTCTCTTCTCTCTCAGATACTTAGGGCTATCAGGTTGGTAACCGGGTTTATGGTCAAGGGTCTAGGTCCATGGGCTATGAGCATGGACGAGGGTGCATAGGTATACAGGCGTCCTCACCCCCGTGTGTCAAGACGATAAAGCCTTGGTGCAAAACAATTTATCCTCTATTGAAGGCGTACCACTCTGCGATGTGGGACTAAATCCCATAGCTCCTTCGTGTGTTACTAGCTGCTGAAGATGAGATAAATTGATGAAGGGGCAGTCAAAGCTCCAAATCGAAAGCCTAGGCATCTTCCTGGGAGTGTTTCTCTTTGCCTGGAGATGCAGCTTGGAGCAGCTGCCATGAGAATGCTTGCTTTGAGCTCTTTGAAGGAGCTCTGTCAATGGCAATGGCGGCCGAATACTTGAAACAAAGAAAATGGCCTAATGGCCTTGATAAAATAGCTCAGTAGATGCGCACAAGTGCGGCGAAGGTGGTGGTGGTGGTGGCATGCCATGTGAGTGGTTGGAAGTGGCTGGCAAAGGTGGAGAACGGTGACAGAAGTTGGGTTTTTCGGCGAGGCGAATAAGAGATGGTCTGTGGAGCCCTATAAATTTCTTTGGGGCTTTTGATCAGTGAAGCAAGGCAACGCTCACTGGCTTGGGGGAGGGTAGAGAGATGGTTTGTAGCAGCTGGAATCTCTCGTCGGAGGTACACCGACGAGGGCAAAGATAGAGGCAAGGACGGCATAGGAGTGGTCGATTCGAAGTGACGATGATACGGTGGTGATGAGCAGATGATAGGGAGTTGTCAAGACTAAGTAGCGGACGAAGGGGGATGGAGAAGGCACCGGGTCTGGTGTGGCTAACACTGGAGATGAAGGTGCTCTGGAAGATAATGATGACCACGGAGGGATAGAGAGCACCTCGCCGGTATTGCGAGGTGCAGAAAGATGTAGGGAAGGAGAAATGGCTGCCTATTGTACGTGGCGACCGGGGAAGAGGTCGGAGGTGGAGTGTCGCCAGAGCGAGGTGGAGCAAGCCAAAGGTTGAGGAAGAAGAAGGGTTTTTTGGCTCTATTTCTCGCTAAGGAGGTGAGAAAAGCCATGGGGGTCTTTTATAGGGCTCTTAGGGAAGCTTGAAGAATAGGAAACAAGCTTCAAAGCTTGCCTAGGATTCATGAAAAATCCCACTAATTTTGTTGGTTCGCCCACACGAATTAGTGGGTTTTAGGAATTAAAATTGATCCTGATAGGTTTTTTTGGGTGTGAACATTAATCCCACCAAATTTGATGGGATTTCATTGCCATTAGAGTTGGATTTAGCCCGATCAAAGCTCGCTTGTAGATCAGTTGACCTCTAATAGTAACAAGGACTAATCTACAAAGAAGATCAAGAAGCTATGGGGCTATTTGCAAAGAATTCAAAAGTTAAGGGCATGTGCATGAGAGAAAAGAGTCAAATAGGATCAAAATGCAAACTTGGTCAAGATGATATCCGATTGGACCCAAATTTCGGTACAAACCTAATTTCAACCCAAGGAATCTAATGGTGAAGTCAGATTTAGGTTTTGACTAAGTTTTACTAGGTAAATTATGCAAAAGCCCAAATTAGGGCAACTTTCTATCTGTGACTCTGTTTTAGGTCAAAATGGTCAAATCAAACATAGAAAACCCTATAGAATATTTTTATGTGAATTTTAGAGGATTTAAGTGAATTTTATCCTAACTAGAACCTTAGTGATTTAAGCGAGTCTATTTTTAGGGTTTCAGATGTCATTTAATTCTCGAAATGCATGAAAACCAATTACTATCTTCATGGACCCACTTATTAGACATTAATGACCATATGACCTTTAATAAACCCCTCAAATACCCTGTGGTTATTATGTATTTGTGAAATGCGATTAAAATTGCAGAAATAACCTTGGTTTCTTATCTTCTTATCAAAACATAACATTATGCTTATATGACCCTCTGATGGTTATATAGGACCTTTTGTTGACTTTATCATACCAAATTGGGCTAGTAATGACTCATGATGGTGTTCCCATCATGCCCCCATGACTAGCTTTTGCTAGTCCCTTAGCAAAAGCTTATGGACCAAATAAGTTATCTAGGTCAGATGTAACCATGAGGATGCCCTACTAAGTTGCAACTCTAGGAATCAAATCTTAATACCAATAATAGGCCCAGAGGCACTCAAGTACTAGCCCAGATCTAGACCTGACTAGTTTTAGCCTTAGTCTGCCGCGAAGGTTTCTAAGGCTCGCAAGAACTATCTTAAGGTCTGTTCGACTTAGCGATTAAAGCACCCGTGCTTGTAACATGGTTAGCCTAGGTTCAGTTTTCCAACACATTTTTGTAAGAGAGAGAGGGCTAGGAGAAGATTTTCATTTGTGGAGAGCTTTCTCTCTCTTTTTCTTTTCATTATATTTTTCCTTAGATTCAACCTCAGATTGGCCCTGAACACGTTCTATATTGGATTCCTTGGCCTTACCATCAATCCTCACAGGGTCCTTAGCAATCGATGCTTCGAGATAACACCGCCCATGGCAACCCCCAGAACCTTGGCTTTCGACACTTCGGGATAGTGCTGCCCATGGTGTTCTGTAGCTAAATCCAGACACTAGCAATAAACATTTCGTGATAATGCCTCCCATGGCATCTGAATTAGCACAAGATGCTTACGTTCCCCTAGAAGGATATTTAGATATCCTATGAGATAAGCACCAAGGAGACGATATGTTATTGCGCATCTTCGAGGGGAATTTCCCACCTCTCCATGCTGGGAACTCATCCAAACCAAGTTGTGTTTTCAAGCCGCTCCTAATCTAGATCTTAGGACCATTTACAGAACAGCATAAATGCTTTTGGCATGATTTCGTATTTAAATGCATTAAACTAGACTGTGTGTGATTTAGGGTGCTTAAGTTACCAAGTCTCACAAACAAGAGGTCAGTTAATAGGGTCGAATACTACCTAACCTTAGACCTAACACATAAGCTTTTCATTTTCCTCAACCTCTTAAGGATTAATCTGGATCTTGATAAATACGTGAGTGTTTAAATCTTAGAGCAGATCCAAGAGGGCCTAGGGTCGGTATTCGCTACTAATCCCTTAAGTTTTAGCCTTCCAAGTCTTAACTCATTATTCGATCCAACCTAGAATTTATGTAAGTCCCATATCATTTTGAAGGGACTTAATTTCTTCCTTTATATTATTTTTGCTCATTTCTTTTCTTTTCAATTTTTTTTCCTCCCTCCTTTTCCTCTTTTTTTTTTTTGATGAAATCCTTTTTGTGAGATTTGATTTTCACGATGTTTTTCACTTTAATATCCCCCCATGTCTACGATTTGCAGTGTCCTCATTATAAATTAGGTGGGTATGAGTTTAGCTTAGATCGTACAGTAGAATAGGTTCAAAAGGGTAGATGGATAGGTCGGGGTGACTATTGCAGACGATTTCAAGCTCTAGTACATGTACCAGAGGTAGAGTCGACTGCTCTAATGGATGAACCCTAAAGTGCAATATGAGTTCAGCAGAGAGTTATGTCAAAAAGGATTTCGGGTTTTTTAAAGAGATGACGGGCTACCTTCTGTTAAGCGCTAAGTTTAACGCCATCGGTTGGGCACAATAGGCTCAAGGAGAATGGAGATCAAAAGATAACTCAGACAAGTTCCTGTTAAATGTTCAATGAATGGTTTGAGTCTTTGACCGTTCACAATAAAGGGTTCAGAATCATGGTTGAGTTCATTGATTTCTATAGCTCCATTTCCAAAAATACGTCTAACAAGGAATGATCCAATTCATTTTGATCTAAGTTTGCTTGGGAATAGTTTGATTTTGGCATCAAAGGGTAGGACCTTCTAACTAGGATGGAAAGCTTTTCTTTATATGTGCTTGTCATGAAAGGCTTTAACTCGTTCTTTGTAAATTTGCGAGTTCTCGTATGTGTCAATGCGTAATTCCTCGATCTTGCTCATTTGTAATTATCAGTGGGTTCCAGCCTTATAAAGATTTAGATTGCACTTCCGTATTGCCCAATAGGCTTTGTGCTCCATTTCGACGGGTAAGTGACATGCCTTCCCGTACACGAGTCTGAACGGAGACATACCTAATTAGATTTTGTGGGAAGTCCTATAGGCCCACAAAGCTTCTGGAAGGTGGGCCGACCAATCCTTCCTATCAGACCAAACAGTGACCTGAAGGATTTTCTTGATCTCCCGATTAGACAATTCAGCCAATCCAATGGTTTGGGGGTGATAAGGTGAAAGAGTCGATTTTTCACTTTGCGTTGTAGTATTTAAGTGGTGGAAAAATTGACTAACCAAAAAAACTAAAAATAACCACTCACACAAGAGCGGGCCAAGTCCACAGGGAGGCAATTATGCAATAAACTTTTGATTATTTTATATTCTCTCGGTTAAGTGCGAAATCCCTATTCAAATCTGACATAAAATGCGATTGAAAGTCGATTCACAATAGCTCAAAAAGATAAGGTTATATGTGCAATTTTCCCTCACTGAAATCTTCAATAAATATATGATGATTTTTTGTAATTTTCAAGTGTCATATGCTAGAGAGAATCGGTGCACATGTTGATCCCAAAATCAATCTTAAAATAGATGAATATTAATAACATTCAATTATCAGAAAATATGAGTGTGCATGCGTAATTCTGCCACAATAAAATAATAATAAATAAAAAATCAAATTCTGTGGCAATGGCAGTAAATGTAATTTTTAATTGAATTCAAAACAGATCATTTGCACTCTCTCCTCCTCGCGAGATAGAGAGAGCACCAGTGGCGGTGGATGTGCTAGGGAGGTCGATGAGGATGAGGCCTATCCGATGGAGGCCGCAGTGTCGATGAAGATGGCTGGATGTGGTTGGCTGGCGGAGGAGAAAAACGTTGAAGACGCTACTACTGCCATGAAGGTGTTGCTTGAGAGGGGCACACGGAGGTGTACGCCTGCGGGTGCAGCTGGAGGATGGCAGACGGGCGCACGCCTGCAGGCGTGAAGGCATGTAGCAGGAAGGAGGGCGCGCAGTGGTGAAGGCGGGCGTGTCTGCAGGAGTGCAGGTGCGTCCTAGCTGCGGTGGCCGGTGAACAGGCGCCTGCGGTGCAGCGCCTACAGGTGTGCCTGTAGGGGCGCGGGTGAGGGCAATGCGGCGCAGAGGCGATGGCACAGGCTTGGTAGGGCGCGGCTGCAGGTGCGCGGTTGCGGTGCAGCGCCTGTGGTGTAGTGCCTGAGGAGGGTTGAAGGTGCTGGCGGGGGAAGCGAAAGCGGGCGCTGGAGGCTGAGGAGGTGGAGGTTGAGGAGCGCGCCTGCAGGCTGGATAGAGATGAGCACGCGCCTGTGGGTGTGCAAGGTGGAGAAGGAGGGTGCGCGATGCATGCTTGGAGGCGGGTGCAGGCACTTGAACAGGTTCTGCGGGTGAAGGCACTTGGTGCTGTGGATGGCCGATGAGCGCACAGCACCTGCAGGGAGCACTGGTGGTGAGGCGGTCTGCAGAGAGCGCTAGGCGCTGAAGTGGGTGCTTGCAGGCAGTGGATGGCCGGCTAGGGTGAGGCTGCAAGTGCGCGGTTGGGAGCTTGTAGCTTTGGGTGCGTGGGGAAAATGCAGATCCACAGTGCACCCTAGAGTTACCCACTCTCTCTCGTTGATCCTCTTTCCTCTTTCTCCGCCTGTTCTTTTTAACTCCTTTCCTTTGCGCGTGAGTGAGTTAAGGGATTTTCAAATCCCTTAACTATTTCTGGCCGGCGGCTGTTGAGGGTGCCCAGAGGATGGGGAAAAGAACAGTCGCCGGTTATTTGAAAGGGTAATTTACCTTTCCTCCTCATTCTTTTGCCAATTGTTTTTCCTACACATAAAAAGAACATATTAAGTTATAGAATAGATGTAAACCTAATTCATGATGCATGCAAACATTCTATAACTTAATATAGTTATTAACAAACCCAAAAGATACAATTAAAGTTACTTAGGCGTAATATTAGTCCATTAAAATGGACTCATCATAAGGAGTCAAGATTCGATGCGATACCCCATACTTTGTCATCAGGTATCTGAACTGGGCATTTGTGAAATGGGTCCCTCCATCAGAGATAATAGCACGTGGGACACCGAACCGTGAGAAGATGTGTTGATGAATGAACTTGATTACCACTTAATGATCATTGGTTCAGGTGAGGATGTCTTCAATCCATTTGAACATGTAGTCCACAACGAGGAAAATATATTCAAAGCCGTCCAATTTAGAAAAGGACCCATAAAATCAATCCCCCATATATAGAAGATTTTGCACATGAGAATCGGCTATAAGGGCATCATATCTTGGTGGTTCTTGCTGCCCAAGGTCTGGCAAAGACTACATTCCTTGTAGTAATCATGTTCATCCTTGAAAATAGTGGGCTGCACTGGAGGACTTTAGCTGCAATTTTATGTTCGATGAAGTGTCCGCTACAGGCCTAGTCTTGGCAAAAGGACAAGATGTCGTGAGTTTCTGCTCCGAGGATGCATCATCTGATGATCTGATCAGCACCAATGAGGAAGAGGTACGGGTCTTACCATATGTAATACTTGACATCAGAAAGTAATTTGTCTTTCTTGGCCTTCGGCCAATTAGACAAGATCTGATGAGATGCTAGGTAATTAACCAAATTAGCATACCAGGGAAGTTCCACACCAAAAGTCATGAGGCGCTCATCTGGAAAATGCTTTGTGTTCGAGTCGGAAGGGTCAATGATAGCAGAAAGGAGGGACAAGTGATCAGCTACCAGGTTCAGTATTGCTGCTTGTCACACGGGTGACCTGGCTTCGATCCCTAGCAACAATGCCAAAATGTTAACACTCTAAATCAGGGTTTTAAAAATGATACGTCACAGTATAATAGATAAAGCACAAAAACAAATAGAATTTATAAACTCAAATGGAAATCTGAGGTCTAACGCAGGGAGCAAGTAGCAAATCAATCTCAAAATCATAATTCTAAGTAAAATGTATAAGCAATTGCAACCACAACTTGATTCAGAACTATTCAAAAATGATATGTCAATAATTCAAGTTCCAATGTACAAAAATAATGGGTTAAAATGGTGATTTGAATCACCAAATTAACCCTAGACAATTTTAATCACAATTATTTGAAATGTTTGAAGAGTGAATATCAACCAATTTCCACGTTAGTTTGTATCTCAACGACAGAGGCAAAGGCCTCTTTTCTTCTTTAAGCCTCAATGAGAGGCACAAACACAGTACAGAGACACGAAAGACTCTCAGAGACTAAATGTTGAGAGTAGAGGTGCAAAGGTCAAAACCCCCACTCTCTCTCTTTCCTTCTCTTCTCTTCTCTCTCATGTACTCGAGGCTAATCAAGTTGGTAACTGATGAGCCCATATTTGTGGGCTATTTAGGTATGTCAATGCCTAGATATTAAGTTATCTTTAACATTTATTTAGCACATATTAGGATGTAAATATATTAGTTTATGTTTTTAACTTAATTGCATAATTCATGCATTGCATTCACAATTAAATGCATTTAAAATTAAGTTAAAATAGCTTGTGAGTGCATTACATGTATTGCTTGGTTTTAACATAGAAAGTAAGGGTTTTCATATAAATAACCCCTCATTTCTTTTCTTTATTTTATCTCCAACAGATGCATGCAGGAGAGTTGCACCAGCTATCATGCACAAGCGACAATCGTGGATCTCTGTTCCCCATGATGTTCATCACATCACTTCTTCAACCAACGTCTGCTTGCATGCTTCCTCCTGTAGCATAAAATAAGACTTTAGCTGCACCATCACCTACAAGCCATCACCCTCGCTGCACAGAGAGTCAAGCTCTCTTCCATTCCACCATTGTCGGCCTCAACCGTATGCACGAATCCACACCACCGCAGGCAAGTAGGGTGATAGACTGCTGCGCCACCTATCACTTGTGCAGATAACCATGAGCACCTTAGCGTGCACTACCACCATCACCAACACCAGCAACAACTAACATAACCATGCTCTAGCAACCATCCCTGCTCATTTAAGATGTCCGGGAATGTTCCCAGACGTCTGACCTCCCAACAACCACCTGTTCATCTTCTTCCTCTTTTCGTTCTCTGTTTCCTTTCCACCAAAAAGAACCCATCACCACTAGCTGCTATCCCCTTCCCATGCATGACACCCGCCACTACCAACCTTCCACGTGCACTAGCAGTGCACCATGCGCATCCTGAGCACCTACCCCTTGCGCCTCCGCCATGCCCACCTCTACACATGCATGCACAGGCGCACCCCCTCACTATACATCCGCGTGCATAGCAACAGCGAGTAGCCACGCCCCTGCTAGCCCTCCAGCGTGCACAGCCCCATCGCTTGCACCTCTGCCACGCTCGCAGCAGGCACCCGCGCAACCTTCAGCAGCGTACAGCACTACTTCCTCTGCCAGCATGCAGTAGTAGCACTTGTGGTCACGCTTAGTAGCTTCCAGGCTTGCGCCTGTAGGGCCTACGCATGCCCTTGCCAACCCTAGTAGCACATGTGCTTGTTGCTGTACCTCCTGGCATGTGCACCTTCACAAGTGCCACACCACCAGCAGTAGAGAGGTGAAGCCACCGCCACCCACCACCACTCCTTACCTCTGACCGACCACCTCCGGCCACGCCGTGCCTTACCACCACCACCAAAAGAAGCAGCCCAGCAGCAGCTACCTCCGGTGAGCTCCTTCCCTCCGGCATTCGCCTCTCCTCCACACGCAAGCAAGGAGAAGATCCTCCGCTGTTTTGCTATAGTGAAGAGGGTATTAGTATTTACAATTACATGCCATTGCTAAGGACTTATTTTTGAGTTATTAATAATTTATTGTGGGACATTTATGAACACAACCCTCTTATTTCTCATAAATATTATTTCAGCAAGATCACTTATTGGTTTCTTGATCTAAAGGAGGATTTGGGTTTAGTTTCTTTGGCTAAAAACTTGTGAGCATCAGTTTCTTGATTTTGCAAGCTTTAATAGGTTATTGCCTTCTATGGATATGACTCGCTCTTCTGTGAGTGATTTATTTTTAATTCAATACTTTGATTAGTTGATTTTCCACCACTTAAAAATACAACAATCAATCATCTTAATCATCATCTTCGAAAGTAAAAAATCGACTCGTCAGTAACTAGGTATATGGTCAAGGGTCCAGGTCCACAAGTTATGAGCATGGATGAGACTGTGCAGGTGTGTGGGGGACCTCACCCCCTGTGTGTCAAGGCGATAAAGCCTCGGCACAAAAATAATTTATCCTCTGTTGAAGGTGTGACGCTCTACTATGTGGCACTAAATCCCATAGCTGCTCTGTGTGTTACCACCTGCTGAAGATGCAATCAACTGATGGTGAAGGAGTGGTCAAAGCTCCAAATTGAATGCCTGGGCATCTTCTTGGAAGTCTTCACTCTGCCTGGAAATGGAGACTGGAGCAGCTACCGCGAAAATGCTTGCTTCGAGCTCTTCTAAGGAGCTCTGTCCATAGCAATGGTGGCCGAATACCTAAAATGAAGAAAATGACCTAATGACCTCGTCAGAATAGCTCAGTAGATGCGCACAGGTGCGGTGAAGGTGGTGGTGGTGGTGGCATGCCTGCGAGTGGTTGGAAGTTGCTGGTGAAGGCGAAGAATGGTGACAGAAGTTGGGTTGTTTGGAGGGGCGAATCAAGGATCAAAGCCATAAATTTCTTTGGGGCTTTTGTTCAGTGGAGCAAGGCGATGCTCGTTGACTTTGTGGTAGGCGGAGATATGGTCTGTAGCAGCTAGAATGCCTCACCGGAGATATGCCGATGAGGGGGAAGATGGAGGCATGGATGGCATAGGAGTGGTCGATTTAAAGCGACGGTGATACGATGGTGATAAGCAGATGATAGGGAGTTGTCAAGACTAAGTAGCAGACAAAGGGGGACAGAGAAGGCACCGAGTCTGGTGTGGCTAGTGCTGGAGACGAAGGTGCTCCCGAGGAGGATAACGATGACGATGAAGGGATAGAGTGCACCTCGCCAGTATTGCAAGGCGTGAAAAGACGCGGCGAAGGAGAACCAGCCACCTATTGTACGTGGCAGCCGACGAAGAGGTCAAAGGTGGAGAGTCACCAAGGCGAGGCGGAGCGAGCCAGAGGTTGAGGAGTAAGAAGGGTTTTTTGGCTCTATTTCTTGCTAAGGACATGAGGAAAGACATAGGAGGCCTTTTATAGGGCTCTTAGGGAAGCTTGAAGAATAAGAAACAAGCTTCAAAGCTTGCTTAGGATTCAAGAAAAATCTCACTGATTTTGTTGGTTTGCATGCACGAATCAGTGGGTTTTAGGAATTAGAATTTATCCTAATAGGTTTTTCTAAGAGTGAACATCAATCCCACCAAATTTGGTGGGATTTGATTGCCATTAGAGTAGGATTTAGCCTGGTCAAAGCTTGCCTGGAGGTCAGTTGACATCCAATGGTGGAAAGGACAAATCTGCAAGGAAGATGAAGAAGTCAGGGGGCTATTTGCATAGAATTCGAAAGTTAGGGGCATGTGTGTGAGAGAAAAGAGTCAGACTAGACCAAAGTGCAAACTTGATCAAGATGATCTCTGATTGGGCCCAAATTTTGGTACAAACCTAATTTGGACCCAAGGTGAAGTCAGATTTAGGTTTTGACCAAGTTTGACTAGGTAAATTATGTAGAAGCCTAAATAAGGCAACTTTCTGTCCGTAACTCTATTTTATGGGGGGATGGCAACGTCAGGTGGTCTCGGGGAGGCAATAGGCAGTCTCAGGGTGGCGACTGGTAGAATCAGGGAAGATGAGGGATGGACAACTTGGAGGTCAAGGGCATGGAGGCAGAAGGAGAGGAGAGATTCTAATATACATGGTAAAAGGGTGATGGAGGCGAGGTGGACTGATAGAGGGAGCGCAAGGGAAAATAGAAGGATCGTGTCTTTCCAGTGACGGTGATGAGGCCATATAGCGTCTATCTTCTGCTCTCCCATTGTGTGTCTAGCGTGCTGTCGATTTGATCACAAGCGGGATTCGTGCAGAGTTCTTGATGGGTAGATGAAAGGCCGCCTTCTCCCATGCTCTGAAATTTTGAATACTAGGGCTCAGCTGATGCCACCTCTGCCACGACCCCCCCATACCTTTGGCGGGCATACAGTTGACGTGGAGGTCCCTATGATAGAGAACATCAGAGCGACAGAGCTGATATTGCAAGGGGCGCTGAACGGAGAGGTTATGACTGGGAGACCAACACTAGAGAACTTGCGCAATCTGGTAAGCTCTCTTTCCCCATTGACCAATTCTTGGTAGTTCACCTCTCTGTCGCCGACACGGTTTGTTCTATTTGGATTGGGGATGATGGAAGTCAAGAGACTACAATTTCAAACATCCTTCAATGATGGCCTAACGGTGATCTGGAGATCGATTTCTCCCTTTGATGGAGCCCTGCCGGAGAGGCCACCCCAGAGATTTGAATGCAGGTCGGGGAGACTTGAGATCAAGGGGTTACCTTTACACTTGAGGTCGAAGGAGGTTGTGACGTCCATGATATCTGGGTTTTCCTCAATGGCAGAAGATGTGGTTGTAGGACTGTTGGAGGGTGATGAGCGCTCGCTGAATGTGATGGTTGATGTGTTTAAGCAGGTTCGGTCCCTGATAGAATGATTTTAGGATGTGGTGGAAGTTCATGGTTGCTGCTGCTGAGGTTCACGGTGGGTGACACTATTGTGAGGCAAGATAAGTCGTCTAATTCTGAAGCTGTTGAAGAGGTGGTTGCGCAGGGTGGGTGTAGGGCTTCTCCTGAAGAATCCCCCTCTATCAAAATATGCAAGGACCATCACTTGGGGGAATGGGGGGAGACAAAGGCTGAAGAGAAGGAGGGATCAGTTAGGATGGAAGCAACGAGACCAGTGTTTGAAGGAGCAGGGAGTGTACTGCCAGATGTTGAGGATATTGAGGTGCAGGGGGTACAAGAGGCTCGGCCTGACTCCCTGAAGGATCAACAGAATCTGCAAGAGATGGAGGGTCTCAAATTTGGTGTTGGATCTTGCTTTAAATCTGTTAAGGGCAGATCACCTTATAGTCTCAGGTAGAGGAAATCAAAGGCTAACCTACTGCTGGATGAAGACAAGATTGCAGAGCTTATGCAGTTTTGCAAATGTCAGAACCACAGGGGGGAGGGATCTCGTGAGGATAGATGAGAATCCTCACTTGGAATGTGCATGGGTTGCGTGATAAGAGTTGGAGGGCTTCTTTGATGAGGTACTTGAGAGAGTGGGGGATTGAGTGTGTGATCATTCAAGAGACACACACTGAGAATTACTTGGATAGACTATGAAGTGACTTATTGGCTGCAGGGGAGAATGAATGTGTGAAGGTTAATGCACATGGTAGATCGGGGGCATTGCTATTTGGTGGAGAAAGGTTTGGGCACATTATCTGGAAGTTCACAAGGCCAGACACTTACTAACTTGCAAATTCCAAACTCACTAGGGGCATGACACTATCTGGGTTACTGGGGTGTATGGCCTCTGTGTTGCATCTACAAGGCAGGAATTGTGGGAGGATTGGGCGGCTGCGGCTGAATTGGTGCAAGGGGAAGCCTGGCTGATAGGAGGAGACTTCAACTGTGTGCTGACAGGGACAGACAGGTCTTTTGGTGACACAAACAACTCAACTATTGGTTTCCATATGGTGGTTCAATCTCTTGAACTGAATGAGTACCCATCTTCAGGTGTTGAATTTACTTGGCGCAATGGTAATGGGTTGCTCTCCAAAATTGACAGATTGTTTTGGAATGTGAACATCCTTGAAAGATTCCAGTTGTCAAGTGTTACTGGCTTGGACCGACCTTTTTCCAACCATACCCCTTTGGTTTGGGATAGTGGGGAAGAGATCCAAGTCAGATCATACTTCAAAATTAGAAGATCATGTCTGAATGAACCGACGTTCCATCAGATGATCAGTTCATGGTGGCAAGCTAAAAGGGTGAGGGTTTTGCTACTGTCAAATTGGCATCCAAGTTGGCAGCCTTGCGCAAAATCTTGAAAGAGTATGGTGCTACCGTGAACACCTTAAGGCAACAAAGGCGGGTAGAGGCTTTGAGTAACATCCAAGAGTTGGACTCTAAGGAAGAAGTAGGTCTTCTATTAGAGGAGGAACTTGCAGATAGGAAGATGTGGCAGGGTGTGATAATGGAAGAGGATCTCAAACAAGAGATTGATTGGAGGGAGAGATCAAGACAATTGTGGCTTAAGGAGGGAGATGCCAACACGAAATTCTTCCATCTTGCGGCTAGCTCTAGGAGGCATGCAAACTTTATCTCTTCTATTTTCAAAGATGGACAGAGGATCTCTTCCATTCAGGAAATAAGGTCAAAAGCTATCAAATACTATAGGGGAGCCTCTTGGGCAATTAAGAGAGGGGAATGGAGAATGGCAGGGAAAGATGCACCTGGTGTGACAAGAGAATAGGCTTCTCAACTGACAGCAGCCATCTCTAAACAGGAGACCCTACAGGCAATTAAAGAGCTTGATATGGAAGGTTCCCCAGGCCTTTATGGGATACAAGTATTCTTTTATAGAGAAATGTGGAGTGTGGTGGGCAATGAGGCGATGGAAGTCATTAGAGAGTTTGAGAAGGGAAATGCTGGCTTTGATAAGATCAATCAATCATATCTCTTCCTACTGCCAAAGACATTAGGAACAGAGAAGTTTTCAGACTTCAGGCTGATCTCATTATCAAATTCCATCTACCTTGTAGTGAGCAAGATATTAGCAAATCGATTGAGAACTGTTCTTCAGAGCCTAATCCACCTTGTGCAGTCTACTTTTTTGCCCAATAGATCACTGCAAGAATCCTTCATATTGGCTCAAGATATGGTAAGTGGATGGCACAGAAGGAAGTGCAAGGCATTCATGTGGAAAGTTGACTTCCAAAAGCCATATGATTTGATTTGTTGGTCATATATCTGGGAGGTATTTTAAAGGAGAGGATTCCCTCTTCTTTGGATCTAGTGGATGAAACATTGTATCACAACTGCCTCCTTTTCTCCATTGATCAATTGGAAGCCATGTGGTGCTTGGATTCAACCTCAATGTGGGGTTAGACAAGGATGTCCTCTAGCCCCCTTGATCTTTAACCTTACAGTGGATGGGCTTGCAAGATATGCATGCAGATTGGCAGAGGTGGGGGTCTTCAGAGGGTATTCACTGTCCAACAGGAGAACCTTGGCTCCCATTTTGCAATATGCAGATGACACGATCTTCTTTATGGAAGGGACCAATCCTGCTACACATGCTCTGGGGCTTATGGTAAAGATCTTTGGGGACATCTCGGTCCTGAAATTGAACAAGGAAAAGTCTATTCTGATATGTTTTGGCAAGAATGAGTAGGAATAGGAGTTGGAGAATACATTGGGATCACCTCAAGCTAAGTTACCAATGAAGTACCTAGGACTGCCATTGAGAGCTGCAAAGTTGAAGAAAAATGATTGGAATATTTTGTTTGATAAAGTTTCTGGCAAGTTGAAAGGCTGAAATAGTAAATTCTTATCGAAGGGTGGGAGATTAATCCTCCTTAGCTCAGTCATAACATCCATCCCGATCTTCTATTCCTGCATCTTTAAGGCCCTGAAATCTATTTGGAAACGATTGGATGTTATGCAGAGAAGGTTTTTTTGGAAAGGAGCTGGCCATGAGGGAGGTTTTATGCAACCCATCAGATGGGAAAAGATTTGCAGGCCAAAGGAGGCAGGTGGTATGGGGATTAAGGTGTGTAAGGAGTTCAATGAAGCTCTCCTGATCAAGTGGGCCATCAAGATTTTGGACTGCAAGGATGATATAATGACAGAATTAATCAAAGACAGTTATGGTGGTTCTAATAGTGCAATGAAGAGGCTACAACCAGTGAAACCGTCCCCTTTTTGGCAATCTGTTACTCATGCAATCAGCTGCAACTGGCATCTGTTGTAGCCTAGGCTTGGAGATGGCTATGATTTCAGTCTGTGGAATGAGCAATGGTCAAGTTTGGGGATTCTAAAAGATGCATATCCGAGGGCATATGCAGCTGCTGCACATAAGGAGGCCACTGTCAGCAGTTTGTGGTCTGTTGCAGAGGGGTGCTGGAGGTTGGAAGGTCATGAGCAATGCAGACCTGGCACTCGGCTATGGGAGGATAGGCAGAATATGTTGGCTGCACTGCAGCAGATGCATCCTAGACAGAATATGGTTGATACTTATGGCTGGAATGGGGTCTTCTCAGTGCAACAGGCCTATAAGAGGATCATCAGATCAAACACAGATATTGAGAGTGATCCAATTGACTGGAAAATATGGCTATTGAAGATCCCTTTGAAGGTTCAAATTTTCATGTGGCTCTGCAGGCGGGAAGGCTTGATCACTAGCGATCTTAGACACAGAAGAATGGGGACTACTTTGAATGCCTGTCATCTCTGTGGTTTACACACTGACAGTGTGTCGCATATTTTTTCTTCATGCCTGGTGACAGGCAAGCATTGGAGGAAGATTTGCTTGGAGCCTCTACCTACCTGGGACTCCCTTTGGCAGAGGTTCGATGCTCCTGGACGGCCGTACAGGTGTATGGCTGCCACCTTGTGGTGTGTGTGGAGGGCACGAAACAAAAAGCTTTTTCAGGAGAGACTGATTAGATGTTAGAAAATTGTAAATGAATGCTGGTCCCTCATACATAGCTGGGGATCTATTTTGTAATGTTTTGTTTGATGTGAAATATCTTACCCTCCGGATTGCTATCGTTTAACGATAGCTTTCCTCACTGTTTCAAAAAAAAAAAAACTCTATTTTAGGCCAAAATGGGCTTTGATGGTCAAATCAAAGATACCAAACCCTATAGAATATTTTATATGAATTTTAGAGGGTTTAGGTGAATTTTATCTTGACCAGAACCTTAGTAAATTAAGCAGGTCTATTTTTAGGATTTCAGATGTCATTTAATTCTCGAAATGCATGAAAACCTGTTACTATCTTCATGGACCCACTTATTAGACATTAATGACCATATGACATTTAATAAAACCCTGAAATACCCTGTTGTTATTCTATATTTGTGAAATAGGGTTAAAATTGCAGAAATAACCCTGGTTTCTTATCTTCTTCTCAAAATAGAACATTATGCTTATAAGGCTCTCTGATGGTTATGTAGGAGCTTTTATTGACTTTATAAGACCAAATTGGGCTAGTTATGGCTCATGATGGTGTTCCCATCAGTCACTTGTCGACGCAGTTCCACAAAAAGGAAGATCCTTTACCTATAGTAACTAGATTCAATTGTTTACTTTGTGGCTCTGTAGGATTATTGTAGTTTATAATGTTTGGTTAGGTATTCGCTTTGTGAATTCTAGTCTCCTTCGAGAAACTAAATACTCCTTGTGAAGAGGAGGGGTTTGAGGCGCACTACCCTTGTATAAACTAGTGTTGTATTGAGGTTGAGTCACACTCATTTTAAGTGACTCAGTTAGTGGATTTTGATTGACTTAGTCGATCGAAAAATCCTAACTCGAGAGGGTTAGGTGGTGGTTTTCACCCAGTTTGGGTTTCCACCTAAAAATCTCTTGTCCAAATTGTGTGATTGTCATTTTTATGAGATTGTTTATTTTAATTCCTCACTTTATCTATTTTCCATAAATCTCACCCCCTCCCGTAGGAATCAACAGTTGGTATCAGAGCAGGTTCTTGCGATATCAGAGTAACATCCGGCAAGGATCAATGGAGGGAATCATCTCCACAACAAGGCAATTAGAGGGGTAGTCTACAGTTTGACCACCATACACCGATGGAAACAACTACAGCTACTGGAAGTTGCAGATGAAGATGTGGCTTCAAGCCATCGACTTTACTCTGTGGGGACGTTGTGAAACCCCATACAAAGTCCTGGCTAGACCAGAGAGCGGCTATCCACAACAGTAAAGCTGTGAGCTTTCCCTCAACGTGAAAGCTATGAACGCGTTGTACTACGAGCTAAGCCTGGAATAGTTCAACCGGATATCTCAATGCGCCACCTCATATGAGGTATGACATACTCTAGAGGTAACGCATGAAGGTACGTCCAAGGTAAGAGCCACTAAAATAAATATTTTATCTCAAGATTTGAATCTTTCTTGATGAAATCTAATGAGTTGTTAAGTGAGATGAACATTAGGTTCACTCTCATTGGGAATGGGTTGAAAGCTTTAAGGGAAGACCTTCATTAAGAGGGAGCTTCAAGGCAAGCTACTCTGTTCCCTTAGACAAGAGTGGGAACAGAAGGTCACCGCCATTGAGGAGGCGAATGACGTAGAGGAGCTCAACATGGAGGATCTCCTAGGCAATCTCATGGCCTACGAGATGAAGTTGAAGTAGAAGGACACTCCAAAACCAAAGCTGAGAAAGTCTCTCACCTTTAGAGCCACATCGGATAGAGAGGTAAGTTCTGATGACGAGGACTTTAAAGTTTTACTTAAAAAATTTTCCAAGTTTTGTAGGGATTCTAAGAGAGAAAAAAAAGAGAAGGAAAAAAAAGAGCAAGGTAGCCCAAGACATTGCTACCACTGCAACAGAAAAGGTCATCTTCGACCCGAGTGCCCTCTACTCAAGAAGGAGAAGAAGGAGGAGTATAAGAAGGCATTCCAAGCAACTTGGGGTGACTCGACCTCGAAGGTAGAAGAAGATCCTAAAAAGATGAATGAAACCGCTTGCATGGGTTTCATGGCCATCACAAGTGATAGCGACTCGGACAATGATGAGGTAAATTCTGAACTTCAAGATGCTTTTGATGAGTTATTTGAAATTAGTAAGTCACTTAAGGTAGTAAATAAAACATTAAAAAGAATCTTAGTTTTCTAAAAACTAAAAATGAAAGATTAGAGATAAAACTTAATGACCTAGAAAGTAGTTCTAGTTCTAATAATAATAATTTGTTGTTAGAAAATAAAGACCTTATCAATGAAAATAGTGAGTTGATTGAGGAAAATACTAGTTTAAAAATAGAAATTTCTGATTTAAAGACTAAAATATATGTTGTAGAAAAATAACTTACATGCTTAGAGAAGAATCTAATAAATTGATGAACAAATTAGATAACTTTTCCAACGATAAAGTTAGGCTTATCCCTATGTTTGAGAAAGGATCCCCTTCTAAGAGACCAACTAACAAATCTGGATCCAAGCTAACTTGGATACCGAAAGTTCAAGTAGAGTCTTATTTTGTAGGTTTTCAAGGAGGTTACAACATAAAAGATTGAACCTACAAACTCAAGAAATAACCTTTAGGCTTCTATCAAATGTCCGTAGAGGAACTTAGATGTTTGATAAGTGATTGTTATCCCTCGATTAAGCCAAAATCACTTCTCTTGACAGTTATAGCCGTTTGTGCCTTAGGAAATCCATTCTCGTAGTTAATTAGATTTCCAGACATCCATACCTAGTGCCAGACGTTCAATATGTCGTTTGACTGACTTACACTGGAACCCTATTTAGATCTGACTCAAGCCATAAGGAAACCTGTCTAGAATTAGACATCTGATTTAGTTTCTAGACGTTTTAAGAGTGATTTCCTGACATCTGATATTTTTTCCAAACATCTGATGACCCTATCAGAATCATTAATGATTTTGATTACAGCTTGATTTGCCTTTGGATGATCCCCAACAGCTACCTAACGCTTCCAAAGTCTTCCTAAGCCTTCTTAGGCCATCTATAAATAGGAGAGGCCCATTGCATTGTAAAGACACACCATGACACACCTTGAGAATCCATTTCCATATCTTTTGTGTCCAAGGAAACCAAGGAATCACCTAGAAGTGTTGTTGCTCTCCAAACTCTTGTTTACACTCTTGAGAGCTTCACCTTCGCTGCACACCCACTCTCCTACCGTCGATTATAAGAGCGTTGTTGTGCCATTGGGTGGATCATGCACCCGTGCCACTTGCCGGTGCACTTCGACCAAAGGGAAGATCCTTTACCTATAGTAGCTAGATTCAATTGTTTACTTTCTGGCTCTATAGGATTATTGTAGTTTATAATCTTTGGTTGAGTATTCACTTTGTGAATTCCCATCTCCTTCGAGAGACTAAATACTCCTCATGAAGAGGAGGGGTTTGAGGCACACTACCCTTGTATAAAATAGTGTTGTTGTATTGAGGTTGAGTCACCCTCGTTTTAAGTGATTCGGTTAGTGGATTTTGATCGAATTGGTTGATCAAAAAATCCTAACTCGAGAGGGTTAGGTGGTGGTTTCCACCCAGTTTGGGTTTTCACCTAAAAATGTCTTATGAAAATTGTGTGATTGTCATTTTTGTGAGATTATTTATTTTAATTCCTCACTTTATCTATTTTTCGCAAATCTCACCCCCTCTTGTAGGAATCAACAACTACTACAAACGTGATTTTTGATCAAACGTACACCTCCCTATGTTCCATCCGGAACTCCATTTGAGTTTCGGCAAAAATTATATGATCGTTCGGATTTTCTCGCAAATTACACTATGACGACGGGTTTTCAAAACTTGAATCTTTTTGAACAAATTTTTGATACAACAGAGGGTGTAGATAAGGGTTAAGGTTGGCACCAAAATTGGGTTCTAGAAGGGGGAAATCTTGGCGTGGGATTTATGGGTTGTGGAGATGGAGTATGGAGGTGGTTGTGTGATCCTATGGTGGCCATTAGTTGGTGCCTAAAAGAGGGATGCATAGGTGATGGATGTGGGGTGAAGAGGCATCAATGTTGGCGCCAAAGGAGAGGTCTTCTAGAAAGGGTTGTTGGCACCAAAGAAGGAAGGGTTAGGATAGGCTTTATGGGTATGTGGATGGTTTGGATTTAGGAGGGATTTTTGGTGCCAAATATGGGTGGTTATTGGGGGTAGTTGGCTTGGGTTTTTGGTGGCTTTTGGAGGTGGTGGTGAAAAGAGGTGTGGGGAAGGAGGTGGAGGTGTTTTTATGTGGAGCTAGTAGTTAAGTTGAGGTGGAGCTAGGTTAGGGTTTTAGGTAGGTGGTGGGTGGCCATGGAGGTGGAGCTGGTTTTGAGCTTAGCTAAGTTAAGCTAGCTTAGCTAGTAGTTGAGTAGAGGAGTAGGATGGAGCTAGGGTTTAGGGAAAAGGAGCTGAGGAAGAAATGTCTGGAGCTGAACTAGTGCTGGTAGATGCCGAAGGAAAATGCAGGGAGATGGTTTAGCGAGCTTAGCTTGCTAGTTCTTTGCTAGCTATTAAGCCAAGCTAAAGTGAGTGGGCTTCTGCTAAATTGTGCTAAGGTGAGCTGGGTTAACAGGCCACAGAGCGACCTAGGCATGCACGCCTAGGTTGCCCTATGGCCAGCCATCAACCTAGGCACCTTCACCGTGCCACAGCGAAGCTCCCCATCTGGTTTAATGAGGCCGACAGGCCATATTGAGTGAAGTGCAGGTCCGACCCTTGCCACCATTAGCGATAGCTTGAAGGAGCTCGCAAGCATCACTCCAAGCCGCATCAACCCAGCTGCTGCGCTCCAGGTGATGTGCGTTGAGTGTGCGAACACATCCAGATAGAGAGCAAGGCTTGCGAAGCATCCAACTACAGTAATTGAGTGAAGTCCTCCTACACGGGCGAAAGCGAAGCAGGTGGGACTTTTAGTCCCACCTCGGAAAGCTAGGAGTGTGCAGAGTGAGTTAAATTGAATTTGTATTTCTAGCTGTTTGCCTCAAGTGACACGGGGCGAGGTCCCTCACCCACGCACGAATGCCTTGTCCGCGACCTATGCCCCGCGGACCTGGCGTGACCAACCCGATTAACCTCGCACTCCTCGCGCATCACCCACGCCGATGCGCCTGGACCTGGGCACGCAAAACTCGACCCGTCTACCCAGCCTGGCTCTGGGAGAGCGAACCAAAGAGAGAAATAGAGAGAGAGTGTACGCAAGGAAGGGTAGGGGTAGGTTTTGTGCTTTGCTGTGTAGGAAAAGAAGGAAGGAAGAGGAAGGCACAGCCACAGCGAAAGAAGGAGAAGAAAGAGGAGCTAAGGCAAGGCAAGCTATGGAGCTAAGGCTGGAAGGAGAAGGAAGAGATGGTTGAAGCCAAGAAGGAAAAGAAGAGATGTAGCTGAAGAAGAAAGCCAAGGAAAAAGAAGGCAGGAGGAATCAAAGCAGAAGAAGAAGACAAGGAAAGAGGAAGCACTGTAGCTAAAGAAGTGTGGCTAAAGAAAAGGCTAAGGCAGGAAATCAAGGCAAAGAGGGAGGTAAAGGCAATGTTGATGGCAAAAGCTAAAGGAGAAGAAGAAGAAGGAAGATAAGGTAGAGAAGAACCAAAGAAGAAAGCAAGAAGAAGCCAAGAAGCCAAAGTTAGAGAGAGAAAGAAAAGAAGAAGAAGGAAGGAGAGGTCAAAGGAAGAAATAGCCGTCAGAGGAAGCTAAGAAAGTGAAGAACCATAGACGAAGAAAAGAGAAGAAACTGAAGAACAAAGTCAAAGAAAGAAGAGTCAAAACATTTTTATCCAAATCTTCTCAATTTCTCTTCTATTTTGCTACATTTTAATTCATAAACTCTTGCATTCTATTTTGAATTAGATTTTGAGTAGATTTAAGTGTTCAAATTACATTGTTGAGATTAGTGAATAAATTCCATTTGCTCCCTGTGTTTGACCTCGGATACTTAGGTTTTCGAGTAATAAAATTCTTATTTGTTATCAATGCTTGATCCTCTATACTACTACGCGATGCAACATCCTTTACTCATTTAAAAGCCCCAATCAAGCGTTATAACATTTTAGTGTCATTGCCAGGGACAAATTCGTTCAAGCGTCTGTTAACATTTTGGCATCATTGCCGTGGAGCAACGCGCAATTTATCACTAATCTCTACATTCTTTTTGACTATATTTGAACACTAATTTGCCCTAATTTGTTTTGTCATGATCTTGCAAGGTGTTTCAAGAGATCTCCCGCAAAAGTCAACCACTTGAGGGTAGGTAATCTCTCTTCCCTAAATCCCCTCCTAATCCTGGGAAGAAAAAAAGAGCACTTAAATTAGGAATCAATTGCCTTCTTTCTATAGTAATTATCATCTTTAAGGGAAAAGTTTCCTGATTTTGTGAAAATTTTTCAAAAACTTATTAAAGTAGAAGCGATTTTTTAGAGCCAACCCCACAATTTCTTGTGCCTAGTAGAAATCACGCTTAATTTCTAAATCTCCGCAGACTACACATCTTGTTTTGAAGTCCAAAGAGAACGTTTGTTAAAATAAAAGAGGATTGGAAATAGAACCAAAATAGTGTTTCAACAGTAGGGTTTTTGGAGTGCTAGTCCCACATGCTTCCATAAAAAGAAAATAAACCCAACTCGCATTAGTGTGCTACTCAAGCCGTTGATTGAAGAGATCTAAACAAGACAAATCCTAAAAATTGAGCTCTAAAAGCACTTGAATCTTAAAATCTTGGACCTATTAACCTGGGAGTCAAATCAGGGCGATTTCTAGGTCTTGACCAAGAATCATTCTGCCATCTTTAGGGTAGGTTAGCTAAGGTTGATCTTTTGGGTCAACCAACCTCCAAAGTAGGTCACAAAACCAAAACATCTAAAGTTTAAGTGAAAGCCCTAAAGCACCTTTGATCTTAAAAGTGGTAGACTTAAGAGGTCAAGGTCCCCATTTTGGTCTACCTGGAATCTCAGTGACAAGAGAGGTCGGGTGGAAGAAATCCTGTAACCCAAGGGTATGCTCTACGGTGTAGGGGTCTTTGTGGGACTCTCCCTCTCTAGCTGCCTAGGTAATTCTCTGGTGGACAACTTTCTTATCCAGGGGTATCATCCACCCCAAACATCCATAGCCATCCAAACTCCTTTGGGTTTCTCGATTGGGTCAAAAACATCCAGTTCCTCATCCCTTCTCTTTAGAGTACACACATACATTTTCAGTGGGACTCTTTATTCAGATTTAATCGCTTCACAACTTGATTCTACATCTTGATTCGAATTCTGATTCTACATCTGGATTCCACCATTTGATCCAAACATGCAACTGAACTACTTAGGATTACCATTCAAGAAACCTTAATCCTGAAGAACCATGAAAGATAGAATGATTGAGGATGCCCTTGAATTCTATTGAAAAGAATACAAAACCTCAACAATAGTAGAAGACATTCAAGTTAGTGTACCAACAACCACAACTTTCATCATAACCTGTGCCCAAGTGTTATTGGCAAAAGCCACAAAAGGATCAACCCGAGACATGCTTATAACAGGATACATTGAGATAGAAAAATTACACAATTTTGAATACCTCCAATGCATGACAAATCCTGTACTTTGGGAACAACATCAAGATGATCTTGAAGAACGGGAGGAAATGATGAGATTATTAAAATAAATTATCAACCAGAAATACCTGTATATACCACAAACAGAGGATGAACCATCTTGGAACAATATCGAGGATCAATCCGATTTCCCAAATCTCGGGTGTGAGGCACAAAGTGGTCGTGAATTCCTAACCCAGATAGAATACGACATGCCTGATATTGAATTAGGTTGGGAAATTGCATAACACAATGTTGAGCCAACCCTAGATCATGAATCACCAAGCTTAGAATTCCAAGACTCCTACAATAATGAGATTAGAACTGAACCTCTCGAGGGTGTAAATCCCGCCCCTTATTCTGATAAGGTGACCCTCGAAGGTAAATCGAACCTAGATTCTAATGATTCAACCCACATCCTAAACCTAGAATTAGGATCTGAAACATCTTTGGAAGATTATGAGGCCCCTTATGAAGAAGATCAAATTTTCAATGAAGAATATGATTTTAGGCCTCTATTTGATGAATATCCCTCTCCAACATCCTCAGGAAATCAGATCGATTTTTCGGAAGCCATGCCAATTTACTATATAGAAACCAAGTTGGACGAGTGGGGTTTCAATTGGGTTTGTCCTACCAGCTTAGAACTTAAGCCTAGTAAGAACACAGTTTTAAGCTTAGAATTAACATATAGGCTAAACTCCAATCAGGCTGCTGAATCTACATCATATGATTTATTCTATGGTGGAACTCATGATCTTGAATCTTATTCAAAACTTGATTTTCGCAAACTCTCCGACGATTTCGAATCTGACCATAATATCAGAGAGAATCTGCTTCTTGATTATAACAAGCCAATCTACTACCTCAGCTCACATGACTCATTCTCTGACTCCGATTATGAGGTCTCGATTTCCGAGATCATTGATTTCAGTTGAGGTTCCAGTGACACAAAATAATTTCTTTTCGATCCTCAGGAACCAAAACTAGAAAATGCCAAGAGTGATTACAACCCAGAGGACTCTCTACATGAGACCACTTGTCATTCCTTTCTAGAAGAGCCCTCATACGCAATTCTCATTGAAGCCACCTCTTCCGCACATACAAAACCGATCAAAACCCGTTTTCAACCCCGACCCGCAACCGAACTCAATTTCTATTTTGATTCACCTCTCACTACGCCGTTTGCAGATGATTCAATTCCACATCTATACTGGGTATCAAACATTGAATACACTGAAGAATATGCTCCATCATTCTCTATTCACCCCAGTAGGGTTTCCACATTATTCACTGATCATTTTTCAGATCCCTACTCTGACTGGGCTGATTCGACTCAGCCAAAACCCGAGTTTACACTTCCACATCCATCCGAGCTCTATTGCATTTGGTGGGTTCCACATCTATTGATCTACATCTATCAACCCACCATACTGATTGGGTTTGGGCTACATCATCAGCCCTCTAATCTGAACAAGCACCTGGTTGGACCAACTAGGCTCTTAATCAAGGTACTTGTTTTACAAAACTCTACTGATCTGACCACTCCCTCTCCATACCATTTTTCTCTCGGTTGAAGGCATTGAATTTAGCGGTTAACGGTGGGCAACCCGTTATTCCAAAAGCTCAAGATCCGTCTGATTATTCGTCTGTACTCCATGTCTATTGCACCCTAAGTTTAGCCTTAGACCAGTCGATCCCACCTCTGGTACACGTACCAGAGCTTGAAATCATCCGCAATAGTCATTCTCAACCCTTTCACCCACCTGATGTATCCTGTTCTAAGTTCCTGAACCCAACATTATTTCACACCCTCCATTCACAATGAGGACAATGCAACACTTAGGCATGGGGGGTGGTAAAGTGAATACATACAAAACCAAGAAAAGTTAGAAGGATTCTCACAAAAAAATTCACATATGTCAAAAATGCCAAAAAAATAGAAAATTATGAAAAGGAACAAAAAAATGGAGGAGGGAGGAAATTTTGTAAGCCATACAAATCATGAGAAGAAAAGAGCAAAAAGAAAAAAAGGAGCACAAAATAAAAAAAGAAAAAGAGAGTCATTAATAAGAGATTAAGGAATTAACTGAAGTTCTAGACCACATCAAGGAAAAAGAGAATTAAAGAAAAAAAGTGCTAATGAGACACAAAAATCGATTGGTAGGAACACTGATCTTAGGCCTTTTAGGCTAGACTCTTTGGCTTAAAAATTCAAGTATTCGCTAAGATCAAGATAATCCTCAAGTGGTTGGGGAAAATGCGAAGCTTAAGTAATAGGTCCAAGGCTTAGGGAGTATTCGACCTCGTTAACTGACCTTCGATTTACTGGAGTCAGTAACCTAAGCACCCCAATCCACACACAGTCTGGTTTAGTGTGCATAACTATCAAAATCACGCAAAAGCATTTAAATGTTCTGAAAAGTTGCCTAGATAGGAGTGGCCGATCAACACAAATTGATTTGAACGAGTTCCCGGCACGGAGAGGCGGGAAATTTCCCTTGAAGATGTGTAACAACATATCGTCTCCTCGGTGCGTGTCTCTTAGGATATTTACATATCCTACCAGGGGCATGTAAGCACCCTGCTGGTTCAAAAACCATGAACAGCATTATCACGACATGTCGATTGCCAGGGTCAAAATTCGGCCATGGAACGCCATGGGTGGGATTATCTTGAAATCTCGAAAATCAGGGTTCTGGGGGTTGCCATGGGAGGTGCTATCAAGAAGCATCGATTGCCAAGGACCTTTGAGGATTGATGATGTGGACGAGGAATCCGATACAAACCGTGTTGAGAAGCCAATCCGAATCTAGAAATAAAATGAAAAGAGAGAGAAAACTCTCTAAACAAATAAATCCTCTATCTCTCTCTTATAAAAACACATTGCAAATTGAACCAAGGCTAAAATATGTCTCAAGGACGGGTGCTTTAGCCGCAAAGTCTAACGAACCCTAGGATAGTTCCTGTAGACCTTAAAAACCTTTGCGAAGGATCGAGGCCAAAAGCTGGACAGGTCTGGATCTTGGTTGATACTTGAGTACCTCTAGGCCTTTGGTCGGCATTCTAACCTAATCAAAAGGAAAAGAAAAGCACTTACCATAACTAATGAAAGAAACTCATGGTCTAAAACAGAAGTTAAAACCTTGAAATTTTGCTAAGGGACTAGCAAAATCTAGGCATGCGAGTATGATGAGAACCTCATCATGAGCCCTAACTAGCTCATTTTTACCCAAGAAAGAGAATAAAAAGCTCCTACACAACCTAAAGAAAGGCATAATTCAAGGAAGAACTACTCTGAGAAGAAAACTTGAAATAAAGGGTAAAACTGCAATTTTACCATTGCAGTACATCAACAGGATTTCTCATATGATAAACATAGGTCAAATGGTCTGAATAAGATAAAAAGTGAGTTGGTTCAATCAGAAATGGGTCATTATGAAATCTAAGAATTAAATGGCATCTTGTAACCCTAAAACAGACTCACTTAATTCAACAAGGTTTTGGTCAGGATAAAAATCTAATAAACCCTCTAAAATTCATGGAAAAATATCCCCTATGGCTTAGAACCTTCAAAATGGCCTTTGGAACCTATTTTGACCTTGATTGGGGTCCTAGCTTATTATTTGACCTAATTTGGGTTTTTACGCAAAATGTCTAGTTAGACGTGGTAAAACCTAAAATCTAACTTCACCATTGGATTTTTTAGGTCAAAATTAGGTTTATACCAAAATTTAGACCTAAGAGGAGATCATATTGACCTACTTTGCAAAATAGTCCACCCAATTACATTTTGACCCCTATCTTTTGAAACCATTGCGTAGACCCCCCTAACTTCCTCACCACCCTTACAATTAGGTCCCTCTACCATTAAAGTGGAGGAATCCTACTCCGGCGAGGATCCAAGGAGGATTGCTCCTTGATTCCTTAGAGATCTCCTCTTAGATTTGGAATGGAGATTCTTTGAGGAATTCCCTTCCATCTGAGTGCAATTCTCTGATCTGATTTGTAGCCAATCTCTCGTGAGAATGCATCAGTGATGTGGGTATCTTCAACATTCCATCCCCGGCGAGGACTCGTGCGCTTGGAAGATTGTCTTCCAAGCACAAGAGACCCTGCCATTGCCTATAAAAGCACCACCACCTCCAGCCGCTCCCATTCAGCTTGACTTGGTCGGAAAACCACCTCCAATTCTTCCCTTCTCCTCCATCCTGGTGTCCAGTAGGCTCCAGCGACCTATCTCCTCCTTCTTGTCAGTCTTCCACATTGGCAGTGGCAGAGACATCTTCGTCTCCTTCCTCCGCATCGCACAATACCTGCACGTGCGCCTCCAGCCCTGTCGTCGTCGCCGTTCTCCCTCCTCCGGAAGTCTTCTTCTCTGGTGGCGGTAGGTACGGCCAGCCGCTCTCCTACCCCCCTTCGTCAATTAAGCTAGGTCAGAATGTTCCTCTTTCTCCCCTCTTTATTTCCCCTATTTTTATTTCTACTTTCGAACCCTTGACATCGCAGTCCACCACCATCGTTCCCACCTCTGACCGACCACTAGCGAGGCGCTTCCATCGCTCCACACCACACGCCTCGCCACCGACCTCAGAACCTCTGCCATCACTCACTAATCACATTCCACCCCTTCACCAACTGCCAACACCTCCATACTCATCCACCAACCAAACCCACCTTCACAGCCACAGAGCGACCTAGGCATACACGCCTAGGCTGCCTTGCGGCCAGCCATCCACCTAGGAACCTTCGCCGTGCCACGGTGAAGCTCCCCATCTGGTTTAATGACGCTGACTTGCCATATTGAGTGAAGTGCAGGTCCGACCCTTGCTGCCATTAGCGACAGCTTGAAGGAGCTCAAAAGCATCGCTCCAGGCCGCATCAACCCTAGTGTTGTGCTCCAGGTGACGTGCGTTGAGTGCGCGAACACATCCAGACAAAGAGCAAGCCTTGCGAAGCATCCAGCTGTGGCAATTGAGTGAAGTCCTACGTTGGAGCAAGCGAAGCGAGTGGGATTTTTAGTCCCACCTCAGAAAGCCAGGACTACGTAGAGTGAGTTAAATTGAATTTGTGTTTCTAGCTGTTCGCCTCAAGTGACACGGGGTGAGGTTCCTCACCTACGCATGCACGCCTCATCTGCAACCTATGCCCCATGGACCTAGCGTGACCGACCTAATTAGCCTCGCACCCCTCACGCACCACCCACACCGGTGCGCCTGGACCTGGGCAAGCGAAACCCGACCCGACTACCCACCCTACCTCTGGGAGAGCGAACCAAAGGGAGAAATAGAGAGAGTGTACGCAGGGAAGGGTAGGGGTAGGTTTTGCACTTCACTGTGCAGGAAAAGAAGGAAGAGGAATGTGCAGCCGCAGCGAAAGACGGAGAAGAAAGAGGAGCTAAGGCATGGCAAGCTGAGAAGCTAAGGTAGGAAGGAGAAGGAAGAGAAGGATGAAGCCAGTGAGGAAAAGAAGAGGCATTGCTGAAGAAGAAAGCCAAGCAAGAAGAAGGCAGGAGGATTCAAGGTAGAAGAAGAAGACAAGGAAAGAGGAAGCATTCTAGCCAAAGAAGTGCAGCTAAAGAAAAGGCTAAGGTAAGAAATCAAGGCAAAGCAAGAGGCAAAGGCAAAGTTGAAGGCAGAAGCTAAAGGAAATGAAGAAGAAGAAGAAAGAAGCTAAGGCAGAGAAGAACCAAAGAAGAAAGGAAGAAGAAGCCAAGAAGCCAAAGTCAGAGAGAGAAGGAAAAGAAGAAGGAAGGAGAGATCAAAGGAAGAAAGAGTCATCAGAGGAAGCTAAGAAAGAGAAGAACCAAACAAGAAGAAGAAAAGATAAAAAGCTAAAGAACAAAGTCAAAGAAAGAAGAGTCAAAACATTTTTATCCAAATCTTCTCAATTTCTCTTCTATTTTGTTACATTTTAATTCAGAAACTCTTGCATTCTATTTTGAATTAGATTTTGTGTAGATTTAAGTGTTCAAATTACATTATTGAGATTAGTGAATTGATTGCGAAATATGCGTGATTTGTAAAAGTGGGTTTTTAACGTCGTTGTAACACGCGAATCCACTTTCGCTTTTAAATTTATATCCTAGATAGGGGAGTATCTAGGGTCATCCAAGGAGGCAAAAATTGCAAAATTAATCCTCTTGCTTACAGATAGATCTCAACTTTCTTTTTGATATTTTTCAATATGTAATTTTTTTCTATTTTGAAAAGACGAGGGCAAACTGCAGATTGTAGCTAAAAGAACTAACACCTACAAATGATTAACTAAAATCTAAAAGATAGAAATATCTTCTTCCTAAGCTCACTCTAGGCAAGTGGAGGCCTAGGGTAATTAGGAAGAAGAGGTGAAACAAGTGCTAGAACCAAAACAAACAACTGCAATAAAAAGCTAAAAGAAGGCAATTTTGATTGAGTAGAATGAGTGTTCTATTCAAGGACAAGTAGAGGAATGCTTCTACTAGAATTAAACAATCTAAAAGCAAGAAAAGAAACACAAATCCTCTTGTAACAATGGTGAAGAAGGTTGTCTTCTTTCTCCAAGCCTAGCTGCTCCTTGGCTTCAAAAGAGGGCTTCCTTCTCCTCCTTCCTTGAGAGCTCCTCCAAGGTGGAAGCTACCACCTTTAATGCTCTCTCCAAAGGGGTGGGCGTGCACCACCCTCAAAAACTCCTCCAAGGTGGCGTGACCACCTTCAAGATCTCCTCCAAGATCTTCCTTTCCTGGCTTCTCCTTTGGCTGGCGTGACCCAAGAGAGAAGGGAAGAGGGGAAGGCACCAAGGGGACAGAATATCCCCTTAATCTTCTTCTTCTTCTTCTCTCTTGGATGTGGGCTTCTTGGTGGAATATGAGAGTGAAATTGCTAGCCAAGGATGATTTGAATGGTGGTGGGTAGTGGTCTTTTTATATGGTAGGATGGGGGGTTAAGGTGCCCCTTGAAATGGAGGGCTAGGATGGAAGAATGGAGGTGGTTGGTGATCCTATGGCTAAGGAGAGTTGGCGCCAACTCAAGGGGTGTTAAAGGGGGTAGTTATGGTGGTGTTGGTGTCTTTTGGTGGTGGAGAGACACCACCATGTTGGCGCCAACATGGGGTCTTCCAGAAGGGGGGTTAGGTGGATGGTGGAGATGGGTTCAAGGGGGACTGTGTGGTGGAGATGAGGGGAGATTTTGGAGGGAAAAGTGGTGCCATTAAGGGGTGGTTATGGGTAGTTTTTGGCGCCACTTTTAGGTGTCTCTTGGAGGTGGTGGGTAGGTTAGGTTGGTGCCAAGTAGGTTAGCTTATGTGGAGCTTAGGTGGAGCTAGTTGGGTGGAGTTGGTAGGTGGGTTTTTGGGGTGGTACAAGCCAAGGAAGTTGGAGCATAGCTAAGCTAAGATAAGCTAAGCTAAGCTAGCTTAGCTAATGGAGGAGTAGAGGAGAAGGTAATGGAGCTAGGGTTTGGAGGAAGGAGCTGAGGAGGAGAAATCTGGAGCTGGAGCTGGCTACTGCTGAAGAGGCTGGCATGGGGCCACTCTAGCTGGCTTAGCTTGCTAGTTCTTTGCTAGTTGTTAAGCCAAGCTAAAGTGAGCTAGCTTCTACCAAAATGAGCTGAGGTGAGCTAGGTCTGGTGCTCCCGGGGAGAATCAAGCTGGTTGAGGCAGCTAAGGTAGCTTAGCTCAACTGAGTTGAGCTAAGCTGAGTCCCCGGGAGCTGGACTTGAGCTTCCTGAGCTAGGATTAGTTCTTCTTCAGCTGGCTGGAGCTGAGTGGAGCTGGATGTAGCTGGATCTGAGCTAGGGTGAACTCCTGTCAACTTAGCTGAGCTAGCTAGAGCTCCCTGTGGACTAGTGGGAGCTGAGATGAGCTAGACTCAGCTAAGTTGAGTTGGATCTGAGCTGACTTGAGCTAGGGTGAGCTAAGGTGAACTCTCTTGAGCTGCCATCCAGCTGAGATTAGCTGAATGGAGCTGGGATGAGCTAGCCCTAGTTCAAGTAAGCTAGTTTCCAACTGCGGTGAGTTGGATCAAGCTGAGGTGAGCTAGATTAGGCTGAGTTCCAGCTAGTCTGGGCTTCTCCTTCACCATTTGCCTTCTTGAGTGCTAGGGTTTTAGGGATCTATATATCTGTACATCCCTAACACTCACAAAAACATATTAAAAGGACAATAAAAAATGCAATGCATGCCTAACCTATTTTATGCCTAAATGCAGCCCAAAAACCCATTTGTAGAGTAAAATCCTAAGAGCTAGGTTTGTTTTAATGCATAAGAATGATGGTAAACTGGCATTTATCACACCCCTATGCTTATCTTTTGCTAGTCTCTTAGCAAAACTTAAAACAGAATTTTTGGGAAATCTAATTTTTTCGACTTTGAGGAGAAAAAGAGATTAATGGACCTTGGTAGATTAAAACACTGGAGGTACGGGATTTGTTGAAGATAAACATCAGTATTTATTTTTGGATCCAACCATTAGACCGAACGGGATCAATATATCTTCCAGAAAATTCACAAATTAACCCCTTGTTAATTCAGATGACTTGAAATATTTGTTTTTAGGATTTGTCTGGCTCGTGAATCTGATTCGCAACTTGCAAAATCCTTTAAAACCTTATGTCTGTGCTTGTGAAAAGCCAACATTTATAAGGACGTGTTATTATTATTATTATATATATATTTTTTTTTATTTTTATTTTTTATTTTTCTCCCCCATGCTTACTTTTAGCTTAGTCTTACAACAGATGTGTCTGGATCATCATTCCCGTTACCATTCCTCGAGGGGGCTCTGGCACCAGTACTTTGGGATAGCACTGTCCATGGCACCACCCAGGAGCTCACAACCCCAAAACACGATGCGGTGAAAAGGGGCGCTCCAAGCAAACTCAAGCTCTTGCTTCGGCGCTATAGGTAGAGAACCGTCCAAGACACTTGAGCTGCTAAAATGCGCTTTAATGCTCCGTCTAAAGATATGAAATATAGATATAGAGCAGCGCCAAGGTGGTAACATGTTGACATCGCGTCCTCAAAGAAGGTATTTTCCTTCTTCTCGACGGTGGAAACTCAAACCAATGATCTGCTTCAGACTTTTACTAAATCCAAACACGGGTGTTTTTCAAAAAATTTTTAATTATTTTTAAGTGTTGGCTTGTGTGTGAAAATAGACATAAGAAGTTTCTTAAGATACGCAAGTTTTTGAATCAGAAACTAAGTCAAATACTTTCCGTATTACAAAATAGGATCAAGTCACCTGAACTATCATGAGTTCAGGTGGAATTTTAGAGAAGGATATCTGATCTAGTCTAAAATAGACCCTGGAATTCTAATGATCAGATCTATATCCTTATCCCTAGTTTGTTAAAGATTAAATCCCATTATACCAAAAGTGAATTTTTCGACCTTAGTCCCGATTTCAAAATTTTTCCGCAAAAAGTTTTCAACATTTTTATTTTTATTTTTATTTATTTATTTTTTTTGGGTATGCAAGCAGGAAATAAAGAAAATTGTATGTTTTTAGGTTTTGAACATCCTAAATCGATCGTAAAAATTTAAAAACATCCCCCCATGCTTAAGAAATGCCATGTCCTCATGCATTAAGAGGGAAAAGGGATCACCTTAGTGAAGAACAGTCGGGTTAAGGATGAACAAAACCTGGAAGAAGAAAAAAAAAAAAAGGAAAGCAAGAAAAAAAATTGATGGGTTACCTCCCATCCAGTGTTATCTTTTACGCCATTCAGTCGGGCTTGATGTGCACTAATGATCAAGGGTGGCTGGCTTAGTAAAATTAAAAGATTCAGATGGAATTCTAGGGGTATGGTCAAAATAGAGCTTTAAACACTGGCCATTGACTTGAAATGTCGAATTAGTTTTTAGATCAAAAAGGTCAATAGCGTCGTATGGATATGTTTTATGGACAATAAATGGGCCGGTCCATTTAGATTTTAATTTGCCAGGAAAAAGATGTAATCTTGCATCGAAAAGCCAAACACGTTGATTAACGTCAAAGTGTTTCCGAACAATATATTTATCATGAAATTTCTTTGTTCAGTCTTTATAAATCCTCGCATTTTCATAGGAAAAATTACGTAATTCTTCCAATTCAGTTAATTGTAATTTTCTATGGTTACCGGCGTCAGATAAATCCATATTGAGTTGTTTTATTGCCCAAAAGGCCCTATGTTCTAATTCTACTGGGAGATGGCTTGCCTTCCCAAAAATCAGACGGAAGGGAGACATGCCAAGTGGAGTTTTAAAAGCGGTACGGTAGGCCCATAAAGCGTCGTCCAATTTGGTGGACCAATCTTTACGGTCGAGCCTAACAGTCTTTTGTAAAATATTTTTAATTTCCCGGTTAGAAACTTCAGCCTAGCCATTAGTTTGGGGGTGATATGGTGTGGAAATTTTATGATTAACCCTGTATTTAGAAAGGAGGTGACGGAATTGTGAATGGGTGAAATGTGAGCCTCCGTCACTGATAATGGCTTTTGGTATGCCGAATCTTGAGAAAATATTTTTCTTAAGAAATTCGACAACCACACGGTGATCACTAGTGTGGGTGGGTATTGCTTCTATCCATTTAGAAACATAGTCGACTGCAACTAATATATACAAATACCCACCAGAGTTGATGAACGGTCCCATGAAGTCGATGCCCCAAACATTGAAAATTTCAACTTCTAAAATAGGATTAAGGGGCATCATATCCTTTCGAGTCATGTTCCTGATGCTCTGGCAACGCACACAGGACCGAACGAAGTCATGAGCATCTTTGTGCAAGCTGGGCCAATAAAATCCCGCATTAAGGATTTTAGCTGCAGTTTTCTTGCCCGAAAAATGTCTGCCATAGGCCATTGAGTGACAATGTGTTAAGATATCATGGATTTCATAATCGGGGACACATCGTCGAATGACCTGATCGGCACAAATGCGGAAAAGGTCGGGCTCCTCCCAAAAATAATATTTAATATCAGCAAAGAACTATCCCGTTTTGTTTTTAGCCAATCTGTGGGGATTTGTTCTGTTGCTAAGTAGTTTGCTATGGGCGCAAACCAAGGGAGGGTTGTAGCAGCTAAAATACTTTCATCAGGGAACTGATCTGGCGGGGTCATTATGTCATTCGTCATAAGACGAGAGAGATGGTCGGCCACTACATTGTGCAATCCCGCCTTATCCTTGATTTCCAGGTCAAATTCTTGGAGCAGCAGAATCCAACGGATAAGGCAGGGTTTCGCATCTTTCTTTGTGAGCAAATATTTAATTGCTGAGTGGTTTGTATAAACAGTGACACGTGACCCCAATAGATAAGATCTAAATTTTTCTAAGGCAAATACAATGGCAAGAAGTTCCTTTTCGGTAACCGTGTAATTCCGTTGTGCATCATCAAGGGTTTTGCTAGCATAATAGATCACAACGGGCTTCTTGCCAATTCTTTGCCCTAGAACGGCCCTTACAGCAAAATCTGAGGCATCTGTCATTAATTCAAAGGGACTATTCCAATCAGGTCCCTGCAATATTGGCGCCTCAGTAACCTCTTTCTTCAACCTCAAAAAACTCTCCAGGCACTTATTATTAAAATCAAATGGCTGGTCTTTAGTAAGAAGCTGACTTAACGGCTTGGAGATTTGGGAAAAGTTTTGTATGAATCGACGGTAGAAACCCACATGACCCAAAAAGGATCTGATTTGTTTGACAGTAGTGGGCGGTGGGAGCTTAGATATAGCATCTATTTTTGCTTTATCTACCGCGATTCCTTGTTTAGAAATAACATGGCCCAAGACAATACTTTCTTGGACCATGAAATGACTTTTTTCCCAGCTGAGGACCAGATTAACTTCTATGCACTTTTGGAGGGTTCTTTCAAGATTTTTGAGGCAATGGTCAAAAGAATCCCCAAAAATAGAGAAGTCATCCATAAAAACTTCTAAACGTTCACCTACCAGGTCTGAAAAAATTACAAGCATGCACCTTTGAAAAGTCGCAGGAGCGTTGCAAAGACCGAAGGGTATTCTTCGGAAAGCAAAGGTTCCGAAGGGGCAGGTGAAAGTTGTTTTGTCCTGGTCCTCAGGATGAACCGCCACTTGATTATAGCCAGAATAACCGTCCAAAAAATAGTAAAATTCCTGTCCAGCTAACCGCTCCAAGATTTGATCAATAAAAGGGAGCGGGAAATGATCCTTCTTGGTGGCGATGTTTAATTTTCGGTAATCTATACACACGCGCCAAGAAGAAGTGGTTCGAGTGGCTATATTTTCCCCGTTTTCATTGGTGACAACTGTTAGTCCAGCCTTTTTGGAGACAACTTGAGTTGGACTAACCCAGGAGCTGTCAGAAAAGGGGCAGATGATATCAGCATCCAGCCACTTAATAATCTCCTTTTTTACCACCTCCTGCATACTAGGATTCAAGCGCCTTTGTGGTTGGCGGGAGGGGCGAGAATCGTCCTCTAAATATATACGATGCGTACAATAGGACGGATGAATGCCTTTAAGATCAGAAAGGGTCCAGCCAATAGCTTTTCGATATTTACTCAAAACCTGGAGAAGTTTGTGCTCTTGTGCCCCGGTGAGTCCAGAATTTATAATCAGGGGCAGGGTCTGATTTGGACCCAGGAAGACATATTTAAGGGAATCGGTCAAAGGTTTTAATTCCAATTGTAGGCCTGGTTCCGAAAGAGTTTCCGCTTTGTGGGTTAAAGGTGAGGTGAGAGTGAAAGGGTCAGCTGGAATGTTAGCTGGTCGTGTGGTTGAGGTGGAAGGGTGAGAAAAAGTAAATTGTTCAGGAACCATATTTACAGCAAAACAGGAACCTAATTGGGAAATCTGCAATGTTTCCTCCACAATGTTTTCTATTTCTGAATCCAAATCATCAAAGAAATCTGGTTCCTAGAACCGCCTAGAGGCTTGAAAAGTGTCTAGGGTTACAGATTCACCGCCACACATGATCTTCATCTTTCCAGAATCACAATCAATATTGGCACGGGCGGTGGCTAAGAATGGTCTTCGAAGAATAATGGGGGCAAATTTAAGTGCTTCAGGTACCTGAATGTCCAGGACTAAAAAGTCTACTGTGAATAGACAATCTTTGACCCGGACAAGAACATCTTCAACAATTCCCCTTGGTTTAATCGTAGATCGGTTGGCTAATTGGAGAGTAACCTCAACAGGCTTCAATTCACCGATCTTAAATTCCTCAAAAATAACTGTAGGGATAAGATTAATTGAGAAACCAAGATCCAACAGAGCGCTATCAAATGAAGTATCATTAATGATAACTTGGATTAGGGGGGCGCCGGGATCTTTTCTCTTAAGAGGCAGTCGGCTCTACACAACTGAGCTGACTGTCTCTGGAAGAATTACCTTTCCTAAATTCTTGGGCTGCCTTTTTGGAGTACATAAATCTTTTAGGAATTTTGCATAGGCAGGGATATACTTAATGGCATCTAGGATAGGGATATTAATTTCTACTTTCCCAAATAAATCCATTAATTCCTTCTCAGTGGGCTCGGATTTTGTCTTTTTCTTTTTAGAAGAGTGGAGGGCTTGTGGAAATGGGGCAGGGTTGCCCTGTTTTGTATGAATTGGTTCCTGAACAATAGGAGGGGAAGAGTTAATCTGTGTGTCATTAGAACGGGTTTCTTTAACAGGCAGGGTATTGTGAGTGGTTTTCCCATTCCTCAAGGTAACTGCATTTGCAGTCTGGTTGTTTCTAGGATGAGGATGGGGGGCCTGGCTGTTATTGAAACCCAGCGGATGCTGAGGTGCTGGCTGAATAGGTTGACTGTGATATCCACCTTGAAATTGATTCCTTTGATTGTTTGGGTTGGGCATGGGTTGGGATGGTAAATTCCCAATAGGTCGATGATCAGGAGTAACCTTAACTTGGTGTTGTAAATTGGTAATCATACGGGTTACTTCTGTCATTTGAGTCTGCATTCCTTGCAGAGTTTTCATGACCTGATTATTAATATCATCTTGGGATGGTCCAGGTTGATACAAAGGTTGCCCATAATTCCCAAAATAGTTTTGTTTGGGAAAAGGAATCAGATTCGGGTTTTTCCAGGAGTGATTCGGGTTAGTCCTCCAATTTTGATTGGAAGTGTTGGAGGGGTTTCTAAATTGCTCCTGGAGAGCATAAATATTTTCCGAGGTGGAATCAAAAATATTTTGGTCAAAATTCCCGATTAAATCTTGCGGGAAATCAGCCAGGATTTGCTGGCCAGTAGATGTGGCATCGGTATTGTGTAGATTTTCTCTTTGGAGAATGTGTGGGGGGTTAGTGTGTGGAGAGTGGACGTGTGGAGCTTGTTTGTTTGTGAGCTTGTCTTCCATCTTCTTTTGGTGAATTTGCATCTAGTCCAGTTGTTGAGCTAACATATATAAATCATCTTGTGTGACTGGAATAGAGGTGGTTTTGGAGTCAATTTCATGGACTCTGTGTCTGGTGTTTTGTGATCTGCCAAAAGTGTCCATTGAAGTCATGTTAAATGAGTTTTCACTCATTTCTTCAAAGAGAAGATAGGCACTTTCGGCGTCTTTGTTAAGAAAATTGCCCCCACATGAGGCATCCACAAATCGTTTTAATTGATCTTCTAATCCGTGATAGAAGATCTGCACTAGCTGCCATTGTGGAATTTCATGGTGGGGACAACTTCTTAGAAGTTCCTGAAACCTTCCCAAGCTTCCTGGAGGGGTTCACCAATTTTTTGTTGAAAGGTTGTTATAGATCTTCTTAATGCATTTGTTCGACCGATCAGAAAATTTTTTTTAAGAAAAGCACTTTTAATTGAAGCCAGGTGGTAATAGGACGCCCAACTGTTCTAAACCAATGTGATGCTTTGTCTTTAAGAGAGAGAGGAAAGAGTCTCATTAACAACATGTCTTCCTGCACATTGCGGGAACGAGTGGTTTGAGCGAGGACAGTTAATTCCTCGAGATGACAAAAAGGGTCCTCTCTTGGAAGACCATGAAAATGCTTGATAAGGTTTAGAATGGCGGGTTTGATTTCGAAATCCCCTTGTGGTATGACCACCCCTGGTCTTTCCTCATAATTGGAAGGATCATAGAAATCCTTAAGAGGAACAACAGGCTGTTGGCGGGGTGGTGGATTTTGTCCTTGATTAGCTAGGTTCGTGACAGTCCTAGCTAGATCTTCTTGATTTTGTTGTAGTCGAGCCAAATGGTCGACCATTAATGCAAAGGGATTTGTATTATGGGTTATAATTGGAGGGCCACCTGGCCCTGCTGGTATTTCTGGTTGCTCCAAGTTGGGAAGGTGAGGGAGGGTGGAGTCAACTTGTGGGTCGGCTGACGGGTTAGAAGTGGAAGCAGAATTTTTTTGACGGCTTCCTGGGTTTTCCATTTTTTTAGAAGACGAGAGGGAAGAAAACAATGATTTCTTACTGTGGGGGGCGAAATTAGATGGTCCCTCGAGGTGTGGCTTTTGGGACCGTCGCCTGTGCATGCACTACTTGGAAGATTTGGAGGGGAGGAGAGGCGATAGAGATGAGAGAAAGTGTGCAAATCAAACAAACAAAACTAGACCTAACTTAAATGTGACTCCCTAATAACCTAAGACTTGGTCTATATAGGAAATAATTAGTCAATAGTGAATACCCGCTCTATCAACAAATCTAGCCAAGTTGCTTAAGGGGAGGTTTGGGCCCAAACGTTTCCCAGGGAAGACCCCAGGTGCTTGTACAAACCCACGCCTGGTCATTTGACACAGCCCCTTAGCCTGAACACCAGATACAGATGACAGAATTGGTATTAACTAAAGAGAACTTAAGACCTAAATAGCAAGCCTAAGTTGGTAAAGCCTTAGGGGTCAAGTTGCTACAATTTTAATTAGGCCTAGGATGCTATATTGCACACGGAATGTGGAGGGCGTTTATTGGGTTGTTGCCCTATTATTTGAATTTTTTGTGTGTGTGCAGGAATTGGAGAGTGGCTCCAATGGAAATCAAGTTGTCACACAATTTTCTTGTATTTATGTCTTTTAGGATTCAATTTAATCAAATGTGTTTTAGGGTTTTTCTAATTAAATTTTCAAACAAGTTTGAAAATCCACAATCAAAGGAAAACAAGTTGTATGGGTGATTGTATATTTCCTTTTAATTGAGTCTCTAAAAAGAAAGAAGAAACCCTAAGCCAATTATCCCTAAGACAGAAGTTTTACTACCAATGAATTATTTTTAGGCTTTCAGAATTAAGTAGTGGTCCAAACAAGTCAAACAACACATTTAATTTGAAGAAAATCAAACAAGGATTCCAAAAAAGATTTTTGAAAGATTTTAAGAAATTTTTTGATAATTATTTTAAATTTTCAATTGTACTGGTGTCAAAGTCCAGAAATGATACCCGTGGGTATTATGGACTTTTCAGCATTACCATCGACCTCAGAAAATTTTTGTGATTTTATATGATGTGTAAAATTTTACAAGGATTCTAGAAAACTAAAATTCTCAAAAATTGGATGAGTATAAAAATTTCAAAAATTCATGGACAGTAGCAAAATAGGAAGATTAAAGTGTGTGACCCCTCTGTAATCCATGAATTTTTAAAAATTAAATACAAATCCAATTGATCTGAAATTTAACAAAGAGCATCCAAACTTAATTGGGAATCACTCTATGAAATTTTATGATTTTAGGAGGCCTGTGATGTTAGGAATCGATTTTTCAAGTCCGGACAAAAATCTGGACCCGAAAAATAGAACACCAATACTTGCAATGGAGTGGTGTTAAAGAAGCATACAAGCAAACAATGGATTTTATAATGCACCACTCCACTTAATTAAGTTGTTTGGGATCCTAAAAGTCAAGTTTAATATATTTTTGGTAGTTTTAATTAATTATGTGACCAGAAAGAGGAACCAACCTAAATTTTGCGAGAAGAAAAGGAACTTCGAGCTCCCGCTTCCAGATTCCCGCCTTCCCGCTATAATTCCTGCACACACAAAAGAAAGAAAGAGAAGGGGATGAGATCCACTTTAAGCAAGAGAAAATTAATTAAAGCAAAGCCGTGCCTCCCCGGCAACGGTGCCAAAAAGTGATTGCGAAATATGCGTGATTTGTAAAAGCGGGTTTTTAACATCGTTGTAACACGCGAATCCGCTATCACTTTTAAATTTATATCCTAGATAGGGGAGTATCTAGGGTCATCCAAGGAGGCAAAAATTGCAAAATTAATCCTCTTGCTTACAGATAGATCTCAACTTTCTTTTTGATATTTTTCAATATGTAATTTTTTTGTATTTTGAAAAGACGAGGGCAAACTACAGATTGTAGCTAAAAGAACTAACACCTACAAATGATTAACTAAAATCTAAAAGATAGAAATATCTTCTTCCTAAGCTCACTCTAGGCAAGTGGAGGCCTAGGGTAATTAGGAAGAAGAGGTGAAACAAGTGCTAGAACCAAAACAAACAACTGCAATAAAAAGCTAAAAGAAGGCAATTTTGATTGAGTAGAATGAGTGTTCTATTCAAGGACAAGTAGAGGAATGCTTCTACTAGAATTAAACAATCTAAAAGCAAGAAAAGAAACACAAATCCTCTTGTAACAATGGTGAAGAAGGTTGTCTTCTTGCTCCAAGCCTAGCTGCTCCTTGGCTTCAAAAGAGGGCTTCCTTCTCCTCCTTCCTTGAGAGCTCCTCCAAGGTGGAAGCTACCACCTTTAATGCTCTCTCCAAAGGGGTGGGCGTGCACCACCCTCAAAAAGTCCTCCAAGGTGGCGTGACCACCTTCAAGATCTCCTCCAAGATCTTCCTTGCCTGGCTTCTCCTTTGGCTGGCGTGACCCAAGAGAGAAGGGAAGAGGGGAAGGCACCAAGGGGACAGAATATCCCCTTAATCTTCTTCTTCTTCTCTCTTGGACGTGGGCTTCTTGGTGGAATATGAGAGTGAAATTACTAGCCAAGGATGATTTGAATGGTGGTGGGTAGTGGTCTTTTTATAGGGTAGGATGGGGGGTTAAGGTGCCCCTTGAAATGGAGGGCTAGGATGGAAGAATGGAGGTGGTTGGTGATCCTATGGCTAAGGAGAGTTGGCGCCAACTCAAAGGGAGTTAAAGGGGGTAGTTATGGTGGTGTTGGTGTCTTTTGGTGGTGGAGAGACACCACCATGTTGGCGCCAACATGGGGTCTTCCAGAAGGGGGGTTAGGTGGATGGTGGAGATGGGTTCAAGGGGGAATGTGTGGTGGAGATGAGGGGAGATTTTGGAGGGAAAAGTGGCGCCATTAAGGGGTGGTTATGGGTAGTTTTTGGTGCCACTTTTAGGTGTCTCTTGGAGGTGGTGGGTAGGTTAGGTTGGTGCCAAGTAGGTTAGCTTATGTGGAGCTTAGGTGGAGCTAGTTGGGTGGAGTTGGTAGGTGGGTTTTTGGGGTGGTACAAGCCAAGGAAGTTGGAGCATAGCTAAGCTAAGATAATCTAAGCTAAGCTAGCTTAGCTAATGGAGGAGTAGAGGAGAAGGTAATGGAGCTAGGGTTTGGAGGAAGGAGCTGAGGAGGAGAAATCTGGAGCTGGAGCTGGCTACTGCTGAAGAGGCTGGCATGGGGCCACTCTAGCTGGCTTAGCTTGCTAGTTCTTTGCTAGTTGTTAAGCCAAGCTAAAGTGAGCTAGCTTCTACCAAAATGAGCTGAGGTGAGCTAGGTCTGGTGCTCCCGGGGAGAATCAAGCTGGTTGAGGCAGCTAAGGTAGCTTAGCTCAACTGAGTTGAGCTAAGCTGAGTCCACGGGAGCTGGACTTGAGCTTCCTGAGCTAGGATGAGTTCTTCTTCAGCTGGCTGGAGTTGAGTGGAGCTGGATGTAGCTGGATCTGAGCTAGGGTGAACTATCAACTTAGCTGAGCTAGCTAGAGCTCCCTGTGGACTAGTGGGAGCTGAGATGAGCTAGACTCAGCTAAGTTGAGCTGGATCTGAGCTGACTTGAGCTAGGGTGAGCTAAGGTGAACTCTCTTGAGCTGCCATCCAGCTGAGATTAGCTGAATGGAGCTGGGATGAGCTAACCCTAGTTCAAGTAAGCTAGTTTCCAACTGCGGTGAGTTGGATCAAGCTGAGGTGAGCTAGATTAGGCTGAGTTCCAGCTAGTCTAGGCTTCTCCTTCACCATTTGCCTTCTTGAGTGCTAGGGTTTTAGGGATCTATATGTCTGTACATCCCTAACACTCACAAAAACATATTAGAAAGACAATAAAAAATGCAATGCATGCCTAACCTATTTTATGCCTAAATGCAGCCCAAAAACCCGTTTGCAGAGTAAAATCCTAAGAGCTAGGTTTGTTTTAATGCATAAGAATGATGATAAACTGGCGTTTATCATGAATAAATTCCATTTGCTCCCTGTTTTCGACCTCGGATACTTGGTTTTCGAGTAATAAAATTCTTATTTGTTATCAACGCTTGATCCCCTATACTACTACACGACGCAACATCTTTTGCTCATTTAAAAACCCCATATCAGGTGTTATAACATTTTGGCACCGTTGCCGAGGACAAATTTGTTCAAGCGTCTATTAACACTAGCTCATTTTGACCTAGAATGGAGAACAAACCCTCCAACATAACCAAGTGAAGGGTGTAATTCAAGGAATAACTATTTTGAGAGAAAAGTAAGAAACAAAGGATAAAACTGTAATTTTACCATTGCAGTACAACAACAGGATTTCTTAGGGGCTAAACATAGGTCAAAAGGTCTTAACAAGATAAAAGGTGGGTTGGTTCAATTAGAAAAGGGTTAATATGAAATCTAGGAATTAAATGACTTCTTGTAACCTTAAAATAGACCCACTTGATTTAACAAGGTTCTAGTAAGGATCAAATTCAAAAAAACCCTCTAAAAATCATGGAAAAATATCCCCTAGGGTTTAGAACCTTCAATTTGGCCTTTAGAACCTATTTTGACCTAAATAGGGGTTCTAGTCAAATATTTGCCCTAAATTAGGTTTTTGTGTAAAATGCCCAGTCAAACATGGTCAAACCTGAAATCCAACTTCACCATTTGATTCCTTAGGTATAAATCATATTTATACCAAAATTTGGACCTAAGGGGAGTTCACCTTGACCTACTTTGCAAAACAGTCCAACCTAATTACATTTAGACCCCTAGCTTTTGAAAACCATTGCAAATACCCCCTAAGGTTCCTCATCGTTCTTTGCAATTAGGTCCCTCCACCATTACAGTGAAGGAATCCTTCTCCAGTGTGGATTCAAGGAGGGATTTCTCCTTGATTCCTCAGAGACTCCCTCTCAAATTTGAAAGGGAGATTCTCTAAGGAATTCCCGATCATATGAACACAATTTCAAGCCCTGATTGCCACCCAATCTCTCATGCAAAAGCATGGGAGATTTGGGTATCTCTCACCTTCCTACTCTGGTGAGGATGCCCATGCTTGGAAGCTTGCCTTCCAAGCACAAGGCCCTCTGCCTGCAACTATAAAAGACACCTTAAGTCCTCCCGTTGGTCCTCAGCTTGGTTTGGCCGGAGACAACTCCTCAAATTTGTCTCTTCTCCTTTGGCCAAACACCTAGCGATCTCCGGTGACATATTCCTCCTCCTCTCGTCGCTTTGCCACAAAGCCAATGGCAGAGTTGTCTCTACCTCCGTCGTCCACGTCGCGCCATACCTACGCACACACCAGCTACCTCCTCCTCGTCGCCATCCCCTTCTAACTGGATCTTCGTCCCCAGCGATAGCAGGTACGCGTCATCCACCATCTCTTCTCCCTTCATCCTTAAACTAGGTTAGATACTTTCCGTTTCCTCTACTATTTATTTTCCCCCTCTCTACTTCTATTTTCACCCCTCGACAACCACAGACCTCCACCATCTTCTCCACCTTCGACAGACCACCGGTGAGGTGCCTCCATCACTCCACACACCCATCCACCTTGCCAAACCCCTCAGAATCTCCGCCACCTTCCACTGATCATTCTCCCCTTCTCCATCGATTACCACAGCCTCCACACATGGCCCCCGAACAAACCCATTACCGCGGCCACAGAATGACCTAGGCATGCATGCCTAGGTTGCCCCACGCCATGCCACCCACCGAGACACCTTCACCATGCCACGGCGAAGCCCCCTGTGTGATTTAATGAGGCTGCAAGGCCATTTTACTTGAGAGCAGGATCAGACCTCGGTCGCCATTGGAGCAGGCTTGAAGCAACTTGCAACCTTCGATCCAGGCAGTCTTGCTCCAGGTCCTTGGCGATGCGGATTTGTCACCCGCACACATTCAGCCAGTTATTGGCTTTGGAGACCCTTGCAGCCGCGGTAATTGAACGACATCCTCTGCAGGTGCATGCGAGAAGCGGGTGGGACTTTTAGTCCCACCTTGGTAAGTTTCGAGCGCGCTATGTGGTATAAATTGTAAATGTGTCAGGGGTTTATCACCTCCTGACACAGGGTGAGGTCCCACTCCCCACCATACCTCCTCCGCGATTCACTGCTCTGCCAACCTGGTATCTTGACTCGATTACCTGTGCACTCCTCGCGCACCACCCACACCGGTGCGCCTGGTCCCAGGCGCACTAACCTAACCCATTTACCCGAGAAAGGCTCTGGGAGAGTGAGCCTAAGAGAGAAAAGAGAGAGAGTTCACAGGGGAGGGTAGGGGTAGGTTTTGTACTTTGGAGGAAAAGGAAGAAGATGCCATAGAGGAAGTTGAGGATCAAAAGCTAAGGAAGGAGAACCAGAGAAGAAAGAAGAAGGAAGCTAAGGAGAAGAAAGCCGCAGAGGAAGCTAAGGCAAATAAGAGCCAAGGAAGGAGAAGGCACGGTTGAAGAAGAAGAGTTGAAGGCCAAAGCCAAAGAAAGAAAGAAGGAAAGATGAATAAAGAAGAAGAAGAAGACAAAGGAGAAAGGAGCCATCGCCAAAGAAAAAGACCAAAGCCAAGGTAGAAAGAAGAAGGAAAGAAGACTCAGAGAAAGAAAGGATAGAAGAAGAGAAGCCAAAGAAGAACATAGAAGAAAAGAAGAAGCAAGAGAAGAAGAAAAGTCAAACATTTTTTAGACCTTTAATTTTGTAGTCCAATTCTTCCCAATTTCTCTTTTATGCTACATTTTATTACTCATAATCTCCTGCTTTACATTTTGAAATTAGATTTTGAGTAATTTTATGTGTTCAAATTGCATCGATTATTGAGATTAGTACATGAATTCCATCTACTCCCTATGTTCAACCTTGGACTTAAACTTCGAGTAATAAAATTCATTTGTTTTCAAAGCGATTTCAACTATACTACAACGCATTACTTTAAGCCCGAGATCGCTCTCTGTTAACACCTACCCGTATAACCATGATCATCAAAATAATCCTGAGAAAACCAATGACAATAGGGATCCTGTTTTAAGTAGCTATCACTTAGACTCTCCCCATGAGACATGGCCACTAGAGGAGAATGATCCTAGTGACTATCCACCTGAGCTATATTGGAGTCAAAAGAAAGGGAAGATGGTACCTCTTGAGGACCTTGACCCTAATGACAGTATTTTCCTTACCTTTGATAACCCGGGTCAAGGTCATATTGTTCATATCACTTCCCCTATTAGTTATCTGGTGGAACCCCATTCTATCCTTAGTCATCCTAATCCTGACCCTCCACTTAGTGAATCAACATCTACCATCTAGCATTCTAAAGATTTAAATGCATCCAATAAAGGTGACCCTAAGGGAATGGAGGATGAATTGGATCAATTTTGGTCCCAGGGGTACAAAGAGCCTATTTTAGAGGAGGATGATAACCTGATGGAGGAACCTGACCTTAAAATCGGGAGTGAATCTCAGGGGAATTATGTGTTATTCGAGGACATACCCCGTAAGGATATAAACAATCTGGTGAAATCAGGATTCCTCCCTACTTTTGATTTTGAGAGTCATCCTCCGCAAAACCAAGAGTTGATATTGGAGGAGGAGGAGCACAACAGTGAGAAGCCTAGGAGAGACTCTCAGGGACAATACACATCAACTGAGGATTTATGCCCTGAGAAGAACAAAGAATTGAGTGATATAGGCTTACTTCAAAACATTAAGATGGATCCTCCTTCAGAAATAATTAAGGATATTGATCCAACTCCTCTCTTTACTGGTGAATCACATATACACCCCGACACAAACTCAAGTGAACCAAAGAATTCGGGGATGAAATTAATGATAATGATTCAGTTGCTTTGACCTTGCCATCAAAGAAATTTAATTTGGAGTCCACCATTGATTCACATATACTGGAAGGTGAAAATATGACTCCGATCATTAATGATAGGCAGTGTGACTTGGATTTTTCTGCAATAATTGTTAGGGAGAATACACAATCTGAATTGTTGTTGGAATTGGACTCAACATCGACTAAGCCCTCCTTGGACTTAACCATTACCGCCCAACACCACAAACAACCCTTCCACTCCTTAACCAATCCTTGGCTCAGGTCTCTGCTCACATACATTCTTTCTTAAGAGAATATCAGGTTAATACATCATCGAGTAGAATGGCGAGTGTGGATTGATGCTTGTACTTTTAGTTTCGCCATTCAAGGGTTTGAAATAATAATGTTTATATCTTTTAAAACCCTTCCTACTTTGGAGGATCCTTGTTATCCTCTACTTATTCCGTTTCAGGAGGTCCCTTTTCATATTCCATTTGTTATTCCTAGACCTCCCCAGGTAGCCTACGAGGTTATTTGTTTCATGTCTTCTGGCGAGCATTTGGGATAACGTTGCATCATCAGCTCGACAACATCTATGGCTACCTATTTTCTAGGCCTGCACTATTACGCATATTTTTAGGGCCTAGCTTTTCCTGTCTGGAACCAAACTTACAAGTTCCTATAAGTCTGGCTGCTGATAGAAAATGCAGGACTTGTTGGGAGGCAACCCAGCATTCAGAATAACTCCATCATCAGGTGATTTCCTTCCTTTCTCCCCCTGTTTTAATTTTACAATGAGGACATTGTACGATTTAGGCATGGGGGGGTGCATTTTACATTTTAGGAAGTATTCATGCATTTAGGTTAGCAAATAAAAAAAAAATTCTTTTCTTGGGTTGAATTGGTTAGTCCCTAGCAAAACAACTTTGTCATGGAGGTGTCATTAAAGATTTTTCTTCTTAAATTATTTCTTAAGTTTAGAATCCAGCACGTTTACTTCACTTGCACGTAGACTGGGTAATGTATCTTTGAAGAGAACCAATAAGCATTTTTAGTCTACTAAACCCTTAGACAGTTAAAAGGGAGTCAGGCATACTATCTTCTATTAGATCCACCTCATATTTGTGAGAAGAAAGTAGAGAGATTACTAGTGTGCTAAGTCTAGTGCAAGGAATCTTAAGTTTTGGATAATTAGATAACGATACCTCAGAGTTAGGCATAGTTTTCTCTCTCTGTTCTAGTGTGCGTACATTGTGTGAATTCCTAAGAGTCACCAAATAAGGCTGATACATAGAGATTGAGTCTTAAAAAAACTATGGCTATGGTGGATGGTTACGACTATCCTTCATAGAGTCCTCGGCTGAAGGAGGGTAATAGTGTCAAAGGTCAAAAATATGGTTGTCCTATCCATTATTTCCCAGTGCTGAGAGTAGGCACTTCCACTAAATAAGCCACACAATATCCTCTTGACCATCATCATCCCTAGTAATGCCTTACAGAAAGCTATTTTCGCGCATTTGAAAGTCGTTGGAAATCGTAGTATAGTTGCACAGAAACGTTCGTCAAAAATAAGTTTGTAAAGATTACGAGACTTGAGTCCCGGTCGTTCGTCTCTGGGAGGCGTTTGCATTTACTTTTGGAATAGATCTTTTTGCCACTCTACTTCATTTAAAAACGCATGCCAGTTTCCAATCTCCTAAACAAAACTTCACCACTTCTGTTATTAACTCGGATTACATCCACGTGCGTCAAATAAATTACGAAGGTGAACGTGTGAGTTTCTGTGTGCATGATTCTAGTGAGGTGGTGACTATTTACGGAGAAAGCATCTATTGTTAGATTTTCAATGTCCTCAGGAAGCGACATGCTTGTTGAGAGTAGATAAACAATTGAAAACAGGCAACTTGAATCACGCAGAAAGAATGACAATTATTAAGCTCATGGTGATTTCAAACATATAGAGAGATATATATATATATATAAATGCATTTTCATTCATTCTATTGGAGAGTTGTTTACACAAGAAATTTAGCAGAAAGCTTGTACATAAATGCTTGAAACGAAAATCTAGCTACCAGAGAATGACTGCATACAAGAGTCAATGGGGGGATTTTGCATGCATCATTGGGGGGAGAAGTTATGACTATGCTACAAAGCAGTAATAAAAGCAGTAAAAATTATGGAGAGCATAAACTAAATCTAGCAGATGAGAGGGCATTCAGGGGTGGTCCCCGATGGCCTTGGAGTGGTCGGGAGGAGAATGAGGGGCAGCCAATGTAGCTTAGGTCAATCCTTGGAGAGAGGGAGGGTTGATCCAGCATCCCGACATGATGTCCTCCATGATGGTGGTGAGCTCATGGAGGTGGAGTGGTTGACCTAAGTGAATGTGGGCGTGCATGGAGCTAAAGAGGTGAGTGGTGCCAATGGAAGCCAAGGATGTGAATGGGGTCACTTAGCCGCCCATGGGGTCATTTTATAGACCCAATGGCTTCTCTCAAGAGAGGTGTGGAACTCTCTAGAGAGAGTCCAAGAGTGGCCGGCCAAAAGGTTATGAGATCCAAAAATTATGGATCTCATTTTGAAAGCCTCTTGGTTGCTAATTTTTGCAACCAAGAGGTGGCGCCACTTCAAAGAGAGTTCTAGAGAACTCTAGAGAAGTGTGTGTGCATGAATGGCTGTGTGTGTGTGTGTGTGGTTGTGCTTTATGTGGCTAGGTGGCTTAGGTTAGGTCCTAAGGGGTTTGGTAGGTGCAGGTCTTGAATTAGGGTTACAAACCCTAATTGCTAAGGGGAAAATGCAATTAAACTTAACCTAAGTTTAATTGAATGAGTGTGATCCTAATTTGAGAGTGAAATAACTCAATTAGGTTGGGTTTAGGTCAATTGGACTCTCACTAAGTCCAATTGATCTTGTGTGGGTTGAGATTTGAGCTCAATTGGACTCAATGAGTCTAATTGACTTAGGTGAAGGTAATTGGCTTTGATCTATGTCAATTGGGTTTGGTGGGGACGTAATTAGGTCCTTATGTAGGTCTAGAGGTGATGTACTAGGGTTAGGACACCTTAATTTAGGTTCCTATGGGGTTGGGATTAGGTCTAGGGAGCTAAAGATCTAAGATCAAGACTCGAATCTCAAAACAGGGACTAGAGACCAGTACCAGTTCTAAATAAACGTCTGCGTCATGTTGTGTTGAGTTATGAAAAAAAAATAAAGAAGAAGAGAAAAACAAAGAAAGAAAAAGAAAAAAAGAAAAATAAATAATAAAAATAAATATATATATATAAAGGGGGTTCAAGCCATAGCTTTTATAGGTGTGACTACACAGTAATCACAGATCTTAATTGACCTAAATTAGGCTAGGACTTAGCATAAGTTAGGATAATTCATGCATGCATAAGCATTATTTGCATCTTTACTGCTTTCTTTTAGCTATGCATAAAATAATGCTATAATGTATTGATTAGGAGCATTATGTCAATTACAGGTAATAAGCATATCAGAAGCTATATTTGAAGATGGATAAAAAGCAGGATCTGAAGAATAAAGAGTAACTGGTGTTGCAGCAAAGCTGGAGTGAAAGACCTAGATTAGATGTAGTAGATAATAATGTAAGGGAGTTAAGGTATGCTATTCTATTAAGTAGGAATAAAGCAGCAAAATTTGAAGAACTTAGGACCATCCTAGCCCTAGGATAGCCTAGAAGCTTCCCCAAGCCTTAGCCACCCTTAGATAGGTCACCACACCCTATGAAACCTTAAAACCCTAATTCCAACCTCTATTTGGACATCCAGATGAGTTATAGGACGTCTAGAACCGTTAGCCAACTCCCGCACACCCTAAACCCACTTCTTTAGTATTATTGGACGTCCAGACACTTGGTCAGATGTCCAATTTCCGCAGAATACTGAAGACAGAACCTAGAATCCTTCTTGACTCTGATTAGACGTCCAGAATTGAATTCTGGACTTTTGATTTTTGAGTATAAGTCATCTGATACTATTATTGGTCATCTCGAACTGCTCTCCAGTTCCTATTTTGAGATTCAAGCCTTGATCTTGGATCTCTAGCTCCCTAAACCCAATTCTAACCCCCTAGGAACCTAAATTAAGGTACCCTAACCCTAGTACATCACCTCTAGACCTCCCTAAGGACCTAATTAGGTCCTCAATAAACCTAATTGACTTAGATCATAGTCAATTACCATTGCCTAGTCAATTGGACTCATAGAGCTCAATTGAGCTCAGATCTCAACCCATACAAGCCCAATTGGACTCAATGAGAGTCTAATTGACCTAATCCCAACCTAATTGAGTTATTTCACTCTCAACTACGTTCACACTCATTCAATTAAACTTGTGTTAAGTTTAATTGCAATTCCCTCTTAGCAATTAGGGTTTGCAACCCTAATTTAAGAACTACACCAACCCAAACCCCTTAGGACCTAACCTAGACCACTTAGCCACATAGGGCACGGCCACACACATGCACACACACCCATTCTTGCACACACACCCATCTAGAGTTCTCCAGAACCCTCTTCAAGGTGGCACCACTCTTGGTTGCCAAAATTAGCAACCAAGAGCCATTCAATTCTTAGATACACTTTTGGTGGATCTAAAAACTACCTTGGCCGACCACTCTTGGAGCCCTCTCTAGAAAGTTCCACACTTCTCTTGAGAGTCTCCCTTAGGTCCATAAAAAGACCTAAGGGGTGTCCATTTGCACCCATCCATTCTTGGCTTCATTCACACTTGGCTTCCATTTAGTTTAGCTACATGCACTTCCACTCCACCTCCACGAGTGCTTTACCATGGTCACCACCATCTCCATGCCAAGATGCTGGACCACCTCTCCAACCTCTCTCCAAAGGTCAGCCTAAGCACCATTGGCCGCCCCTCCTCCTCTCAACCAACTCAAAGGCCATCCGAGCCCACCTCCAAATGCCATTATTTCTATTAGATTAGTAGCTTAGTTCTGCATAGTTTACATGCTTTTATTGCTGCTTAGTAGTATAGCTCTTTATTCTCCCCCAATGATGCATGCAAAATCCCCCCATAGGTTCCTGTATGTGATCATTTTCTATTAGCTAGATTGATGTTTTTAAGCATTCCTCTACAAGCTTTTCACGAGTTCCATGTTGCAAACACTGATGAATGAATGAAATATATTTTTTTTCATATATATATATATACATATCTCGGTGTTGAGAATCACCATGAGATTATTGTAATATATTTTTTGTGTGATTAAAGTTGCATGCTTTTAATTATTATCCATTGCAACCAGCATGTCGGTAGCTGAAAATATTGAGAATCTAACTATTAGCGCATTTTCCGTAAACATCCACCACATAACTAGAATCATTCATACTGAAACTCACACTTTCACATTTGTCATCTATCTAACACATGCGCACGTAATTAGGGTTCATAATGAAAGTGGCTAAACATTGATCCAACAGTTAGAAACTAGAGTGCGATTTTAAACAAGTACAGCGAAAAAGATCAATTTCAGATTTGCATAAACTCCTCCCAAAGACAAACGATCAGGACTCAAGTCTCGTTACCTTTACAAAATCATTTTTTGACGAGCGTTTTAGAGCGACTATACTACGATTTCCGATGATTTCAAAATGCGCGAAAACAAGTTTGTCAAATGGTGTCATTGCCGGGGAGGCAACATCATTTTTTATTTCGATCTCTTGAATTATCACTGATAAATCTTCCTCTGCCTATCTTTTGATGTGCAGGAAAAATAGGAAAAAAATGGGATCTGCAGACACGAGAGCGGAAAAAATTCCAGGTGCACATCATATCTTCCTTAGTCTAGGTTTTTTTAGATCCCTAGGTTAGATTTCCTTCTAGTAATTTCATTTGAAAAAATAAAAAAGGAAAAAAAAGGCTTATTTATTTTCATGAAAAAAAATTCAATGAAAAAAAAATCTAGGTAGTTAAATTAGGTTTCTTTTGAATCCTAGGTTAGCTTTGAAAAAGAAAAAAAAAATTGAAAACCCTTTAAAAAGAAAATTTTCAAAATTTTTTTTAAAAAAAAATTTTTTTTGGTGGAAAGTTTGAATTTTAAACTCAAACACCTTTTAAAAGCTTTCCCACCATTCTGTGATTTTTGGCCAGATTTTAAAGTCCATTTTAAAAATTTAATTGCCAAAAAATTAATGAGAGAAAAATTATGAAATTTGGGTTAGACCTTCATCTTCAAACCATCTTTTAAATGGCACCATTCTTTAAAAAAATCCAAGTACAAAATTTCTAAAAATTCACTAAGTGCAAGGGGGTCAGACTGACCCAGATTTGAGATTTTTTCAAAATTCCAAAAGCAATTCCAAGCAAGCCGTGAATTTGTTTTGACTAAAAATGGTGGGGTTTGAAAGCTGATCTCATTGGCTTTAATTTCTATATTTCTCCCGAATTTGTGAAAGTCATTTGATACTGTTTCAATTTGAAAAATAGACTAAGGGTCAAAATTCCAAATTTGACTCCTTGACATTTAAAAATATTTATAAATTTGGTTGAAATATAAAAAATTACAAAAAAATATTCTCTGAAAAGATAATTAAATATGGAGTCTGCTCGCCAAATTTCAATTTAATTGGATTCCAATTTTATTCAGAGAACTATTTTTATTTTTGTGGTTTGCTGAAGAAGAACAAAACAAAAAAACCATAGAATTGCATGAACCCTAGACTACACCTTTAGGGTTACAATCTATAGACCACATTTGGGCTAATCTAGACTTGGTCAAATCTAGTGATTAGCCAGTGAGCTTGGCCACCTTGTGAGTCACTCACTACAAACCCCCACTAAAGATAAACGGGCTAAAATCAATTTTAAAACACGAAATCAACCCGAATTCATTGTCATAGTTCTGGGTGCTTTCAACCTATCTTGCCAAACCTAGTGGCTGGGTTAGCTTGATAGGTGGGAATCACTTTCAGTCGGTTGTACGATGAATTTTTCTTCATGAATTCGAACTTAGAACGAAAAATCTGGTCACCCAATCATAAGGACCATCTGATTGACAGGGCCTTAGCCTTGTCTGGCTTGGCTACACCAACCTAGGGGTTGGGTGGCGTATGCAAGGAAGGAGGTCACTTAGACCTCAACTGGTTTGACCTTGGGAGCCACTCCCAAGGAGGCGTGTCACCTCGCTAAGACCATCTTCTCCCCCCACTTCTTCTACTCCCTTAGCTGCAATGGCTAATCCTAGACCTAGACCAGGTCAAGATGCTTGTAATCTGGACCCAATGGCTCGTCTGGAGGCCCGGATTATTGAATCTGAGGAGCAGCATCAGTAGAGCACGGACTATATCTTGACGATGCTTGACAGAATGCAACATCCACTATGAGGAGAATAATTTTGGGATTTCTATGATCCAGTTGCACCGATTGTCGCACCCATAGTCAGGATTCCCATAGGCAGAGATGCATTTGAGCTCAAGCCCACTGTGATCGGTTTGATCAGCAGTCATTTCTATGGAAACTCAAGCGAAGATTCATTCCAGCACTTAGAGGACCTGAGTCGACTCACAGAAATGATTCAACCCATGAATATTGATCTTGGAATTGTTCTAATGAAGCTTTTCCCATTTTCTCCAAGGGACAAAGCTTCATACTGGTTCAAGACCATTAGGAAGCCAATTGGAACCTGGCCGGAATTACGACGTGAATTCATGCAAAAGTTCTTCTGGATCAGTCAAACAAATGTGATGAGGCGTGTGTTCACGACTTTCTCCCAAGGAGCTGGGGAGAAGTTGCATGATGCCTGGGATCGATTTCACGACCTTCTTTGGAAATGCCCGCACCATGGTATACCCAGATGGAACCTAGCTCAAATCTTTTACCATGGGCTGGATGACACACATTGGTATCTGGACGATGCATCTAGTGGCGGGAATTTTCTCTCGAAAGATGAGAACATCGCATTTGAGTTGTTCGAATCTTTGGTGGAGAACTCAATGAATGCTGTGTCCATGAACCTGTTTTAGCGGCCTGGTCAGCAGCGGGTTGGTGTCCATGAGGCTCACACCGAGTCTATTCGAGCTGACTTGGATATCATCGTCAAGCAGTTGGATAGAATAAACCTAATCAATAAAAAGATTGACCAAATTAGTCAGGGTCAATCTGACCTGAACTCTACTGCTCCAAGATCTTCCTATGCACCCCGAGCGCCCCCTATGTGAGTTAATCTACTCACTCGGGATGCATCTTCTCATTTACGAGATCCTACATATCAGGATCCTGTAAACAATCCTGATCTGGCACCATATGACCAAGGTTACGCACCACCTGCAGACTATAATACTCATCCCCTTGATAGATATACGTCTCAGACGTCTTTGGCCTACGAGGTCATCAATGCTATTCAAGGATATGGGCGTAATAACCCGTATTCAGAGAATATAACCCTAGTTGGCACCAGCATCCAAACTTCTCCTGGTCTGGTAACTCACAGAGACCACATCAAGATCCACACTACCAAACCAAGCAATACGGGAACGCACAAAACACATACCCTAGGCAGCAGCCATTCCCGTCTCAGCAGAAGCAACCCCGTTCTTTATACCAGCCGTTGCACTAAGTTGCCAGTCACCCTCCAATGTGGGCTGACCCTCTGGAGGCACTAAAAGAGGAGCTGCAAGAATCAATGAGGAAATCTACACAGGATAGCTTGCAAATAATGAAGGCGATGGCTGACCAGATACAAACTTTACAGAACACGCAAAACCAGTTATTGTAGGAGCATAGGACTCAAGGAGCCTTGCCCTCCCAACCCATCCCGAACTGTCATTATGTGCAAAACTAAGGTGCCCTGCCTAGGTTTCAGACACCATAGGGCCAGGCACACGCCATATTACAGGCACCTCCAACACCACCTGGTTATGCTCAAGGCTAGTCGCTTTTGATGCAAAACCCCACATACTCTGCCCCTTCCGCTCCCCCACCACCTCATGGACAACAAGCCGATGCAAATGCTATCTCATTGAGGAGTGGAAGGAAGACATTCGACCGACCACATAAGCAGGCGGGTCCTGATTTTTCTCACCCTTCGCCGCAGGTGGGTTCGACTCCATCTCAGGAGCCACCTATGGTAGAAAAGGGTAAGAGGCCACTTGACCCTGAGATTCCCGTCCCTTTTCCTAAAGCTCTTACGTGATATGTAGTATGGAAGGACACACAGAATTTTGAGGACCTGAAGTCAATGTTCAAGGAAGTACATATTAAGGTCCCGCTCCTCGAGGCAATTGATCACATCCCCGCTATCGCTAGGTTCTTCAAGGACTATTTTACCCTGAAGCGGCAACCTAGAATTGGACGACAGGCGGTACTGTCAAAAAAGGGTAGCGCCGTGATTCTAGTTGACCTGCCACCGAAAAAGAAAGACCCTGGTACCCCACTCATATCCTACTTCTTATAGGATTCTCCATTTGATCGGGCCCTTCTAGATTTGGGTTCGTCCATCAACCTAACTCCCACTATCATATTTGATCGATTTCGATTTGGGGACTTAAAGCCTACCTCGGTCATGATTCAGCTGGCTGATAGATTAGTAAAAACACCGAGGGGGGTGGTTGAGAATGTGATCATAAAAGTCCATGGATTCTGCTTTCCCACAGATTTTTTTGTTCTCGATATGGAGGTTCCTCCTAATCTCCGGGATGCACCAATCATTTTGGGTCGCCCATTTCTAGCGACAGCCCGAGCAAACATTGATTGTGCATCCGGGTGTATGGAGATAGCACTAGGTAATGAGTGACTTCGACTTGACATATTCAGGGCATCAAGGAATTTTGACTGTGATCGCATAGAGGAGGATGGTGAAGATGAAGATTCGGCATACTGTGGTAACATTGGGCTCCTCTGTGACGACCCAATGTCTCATTCGTCTGCACTATCAGGGTTCTTGGACCTCCATCCACACGGGACTGAGACCACTGCACTGCACATATCTCCCCGAGGATCCAATTGTTTAGGGTGTGTTTCTGACCGCAGCACCCCTGAATCTGGCTATCCTGATCCGTACACTACTAGATCGCTCCTATTGTTACAAGAAGATGTAACCACAGCTAATGGGTTTCCCTTTAACGTAGTCATAGGTAGTGAATCAATGGGAATTCACATGCATACGGATCATCAGATTTCCACCTTTGAATCTGCTCCTCCTATTCCCATCTATCACTCTGACCCACCCGTGATTGAATTGAAGCCCTTACCTGACTCACTTAAGTATGTGTTCATGGGCGAAAGTGAGATATACCTGGTCATTTTTAGAGCCCACTTAACCCAAGAATAGGAGCATCAATTGATTTCTACGCTACAAGACCATAGGGCTGCCATAGGGTGGAGCATTGCTGATCTATGCGGTATTCGCCCCTCGTATTAGACTCATCACATTTACATGGATAAGGGGGTGAAACCTTCGAGACAACCTCAAAGACAGCTTAACCTGAATATGCTAGACGTTGTTAAGAAGGAGATCATCAAATGGCTGGATGCAGGTATTGTATACCCGATCTCTGACAGCCAATGGGTGAGTCTGATCCAGATAGTGATCACGAAAGCAAGACTCACCATAGTGAAAAATGATAAAGGCGAATCCATCCGGACCCACACTGCGACATCTTGGCGGGTCTTCATCGACTATAGGAAATGAACATGGCTACCCATAAGGATCACTTTCCTTTGCCTTTCATTGATCAGATCTTGGAACAGTTAGCCAGACGTAGTTTCTTTTGCTTTCTGGATGGATACTCTGGGTATAATCAAGTAGCAATTAGCCCAGAAGATCAAAACAAGACCACATTCACATGACACTTTGGAGCATTCACTTTCAAGCGGATGCCCTTTGGCCTCTGCAACTCACCAGCAACATTTCGACGTTGTATGATGGCCATCTTCTTTGATAAGATTGGGGACTATGTGGAGGTGTTCATGGATGACTTCTCCATATTTGGAGATGATTTCGCATCTTGTCTTGATAACCTCACCAAAATCCTGAAACGATGCATTGAGGTAAACCTAGTACTATCCTGGGAAAAAAGCCATTTCATGGTGAGTGATGGCATAGTACTAAGGCACAGGATCTCTAAAAATGGACTTTAGGTCGATCAAGCTAAATCTGAGATTATTTCCCACTTACCGCCACCTGGCTCGATCAAACAGATCAGATCATTCTTGGGTCATGTTGGCTTCTATTGGAGATTTATACATGATTTCTCGAAAATTGCACGACATTTGACAAATCTCCTTGTTGCCGATGCCCCGTTTGAATTTGACACCTCGTGTCTCAGTGCCTTCAAGACTTTACGAAGTGCTATCTCTAATTCCCCGATTCTCCAACCACCCGATTGGTCCCTTGATTTTGAGATGATGTGCGACGCTTCCGATTTCACTGTCAGTGTTGTTTTAGGCCAGCGTTGGGAAAAATGACCTTTCATCATATACTATGCTAGCAAGACGTTGAATGAGGCTCAGCACAATTATACTGTCACCGAAAAAGAATTGCTAGCAATAGTATTCGGGTTGGAGAAATTCAGATCTTATTTATTAGGGTCCAAAGTCATCATCTTCACCGACCACTCCACCCTCCAACATTTGTTGGCAAAGAAGGATGCCAAACCCTAGCTCATCAGATGGATCCTTCTACTGCAAGAATTTGATATTGAAATCCGCGACAAAGCCGGAAAGTAGAATGTTGTGGCGGATCACCTATCCAGACTGCACCCAGTTCACATTCCTTATTCCCTGCCTATCCATGACCAATTTTCGGATGAATCCCTTTTGGCAGTTCACTCGGTTGAGTTCCCCTACTACGCAGATATCGTGAACTATCTTGCCATAGGCAAGATTCCCACGAACCTATCCAAGGACCAGAAACTCAAATTTACTGCGGAGGCTAAATTCTACCTCTAGGATGACCTACTGCTCTTCCGCATTGGAGTAGATCAGATTATTCGAAGATGAATCCTAGATTCTGAGATCCCCAGTGTGTTATCTTTTTGCCACAATGATGCTTGTGGTGGTCATTTCTCAGGATGGAAAACCGCTGCAAAAATTTTGCAATCAGGATTTTTCTGGCCAACTATTTTCAGAGTTACACACGAATACGCCCAGCATTGTAAACGATGCTAGTCGGTTGGTTCTATGACCAAGAGAGACATGATGCCACTCCATCCCATCATGGCAAAAAAATGATATGAAATGGTTGAATGACAATGATAACAATGACATCGATGATCCCCGGCAACGGCGCCAAAAAAAATGATATGAAAAATGGTTGTATGACAATGAATGATTATTGTTATGATCATGTCGTTGTAGTATAGGGTGTATAATATAACATTAAGAATGTCGTATAGTGGTGAGTATGGGTGAGTACCAGTCATTATAACCATTATTATCATTTGCTTATTTATCTAATTTTTACTGGTTTTGTTCCAGGTCGTTCACTGGGAGGCAATTTATTGAATTACATCGGTCACTCTTTGATCTCAAAATTATCCTCTAATTCCAAAAAGAAACTTTACATCTTATTAAAGAATGAATGAATGTGTGTTTTATTTACCTAATTACTAAGAAATGCTTGCAAAAATACTAACTATGAACAAGCATCAAACAATCTATTATTATACTCTAAACTATGTATTTACAAGTTATCCTATTAGTACTAACATGATAGTATATAATACCTTAGGATGCAATGGTGTAGAGACTTAACTTATCATTTTGTTATTTATAGTAACATATACAGCAGTTTCAGTGACAGATATAAGCGTCGCTAAATCTCAGAAAACACTCTATACAGCCTAAAGAAGCAAACTGAGGTCTTTAGCGACGTTTATAGTGTCATTTTATTCTGTTAGTAATTATATGGGTTTATTTATACAAATGTAATGGGCTATAGCGACGCTTCTTCTTCTCTTTTGTTTTTGCGTTATGTTTCGGCCTTAACAGAGTTTTCAAGTGCTGCAGCGAAGGGGATTAAGCAAACGTCATTAGCTTTTTATTATTCAGTTTAAAATTTGTTTAATTTGCGGGCATGCTTTTCGAGGGATACGCTGCACCCAGAGGGCGGGACCTGACCTCTACTAGGCGCGCCCTAATCTTTGATTAGGTGGCTTAATTACGTTTTTCATACTAAGCACTGGGCCTCAGCCATGCGCCGCACACAAACGCTCGGGCCCCCGTCCCCGCACATAATCGTATACTCATCACATCTCAGACAGAATGCTCACATCATATGCTCAGTGGTAATCGGATCCGGTATAGGTATACTTTCTTTCGGGCGCCAGCGCCCGTGACAACTAGCTAACATAGAACACAAATTCTTAATAAGGCGCTACGCTCGATTTGCAGCGAACGATGTGGTGCTATTCCAGCGCCACATCGTGCGTTGGAAATCAGGCGCAGCTACGTTTGTACACGCCTTTGGCCCTCGATTTGGGGGCCATAAATTATTAAAAAAAATAAAATAAAATATGGTTAATAAAGTATTTACATAATACTACATAATTGATTAATTAATTTAGACTTTTAATTATGTTTACTATACAAATAAATTTGCTAAACTAGGCTGATTATACAGGTTGATTTAGGTGATTAAAGAGTTAATTACTTATAAAATAATTAGTAAATAGTCTAATTGACCTTATACAAATTTAATTTACATACTTAAGTATTTTATACATATTTTTATTGTATTTTTACGAATTTATTTCTGTTTTATTTAGGTTAAAATAACAGTTCTGGGTGTTTATAAGTTAAAACTAAGTTAACAGTAAATACATTAGGTATAAATACACTTTAACTAACTTAAATTACTTACTATATATATTAACCTAAGTCTATAGATTTATTTACTTAATTATAGCTCTAAATTGTTAATTTAGCTAATTAATCTATAATATAGCTACTAAATAAGTAAATATATGTCTGTCTCTGTATATATATACATAATTACGTAAATACATACATAATAGTTTAGTATTTATACTTATATTTACATAGATTACAGATGTATATCGATTTATATACAAGTTCATGCAGTATTTACAGTATATCTATGTATGTATACTTACATAATCAGGCTGTATATTATAGTTATAATAGTATGGATATGTATATTTACAGTGTGAGAATTAAGTATATATAAGTAGGCTTTAGTAGGAAGTTAGGAAGAAGGGTTAATTAAGTTTTTATTTCATTTTAAACAGCATCTAACCTACTGTCAGAGAAGATGGGAAGAGAAGAGAATGTGCTGTTCAGGGTGTTTTGTTTAGTAGCAACAGTGGCCTAAGCCACTGTCAAATGGGCTGACTGCTGCTGCAGTTAGTCCATTTGAAGAGGGGGATGTATTCACAGATGAGAGGGGAATTATAGAGAAGAGGAGAATTTAGAGATGGAGGGAAATGTAGCTGCAAGTTGTAGCATGTTACTGTATAACTGAGAATAAGAGAAAATTCAAAACAAACTAAAAATTTTGAGAGTTGAAATCCAAATCTGATAAGGGTTTAAATCTCACGAAAATCACATAAGAATTCAGTTCAAATACCCAACAAGAAAAAGCCCTTATCAAAAGCATCATTTCTGATCAAAACAACAAATGGCATTGAGTTAGCTCTTCCTAATGCTATAGACAGCATGAAGGAGAACTTAACTCAATCAATTAAAACCAAAAAACATACAATCCCATTTTCTTGCAACCATAAGGAGTATGGAGAACTCCTTAGGTTAGGAAATCACCATACAAAAATAATCATCAAAACAGGTGGTATATGGCAGTTCTGAAATGGCAAAACAGACTAAGAATGCATTAAAAAAATTTATAAAAGCTTGCGAATGCATTCAGATTAAGGTAGAAACAGATTCATGAAAGGCTCTTCTGAGTTGTTCTCTGTCACCAGAGACCTTCTCAGAGTCCTTGCCCACAAAAAACCAAAATCCCATCAATTTGTCAGATCTGTCAAGGCAATCTAGAGAGCAAAATTCTTTAAAATCCATGTTAAAGTGAATCTGACAAACTGAGGCAATCAATCTAAAATAAAAGGGGCTTTTGTGAACACAAATGCGGTGAGTGAGAAGCCCCAAATGGTGCTTGTGACGCCAATTTCAGATCTGAGGCAGTACACTATCAGATCTGAAATTGGGTCCGGATGTGTGGGTGAATGATGAAAAATTCGTCGTTAAAAGAAACATAAATCAGAATTGGATGGTGGAAAAACAAAACATGAAGAGGGAGATAAATTGAACAATGAACAGATGATTCTTCCCCTCTGATCTGGACTGATCAGAGGAGGTGAGGGAGGGGATCTAATGCTAATTCTACTCCTAAGACTAATCTAAACTACAGCTAACATTAAAAACTAACAATTAAAGCTAAATCTATTCTAAACTACTGTAAACTACAACTAACACTAATTGTGCAGAATTAAAAACCTAAACTAAAAGGAAGAATGGGACCTATGGGTCCTTAGCCGACGGCTAAGGAGGAAGAAAGGAGGAAGGTGACTCCAGCGGAGGGAAGAGTCTGCTAGTGAGACTCCAGGGTCGTCCTCAGGTGCTACGAGGTCCTTAGCGACGAGGAGGGTCGAGAGCAGGCGATGATTCCATAGCCGGTGGCTGTGAAATCAGGGGCTAGATGAGGAGGAGAGACTGGAGTGGATGAACTGATCGCTAAGAGATGTAGGAGGGAGCGATCCCTTGCGCGTGACACCACTGAGGTGCTTAAGTAGCAGCTCAGTGATTGGAATCACCGCAAGGGTGAGGTTAATCAAAATTAAGCCGGCGGTGAGGATGAGATGGGTAGAGCGTGCGGCGAGTCAAGAGAGAGATCTGACCGTCAGATGAGATCTGGGAAGAGAGGTGAACGCACGCACCGAATCATCTGAAGGTTCCATTTGATTCCAGCCACAGATCGAGATCAAAAGTGCGATGGACGGTCGAGAATGGCTGTGTTCTTCATGTGCTACAGTGCGCGTGAAGAACACCGGCTTCTCTCTGAAATGAGGGAAAACTTGCAGGAAGACCCTTGAACGAAGGGGTAGAAGAATAGCGTGCAGGTCCAAAAGTGAAAAGAACTATAACTGGAAGGGCCTTGCAGTCATACAGAAGGGTCCCTGTGGCTTGCAAAAAGGTCCAAGAAGGAGTTTTGAAGGGTAGAAATGTAATGTATGAAGGGCCTAATTGTAATCTATTTATTTCTAAGCATAAATGATGTCCAATTGCTTTCAAATTTTTACATGTGCTTAATTGAACATTTAAGACATTGATTTTACTTCTGATTTGTCTCTTCAAACTTGTTTATGTGTTCAATTGATGCATGGATCATCATTTGTTCTTTAGTTTTCAGAATATCTCATTTTTGCGACCTAATTAGGAGGTTTTAACACACATTAAAAGTTTTAGGTCTTTTCTTTAATTCCCACACTTAACACTTTTTATATGTTAATTTGATATTGTTTTGCTTAGTGTCTAGCTTAATTTCGGCCTTTTAGCCATGATGAGTAGCCACTCATCAGGCATCGATTTTATGGGCCTTTTTCTAAACTCGCATGGCTTCGAGTACATATTACTAGCCGTTGACTATGTCTCGAAGTGGGTCGGGGCCATCCCGAGGAGACAGGCTGATCATAAGACCATCATTCCTTTCTTACGGCAATACATCTTCGTGAGATTTGGAATACCCTGCGCTCTAATTAGTGACGGGGGAAGCCACTTCATCCATGCCCACTTCAGGTCATTATTAAAGAAATATGGGGTACATCACCATATAGCCACCCCGTATCACCCACAAACCAATGGGTAGGAAGAAGTGTCTAACCGTCATATCAAGCTAATTCTCCAGAAGATGGTCAGACCAGACAGGAAGAATTGGTCCAATAAATTAGTTGATGCACTCTGGGTATATCTGACTGCGTACAAGGCCCCACTCGGAATGTCACCATATCGTATGGTATATGGCAAGGCCTGTCACCTTCCTGTAGAGCTGGAACACCATGCCTTTTGGGAGGTGCGAAAATGTAACCTTGACCTCGATGCAGGAGGTCAAGAACGGAAACTCCAGCTCAGCGAATTGGAAGAGATTCGGCGGGAGGCCTATGAGAACGCACTGATATACAAGGACAAGACCAAGGCCTTTCATGACAGCCACATCCGGAGAAAAACATTCACGCCCAACCAGCAAGTCTGGTTGTTTGATTCACAATTGAAACTTTTTTCAAGAAAGCTCAAGTCCAAGTGGACTGGCCCATATTTTGTGATTCACCCATATCCTAATGGGGCGGTCCAGATCAGGGACCCAAAATCTAGGCATATATCTACGGTAAATGGCCAGTGCCTTAAGCCATTTTTGGCCTAGGAACCTCCTCCAACTGACGACATTATTCATCTTATTGAGGACGTGTGATTGAGATTTCTCCCAGCTGGAGGCATTAAACTTAGCATCTACTCCACATCCATCACCCTATACATATTCATTTTTATATATAGCATATTTTTCTTTTAGCATATTTTCTTTCTGCATATTGCATATTGTCAGGTTGGCCAATGCTGAATGTATAATTTCAGGAGCAATTATAGGTGATTTCTACCCATTTACTCCCTGCTGTATTTATTTTCTTTTATATTCATGCATGAGGACATGCAAGAACTTAGGCATGGGGTGGTAGATACGGTAAAATTGAAAAGTTTTTATGCCAACCCTTAGGAAAACCTCGGAGCTGCATGTTACACGTAGTTTAGGATGCTAAATAAAAGAATAATCGACTCCACCTCCAATGCTCGCATTGGAACTAAAAATCATTCGCAATAGCCACTTCCGACTCACCCGCTCACCATTTGTTCTAAATTTAGGGCCAAGCTGATTGTAAGCCGAAAGGGAAAATTTCATGAAGCATGAATATAAGAGGTTATTTGTTTATAGTATAAATACATAGGGCATCCATGAAAAAGATTATCTTATTAAGAGAATGCATTAGGGATTTTATCCTCTAATTGATTCCTATAATCTGGAATCCAGTACAATTTCTCACACACACGTAGAATTTGCAATGGATTCAAGGTGAAGATTGATAAACGTCTTTAGTCTGTCGAGAAAAAGCAGTGCTTCTTTTCTTGAACCCCTGAACAGTGTTTTGGGAGTCAGCCAGATTTTCTTCCAAAAATCCACCAAATAGTGTGAGATGAGATCAGAGTGTACTGGTGCTATAAGATTAGTGCAAGGAATCTGGAATCCTAGATAACTAGGTGATGATACTTAGAGATTAGGCATAGTTTTCGCTCTCTGTTCCTGCGTATACATTTTGTGTGAATTTTGAGAGCCACCAAATAAGGCAAATATGCAGGGAGTGAGTTTTCATAAAACTAGGGCTAAGGTGGATGGTTACGACCATTCTTTATGGAATCCTTAGCTGAAGGAGGGTATTGATGTCAAGGTCAGAAATACACCATCCTATCCATCTCTCCCGGTGCCGTAAGTAGGCATTTCCACTAAATAAGTTACCCAATGTCTCTTGAGTACCACCAATCCCTAATAATGCCTCCTCAATAAATTCATGGATGTGTGCTAGTTGTGTTGTGATTAAAAAAAAAGAAAAGAAAAAAAAGGTGAAAAGAAAGAAAATTTGAAAAAAAAATTAGAAAAAGAAGAAAAAACAAAGAAAAAAGAGTGAATATTTAGTGTTTATTTCAGTTGCATTAAGGCAATACCACCAAATAAATTTGAGATCCACTAAATATGGCCTTAACCCACCTTTCGTGTGTCTCTGATTGCCCGAATACTGGCTGAGGAATTCCAACTTAGTGTTAGGGTTATGGAAACTCAATTAAAGTGTTAATGCCAAGTGAGACCACCAAATACTGGTCATAGGTGTGAATCTGGTGAGATTGTGAGCTCCAAGAAAGAGAAAGAAAAGAAAAGAAAAAGAAAAAGAATAAGAGGGAATGAAGACAAAGGAATCAAAAGAGAGAATAGTTTTTCTTGTCTTTCTCGGAGTTGAGTTACTTAGTAATTTGGGAATCTAGATTCTATAGTACTAATCTCTATGTAGCACTAGTTGAGAGTGAGCCACTGAATATATAATCTTTCCCTTAAAGATTCTCTACCTAAGCTTAAAGATAGGGTGGAATTCATAAAGTATCTTGAATACCCCGAGGGAAGAAGTCTGCCGATCTCGCTAGAATTTTTACTAGGGGTCAAGTACAGGCTTTAGAGGTGAATTAGTTTTTCACTTGAATCCATTGCAAAAGATACATAGCTACATTTTCACGATTGTCTAGATTTCTAGAGTATAGGATGAAAACAAAAAGGAGAAAAATCTCTATGCATACACTCGATAAAATAATCAATCCCTTAGGGACCCTTCTACGAAAAATTTAGTCTCGCATTTGCTAGGGACTAGCAAGATTTAGGCATGGGGGTATGATTGCGCAGCAATCATAGGTCTTAATTGACCAAAATTAGGCTAGGACTTAGCATAAGTTAGGATAATTCATGCATGCATAAGTACTATTTACATATTTATTGCTTTCTTTTAGCTATGCATAAAATAATGCTATAATGTACTGATTAGGTGCATTATGTCAATTACAGGTAATAAGCTTATCAGAAGCTAGATTTGAAGATGGATCGAAAGTGGGATTTGAAGAATAAAGAGTAACTGGTGTTGCAGCAGAGTTGGAGCAGAAGACCTAGATTAGATGTAGTAGATAATAATGTAAGGGAGTTAAGGTATGCTATTCTACTAAGTAGGAATAAAGCAGTAAAATATGAAGAACTTAGGACCATCCTAGCCCTAGGATAGCCTAGAAGCTTCCCCAATCCTTAGCCACCCTTAGATTAGGTCACCACACCCTCGGAAACCTTAAAACCCTAATTCCAACGTCTATTTGGATGTCCAGATAAGTTATAGGATGTCTAGAACCCTTAACCAACTCCCGCACACCTCAAACCCACTTCTGCAGTATTATTGGACGTCCAGACACTTGGTCAGACATCCAATTTCCGCAGAATACCCAAGATAGAACCTAGAATCCTTCCGGACTCTGATTAGACGTTCAGAATTGAAGTCTGGACTTCTGATTTTTGAGTATAAGTCATCTGATACTATTATTTGACGTCTCGAACTGCTCTCCAGTTCCTGTTTTGAGATTCAAGCCTTGATCTTGGATCTCTAGCTCCCTAAACCCAATTCTAACCCCCTAGGAACTTAAATTAAGGTACCCTAACCCTAGCACATCACCTCTAGACCTCCCTAAGGACCTAATTAGGTTCTCACTAAACCTAATTGACTTAGATCATAGTCAATTATCATTGCCTAGTCAATTGGACTCATAGAGCTCAATTGAGCTCAGATCTCAACCCATACAAGCCCAATTGGACTCAATGAGAGTCCAATTGACCTAAGCCCAACCTAATTGAGTTATTTCACTCTCAATTAAATTCACACTCATTCAATTAAACTTGTGTTAAGTTTAATTGCAATTCCCCCTTAGCAATTAGGGTTTGCAACCCTAATTTAAGACCTACACCAACCCAAACCCCTTAGGACCCAACCTAGACAAGTTAGCCACATAGGGCGCAACCACACACACACACACACACACACCCATTCATGCACACATACACACCCATCTAGAGTTCTCTAGAACCCTCTTCAAGGTGGCATCACTCTTGGTTGCCAAAATTATTAACCAAGAGCCATTTAATTCTTCAATCAACTTTTGGTGGATCTAAAAATGACCTTGGCCAGCCACTCTTGGAGCCCTCTCTAGAGAGTTCCACACTTCTCTAGAGAGTCTCCCTTAGGTCAATAAAAAGACCGAAGGGGTGGCCATTTGTACCCATCCATTCTTGGCTTCATTCACACTTGGCTTCTATTTAGTTTAGCTACATCTACCACCACTCCACCTCCACGAGTGCTTCACCATGGCCACAACCATCTCCACGCCAAGATGCTGGATCACCTCTCCAACCTCTCTCCAAGGGCCAGCCTAAGCACCATTGGCTGCCCCTCCTCCTCTCAGCCAACTCAAAGGCCATCGGAGCCCACCTCCGAATGCCCTTATTTCTATTAGATTAGTAGCTTAGTTCTTCACAGTTTACATGCTTTTATTACTGCTTAGTAGTATAGCTCCTTATTCTCCCCCAATGATGCATGCAAAATCCCCCCATAGATTCTTGTATGCGATCATTTTCTGTTAGCTAGATTGATGTTTTCAAGCTTTCATCAATAAGCTTTCCATGTGTTCCATGTTGCAAAAACAATGATGAATGAATGAAAGAACTTTTTTTTGATATATATATATCTCCGTGTTTGGAATCACCATGAGCTTATTGTAATATATATTTTGTGTGATTAAAGTTGCATGCTTTTAATTATTATCTGTTGCAACCAGTATGTCAGCAGCTGAAAATATTGAGGATCTAACTATTAGCGCATTTTCTGTAAACAGCCACCACATAACTAGAATCGTGCATACTAAAACTCACACTTTCACATTTGTCATCTATCTAACAAATGCACATGTAGTTAGGGTTCATAATAAAACTAGCCAAACATTAATCCGACGATTAGAAACCGGCGTGCGATTTTAAATAAGTAGAGCGAAAAAGAGCAATTTCAGATTTGCATAAATGCCTCCCAGAGACGAACGACCGGGACTCAAGTCTCGTTATCTTTACAAAATCATTTTTTGATGACCATTTTAGCGTGACTCTAGTACAATTTCCGATGATTTCAAAATGCGTGAAAATAGGTTTGTCAAGGTGTCAATTCTATCAAGTGCCCATATCATTGAGGCTACAAAAACACCCACTGCTGTTGGACCCTAGTTCCTTCTCTCTTCTATGTTTGGTGTTAACAAAATCGTTTTAAAATCTAATATGTTTATGAAGTAATTACAGGTCAAAAGAATCTGTGGATGCAAGCAAAAAGATTGCACATGAAGGAAAAAGTTTTGAAGACTTTAGTTTTGATTGTATCTTAGAACTTTTGTATGTCTCCAAACAAGTAAAACATAATCTAGGTGTTAAAATCAAAGTAGAGATAATTAGGATTCAGAATATCGTTCATTTACTCGGTTCTTAACTCAAAATCGACTCTTTCAAAACAAAGTCGCCTAGAGTAGATTAGATTTCTCTAATTGATTTACACTAATGATCTTTAGTACTTGCTTGGCACAGGTTTGGACCTAAGTTCCAAACTGTGAACATCAAGTACCGGTACTCATCATGAGTACTGGTATCAAGTGGTCGTAGTTTGTGAACTGGGTTTCTGACTGGACCTTACAAGTACCGATACTCATCATGAGTACCGGTACATGTAGGTCACAGGACCCAAGTTTGTGTGTCACAAGTACCGATACTCACAATGAGTACCGGTACCCAGTGATTTGGTTGTCCTGACTGTACGAAATCAGTACCGGTATCAAGAGTTCAGTACCGGTACCAACTAACTGTTGTGACCAGTCTGAACGGCTAGTTTGCTATTAATCATATTTGTAACGTTCTTAAAATACCCCTAACGGCTAGAATTCATGGGAGAGGTGATTAGTGGCATATATAAGCACTCTTTGAGTGTTAGTTTTTATATAGCTCTTAAAAAAACATCCATACTATTTCCTACACCTTCAATCCTCAATTTTCAAGCTGAAAAAGAGCTTAGTTTGTTGCATACCTTTCAAGGCCTCTCACCATTTGCAACAAATCATCAAAGGTGATCGTGTTTTTTTGTATTCAATTGTTTGTTTTACGCCTTAGTTTTTCTTGTTAGATTTGATTATACTTGTAAGAAATATTCTTGTTGGAGACTTAGGAAATAGTTGTAAGCTACTACTTACATTTTTCTTACACCTGTATCTTTATCTCTTTTCATATCTTGTAATTGGGTTGAGGTAACTCGTTAATTACCTATAATATTAGTAAATTGATTCCCTCTGAGTTGAGGGAATCAGGTTAAAAATCCTAAGTCAGGAGACTTAGGTAGTGGAGTACCCAAGTGAGGGGAACCACTATATATCTTGTGCCTTTGTTTTTGTGGTTTGTTTTGTCTTGCAATTTTTATTTCCCACACTATTCATCCCCCCTTCTAGTGTACTTGTGATTTACAGATCCTACAGGTGGTATCAGAGCAGGTTGCGAAAGGAAATAACAATTCTCTTTCGCAATGGCATCTCCAGTCAAGCGCACCGAAGGACAGTCATCCACACATCCTCCCAACTTTGATGGGACGAACTATGGATACTGGAAGAGGAGGATGCAAATCTTCCTCAAGGCCATGGATGAGGACTCATGGATGCTTATCCAAGAGAAGTACATGGATCCGGAGCCACAGGAAGGTGTTGTCTGGACTACAGAACAAAAGAAAAGGGTCGCAGGAAATGCGAAAGCGATGAACGCACTTTATTGTGCTTTATCAAGGGAAGAGTTTAACCGTATCTCCGCATGCGAGTCTGCATACAAGATATGGAACACATTGCAAGTCACCTATGAAGGTACAAGTAAGGTTAAAGAAACACATATTTCTATTCTAACAGAAAGCTATGAGTGTTTTAGGATGCAGAAAGGTAAAACAATCAAAGGGACGTACACAACATTTGACGAGATCGTGAATCCAATGAAGAATCTTGGAGTCAAGCTAAAGGAGGAGTAGCTTGTAAGGAAAATCTTAAGATCCCTTACAAGCAATTGGTCTCCAAAGACCACAGCCATCTAAGAGGCAAAAGATCTTTCTACTCTCTCCTTAGATGAGTTAATTGGAAGCCTCATAGCATATGAAGTCCAGTTGGAAAATATGAAAAAGAATGAAGAAAAATCCATAAGCAAGAAAAAGGAGCTTGCTTTCAAAGCTTTAAAGGAGATATCGGACTTTGATGACTCCAATTCCGATGAAGAAGAGGAGCTTGCTCTTCTAACGAGAGGATTTAGAAGATTCATCCTAAAATAAGGTAAGAAAGTCAATAAATTTTCAAATGACATTATTTATTTTGAGTGTAAGAAGAAGGGGCACGTATAAAAAGATTGTCCAATGATCAAGAAGAAGAAGGAACAAGAAAAGGACAAAGAACTCGATTGAAAGAAAAAGAAGATTTCAAGAAAGGCATGCGAGGCAACTTGGGATGATAGTGATTCAGACACGGAATCGTCTTCCGAAGAATCTGAAGAAACAGAAGTTGCACATCTTTGCTTAATGGCAAACAACGACAACTCAGAAAATGAGGTAGATTCTGAAGTCACCTTTAATGAATTAGTACAAGCATATGAAGATTTATATAATAAGGCTAGGATGATCAAAAAGGAAAATAAGATTTTGCATGATAGTTATAGAACTCTAGAAATAGAATTAGATATGTCCAAAGAAACTAACAATCAATTACATGCAAAATAGTAGAATTAGAAGATATTTATGAACATTTTGAGGACACTTTGAATAATTTAAAAACAACAACTAGGCTGAATACGGAATTTTGTAATAATTTAAAAGCCAAGTTCAATAATAAGAAGAACACACAAAATAAATCACATGCACCTAGACATGCATGGATTTATCAAAAGGTCAAGGACCCAAAGAAATGCAGATCTAACACTAAAGTGATCAATAAACCTAAGGATTTGAAAGGTACTAACCATCAAGGACCCAAAAGAAAATGGGTACCTAAAGTATATTTAATAAATTGTCTTGCAAGTCAAAAAGGACAAATGGATCCTATACAGTGGGTGCTCCAAGTACATGACGGGACACTCCAACCTCTTTATCAAATGGACCAAAATCTAGGATGGAGGACACGTCAAGTTGGGCAACAACAAATGTTGTTGCATTATTGGTGAAGGTACAATAGGAAACTCTTCTAGGCAGGTACGTAATGTTATTTTAGTAGAAAACTTAAAACATAACATGCTTAGTGTTAGTCAAATATGTGATAATGGATGTGCTATTTTGTTCACTAAAGTTGGATTTAAAATATTAAAAGAAGGAACAAATACGATTTTAATTGAAGGCTTTAGATATGAAAATATTTATGCTCTTCATTTTTCAAAAGAGAAATATGTAAAATGCCTGCTTGCCTCCCATATTGAAGTAGATCTTTGACATTATAAGCTAGGTCACATTAATCACAAACATCCTAATAGGTTAGCCAAAAATGAGTTAGTAAGGGGCCTACATAAACTAACTTACAAGAAGGATGTTTTGTGCAAGTGTGTGAACTCGGAAAAATGCACAAAGCCTCTTTTGAACCTAAAAAGTTAGTTTCAACAACATGACCTTTAGAGTTGTTACACCTTGATCTATTTCGACCAGCATGATTTCAGAGTCTAAATGGATCAAAATTTTGCCTAGTTATTGTTGATGACTTCTCCAGGTTCACTTAGGTCATCTTCTTAAAACATAAGGATGACTCATTTGATTCCTTCCTAAGACTTACCCAAAGACTTCAAAAGGAAAAATCATCCTCTATTCTTAGACTTAGGACTGATCATGGGGGTGAATTTGAAAATGAAAAATTTTCAAGTTTTTGTGTCAATTCTAGCATAACCCATGAATTTTCATTTCCTTAGGCTCCATCTCAAAATGGTGTTGTAGAGCGCAAGAATCGCACTCTACAAGAATATGCCCAAACTTTGCTCTTGGAGTCTCGGCTTCAAAAATATTTCTGGGTAGAAGCCACTAATACGGCATGTTATGTTCTAAATAGAACACTTTTAAGGCCTATTATTAAGAAAACTCCATATGAGCTTTATTATGAGAAGTCTCCTAGGATATCATATTTTATGGTGTTTGGAAGTAGATGTTATTTATTAAACACCCGTGACCGGCTTGATAAGTTTGATGCTGAAGGTGATGAAGGCATTTTTATTGGCTATTCAACAAGAAGCAAAGCTTATCGAGTCTTTAATAAAAGGACTTTTGTCATTGAAGAATCCCTGCATGTTTCATTTGATGAAACAAACTTAGGTGAACCGGAACCAAATCATTTAGATTCTGATGATGAAGATACCCCCTTCATTGATGTATCAAAAATAGAAGATTCACGAAATGTACATGATCTTCCAAAAGAATGGGTACACCATAAGGATCACCCTCAAGAATAGATTATTGGTGATATTGAACAAGGTGTAAAAGCCCGATCTCACTTTAGAGCTGATTTTGTCCTTAATGCTTTTGTTTCACAACTTGAACCCAAGAAAGTTGATGAGGCATTAAAGGATGAATCATGGGTTGTAGCTATGCAAGAGGAGCTACTCTAATTTACTAGGAACAATGTATGGAACTTGGTACCCGCTCTTGAGGGTAATTCCATCATTGGAACCAAGTGGGTGTTCCGAAATAAATTGGATGAATCTCGTTCAGTGATCAGGAATAAAGCCAGACTTGTATAACCTGGGAGATTTTTAGGAGAAGAGGATTTCCCCCCCTCTGGATCCAGTGGATGAAATGCTGTATCATTACAGCTTCTTTTTCTCCTTTGGCCAATGGATATACATGTGGATCATGGATCCAACCTCAGCATGGGGTTAGACAAGGATGCCCCCTAGCCCCATTGATCTTCAACCTTACGGTGGATGGGCTTGCAAGGTATGCTTGCTAATTGGCTGAGGTGGGAATTATTAAAGGGTATTCATTGTCTAACAAGGGAAACCTGGCCCCCATTTTACAGTATGCAGACGACATGGTGTTCTTTGTGGAAGTGTCCAAGTCCGAGGCACATGCTCTGGGGTTATTGGTAAAGATTTTTGGTGACATTTCAGTCTTATGTTTGAACAAGGATAAGTCGATTTTGACTTGCTTTGGCATGAGTCAACAGGAGCAGAGGGAGTTGGAGAGTGTATTGGGGTCACCCCGTGATAGATTGCCGTTGAGATACCTTGGACTATCTCTGAGGGCCACAAAACTGAAAAAATTATATTGGAATGTTCTTTTTGAGAGGGTGTCTGGAATGTTGAAGGGTTGGAGTAGTAAATTCCTATCCAAAGGTGGAATTTTAATCCTACTCAATTCAGTCATTACAGCCATACCGGTCTTCCATTTCAGTATTTTTAAGGCCCCTAAATGTATCTGGAAGAGGTTGGATATTATGAGGAAGAGATTCTTCTGGAAGGGTGCAGGTCATGAGGGCGGATTCGTGCAGCCCATCAGATGGAGTTGTATCTGCAGACCTAAGGAGATTGGGGGGTTGGGAATTAAAGTACTTAAAGAATTCAATGAAGCCTTGTTGCTAAAATAGGCCATCAGAATTCTGGAGTGCAAGGAGGGGCTGATGGATGATCTGATCAGGGACAGCTATGGTGGATCTAACAGCAGTTTGCAAAGGCTTCAGCCGAAGAAACCTTCTCCCTTTTACCGATCAGTGATTTCTGCAGTCACCAGCTATTGGCTCCTATTGCAACCTAAGCTCAGAGATGGCAGAAGCTTCAGCGTATGGAATGAGCGATGGTCTGACTTGGGCCTATTGAAAGAGATCTATCCGAGTGTGTATGACACTGTTGCAGATAAGGAAGCCACAGTTAGCAGTTTGTGGTCTCAAGAAGAGGGATGCTGGCGGCTGGATGGGCTGCAGCAGTGCTGGCTGGGCACTCGTCTGTGGGAGGAGAGGCAGAAAATGATGGCGAGTCTACAGTAGATGCAACTTGTGAGTAATGTGACGGATACTTACTACTGGCAGGGTAGTTTTTTAGTGAAGCAAGTGCATGAGAAAGTTATTAGAGCCAATAGTGAGGTGGAATGGGACCCTATTGACAGAAAGATTTGGCTCCTGAAAGTTCCTCTAAAGGTTCAAATATTCCTGTGGCTCAGTAGACGAGAAGGGCTGATCACTGGCGATATGAGACACAGAAGGCTGGGGACTGTTCTAAATGCCTGCCCTCTTTGTGGGTTACATTCTGATAGTGCATCACACATTTTCTCCTACAATTTGATCACGGATAAGATTTGGAGGTTGGTTTGCTTGGAGCCCATCCCCTCCTAGGATTCAGTATGGCAAAGGTTCATCACTCCTGGTCGACCCTTGGGGGCTATGGCAGCCATTTTGTGGTGTGTGTGGAGGGTGCGTAATGATAAGCTTTTTTAGGAGAGATCAGTGAGATGTGAGAATATTGTAAGGGAGTGCTGGTCTCTCATACATAGTTGGGCTTCTTACTTGTAATTATTTTTTGATATGAAAATACTACCCTCCGGATTGCTATCGGCTCATGATAGCAATCCTCAATGTTTCAAAAAGTAAAGCCAGACTTGTAGCTCAAGGCTATAACCAACAGGAGGGTATTGACTTTGATGAGACATATGCTCCTGTTGCTCGCTTGGAGTCCATACGGATGCTACTTGCCTTTGCAAGTGCAAAGGCAAGTAGCTATATCAAATGGATGTCAAGAGTGCTTTTCGTAATGGTCATATTAAGGAAGAAGTTTATGTTCTTCAGCCTCCTGGGTTCAAAGACCCAGCACACCCAGAGCATGTATATAAGCTCACTAAGGCATTATATGGACTTAAACAAGCTCTCAGGGCCTGGTATGATAGGCTTAGGACTTTTCTTCTTCAGCACAATTTTAGAAGTGGAGTTGTTGATTCAACTCTTTTTGTAAAAGAAGGTAATGACATCTTATTGGTTCAAATATATGTCGACGATATTATATTTGGATCAAATAAGGAGTCCCTGTGTCAACATCTCTATGAGACTATGAAAACTGAGTTTGAAATGAGTGTGATGGGTGAACTTAGATTCTTTTTAGGACTCCAAATTCAACAATTTGACACAGGAATTTACATTAGTCAAACAAAATATCTTCGTGAAATTCATAAGAAATTTGACTTTGTAAATGTAAATGGCAAAGAGACTCTGATTGCTCTATCTACTTCTCTTGGTGAAGATTTATCCGGCAAGAGGGTAGATGAAAAGAAATATTGGGGAATGATAGGTTCACTACTATATCTCATAGCTTCTAGACCTGATATTCTTTTTGCTACATGTTTATGTGCGAGATTCCAATTCGAACCCAAGGAATCTCATTTTAATGCAGTAAAAAGAATATTTAGATACCTAAACAGCACAAAAGACCTTGGTCTTTTCTATCCTAAAGATTAATCTTTAGATCTATTATCCTATAGTGATCCCGACTATGCAGGGAGTCAAATAGACGGAAAGAGCACAAGCGGCACATGTCATTTTATTGGAGAATCTCCAGTCTCATGGTTCTCTAAGAAGTAGGCTTGTGTTTCACTTTCTAAGACTGAAGCAGAGTATATTGCAACTTCACTTGCTTGCACTTAGGTCATTTGGATGAGACAGACTTTGTCTGACTTTGGATTGATTTCTGCGCAATTCAAGATATTTTGTGATAATACAAGTGCAATAAATCTATCCAAAAATCTGGTACATCATTCACGTACCAAATATATAGACATTAGACATCATTTCCTTAGAGATAATGTACTTCAAGGCTCTATTCAATTAGAATTCATTGACACTCAAAACCAATTGGCAGATATCTTTACAAAACCTCTTGCAACAAAGAGATTTTGCTTTATAAGGAGAAAATTAGGACTTTGTACAATAAAAGAGATTCTAATCTAATAATTTGTTTGTTATGAACTTTATTTGTACCTATAAAAATTCTTGTGGGCTTTCTTGCAAATTACCCATGCTTACTAAAAGAGGGATAAATTGTAATATTTTCATATGTCTGGAAATACCAAGGTGTTGTTTGCAATTTGGTTGCTTAACTTAGGTTGTTGACTACATTATTTTTTTAACAGCTAAGTTGTCAATTTTTCTTCTCTCAACCACTTAAGTGGTCATGTGACAAGCACATGACCCATCCCATATAAAAGTGGTCAAGTGCAAACACTTGCCTCATTTCATCAAAACCAAACCCTAGTTCCACCACAAGTCTCTCCAAGCCCTTGCCAAGGAAAAGAAGAATCATCTCCAATCTTCATACCATAGGTACATTCTTCTCTTCTCATCAAATCTTGTTTCCTTGAGTCGTTCTACATCATATTTTTTTCTCTCGATGTCATTTCTATTGCTGCAATGTGTTCTCATCGGGTACCAGATGGTACCGGTACCCATCATCGGTACCGGTACTCGTTGGACACAGTAGTGCCTGCTTTAGAGAGTAGGTACCGGTACTGAAGATTAGTACTGGTACTAGCTCGAATTTCTAGTTGGGATAGAAACCAACCAGTACTGGTACCATTCACCAGTACCGGTACGTGTAGGCTTAAATGTGTTGTTACTTGAACACATGATAAGAAATTATCTTTATCTCTAATTGTATTTCCTATTTCTTGTTGTTGTATGTTTTCAGATGGCACCTAAATCTAAAAGTAAGGGAAAAGCACCTCAAGATGCATTCCATAAGTTTCGCATTAATGAGGATGCTAAATCAAAATTTGATTGGTATAAAGGCCTAAAACTCCATCACTGTAGGCCTATTGAGTGGAAAGATTTTTCTCTTCAAATTTATGAGTTTACTACCTGTCTTTCGAAATAGCATCTTATGCATTTCTTTGATGAGTCATTTTTTGCTGATGTTCCTGGAGTTTACCCTAACATTAATTGTCTATTTTCTGCTAATCTCCAAGAACAAGAAAATCAAGGCCATCTAGTCTTAACATCCAAAGCTTTTGGTCAAAAAATCACCATTACTCCTAAATTTTTATCAGCCATCACCCTATGCCCAAATGAAGGTCATCCTTTTAAAACACTTAAGGAGCAATTTCCTACTCACAAAATTCATGAAACTCTATTGCTTCCTAATTGCCAGGGAAAAGCATTGGTTGCCCCCAACATGACTCTTTTTGCTTATGTTCTTTTCTGTATCTTAGCATGGAATTTAAGGGCTAAATATTTGGGTTTTCACAAAATTTTCGTTGACATTTTACCCTTAATTTATGCTATGATTACAAGATTTTCGGTCAACTGGAACATGATTTTCATGCACTTTCTTAGACCTCATTACCGTGCATCGGCTTTACCCTTAGATATCTTGGTGTCTCACATATTTCATAAAAATAAAATTGACCTTTCTAATTTCACTCCTCTTAGAAAAGTGGTCTATTTCAAATTGTCCACTCTCCGAAAATGAGAGTGAAACCCGCTAGAGAGGAATCTACTAGTGATGATGAAGAAGATGAAGTTGATCCAAATGCTCAATCTTCTTCTCATCCACCTCTTGAATCATCTTCGGCTTTTGTCCCCATTACCTATCCCTTTCCAGAAGTCGAAACTCCTTGGAGGAACCTATCTCATGAGTCTGGTACCAATCCCTATATGACCAACACTTTCAATTATATTGGTCAAAATTTAACCAATCAGAATTTTACCTTCTGTCACATAGAATGCAAATTTCATGATCTTTCTATGTCTCTTGAATCTTCATATGTTGCATCTTCCACTCAACAAACTAAACAAAGGAAGCGGACTCAACCAAAAGCACCTTCGGAATACAGTGAAAGAAGATAGAAACACTTCCAAGATCCATCTTTTGTTTCTTCTCTAGTAGTAGAAAAAGAACTTATTATCCATGAAGATGAGGAAGAAGAAGGCATGGAAGATGAAGAAAATGTTTCATATGAAGAAGATGATGATGATGATGACGACGGCAACGACGATGATGATAATGATGACAACAACGATGATGATGACAATGACACTGACAACGATGATGATGACAATGACACTGACAACGACGATGATAAGGATGAACGACCACTTATTAGAAAATGTCATAGAAATTAGTTTAGTTTTTAAGTATGTAAACTTGTTGTTGCTTGTATGACTCTTAATATTTCTTTTGTGTCATGAACTTTATCATGTTATGAAAGTTGATGCTTTGTTTAATAATGTGAGCTTGTTTGATAATGTCATGCTTTACGGTATTTGCTCTTTTTTTTTGCTTGCTTGACAAAAAGGAGGAGAAATGAAATGAATGAATGGATACTTCATATCTAAAATAAGGAGAGCTTAGTTTGAGGGGGAGGTTTCTCACTCTATTGTGGAGTTTTTTTTATTCTTCTCTTATTAAGTCTCTGTTTATCTTTAATATGAGTATCTTGTTTGTTTTCTCAACATCAAAAAGGGGGAGATTGTTGGACCCTAGTTCCATCTCTCTTCTATGTTTTGGTGTTAACAAAATAATTTTAAAATCTAATATGTTTATGAAGTAATTACAGGTCAAAAGAATCTGTGGATGCAAGCAAAAAGATTGCACATGAAGGAAAAAGTTTTGAAGACTTTAGTTTTGATTGTATCTTAGAACTTTTGTATGTCTCCAAACAAGTAAAACATAATCTAGGTGTTAAAATCAAAGTAGAGATAACTAGGATTCAGAATATCGTTCATTTACTCGGTTCTTAACTTGAAATCGACTCTTTCAAAACAAAGTCGCCTAGAGTAGATTGGATTTCTCTAATTGATTTACACTAATGATCTTTAGTACTTGCTTGGCACAGGTTTGGACTTAAGTTCCAAACTGTGAACATCAAGTACCGGTACTCATCATGAGTACCGGTATCAAGTGGTCGCAGTTTGTGAACTGGGTTTCTGACTGGACCTTACAAGTACCGATACTCATCACGAGTACCGATACATGTAGGTCACAGGACCCAAGTTTGTGTGTCACAAGTACCGATACTCACAATGAGTACCGGTACCTAGTGATTTGGTTGTACTGACTATATGCAGTCAGTACCGATACAAAGAGTTCAGTACCGGTACCAACTAACCGTTGTGACCAGTCTGAACTGCTAGTTTGCAATTAATCATATTTCTAATGTTCCTAAAATACCCCTAACGGCTAGAATTCATGGGAGAGGTGATTAGTGGCTTATATAAGCACTCTTTGAGTGTTGTTTTTTATATATCTCTTAAAAAAAAATCCATACTCTTGCCTACACCTTCAATCCTTAATTTTCAACCTGAGAAAGAGCTTAGTTTGTTGCATACCTTTCAAGGCCTCTCACCATTTGCAACAAATCATCAAAGGCGATCGTGTTTTTCTGTATTCAATGATTTATTTTACGCCATAGTTTTTCTTTTTAGATTTGATTAAACTTGTTGTAAGAAATATTCTTGTTGGAGACTTAGGAAATAGTTGTAAGCTACTACTTACATTTTGCTTACACCTGTATCTTTATCTCTTTTCATATCTTGTAATTGGGTTGAGGTAACCTATTAATTACCTCTGATATTAGTAAATTGATTCCCTCTGAGTTGAGGGAATCAGGTTAAAAATCCTAAGTCAGGAGACTTAGGTAGTGGAGTACCTAAGTGAGGGGAACTACTATATATCTTGTGCCTTCATTTTTGTGGTTTGTTTTGTCTTGCAATTTTTATTTCCCACACTATTCATCCCCCCCTTCTAGTGTGCTTATGATTTACAGATCCTACAACTGTGATCCACCAAATATTACCCTTACTTACTTTTCAGTATTTTTGATCGCCCAAATACTGGCTGAGGTCCTCTAACTTAGTTGTAGGGTTATTAGGATTTTAATTGAAGTGTGAATGTCACGTAAGGCCACCAAACAGTGAGTACATTTACTAAATATGGTAAGATTTGTGATCTCAGAAGGAAAAGAAGGAAAAGAGAGCACACTTGTTTAGCCTCTCTCCGAGTTGACTTGTTTAATAGTCTAGAGATCTAGAGTCTGTAGTACTCGATTACATGTAGCACTAGATGAGTGTGTGCCATCAAATACGAATCCATTCAACTCAGTATCTCCTACCTAAGCCAAAAAAGTCGGGGTCAAATTCATATTATTTTCTACTTTAACCCTGAGTGAAGTAGCTACCTATCCGGATAGAAATATTTTCCAAAGGATAAGTATGAACTGCAAATGTAAGTTGGTTACTTTCACTTGGATCCGTTCCAAAGTTACTATCACTTCACATTTGTCTATATATCTAAATTTTTGGAATAAGGATAGAAGAAATCTTCTGATTACTTCTGTTGTTTTTCATTTTTACTTGGGACTAGCAAAACTTAGGCATGGGGGCATTTGATAAGTCCACTTTCGCAAACCATTATTTGGTCTAAGTACTTTCTAATTAGTTATTCTTATTGGTTAACTAATTAGGAATTATATGTCAATTCATCTTAGTCTGCATATAATTTTATGCATCAATTTTACATTTAATAACATATGATATGATAATATAATTTGTCTAATGAATGCAGGCTAGGTGAAGAGTCCAGATGTACAATTCTGTGTCTATAAGACGTCTAGAGATCAAATATGGACATCTGGGAAATTGTCATTACAAATTCCTAATTCTAAATATTTTAAGACATCTGATGATGAGGTTAAATGTTTGATATAGAACGGCCAATGGTTATCCATCAGTTTCAACCACTCGCGATGTTCTCAAGTGGTTGGCGAAGCCAGCGGCAGGTGGAACAGACAGGGGGATTTTTATAAAGAGAGAAAACCCATGCACCAGATGGGAAAAATCTTCTCCCCTGGTGGGGATCTCCTCTCAACCTCCACTGTGCAACAGGCATGCAACATGAATTAGACTACCACCGTGCTCCTGGCATGCATCGCGCAACGAGTGAGCACTGTGAATCACTACGAGCTTCCACTGCAGCCACCTCTTCATCCTCCTGGGCGGCAGCGAGTGTGGTGACAGTCGCTCGCCGCTATCTTCAACCCACCACCTTCCTCAACCTCAAAAGAACCCAACTGCCAACTTTACGCATGCATGCCACCACTGCAGATCACCGGCCACGGGTGTGTGCAACAGTGCATTCCCCGTGCTCACCTCAATGCCACCACTGCAGACCACCAGCCACGCGTGTGTAGCAGTGCATTCCCTTGCGCACCATCGCGCTACCATCATGCCACAGCCGCGCAAGCGCTACGCGCACGCCACCATTGCAGACCACTCTCCAAGCACCTTCCACACGCACTAGCAGCAAGTGAAGCCCACGTTCCAACCCTCGTTTGTGCAGCCGAAGCATGCACCCGACTTCTTCTTCTTCTTCTTCTTTCCACCACCACTTGCAACTCCAAACGAAAGAACCCATCATCGGCATCAAACATCCCCACGCAGCAACCTCATCTGGATGCCTTTCTCTATGCCATCGACTTCCCTACGCTCACCTCAATGCCATGAGGCCACCCACGACCATGGTGGCTCTTCCCACCATCCACGTGCACATGCATGCAAGCCACGTCGACGTTCTCCTCCTCCATCGATCAGCCGACTTTGGCCGTCTTCGCCTCCATTGACACCACCGACGCAATGGCCAAGAGCTGGTTGACCTCCACCGCATGCATTGCACCCTCCGATGCTCCTTCCCGTGTGCAAAGAGGAGAGAGGAAGAATCCTCTGTTCTTCCTTTAATTTCTATTTACGCCATATGCCATTGCAGCTTCTCCTATTCATTTATTTATCTATTTAATATATTACAGTAAATTTGCATGCATGTCCCTCAATTCTAATTGAATTGCATATAGTTAAATTCATCTCATGAATAAGCAAGCATGTATATTTGTTATAGGGAACAATTCTGATTTAATTAAATTTGATGGCGCTTGTCAATACTAAGATCGCAATTCAGGTATTTCATTGGTGGTGATTATGTATGTGCACCCTTACATTATTGATTAATTCTTTAAATCAAGAAAATATGTTGACGACACGTGCACCAGTTAGTATGCATACGCATTGAGATTCCCGAATAAACAAGATGTGATTCACTAGCTTAAATAGGCTGATTCCTCCCTATGGAGATGACCTAACTCATCGTGGCTAGTTTTGAATTTTTAAATATTTTTGAAAAGTAATTTTCTACCATGCGACATACTACAACGATGCAACATTTTATGTTACAAATTTTATTGAAAACGAAGATCGCTCTTTCAGAAATCAGTGAACTCATCCAAGACTCAGACTCTTTTGTAGTGAAAGGTCAAAAATTGAAACCATTCATCGAGCTTACCGATTCAAATCTGGCTGCTGAATCTTTTGATCTCCATTCACCATGAGCTGCATTGTGCTCAGCTAACGGCATTAAACTTAGCACTTAAAGGGGGCAACCCATCATTTGAAAACTTGAGACCCTTCTTACCCCTCTTTGAGCTTAATTCCTATTGTACTTTATGTTGGTGCTAGAGCACCACGATCATTTGTTTTGATGATAACAAAACACGTGTTATTTAACATTTGCACTTTGAGTCCTAGATTTCAGGTCAATCACAAATGGATACGTGATTAGATGGAGTTCGAGCTCGCATCTAGGATGAATTGGAGGAGCTTGATGGAGAACAGAAGAGATTCGCGAGGAGCGATATATTAAAGATGGAAGAAAATGAAGAATAGGATAGATTTCCTTCTTTTGTACTTGTTGTATTTTTCGTTTCTTTTGTTGCTCTTTATTTCCTTAGATAATTCATGGTAAAGAGCCTCAAAGTACCCTAACAGTAGTCCTAAGAACACATGCACAACCCTAGGATACTTAGGTTTTCTGTAGAATACTTAGAAAACCAATATAGGGTTCAAACAGAGTTTCAGACGTCTAATTCCCAAATCAGACGTCTGATAAAGTATTTTAAGACGTCTAACTATTGTTTCAGACGTCTAATAACTATTAGGTTGGACATAGTTAGTTCTGTCTGATGAAATCAGACGTCCAGACCTTGGACCAGACATCTTAGGAGACGTCTGATGGATTTGCCAGACGTCCAATTAGTGGACCGTTGGCTGGCTTAGCAAACACTCAGGATATGACCGTTAGAGCCTTATCAGACGTCCATAGGATTGTCCAGATGTCTGATAATTGACCGTTTTGCCTCGGCTGACCCAAAATCTCTTCTCAGAGATTTTCTAGCCGTTGCAACGTTTGGAAATCCATTCCCACAGAAAAAGTAGGTTTCCAGACGTCCAGACATAGTGTCAGACGTCCTATATGACGTCTGATAGACTTGCGCTAAAACCCTGTTTAGATCTGTTTCAAGTCAGGAAGCAACCCGCCCAAAATCAGACGTCTGACCTTGGAATCAGACATCTTAAAGTGAACTTCCAGACGTCTGATGCCAGAATTAGACGTCTGATAAGCCTGTCAGAACAATGATTGTTCCTGATTTCGGGCTGATTCTCTTGGGCTTTGTTTCCAACAGCTATAGAACCTTTCCTAAGCCTTCCAAAGCCTTCCTAAGGCCTCTATAAATAGAGGGGAACCTTTGCAACACAAATACACTAAGAACACACACCTAGAAACACCAAGACACACCTTGCAATATACTTTCAAACCTTTTTGTGTCCCTCTTGCTCTCTAAGCTCAAGTTCTACATCTTGAGAGCATCAAGCTATTGCGCACCCGCTCTCCCGCCGTAGTCCATGAGAGCGAAGTTGCGTCGTCGCGTGGCTCACGCACCACGTCATCAACTCGACGCACTCCTTGCAAAGGGGAGTTTCCTAATTCCTATAGAAGCTAGGTTTAAAATTACTTTATTGGCTCTATAGGACTTGTTGTTTATTTTATCTTTGTTATTTGATTGGGTAATCGCTTTGCGAATTCCCGTCTCCTTCGCGAGACAAAATCCTTCTCATGGAGAGAAGGGGTTGAGGTATGCTACCCTCGTTTAAGTAGCGTGGTTGTATTGAGGTTGAATCACCCTCGTTTAAAGTGATTCGGTTTAGTGGATTTTGATCAACTTGGTTGATCGGAAAATCCTAACTCGAGAGGGTTAGGTGGTGGTTTTCACCCGGTTTGGGTTTCCACCTAAAAATACTTGTGTACTTGTGTGATTGACTTTTTGTGAGTTTGTGTATTTTATTTACGCAATTATTACGTCACCCCCTCTTGGTAGGGCCGGAAACTTCATTTGGTATCAGAGCAGGTCTTGTGAGATTGGAGTAACACCCGGCAAGAGATCAAATGGAGGGAAGCACATCAGCGATCAAAATATCCGAGGGGCAGTCCACCGTTCGACCACCCTACTTTGACGGGAACAACTACAGCTACTGGAAGTTGAGGATGAGGATGTGGCTTCAAGCCACGGACTTCGCTCTATGGGGACGTTGCGAAGCCCCATACGAGATCCCGGAGTGACCGGACGCAGGATACTCGCAGCAGCAGATTCGGGAACTCTCGCTCAACGTGAAAATAATGAACGTGTTGTATTGCACGCTCAGCCTGGAGGAGTTCAACAGAATCTCGCAATGCGCCACCGCATACGAGATTTGGCACACACTTGAGGTAACTCACGAAGGTACCTCTAAGGTAAAAACTTTTAAAATTAATTTACTTTCTCAAGAATTTGAATCTTTTTCTATGAAACCTAACGAGTCTTTAAGTGAGATGAACACTAGGTTCACTCTCATTGTAAATAATTTGAAAGCATTAGGGAAGACCATCATCAAGGGGGAGCTTCAAGGGAAGCTTCTTCGTTCCCTTGGACCGGAGTGGGAACAGAAAGTCACCGCCATCGAGGAAGCGAACGAAGTGGAGGAGGTCAACATGGAAAATCTCCTAGGCAATCTAATGGCCTACGAGACAAAGTTGAAGCAGAAGAAGAAGGATACACCGGAGTCTAAACCGAAGAAGACTCTCGCCTTCAGAGCCGCGTCGGATAGCGAGGTAAGCTCCGACGACGAAGACTTTAGAATTTTACTTAAAAAATTTTCCAAGTTTTGTAGGGAATTAAAGAAAGAGAAGAAGGAGAAGAAGGAGAGCCCAAGACGTTGCTACCACTGCAACGAGAAAGGGCACCTATGACCAGAGTGCCCTCTTCTCAAAAAGGAGAAGAAGAAGGAAAAGGAGAAGAAATCTAAGAAGAAGGCGTTCCAAGCCACTTGGGATGATTCAAGCTCGGAGGAAGAAGAAGAAAAAGAAGAAACCGCTTGCTTTGGTTTCATGGCCAGAGGAAGCAATAGCGACAGTGAAAGTGGAAGCGACTCCGACAACGAGGTAAATTTCGATTTACAAGAAGCTTTTAATGAACTATTTGAGATTAGTAAATCACTAAAAATAGAAAACAAAAGCATGAAAAAGAATCTTAGCTTTCTTAAAAAGGAAAATGATAGGTTAGAAAAATAACTTAAGGACATAGAAGCTAGTCCTAAAAATGATAACCTATTATTAGAAAATCATAACCTCATCAATGAAAATAATAAATTGATTGAGGAAAATGATAGTCTAAAGTTAGAAATCTATGATTTAAAGACTAAGATGCAAACTATAGAAAAAGAAATCACATGTCTTAGGGAAAACTCCAACAAATTAATTAATAAAGTAGATAACCTATATAGCCCTAAGATTGAGAAAGGATCTCCGTCAAGGAGAATCGCTAACAGATCCGGATCGAAGCCCACTTGGATACCAAAAAAAGAATTAGAATCTTGTTTTGTAGGGTTCAGGGATAATTACAACACAAAGGACTGGACCTACAAACTCAAAGCTGGTCAACTCAAGTTGGGAGAACCAAGGAGTAGACCAAGGAGGAGAACAAGAAGACCGACGAGACAGCGAACAAACGACGGACCCACCGCACGTCGACCACCAGATTGGAGACCGACGCTAATGCCCGGGCCTCCAAGCTATGGATGGGAGCCCCATCCAATGTGGCATCCACCACCATTCGGGCCATTTTATTAGCCATGGTAGGTGAGGTAAAAATTCTTGACCCTATCTTTGTTTATCAGTAGCATTTAGATAGGGGAGTTAAAATTTATGAGCTAATTGTCAATTTTTAAGGGGGAGATATAAGGTAGCTAAATTTCCTTTAGAAAGGGGGAGAAAAATAATAGCTATCTTGTTGTTGTAAAAAAGGGGGGAGGCATTACCTTTGTCAAAAGAAATTTATAGAAGAGCATGTTTTAAGGGGGAGTTATAGGAAATGTAAAATCAATTAAACCTTTTTGATAATGTCAAAAAGGGGGAGGATTTTTTGCATTACTATTTATGGTTTTGTCATCATCAAAAAAGGGGAGATTGTTGGTACTAGAGCACCATGATCATTTGTTTTGATGATAACAAAACACGTGTTATTTAACATTTGCACTTTGAGTCCTAGATTTCAGGTCAATCGCAAATGGATACGTGATTAGATGGAGTTCGAGCTCACATCCAGGACGGATTGGAGGAGCTTGATGGAGAACAGAAGAGATTTGCGAGGAGCGATATATTAAAGATGGAAGGAAATGAAGAATAGGATAGATTTCCTTCTTTTGTACTTGTATTTTTCGTTTCTTTTGTTGCTCTTTATTTCCTTAGATAATTCATGGTAAAGAGCCTCAAAGTACCCCAACAGTAGTCCTAGGAACACTTGCACAATCCTAGGATACTTAGGTTTTCTGTAGAATACTTAGAAAACTAATATAGGGTTCAAATAGAGTTTCCAGACGTCTAATTCCCAAATCAGACGTCTGATAAAGTATTTTGAGACGTCTGACTGTTGTTTCAGACGTCTGATAACTATTAGGCTGGACATAGTTAGTTCTGTCTGATGAAATCAGACGTCCAGACATTAGGCCAGACGTCTTAGGAGACGTCTGATGGATTTGCCAGACGTCCAATTAGTGGACCGTTGGCTGGCTTAGCAAACACTCAGGATATGATCGTTAGAGCCTTATCAGACGTCCATAGGACTGTCCAGACGTCTGATAATTGATCGTTTTGCCTCGGCTGACCCAAAATCTCTTCTCAGAGATTTTCTAGCCGTTGCAACGTTTGGAAATCCATTCCCATATAAAAAGTAGGTTTCCAGACGTCCAGACATAGTGTCAGACGTCCTATATGTTGTCTGATGGACTTGCGCTAAAACCCTGTTTAGATCTGTTTCAAGTCAGGAAGCAACCCGCCCAAAATCAGACGTCTGACCTTGGAATCAGACGTCTCAAAGTGAACTTCCAGACGTCTGATGCCAGAATTAGACGTCTGACAAGCCTGTCAGAACAATGATTGTTCCTGATTTCGGGCTGATTCTCTTGGGCTTTGTTTCCAACGGCTATAGAACCTTTCCTAAGCCTTCCAAAGCCTTCCTAAGGCCTCTATAAATAGAGGGGAACCTTTGCAACACAAATACACTAAGAACACACACCTAGAAACACCAAGACACACCTTGCAATATACTTTCAAACCTTTTTGTGTCCGTCTTGCTCTCTAAGCTCAAGTTCTACATCTTGAGAGCATCAAGTTGTTGCACACCCGCTCTCCCGCCGTAGTCCACGAGAGCGAAGTTGCACCGTCGCATGGCTCACGCACCGCGTCATCAACTCGACGCACTCCTTGCAAAGGGGAGTTTCCTAATTCCTATAGAAGCTAGGTTTAAAATTACTTTATTGGCTCTATAGGACTTGTTTATTTTATCTTTGATATTTGGTTGGGTATTCGCTTTGCGAATTCCCATCTCCTTCGCGAGACAAAATCCTTCTCGTGGAGAGAAGGGGTTGAGGTACGCTACCCTCGTTTAAGTAGCATGGTTGTATTGAGGTTGAATCACCCTCGTTTAAAGTGATTCGGTTTAGTGGATTTTGATCAACTTGGTTGATCGGAAAATCCTAACTCGGGAGGGTTAGGTGGTGGTTTTCACCCAGTTTGGGTTTCCACCTAAAAATACTTGTGTACTTGTGTAATTGACTTTTTGTGAATTTATTTATTTTATTTCTGCAATTATTACATCACCCCCTCCTGGTAGGGCCGGAAACTTCACTTTAGGGTCCGAACCTTAGAACAGCTGACTCCACCTCTGATAATTATATTAGCACTTGAAATCATCTGCAATAATCATCTTGACCTGCTCACCCACCCATCTGAACCTATTCTAACTTACGAACTAAGCTAAACTCAAACCCAGCTAGTTTACAATGAGGGTATTACAAATCTTAGACATTGAAGGGTATTAAAGTTCAAAACAACATGAAATTCAATTCATTTGAGGGGGTTTAGTATAAAAAAAATGGATGAAAGGGGAGGAAAATTTTTGAACTGATTTGAAAATCTATTTTAAGAAGGAAAATGAGGAGAAAAATAGAGAAAAAGGAGCAAAAGAAAATTGTGTTAGTCCTAGTAATTGAGTATGGAACTTACATAAATTCTAAGCTAGATTAGAAGATAAATTAAGTCCTGATTACGCAGCAATCATAGGACTTATATGACCTAAATTAAGTTAGAACTTAGCATAATTGTAGTATAATTCATGCACTAGTGGCATACAATGAATCTCTTCTACTTTACTTAAATAATCATAAAATAATGCTATAATGTACTAATTAGTGCACCATTTTGGATTGTAGGCAATAAGAAGTTCAGGAGATGACCTAAAGCTGGATCTGAAGAAAGGAAGAAGGTAGAGCTACAGTAGAGCTGGAGTAGAAGACCTAGAATAAAGATGAAGGCATAATGTAGGGAAGAGGTATACTACCTTACTAGTAGAATTTTAATGTATGAGTTAAATTATGAAGAACATAGAACCTTTCCTAGCCCTAGGATAGCCCTGGATACCTTCCTAAAACCTAGCCAACCTTAGATTAGGCCACCCTAGCCTAGAAAACCTCAAAACCCTTATTCTAGCCCATATCTGAGCATCTATATAGGTTGCTGGATGTCTAGGACCCTTAGACACGACTTGCAGGGCAAGAATCCATTCTGCTAGAATATTGGACATCTAGACAAGGTGTCAGATGTCCAATTTTTGCAGAATTATATGACAGAACCTCAAATTCACCCTGATTTAACATTGGACGTCCAGGCCAGAGACTTAGACTTCTGATTTTGAGGTATAAGTTGTCTAATCACTAAATCAGACATCTAGAACCCCTCTCCAATTACTATTTTTGAAATCAAGGTTAGATCTTGATTTCCTATGCCCCTAACCACAATTCTACACCCTAGGGAACCTAAGTTAAGGTGCCCTAAGTCTAGTACACTACCCTAAGACCTTCCTAAGAACCTAATTAGGTTCTTACTAAGCCCAATTGACTTGGATCTAAGTCAATTACACTTTTCCTAGTCAATTGGACTCATAGAATCCAATTGAGCTCAAATCTCAACCAACATAAGTATAATTGGACTCAATGAGAGTCCAATTGACTCAAGCCTGACATAATAGGGAACTTTCTCTCCCAATTACACACACATCCACTCAATTAAGCTTGTAATAAGCTTAATTACACTTATCACATTGGTGTTAGGGTTTATAAACCTAGTTCTAGAAACCTACCTAGACCTAATTGCCTAGACCTATATGACTTGACCTAAACCACCTAGCCACACCCACACACTCATGCACACACATACACACACCACCACTTGGCCGCCCATGCTAGAATTCTCTAGAATGGCCTCCAAGTGGCGCCACCTTGAAATACTAAAAATAATCTTTCAAGGAGTCCACAACCATCCCCATAAGAAGTGGATCTAAGAAGATCCATTTCAAATGGGTTGGATGGCTGATGAGGCACGTTTTACGAATTAAAATTAGGGTTCAGAGAACCTATCTTCATAGCTCTCAAAAACACATCTATCAAATACAATTTATAATCAAAACTCTAATGGAGTCTTGGGTCAAACACAGGGAGGCGATGTTTACTTTGTTTGAAAATCGTGCTTTATTTTGTTTCTTTTTGGTTTTTTTTTGAAATAAAAAGACAAGCAAGACACTCATAAAATGAGATCGAACACAACTATGATATATTACCAAATGTTTGTTACAATAATCTATGAAAGCATAAAAGAGATAGGGTCAGAGGAAATCTCCCGAATTGGCTGTTCGGCGAGACGACGGTGCCTGGTGGAAGCTTGGATGAAGGAGTTGAGATGTAGGACGACGGAGGTGAGATGCAAGAGGATGTCAGGTAGAGGAATGCTTCACCGAGGATCTAGAATGGAGGTAAGGAGATGGAAGCGATCTTTTGGTACGGATTTTATGCGGTTAGTAAAATACGTTGTTGTAACGCGCAAAACCGATCAACTCTTAAATTTATAATCCTAGATAGTGGGAGAATCTAGGGTCATCCAAGGAAGCCAAATGTTTGCAAAATTAATTCTCTTTCCTACAAAATAGATCTCAACTTTCTTTTTGGTATTTTAAATATGTTTTTTTTTTGTTTTGAAAAGACTAGGGTAAAATGCGAATTGTAGTAGAATGTACTAACACCTATAATTACTTAACTAAAACTTAAGAGATACATATATCCTCTTCCTAAGCTCACTCTAGGCAAGTGGAGGGCTAGAGTAATTAGGAAGAAGAGGTGAAACAACAATTGCAACAGAAAGTAAAAAGAAGTCAATTTGATTAACTAGAATTTGTGTTCTTTTCCAAGACAAGTAGAGGAATGCTTCTACTAGAAATGAAAAAATCTAAAAGTAATAAAAGAAACACAAATCCTCTTGCAAAATTTGGTGAAGAAGGGTGTCTTCTTGCTCCAAGCCTAGCTGCTCCTTGGCTTGAAAAGAGAGCCTCCTTCTTCTCCTTCCTTGAGAGCTCCTCCAAGGTTGATGCTACCACCTTCAATGCTCTCCTCTAAGGGGTGGGCGTGCACAACCCTCAAAAGCTCCTCCAAGGTGGTGTGGACCACCTTCAAGATCTCCTACAAAGATCTTCCTTGCCTGGCTTCTCCTTTCGCTGGCGTGGCTCAACAGAGAAGGGAAGAGGGGAAGGCACCAAAGGGACAGAATATCCCCTTAATCTTCTTCTTCTTCTTCTCTCTTGGGCATGGGCTCTAGGTAGAATATGAGAGTGAATTTTCTAGCCAAGGATGATTTGAATGGTGGTGGGTAGTGGTCTTTTTATAGGGTAGGGTGAGGGGTTAAGGTGCCTCTTGAAATGGAGGGCTAAGATGGTTGGATGGAGGTGGTTAGATGATCCTAGGGCTAAGGATGGTTGGCGCCACCTAATGGGTGCTAGGGGGGTAGTTAGGGTTGGTAAAGAGGCACCTAAAAGTGGCACCAACCATGGAAAGGTGCCATGGGTTGGCGCCAACTTTGAGGCTTCTAGAAGGTGGGGTTATGTGGAGGGTGGAGATGGGTTTAAGGGGAGATGTGTGGTGGAGATGAAGGGGATTTTTGGAGGGAAAAGTGGCACCAACAAGGGGGTAGTTAGGGTGGTTTTGGCACCACTTTTAGGTGTATTTTGGAGGTGGTGGGTAGGCTAGGTTGGCGCCAAGTACGTTTAGCTTATGTGGAGCTAAGGTTGAGCTAGTTGGTGGAGTGGTTAGGTAGGGTTTTTGGGTGGTACAAGCCAAGGAAGCTGGAGCATAGCTAAGCTAAGCTAGGTTAGCTAATGGTGGAGTAGAGGAGGAGGTGTTGGAGCTAGGGTTTAGAGGGAGGAGCTGGTTCTGAAGAGTTCGGAGCTGAAGTGGAGCTCGCAGCTGCTGAAGAGGTCAACATGGGGCTAATCCAGTTGGCTTAGCTTGCTAGTTCTTTGCTAGCTACTAAGCCAAGCTAAAGTGAGTTGGCTTCTATTGAATGGAGCTGAGGTGAGCTGGGTCTGGTGCACCAAGGGAGGATTGAGCTGGTTGAGACAACTAAGGTAGCTTAGCTTAATTAGCTTGGGCTAAGTTGGGTCCCCAAGTGCTGGACTTGAGCTTCCTGAGCTGTGATGTGTTCTTCTTCAGTTGGCTGGAGTTGAGTGGAGCTGGATGTAGCTGGATCTGAGCTGGGGTGAACTCCAGTCAACTCAGCTAACCTAGCTAGAGCTCCCTGTGGACTAGTGGGAGCTAAAATGAGCTAGACTCAACTAGGTTGAGCTGGATCTGAGCAGACTTGAGCTAGGGTGAGCTAAGATGAACTCTCTTGAGCTGCCATTCAGCTGAGATTAGCTGAATGGAGCTAGGATGAGCTAACCCTAGTTCAAGTGAGCTAGGTTCCAGTTGTGGTTGGATGGATCAAGCTGAGTTCCAGCTAGTCTGAGCTCCTTCTTCACCATTTGCCTTCTTGAGTGCTAGGGTTTTAGGGATCTGTATATTTGTTCATCCCTAACACTCACAAAAACACATTAAAACAACAAAAGAAAATGCAATGCATGCCTAACCTAGTTAATGCCTAAATGCAGCCCAAAAACCCATTTGCATAGTAAAATCCTAAGAGCTAGGTTTGTTTTAATGCATAAGAATGATGATAAACTGGCGTTTATCATCTTCTATCGAAATGGAGGTGGGAGGATGGCTCCATGGCAGCCTATGAAGGTGGTCAGATGAGGGATGAATTTTTGGTGGGAAGTAGGATCATTACACTAATAGGAGGCCTTTGGAGCTTGAGAGTAAGCTCTAATGGAGCTTTGGTAGGATACTAGAGCTTAGGAGTAGGTGGGAGTAGTGAAGGTATAGATGAAGAGGAATGGGGGGTGTAAGGGTGTTTATATAGTGGTGTAATGGAGGTGGTTTACATGCACGGGCCTTTAGTGACATTTAAGATGTCGCTAAAGCATTCACTTGCCTTGGCTGGTGCTTGGAAGCTCGGCTACAGTTGGCATAGGGTGCGGCGATCGTCGGTTGTTGGATCAGGTGTGGATGGCTGTGATCATAAGAAGAGAACGCATGCTCTCCTGCATTTTAAATCCGCACTACTAGCGTGTGCGTTGGCAGTTGTCGGATGAAGCATCGCACGGCTAAGACTTGCCTACAGATCGTGTGTGCCTTGATTTGAATCGCGCGCCTCAGGTGATTGCGCGGATCGGACAACGTGCGTGACTCTTGGTTGTCTTAAATGCACGCCCCAGAAGGCACGCATGTGATCTGGCGTGCATCCTCATGTTGGTGAGTGGCATCAGATCGAGCGTGAAGAGTCTCAGCAGCTCGATCAAGATCGAGTAGCCCTATTTCATCCGACACTGTAGCGGGTGCGATGGATTGCGACTCGAACTTGCGCTCGTGGTTTGCAAGTGCTTGTCTTCATCGTTGTGCAAAAGTGGCGCTTTGTCGAGCGGAGGGTGGTGAAGTCATACGCTTCTTGACCGTTGGATGAAGATCCAATAGTTGAGGTGAATCCTTGTTGAGGCCGGGTGCAATGGCTCAGATGGGGGCAGCCTGGATGGCGCCATGTGGCACCATCTAGGCTGTTCGTCTTCATCTTGCATAGGGTGCTACGGAGCTCTGATCGAGGTGATTTTCACGTTGACGGATTGCGATCGTCGCTCCGGATTCATCCGTATGGTCCAATTCTTCATCCGAGGCCCATAAAGATCTCCAATAAACATGCATAAATTCATCGTAAAATGCTTATTTATGATAGTTCCTAGCCCTAGCATTACATATCATGATATAAATATTGCATAAACTTCCATTGCATTGCATTTAGGATAGTTGTATATTATGTACACTAATTCTATCATTTTGCATGGCCAGGAGGCAGTGCGACATCTTTATGGGTTTCGAATGAAGAACTCGACCATATGGATGGATTCAGAGCGTCGATCGCAATCTGTCAACACGAGAATCGCTCCGATCTGAGCTCTATAGCACCCTCTACAAGAAGAAGAGAGATGGCCTAGATGGCACCACGTGGCGCCATCCAGGCCGCCCTACCCAAGCCATCGAATGGCCAACATCACCCCACACACTGACAAACGTGCTCCTGCTGAGCACATAGTTAAGACAACCATTAGCTGTAGAGGACGTCTAAAGGCAAAGCCATGCGAAGCACGATTCAAACTTCGCGAAGTGCGTACTCTGCTCTCGCTGTGAGATCTCTCATCCGATGGTCGTGGGTGAGTAGCCACAAAGCCAAAGCTCAACACAATACCGCCCTTAGCACATCGGCCAAAGTTCTTTTCCTCGTCCACGGGAGCGTGTTCGAAACTCAGATGCGGCACTCAATTCAGTGAAGAGCGGGCGTGAGTTGATTACGCCGGTTGGATGCCACCCAGCAGCGGAGGCGTCACCACGTGGCACCACTCGATGGACGCAGATGCAGCACGCGGCTGCCGACGCACGTTGAGAACTCACCATCCCACATGCAATCAAGAGGTTCGATCTCCGCGCCATCTCAGCGATTCATTTCTGAATACAACAAATGCGGTGCATCCAACCTCTACGATAGCAGGCGAGCTTGAGCGGTGGGTGCAGGATCTGTAGTGATGGAAGAGCGGGCCTTTAGTGACACTTGCAACTGTCACTAAATGGCATACGCTATGCATGCGCCAGCCAAGGCATTGAAGAGGCATGGATCTTTTGGTGACAACTTGAGCAGCCCTTAGTGATGCTTGTTGCTGTATTGAATTCCTATGTGTGGGATGCTCTTCTTCCCATCCACTATATAAAGGCCTACAGACCCCCCTTACCAAACCATCTCTACCTACTCTACTACCACCTACTCCCAAGCTTTAGCAAGCCTACCAAGGCTCTGTTAGAGCTCGCTCTCAAGCTCCCAACATGCCTATTAGTGTAACGAAACTCTGCCCCACCAAATACTCCTCCATCTTCCCATCCTCATTCATAGGTCGCCTTGGAGCCGTCCTCCTACCTCCATTCCAGTAGTAGATCATCTCCACCTTCTCACCTCCATTCCGGAGCTGCGCTGAAGCTTTCCTCTACCCGACGTCCTTGCGCATCTCACCTCCGTCATTCTGCTTCCCAACTCCTTCGCCCAAGCTTCCTCCAGGCACCATCGTCTTGCCAAACAACCACTTCGGGAGATTTCTTCTCACCTCACCCTCTTTTTATGTTTTCTAGATTATTGTAATTGACATTCGTGCAGTATATCATATTCAATTCCAACTCTCTCTCATGATTGATTGTCATTTTATTTCAAAAATAAAAAAAAGCAAAACTCTAAAACACCAAAAAGAGACAAATCAAAGTGCGATTTTCATACAAAGTAAACGTCGCCTCCCTATGTTCAACTTGACACTCCCTTGGAGTTTTGGTATAAATTATATTTGATTACAAGTTTTACAACTACGACGATGGATTACTCGTAACCTCGATTTCAAGCACATGAAACCTCTGCGATCATTTTGGCATCGTTGCTGGGGAGGCAACGGAATTTACTTTATAGTCTTCTACGCTTTGCATTTACATAGCACTAACCCTGCTTGTCTTTGATCTACTGTCATGCAGGTACCCTAGCATGGAGATCCAAATGTGGTAGACCGGAGTAAAGTGCAAGTAGAATACTTTGTAAGTGTTCCCCACATTCCCCCCCACTAGTTCATTTCGCCACAATCATAACCAAGACCTAATCTACTTAGGTGTTTGCATAAACCCTAGGATAGACTTTGTTTGTCTTGTTTGCCACCTTCACCCATCTCACCCACATTTTATTAAAAAAAAACAAAAGGATACTTTCTGTGGGATGAATAAATTTACACACTTTATACACCCACATAAGAGGCACATAACCTGACTTGATTTTCATCTACTCAATAGAGATTCGAACCTGTGGACCCAGTACATGAATTCAACACATGAAAGAGTAGAAATCATATTCGGTTAATCACCTTTTTGTGTGCCTTAATCGGTGGTGCATTTGAGACGATGATTGAATTGTTTGGGTCACACCACTTAATCTAAAAGAGGTTCATTTTGTAGCTGTCCCATAGGATTCAATAATTAGGTCAAGCCAGGCACTCCATATTTTTCTTGATTTCTAAAGGAAAATACTTGAACACATGCTTTTAAAAAAACAAACTTCGTTTGCCTCACAAAACTTTGTTGAAACACCTAATATTTGAATCCTAAAAGCTATTAAGGAAGATTCGAACCCTAAAACTCACCTCGTCATTAATAATCTTGCTTGAAAACCTCTTGGTTATGCACATTCACACATTATCAAACAAATCATTAAGGGCACAACCCATTAAGGGCCCATCACATTCCAGAAGCACCAATTTCCCAAGCCTAACTAAAATCAATTAGACGTTAGACTTAAGGATTCAATCGCTCGTCGGGATCTAGATTGAGATTATTCATGATTAACCTACTTATCCTAGTCAATCTGATGTCTAACTAGGGGAGTAGCATCAAACGACCGCTGCTGGAGGGTATACTAGGAACCGAAGGAAGAACCTTCTCCTCAGTCCCTCCTTCTAACTTGTTGGATTGCCTAGACATAAGTAGAGAAAATCATCCATAATCTTAGGACAGATTCTAGGAGTCTGTAAACCTTTAGGCTACCCAACCTAAGGACAGGCTTGTATTTTTGTGCTGCAAGGCTCCTTCGCTTCCCTATCCTTCCGACCTCCTTCTAGTGTATGCTTGGAAGGAGGTCATTTAACCCTAGATTGGAAGGACCTTTAGACCATTCTTGGAGGCGGAGGTTGAGCTTTAACCAAGTAGATCCCATGGCTGATCAACAACCACCTCCCCCACCCCTGAACCAACAAGAGCTGATTCAGAGGAAGTTGAAAGAAACACAGTAGATGCAGCAATGGTTCCAAAGTATGAATAGTCATGGCGCTTTGCCCTTGAAGGATTTTTATGATACTTCAAACTATGGAGAACACCTTGATATCATGATTCCCATCAAAGACATAGAAATCAAGCCGCAAGTCTTAAGCTTGATTAAGCATTTTCATGGGATTGGCTTGGAGGACCCATTCCAGCACTTGGAGGATCTGACCACTTTGGTTCAGACCACCAAAGCAAGGAATGTGAACGAAGAGAAAATGATCATGAGGCTCTTCCCCCATTCTCTTAGGGATAAAGCCACACATTGGTACCGGACCATAGGAAGGCCGATAGAAACTTGGGCTGCTCTTAAGTTGTCTTTCTTGAAGAAATTCTTCCCTATCGGAAGAACCAATGCCTTGCGATGGGCGATTACCACTTTTGCCCAGTGGTCGGGGGAACAGTTTCATGGTGCCTGGGAGCAATTCCAGGAACTTTTGAGTAAGTGTCCACACCACGAGGTGCTGAAATAGCAACTCGTGCAGATTTTCTATCATGGGTTGGTTGAGCAACTCCATAATCAATCACGTGGACACCTCCTGCAGAGGCAATTTGCTCAACAAGGATGCAGATAGCGCATACGACCTATTTGAGGAAATGAGCGATAACTTAATTAATCACGCCTCCATGGATGCATTCAACCAGTCCCAACAACCCAGGTCAAGTGCTAATTGGATCGAGGATTCTCATTCATTTGACATGGAATTGATTTGTAATAAACTGGATAAAATGGACTTGGTTGCTAAGAGAATGGAAGAATGGATGTCTGGGAATTCAGGAAACACTTCTATACCTACTCAATACCAGAATTTGAGATTCCATTCCTTATGAGCTCCCACAAGATGGGAGTTCGTGAACCAACTTGAATCGGCTCAACCTGTGAGCCAGGATTTCTCAGAACCTTATGGGTTCCAAACTGGGATCTTTGATCCCAGTTTTTCTGATCCTTCCTTCTCTTCATCCTCATCCTATGAGGATGTGTATGCAATGCAGGAGAATGTTAGATCCAACTCGTATTCCAACACTTATAACTCGAGTTGGAGGAACCACCCTAACTTCTCTAGGAAAAGTCAGGGGCAACAGACCCAAACTCGACCCAGCAACTATGCATCTCAAAGATGACCTATGGATTAGGGTCAAGTAAACACCCAGTTGCCCTCGAGACCGATTACTCAACCATCTTGGAATGCCCAACAATTTGCAGGGCAGGCTGATTTAAAATGGCAGATGGTAGAAATGCAAGGGTCCATGCTTCAACTTATGCAACAAATGAAGACATCATTGGATAACTTCCAATCCGGGTTAATTGCTAACACCTGACAACCCGGATCTCTACCATCCCAACTCGCACCCAACCCGTGCAATGTGCAAAATCAGGGTAATAGAACCCAAGGGTACGAGAATCAAAGGGACCCACACGCACATGCTCAGGTGGTTGAGTAGGGTCCCTCATCTTCATCTTCTGGTTATATGACCAACCAAGGCCCTTCAATCTTCACTACCCCACCTCAAGACCCGAACCCATATGCCTCTACAAACTCTGTCACCATGAGAAGTGGGAAGTAGACCCAGAACCCTGAATTACCTTCTAGAAGTCAAAACCTTGGGGATCCTGAGAAAGAGAAGGACGGGATGGAAGAAGACAATAAGGCCCAGGGACTGAAAATTGAAAATACCACCCATATCCCATTCCCTGAGGCCCTATTGAAAACCAAGAAGAAGAAAACCATAGATATCAACGAGGAGCTCCTAAATTTATTCAAGAGCGTGAGATAAACATTCCGCTCCTCGATGTTATTAAGCACATCCTGGCTTATGCTAAATTCATGAAAGAACTGTGTACCTAAAAGCGTAAACCGAGAGAACCCACTCTGAGGAAGGTGATTCTCTTTGAGTAGGCAAGTTCTGTTATCCTGCATCACCTTCCTCAAAAGAAGAAAGATCCAGGTGCCCCCTTGATCTCATGCCTTATTGAGTAATACACTTTTGATAGGGCACTATTGGACCTAGATGCATCCATCAACCTAATCCCGACTTCTCTTTATGAGAGGTTTGGGTTAGGTGAACTCAGGCCAACCTCAATAATGCTACAATTAGCAGACCGTTTCGTCACCACACTAAGAGGCGTTATTGAGGATGTAATTATCAAGGTCAAGGGTTTCTATTTTCCCATAGATTTCCTTATCCTTGACATGGATGTACCTAACGATTTGCGGAACATGCCCATTGAAAGAGCGATCTTTGTCTTCGTTGAAAACTTTAACATAAAATGACGTGTCGTATTTAATCGCATGGTAGAAAATCATTTTTCAAAACATTTTCATTCTCAAAACTAACCACAAAGAGTTAGGTTGTCTCCACAGGGAGGAATTAGCCTATTTAAACTAGTAAATAGTGTCTCGTTTATTCAGAAAACTCAACGCATATGCATACTAACTGGTGCACGTGTTTTCAACATAAATTCTTGATTTAAATAATTAATCAATAATGTGAGGGTGCACATGCAAAATCACCACAATGGAAACACGTGAATCATGATCTTAGTATCGACAAGCATCGTCAATCTTAATGAAAACTGAACTCGTTTCCCATAACCAATGTTCCATACTCTATCATGCATGAGAAGAGTTCAGCTATGCGTAATTCTAATAGACAGGAGAGATATTCATGCAAATCTTTCAGAGTATGATAATTCAATAAATAAATGAATAGTGTTTTTTTTTTCAATGGCATACCCTGTAAATACTAATTTGAAGGGAAACAAAGGAATTCCCTTCTCTCTTCTTCGCGTGCGAGGAGGCATGGCGACTGGTCGACTGAAGCCCGATGGCGATGCGTAGGAGAGAGACGGTCGCGATAGTAATAACAGGGTGGCTGAAGGTGGTCGAACATGGTCGAACGACAGAGGAGAATGTCGGCCACGTCGATGGCAGGTGGCATTCACAGACATCACGGCGAGCAGTGATAAGATGCTTTTCGCTTTCGAATAATGTGATTAAGATGATTTGTCATTTTAGTAACAAAGTGGTGGAAAATCGGTTAACAAGACAATTACAATAAAAATCAACCACTCAGAAAAGCCGGTCGTGTCCATAGGTAGGCAATCATGCAATAAAATCATGAATATTTTTCTCATACTCAAGTATGAAATCCTGAGTCAAATCTGACATGAAATGCAATGAAAAGAAGATACACAATAACTCAAAAATGTAAGGGTATATGTGTAATTTTTCATCACTGAAATATTCAATAAATATGTGATGAATCTATGTAATTTCCAATTAACATACATTAGAGAAAATTTGTGCACATTTTAATCCAAAGCCAATGTTAAAACATGTGAATAACAAAAGCCACACAATTATAAGAAAGCATAAGTATGACGTCACAATTTCACCATAATAAAATAATCATAAATTAAAATTCATTTTCGTGGCAATGGCATTCAAATGTAAATATTAATTAACCCAAAAATAGAGGATTTCGTTCCCTTGTGGGTGCGCGAAGAAGAGGTTATGGCGGCTTGTGGGAAGCTCGAAGAAGGATAAGCACGACGAGAGCTTTCCGATGGTGGCGGTGATGCTCCGAACGGTTGTCGGTGGTCACCTGCCGAAGTGGAAGAGGCCGCTGCGGTGAGGCTCTCCAGCCGACCGTCGGGTGGTCGATTGGTGCGGTCGGAAGCATGGTTGTGCTCGGGGAGTCGGGGCAAGTCCGATGGAGTTCCCTACGTGAAGTTTCGAGGCCAGATTTGATGGCTATGTCTGTGGGTGCTTTGGGTACCTTCGTCAACAAAGAAGAAGAAGAAGGAGAAGCCTATTGGAGTGAAGCACGCTATGCGTGCACTGCTGGTGGCGAGGCCAAGTGCTGCTGCTGGGTGCGTAGGCGCGTGAGTGCTCTGCAGGCCGCTTAGGCGTGCGGTGCTTTGCTGCGAGCGGCATGCACACACAATAGCAGCTAGTGCGGGAGGTGCTGGAAGCACGCTACTTGTGTACTGCGTGTGGCGAGGGTTGAGAGCGCATGCACACGCAGGCTGGTGTGGGAGGGAGGTGGTGAGGAACGCGCGCGGGCGTGAAGGCGCATGGAGGTTGTGGTGATGGTGCACGGGCTACTGGCGTGCAGGCAAGGTGGGCTGGATGAAGGTGAAGGCACGGTGGGCTAGATGAAGGTGAAGGCGTGGTGGGCTAGTGAGGCGTGCACTGAAGGTGGGTGCGCTTGAGGTTGGCGTGAGTTGTAGAGACTCTTTGGCAGTGTGGGCTATCACCCCACACACCCACAGTGGTGAGTTGTTCTGCCGTGGTGAGGCTGGTGGTATGGAATGTAAGAGGAGTAAGGTCCTCTAAGCACAGTGAGGGACAATGGGTGGTGGCCTCCCTCAACAGTAGCTCTCCCTTCTCCTTTTGTAGCCACGACCACACTGATTTCAAATTCAAAATGTCGTAGCATGAATGTGATGCGTAGGAGGAGGAGGCAGCGTCGGAGGAGTTACCTGTGAAAGGAGAAAAAGAATAAAAGAAGAAAATAATTTGGGTTATTTATACATAACACTTTAACTTCTATGTTAATTAAAATAGTGCATCTAATTAATTAACTAATTAAATGTATGCAACCTTAGGTTAATTCTAAATGCATGAATTATGTACTTAAGCTAAAAATATGAATTAATTTATTTACATCCTAACGTATGCTACCTAAATGTTAAAATTAATTTAATGTCTAGACATTTAGATACTTAAATAGCCCACTAATATGGGCTAATCAAATGCCCCCATGCCTAGTTTTTGCTAGTCCCTAGCAAAATCAAGCAAAACCTAGCACTCCAAGTAGACTAACCAACCCAATCGATCTTCCTTTAGAAACATATTAAGTTCAGACTTTAAACCTAAGGTTCCTAAGTAGTTGTTAAGTTACAGACTAGGTTGGCTAAGGATGAGTTGTAGGCACAAGTTTCCTTGATTTCTGACTCTACCCTAAGGTTTATTGATCCCTGAGATTAAAGCATCCGTGCATGTGCATTGGTCTGAGTTATTTGAGTTAAAGGAAAAAGGATTTTTTTTTTTGAATAATATATATATATTTTTTTGTTTGATTCCTCTAAGTCTAACCTTGGATCAGCTATCAACACAGTCTGTGTCGGATTCATTGTCCCCATCACTGTACCTCGAAGGGTGCCTAGCTTTCGTTGCTTCGAGATAGAATTGTCCATAGCGACCCCAAGAACTCCTGGCAATCGACACTTCAAGATAGTATCACCCATGGATTTCTTAAGCGAATTCAGGCCTATGGCAATTGGCACTTCGAGATAAGGCTGCCCATGGCACCTGAACCACACAATGCGCTTACATGCCCCTAGTAGGATGGATATCCTAAGAGACAAGCGCCAAGGAGGTAATATGTTATCATTGCATCCTCAAGGTGAGTATATACTCCAGCTCTCTTGCGGCAGGAACTCTTCCAATCAAATTGTGTTTTCAAGCCTCACCTAAGTCAAAACTAAGAGAACCAAATTTGTTTTAAGAAAGGAATTAAGGTGATCACTTACACAAGACCAAGTGTGTGAAATTTGGATGATTGGGTTACAAGGACCCGTAAACCAAAAGGTAGAACAAGAGTCCAGGTACTACCCCATCTTTTAACTCAATCCCTAGCTTTCCTTCCTCAACCTCTTGAGGAATGGTCCGCAACTTAACTCCTACTTAAGTTTTTAAGTCCACAAAGGACCCTAATGGTCTAAAGCTAGTAGCTCATTTTGCTTCTAAAGTTCGACCCTAGAATCAACTTAGTCTAACCTAGAGTTTTGATTTGCTTAAGAATGTAGGACCTAGCCAGTTAAGCTCAAAATTTTTTTATTTTTTATTATTTATTATTTTACTTTTTTTAAAATGCAATATGCATGAATGAATGCAAAATGTAGACATGCTATAAACAAAATGCCTCAGGTCCTCTCCCCCATGCTTGGTTCAAACAATGTCCTCATTGGAAACAAAAGTAGTTAAAGGAAGATATTACTTGATGCAGAGAATGGTAGGAGGTAAGGCTCCTCAAGAGTGACCTCATCAACCAGATGGTCATCCAAAGTAATATATGGTTTTAACCGTTGACCGTTGACGATAAAGGGAGTTGCTGAAGAGGAAGGGCTTTTAATCTCCATGGCTCCATGCGGAAACATTTTAGTGATTATCTAAGGCCCATCCCAATGAGATTTTAACTTCCTTGGAAAAAGCTTAAGTCTGGAATTGAAAAGCCAGACTTGTTTGTTGGGCTCAAAGGTCTTCCAAAGTATATACTTATCATGCAAGACTTTAGTTCTTTCTTTATAAGCTTGAGAGGTGTCATAAGCATCATTCCTCAGCTCCTCAAGCTCACTTAATTCCAGAAGTCGTGCCTTACCCGCCTTCTCTAAATCCATGTTAACACTTCGAATAGCCCAAAGTGCCTTATGTTCCAACTCAATAGGTAGATGGCATGCTTTCCATACACAATCAGAAAGGGAGAAGTACCCAGAGGGGTCTTATAGGCCGTTCGATACGCCCACAAAGCATCATCAAGCTTTTGGGACCAGACTTTCCTATCTGGTCTAACGGTCTTTTCCAAAATATTTTTTATCTCCCTATTCGACACTTCAACCTGGCCACTCATCTGAGGTTGGTAAGGGGTAGCAACCTTGTGAGTCACTCCCAAACTCCTGATTAGCTGATTGAAGTGGTGGTTTCAGAAATGACGTCCCCCATCACTTATAATGGTCTTGGGGTAGCCGAAATGAGATATGATATTGGCCTTCACAAATTTCAAAATCATAGAGTGGTCATTTGTGCATGTTGGAATGGCCTCTATCCATTTAGAGACATAATCAACTGCCACCAAGATATATTCATAACAATGGGATGACGGGAAGGGGCCCTTTTAGAAATTTTTACTGGTTGAGTCCTGGTCGTTCACTGGGAGGTATAATAATTTTCTCCAAATTCATCAATTTTCTTTTATCTCTATAAGTTTAGGAGGTATAACTAAGTTGATTTAAAACATGAATTTTGTCAAAATATTTAAACTATAAAGGATATAGAAAATTCCATATGAAAAACATATTTACTCAAAATGTTGTTTATTTTCCAATTTTATTTCAAAAGAAATTAAGGCAATTAAAAATTATTCTATTAAAACATGCCTTTTCACAATTAAGAACAAAAGGTAATGCAAGAAAAATAAATTTCCTTTCAGTCTTCAGCCTCTCATCTCCTTCTTTCTTTCTTTTATTTTCTTCTCTCGAGCTCTCTTTTTTTCTGTTGTTCCTGCCTTCTTCTCTTCATGTCTCTTATCCTCTTTCCCCTAGTCTTCTCCTACCTTCTCTTCTTCCCTTAGTTTTCTCCTTTGTTCCTTAGTCTCTTTTCCTTAACACTCAACGCCTGTGCTCCTTAGCCTTTGCTCAACACTTAGCATTTTAACTTAACATCCTTCAACGGCTTCTCTTTTCCTTAAGTCCTTAGACTTTCAGCTGAACCAGGTTTTTTTACTTTTTTAACCAAAATTTATTTTATTTGTGGCGAGGTCCTTTCGAGGATACACAGCACCCTGAGACAAAGGTGGGACCAGACCCTACTTGATCCTCGCCAATCTCTGTTAGGTACATTTCTGATTTATTTCTTATCGGTTCACAGTCTCGAGATGAATCGGCCCAACCCGGCCTCCAAAGCCACTCTCGCCCTCCCAGGGCACAATCTCATTCACACACCCCCAAGGGCGCACACCCGCAGGCATAAGCCCGCACACACACACATGTAATGTTTAGATCAGATTAGATGGGTAACCAGTGCACCGAGCACTGACGACTGAAGTGCCCATGCAACGAATTACTTTTATCCCCAGGCATGCGCTCATGAACAAATGATGTGGGACTAACCTACCCCTTCCAGACTCGAATTCAAATGATCATAACTTTCTACCCAGAGCTCCAAATCGAGTGATTTCAAGCTTGTTAGAAAGCTCTAAGGGTAGTCTACACAATTGCAAGATCAATTTAAGGTTTTAATGATGTTTTCTTCTTCAATTTGAAAGATGAAATCAGGAGTTTCTACGGGTTATTTTTAGCCTGGAAATGAAATTAAATCAGCAGAGTCCTCAGATGGACTTTTCTCTTTTATTTAAAGGTCTATTCATGTTATACAAGTATTTCACATCTGTTAGAGTAGGTTTTAAGCTTTTATGACCTTCAGAAACAACAAAGAAGCTCTTCACTTCTCTGAAAGCTTTAGAATTCATATTTCATACTTCATTATGTGCAACAGATACCTTAAAGTGTTTATGATTGATTTAGATTAATTCTAAGGGTTGTAATCAACTCATATGGGCAGGATTCATGTTCAAATTTCAACAAAAAGCTTCTCCTGTTGATTTGGGTTCGAAAGTAACCCAAATTGATAGGAACTAAATTCTAAAATAAAAACTCAACTGAGCTCACTTTAATCACTCTCTGATCATCAAACAAGATCTTAGAAACAGTTTTCACTCCTTAAAATCTCAATTCGAGCTCAAAACTCCATTAGCAGACTCATGTTTGACTGTGGAAGCACAAAAATTGACTTTCTGTTTAAAGTCTTCTCTCAAGAAACTAATGCCTTAATTAGAGTCTTCTCAACATCAGAAATTTATTCAGATCTTCAGATTTGTGCTCTGACCTTAATTCCTAGGGTTTCAGGCTCGTCACCTGAACTTGAAAACACGTTTGTTCGACAGAATTGTTCAGTGGTTGTTATAGTATTTTAAAGGTTAAAATAGCTTCAGTGCATTGCACTGAAGCTTCTGAGATCATTAAATGCTTCTTAAATCATTTTAAATAGACTTCTCCAACTCCGCCAGAGTTGGGGAAGATGAAGTCAAATCTACAGCTCCAGTGGCTAGATCTTCAAACAAATATCCTCAAATTAATCAGTGATCCATATTTTTTTCATTCTAGAGCTACTCAACAAGTTTTAGAGGTTGCAACACAATTTTGGCTCACCGGAGCTCGCCGGAGCTTCGGTGAGTCCAGAAAATAAGAAAAGTACATACACATTGATAAAACTAACCATTTTTTATTTAGAAAGGATCCTGAGGTTGCAAGGAACCTCAGTATCACATTTAATTCCACATTTATCCATTAGAATTAAAATTTGATAGTAAAATTATTTTCTTAAAGGATCTGAGTGGTTAAAGCTTAGGACTTGTTTAACCACTCAATTGAGAGGTTAAAACAAGTCAACAGGTATTTATATTCATAAATATGTATTTAATTTAAGATTTGAACTGTTCTTGAGCTGCCATGGACAGCGAGCTCAGGAACTTAATTATATTTAGGCATTTAAGTTATATGTGAGATTAATATGTATTATAGTGTCGATTAGGGTTCATAGGTGGTGAATAGTTGATGAAGGACCCATGAAGGTGGAATTAACTCGACTACTATCACCATGGACAGTGATAGTAGTCGGTGAAGGTGATATGTGAATTAGGCGATTAGGTGATTCAATTAAGCAATTAAATGATTTTGAAATGGTCATGGAAGTTAAAGGAAGGTGTACAGTGAATTAAAAGGACAAAATTAAAGCTCTGGCAAGCTCAAGGAGCTCGCCAGAGTCGGAGAAGATGAAACTAAAATCTATCATTAACTCTAATCTAACTACCTAAACTAACTAACTAAGCTAGCCTACTCCTACTCCTACTCCTAATCTACTGTTACCTGGACGAATGGGTCAATAGGGTTCCGCCGAAGTCTCATGGCAGACGACGAAATCAGATGGTGGAAGAAAGATCTCTAGCGGGTGGATTTGAGGTGGAGTATAGGATTCCTTGGGTCGGCGCCTGTGTCAAAGGTGCAGAAGACCACGACGGATCTCCTCGGCTGATTAAGATGGACGGAGGAAGTCAGAAAATGGAATGGGAAGTCATCGAAGTTTTGGACGAATAGCCTATTGGGTCGGTTGCGGTGTTAGAAGAGGGAAGGGAGCCAACTTGAATAAAATCAGAGGTGTGAGGGTGTATTTATAGCAGTTTGCAGTGAAGAGAGTGGCGAGGTCTGGCCGAAGAAGGAGATCGAGGAGCTTAACCTCCGTCGTCGTCTCCGACGATGGTGAGGTTATCTCCCACTGAAAAATAGGATTTTTGATTAATCCAGACTGATGGATCAAGTGGAGGCGGTGAGCGCAAGCTGTAAGAGCTTGGACAAAGAGGGATGATGTCGGCAGGGCGGTAATCGCGCGGTGGGGTGACTCTCTGCTGCAAGCTGTTCATTCGGCTGAAGAAGAAGAAGAAGACGAAGAGGGACTTACATGAAATAAAACTTAAGGACCTGATTGTAATGAAAAGTAAGGACTAAAATGTAAACCCAGGATTTGAAGGTTTATTTTAATTTAGATCTTTTTCAACTTTTTATATATGTTAGTAAATAAGGTAAATATTATGTTTACACCTTGAATTTACATTTTTGACCTTTTTAGGTTAATTTATTAGATTAACTAAAATCACTTAAGTTATTATATACTTAGGTATACATTATATTTAAGTTACTTATCTTATTAATTAAGGGAATGATTAATAAGATTTCGAGTCTAATTATTAACTATATTATTAATAATGTTAATTGAATGATAAAATGTCATTTTTAACTTATTTTAAGGTCGTTGACTAAATATCCCTTATTCTATAATTAACCCTTATATATTCATAACCTTAGCTAATTAACTAGGAAGACTAGTTAATTAGGGGTAATTAGAGATCATGATGTGTGTCTCATCAGGCCCATAAAGTCAATTCCCCACACATCAAAAATTTCAACAGATTGAATAGGGTGTTGAGGCATTTCATTCCTCTTCCTAATCATTCCAGTCCGTTGACATCTAATACAAGCCTTAACAAAATTATGAGAATCCTTAAATAAGGAAGGCCACAAAAAATCGGACTGGAGCACCTTAAAGGCAATTTTCTTAGCACCAAAGTATCCTCCACAATGAAGTTCATGGCAAAAACTCAGCATAGTTTGTTGTTCCTCTTTAGGTACACAACATCTCAATACTTGGTCTTGTCCAATTCTAAATAATTCTGACTCTTCCCAATGAAAATATCTTGCTTGGGAAATGAATCTCTTTCTTTTCTACTCATCCCAAGAGCCAAGAGTTTATCCAATGACCAAGTAATTTACCGTATCTGCATACCAAGGTAAAGTTGGTGTTACCACCATCAAAGTTTCATCGAGAAATGTCTCGCAAATGTCTCCAGAAAGAGAGTCATTAAGTGGAAGGCGAGACAGGTAGTCAGCCACAATATTTTCTACTCCTTTCCTTTCACATATCTCCAAGTCAAATTCTTGAAGGAGTAGGATCCACCTAATTAGACGTGGCTTAGAATCTTTCTTAGAAATGAGATGTTCACTGCCGCATGATCAGTAAAAATAACCACCTTTGACCCAAGCAGATAAGACCTAAACTTCTCCAGAGCAAAAACTACAGCAAGTAATTCTTTTTCAGTGATGGTGTAGTTTTGCTGAGGTTCGGTTAAAGTCTTGCTGGCATAATGCAGCACATGAGGTCTTCCCTCAACCCATTGTCCAAGGACTGCTCCCACTACATAATCTGAAGCATCACACATCAGCTCAAATGGGAGTGCCCAATCAGTAGCTTGGAGAATAGGCGCAGAGATTAAGGCCTCCTTCAGAGTTTGAAAGGCCTCGGCACACTTTGAATCAAAATTGAAGGAAGATTCCTTCGCCAACAAGTCACAAAGTGGCCTAGAAATTTTACTAAAATTTTTAGTAAAGCACCTATTAAAGCCGGCATGGCCTAGAAAGGATCTAATTTGTTTGACGTTCATGGGCAATGGGAGTTTGGAAATAGAATCAATCTTGGCTTTATCTACTTCCAAACCTCCCTCAGACACAACATGCCCAAGTATAATTCCTTTCTGTACCATGAAATGACTTTTCTCCCAACTAAGGACTAAACTAGTCTCCTTACATCGCTTCAACACATTCTCCAGGTGTAGGAGACATTGGTCGAAAGATGAGCCATAAATGAGGAAATCATCCATAAACACTTCAACACACTCGTCAATCATGTCCAAAAAAATAGACATCATACACCGCTCGAAGGTTGCAGGGACATTACATATTCCAAACGACATACGCCTAAATGAAAAGTACCATAAGGACTCGTTAAAGTCGTCTTCTCTTGGTCATCAGGGAAGGCTGCAGCCTGGTTGTACCCAGAATATCCATCGAGAAAGCAATAATACTTATTCCCTACCAATTTCTCAGGAATTTGATCAATAAAAGGCAAGGGAAAGTGATCCTTCTGGGTAGCGGTGTTCAGCTTGCGGTAATCAATACAGACCCTCCATCCAGTTGAGGGTCCAGTGACAACTTGTTCACCTTGGTCGTTGAATTCCACAGTAAAGCCTACCTTCTTTGGCACCACATGAATAAGACTTACCCATTTACTATCTGCAATGGGATATATGATCCCAACATCCAACCACTTAAGGATTTTCTTTTTAACCACCTCCCTCATATTAAGGTTCAGACGTCTCTGCATGTCCCTAAATGGCTTGATGGAATCATCAGTATAAATGTGGTGCATGCAGAGTGTAGAGTCTATACCCTTAATGTCAGCAATGCTCCAAGCAATAGCTTCCTTATGCCTAGACAAGCATTCAATCAGGGCTCCCTCCTGTGCCTCAGATAGCACAGTTGAAATGATAACGGGGAGTGTATCATTGGCACCTAGGAAGATGTACTTGAGAGTGTCAGGGAGGGGTTTCAACTCATGGTGAGGGGCTTGTAAGGTTGAGAGTTTCATAATAGATGTCCCCATCTCAGGTAGCAGATCTACCTTAGGCAGAGATGATGGGGAAAGAGACTCAGTAGAAACACCCAGCAATTCCTCAAGTTCTAGTATATCCCCTTCACATTCCTCTAAGAGATGGGAATGCTCATTTAGCATGACATGCTGAAGGGGGTCATCACATAACATTGCAGGGGTTACCTCTTCAATTAGGTCATCTATCACCTCAACTTGAGAACAATCCTCAAGTCTGGCTTGTTTGTAAGCATCAAACACATTAAGCCAAATTTTCCTATTCCCAAAGCCCATTTTCAATGCCCCAGTATTGCAATTGATTGAAGCATGCGAAGTTGCAAGGAAGGGGTGGCCCAAAATGATGGAGTGTTTGGTTGGCTTGTTGGTAGGTCACTATCCAAAACTAAGAAGTCAACGGGAAAGAAGAAATCCTCCACTCTTACGAGGACATCTTCCAAAATTCCTCGTGGTTTCTTAAGTGATCATTCTGCAACTTGAAGGATTACAGGGCTAGGCTTCAGATTGCCTCCCCTAAGTTGTTCATACACGTAGCTCGGAAGGATGTTCACCCTCGCTCCCAGATTAAGTAGAGCCTCATCGATCTGTAAGTCACCAATAACTACTGAGATGTATGGGGCTCCTGGGTCCTTAAGCTTCGGGGGTGTGCCATGTTGAACAATTGAGCTAATAGAATCAGGCAAGACAACTTTTGATTGGACCTGTTTCTTAGATTGCTGCTTTTTCGTGCACAAGTCCTTTAAGAAGCAGGCATAAGACAGAATCTGCCTGATAGCTTCAAGCAAAGGCAGGTTAATTTGCACTTGCTTGAAAGTTTCCATGATCTCATCCATCTTATCTTTGGCTCCAGATGAGCCAAAAGAAGTCTGCCCAAAGGTGGATAAGCGCTCTGGAAAGGGCACTCTCGATCTCTGGGTGGAAGGGTTGTCATGTCGAGTAAGGGGTGGAACGGGGGCAACTTCTTCTGGTGAGGTGATTTCAAGTGGAGAAGATTTGGGCAAGTCTTCTCTGGTGGGGGTGAAAGTCGAGGTGGATGGCTTTTTAGGGAGTGAGACTAGGAGCATTAGGTTTGGAAATTTCTTTCCCACTCCTTAGAATAGTCACCGCCTGAGCATGCTCCCTAAAGACAATCCCTTTTCCTTTAGGATTCTCCTCAGTAGCACTGGGGAGCTTCCCAGTTTCCCTCTATCTAATGGCCTCAACAAGGTGTCCTATTTGTGATTTCATCTCATGTATAGCCTTGTCATGAGATTGAATGATGGCACTTTGACTTTCTTGCATAGTTTTCAACATCGCCTTCAATTCATCCATCTCAGAGGTCTTAGGTTGGGCAAAGGTCTGAGGTTGGTTCATTTGATGGTTTTGAAAGGATTGTGGATTATAATTCCCTGAATTTGAGACATTTCCTTATCTCCATGAAAAGTTTGGGTGGCTCCTCCATCCGTCATTATAAGTGTTGGAAAAAGGGTCATTACGAGGTCTAGGACGAAAGCCTTGAGTGGCATTCAGATCCGCTTGTACAAGCTCAAGGAATTGGGAGGCCAAGTGGCAATCCACAGTGGCATGTGTATTGCCTTGGCAAATTGAGCATTCAGAAGCTTGGGATGTGGAGGTGTTAGATACGAATGGACTCAGGTTTGACATAATCCTTTCCATGTTTTGATTCAATAATTGAATCTGATAGGCTAAATTCTGGGTGTCCCTTGCCTCATTCACCTCCAACTATCTTTGCATGAGAGTGGGCTTTCTATCCATGTAGGCAGAATTCAAGTGAATAGAATTCTCACTCAAAGTATCAAAAAGGTTCCAAGCTTCATCCTCAGTCTTAGATAGAAAGGTTCCTGCATAGGCACCATCCACAGTTTGCCTATGCGAATCATTAAGTCCGGTGTAGAACCTTTCAACTAGTTGCCATTTAGGCACCTGGTGATGTGGGCAAAGTCTCAGCAAATCATTAAAGCACTTCCATGCATCATGGAAAGCTTCCCCATCCTTTTGAACAAAACTCATAATTTCCCTCCTAAAGTGATTGGTTTTGCTCATGGGGAAGTACTTCTTCAAAAACTCCTTGTTCAGGGCATCCCAAGTGTTAATATCATCAAGGGTCCTTGAGCATCATCAGTAATGCCTTGCAGCTTCACCGTGGAACAGACCTCGGTGAATTCCTCTATATGCCTGTAAGGGTCTTCCCTAGAAGTACCATAAAAGGAGGGCAGCAAGGATTTGGTACTACTTTTGATCTCATAAGGATTGTCCCCTCCAGGTCTACGTAGTGCAAGGCTAGCTTGATTGGTTGGAATGAAATATTCCTTAAGGCTCCTCTGACCAGCCATTTCTACCCTTGGAAGGTTTCTTCTTAAGATTCTTTCAGGTTCAGGATCAAACACAAGTTGTCTCCTAAGAGAACGCCTACCAAGCATTCACTACAAACACAATTCAAAAGGACTTGTTCAGTCTTTACAAATTTAGGCTTTTGACTTTAGTTCTAATTGTAGGTGACAAAGCAAGTTTCCCAATCAATTATGTACCTATTGTCAACCTTCAAAATGCCTAAAAAGACTTAGTTGGAGCTTAGGTGTTCTTCCCTAAATCTCAAATGGTAGAGCAAATCCAAAGACGGAAGATCGAGGGATGCAAGTAGGCCTAAGTGATGTAAACACATTTACACTACTTAAAATGTCTATTTATGCATGTTCTTAAGCATAGGATTGCATTTCATGATATAAATATTGCATTACATGCATCATCTTGCATTTAGAGTAGTTTGAATAAAATGGAGGTTAATTGTCTCCTTTTATGTGCTTGGACAGGGCAAATATTTTATCGGGGCCTCGGATCAAAGATCCAACCGTATGGATATGATCAGGGCGACGATTGGAGTTCAACGACTCCAAGATCGCCCTAATCAGGCATCCGTAGCATCAGATAGAGACCGGGGAACCCTAGAAGATCAAGGGCCAGGATGGTGTAAATCTGCACTTCAGATGGAAAATCCGACCACACGAATGAATTCGGATCGACGATCGCAGTCGAACGACACAAAAATCGAGTCAATCCGACATCCGTGGCACCATCTACAACTTCCATAAGATGGACGGCCAAGATGGCGCCACGTGGTGCCATCCCAGCCGCCCAATCGGCCGCAGGAGTCCTGTGAAGTCCGCGCAACGTCTCCTCTCCGCCGTTGGATCTCGATCCAACGGCTGCGGTCGCGCGCGTTTAAAAACGTCCGCGCGACCATTTCGCCCGCGTAGCGCAGCGGCGACGCAGCTGCGGGCGAAGCGGAGGTCGCGGGTTCGAGCTGCGGAGAGGGGGTCGAAGGCGCGGGCGAGCGGGCGCGCACGAGCGTCGGATGAAGATCCAACGGCCGCGCGCGCCCGATAGCGCCGACGCGCAATTGGACGCTCTGGTGGGCGCGCGATCGCACGCGGGCGGCGCGCTACGCAGCGGGCGCGGACGCGATCTAAGCCGTCCGATCTCGCGATCGGACGGCTGAGACGACGCGGACGTGCGTCTGCGTTACGCGCGCAGGCCAGCCGAGCGGGCGCGCGTGGGTGCGGCGGCGACGGCGACGGCGGGGCTTTAGCGACGGTTTTATCCGTCACTAAAGACCCCTTATTTATTATTTTGAAGATGTAATGTCCATTTTGCCTCCACTCCTTGCAACTATAAAAGGAGACCCCCTCCATACGAAATTTTCATCCCTTCCTTCTCCTCTCTACCTCTCCAAAGCTCAAGAGAAGCTTGTCCCACACCCGGGATGCTTCTCGCGAGATAAAGTCCAAATTTTCGTCCCCCTTCGGAAGTGGATCCCGCGACGACGACGGCGTGCTGCTTCGTTCCCATTCTTCTGCTTCGTCCTCCTTCGTCCCGCTTCGTTCTCCTTCGTCCCGGCGTCGTCCCGTCCGGCTCGTCCTCCAAGCGACCGTCGAGGAGGATTTCTCTCTCCCTATTCTTTTTACTGCTTTCTAGTATAGATTTACTGCTTTCTAGAGTAGTCTATTCGTCCTCCGAGCGATCGTCGAGGAGGACATTTCTCCCTCCATTCTTTTAATGCTTTCTAGAGTAATTGTTTTATGTTTTCTAGTTGTAATGAAAGAACTCTTTTATGATAAATTCCTTGTCTATTCTACATCTCATTTTGATTTCCATGTATAGTATTCCTTCGCTCTCTCTTACTCCCTCTCTCTCTTTTATTTGTTGTAGATACTTAGATAGTTTAAATTGAATTTCTTTGTGACAAAATAAAAAGAAACGCGGAGTTTTTAAATCAAACGTTCGCCTCCCTGTGTTCGACCCGGAATTCTTATTTCGGTATAAATTTTATTTGTTGAACACGAATCCTTCGCTTTCGAACTACAACGACGGGTTTTTCCAAAAACCAAACACGTTAGCGTAGATTCTCCGTTCAACACTAAGCCTTCCTTTGAAGCTGTGCTTTCGCGGTGCTTCTCAACTACCCCCAAAAATCCTTGACAGGGTATCCCCCTCTTTGGATTTACAAAACCTTTGATCTCATGTTCCGAACACTTCAGAATCCAACGATAGGAGGGCTATTGTCCTAGTGGTTCCAAGACTTAGGAGTGTCTAAATGCATGCCGTGGTGCAAAAGATATAAGTGTGCATTCACTGCAAAAGATTTTGAATTTTGAATCACACACCACATTTGAAAATCAAGTCCTTGATTTTTAAATGTCCCTCCTCTAATTAGTCCTTTTTCACGAATATATGTGACCACTTGTTAGATCGCTTCAAGACAAATTATGTGGTCTAAAAATTAATTCAAATGCATTTGCATGATAGGTAGAAATGTGAAGTTAGAAAGCATACCTGATTCTAGCATTCTTCATGCAATATGCAAGATAGGAAATTAGATCTAGATGCTGCTCATTCAATCCTAAATGATTCGACCTAAGGGCAGGCAGCTTCGAGCAGGTAACTCATGTTTTTCTTTAGTTTTTTTTTTAGGTACTTATGCACAAGCAAATTAAAGTGTAAGCAATCCACAAAATAAATTAAAAACCTAAATCTAAAAAAAAGGGAACAAGCTCCCAAAAACCAGCCCCAATTACTACAAGGGCGAGAAAACAGAAATCAAACTTATGAAATGGAAAATCTCCTACAGAGGTAGAATCCAAGTCTCCTTTGTCTTCCCCGCGTGTAAGCGTCGCTCAAGGTCGATGCCTTCTTCCCGATGTGCCTGTCGCCTCTCTTAAATTCCTCGCACAAATTCCTCGCACAGAAAAGATAATCAATGGTCAAATCACTGTGCAATGAGAAATAAAATCAGGTGAAATTACTACGTCTGTTGCCTCCCCGGCAACGGTGCCATTTGATAAGACAGTTTTTGCTTTCGAATAATGTGATTACGATGATTTGTCAATTTAGTAACAAAGTGGTGGAAAATCATTTAACAAAATAATTACAATAAAAGTTAACCACTAACAGAAAAGAAGGTCGTGTCCACAGGGAGGCAATCATGCAATAAATTCATGAATATTTTCCTCGTATTCAAGTGTGAAATCCCAAGTCAAATCTTCCATGAAATGCAATGAAAAGAAGATGCACAATAACTCAAAAATGTAAGGGTATATGTGCAATTTTTCCTCGCTGAAATATTCAATCAATATATGATGAATTTATGTAATTTCCAATTAACATGCATTATAGAAAATTTGTGCACATTTTAATCCAAAACCAATGTTAAACATGTGAATAACAAAAGCTACACAATTATAAGAAAGCATGAGTATGAAGTCGCAATTTCACCACAATAAAATAATCATAAATTAAAATTCATTTTCGTAGCAATGGCATTCCAATGTAAATATTAATTAACCCAAAAATAGAGGATTTCGTTCCCTTGTGCATGCACGAAGAAGAGGCGATGGCGACTCGCGGGAAGCTCAGAGAAGGATAAGCACGACGAGAGCTTTCCGACGGTGGTGGTGGCGCTCCGAACGGTTGTCGGTGGTCGCTGGCCGGAGTGGAAGAGGCCGGCGGCGGTGAGGCTCTCCGACCAGCCGTCGGGTGTCGGTTGGAGCCACCAGAAGCGTGGTTGTGCTTGGGGAGTCAAGGCGAGTCCGATGGAGTTCCCAACGCAAAGTTTCGAGGCCGAATTTGAGGGCTGTGTTTGTGGGTTCTTTGGGTACCTTCGTCAACAGAGAAGAAGAAGAAGAAGGAGGAGAAGCCGTCTGGAGTGAAGCACGTTACGCGTGCACTGCTGGTGGCGATGCCAAGTGCTGCCGCTGGCCGCGCGGGTACGCGAGTGCTTTGTAGGTCGCTTGGGCACGCGGGCGCTTTGCTATGGGCGGTGATTGCATAGCAAAAATACATCAACAATTGTGCCAGCTTGTGCTATTTCCTAGCATTTCCATTGCATATTAAGTGGCCATAGTGCATTTGTAAAAATAAATGCATACATGCATTTAATTGAGAGGGGAGGAAAGTGAATAAATTGGCTTTGTAATTAACGTATTCTTTAAGTGCTGCCTCGCAAAATCACCATCTTTATTTTTATTTGGATTTGAATTTCTTCTCCACGCGGCTACAGGGCATGGCTACTTCTTCGTGCCACTCCCTGCCAGCTGCATGCTTAGCCATGCATGCAGCCCAGGGCATGGCTATGAATGCTTCTTTAGTCTTTAAAAAGGGCACAGCCATCTTCCTTGCAGGGGAGCCGAGTCCACACAACACACCGACAGCATCTCCTTCCTCCAGGCCATCTCCTCCCCTCTCGCCTCCATACGCAGCATCTCTTCCTCTTGAAGAGACACGCTGCAGGCAGGAGCAGCTCACAATGGTCGACAACCACCACTGTGCGTCCCACCACTGCCCAGCTCATCCAAGAGCCGGTGGGCGTGGTGGTTCACTTCACTATTTCACCCGCTCAACGTTCTTCCACCATTTTCATAGAGTCTAGCTTTGAAGCTCAACCATAGCAGCAGTAAGGCATCAGCAGGAGCAGCAGGCTGCGGGCACATAGGCACCGACCGCAGCCTCTTTCCGCGCGTGCAGGGGCCTTCCAGTGTGCTCGTGCATGCAGCACCGGCTGCAACCGGCTGCCCGGAGCGCGCGGCACTGTAGCTACTGTTCACGCTAGAGAGCACGACACTGTAGCCACAGTGCAGTGACTGGAAAGCTTCTCACTTTACCGGTCACCGCGCACACCCACAACCGCCTCCAGCCCGTCACCACGCACGCCCACACCTTCGCCCAATCCCGCATCCGTGTTTTCACCCACGTCACTGCAGCCAGCAGCGCGGTGCACTGTGGTCCACAGCACGCTGCGCTGCAATCTCCCAGGCACCCGCTCCCTCCAGCGTGCGTGTGCATCTTCGCATGCTTGCGCCTGCGCGTGCATGCTCCTGCGCGCATCATCAGATGACGGGCACAACCTCTAGACAGCTTAAGCGCTCGCACCCTCTTCCTCCAACAGACACTCTCTCTCTCTCTCACCGCCACTCTCTCACTCCCTCCCGCAGACACATACACACACACACACTCTCGTACACACACACACTCACTTGCACACGCCTATATACATACTTATATATATAAATACATATATATATTTATATATATATATATATATATTTACATATATATATATATACATATTAGTACCTATACAATTATATATAAGTATATGTACATACATACATATATATATATATCTATTTATATATATATATTTATAGACATATATATACATATATACATACATATATACATATATAGCTATAGATATAAATCATATATATATATATCTATGTACATATATCTATATGCATATATACATATGTATATCTATATACATCTATTACTATATATATATACATATATATATCTACATCTATATAGTTATGTATACATACATATATATCTAATTATAAATACATATATATAAATATATACATACATCCATCTATATATATATTTGCATATCTTTATATATATATATACATATACATACATATATATATATATAACTACATATACACCTTTATAATTATAACCCTATCTATATATATACATATAAATATATACTTACCTTCGTATCATCTACCCCGTGTTATATCGCGGGAATATCTGCACCAGTTGTTGATATTCCCCGATACCCACATACAGAAAGCATCTCCGCACACACCTTCCACCCATCCATCCAACACTCCACGCGGCACTTCGTCCTATTTGTTGCATCTTCCTAGACGACGATCAACTCAACACCGTGCTACATGCCATTTCCAGCTCCACCCACACCCCTATATATATATATATAATATATATATATATCTATATATATATATTATATATATATCTATATATATATAATATATATATATATATCTATATATATAATATATATATCTATATATATATATACTATATTTATTTTATTTCTATTTCTCTTTCCTACTATTAAAAAGAAAAAAAAGTAGTAAAAGAGAAAAGATAATCTTTTTCTTGCAGGTACTCGATCTTGCAGATAGCATGACCAGTTTTTGAACCCTAATTTGGCTCAAAGCCAAGAACAATTTGGCTCTAAGCTAAGGACCTGATTTTGAGGGTGTACCTCAAGGACAAAAATTATCAGAAAAAAATCTTAAATAGAAAAAAACCAAAATTATAATAAACTAACGGAAGAGATTCGTTGTAGGAAAGGCATAGAAACTTATTCACCTCTAATCCTGCTTCCCTAAGTTCGATCCTGGGCCTAAAAGTGACTAAGATAAAATCAAGTAGGCCAGGTTAAAAATTTTGTAAAAAGATGGTTAGGCTCGATTTAGGTTAACCACTATACTCATTTCAATGATTAAATCACCATATTAACACAACCTATCCGAGTCCACATCAAACTTTTTCTGGCGCCGTTGCCGGGGAAGTGCGCATTCAGGTAAGTTTCTACTCCATTCCTTTAATTTTTCTCTTCTCACACCCTTCTCTTCACGGGTGTTTCTAGTTGTTGGTGTGCAGGTGAACCAATTGCAAGGAGAAGGCAGGCAGACGAAGTCGGAGACGTGGGCAGATCTAAGGCAGGAACAAGAGCGTGAAGTCGCCAGCACCGCACTGGAGCTTCGCCCATATTGCTGAACAAGTAGGTCTCTCTTTCTTAGCAACTTAGGTCAACTTGTCACCTTAACAAAAAAAAAACTAAAAAACACTTCTTGGGATCTCTTGGGGCAAGTGGATTAAAAATCACTTGTTTGATTATTTGCCATCACTCCCACCGCCCTGGGATTTCCCGCCAAACTTTGCATAGTGAAGATCTAAGAATCTTGATTCTTGAATCTTTCACCGTGTAAAGTATTCTTTGAGGCAAAGATAAATAGATTGATTTCCATCCCTCTTTGCCTCATTTTTCTACAATTCGGGATCACCTTTTTGGTTGGGAGACTTGGAATTGAGTTGATTCCAACCCCACCACGACCTTTCACGTGCCTAAGATTCGATCCCGGATACTTCAACCCCAACAATTTGATTTTCTTTATCTTATGGTTGAGCCTTGTGTTTGGAACATCATTCTGGTGATTGGGAGCACTTGAATTGAAGTGCTTTAGCTCCCTTTCACACTAATCTAAAATTGACTCATGCATCCACACATAGAAATCTCCATCTAGGGAAGCCCATTGTATTTTAGCATGCATTAACCAACTGACATTGAAGAAGGGTTTGTTAGGCTTAGAAAAAAACTTGTATTCTCTCAAAACCCAGAGATTGGTTGAATTGGTAATTCAGCGAAATCCTAAAATCCATACTACTTAAGGCTGAAACTCTAAAAACCATTCACCAATTAAAACTTTAATTTAGGGAGATTTTCCCGTTGCATGCTTGGTTTACACACTTTATAAAATCAACCACTTGGGCATTACCCGTAAATAACACCCTTCACATTCCAGAAGCACTTGATCCTAAGCATCTAACTAAAACTGGTAGCAACTTGACCCTTATTAAGGATTGGAGGTCTAACTACCTGCGTGTAGAGCCTACATGCTGGTGAGGGTTCCCGCATGCTATCAAGGGTCTAAGGCTGGGGCAAACAACCTTTCAATCTGGCCTAGTGGTTCCACGATGCTCGCATTCGGTTCCGTAGGTCGTGATAGTAGGTAACTTAAATATTTAGGTCTAAGGGCACACTAAAGAGGTTAGGAATTTGATTGTATTGATTTGTCATCAAGTGTACCTTTACGGCATCATTTCTCTCATCTCCTTTTCCCTTCGTATCCCCCCAATTCTTCCTGCGGCAGTGCATGTTTGGGAGGAGGTCACAAAACCCTGAACTGTGTGAATTGTCTGATAATTTTAGAAAAGAAGCCGAATCGTCCTCCTCCTCCACAAACATGGCTGCACGCCCACCCCCAAATCCTGAGGGAGGAAACTGCCCTCAAAACCCACCAGGTGGTGGAGCCTTGGATCCCATAACCCGCCTCCAAGCCCAAATGGAAATGTATAATGAACAAATTGAAGCCATTAGGGAAACATTGGAGGAAATGCAGAACCCTCCGGAACAGGAGGAGCCTAGGTCTCTTAGCTCCTATCAGAATCCCACTGCTACAGAGACCATAGGACAAATTCAGGTCCCCATGGGTGGGGACAACTTTGAATTGAAACCAAACGTAATTGGCCTGATTAACTTCCACTTCCATGGTCTTGCAAGTGAAGATCCTTTTCTCCACTTGGAAGACCTAACCCGATTTGCTGAAACTGTTAAACCGAGAAACATCGGGTTATCTATTGTCCTCATGAAAATGTTCCCGTTTTCGTTGCAGGACAAAGATCGTAGTGGTTACACACCCTTAGGAGAACCATCCACTCTTGGGAAGAGATGCGAACAACGTTTCTCAAGAAGTTCTTCCCAATTAGGCGAACCAATGCTCTTCGCCATGCTATCACTTCCTTTACGCAACCAAACGGTGAATTGTTTCATGAGGCATGGGAGAGATATAATGACCTCCTCAGGAAGTGTCCTCACCACGGTCTGCCTAAGTAGCATATAGCCCAAATTTTCTACTATGGGCTAAATAAGACTTTGAAGTAGATTGCAGATGCTTCCTGCTGAGGGAATTTCATGAATAAAGACGAGAATGGAGCATTCAAATTATTTGAAAATATGAGCGAAAACTCAATGAACAATGCCTCCATTGTCACCTTTAATCGTACCAGCCTGCCCCGTAATGTCCACGAAGTTGACATGGGACCCTCCCATTCATCCACAGATCTCAACCTTATCGCACAAAAATTGGATGAAGTCTCCGTCGTACACAAGAAGCTAGAGGAGCTTCTGGCCAACCCCACCCGTTCTATGGCAAACACCCCTACCTCACCACTTCGTCACAATCCCAACTCTTCCAACACCAGGCTTATCCCGAGAAACCCTGTAAGACCTTCCTTACCGAGTGTCCCACCAAGCTATTTGGTAACATGTGGAGCTGGCTTCTGCAAGCCAGTATTTTGACACGGAGGATCAAGCCTCCATGAGCTCGGAAGCATGTTTACATGCGGACTCGTCTTTTGGCTTAGAAGACGCTTATGCCCTGGGGAACAACCCATTCTCTACCACTTATAACCCAGGGTGGCGAAATCATCCAAACTTCGCATGGTCCAGCAGCCCACAGCACCAAAACCCCGCTGGTGGACCAATGCGATCGTCCGCACCCGTCATCCCAAGGGCCCAGTCTAATCCTTTGGCGAATCTGCCATCGAGTCCTTGCGTACTGCAAACATAACACACATCAAGTCCTCTTGATAAATTGATGAGAATGATGATGGAAATGTCAAAGCGCCATGAAGAGAACATGACCTCTCTTCAGCACCAATTGGCGCAGCAAAATGCTGAGATCAGTCAACTACGCATGGCGACTCGATCTCAGGGCACTCTTCCAGCACAACCTATTCCCAACCCACGAAATTTCGTACCTCGTGGTCCTCAACCATAGGTACGACCTTCTCAGGGGTAGGTTCATCAGATTCTGCAAGCTCTGAGCATTCCACCGGGATTTCAGGCTAATCCCACTGCAGCACCTCACTCTTATGTCCCTATTGCGAACCCTCCTCCGCCTTATGATCGCACTAGACCCGCATCGTCCAATGCGATCACTACGAGGAGCGGTAAGCAGACCGTCGATCCACCTCGACCTGATCCTGGCCCGTCTTCTTCATCGCCCTCTCATTCGAGATGCGCACCGCATTCGCGAGAGGATGATACACCCAAATTAGTGCCAGAATTAGTCCCATTCCCTGAGGCTCTACTGAGGGAGCCAAAAGGCAAGAAGAAGGATACGCAGGACTTTGATAACCTGCGCAATTTATTCAGGGATGTTGAAATCAAGGTACCCCTGCTAGAGGCTATTGACCACATACCTACTATCGCCCGATTTTTCAAAGACTACACAACACCCAGGCGACAGTCAAAGAAAGCTAAGAATCCGGTGGTTCTCTCGCCTCATGCGAGTTGTGCTATATTGTCAAATCTACCATCGAAGTAGAAAGATCCGGGCACACCGCTGATTTCCTGTAGCATCCAAGGCTGTAATTTTAATCGTGCCCTAGTTGATCTAGGATCTTCCATCAATCTTATGCCAACCATCATGCTCAAAAAATTTTCCTTAGGAAATCTGAAACCCACCGCTGTCACGTTACAGTTGGCAGATTGCTCTGTCAAAATTCCAAAGGGTGTGGTGGAAGATGTGGTGGTTAGGGTCAACAGTCTATGTTTTCCAGCTGACTTTCTGGTTTTAGATATGGAAGTTCCTAGATCACTTTCTGATTGTTCGATCATCCTTGGTTGACCTTTCTTGGCCACAGCCCACGCCCATATCAACTGCAAGTCAGGCTGTATTGAGATTGCTGTTGGATCTGAAAAGCTCAAGCTTAACATCTTCATGGCAGCCATGAACTTTGATTGCGATTGCATCGAGGACGACACGTCTGATGAGGACATGGCCGTCAGCACGTGTATCGTACTAATTGGGACCTATTCTAACTGCTATAGATTGCCTTTAAACACTGACAATTGCCTGACCGACACATATTGTGACATTCCCCCATCCCTCCCTATTCCCGTACCTTCTCCTAACCAGACTTTTGACGAGGTTTTCTCTGCTTCCCATACCTCGTGGTCTGAGTCATATCTGGGCTACTCACCGCCAGTCCACACTCTTGAAGACCGGATTGCCCTTTCTTTCTCGCCAAATAAGGTGGAATTGCAACTCAACACTGGGACCTTGAGCCCACATACTACTCACTGGAGCTATTCCTTTTTGGATCCATCTATCTAAGAAGCCCCTCTTCTTAGCCAATCTGAGGGCCAACTTCTTCCTCCTGACTTGTTTTCTGATTTGGCTGGGACACTCTTGTCCCAAGAAATGCCAGATCTTTCACCATCCACTCTCGAGCTGAAAGAGCTGCCTAGTACACTTAAGTATGTTTTCTTGGGACAAAATGAAACGCTCCTCGTAATCATCAGTTCAAAATTGACTAGGGAGCAAGAGTGCAAACTAACAAAAGTCTTTATGGAACACAAGGTAGCCATTGGATGGTCTTTATCAGACTTAACTGGCATCAGCCCCTCCTACTGCACTCACCGTATATATACGGAGGAAGAGGCTTGACCTTCCTGCGAGATGCAGTGACGTCTCAACCCTAACATGCAGGAGGTCGTTAAAAAGGAAATTATTAACTGGCTGGATGTGGGTATAATCTACCCGATCAGCGATAGCCCCTGGGTGAGTCTGATTCACGTCGTGCCCAAAAAGGTGGGACTCACCATCCATGTCAATGACAGGGGCGAATCCATCCCTACACGCACTTCTACATCTTGGAGAGTGTGTGTAGATTATAGGAAACTCAATGCTGCAACTAATAAAGATCACTTTCCGCTACCCTTCATTGACCAAATCCTGGAGCGGTTAGCAGGAAATAAAATTTTCTATTTCCTGGATGGATTCTCAGGATATAACCAGGTGGCAATTGACCCCCGAGACCAAGAGAAAACCACCTTTACCTACCCCTTCGGCACCTTTGCATTTAGAAGGATGTCGTTCGGACTTTGTAATGCGCCAGCAACTTTCCAGAGATGTATGCTGGCGATATTCCATGACATGGTGGGTGACTTTCTCGAGGCCTTCATGGATGACTTTTCGATCTTTGGACCCTCTTTTGATGACTGTCTTGCCAACCTGACCCGTATCCTTAGGAGATGTATTGATGTTAACCTCATGCTTTCCTGGGAAAAAAGTCATTTTATGGTACACAAGGGAATTGTTTTTGGGCATATCATCTCCGATAGGGGTATCGAGGTTGACAGAGCTAAGCTTGATGTAATTGCTGATTTACCTGTCCTAGCTCTGTCAAACAAATCCGCTCCTTCCTAGGACACGTCGGTTTCTATAGGAGATTCATCAAAGATTTCTCCAAGATTTCTCATCCTTTAACTCATCTCCTATCAACCGACATACCCTTCGATATGGGCCCCGATTGCATACGAGCAATCACGCAGCTGCGTAATGCTGTCACCAAGGCCCCTATTCTCCAGCCACTTGATTGGTCCCTCGACTTTGAACTCATGTGTGATGCTTCCGACCTTGCAGTTGGAGCCATCCTGGGGCAAAGACACGATAGACACCCCTTCATGGTGTACTATGCAAGTAAGACATTGGACGAGGCCCAGCGTAATTATACTACCACTGAGAAAGAACTATTGGCTGTCGTCTTTGATTGCGCAGCAATCATAGGTCTTAATTCACCTAAATTAGGCTAGGACTTATCATAAGTTAGGGTTATTCATGCATGCATACGCATTATCTGCATCTTTACTACTTTCCTTTATCTATGCAAAAAATAATGTTATAATGTGTTGATTAAGTGCACTATGTCGATTGCAAGGAATAAGCTAATAAGGAGCTGGATCTGAAGCTAGATCAGGAATAACGGGAATTGTAGCAGAGCTGGAGCAGAAGGCCTAGTTTAGATGTAGGAATAATAATGTAAGGGGCTTAAAGGTTTTCTATTCTATTAAGTAGAAGAAAAAGCAGCAAAATGTGAAGAGCATAGGTCCATCCTAGCCCTAAGATAGCCTAGAGACTTCCCAAAGCCTTAGCCACCCTTAGATTAGGTCACAACACCCTAGGAAGCCCTAAAACCCTAGTTGCAACCCTTCTCTCGACATCCAGATAAGTTGTAAGATGTCCAGGGCCTTTAGCCAACTCCTACACACTTCAAACCCACTTCTACAGTGTTATTGGACGTCCAGACACTTTGTCAGACGTCCAATTTCTATAGAATACCCAAAACAGAACCCGAAATCATTCCTGACTCTGATTGGACATCCAGAAAACAAGTCTGGACTTCTGATTTTTGAGTATAGACGTCTGATTCTATTATTAGACGTCTGATACTGCTCTCCAATTCCTATTTTGAGATTTAAGCCTTGATCTTGGATCTCTAGGTCCCTAAACCCAATTCCAACCCAATAGGAACATAAATTAAGGTGCCCTAACCCTAGTACATCACCTCTATACCTCCCTAAGGACCTAATTAGGTCCTCACTAAACATAATTGACTTGGATCTTAGTCAATTCCATCAGCCTATTCAATTGGACTCATTGAGTCCAATTGAGCCCTGATCTCAGCACACACTGTCCACTTTCACTCAGTGAGAGTCCAATTGACCTAGACCTGACTTCATTGAGTTGTTTTACTCTCAATTAAGTTTCCACACACCCAATTAAACTTGTATGAAGTTTAATTGCACTTTACCTTAGTGAATTAGGGTTTATAACCCTAATTTGAGACCTACCTTGACCTAAACCCACTAGAACCCAATCTAATCAACCTAGCCACCTAAGTTTAGACCCACACACACCCACACACACCATCCACACGAAAATATCTAGCCTAGAGTTCTCTAGAACTCTCTACCATGTGTGGTTGCCTTGGTTGCCAAAAATAGCAACCAAGAGCCATTCAATTTTTAGATCCACATTTGGTGGATCTAAAAACCACCATCCACTCTCTATCTCTCTCTCCCACGAGCTCCCACCATTGGCCTCTCTAGAGAATTCCATAATTCTCTAGAGAGCTTCCCTTAGGTCTATAAAAAGACCCCTTGGGTGGCCATTTGCACCCATTCACTTCCTTGGCATCCATTCCACTTAGGCTAGCCACTTCCATCTCCACTCCACCTCCACGAGTTGAGTACCACCATGGAGGCCACCATCTCCATGCCAGGAAGCTGGATCAGCTCCCCAACCTCTCTCCAAGGGCCGGCCTAAGTTCCATTGGCCGCCCCTCCTTTTCTCAACCACTCAAAGGCCATCAGGGACCACCCCTGAATGCCCTTCCATTCTGCTAGATTTAGATTATGCTCTTCGTATATTTACTACTTTTATTTACTGGTTAGTAGTGTAGTCTTATTTCTCCCCCAATGATGCATGAGAAATCCCCCCATCGATTCTTGTATGTGATCATTTTCTGGTAGCTAGATTTAATTTTCAAGCATTTATGTACAAGCTTCCCTCTATGTTTTATGTTGCAAACGACTCTCCCGCTGAATGAATGAAAAATGCTTATGTATATATATTTGTCTCTATATGTTTGAAATCACCATGAGCTTAATAATTGTCATTATTTTTGTGTGATTCAAGTTGCCTGTATCCGATTTCTAATATTCTTGCAACTAAGCATGTCATACCTAAATACGTAATAATCACGAACTGGCATGCGATTCTAAACAAAGTAGAGTAAGATCGATTTCAAAAGTAAAAGCAACGCCTCCCAGAGACGAACTACCGGGACTTAAGTCTCGTTATCTTTAGAAATCAATTTTTGACAAACGTTTTTTCACGATTATACTATGATTTCCGACGACTTTCAAATGCGCGAAAATGGCTTTTTGTCAAATGGCGCCGTTGCCAGGGAGGCAACGTCATTTTTCTTGATTTCGATCTTTTAATCTATCACTGACAAATTTTCCTCTACTTTGTTTTTGATGTGCAGGACAACACAGAGCGAAAACGAGATCTAAGCACACATCGAGCGCGGCGAAGAAAATCAGGTGCACATCATCTATCTTAGATTAGGTTTCTCTTTCTGAACCTTAGGAGTAGATTTACTTACTGCAATTTCTTTTCAAAAATTCTTTGTAAAAATAAAAAAAAAAGATTTTTCTCATTTTCGTGAAAAAGAAGAAAAAATCAAAAAGAAACATTTTGAAAAGAAAAATCTAGATTAGGTTTCCTTTCGAATCTATGTTACTTTAAAAAAAAAAGAGAAAAAAAAATATTTTCTATGAATCTTTTGAAAAATATTTTTTGAAAAAAAAACGTGCAAAAGTTTAAAAAAAAAAAACATCTTTTTTTGGTGGAAAGCCTAGATTTTAATTCAAACCTCTTTTAAAGGCTTTTCCACCATCTTCTGATTTTCGGCCAGATTTCAAATCTAACTTAAAAATTTGATTGCCAAAAGATTCGTTAGCGAAAAATTTTGAAATTTGGGCTAAACCTTCATTTTCAAACCATCTTTCAATTTCCAGCATTACTTTGAAAAAATTCCAAGTATAAAATTTTTAAAAATTTGTGAAGTACACAGGGGTCAGATTGACCCAGATGCAAAATTTTTCAAATTTCAAAAAGTAATTTTGAGCAATTTGCAAATATGTTTTGACTAAAAATGGTGGGGTTTTAAAGCTGATCTTATTGGCTTTATTTTCCATATTTTTCCTGAATTTTTGAAGATCATTTGATGCTGTTTGAAAGCGAAAAATCGACTAGGGGTCAAAATTCCAGATCTGACCCTTTAATATTCAAAATTCCCTAAAAATTTGGTTGAAACAGTAAAAATTTGAAAAAAATATTCTCTGAAAAAATGATTGGAAAAAGAATCTACTTGCAAAATTTAAAATTAATTTGATTCCAATTATTATCAGAGAATCAACATTATTTTTGTGGTCTGCTGAAACAGAGAAAAACCATAGAAGTCCATGCAACCTAGGTCAAACCCTTAGGGTTACAACTAGAGAAGGCACATTGGGCTAACTTAGACTTAATCAAGTCTAGTTAGCCGGTGAACTTGGTCACCTTGTGGGCCACTCACCATAAACCCTACTGAAGAAAACAGGTTAAAATTAACTTTAAAATACGAAACCAACCCGAGTTCGTTGTTGTACTACTAGGTGAGTTTAATCTCTCTTGCCAAACCTGGTGACTAAGTCTGTGGGGTAGTGTCAAACGACCGCGGCTCGGGGGTCAATGGAACTGGAGGCGTAAGCCAAAGAAAGAACCTTCCCCTTAGTCCCCTCATAACCAGACTGGCTGGGTTAGCTTGAGAGGTGGGATTCACTTTCAGTCGGTTGTACGATGAACTTATCTTTAGGAATTCAAATCCCTAACGAAAAATCTGGTTACCTGATCTATAGGGACCATTTGATTGATAGGGCTTTAGCCTTGTCCTCCGTGGCTACACCAACCTAGGGGTTGGGCGGTGTATGCACGGAAGGAGGTCACTTCGACCTCACTTGGTTGGACCTTGGGAGCTGCTCCCAAGGAGGCTAGTCACTTCTTCTATCTGCTGAGCCGCTATGGCTAACATTGGATCTGGACCTAATCAGAATCCAGAAGAGCTGGACCCACAAGCTTATCTGAGAGCTCGGGTCACTGAAACAGCTCAACCTTGGGATCAGAACCCAAGGTGGCGAGACGACTTTTCGCTTCGCCTGATCCTTCTCCTTGGGTTACCGAAATGGTTAACCCATATCCTAACCCTGGATATTACGACCCATACCAGTCAGTCCCTCAAAGGATCGCATCTTATAACCCAGGATATGGATTTCATACTCCTGCTTCTCACCCATGGAACATGGGTAGACCTGATTCACCCCTTGGAACCCCTGAAGAGCTACCGGTGCATATGCGGCTGCATTATAGAATATAGAGAGCTATAGAGAGCGCTAAGGAAAAGGCCGCATCCTATCTATGCGAAATCCAGGCTATCATTGAGCCAAACCAAAGACAAAGCTGGATTCCGCATCAACAAGCTGTGATGGAGCTCCTTCAAGAAATAGCAGAGATAACAAGGCGAATGGGACAAAATCGGGGAACTCAAGAAATATTGCTTTTGAGATATCAAGTGGAAAAGAGCATTGAAGACCTCGAAGAATCTGAAACAACTACGTTGGAATGACACACAGAAGATTCTCGAGAGCAGATACTGGAAGATCACTCAGGGGAAAAAGAAGCTAGCATGGATATGAGACAAGAGCAGGAGGTATGCCGAAAGGGTTCATCTGAAATTGAGGAGGAAAGGACTGATATCTCCAAGACTGAGCTGCAATTAGATTATCCTGAATCCTAGGAGACACCTCTCGGGTTAGATAATCTAATTGAGGATATGGATCTTGAGGCAAACATTACATGCGACACTATTGATCAACTTAAGCCACTTCCCATTGTAGGTGAACCTGTGCTAGAGCCAACATCTTCTGATTTGCACTCTTCTTCTTTCACCTACATCCCTAATTCGGATATTAGAGATTCTGAGAGGACACTTTCTATCCCTGATCAAAACATCCGAAAACCAGAAGTAGCTCTGGATAACTTGAACGAAGAAATAAATATGCTACCTGAGGTAGGAATTACTGAGAAGCCCAATGCATATGAGGGTGAAGCTTTGAGCAGAATGAGCAAGGGATGCACCTACCATCCTAGTCAATGGCTCGACCCTGAGCCTGAAGAGACAGCCTTTGATGAATCAGAGATGAGTACTGATGAGGACGAATTAATTTCTGACGAGGATTTCAGTGACCTCCCTATAGATTTTCTACTTTCACAAATACCCCCGTATGACCCAGAGCCTGGAGAGGGCATGATCTTTGATGTCAATAATCATTATGAGGATCCCTACGACTCATATTCTGGTTCTGAGGTACATTTTGATCTACTCCCTCAGCAACTTCCTGCTGAATTGTGGGACATGATAAATCAGCTGAATCAACATCATGATCCCCCCTCTGATTATCCTCTATTTTCCACCACCACTCCACACTTTCTTATAGCTAGACTTTTTGGAGTAGGGGTGCACAATTAGCTGGTTCATATCTCTGGACCACTGATTCTGGGAGCATACGAGCATATCTTTCTCTTAATCTTAGCCGGCTCCTATGCTAGAAATGACACATCTCATTGAGCTTTCGCCCAGGTGGAGGCGTTAAACTCAGCACATATAGATACCATCTACCATACATTCCACCATCATTTATATATAACCATTTTTATACATAGCATATTTTTCCTTTAGCATATTTCCTTTGCATAGTGCATGCTAACAGGATGGCCGGTGCTGAATGTATAATTTCAGAAGTAATTCCAGGTGATTTCTACCCATTCTCTCCTTGTAGCATTTATTTTCTTTTACATTCATGCATGAGGACATGCAAGAACTTAGGCATGGGGGGGTAGATACAGAAAAACTGAAAAAAAATTTATGCCAACACTTACGAAAACCTCGGAGCTGCATGCAAAACGTACTTTAGGACCTTAAACAAAAGAACAACCGACTCCACCTCCAGTGCTCGCATTGGAGCTAGAAATCGTTCGCAATAGCCACTTCTGACTCACCCGCCCACCTTTTGCTCTAAATTTAGGGTCAAGCTGATTGTAACCCGATACGGGAATTTCACGAAGTACAAATTATATGAGGTTACATGTTTATAGCATATATAGATATTGCATTCATGAATAAGATTATATTATTAAGAGAATGCATTAGAGATTTTATCCTTTAGTTGATTCCTGTAATCTGGAATCCAGTACAACTTCTCACACACACGTAGAATTTGCAATTGATTCACAGTGAAAGCTGATAAACATCTTTAGTCTGTCGAGACGAAGCGGTGCTTCTTTTCCTGAACCCCTGGACAGTGTTTTGGGAGTCAGGCTAATTTCCTTCCAACAATACACCAAATAGTGTGAGAGAGTAGAGTGTATTGGTGCTCTAAGATTAGTGCAAGGAATCTGGAATCCTAGATAATTAGGTAATGATACTCTGAGATTAGACATAGTTTTCACTCTCGATTCCCGCATATACATTTTTGTGCAAAATTTTGAGAGCCACCAATAAGGCAAATACACGGAGAGCGAGTTTTCATAAAACTAGGGCTAAGGTGGATGGTTACGACCATTCTTTACGGAATCCTCAGCTGAAGGAGGGTATTGATGTCAAGGTCAGAAATACATCGTCCCATCCGTCTCTCCCGGTGCCGTGAGTAGGCACTTCCACCAAATAAGCCACCCAATGTCTCTTGAGTACCACCAATCCCTAATAATGCCTCCTTAATAAAGTTCATGGATGTATGCCAGTTGTGTTATGCTAAAAAAAAAAAAAAATTTAGAAAAAGAAGAAAAAAGAAGAAAAGAATGAATATTTAGTGTTTACCAAGGCAATACCACCAAATAAAATTGAGCTCCACCAAATATGGCCTTAACCTATTTTTCTTGTGTTTCTGACCGCTCGAATGCTAGCTGAGGAATCCCGACTTAGTGTTAGGGTTATGAGAACTCAATTAAAGTGTTAATGCCTAGTGAGACCACCAAATACAGATCCTATGTGTGAATCTGGTGAGGTTGTGAGCTCTAAGAAAAAGAAGAAAAAAGAGCAAGAGAGAATGAATACAAAGGAATCAAAGAGAGCATAGTTTTTCTCGTCTTTCTCTAAGTTAAGTTACTTAGTAATTCGGGAATCTGGATTCTGTAGTACTAGTCTTTACGTAGCATCAAGTGAGAATGAGCCACCAAATATATAATCCTTTCCCTCAAAGATTCCCTACCTAAGCCCAAAGCCGGGGTGAAATTCATAGAATATCTTGAATACCCCGATGGAAGAAATTCGCCTATCCCGCTAGAATTTTTATTAGGGGTCAAGTACAGGCTTTAGAGGTGTATTAGTTTTCACTCAAATCCGTTGCAAAAGCTACATAGCTGCACCTTCACAATTGTCTGGATTTCTAGAGCATAGGATGAAAACAAAAGGGAGAAAAATCTCTATGTAAACACTTGATAAAATAACCAGTCCCTTAGGGACCCTTGCTAAAAATAATTTAGTCTTGCATTTGCTAGGGACTAGCAAGATTTAGGCAAGGGGGTATGATTGCACAGTAATCATAGGTCTTAATTCACCTAAATTAGGCTAGGACTTAGCATAAGTTAGGGTTATTCATGCATGCATACGCATTATCTGCATCTTTACTGCTTTCCTTTAGCTATGCATAAAATAATGTTATAATGTGCTGATTAAGTGCATTATGTCGATTACAGGGAATAAGCTGATCAGGAGCAGGATTTGAAGCTGGATCAGGAATAACGGGAGTTGTAGCAGAGCTGGAGCAGAAGGCCTAGTTTAGATGTAGGAATAAAAATGTGAGGCGGTTAAAGGTTTTCTACTCTATTAAGTAGAAAAAAAGTAGCAAAATGTGAAGAGCTTAGGTCCATCCGAGCCCTAGGATAGCCTAGAGACTTCCCCAAGCCTTAGCCACCCTTAGATTAGGTCACAACACCCTAGGAAGCCCTAAAACCCTAGTTCCAACCCTTCTCTGGATGTTCAGATAAGTTGTAAGATGTCCAGGACCCTTAGCGAACTCCCACACACTTCAAACCCACTTATGCAGTGTTATTGGACGTCCAGACACTTTGTCAGACGTCCAATTTCTATAGAATACCCAAAATAGAACCCGAAATCCTTCCTGACTCTAATTGGACGTCCAGAAAATAAGTCTGGACTTCTGATTTTTGAGCATAAGACGTCTGATTCTATTATTGACGTCTGATACTGCTCTCCAATTCCTATTTTGAGATTTAAGCCTTGATCTTGCATCTCTAGGTCCATAAACCCAATTCCAACCCCATAGGAACATAAATTAAGGTGCCATAACCCTAGTACATCACCTCTAGACCTCTCTAAGGACCTAATTAGGTCCTCACTAAACCTAATTGACTTGGATCTTAGTCAATTCCATCAGCCTATTCAATTGGACTCATTGAGTCCGATTGAGCCCTGATCTCAGCACACACTGTCCAATTGAACTCAGTGAGAGTCCAATTGACCTAGACCTGACTTAGTTGAGTTGTTTTACTCTCAATTAAGTTTCCACACACCCAATTAAACTTGTATTAAGTTTAATTTCACTTTACCTTAGTGAATTAGGGTTTATAACCCTAATTTGAGACCTACCTTGACCTAAACCCACTAGAACCCAACCTAATCAACCTAGCCACCTAAGTTTCGACCCACACACACCCACACACACCATCCACACGGAAATATCTAGCCTAGATTTCTCTAGAACTCTCTACCATATGTGGTTGCCTTGGTTGCCAAAAATAGCAACCAAGAGCCATTCAATTTTTAGATCCACATTTGGTGGATCTAAAAACCACCATCCACCCTCTCTCTCTCACTCTCCCACGAGCTCCCACCATAGGCCTCTCTAGAGAATTCCATAATTCTCTAGAGAGCTTCCCTTAGGTCTATAAAAAGACCCCTTGGGTGGCCATTTGCACCCATTCACTTCCTTGGCATCCATTCCACTTAGGCTAGCCACTTCCATCTCCACTCCACCTCCACGAGTTGAGCACCACCATGGAGGCCACCATCTCCACGCCAGGAAGTTGGATTATCTCCCCAACCTCTCTCCAAGGGCCGACCTAAGTTCCATTGGTCGTCCCTCCTACTTTTCTCAACCACTTAAAGGCCATCGGGGACCACCCCTAAATGCCCTTCCATTCTGCCAGATTTAGATTATGCTCTTCATATGTTTACTACTTTTATTTACTGGTTAGTAGTGTAGTCTTATTTCTCCCCCAATGATGCATGAGAAATCCCCCCATCGATTCTTGTATGCGATCATTTTCTGGTAGCTAGATTTAATTTTCAAGCATTTATGTACAAGCTTCCCTCTATGTTTTATGTTGCAAACGACTATCCCGCTAAATGAATGGAAAATGCTTATATATATATATTTGTCTCTATATGTTTGAAATCACCATGAACTTAATAATTGTCATTCTTTTTGTGTGATTCAAGTTGCCAGTTTCCGATTCCTAATATTCTTGCAACTAAGCATGTCATACCTAAATACGTAATAATCAGGAATTGACATGCGATTCTAAACAAAGTAGAGTAAGATCGATTTCAAAAGTAAAAGCAACGCCTCCCAGAGATGAACGACCGGGACTTAAGTCTCGTTATCTTTAGAAATCAATTTTTGACAAACGTTTTTGCGCGACTATACTACGATTTCCGACGACTTTCAAATGCGCTAAAACGTCTATCTGTCAGTCTTTGGGCTGAAGAAATTCCTCTCTTACCTTCTGGGCTCACATGTTATTGTTTTCACTGATCACGTGGCCATTCGCCATCTCATGCATAAGAAGGATGCCAAGCCTAAACTGATTCGTTGGATCCTTCTGCTCGAAGAATTTGACATTGAGATCCGCGATAAGGTTGGAGCCCAGAATGTTGTGGCTGATCATCTTTCTAGACTAGACCCTGAAGATATTGGACGTACTCTGTCGATTAATGAGATTTTTCCTGACGAGCACCTATTGGCAATTAATGTGGCAAGTGGACCTTGGTATGCCGACATTGCCAATTACCTTGTTTCTGGATCCCTTCCACATGGATGGCCTAAAAAATAGTGTGAGCACCTCATGACAGAAGCAAAGTATTATTTCTAAGATAATCCACTTCTTTTTCGAATAGGTGCCGATCAAATCATCTATCGCTGTATTCCTGGCAGCGAATTCCCCAGTGTGCTATCCTTCTGCCATGATCAGGCCTGCGGAGGCCATTTTTCTCGGAGGAAAACTGCAACCAAGGTGTTGCAGTGCTATTTCTTTTAGCCCTCCCTTCACCACGATGCACACAATTATACCAAACATTTCACCAGGTGCTAGTCGTTAGGATCAATGTCACGTCGTGACATGATGCCCTTGCAACCCATCCTAGCTGCGGAAATCTTTGACATCTGGGGAATTGATTTCATGGGTCCCTTTCCTCCTTCCAACGGCTTCGAATTTATCCTCGTGGCTGTTGATTATGTTTCTAAATGGATCGAGGCTATTCCCACGTGCCGTGCTGACCATGTTATATCCACTAGATTTGTCAAAGACCACAATTTTGCGCACTTTGGGATCCCTCAAGCCATTATCTCAGATGGAGGAAGCCACTTTACTCATGCTTCTTTTCGAGTACTTCTGAGGAAATACGGAGTTCACCATCGTATTGCATCTCCATATCTTCCTCAGACGAACGGCCAGGCAGAAGTGTCGAACCGACAAATCAAGTAGATTCTCCAAAAAATGGTTCGGCCTAATCGTAAGGATTGGTCCGACAAGCTGATTGACGCACTTTGGGCATATCGGACCGCCTTCAAGGCTCCCCTTGGTATGTCTCCTCATAGAATAGTTTACGGGAAGCCTTGTCATTTGCCCGTGGAGTTGGAACACCGCGCTTATTGGGCGGTTCGCCAATGTAACCTCGACCCAGACCTGTGTGGTCGAGAAAGGAAACTCCAACTCTAGGAGTTGGAAGAGCTCCGTCGTGAAGCCTATGATTCTGCCTTAACTTTCAAGCAGCGCACTAAGGCTTTTGACGATAGTCGTATTCGGCGGAAGGAATTTGAGCCATCTCAGCAAGTTTGGCTCTACAACGCCCGGCTCAAATTCTTTCCGGGGAAATTGAAGTCCAAATGGACTGGTCCTTTCTTGGTCTCAAGACCATTTCCTAACCTGGCCGTTGTAATTGAAGATCCCAATTCTGGGCATAAATTTACAATCAATGGGCAGCGTTTGAAACCCTATCATACACATGAACCTGCCCCCATTGGAGAAACTGTTGCCCTGCTGGAAAGTAACTAATGTTATGCCTCATTCTGAGTCCAGCTGGGGATGTTAAATTCAGCGCTCATTGGGAGGCACCCCGACAACACTCCGCCACTGTCACGTTCACATCACTTTTCACTTCACCACCCACCATCCACCCACCCTACCACCCTACTGTATACCCTGCACCTCAGCTCTCATTACCCGATCTTTGGTCCTTCCTCTACCCTACCCTGCATGCATATGAGGACATAGCATCGTTTGGCATGGGGGGGTGGATAGGCATCCATAGGATCTGGGTATTTTAGGATATCATGCAGTTTCCGTCTATCTATAAAAAAAAAAAATAGTATTTAGTAATGATCTGAAGGCTGAAACAAAAATACAATAAGCGTTTATGGATATTCAACCACTATTTTGAAGACTTTCTAGGCCATAGAAGCTTGATTCGCTTAGGCACGGCTTAATTCACTTGAGCATTGACAAGATAGATCGGAATCTCTCCTAACTAAGGACGTATTCTTGTACCTGAGACACCAGTACAGGATCTGTTGGTTTGCTTCTACTCAAGAGCTTAAGTTATCTTAGTTCACACTACACATATCAAGAAAGACTAGGTGAACATAAGATCCAACCCTAGTGTTCATTAGGGAAGGTGGAGTCCTTACCTGTGCGCACAAGTAGACTTTTTATCCCAGGCTTTAGTCTTGTGTTTAGGAGAGACTCTTTCCACCAAAAAGGAACTCTCCCACCAAAAGAAACGTGTGCTCCTCCAAATAATGTTGTAAGAGATATACTGACACCAAAAGAAAAATGCTACAAATAACTCAATATATCTGGCAAATGACTGTAAAATCTTCTCCCTACAAAAAATTTTTCAGGGCAAGTTATAAATACCTTGTTTTCTTTGAGCCACAAATGTTAAAAAATGGGAGTTGAGTTTTCCGAAATATTTTTAAGGGTCAATCCGAAGACATGAGCTGAAAGTGGGACCAACCTGCACTTAAAAATTCGTGAAACCCTTGGCTTGAGTCTTAATATTCATCTGGTCAGTCTTGATCCTTCACTATGCGTAAGCCATAATCCCTTGAGCTCTCGAGTACGGCAAAAACCTCCTGGGTCCGGGAAATCGTACTTAAGGTTTAAATATCAAGAGTCCAGGTTAGTTGAGAGATGGTCTATATCACATAAGACTTAAAGTACTAGTAGTCTTCTCTGCAATTGGTTCTCACAATATCCAACAAATAAACACACCTATGTCGCCTTAGAAGAAAATCTTCAGCTTAAGATCATTTCTAAATATAATACAAAAATATTTTGCTAGGGACTAGCAAAACATAGGCATGGGGGTATGATTGCACAGCAAAATACACCAACAATTGTGCCATCATGTTCTATTTCCTAGCATTGCTATTGCATATTAAGTAGCCATAGTGCATTTGTAAAAATAAATGCATAGATGCATTTAATTGAGAGGGGAGGAAAGTGAATAAATTGACTTTGTAATTAACGTATTCTTCAAGTGCTGCCTCACAAAATCACCATCTTTATTTTTATTTGGCTTTGAATTTCTTCTCCGCGCGGATACAGGGCAAGGCTGCTTCTTCTTTGTGTCACTCCCAGCCAGCCGCATGCTTAGCCATGCATGCAGCCCAGGGCATGGCTGTGCATGCTTCTTTTCTCTTTAAAAAGGGCACAGCCATCTTCCATGCGGAAGATCCAGGTCCACACAACACACCGACAGCATCTCCTTCCTCCAGGCAATCTCCTCCCATCTCCCCTCCATACGCAGCATCTCTTCCTCCTGAAGAGACACGTTGTGGGAAAGAGCAGCTCACTGTGGTCGACAACCACCACTGTGAGTCCCACCACCGCCCAGCTCATCCAAGAGCCGATGGGGGTGGTGGTTCACTTCACTGTTTCATCCACACAACGTTCTTTCGCCATTGCCACAAAGTCAAGCTTTGAAGCTCAACTGCAGCAGCAGCAGCAGCAGCTGCCTGCACTCACGCAGGCACCAACCATAGCCTCTTTCCGTGCGCGGAGGCGCCTTCCAGCGCACCCACGCACGCAGCACTGGCTGCAACCGGTTGTTCGGAGCACGCAGCACTGTAGCTACTGTTCACACTAGAGAGCGCGACACTATAGCTACAGTGCGGTGACCGGAAAGCTTCTCACTTATCCGGTCACCGCGCACGCCCGCACCTTCGCCCGCTCCTACATCCGCGCCTTCGCCTACGTCACTCCAGCCTGCAGCGCAGTGCGCTGTGGTCCGCAGCACGCTATGCTGCAATCTCCCTCACGCCCACTCCCTCTAGCGTGTGCACACATCTTAACACGCCTGCGCCTGCGCATGCATGCTCCTACGCGCACCATCAGATGACGGGCACAGCCTCCAGACGGCTTAAGCACCCGTGCCCTCTTCCTCCAGCAGACGCTCTCTCTCTCTCACTCACAGCCACTCTCTCACTCCCTCCCGCAGACACTTACACACACACACACACTAACTTGCACATGCCTATATACATACTTATATATATATACAAATATATATACATATTAGGACCTATACAATTATATATAAGTATATATACATACATACATACATACATATATATATATCTATTTATATATATATATATTTATAGACATATATATACATATATACATACATATATACATATAACTACATATACACCAATATAATTATAACCCTATCTATATATATACATATAAATATATACTTACCTTCGTATCACCTACCTCGCATTATATCGCGGGAATATCTGCACCAGTTGCTGATATTGCCTGATACCTGCATACAAAAAGTGTCTCCGCACACACCTTCCACCCATCCATCCAACACTCCACGCGGTACTTCGTCCTGTTGGTTGCGTCTTCCTAGACGACGATGAACTCAACACCGTGCTACATGCCATTTCCACCTCCACCCCCACCCCTATATATATATATATAATATATATATACTATATTTATTTTATTTCTATTTCTCTTTCCTGCTATTAAAAAGATAAAAAAATAGTAAAAGAGAAAAGATAATCTTTGTCTTGCAGGTACTCGGTCTTGTGGATAGCAAGACCAATTTTTGAACCCTAATTTGGCTCAAAGCCAAGAACAATTTGGTTCTAAGCCAAGGACCTAATTTTGATGGTGTACCTCAAGGACAAAAATTATCAAAAAAAAATCTTAAATAAAAAAGACTAAAAACATAATAAATGAACGGAAGAGATTCATTGTAGGAAAGTCGTAGAAACTTATTCACCTCTAATCCCGCTTCCCTGAGTTCGAACCTAGGCCTAAAAGTAACTAAGATAAAATCAAGTAGGTCAGGTTAAAAATTTTGTAACAAGATATTTAGGCTCGATTTAGGTTAACCAGTATACTCATTTCAACGATTAAATCACCATATTAACACAACCTACCCGAGTCCACACCAGGCGGCATGTGCACACAATAACAGCTAGTGCGGGAGGTGCTGGAGGTGCAATGCTTGTGTACTGCGTTCGGCGAGGGTTGAGAGCACACGCATGCATAGGCTAGTGCGGGCCGGAGACCCTGAGGAACGCGTGCAGGCGTGAAGGCGCGTGGAGGTTCTAGTGAAGGTGCGCGGGCTGCTGGAGTGCGGGCAAGGTGTGCTGGATGAAGGTCAAGGCACGGTGGGCTAGATGAAGGTGAAGGCGCGGTGGGCTGGTGAGGCGTGCTCTGAGGGTTGGTGCGCTGGAGGTTGGCGTGAGTTGCAGAGACTCTTTGGTAGTGTGGGCTGTCACCCCACACGCCCACAGTGGTGAGTTGTTCTGCCATAGTGAGGCCGGTGGTATGGAATGGAAGAGGAGCAAGGTCCTCCAAGCACAGTGAGCGACAAAGGGTGCTGGCCTCCCTCAACGACAGCTCTCCCTTCTCCTTTTGTAGCCACGGCCACACTGATTTCAAATTTAAAATGCCATAGCATGAATGTGATGCGCAGGAGGAGGAGGCGAAGCCAAAGGAGTTACCTGTGCAAGGGAAAAAGAATAAAATAATAAAATAATAAGGGTTATTTATAATTAACACCTTAACTTCTATGTTAATTAAAATAGGGCATTTAATTAATTAACTAATTAAATGTATGCAACCCTAGGTTAATTCTAAATGCATGAATTATGTACTTAAGTAAGAAATATGAATTAATTTATTTACATCCTAATGTATGCTACCTAAATGTTAAAATTAATTTAATGTCTAGACATGTAGATACTTAAATAGCCCACCAATATGGGCTAATCAAGCAGCTAGTGGGCATACGGGGGTTGGGGGCATGAGACTAGGAGAACGGTAAGGTCGACGGTGAGTTTGGGTGATTGTAATGGCCGTATGAAGCTAGGAGGCAACTGCACTTTGGGTTCCTTCACTGCATGATAGATGCGAGGAAGAAGAAGATGAGCAGTTGTCCATGGGTGTGCAAGGGCAACGGGTTGGTGTGTGGTGCGTGAGGAGCTTGCACACGGGCAGTGCATTGCCGGTGCATGTGTGCAGCCACGCGTGGAGGTGGACGGATGTGCACACGAGGGTGGTTGCTTTGGCGAGGATGTTGCATGTGCACAAGGGCATGGCTATGCGCAAGCATGGTCGGCGAGATGGTGAACAGTGGACAGATGATAGCTGCCCTTGTGCGATTGTAGTGGTGGAGCCCTTGGTTTTGGTGGTGGTGAGGAAGGTGATAGATGATAGCTGCGATTGTAGTGGTGGAGCCCATGCAGTGAAGCTTGCGGTGAAATTGGAAGAAGGAGTCTACTTCAGATCACAGTGCATGCCATGTTCATGGTGTACGCAGTTTCCACGGTAGCAGAGGTGGAGAAGTCCCTGCAAGGGGGAGCGATCCCTTTTTCCAATTGCTCGGGCCTTTTCTTTTTAAAACCTCCTACTGTTGCGGCTTTTTCTCCCAATCTGTTTCCTTTCCCCGAGGACTCAACTCTTCCAACGAATTGGTAGAAATGGTGAAGCGGTGGTAGTGTCAATAGACTCGGAGGGAGTTGTTGTGAGGAGGAAGGCAGTGCTCTATTTAGGTTGGGCGCATCAGACGTATAGATTCAGTTTGGGACATCTTGAAAATGTAAATTGCAGTAGATCCACAATTGATGGTTATCATATGTCCAAACTATCCTCAAGACGTCTCATGTAATGACTTTGGACATCTAAATGATGCCATCTAGTTTCTTGCACTTACCCTGCATCAACCATATAGATTATCATAACCATATATTATAAAATTGGTACACAAAATTATAAGTAGACTATGGTGAATTATCAATTAACTCCTAATTAATTAGAAACTAAGGATAGATAATTAAAGAGTACTTAGGCTAAATAATGATCCACTAAAGTGGACTTATCAAATACCCCCATGCCTAAGTTTTGCTAGTCCCTAGCAAAAAGTTAAAAATAGTAGAAGTAACCATAAGGTTTCTTCTTTTCTTATTTTAGAAATTTAGAGATCCAGACAAATGCAAAGTGATAATAGCCTAGGTAATGGATCCAAGTGAAAATAACCAACTTACATTTATAGTTCGTACTTATTGCTTGTTAAATATTTCTATCAGGATAGGCAACTACTTCCCTCGGGGATAAAGCAGAAAAAAATATGTAAATTGACCCTGGCTTTTTAGCCTAGGTAGGAGATGCTGAGTTGAATGGACTTATATTTGGTGGTACACACTTATCTAGTGTTACATGTAGTCCAGTACTACAGACTCTAGATATCCAGACTATCAAATGAGTCAACCTAGGGAGAGGCTAAACACTGTGCTCTCTTGATGTTGCTTTATGCTCACTCTTTTCCTTCTTTTCTTTCTAAGATTCACAAATCTCACCAGATTTTGTAAATGTACTCAAGATTGGTGGCCTCACATGGCATTTACACTTCAACTAAAGTTATAATAACTCTACAACTAAGTTCGAGTGATCAAAAACACTGAAAGGCAGGTATGTGTCATATTTGGTGGATCGCGATGGGTGTTTTCGATGCCGCAGAAACAACGTTACGAAGATAAAATTATAAACTTGGACTCTTTTCTTTTTCTTTTCTCTCTCTTTTCTTCTTTTTTTTATTTTTTTTACTTTTTTTTAATATAATTATTTCTTTTTTTCTCTTTCTTTATAAATCTACATGACGCAGACTTTTATTTATGAGGCATTATTAGGGATGATGATGGTCAAGAGGATATTGTGTGCCTTATTTGGTGGAAGTGCCTACTCTTGGCACAAGGAAGGAATGGATAGGACAAGCCCATTTATGACCTTTGACATTACTACCCTCCTTTAGCCAAGGACTCTATGAAGGTCGGTCGTAACCATCCATCATAGTCATAGCTTTATTAAGACTCACTCTTTGTGTATCTGCCATATTTGGTGACTCTCATGAATTCACACCATGTACGCACATAGGAACAGAGAGCGGAAACTATACCTAACTCTGAAGTATCATCATCAAATTATCCAAAACTTAAGAGTCCTTGCGCTAGACTTAGCGCAACAGTAATCTCTCTACTTTCTTCTCACAAATATGAGGTGGATTTACTAGAAGATAGTATGCCTGACTCCCTATTAACTGTTCAAGGGTTCAGTAGACTAAAAATGCTTATTGGTTCTCTTCAAAGATCCATTACCCAGTCTACGTGCAAGTGAAGTAAATGTACTAGATTCTAAACTTAAGGAATAATTTAAGAAGAAAAATCTTTAGTGACACTTCCATGACAAAGATGTTTTGCTAGGGACTAACCAATTTAGCTCAAGAAAAGAATTTTTTTTTATATGCTAACCTAAATGCATGAATACTTCCTAAAATGTAAAATGTAACCCCCCATGCCTAAATCCTACAATGTCATTGTAAAATGAAAATAGGGGGAGAAAGGAAGGAAATCACCTAATGATGGTGTTATTCTGGATGCTGGGTTGCCTCCCAACAAGCACTACATTTTCTATCAGTAGCCAGACTTATAGGGAACCTGTAAGTCTGGTTCTAGATAGAAAAAGCTAGGCCTTAAAAATATGCATAACAGTGCGAGCCTAGAAATCAGGTAGCCACAGATGTTGGCGAGCAGATTATGCAGTGTGATTCCAAATGCTCGCCAGAAGATATGAAAATAGAGAACCTCGTAGGCTACCTGGGGAGGTCTAGGGATAACAAAAGGAATATGAAAAGGGACCTCCCGAAATGAAATAAATGCAGGATAACAAGTATCCTCCAAAGCAGGACAGGTTTTAAAAGATATAAACATTATTATTTCAAACCCTTGAATGGTGAGACTAAACGTACAAGCATCAATCCATACTCGCCATTCTATTCGAGGATGTACTGGCCTGATATGTTCTCCAGAAAGCATGTAAATGAGTAGAAACCTGAGCCCAGGATTAGGTAAAATCTACTAGTTGGTTGAGTGATTGGGTGGTAATTACTAAGTCCAAAGAGGGCTTAGGCTGTTTAGGTTCTATTCCCAATAAGAATTCGTATTCCATATACTTACCTAGCTTCATTATTTTATGAACCTCCAATTTCTCCTCTACAATAGATGAGTCATGAATAAAATTCAATATCTCATTAGTAGACTCATGATCGACATGCTTTCACGACAGTTGGGTTTCTTGGGAAGTAGAGAGATTAGAATTATCAGCAAATCCATCCTCGGGTTCTTTCTTGTTAATTACATCCTTTTCGGGAACTTTGTGTGCCACTTCATTATCCTTAATATCTTTAGGCGGACTATCATCTTTAATGTTATGGAGAAAGCCTATATCACTAAATTCTTTGTTCTTCTCGGGGCATAAATCCTTAATTGATGTGTTTTGGCCCCGAGAGTTTCCCCTAGGCTTCTCACTATTGTGTTTGTCCTCCTCTAATATCAACTCCTGGTTTGATGGAGGATGACTCTCAAAAGAAGGGAGGAATCCAGATTTCATCAGATTATTTATATCCTCCGGGGGTAAGTCCACAAATAATAAATAATCTCCCTGTGATTCACTCTAGATTTTTAGTCCGGGTTCTGCCATTGGGTCATCCTCGTCCTCTGAAATAGACTATATCCCTGAGACAAAAATTGATCTAATTCATCCTCCATTCCCTTAGGGTCACCTTCATTGGGTGCATTTAAATCCTCAGAATGCTGAATGGTAGGTGCTGATTCCCTAAGTGGAGGGTCAGGATTAGGCTCACTAAGGGTAGAATGGGATTCCACTAGATAATTAATAGGGGAAGTGATATGAACAATACAACCTTGACTCAGGTTATCAGGGGTAAGGAAAATACTGCCACTGGGGTCAAGGTCCTCAAGAGGTACCATCTTCCCTTTCCTTTGACTCTAATATAACTTGGGTGGATAATTACTAGGATCGTTCTCCTCTAGTGGCCGTGTCCCATTGAGAGAGTATAAGTGATAGCTACATAAAATGGGATCCCTATTGTCATTGGCTTCCTCAGAATTATTTTCATGATCACGGTCGTATGGGTAGGGATCAGAATTACTGGGAAGAACATAGCTAAGCTATCTTATTTCTTTGTTTAATTGTTGACTATTCCTCAACATCTCTCCCATAGTTTCCATCATTTCCTTTTGTTGTTTTTGCATTTCTATCATAAAAGAGGAGAGGCTACTACTATCAGATTAGGGAGAATAGTCATTCTCAAGCTTTGGTTGCCTAGGGGTATCGGTCCAACCTCGATACGGAAAATCATGAAGGGTGGGAGGGTTGGGTGTTTGCATAGTAGTAGGGATTCCAAGGTTGGAATATCCCGCTCCTAGGCTCTGCTCAAAAGTGGGAGTTATTGAGCCAGTACTCCCAGGATAGGAATAAGAATGATCCCATGAATTGTCAATGTACCCATCAAAGGGTGGATATGCTCGAGGCATGGGATCCTAGTTAAAATGATAGGAGTAAGGATAGTCCATTTCTTTCAATTAAATAAGTTAAACTCTCTCAGGATTTAAAAGAAATCAGAAACTTCCTAGAGAGTTCTACCACTGTCAAAACAAATGCAAATACATTGGGATATGTTTTTAGTAGATTCTAGGTCTTACGTGTTCAGTTGGTGACCAAACAAGTTTTACAAGAATTACGCTTCCTAGGCCAGCCTTCATTGGTGCCTACAACCTACTTGCAAGGGATGGAAGTCTCGAATCGAGCCCACACACGAGGAACCGAAGTAACTTGGCGAATAGGCTTGTTGATTTTCGACTAACTTCCCTTGTGGTGCAAAGAGGAGAGGTAGAAATTTATCTAGTGACCTTATGTGTGAGGTGCACAGTGTCTCAGGTGTGTAATCATACATTCGTGTTTTGAGTTTCGAAATCTCGCAAACAAGATCCTTTTGCACATAATTTTAAGTCACAGATTTTAATGTCCATCCTCTTAGCAATCCCAATTTTTAAAGTAACTAATAAATTAATTCGATTCAAGCACTCTAGTGGTCTTAGATTTAGGTTCAATGCAAATGCATGACAGGTAATTGATGCTCAAGAAAAAGACGTACCTTACTCTAGCTTTCTTCAATGCAGGATGTTTTTAATGCAAAAAGAAAAGCTAGATGCTGCTCATTCAATCCTAGATGGTCTCCCTATAGAAATGCAGCTTCTAGTAGGCAATTCGAATATTTTTTTTTTAATAAGAAGCAAACAAACCTATTCTAACTAACTAACCAACATGCAATTCAAACAAATCGAATAATCCTATACTCTAAATAAAATGGGAACATGCTCCTGCATACAAGAGCGATAAGAAATAAAGAAACACTGGGAACACATTCCCAAAAATGCCCGACAAGGGTCTAAAAGATAGAAATTAAGTTCTAATGTCTATCTAAACTAAATCTAAACTAAGATCTAATGGTCAAATCAGACAAAGGCTCCTCTGTATGCCTACGTGCATGGCATCAAGGCCCACAAGCACCCGTTGCTGGCCTCCAGATGGCATCAAGGTCCACCAAAAATATCACCTCTGTTGTGCGCACCTATTGTGTTCATTGCATGTTTTTGCACAGAAGAAGATCCACAATTAGTAATTCAGAAAAGCTTTCAAAATAGCATAAAAATGACATAAAATTCACGAAAAAATTAATAGGTATGTTTCCTCCCCAGCAATGGTGCCATTTGAAAGGGCAATATTCATTTTCGTTGAAAAGTTTAACATAAAATGACGTGTCATATTTAATTGCATGGTAGAAAGTCGCTTTTCAAAACATTTTAATTCTCAAAACTAACCACGAAGAGTTAGGTCATCTTCACAGGGAGGAATTAGCCTATGTAAACTAGTGAATAGTGTCTCATTTATTCAGGAAACTCAACATGTATGCATACTAACTAGTGCATGTGTTTTCAACGTAAATTCTTGATTTAAATAATTAATCATTAATGTGAGGGTGCACATGCAAAATCACCATAATGGAAACATGTGAATCATGATCTTAGTACTGACAAGAATCATCAATCTTAATGAAAATTGAACTCATTTCCCATAACCAATGTTCCATACTCAATCATGCATGAGAAGAGTTCAGCTATGCGTAATTCTGATAGACATAATTGATATTCATGCAAATCTTTCAGAATATCATAATTCAATAAATAAATGAATAGTGTTTTTTTACAATGTCATACCCCGTAAATACTAATTCGAAGGGAAACAAAGGAATTCCCTTCTCTCTCCTTTGGGCACAAGGAGGCATGGCAGCTAGCCAACTGAAGCCTAGTGGCGATGCATGGGAGAGAGACGGTCGCGACGGCAGTGATGGGGTGGCTGAAGGTGGTTGGACATGGCCGGATGGCTGAGGAGAACATCGGCCACATCGACGGCAGGTGGCGTTCGTTGGCATTGTGGCAAGCAGCTGGTGGGCTCACGACGATGGTCGGGGGCGTGAGACGAGGAGAATGGCGAGGTCGACGCTAAGTTTAGGTGATTGTAATGGCCGTATGAAGCAAAGAGGCAGTTGCAAGTTTGGGTTCCTTCACTACATGACCGATGCGAGGAAGAAGAAGATGAACAGTTTTCCGCGGGTGCGCAAGGGCGAGAGGCTGGTGTGTGGTGCGTGAGGAGCTTACGCGCATGCAGAGCATTGCTGGTGCATGTGTGCAGCCGCATGTGGAGGTGGACGAGTGCGCACATGAGGGTGGTTTCTTTGGTGAGGATGTTGCATGTGCACATGGGTGTGGCTGCACGCGAGCATGGCCGGCGAGATGGTGAACAATGGAGAGATGTGGTGGAAGGTTGGTTTTGGCTGTAGTGAAGAAGGCGATAGATGATAGTCGCAGTTGTAGTAGTGGCCATGTGCTGTCACCACACGGCCCACGTAGTGAAGCTTGTGGTGAAGGTGGAAGAAGGAGTCTACTTCAGATCACGATGAATGCCATGTTCGTGGTGTACATAGTTTCCAAGGTAGCAGAGGTGGAGAAGAAGTCCCCGCCAGGGGGAGCGATCCCTTTTTCCAATAGCCCGGGCCTTTTCTTTTTAAAACCTCCTGCTGTTGTGGCTTTCTCTCCCAATCTATTTCCTTTCCCCGAGGACTCGGCTCTTCCAACAAATTGGCAGCAATGGTGAAGCGGTGGCGGTGTCGATAGACTCGGAGGGAGTTGTTGCGAGGAGGAAGGCGGTGCTCCATTTAGGTTGGGCACATCAGATGTCTAGATTCAGTTTGGGATGTCTTAAAAATGTAAATTGCAGTAGATCCACAATTGATGGTTATCATATGTCCAAACTGTCTTCAAGACATCTCATGTAATGACTTTGGATGTCTAAATGATGCCTTCTAGTTTCTTGCACTTACCCTGCATCAGCCATATAGATTATCATAACCATATATTGTAAACTTGGTGCACAAAATTGTACGGAGACTATGGTGAATTATCAATTAACTCCTAATTAATTAGAAACTAAGGACAGATAATTAAAGAATACTTAGGCTAAATAATGGTCCACTAAAGTGGACTTATCACCCATCATTCTGGGGTGTCCGTTCCTAGCTACTGCGAAGGCCAACATAAACTGTGAAAGTAGTAGTATGGAGATCACACTTAGGGATAAGAAGCTAACTCTGGATATTTTTAAGGCGATAAGAGGATTTAAGGATTGTGGATTCATTGAGGAGCTCGAGGATCAGTATCTTGAGATTTGTATGACAATCAGTTCACTCGAGGACCCCACCAGCTTTAGTGAACCCAACCCACAACCCTCCGTGGTAGACCTGCCACATCCTGAAGAGGCTGTTGATTTTGTTCATTCCCAGCCTCTTCCACTGGATCGTCCTGATGAATCTTTGTCAGCATCCTCTCTACCTTCTATTCTAAACCCACCTCAACATGAACTGAAACCATTGCCCGAAAATTTGAAATATGATATCTTAGGACCTGAAAACACGCTCCCTATGATTATTAGTGCTAATTTGACTAAGAAGCAAGAATCGAGGTTAATTAAGGTCCTCAAGAATAACAAGGAGGCAATTGGTTGGACCATCCACGACCTTAGAGGGATCAAGCCATCTTATTATAATCATCATAATTTTATGGAAGATGGATCCCATCCTTCTCATGAGATGCAAAGGAGACTAAACCTGAATATGCGAGAAGTGGTCTAGAAGGAGATAAACAAGTGTCTCGATGCTAGGATTATTTACCCAATCTCGAATAGTCCGTGGGTTAGCCCCATTCAGATTGTACCCAAGAAAGCGAGAATAACCATTATGATTAACAAGAAAGGGGAAACCTTCACCACTCATTCAACTTCTGCTTAGAGAGTTTGTGTTGACTATAGGAAGCTGAACACAACCACTAAAAAGGATCACTTTCCCTTGCCATTCATCGATCAAATCCTTGAATGGTTAGCTAGGCAAAAATACTTTTGCTTCCTAGGCAGTTATTCAGGATATAACCAAGTCCCTATCCATCTTGAAGACCAGGAAAAGATAACCTTCACATGTCCCTACGGAACCTTTGCATTCCATAGAATGCCACTCGGGCTTTGCAATGCACCTGCGACTTTTCAAAGGTGCATGCTGGCCATCTTTTCTGACTTGGTGGGAGATTCTCTTGAGGTGTTCATGGATGATTTCTCCATTTTCAGAAATTCTTTTGAGTCTTGCCTAGCTAACTTGGAATTGATCCTCTAGAGAAGCATCAAAACACAGCTGGTCCTTAGCTGGGAAAAGAGTCACTTTATGACTTAGGAAGGCATTGTCCTAGGTCATGTGGTCTCAAGTCAGGGTATTGAGGTTGATAAAGCTAAGGTGGATGCTATCTCTAGACTTCCCCCACCCACATCCGTAAAATAGATCTGCTCTTTCCTTGGGCATGTGGGTTTTTACAGAAAATTCATTAAGGACTTCTCGAAGGTTGCTCAGCCCTTGAGTAAACTTCTGGACAAAGACAAGCCATTCGAGTTTGATGAATCATGCCATAAGCCATTTGATTTATTAAAAATGGCAGTCACTTGTGCCTCGGTGTTGCAACCACCAATCTGGATAGCCCCATTTGAGATTATGGCTGACGCATCAGATTATGCCGTCGGGGCTGTCTTGGGTCAGAAGATTGAGAAAAAGCCCTCTGTGATTTACTACGCTAGCAAGACTCTAGATAAGGCCCAGAGGAACTACACTGCTACTGAAAAAGAATTGCTAGCTGTAGTTTTCACTTTAGAAAAATTCAGGGCTTACCTTTTAGGTTCTCGTGTCATCATCTATACCGACCACTTGGCCTTGAAACATCTCTTTGCCAAAAAGGATGCCAAACCCTGGCATATTCATTGGATTCTGCTGCTTCAAGAATTCGATCTTGAAATCAAAGGTAAAGTTGGGGCACAAAAAGTAGTGGCAGATCACCTCTCGAGAATCCTAATTGATTCTCCTCATCTGGATGTCCCGATCTCTAATACTTTTCCGAATGAGACTATCCTTACAATCTTGGGTATCCGAATCCCCTAGTTTACGGATATTGTCAATTATTTGGCCGTTGGTCAAATCCCTCAAGATTGGACCAAACAACAACAGGATAGACTTGTCTCTGAGGCCAAATGTTATTTTTAGGATGATCCCGAGCTGTACCACATCGGCACAGACCAGATTATTCATCGATGTGTCCCGGAAATTGAGTTCCATAGCATACTTAAGTTCTGCCACACATCTACGTGTGGTGGACACTTTTTTGGGAAAAGGACAACAGCAAAAGTCTTACAATCTAGATTCTATAGGCCGTCATTATTTAAGTATGCTCAGGAATTCTCAAAGTCATGCACCCGATGCCAGACACTCGAAAGCATGGCTAGGAGAGATATGATGTCCCTGAACCCAATACTTTTCGCTGAAATTTTTGACATTTGGGGCATCGACTTTATGGGATCCTTCTCTCCTTCATTTGGACACCAGTATATTTTGGTCATTGTTGATTATGTGTACAAACAGATTAAGGCAATTCTCACCCGGACCAATGACCACAAGGTGGTCATCGATTTTGCGAAGAAAAATATCTTTAGTTGGTTCGGGATTCCTTAGGCAATTATCAGTGATGGTGGCACACATTTCACTCATGCCCAGTTTTGGAATTTACTGGGGAAATACGGGGTGAATCATCGATTTTCCAAACCTTACCACCCTCAGACGAACGGACAGGCCGAGGTCTCCAATCGGGAGATCAAAAACATTTTGCAGAAAGCCATGAGGCCTGATAGGAAGGATTGTACCCAAAAGCTAGATGATGCTCTTTGGGCCTACCATATGGCATACAAAACACCTATCAATATGTCTCTGTTTCATCTGGTGTTTGGTAAGGAGTGTCACTTACCCGTAGAACTTGAACACCAGGCATTTTTGGCCATTAAGAAATGTAATTTTGTCTTAGAGTTGGCCAGGAAAACTAGGAAACTCCAACTATCTGAGTTGGAGGAGCTTCAAAATGATGCTATGAAAATGCAAGAATCTATAAGGCAAGGACCAAAGCTCTCCATGACCAGATGATTTCATGTAAGAGCTTTGAGCCAAACCTTAAGGTCTAGCTTTTCGATTCTCGATTGAAGCTTTTCCCTAGAAAACTCAGGTCTAAGTGGGACAACCCATTCATTATTGAGCAAATTTTCCCTAATGGGGCCATCAAAATCTCTGACCCAAAGACGAGTAATATATTCAACGTCAACGGACAGCGTCTCAAACCCTTTGTTGACCATATGCTTCCTAAACCCACCTCGGACAAGGTTGCTCTCACCTTGCCTTAACCACAGCGGGCCGATCGTCACCTAGTTGAAGGCACTAAACTCAGCACGTGTAACGACTGTTCCAAGTTGACCAGAATCCCACGGAAACCAGGTGTTATTCTGCCACTTCTCTTCTGCATGCCTGCATTTTTAATAATGAGACATTGTAATAACTAAGCATGGGAGGGTGGATATATCTTATAATCCTTTTGTCAGCTGTAACAGTAATTTCCTATTATTGGATTCAAAAAAAGAAATTAGAATTAGGAAACAAGAACTTAGGCATTAGGAGTTGCAAACTTTAGGAATTGATACTTTGACACTTGAATACTTAGACTCTTCAGGTTTTCGAGCTTAATTAGGCCAGATGTCCACTTGAATGTAGACTTAGTCTCGAGTCCTCACTAATTAAAATTCATTTTAATTTGGTAAATAAATTGGGATGATAAGTATGTGACTTATCGACCCACACTCTGATTTGGGGGGACTTTAAGCCTAAGCATCTACACACTTTTATACACTGACTCACTTTTCGGCAGTTTCTTCGGAAATTGGGTAGCTAATGAACTATCTAGGGTGATATGGCTGGTAAGTTGTCGGTGGTAACAACTCATCGGTCGATTGTCCAGAGCCAAGTCACAAGACCATTTTCATTGTACTACCTTTAGGTAAATCTTAGATCAGGGAAGCCACCTACTTAAAAGGAAAAAAAGAAAAAAAGAAAAAGAAAAAAAAAGAAAAAGGAGAAAAAAATAAATAATAAAAGAAAACCACACTTCACCGCATGAGTATGGTTGGCAAGTTGTCGTGGGTAACAGCCCATGAGCAGGTTATCCAAAACCCAGCTCACAAAAAAAATGCACAATAATTCCCAAAACACTTAGGGAAGAAGCGGGGAAGTAGAATAAACCGGGGAGATATACACTGGGTTCACCATAATGTTGACCCCATAAATAAAAGTAGGGAGAAAGCTACAAATTGAAAAGATAAACCTTTAGGCAAGGTCACTTAGGGTTGTAGAAACCTAAAGTCTGTTTCAATGGCTGCCTAGTGAGTCTTTCATTATTTTCATAAGATGCTTAGCACTTAGAGTCCTTTTCGAGTCTTCGACGGGTTGGGTAGCCGTAAAAAGTTATCCTGACACTCTCAAACTCCAAAAAGTCCAAAGAAATAAGAACAGAAAGAAAATGAAAAAATCTTCCCATTTCAAATAAGGCGAGGGCTTGGACAGTCTACATTCTGTTAGACACCTGAGCACTGTTGAGTTTAATTAGGTCCTGGGGTTGAGATTTTCTAAAGCAATCGACGAATTTTTCCTAAACAATCGAATCTTAATTCTACTTTTATAAATAGCATTTAGGGTAATTTTGCTAGGGACTAGCAAAAAGTAAGCATGGGGGTATGATAAGCATGCATAAATTCATCGTAAAATTCTTATTTACGGTAGTTCCTAGGCCTAGCATTGCATATCATGATATAAATATTGCATAAACATCCATTGCATTGCATTTAGGATAGTTGTGTATTATGTACACTAATTATATCATTTTGCATGGCCAGGAGGCAATGCGACATCTTTACGGGTTTCGGATGAAGAATCCGACTATATGGATGGATTCAGATCATCGATCGTATTCTGTCAATGTGAGAATCGCCTCAATCTGGGCTCTATAGCACCCTCTACAAGAAGAAGAAAACAAATGGCCTAGATAGTGCCACGTGGAACCATCCAGGCCACCCTACCCAAGCCATCAAACGTCCAGCATCACCCCACACACAGGCAAACATGCTCCCCCTGAGCACACAGTTAAGACGGCCGACAACCCTAGCGAACATCTAAAGGCAAAGCCACGTAAAGCGTGATTCAAACTCTGCAAAGCTCGCACTCTGCTCTCGGCCATGAGATCTCGCATCCAACGGTCGTGGGTGCGTAGCCACAAAGCCAAAGCGTGACATAGTACCACCCTAAGCACAGTGGGCGGAGTTCTTTTCCTCATCCACAGACGCACGTTCGAAACTCAGATGCGATACTCAATTCAGCGAAGAGTGGGTACGATTTATTGATCCCGTTGGATGCCATCCAGTGGTGGAGGCGTCACCACATGGCACCACTCAATGGGCGCAGATGCACCATGCACCCATCAATGCACCTTGAGAACATGCCATCCCATGCGCAATCAGGAGGTGCGATCTCCGCAAGATCTTAGCCGTTCATTTCTGAATCTAACGGATGTGGTGCATCCAACCTCAGCGACAGTAGGCGAGTGTGAGCAGTGGGTACGGGATATGCAGTGACAGAAGAGTGGGCCTTTAGTGACACTTGCAGTTGTTACTAAATGGCCTGCGCAGTGCGTACTCTAGCCAAGGCATTGAAGAAGCGTAGATCTTTTGGTGACAGCTTGAGCGGCCTTTAATGATGCTTGTAGCTGGTGCTGAATGCCTGTGAGTGGGATGCTCTTCTTCCCATCCACTATATAAAGGCCTACACACCCCCCTTTCCAAACATCTCTACCTACTCTCCTTCCACCTACTCCCAAGCTCTAGCAAGCCTACCAACGCTCTATTAGAGCTTGTCTCAAGCTCCCAAGGCACCTATTAGTGTAATGAAACTCTACCCCACCAAATACTCCTCCATCTTCCCATCCCCATTCATAGGTTGCCTTGGAGCCATCCTCCCACCTCCATTACAGAGCTGTGCTGAAGCTTTCCTCTACCCGACATCCTACCACATTTGACCTTCATCGTCTTACTTCCCAACTCCTTCATCTGAGCTTCCACTAGGCACCATCGTCTCGCCAAACAACCACTTCGGGAGATTTCTTCTCACCTCCCCCACTTTTTATGTTTTCTAGATTATTGTAATTGACATTCATGAAAAATATCATATTCGATTCCATCTCTCTCTTCTGATTGATTGTCATTTTATTTCAAAAATAAAAAAATAAAACCCTAAAACACCAAAAAGAAACAAATCGAAGTGTAGTTTTCATACAAAGTAAACATCGCCTCCTTATGTTCGACCTGGGACTCCCTTGGAGTTTCAACATAAATTATATTTGATTACGAGTTTTGCAACTACGATGACGGGTTACTCGTAACCCCAATTTCAAACACGCGAAACCTATGCGATCAACGTCGCACTACCTCTTGGCCATATAAAATGGAAGAATTAATGTACATAATACACAACTATCCTAAATTCCATGCAATGGATGTTATGCAGTATTATAACATAATATGCAATGCTAAGCCTAGGAACTATCATAAATAAGCATTTAATCATGAATTCATGTGTGTTTATCATACCCCCATGCTTACTTTTTGCTAGTCCCTAGCAAACCTAAATGCTATGTACAAGAGTAGAATTAGGGTTTGATTACTTAGGCAAAATTTGTCAATTGCTTTAGAAAATCTCAACCCTAAAACCTAATTACAAAGACTCAACAGTGCCCAGGTGTCTACCAGAATGTAGACCACCACAACTCTCGCCTTATTTGAAAAGAGGATACACAATTTTTTTGTTTTTCTTCTTTTCTATTTTTTTTTGTACTTTTGGAGTTTGAGAGTTTCGAGATAACTTTTTACGGCTACCCGACCCACCCAAGACTCGAAAAGGACTCTAAGTGCTAAGCATCTAGTGAAAAGAGTGAAAGACTCACTAGGCAGTCGTTAAAATGGACTTCGGATTTCTACGACCCTAGGTGACCTTGCCTAAAGGTTTACCTTTACGAACGGTAGCTTTCTCCCTACTTCTTTTATTTATGGGGTCAACACAAGGGCAAACCCAGTGTATATCTCCCCGATTTATTCTAATTCCCCGGTTCTTCCATAAGTGCTTTGGGGATTATCATGCATTTTTGTGAGCTAGGCTTTGGACAACCGGCCAATAGGCTATTACTCACGGCAACTTGCTAGCCATACTCATGCGATGAAGTGTGGTTTTATTTTTCTTTTATTTTCTCCTTTTTCTATTTATTTTCTTTTTTTTTTTAAGTAGGTGGCTTCCCTGATCTAAGATTTACCTAAAGCCAATACGAAGAAAATGATCTTGTGACTGGGCTCTGGACAACCGCCGATGAGCTGTTACCAGCGACAACTTGCCAGCCATACCACCCTAGACAGGTCATTAGCTGCCCAATTTCCGAAGAAGCTGTCGAAAAGTGAGTCAACGCAAAAAGTGTGTACATGCTTAGGCTTAAAGTCCCCTCAAATTAGAGGGCAGGTTGATAAGTCGTATACTTATCAACCTAATTTATTGACTAGTTTAAAATAGAATTATTTGGCGAGGACTCGAGACAGTCCACATTTGAGTGGACACCCAGGCTAATTAAGCTCGAAGACCTGAAGGTCTACGTATTCAGGTCCCAAAGTATCAATTCCTAAAGTTTGCAACTCCTAATACCTAAGTTCCCATCCCCTAATTCTCTTTTTTTTTTTTTTGAAAATAGGAAATTACTGTTATTGCTGACAAAAAGATTCATAAGATATATCCACCCCCTATGCTTAGCTAATGCAATGTCCTCATTGTTAAAAATGAAAGCATGTAGGAGAGTAGAAGTGGAAGAATAGCATCAGGCTTCGGTGAGATTCTGGTCAGCTTGGAACAATCTTTACATGTGCTAAGTTTAGTGCCTTCAGCTAGGCGATGATCTGCCCACGGTGGTTAAGGCAAGGTAAGAGCAACCTTGTCCAAGATGGGTTCAGGAAGCACATGGTCAGCAAAGGGTTTAAGACATTGTCCGTTGACCTTGAAAGAATTACCTGTCTTTGGGTCAGAGATTTCGACAGCCCCATTAGGCAAAATCCGCTCAATAACGAATGGGCTGTCCCACTTAGACCTAAGCTTATTGAGGACGAGCTTTAATCGAGAATCGAAAAGCCTGACCTTCTAGTTCAGATCAAAGCTCTTATGTGAAATCATCTGGTCATGGAAAGCTTTGGTCCTTGCCTTATAGATTCTGGCATTTTCATAAGCATCATTTCTAAGCTCTGCCAACTTAGATAGTTGGAGTTTCCTAGTCTTCCTGGCCAACTCTAGGTCAAAATTACATTTCTGATGGCCCAAAATGCCTTGTGTTCTAGCTCTATGGGTAAGTGACATGCCTTACCAAACACCAAACAAAATGGAGACATACCGTTAGGCATTTTGTATGTTGTACGGTAGGCCCAAAGAGCAACATCTAGCTTTTGGGTCCAATCCTTCCTATCAGGCCTTACCATTTTCTGCAAAATGTTTTTGATCTCCCGATTGGAGACCTTGGCCTGTCCTTTCATCTGAGGGTGGTATGGTGTGGAGATCTAATTATTCACCCCATATTTCCCTAGTAAATTTCGAAACTAGGCATGAGTGAAATGTGTGCCACCATCACTGATAATCACTTGAGGAATCCCGAACTAATTGAAGATATTCTTCTTCACAAAATCAATGACCACCTTGTGGTCATTGGTCCTGGTGGGGATTGCCTCAATCCATTTGGACATGTAATCAATAGCGACTAGAATATACTGGTGTCCAAATGAAGGAGGAAAAGGTCGTATGAAGTCAATCCCCCAAATGTCAAAAATTTCTATAGAAAGTATTGGGTTTAGGGGTATCATATCTCTCATAGCCTTGTTCCTGAGTGTCTAGCATCGAGTGAACGACTTTGAGAATTCCTGGGCATCCTTAAATAATGACGGCCAATAGAATCTAGATTGCAAGATTTTTGCTGCCATCTTTTTCCCAGAAAAGTGTCAACCACACACAGATGTATGACAGAACACAAGTATACTATGGAACCCAATTTTCGGGATGCATCAATGAATAATTTGGTCTGCACTGATGCGTTATAGCTTGGGATCATCCCAAAAATAATATTTGGCCTCAGACACAAGTCTGTCCCGTTGTTGTTTGGTCCAATCCTGGGGGATCTGACCAACGGACAAATAATTAACGATATCCGAAACCAGGGGGCTTGGATACCCGAGACTATAAGGATAGTCTCATCTAGAAAAGTGTCTGAAATAGGGATATCCGGATGAGGAGAATTAATTAGGATTCTCGAGAGGTGATCCGCCACTACATTTTGTGCCCCAACATTGTCCCTGATTTCAAGATCAAATTCTTGAAGTAACGGAATCCAGCTAATAAGCTAGGGCTTGGCATCTTTTTCGCCAAGAGATGTTTCAAGGCTGAGTGGTTGGAATAAATGATGACACGAGAACCTAAAGGATAAGCCCTAAATTTTTTCAAGGAGAAAACTACAACTAGAAATTCTTTTTCAGTAACAATGTAGTTCCTCTAGGCCTCGTCCAGATTCTAGCTAATGTAGTAAATCGCTGAGGGCTTTTTCTCAATCTTCTAACCCAAGATAGCCCCGACGGCATAATCAGATGCGTTAGCCATAATCTCAAATGGGGTTGTCCTGACCGATGGTTGCAACACTAGGTCACAGGTGACTGCTATTTTTAACAAATCAAATGCGTTACACCATGATTCATCAAACTTGAACAACGTGTCTTTGGCCAGAAGGTTACTCAAGGGTCGAGCAACCTTCGAGAAGTCCTTGATGAATCTTCTATAAAAAGCCACATGCCCAAGGAAAGGGCGGACCTATTTCATGGATGTGGGTGAAGTCTAGAGATATCATCCATCTTAGCCTTATCAACCTCAATACCCCGTTAGAAACAACATGACCCAGGACAATGCCTTCCCGATTTAGAAAATGGCTCTTTTCCTAGCTAAGGACCAGCCGTGTCTTGATGCATCTCTAGAGGATCAATTCAAAGTTAGCTAGGTAGGACTCAAAAGAATCTTCTAAAATGGAGAAATCATCCATGAACACCTCAAGACAATCTCCCACCATGTCAGAAAAGATGGCAGCATGCACCTTTCAAAAGTCTCGGGTGCATTGCAAAGCCCGAACAGCATTCTACGGGATGTAAAGGTTCCGTAGGGATAGGAGAAAGTTGTCTTTTCCCGATCTTCGAGATGGATAAGGACTTGGTTATATCCCGAATAACCATCCATGAAGCAAAAGTATTTTTGCCCAGCTAACCATTATAGGATTTGATCGATGAATGGCAAGGGAAAGTGATCCTTTTTGGTGTCTGTGATCAGCTTCCTATAGTCAATACAGACTCTCCAAGTAGAAGCTGAACGAGTGGTGAAGGTTTCCCCTTTCTCGTTAGTCATAACGGATATTCCCACCTTCTTGGGTACAATCTGAATGGGGTAACCCACAGACTATCCGAGATTGGGTCTATAATTCTAGTATTGAGCCACTTGATTATCTCCTTCTTGACCACTTCTCGCATATTCGAGTTTAGTCTCCTTTGCATTTCGCGAGAATGGCGGGATCCATCTTCCATGAAAATACGATAATTACAATAAGATGGCTTGATCTCCCAAAGGTCGTTGATGGTCCAACCAATTGCCTCCTTATTGTTCTTAAGGACCTTAATCAACCTCAATTCTTGCTCCTTAGTTACATCAGAACTAATAATCATAGGGAGCGTATTCTCAGGTCCTAAGAACTCGTATTTCAAATTTTTAGGCATTGGTTTCAATTCAAGCTGAGGTGGGTTTAGTATAGAAGGTAGGGAGGATGCTGATGAAGATTCATCAGGACGATCCAGTGGAAAAGGTTGGGAATGAACAAAATCAACAGCCTCTTCACAATGTAGCAGGTCAGCCACAGAGGGTTGTGGGTTGGGTTTGCTAAAGCTGGTGGAGTCCTCGAGTGCACTGATTGTCATACAACTCTCAAAATCATGATCCTCGAGCTCCTCAATGAATCCACAATCCTCAAATCCTCTTATTGCCTTAAAAATATCAAGAGTTAGCTTCTTATCCCCAAAGGCGATCTCCATACTACCGCTTTCACAGTTTATGTTGGCCTTAGCGGTAGCTAGGAACAGGCACCCCAAAATGATGGGTGGGTTCCTTAAATCATTAGGTACATCCATGTCAAGGACCAAGAAATCTACAGGAAAATAGAAATCCTTGACCTTGATGATTACATCCTCAATACTGGCCTTCGATGTGGTGACCGAGCAGTCTGCTAATTGCAACATTACTGAGGTTGGCCTAAGTTTGCCTAACCCAAACCTCTCGTAAAGAGAAGTCGGAATTAGGTTGATGGATGCACCTAGATCCAATAGTGCCCTATCAAAAGTGTATTCCCCAATACTGCATGAAATCAAGGGGGTACTAGGATCTTTCTTCTTTTGAGGAAGGTGATGCAGGATGATAGAACTTGCTTGCTTAGAGAGAATCACCTTCCTCGAAGTGGGTTCTCTCGGCTTACACTTTTGGGCACATAGTTCTTTCAAAAATTTTGCGTAAGCAAGGATGTACTTAATAGCATCAAGGAGCGGAATATTGATCTCTACCCTCTTGAATAAATTTAGGAGCTCCTTGTTGCTATATAAGGTTTTCTTCTTCTTGATTTCCAAAAGGGCTTTAGGGAACAGGATGTGGGTGGTATTTTAAAGTTTTGATCCCTGGGCCTTATTGTCTTCTTCAATCTCCCCCTTCTCTCTCTCAAGCTCCCTAGGGTTTTGGCTTTTAGAAGGTAATTTAGGGTCTTCAGTCTTCTTTCCACTTCTCAAGGTGATGGAGTTTGCAGAGGCATATGGGTTCGGGTCTTGAGGTGGGTTAGTGAAGATTGGAGGGCCTTGATTGGTCATGTAACCAAAAGGAGAAGAACAGGAGGAATGCACTCAACCACCTAAGCATGTGCATATGGGTCCATTTGATTGCAATATCCTTAGGCTTTATTGCCTTGATTTTGCACATTGCACGGGTTGGGTACGGATTCGGATGGTAGAGATTCAGCTTGTCTGGCGCTAGCAATTAACCCGGATTACAAGTTATCCAATGATGTCTTCATTTGCTGCATTAGCTGAAGCATGGACCCTTACATTTCCACCATCTGTCGATTTAAATTAGCCTGTCGTACAGATTGTTAGGCATTCGAAGATGGCTGAGTAACCATTCTCGGGGGCAACTGGTTATATACTTGACCCTGACCCATAGGTCTTTGAGATGCATAGTTGCTGGGTCGTGTTTGGGTCTGTTGCCCCTGACTTTTCCAGGAGAAGTTAGGGTGATTCCTCCAACCCTAGTTATAAGTATTGGAATACGGGTTGAACCAAGCATTCTCCTGCACCGCATACGCATCCTCATAGGATGAGGATGGAGAGAAGGAAGGATCAGAGAAACTAGGATCAAAGGCCCCAGTTTGGAACCCATAAGGTTCTAAGAAATCCTAGCTCATAGGTTGAGCCGATTTAAGTTGGTTCATGAACTCCCACCCTGTGGGAGCTCTTGACGAATAAAATCCCAAATTCTGGGATTAAGTGGGTGTAGAAGTGTTTTCTGAATTCATAGACATCCATTCTTCCATTCTTTTAGCAACCAAGTCCATCTTATCAAGCTTATTACAAATCAATTCCATGTCAAATGAATGAGAATCTTGGATCTCATTAGCATTTGACCTGGGTTGTTGGGACCGGATGAATGCATCCATGGATGCATGATTAATTGAGTTCTCGCTCATTTCCTCAAATAGGTTGTATGCGCTATCTGCATCCCTATTGAGGAAATTAGCTCCGTAGGAGGCATCCACATGATTAAGGAGTTGTTCAACCAACCCATGATAGAAAATCTACACGAGTTACCATTTTGGCACCTCGTGGCATGGACACTTCCTCAAAAGTTCCTGGAATCGCTCCCAGGCACCATGAAACGGTTCCCTCGGCCACTGGGTGAAAGTGGTAATCGCTCATCGCAAGCCATTAGTCTATCCGATTGGGAAGAATTTCTTCAGGAAAGCTGACTTAAGAGTAGCCCATGTTTCTATCGGCCTTCCGATGGTATGGTACCAATGTGCGGCCTTATCCCTAAGAGAGTGGGGAAAGAGCCTCATGATCATTTGCTCTTCATTCACATTCCTTGCTTTAGTGGTCTGAACCAAAGTGGTCAGATCCTCCAGGTGTTGGAATGGGTCCTCCGAGCCAAGCCCATGGAAATTCTTAATCAAACTTAAGACTTGGGGCTTGATTTCTATGTCTCCAGCAGGAATCATGACGTCGAGATGTTCCCCATAGTTTAAAGGAAGAAAGAAATCCTTCAAGGGCCAAGCACCCTGACCATTCATTCATTGGAACCATTGTTGCATCTGCTGCAATTCTTCCAGCTACCTTTGAATCATCTCCTACTGGTTTGGGGGTGGGGGAGGTGGCTGTTGATCAGCCATGGGATCTACTTGGCTATAACTCAACCTCTGCCTCCGGGAATGGTCTAAAGGTCCTTCCAATCTAGGGTTCAATGACCTCCTTCCAAGCATACACTGGAAGGAAGTTAGAAGGATGGGGAAGAGGAGCCTTACAGCACAAAAATACAAGCCTGCCCTCAGGTTGGGTAGCCTAAAGGTCTACAGACTCTTAGAATCCGTCATAAGATTATGGACAATTTACTCTACTTATATCCAGGGAATCCAACCAGTTAGAAGGAGGGACTGGGGAGAAGGTTCTTCCTTTGGCTTGCGCCTCTAGTTCCTAGTGTACCCCCCAACCACGGTCATTTGACACTACTCCCCTAGCTAGACATACGATTGACTAGTATAAGTAGGTTAATCATGAACAATCTCAATCTGGATCCCATCAAGCGAACCAGTCCTTACGGCCAACATCTAACCAATTTTAGTTAGGCTTGGGATATTGGTTCTTCTGGAATGTGATGGGCCCTTAATGGGTTGTGCCCTTAATGATTTGTTTCAGAATGTGTGTATGTGCAGAACTACAATGTTTTCAAGCAATATTATTGAAGATGAGGTGAATTTTAGGATTCGAATCTTAGTAGCTTTTAGGATTCAAATATTAGGTGTATTCAACCAAGTTTTCAGGAGGCAAACCAAATTTGAAATCACGAGTTCAAGTGTTTTTCCTTTATAAATCAAAAAGAAATAAGGAGTGCTTAGCTTGACCTAAATATTGAATCCTATGGGGTAGCTACAAAATGAATCAGTTTTAAATAGGTGGTGCAGTCCAAACAATTCAATCAAGTGACCCAGATGCACCACCAATTAGGCACGCAGAGATGATTAACCTAGATTGATTTCTACTCCTTTATGTGTTGATTTGTGTGTACTGATTCCAAAGGTCGGAATCTCAGTTTTGTAGATAAAAATCAAGTTAGGTTATGTGCCACAAATGTGGGTGTATGTAGTATGTATGTTGATTTGTCCCACAAGAAGTATCTTTTTGTTTTTTTTTATATATGCAAAGGAGAGATGAGTGGAGGTGACAAACAAGACAAATAATTTCTATCCTATGGTTTATGCAACACCTAAGTAGATTGGGTCTTGGTTATGAATGTGGAGAAATGAAACTAGTGGGAATGTAGGGGACACTTATAAATTACTTTACCCGCACTTTACTCTGATCTACCACACTTGGATCTCCATGCTAGGGTACCTACAAGACAGTAGATCAGAGACAAGCGGGGTCAATAATATGTAAATTCAAAGAAGTGCAGAAAATAAGAAAGTAAATTCCGTTGCCTCCCCAGCAACAGTGCCAAAATGATGATGCGTGTTTCGCGAATTAAAATTAGGGTTCGGAGAACCCGTCATCGTAGCTCACAAAAATGTGTCTATCAAATATAATTTATAACCAAAACTCCAACAGAGTCTCGGGTCGAACACAGGGAGGCAACGTTTACCTTATTTGAAATCCACGCTTCGTTTAGTTTCTTTTTGGTTCTTTCTTGAAATAAAAGGACAAGGAAGACATTCACAAAATGAGATGGAACATAACTATGATATATTACGAAAATGTTTGTTACAATTATCTATGAAAGCATAAAAGAGATAGGGGTGAGAGGAAATCTCCTGGATCGGCTGTTCGACGAGATGATGGTGCCTGGTGGAAGCTTGGATGAAGGAGGTGAGATGTTGGACAATGGAGGTGAGATGCAGGAGGATGTCAAGTAGAGGAATGCTTTGCAGAGGCTCTGGAATGGAGGTGAGGAGATAGAGGTGATCTTCTACTAGAATGGAGGTGGGAGGATGGCTCAAAGGCAACCTATGAAGCTGGTGGGATAAGGGATGATTTTTTGGTAGGAAGTAGGATCAATACACTAATAGGAGGCCGTTGGAGCTTGAGAATAAGCTCTAATGGAGCTTTGGTAGGCTAATAGAGCTTAAGAGTAGGTGGGAGTGGAGTGGGTAGAGATGAAGAGGAATGGGGGGTGTAAGGGTGTTTATATAGTGGTGGAATGGAGGTGGTTTGCATGCATGAGCCTTTAGTGACATTTAAGACATCACTAAAGACCCGCCAAGGACGTCACTAAAGCATTCACTGAAGACCCGCCAGGAACATCAGAAGAGAGTGCACGCTTAACCGCATTTGAAATCCACTCTGCTGGCATGTGCATTCGCAGCCATCGGATGAAGCATCACATGGCCGAGACTCGCTTGTAGATCGTGTGCGCCTTGATTTGAATCACGCGCCCCATGCGATTGCATGGATCGGACGGTGAGCACAGCTCCTGGTCATCTAAAATGCACGCCCCAGATGGCATGCGTGCGATCTAGCATGCATCCTCGTGTTGGTGGGCGGCGTCAGATTGAGCGTGAAGAGTCTCAGCCTCTTGATCAAGATAGAGTAGCCCTATTTCATCCGGCACTGTAGCAGGCGTGATGGATTGCGGCTCGAACTTGTGCTCGCGATTTGCGAGCGCTTGTCTTCACCGTTGAGCCAAAGCGGCGCTTTATCGAGTGGAGGGTGGTGCATCCATGCGCGCCTTGACCGTTGGATGAAGATCCAACAGTCGAGGTGAATCCTTGCTTGAGGCCGAGCGTGATGGCTCAAGTGGGGGCAGCCTGGATGGAACCACATGGTGCCATCTGGGTCGTCCGTCTTCATCTTCTTGTACAGGGTGCTACGGAGCTCTGATCGGGGTGATTTTCACGTTGATGGACTGCAATCATCACTCTGGATTTATTCGTATGGTCGGATTCTTCATCCGAAGCCCATAAAGTCATCGCACTACCTCCTGGACATGTACAATGGAAGAATTAATGTACATAATACGCAACTATCATAAATGCCATGCAATGGATGTTATGCAGTATTTATAACATGATATGCAATGCTATGCCTAGGAACTATCATAAATAAGCATTTTATCATGAATTCATGTGTGTTTATTGACGGCCACCTTGGGAACTCTTCTAGAGAGTTCCCACTTCTTTAGATGAGCCTTCCCTTGGTCTATTTAAAGACCATCTTGGATGGCCATGCACCCCCATCTAGATCTTGGATACCATGTCATGTGCACACACTCTCCATGAGTTCCATCACCTCCATCATTGCCACCTTCACGTCCAAGAGCTAGAGCACCTCCACCACCATCTCAAGAGGTCGGCCAACCACCTTGGTCATCCCTCTTCCCCCTCCCACCGACTTAGGCCACACAACCATTGGAGACCACCTCCAATGCCCTATTTTCTATTAGCTAGTTTCCACATTCTTCATAATTTTAGTTCTTGCATTATTATCTGCCAGTAGTAATAGTAATCTTCTGCCTCGATGAATGCATGCATAATCTATTTAGATCCATCCATGCATATCTATTTTGCTAGTTATAATAGTGTTTTCAAGCCTTCTTGTACAGGCATTCCTCTACACTTGATTGTAATGACATTATTTGTGAGGAAATAGAATCACCATTTTCCTGATATGTGATTCCTATATATTTTGCAATAAAATGTCAGTTCCAGAGGATATTAACGATTCAGTGATCGATTTATTTTCTATTAGTCGCCATCATATAGTAGAGGTCGTGCAGATGCAAACACACACATTCACCTTTGTGATATACTTAATGCACGCACACATTTTCCACATTAGTAATGCGACCGACGCATCTTTAACTCACACCATAGAAACTGGAGTCCGATTCTAAGCAAGTAAAGAACTCTAAAATCAAAATCAGTTTCATTTTCACACGCCTCCTTGAGATCGATCGGGACTCATCGTCTCGTTACTTTATTTTTGTTGGAATCATGATTCGCACTATACTACAATGCTCTTTCTAAACAAATGCGTGTTTTACTATGTCAAACAAGTCCTGAAGTACTAAAAGAAAAGGTCATTAGTGAGTGATACGGACTTTAGGCCTTTTAGGCCTATTTTGGGCATAAACACTTATGTATTTGTTAAGATCTGGACTATTCCTCAAGAGGTTGAGGGAGTTATGAACATGATGTATTAAGTCTAAGGGTTAGGGATTATCTGGCCTTGTTGTCTGCCCTTTGGTTTGTGAAACTTGATAACCTAGGCACCCAAAATTCATACACTAGTATGTTCCAGTGAGCTTAATGAAGAATAATGCCATCAAGTGTTTTATTCTAAAAGTAAATGTTTTCTCAAAAATTTAACTTAGGAGCAGCTCGAAAACACAAGTTATTGGATGAGTTCCCGTCACAGAGAGGAGTAAATACTCCCCTTGAGGACACGTTATAATAAATCATCTCCTCGATGCTTGTCTTGTAGGATATGTAAATATCCTACTAGGGGCATGTAAGTGCCTTGTGCTGGTTCAGGTGCCGTGGGCAGCATTATCTCGAAATGTCCATTGCCAGGGCCTAGATTTAGCTATAGAACACCATGATTGGCACTTCAAAAAGTGTTGAATGCCAGGGTTTTGGGAGTTGCCATGGGTGATGCTATCTCGAAGCAACAATTGCTAGGACCCTTCAAGGATTGACAATGGGGACAAGGAATCTAATACAAATCATGTTTAGGGCCAATTCGATGTTGGATTTAGGGGAATTGAAAAAAAGAGAGAGAAAACTATTAAAAATAGATTTCTCTCCATCTCTCGCTTCTAAAAAATTACATTGGCAAGTTGAACCTAGACTTTCTTACACGTACGCATGGGTGCTTTAACAATTGGGGTAAACGAACCTCTTAGAAGATTCTGGCGCTGTAGAAGCCTTCGTTGTGGACCTAAGGTTGACTTTGGTTAGGTCTGTATCTTGGGTGGTACTTGAGTACCTCTAGGCCTAGAGTTGGTATTTCATTCTAATTTCTAGAGTAGTGGCACAAGCAGGCATCCTGACATTTAAAAGCTGACCTAGAGATCTAGTTTGGTCCACAGGTTTTTACTAGGGACTAGCAAAAGTTAGGCATGGCGTATGATGGTAGCACCATCATTAGTGTTAACTAGCCTAATTTATCCTAATTATAGTGATAAATGCTCCTTCATATACATAAGAAGATCATAATTCCATTCTGAGTTGGGTTTGAGGAGAGCAAATAAGTTAATTTTGTTGTTTTAGCACCTAATAACCAATGCAGATTAACTAAGGGGTTAACCAAGGATTAATCTAGGGTCAAATGAGCTTAATTTCCTAATAAGTGGGCCTGAGCTAACTAAAATAGAATTTTTTGCATTTTGAGGATTATTTTATTAATAAAAACCCTAACTACAGCCTCACTTCAAATAAATGGGTTTTGATGGAAATAAATGTAATCTAAATCTCCTAAAAATCATTTCAAAATATTTTATGAGGTTTGGAATCTTCACTTTGACCACAAGAACCCATTTTGACCAAAAATAAAGACTTAGGCGAGAATTTATTTTATTTTGGGCTTATATGTATGTTTCTCAATTAAACTAGGTCAAAACACAAATCTAAGGTCACTACTATATTCCTTGGGTATACATTAGGTTAACCCCAAAATTTGAGTCCAATCAGAGTCCATCTAGACCAAGTTTGCATTTTAGCCCATAAATCTTTCTTTTTTACACATGGACCCCTATCTTTTGTGTTTTTATTACAGCTAGGACCCTATCATTTGTCATTCTTACAAATAGCCCCCTACCATCATCATCTTCTCCCTTAGCCATACAAGGCAACTGCAGGAGCTTGAAACCCATATTGCTGAACATCAATATGAGATTTGAAGGATCAAATCAAGATTAAATCCCACCAAATTTGGTGGGATTGATCCTAAGGCCATTCACTATCAATTGAATCACCTCTTGATATTTGACTTGGCCGAAATCATCTTTGACGAGCCCTAATTCCGTGACCAAAAAAGCTTGCTAAATTCCTTCCCAAATGAGTCTAACTTGGCTTAATTGAGCTAGGATTTTGTTCTATTTAAGGGGCAGCACATTTACAAGGTGGGGTTATGAACACTTTTGCTGGATCTCCCATCCTTCATCCTCCATGTCGACGAAGTTTGTCACATCACCGGAGCTCCTCATTCTTCTTCCTTGCCCTCTGTCAAGCACAATAGGTCGAGGGTTCATCTTCCTCGTCTTCATATGAAGCTTCCTACGATGGGCACAGCTAAATTGAACCATCGATGCGCGATCAAGTGACTATGGAGGTGAGACATGGCAGTGCTGAATGCAAAAGTGAGCACACGCACGTGATGATGCAGGCATCAATGCGTAATCTGACGCACCAGCGGAGGTTAAGATGTTTGAATGCAATCTCCGCTGTCTAATGGAGATTTAAGCCCTAGATTTGAAGGGGCAGAGAGGATGGATCTGAGTTGTCCGATGCTGATCAAGCTGCTAAGAGCGAGTGGCCCTTCGCGCATGAGAAATGACTGAAGGATAGAAGGTGTGTGACATGGCTGCATGAGGATGCTTGGATCTTCATTGCAAAGCCGAAGGTGAATGCGTGGCTACAATGACATGCATCTACAGTGATGCATGTATCCATCACTAAAGGTAGCAAAGTTAATTTTTGAAAGCTAAAATGTCCCTTTTGTCCCCATGTATACAACTATATAAAGGCCCTACACCCTCCACTTTTTCTTTACCCCTTCTCTTCTCCTTTCACCTCCTCCAAAGCTCTACAAGCTGGTCCCATACTCGGGATGCTCCATTAGAGCTAGAGTAAAATAATTTTTCCATCTTCTCACCCCCTTCGTGGAGCATCCTACGGTTGTTCTCTCACCGTCGTTTGGGAAGTGGATCCCATTGTGACATCGCCCTACTTCGTTCTCCATTGTCCAACTTCGTCCTCCCTCATCTAGCATCTCACCACCCTCATTCGGGTGCTCTGTCAATGCAACTCGTCCTCTAAGCAGCCGTCGAGGAGGATAACTTCTCACACCATCTCTTTTTATCGCTTTCTAATGTAGCAAGTAGATGTAATGAACATGATGCTATGGTTATGAAACATTTGTTTATTCTCTCCCTATTTTCTCTTTATTTGTATTATTCTATCTCTCTCTTCTATTAATTCTTCATTAGGTAGAAGAGCTAGTAAATTAATTTCAACCAGCCAATCTACTTTCGTGACAATAATTTCAATGCAGTTTTTGATCAAATATTCGCCTCCCCGTGTTTGACCCGGGACTCACTTTGAGTTTTGGTAAAATTTTATCTGATAGTAGATTTTTACGTACTGCAATGATGGGTTTTCAAACTCAAAACTTACGTGTATAAAATCTTGTTCATCACTAAATTGGCTGATGCATTGCCTCCATCATCCTCCCTGACACTGGTCAATGAAGCTTGTTGCAATGCTTTGTCAGGCTTATAAGTCAGTCGCGTTTTAGTATAGGTAACCAAGCATTGGTAACAAATAAGAATTTATTACTCGGAAACCTAAGTATCCGAGGTCGAACACAAGGAGCAAATGGAATTTATTCACTAATCTCAATAATGTAATTGAACACTTAGAGTTACTCAAAACCTAATTCAGAATATAAATGCAAGAGTTTATGAACTAAACTTATAGCAAAAATAGAAGAATTGGACATCTGATTGTAGAATAAAGATATTTCTTATTTCCTTCTCCTTTCTCTTCTTTCTTTCTCTCTCTGATTTTCCTCTTTCCTTAGCTCTTTTTCTTCTATTCTTCTTTGACTTTGGCCATCTACATCTTCTTCTTTGTCTCTTCTTTGCAGCTCCTCTCTTTGCTCTAGCCTTGCCTTTCTTCTTCCTTCTACGGTCTTCTTCCTTCTTTGGCTTGCCTCTCCTTCTACCTTGTCTTTCCTTCTTCTTCCTGACTTCTCTTATTTGCCACACCCTCTTTGCTTTCTCTTTCTTCTGCTTCTTTCCTTTCTTCCTTCCTTCTTCTCTTGCACAGTGCCTTTCTCCTTCTCCTTCCTCTGTGACTAAGTCCTTCCTTCACCTTGCCTTAGCTTCAGCTGTGCCTTCCTCTTCCTCCTTCTTCCCTACACACACTGAAGAGCAAAACCTACCCCTACCCTCCCCACATCTCTCTCTCTCTATTTCTCTCTTAGGTATGCTCTCCCAGAGTCGGGTAATCGGGTCAACGGGTGCACGCCTAGGTCCAGGCGCACCGACGTGGGTGTGGTGCGTGAGGAGTGCTAGGTTAGGGTAATCGGGTCGGGTGCAAGGTCCGCGAGGGTCAAGTCGCGGACGAGGTGTGGCGAGTGAGGGCGAGGAACCTCACCCCTGTGTTCTCGAGGCAGACAACATAAAACACAAATCCAATTTATCCTATGCATCATGCTCATACGTTCACAAGGTGGGACTAAATATCCCACCCGCTTCCCCGCTCGCGCTCACAGGAACTCCTTCAATTGCACCTACTAGGTTGCTTGCCAAACCAATTTCTCAGCTATGTGAGTTCGCGCACTCATCTACTTCCTCTAAGACTCTGATGCCTGGAGCGTGCAACTTGGGATGAAGCTCGCGACCTTCTCGCTACGTGCTTCAATGGCGGCCGGTGCTCAGATCTGTCACACACAAATACTGGCTTATGGCCCCATTAAAACACATGGGAAGCTTTGTCGTATCAAGGCGAAAGTGGGATGGTAGGTGGTAGGCTACGGGGCAGCCTAGGCATGCGTGCCTATGTCACCCTGTGCCCATGCTTATGGGTTAGGTCAGTGGGTGTTTAGGGAGGTGCTGGCGGTTAGTGGATGTGCGGAAGGTGATCAATGGACTGTGGTGGAGGTGGTGAGGTGTTTGGCGAGGTGTGTGGAGGTGCGGAGTGGTAGAGGCACCTCGCCGGTGGGCGGCCAGAGATGGAGAAGATGGCGGTGGACAATGGCTGCGAGGGGTCTAAAGGGAAAATAGAGAGAGGGGAATTGAAGAGGGGATAGAGGGGAGTAAGTCTAACCTAACTAAGTGGATGGAGGGGGAGAGTTCGCAGTTAGCTGTACCTGCTATCACCGAAGAAGACAGTGTCCAGTGGAGGAAGATGGCGACGACGAAGGGTCTAGAGGTGCGCGCGCAAGTGTTGCACGACGCGGAGGATGATGGTGAGGGCAACTCTAACACTAGTAATGTGGTAGAGCAAAGGGAAAGAGGAGGGAGGCTCACTGGAGCTCACTGGACTTCTTGACTGGAGGAGAAGAAGATGAAATTGGGTGGATCTCTAGACAAGTCGAGCTAAAGATGTGCAACCGGGTTGAGGATCCTTTTATAGATGCTAGCAGGGGCTCCTGTGCTTGGAAGACAAGCTTCCAAGTGCGTGAGTCCTCACCGGAGAAGGAAGCAGTTGGACACCCAAATCTCTCGTGTGTTCGCACAAGCGATTGGGTTCAAATCAAAGATTACAATCGAGCTCAGATGGAAGGGAATTCCTCAAAGAATCTCCCTTCCAAATCTGGGAGATCTCTGAGGAATCAGGGAGTGCTCCCCCTCCATTCCCTGTCGAAGTAGGATTTCTCCCCACTAATGGCGGAGGGACCCATTTGTAAGAGTGGCGAGGAAGTTAGGGGGGTTTGTGAAGTAGTTTTCAAAAGATAGGGGCCAAAATGTATTTGGGTGTACTATTTTGCAAAGTTGATCAAGATGACCTCCCCTTAGGTCCAAATTTTGGTACAAACCTAATTTGGACTTAAGGAATCCAATGGTGAAGTTGGATTTTAGGTTTGACCATGTTTGACTAGACATTTTGCATAAGAAACCTGAATTAGGTCAATTAATGAGCTAGGACACCAATCTAGGTCAAAACAGGTTCCAAAGGCCAAATTGAAGGCTCTAAACCCTTGGGGATATTTTTCCATGAATTTTAGAGGGCTTAGTTGATTTTTATCCTGTCCAGAACCTTGTGGAATTAAGCAAGTCTATTTTAGGGTTAGAGAATGTCATTTTATTCCTATACTGCACATTAACCCATTTCTTACTTATCCAGCCCACTTTTCATCTTATTCTGACCATTTGACCTCTGTTTTGCCTCTGAGAAATCCTATTCATGTTCTGTAATGGTTAAATTGCAGTTTTAACCTTTATTTCATGTTTTCTTCTCAGAACACTTATTCCTTGAATTAAGCCCTTCTCCAAGTTTTGTAGGAGCTATTATTCTCTTTCTTAGGTCAAAATGAGCTAGTTAGGGCTCATGATGAGGCTCTCATCATACCCCCATGCCTAGCTTCTTCTAGTCACTTAGCAAAATTTCAAGGTTTTAACTTCTGTTCTAGACCTTGAGTTTCTGTCACTAGTTTTGATAAGTGCTTTTCTTCTTCTTTTGATTAGGTTAAGAATGATGAGAATAGGCCTAGAGGTACTCAAGTATCAACCAAAATCCGGACCTGACCTACTTTAGCCACAGTCCTCCGCGAAGGTTTTTAAGGCTCGCAGAAACTATCATAGGGTTTGTTGGACTCCACGGTTAAGGCACCCGTGCTTGACAAATTTCTAGCCTTGGTTCAGTTTGTAGTGCATTTTTGTAAGAGAGAGATAGAAGATTTATTTGTTTGGAGAGTTTTCTCTCTCTTTTCTTTTTATTTCTATCTTCAGATTGGCTTCTCAACATGGTCTGTATCGAACTCCCCATCCCCATCATCAATCCTCAAAGGTCTGTAGCAATCGATGCTTCGTGATAGCACCGCCCATGGCAACCCCAGAACCCTGGCCTTCGAGATTTCGAGATAATCTTGCCCATGGCGTTCCGTGGCTAAATCCAGACTCTGGCAATCGACATTTCATGATAATGCCGGCCATGATATCTGAACCAACAAAGTGCTTACATGCCCCTGGTAGGATATCTAAATATCCTAAGAGACAAGCACCGAGGAGATGATATGTTGTTACGCGTCTTCGAGGGGGGTTTCCCACCTCTCCGCGCTAGGAACTCGTCCAAATCAACTTGTGTTGATCGGCTGCTCCTAATCTAGGCAACTTTTTCATAGCATTAAAACGCTTTTGCATGATTTTGATAGTTATGCGCACTGAACCAGACTGTGTGTGGATTGGGGTGCTTAAGTTACCGAATCCTGCAAACCGAAGGTCAGTTAACGAGGCCGAATACTTCCTAAGCCTTAGACTTAATACTTAAGTTTCACATTTTCCCCAACCTCTTGAGGATTATCCAGATCTTAGTGGCTATGTGAATTTTTAAGCCTAAGAGTCTAGCCAAGAAGGCCTAAGATCAGCATTCCTGCTAATCTCTTTCTGTGTCTCCTTAGCACTTTTCTTCCATTTTTATCTTTTCTTGATGTGGTCCAGAACGTCGGTTAATCCCTTAATCTTGTACTAATGACTATCTCTTTTTCTTTTTCATTTTGTGCTCCCTTTTGTCATTTTGCTCTTTTCCTCCTCCTCATGCTAATGTGGCTCACAAAATTTCCATCCTCCGCCATTTTTTTGCTCTTTTTTATAATATTTCAATTTTTTTGTGTTTTTGACATATGTGAATTTTTTTGTGACAATCCTTCTGAGTCTTTCTTGGTTCTCTATGTATGCACTGTACCACCCCCCATGCCTAAGTTTTGCAATGTCCTCATTGTAAACGGAGGGTGTGAAATAGTGTTGAGGTCAGGGACTTAGAATAGGATATATCGGGTGGGTGAATGGGTCGGAAATGACTGATGCGGATGATTTCGAGCTCTGGTATGTGTACCGGAGGTGGGATCAACTATCTAAGGCTGAACTCAAGGTATAATTGGATGTGGAGTACAGACAGATAATCAGACGGGTCTCTATTTTCGGAATGATGGGTTGCCTCCTGTTAAGCACTAAATTCAATGCCTTCAGCTGAGCGGAACATGGGGTGGAGAGGGAGTGGTCAAATTAGCAGAGTTTTGTAAAATAAGCACCTTGATTAAGAGCCTGGTTGGTCCAACCAGGTGCTTGTTAAGATCAACAGGCTGATGATGCAGCCCAAGCCCAATCAGTCTAGTTGGTTGATAGATGTAGATCAACAAATGCGGAATCCACCATATGCAATGTGGCTCGGATGGATATGGAAGTGAGAATTCGAGTTTAGGCTGAGTCGAATCAGCCTGGTCATGGTAGGGTTCCGAAAAATAATCAGTGCATGGTGTGGAAACCCTACAGGGGTGATCAGAGAATGATAGATCATGCTTTTTAGTCTAATCAATACCCGATGCCCGATATAGATGTGGAGTTGAATCATCTGCAAATGGCTCAGTGAGAGGTGAATCAGAATAGAAAGTGAGTCTGGTTGCAGGTCGGGGTAGAGAATGGGTTTTGATCAGTTCTATATGTGTGGAAGAGGTGGCTTCAATGAGAATTGTGTATGAGGGCTCTTCTAGAAAGGAATGACAGGTGGTCTCATGTAGAGAGTCCTCACAGTAACTTTCAAAATCAAAAGGGAATTCTTGGAGAGTGTCTATGGGATACTGGAAATCGGAGTCAAGAAAAGATTCGTATTCTAGGTCACAATTACTCTCAGCATTTTCTGGTTCTGATTCTTGAGGATCGAAAAGAAATGATTCCATGTTACTGGAACCTGAACTGAAATCAGTGATCTCAGGGACCGGGACCTCAGAATCAGAGTTAGAGAATGAGTCATGTGAGCTGATGTCGTAGATTGGCTTGTTATAATCAGGAAGCAGATTTTCTCCGATGTTATGGTCAGATTCAAAATCGTCGAAGAGTTTGCGAAAATCAAAATTTGAATGAGATTCAAGATCATGAGTTCCACCATAGAATAAATCATATGATGCAGATTCAGCAGCATGACTTGTGTCTAGCCTAGATGTCAATTCCGAGCTTAAAAAGGTGTCCTTATATAGTAGAGGCTCAGGTTCCAAGCTGGTAGGATAGACCCAATTGAAACCCCACTCATCCAACTCCTCAGTTTCTGTATCGTAAATTGGCATGACTTCAGAAAAATCGATTGGTTTCTCTAAGGATGTTCGCAAGGGATATTCATCAAATAGAGGCCCAAAATCATATTCTATATTGAAAAATTAATCTTCCTCATATGGGGCCTCAAAATCTTCCCAATAGGTTTCAGATCTAGATTCACGGCTTAGGATGTGGGTTGAATCACTAGAATCTAGCTCTGAATAACCTTCGAGGGTCCCCTTATCAGAATAAGGGGTTAAATTTACACCCTCGAGAAGTTCAGTTCTAATCTCATGATTATAGGAGTTTTGTAATTCTATGCCTTGTCATTCATGGTCTATGGTTGGCTCAACATTGTATTCTCTTGCAATTGGAACTTCCCAACCTTCTTCAATATCAGGCACATTGTACTCCATTTGGGTTGAGAATCCACAACCATTTTGTGCCTCAAACCCGAGATCAGATTGATCCTTGATGTTGTCCCAAGATGGTTCATCCTCTATTTGTGGCATATACGGGTATTTCTGGTCGATAATTTATTTTAATAATCTCATTATCTCTTGCCATTTTTCAAGATCATCTTGGTGTTGCTCCAAAAGTATAGGATTTGTCATGCATTGAAGGTATTCAAGATTGTGCAATTTTTCAATCTCAATGCATCCTGTGATGAGCATGTCTCGGGTTGATCTTTTGTGGCTTCTGCCAATAACACTTGGGCACAAGTTATGATGAAGGTTGTGGTTGTTGGGACATCAACCTAAATGCTTTGTACTGGTGTTGAGGTTTTCTCTTCTTTTTCATAGAATTTCAGGGCATCCTAAATCATCCTATCCCTCATGGATCTCCGATATTCAGGTTTCTTGAATGGTAGTCCTAAGTGGTTTGGCTGCATATTTGGATTAGGTGGTGGAACCAAGATGTAGAATCAAGTTTTGAAGTGATTAAATCTGAATAAAGAGTCCCACTAAAAGTGTATGTGTGTTCTCTAAAGAGAAAAGATGTGGGACTGGAGATATTTTTGACCCAATCAAGGCACCCAAAGACGTTTGGATGACTATGGAGGTTCGAGGCGGATGATACCCCTGGATCAGAAGGTCATCCACCAGAGAATTACCTGGGCAGCCAGAGAGGGAGAGTCCCGCAAAGACCCCTACATGGTAGAGCATCCCCACGGGTTACAGGGTTTCCCCCACCCGACCTCTCTTGTCACTGAGATTCCAGGTTGACCAGAATGGGGACCTTGACCTCTTAAGTCTACCACTTTTATTGCAAAGGCGCTTTAGGGTTTTCACTTGAACTTTAGATGTTTTGATGTTGTGACCTAATTTGGAGGTTGGTTGTCCCAAGGGGTCAACTTCATCTGACCTGTCCTAAAGATGGCAGAATGATTCTAGGCTTGGGACCTAGAGACCACCTTGATTTGACTCCCCATTTATTAGGTCTAGGATTTTAAGATTCAAGTGATTTTAGAGCTCAATTTTTAGGGTTTGTCTTGTTTAGATCTCTTCAATCAAGGGCTTGGGTAACACACTGATGCAGGAGGGTTCATTTCCTTTTATACAGGCATGTGTGACTAGCACTCCAAAAACCCTACTGTTGCAACCCTAATTTGGTTCTATTTCCAATCCTCTTTTTCACAAAAGTTCTCTTTGAACTTAAAAGCAAGAAATGTGTTATCCGCGGAGATTAAGTGTGATTTCTATTAGGCACAGGAATTTGTCGAATAGGATCTAAAAAAAATCACTCTAACTTCAAGAAGATTTGAAAAATTTTCGCAAAATCAGGAAACGTTTGCCTTAAAGATGGTGATTACTATAGAAAGAAGGCAATTAATTCCTAAATTAATTGCTTCCTTTTGTCTTTCAAGGATTAGGGGATGGTTTAAGGAAGAAAAGAGATTACCTGCCCAGGAGTAGTTGACATGCGAGAGGGATCTTCTCGTGAAATACCTTACAAGATCACAATAAAATAAATAGGGCAAGTTAGTGTTCAATATAGTCAAAAAGAATGTAGAGACTAGTGATAAACTGCGTGTTACTCCCTAGCAATAGTGTCAAAATGTTGCAACGCTTTGTTGCACTTACAAGTCAGTTGTGTTGTAGTATAGGTGACCAAGCATTGGTAACAAATAAGAATTTATTACTCGAAAACCTAAGTATCCGAGGTCGAATACAGGGAGCAAATGGAATTTATTCACTAATCTCAATAATGTAACTGAACACTTAGAGTTACTCAAAACCTAATTCAGAATATAAATGCAAGAGTTTATGAACTAAATTTATAGCAAAAATAGAAGAATTGGACGTCTGATTGTAGAATAAAGATATTTCTTATTTCCTTCTCCTTTCTCTTCTTTCTTTCTCTCTCTGATTTTCCTCTTTCCTTAGCTCTTTTTCTTCTATTCTTCTTTGACTTTGGCCGTCTGCTTCTTCTTTCTTGTCTCTTCTTTGCAGCTCCTCTCTTTGCTCTAGCCTTGCCTTTCTTCTTCCTTCTGTGGTCTTCTTCCTTCTTTGGCTTGCCTCTCCTTCTGCCATGTCTTTCCTTCTTCTTCCTGACTTCTCTTATTCATTGCACCCACTTTGCTTTCTCTTTCTTCTGCTTCTTTCCTTTCTTCCTTCCTTCTTCTCTTGCACAGTGACTTTCTCCTCCTTCCTCTGCGACTAAGTCCTTCCTTCACCTTGCCTTAGCTTCAGCTGTGCCTTCCTCTTCCTTCTTCTTCCCTGCACACACTGAAGAGCAAAACCTACCCATACCCTCCCTGCATCTCTCTCTATTTCTCGCTTAGGTACGCTCTCCCAGAGTCAGGTAATTGGGTTGACAAGTGTGCACTAGGGTCCAGGCGCACCAATGTGGGTGTGGTGCGCGAGGAGTGCTAGGTTAGGGTAATCAGGTCATTTGCCAAGTCCACAGGGGTCAGGTCACGGACAAGGCATGGCGAGTGAGGGCGAGGGACCTCACCCCTATGTTCTCAAGGCAGACAGCATAAAACACAAATCCAATTTATCCTACGTGCCACGCTCATACGTTCACGAGCTGGGACTAAATGTCCCACTCACTTCTCTGCTCGTGCCCACAGGAACTCCTTCAATTGCTGCTACTAGGTTGCTTGCCAAACCAACTGCTCGGCTGTGTGAGTTCGCACACTCATCTACTTCCTTTGAGGCTCTAATGCCTGGAGCGCGCAACCTAAGATGAAGCTCGCGACCTTCTCGCTGCGTGCTTCAATGGCGGCCAGTGCTCAGATCTGTCACACACAAATATGGCCTTGTGGCCCCATTAAAACACATGGGAAGCTTCATTGTATCAAGGAGAAGGTGGGATGGTAGGTGGCAGGCCATGGGGTGGCCTAAGCGTGCGTGCCTACGTCACCCTGTGGCCGTGCTTATGGGTTAGGTCGGTGGGTGTTTAGGGTAGTGATGGCGGTTAGTGCATGTGTGAAAGGTGATCAGTGGACTGTGGCAGAGGTGGTGGGGTGTTTGGAGAGGCGTGTGGAGGTGCGGAGTGGCGGAGGCACCTCGCCAGTGGATGGCCGGAGATGGAGAAGATGGCGGTGGACTGTGGTTGCGAGGGGTTGAAAGGGAAAATAGAGAGAGGGGAATTGAAGAGGGGATAGAGGGTAGTAAGTCTAACCTAACTAAGTGGACGAAGGGGGAGAATTGGCAGCTGGCTGTACCTACTGTCACCGGAGAAGACGGTGTCTAGTGGAGGAAGACAGTGACGACGAAGGGTTTAGAGGTGCACGCGCAGGTGTTGCGTGACCCGAAGGAAGATGGTGAGGGAAACTGTGCCACTAGTAATGTGGCAGAGAGACAAGAAAGAGGAGGGAGGCTCTTCGGATCTCTCTGGACTTCTTGATTGGAGAAGAAGAAGATGAAATTGGGGTGGATCTCTGGCCAAGTTGAGCTAAAGAGGTGCAGCTAGGGTTGAGGATCCTTTTATAGATGCTGGCAAGAGCTCCTGTGCTTGGAAGACAAGCTTCCAAGCGCGCGAGTCCTCGTCGAAGAAGGAAGCAGTTGGAGACCTAAATCTCTCATACGTTCGCACGAGAGATTGGGTGCAAATCAGAGATTGCAATTGAGCTCAGATGGAAGGGAAATCCTCAGAGAATCTCCCTTCCAAATCTCGGAGCTGATCTCTGAGGAATCAGGGAGATTCCTCCTCCATTCCCCTCTAGAGTAGTATTTCTCCCCATTAATGCCGAAGGGACCTGTTTGTAAGAGTGGCGAGGAAGTTAGGGGGTCTGTGCAATGGTTTTCAAAAGATAGGGGCCAAAATGTAATTGGGTGTACTATTTTGCAAAGTAGGTCAAGATGACCTCCCCTTAGGTCAAAATTTTGGTAAAAACCTAATTTTGACCTAAGGAATCCAATGGCGATGTTGGATTTTAGGTTTTACCATGTTTGACTAGACATTTTGCATAAAAAATCCATATTAGGTTAATTAATGAGCTAGGACCCCAATCTAGGTCAAAATAGGTTCCAAAGGCCAAATTGAAGGTTCTAAACCCTTGGGGATATTTTTCCATGAATTTTAGAGGGCTTAGTTGATTTTTATCCTATCCATAACCTTGTGGAATTAAGTGGGTCTATTTTAGGATTACAGAATGTCATTTAATTCCTATACTGCACATTAACCCATTTCTGACTGATCCAACCCACTTTTCATCTTATTCAGACCATTTCACCTATGTTTTTCCTCTGAGAAATCCCATTTATGTTCTGTAATGGTGAAATTGCAGTTTTAACCTTTATTTCATGTTTTCTTCTCTGAACACTTATTCCTTGAATTAAGCCCTTCTCTAGGTTATGTAGGAGCTATTATTCTCTTTCTTAGGTCAAAATGAGCTAGTTAGGGCTCATGACGAGGCTCTCATCAGAGCTCATAGAAGCTTCATCCGCCAGCAGCCTCACACATTCCCAACTTAATTACAACCACCATCACCTTCGCCTCACTCCGACGAAGCTATCTGGGTATCTAATTAGGGCCCTAGGCGTGTATTTTGTTTACAGGGCTCTCGTCATCGTCGATCATCTTCTCTGGCACCGTTCGATTCCGATTGACATACACTCAACTTGTCACTACATTGCTCGAGCGCGGAATAGCTCCAAGACTCATCCTGGACCTTCAATTTGAAGGATTGAAGCCAACTACAGCTCCGATTAAGTAGAGCTCATTCATGCAGAGAATGAAGGAGGAAGACTTCTTTAGTCCCACCACATTTGGAAAGAACATTGATCAACGCATAAATTGAGAAGAACTCCCAAGCTATTTGCCCAAGACACTAGGGGTCGAGTCCCCATCTCATGAGCATTGCTTGCACCCTCGCCCACCCATGCATGCTCGGGAGGGTCTAGGCCTGAACCGGATTCAAATAGGGAAAGAAGAGAGAAAGAAGAAGGTTGCTGGGCCTAGGGAGTGATGAGACACTCATCATGATCTCTAATTACCCCTAATTAACTAGTCTTCCTAGTTAATTAGCTAAGGTTATGAATACATAAGGGTTAATTATAGAATAAGGGATACTTAGTTAAGGACCTTAAAATAAGTTTAAAATGACATTTTATCTTTCAATTAACATTATTAATAATTTAGATAATAATTGGATTCGAAATCATACTAATCATTTCCTTAATTAATAAGATAAGTAACTTAAGTATAATGTATACCTAAGTATGTAATAACTTAAGTGATTTTACTTAATCTAATAAATTAATCTAAAAAGGTCAAAAATGTAAATTCAAGGTGTAAACATAATATTTACCTTATTTACTAACATATATAAAAAATTGAAAAAGATCTAAATTAAAATAAACCTTCAAAAGCTAGGTTTACATTTTAGTCCTTAATTTTCATTATAGCCGAGTCCTTATTTCTCACATAGGTCATTAGGTTTTATTACTTCTAAGTCCCTCTTCATCTTCTTCTTCTTCTCCAGCCAAACGAACGGTTGGTGGCAGAGAGTCATCATATCACGCGATCACCACCCTGCTGACATCATTTCTCTTTGCCCAAGCTCCTGCAGCTTGCGCTCACCACCTCCACTTGATCCATCGGTCTGGATTAACCGAAAATCCTATTTTTCTATGGGAGTTAACCTCACCGTCGTCGAAGACGACGACGGAGGTTAAGCTCCTCGAGCTTCTTCTTTGGCCAGACCCCGCCCCTCTCTTCACAGAAACATGCTATAAATACCCCCTCACACCTCCGATTTTAGGAAGTTGGCTCCCTTCCCTCTACTAATACTGCAGCTGACCCAATAGGCTATTCTTCCAAACCTCTGACGATTCCCCATTTCATATTCCAACTTCCTCCGTCCATCTTAAGTAGCCGAGGAAATTCATCGTGGTCTTCCGCACCTCTGACAAAGGTGCCGACCCTAGGATTCCTCCGCTCCACCACAAATTCACCCGCTGGAGCTCTTTCTTCAACCCATTGATTTCGTCGTCCGCTATGAAACTTCGGCGGAACCCTATTGACCCCTTCGTCCAGCTAACAATAGACTAGGAGTAGGAGTAGGAGTAGGCTAGCTTAGTTAGTTAGTTTAGTTAATTAGGTTAGAGTAATTGTAGAATTTAGCTTCATCTCTTCTAGCTCCGACGAGTTCCTTGAGCTTGCCAGAGACTTTAATTTTGTCTTTTAACTCATTGTTCACCTTCTTTTAACTTCCATGTTCATTTCTAATCCACTTAATCGATTAATTAGATCACCTAAACGCCTAATTCAAATCTCACCTTCATCGACTACTTCACTGTCCATGGTGACAGAAGTCGACCTAATTCCACCTTCATTGGGTTCTTTCATCACCTTTCATCACTAATGAACCCTAATCGACTTTATATTACCAATTAATATCATCTATAATTAAACACCTAAATTTAATTTAAGTTTCTGAGTTTGCTGTCCATAGCGGCTCAGGAACATTTCAAACTATGAATTAAATATATATTTCTGATTAATAACATCTGTTGACTTGATCTAACTTCTCAATCGAGTAGTTAAATCAAGTCCTGAGCTTAAACCAATCAAATTTTTAAGAAACGAACTTACTGTCAAATCTTTTATTTCAATGAACAAACGAGGAATTTAATGTGATAAAGAGGTTTCTTGTAACCTCAGAATCGTTTTTGGATTAAAAATAATTAATTTTGTCAATCTATATAAACATTTTATATTTTCTGGACTCACCGGAGCTCCAATGAGCTCCAGCGAGTCAAAGTTGAGTTGCAGCCTCTAGAACTTGCTGTGAAAATCCAGAATGTTATTACATGGATTACTGATCATTTTTAAGAAATTTGCTTGATATTTTAATCACTGGAGCTTAAGATGTAACTTCATCTTCCCCAACTCCGGTGAGTTGGAGAAGTCTGTTATATGGGACTTGAGAAACACTTAAGGAGCTCAGAAGCTTCAGTGCGAAACACTGAAGCTATAGAAGTTTTTAAAGCATTGTAACAAACACTGAACAACTCTGTCGAACACACATCTATTTTAATCCAGGCGATGAGCCTGAAACCCTAGGAATTAAGGACAGAACTCAAATCTGAAGATCCAAGTGAGTTCCAGATGATGAAGCGACTCTGATTGATGCATTAATTTCTTAAGAAGAAGCTTTAAACAAAAAGTTAATTTTTGAGCTTCTAAAGTCAAACCTGAGTTTGATAATTTTGCTCTGAGCTTGAATTGAGGAATTGAGATGTGCAAGTTGTTTCTGGAATCTAATTGATGATCTGAAATCAATTTAAGTATGCTCAGATGATGTTTTTAGTGAAAATTTTGATCCTGTCAATTTGGGTTACTCTTGAACCTAAACCAACAGAAGCACTGTTCTGTTGAAATTCAAATCTAAAACCTGCCCAGATTGATTAGTTAAAACCCTTAGAATTAATCTAAATAGATTAGGAACACTTTATAGTGTCTGTTGCACTTGTTGAAAACTGAAAATTAATCTCTGAAGTTTCCAGAGAAGAGAAAAGCTTCTCTACAGGTTCTGTAGGTCTCAAGAGCTTAAAATCTATCCTAACAGAAGCGGAATTATTTACATAATGTATACAGACCTTATATTAGATGAGATAAGTCCATCTGAGGACTTCCGTGAGTTAAAACACTTTCCAAGCTTGTTATAAAACCTGTAGAAACCCCTGATTTCATCCCTTAAATTGAAGAACAAAACATCATTAAAACATTAAATTAACGCTAAAATTGTGTAGATTACCTTAAGAGCTTTCCAATGAACTTTAAATCATCCAATTTGAAGCTATAGGTAGGAAGTTATGATCAATTTAATACGAGTCTGGAAGGGGAATGTTTGTCCCACCTTGGATATCCACGAGTGCGTGACTGGGTATAAAACTTTTTTGTTCCTATGGCTTTGCAGTCGTCAAGCGCAAGGCGCATCGGTTCCGATTCTGATCTGATCTGAGCATTGTTCTGAGTGTGGGCATTAGCCTGCGGGTGTGTGCACCCTTGGGGGCGTGCGGGTGTGAATATGTGCCCTAGGAGGGCGAGTGTTTGGCCTAGGAGGTCGGGTCGAGCCGATGCGGCTCGAGACTGTAACTAATTAAGAAATAAACCAAAACCAACCTAACCGAGATTACGTGAGAACCGAGTAGGGTCTGGTCCCACCCTGGTCTCAGGGTGCTGTGTATCCTCGAAAGGACCTCACCGCAAATACAAAATCTTTTCGTTTAAAAAGTAGAAAAAACCCAATTCAACTGAAAACTTAAGGAAAGAGAACCCGCTGAAGGAAGCTAAGTGCTGAAGGATGCAAAGGCTAAGGAAGAAAGGCGCACGGATGCTAAGGAGTGTTAAGGAAAGACTAAGGAACAAAAGAAAGAAACTAAGGGAAGAAGAGAAGGCAGGAACAACATAAGAAAGGTAAAGAGAGCTTGAGAGAAGAAAGTAAAAGAGAAAAGAAGATTAGAGGCTGTAGAGAGATGAAAAATTAAATGAATTTTTGCATACTTACTTTTTGTTCCAAATTGTAAAAGGCATGTTTTAATTGGATAATTTTCTAATTACCTTAATGAATAAAATTGAAAAATTAGCATGTTTACTTGTTAATAAAGTACAATATTTTGAGTAAATATGTTTGCATATGGAATTTTGTATGTTCTTCATAGTTTAAATATTTGACGAAATTCATGTTTTGAAAAGTAAAACTAGTTTTACCTCCTAAACTTAAAGAGATAAAAGGAAATTTGTGAATTTGGAAAGAAATTATTATGCCTCCCAGTGAACGGCCTTGACTCAACCAGTAAAAATTTCTAAAATGTTAGGTTAATTGGACCCTATACTACACAATCGACACAACTTCGAGTTAGCCTAATTGATTTCTTCTACTCTTAATTAAGTGAAATTAACTTAATTACTGAGTTGAGTGAAAGCACGTATCAGGGAATGAACCAGTTTTGCTTGGGTTGACTTTGGCGTGGTTGGGCTTGGTCTTGTGAACTTTTAAGACATCTGATTAGCTGGCTTAGCTTGAAATGTGCCTAAGTGTTGAGGTAATTGAGCATTAGTTGATGAACATAGTTTTTTGGTCTTTAACACTTAAAGTACATATTTTTTACTTAGTTTGATATAGACATTGCTCTACATTGAATATATTTCTTGTTATATCAATCTCTTCATCTTTATTTTGACTACTTGATCAGTGGTTAATTGTGATTAATTTACTACCTAAGACAACCTTGGACTCAAAATTTGAGATATAAATTTAAGTGCTTTTGTCACTCTAGTCACTATACTATAACGTGCATTTAAAACTTGACTTTAGCGCATTAACACCTGCTCACTTCAATGATGGAAAGCATGTTTTGGTGGATGCGGCAGTCTCACGCACATCAATTGCTACTGTGGTGATTGTGGATACTAATGGTCAAATTCTTTGTGCCAATGCTACCAGATATGAGGTCTCATTGAATGAGGAGGTTGAGCTCTAGACGATTCATCAAAGACTGATGCTGCCAGTGCAAAGTGGACTTAAGGATGCCTTTATTTTATCTGATGCATTAAATCTTGTAAATCAAGTCCTTGGTTTTTGGCATCCATCTTGGAGAATGAGGTCAGTAATTCAAAGATCTTCCTTGATCTTGGAAGATAATATGGAGTTATCTCTGCAAAAGGTGAGCAGGTAACTGGTTCAACCAGCTCAGCAGCTGACCAGGTACTGTCATCAATGCAATATGTTGGGAACTTGGTTGTTCCCTAATGTACCTTGCATCTTATGAGTTCTAAATGAGAAGGTCCTTCATTTGCAAAAAAAAAGGATGGTCAATTATTCTTGAAATGCTTCCTACATAGAAATTGCATTCAACTGAGGCAACCTTTTATATGTGATGAACTTACAGGTTAAAAAAGGTATGCAAATGGACATTACTTAAATGCTGGGTTTCGTTGAGGGTGTAGATGCATTATTAATTGCAGAGAAAGCAATTTGCTCATTGTTAGATTTAACCGAAAGCTCCACTACTCTACAAAATTAATGTTTGAGGGGATCCATAATTAATCACCTATGACGAAGCCCACCCATTAGTATGGACAACGCCATGCTACTTTCTATATTCGAATCCAGCATAATAACTTATAATAAAGATTGATTTTTGGCCTCATGAATCATAATTGTCACCGATTGATTTTAGGCCTCATGAATTAGAATTCTCACGTACATCTCTTTAATCCATTAATATATGTATTTCATTAAAGGACAAGATCATGAAAGATTGAGACTAATAGTTAGACAAACTAACTAATGCCTTTAGCCTACACTTTTAGCCACCAGTACAAATTAAAGTGTTAGTGTGATTTTTTAATTGACTTCATACGTAATTTTGTTGTTTATAGCTTGATCGAATTTCTAATAGGAAAAATCAATAAAAGGAACTGACAAATATAAGATAATTCAAATATATATGTATCAATTATTTGTGATAAATATGCATAATGTAGTAATAAATTATCTATAACATACATAAACCTCACTTAGTAAATGATCATGCATTTTACCAATATCCACGAGCAGTCGCTAACTAATTTAGAAGATGATGACATTTATCTTGGGTGAGTGGGAGGGGGTGCGATAAATAACATGCAAATCTATCCCTCCATGTAAGTTAGACTTTGAATTGAAACTTGTCCTTTCTACTAAAGTGGTATGAATCTGTTCATCAATTGAACTACTTGACAGGCTTAGTCGCTAACTTATTTGCCCCAAAAGACATATAAAATTCAAATTTGTATATATTATGCATAATATCATCATATATACTATAAGGGAAAATAACTACAATTTCCTTAAATAATAGGGCTTTAAAAAAAATGTTAAGCAAAAGAGCCATTCTAAGGGCTCGAATGGGACACAATTTTACAACAAAGTTAAAACAATTCAATTTGCCTCCTTGCTAAACATCAACTTTATTGAATTTTCTATAGAAAAAAATGATGAAAGCATTATCTACAGTAATTTGCGTAGTCTCTATTTATGCGCAACTTTTCATTACATATTAAGATGTGATAGATTGGCATTTATCACGCCTTGAATTTGGCTATCAAAGTGGGCACTATCTTCAGTGATGTTGGATTTGTTAGCCAGATACTTGATCAGTCACAACCACAACTATCATTCCTTACTTGCTAATGCTCCCTCTCTTTCACTATCTAAGGTACCTCGGGAGTACATTGCCTTGGCCCATAACTTGGCAAGATTTTGTGTAGATTATGTTGTATTTGGTTCTTGGATTTGGTGGAATCTCTCATGTATCCTTTGAGGTTGCAATAAATTTCGCTCTTATCTTAGAAAAACAAAATAAAAAGATGTGATAGGCTGGCATCCTTGGTTGCGTGCACACCTTTGGTTTCACCTGATCTTTTTCCACACTCATGCCGAATAATGGAGAGGAGATAGAGCAACAAGACAGAGAGGATGGGGGTAGGTAGGCCGTGCTTCTTTTTTTCTGTAGTAAGCTAAGACAACAACACTAATCTCTTAGATAGGAGTAACGGTCAAACCAATCAAGTGAGTTAACCAATTAAGTGAGTTCCCTTATTAAATTACGAATAATAGAAGGCAGGCAAACTATGCACTCTACACAATATTACCAAGCCGATGGTGGACCCGTACTTGCTAGGGACTAGCAAGATTTGTTCAAGGTGTAGATAGCGTAGAAGATAACTGTGTTGTAGTATAGTGCGAAATACGTCTCGATAAATAAATTAATGGAACTGGTGAGTCCTGATCGATCACAGGGAGGTGGAAAGTACTTTTGATTTCATGCCCTTTTTCTAAATCTAATTACCAAATAGCATAGACAATAAATTGCAATATATATATGTATCAATCAGAGAGTTTGAACATGAATTGCATACATGCAACTATAACTAAACAAATTCTAAGCATAAACACAAACTATCTACGTAGCAGAACAAGGGCACCACGGGTGGTTCATGGTGGCCTTCTGGAGAGGTTGAGGAGAGCAGCAATGATCCGTCAAAGTGGCTCAATGAACGCTTCAGACGAAGATGTAGAGACGGAGGTAGAGAAGATGGGAAAAAGAAGAAGGGAGAAGAGTTGTAGAAGGAGGAAGAAGAAGAAAACTATTGAATGAAATCAAAGGGGACCCTTAGCCTCTTTTTATTGCTTTTGTGAGGGGTATTTAGGGCATTGGAGCCCTTAATTCCGTGGAAAATTTTTAGATTAATCAGATCCGTTGATCGCGACATCAATGGTCCTATTTAAGCCTTCCAAATCCTTCTTTATTCACTATTTTAATCTGCTGCTCACACGTGGTGCAACGTGCCCACTTGGATTTCCATCTGACCATCTCCGCTCGCCTGCCACTCGCCACTACCTTCGCACGCCCGCCGCTCGTCGCTTAATCATGCCTCAACTCCTAAGCCCTCTCAGTGATCCGATCTTTCGATCGGATGGCTTAAAGAGCATGGGCCACACCCTCTTGATTCCTAATGCATGCGCCATCACTCGCGTCTTCATCTGATGCCCCTGCGCCGGCCACGCATCCGCACCTGATCCACCCAATGAAGATCCTGCAGGTGAATTTCATCCACGCATGACCAACTCCAACATCACAACTGAAACCCACGTCGTGCGTTGGTTATTAAGAGTGCTCTCCGTTGTGCTACATGCACGGTTTGTTGTGGTTTCCAAATCTCCGCACGACTGTTCTCAGCGGTTGGATGGATATCCAATGGTCGAGATTGCATCCTCATCTGATGAAGTGGCTGGAGGCAAGCGGCGTGGATGCATCACGACCATTGGATGATGCTCCAAGGCCTACATCTTTCCTTCCAAGATTGGGGTGTAGTGAGGGGTAGCTGTGATGGCGCCACGTGGCGCCATCGTTGCCGTCCATCTTCTTCTCCTTGTATCTGATGATGTAGGCCTCTGATTTACTTGACTTTCATGTCAATGGACTGCAAACAACGACCCAGATCCATCCATGCAGTTGGATTTGTCATCTAAGGTTTACATATTCTTCAATTTGCTCCTTGGCTCTTGCATATTCTATGGACTCCCTAGAGTGCTACGGAGGTATGATTGATGCGGTCTTGGAAGTGTTGGACTCCCATCACAATTCTAAACAGATCCATAAGGTTGGATAGGTCACTCGTAGCCCTGAATTACCTACAATTATTAATACCTCTCAAATAGCATATTATTACGTATAAAACATATAAATTATCTAGGATGCAAAGTACAATGTATATGAATGTAGAATGCCCATGTTAAGTTAGGTTCTACCTTAATCATACCCCCAAGCCTAAATCTTGCTAGTCCCTAGCAAGTGCGAGACTAAATGCATTTTATCAAAAGTTTAACTAAAGGTATATATATTTCATCCAAAAGTTCAGAATCCCGATAACCATGAATATGTAATGCTATAGCTTCTGCAATGGATCCAAGCAAAGAGTCGATATACATTTAAAATCTTGTACTTGACCCCTAGTAAAATTCTATTGGGATAGGCAAAATCTCTTCTCTCGGGGATATAAACTATTCTCTGATTTTAGCCTTGGTGTTTGGCTTAAGTAGAAGACGTCTGAGTTAATTGGATTTGTATTTGGTGGCTCACTCTCTTCTGGTGCTACATAGAGGCTAGTATTTCAGAATCTAGATTTCTAGATTATTGAATAAATTAACTTAGAGAGAGGCTAGAAAATTGTGCTCTCTTTAATCTTTTGTACTTTTTTTCTTCTCTCTTTCTCTGTCTCTCTTTATATCTTTTCTTTTTTTTTCTTCTTGAGCTCACATCTCACTAGATTTGCAACTGTATTTGGTGGTCTTGCATGGCATCACACTTTAATTAGGTTCTAATATCCTTACGACTAAGTTAGACTCCTTATCCCGTATTCAGGCTGTCAGAAATACAGAAAAAAATAGGTCAAGGCTATATTTGGTGGATCATGGGGATGGTAGGTGTTTTTGCCTCAAAACACTTTGACTTACATAACTCAAACATCTTAACATAACACTTTTTTTTTTCAAGCAAATATCTCTTTTGTATGCCTTTTTTTATCTTTTTATCTACTTGCACAAAGCTGTTACCAACATAACATAACACAACAATGCAACACAACAAATGTACTTTTATTCATGAGGTATTATTTTGAATTTTTTAGGATGACCAAGAGGATCTTGGGTGGCTTATTTGGTGGAAGTGCCTATTCTCGGCACCGGGTAGGGAATGAATAAGACGACGTATTTCTAGCCTTGACATCAGTACCCTCCTTCAGCTTAGGGTTCCGTAGAGGACAGTCATGACCATCCACCTCAGTCCTTGTTTTATCAGAACCCGCTCTCTATGTTTTTGCCTTATTTGGTGGCTCTCGTACAGAATTTCTACAAAATTAGTATTCAAGAATTGAGAGTGAAAACTATGCCCATCTCCAAGTGTCATTATTCAATTATTCAAAATTACAGATTCTTTATACTGGCCTTAGAGCACCAATAGACTCTCTATTCTCATCTCACATATGTTTTGGTGGATCTACTAGAAGATGGTTCACCTGACTGCTTGATTGCTGTCCAAGGCTTCAGGAGAAGAAGCAATGCTTCTTCTCAACAAACTAGAGATGTTATCAATTTTCATAGTGGATCCATTACAAATTCTACATGCAGGTGTGTGGTTATACTAGATTCTAATCTTAGTAATCTACTAAAGAATAAATCCTTAATAAAACCTCTTGATAAAACTATCTAATCCCCCACTTGTTGACAGAAAATTTTCAGTATTTATGGACTACCCCTCCATGCCTAAGTGTTTGCATGTCCTCATGCATGAACAAAGAAACTGAAATAAAGCAATGTGTATGTGGATAGAAATCACCTGGAACTTCTTCTGAGTTGTCATTCAGCTCGTGCCATCATCGCAATGCCATACACATTATGCAAAATAATTTGCGAAAATGAAATATGCTATGCATATATGGTATATATATTTGTATACGTGCTAAGTTTAATTCCAGCAGCTGGGCAACTCGTCAGTCACACGTCCTCAAGAAGATGTATTGTTTCATCAGCAGGATGAGGCTCCTAGACAAAAAATGGTTTAGGACGCTGGCCATTAACCATAAAAACATGCCCAGATTTCAGGTCTCTAATTTGGATTGCCCCATTAGGATATGGGTGGACCACCAGAAATGGCCTAGTCCACTTAGACTTGTGCTTTCCCGCAAAGAATTTGAGTTGGGAGTCAAACAACCAGACCTACTGGTTAGGCGCAAACTCCTTCCTCCGGATGCATCGATCATGGAAAGCCTTTGTCTTATCTTTGTATATTTTTGCATTTTCGTAAGCTTCCCACCTAATCTCCTCTAACTCACTGAGCTGGAGCTTCCTTTCAGAACCTCTTGCCTCGAGGTTGAAATTACACTTTTGCACTACCTAAAAGGCACAGTGCTCCAGCTCCACAGGAAGGTGACAGGCCATTCCATACTCCATGCGGTATGGTGACATTCTGAGCAGGGCCTTGTACGGGGTTCAATATGCACATAGTGCATCAATTAACTGATTGGACCAATCCTTCCTATCAGGTCTAATCGACTTTTGAAGGATAAGCTTGATTTGACAGTTTAATACTTTAGCTTGCCCATTGGTCTATGGGTGATACAGGGTAGTAATGCGGTGCTGCACCTCGTATTTCTTCAATAATGACCTGGAATGGCCATGGATGAAGTGACTACCCCCATCACTTATCAGGGCACAGAGAACTCCGAATCTCACAAAAATGAATTCCCAGATGAAGGATATAACAGTCTTGTGATCAGCTCATCTTCCTGGGATAGCTTATACCCACTATGAGACATAGTCTACTGTGTGGAGTATGTACTTAAAGCCATGAAGTTCGGGAAGGGGCAGATTGCACAGCAATCATAGGTCTTAATTGACCTAAATTAGGCTAGGACTTAGCATAAGTTAGGGTAGTTCATGCATGCATAAGCATTATTTGTATCTTTACTGCTTTCTTTTAGCTATGCATAAAATAATGCTATAATGTACTAATTAGGTGCATTATGTTAATTGCATGCAATAAGCTGATCAGAAGCTAGATCTCAAGTTGGATCTGAAAAATAAAGAATAACTGGTGTTGCAGCAGAGTTGGAGCGAAAGATGTAGATTAGACGTAGTAGATAATAATGTAAGGGAGTTACGGTATGCTATTCTATTAAGTAGGAATAAAGCAATAAATTGTGAAGAACTTAGGTCCATCCTAGCCTTAGGATAGCTTAGAAGCCTCCCCAAGCCTTCGCCATCCTTAGATTATGTCACAGCACCCTAGGAAACCTTAAAACCTTAATTTTAGCCTCTATCTGGACATCCAGATGAGTTATAGGATGTCTAGAACCCTTAGCCAACTCCCGCACACCTTAAACCCACTTTTGCAGTGTTATTGGACGTCCAGACACTTGGTCAGATGTCTAATTTCTGCAGAATACCCAAAACAGAACACAAAATCCCTCCTTACTCTGATTGAACTTCCAGAAAATAAGTTTGGACTTCTGATATTTCATTACAAGATGTCTGACACTATTATTAGATGTCTAATACTGTCCTCCAGTTCCTGTTTTGGAATTCAAGCCTTGATCTTGAATCTCTAACTCCCTAAACCCAATTCTAACCCCATAGGAACCTAAATTAAGGTGCCCTAACCCTAGTATAACACCTCTAGACCTCCCTAAGTCCTCACTAAACCTACTCGACTAGAATCTTAGTCAATTCCATCAGCCAATTCTATTGGACTCATTGAGTCCCATTGAGCCCTGATCTTAGTACACACTGTCCAATTAGACTCAGTGAGAGTACAATTGACCTAGACCTAACTTAAATGAGTTATTTTACTCTCAGTTAAGTTCTCAAACACCCAATTAAACATGTATTAAGCTTAATTGCACTTTACCTTAGTGAATTCGGGTTTACAACCCTAATTTGAGACTTACCTTGACCTAAACCTACTAGAACCTAACCTAACCAACCCAACCACCTAAATTTCAACCCTCACACACCCACACACACCATCCACACGAAAATACCTAGCCTAGAGTTCGCTAGAACTCTCTACCATGTGTTGTTGCCTTGGTTGCTAAAATTAGCAACCAAGAGACATTCAATTTTTAGATCCACATTTGGTGGATCTAAAAACCACCATCCATCCTCTCTCTCTCTCTCACTCTCCCACGAGCTCCCATCATAGGCCTCTCTAAAGAATTCCATAATTCTCTAGAGAGCTTCCCTTAGGTCTATAAAAAGACCTAAGGGGTGGCCATTTGCACCCATTCACTCTTGGTTCCATTTAACTTAGTTTCATTCCACATCCACTCCACCTTCATGCCCACGAGTAGCTTCACCATGGCCACCACCACCTCCATGCCAAGATGCGGGAACACCTCTCCAACCTCTCTCCAAGGGCCAACCTAAGCACCATTGGCCACCCCTCCTCCTCTCAACCAAATAAAAAGCCATCGGAGCCCACCTCCGAATGCCGTTATTTCTGCTAGATTAGTAGCTTAGTTCTTCTTAGATTTACATACTTTAGTTATTGCTTAATAGTGTAGTTCCTTACTTCTCCCCCAATGATGCATGCAAAATCCCCCCATAGATTCATGCATGCAGTCGTTTTCTGGAAGCGAATAGTTTTATTTCCCTGTACAAGCATTCCTCTACCTGTGCTCTGCAACTCTAATATCATCATCATATTTTTTATATATAAATATATATGTTGAAAATCACCATGTGCCTAGTTATCATCTTTTGGTGTGATTGAAGTTTCATGTTCTAATTACTATCTTTTGGCAACTAGCATGTCGTACATCAATACGTAAATCACCATAAATCGGCATGAGATTTTAAGCAAGTAGAGCGAAAGAGATCAATTTCAAATTTGCATTTCCATAAATGCCTCTCAGAGACGAACGACTGGGACTCCAATTCTCATTATCTTTATAAATATTTTTGTTGATCGTATTGCGCATTATACTACGACGCTTTTTCTTATCAAAAACGTGCTATACAATTCCCAACAAAATGGCAACGTTGCCAGGGAGGCGACGTCATTTTTCTTGATTTCGATCTTTCAAACTACCACTGACAAATCTTCCTCTACTTTGTTTTTGGATGTGCAGGACAACACAGAAAAAAAATGGGATCTGCGCACACGTCGAGCACAGGAAAAGAAATCAGGTGCACATCCCATCTTAGGCTAGGTTTTCTTTTGAACCCAAGGATTAGATTTGCTTCCATCAATTTCTTTTGAAAAAAATTTTATTCATTTTCATGAAAAGAAAAAAAAATCAAAAAAATAAAAAAAAATTTCAAAAAAAAATTCTAGATTAGGTTTCTTTTTTGAATCCTAGGTTAGTTTGGAAAAGTAAAAAAAAAATATTTTTTTGAAAATCCTGTGAAAAAAAAAAATCCTTTTTGGAAAAAAAAAGTTTCAAAAAAATTTCTTGAAAAAAAGAAAACACTTTTGATGTAAAGTTTAGATTTCAAAACTCAAACACTCTTTAAAAGGTTCTCCACCATTCTCCGATTTTCTGCCATTGCTCAAAGTCTGTTTTAAAAACTCGATTGCCGAAAAATTAATAAACAAACAAGTCTAAAATTCAAGCTAGAAGTACTATTTCAAAGCGAAAAACTGACTAGGGTTCAAAATTCTAGATCTGACCCGCAAACATTCAAAAATATCTAAAAATTCGGTTGAAATATTAAAAATTACAAAAAAAATACTCTCTAAAACGATAATTGAAAAAGAAATCGACTCGCCAAATTTCAAGCTAATTGGATTCCGATTTTTGTCAGAGAACTAATTGTAATTTTTGTGGTCTGCTCAAGAAAAAAAAAATAAAAGAACAAAACCCTAGAATTGCATGAACCCTAGGTTACAGCTTTAGGGTTACAATTTAGAGACCACATTTGGGCTAACATAGACTTAGTCAAGTCTAGTACTTAGTCGATGAGTTGGTCACCTTGTGGGCCACTCACCAAAAGAAAACCCCAACTGAAGAAAACGGGCTAAAAATCAAGTCTAAAACACGAAATAAACGCAAATTCGTTGTTGTACTACTGGGTGCTTTCAACCTCTTGGCTGGGTTAGCTGAGAGGCAGGAATCGCTTTCAGTTAGTTGTACGACAAATTTTCTTCAGGAATTAGAACTTAAAATGAAAAATCTGGTCATCTGATCCATAAGGACCATCTGATTGATAGGGCGTTAGCCTTGTCTGGCTTGGCTACACCAACCCAGGGGTTGGGTGGTGCATGCAAGGAAGGAAGTCACTTAGACCTCAATTGGTTGGACCTTAGGAGCCACTCCCAAGGAGGCGAGTCACCTCGCCAGAACCTACTTCTCCCCACACTTCTTCTACTCCCGTAGCCACAATGGCTAATCCTGGACCTGGACCTAGACCGGGTCAGGATATTGATAATCTGGACCCGATGGCTCATCTGGAAGCCCAGGTAGTGGAATCTGAGGAGTGGCATCGGCAGAGCATGGACCACATTTTGACGGTGCTTGATAGAATGAAGCATCCACCGCAAGGAGAACAACTGTGGGATTTCTATGATCCAACCGCACCAATCATTGCACCCTTAGTCAGGATTCCCGCAAGAGGAGATGCATGTGAGCTCAAACCTAACGTGATCGGTTTGATCAGCACTCACTTCTATGGAAACTCAAGCGAAGATCTGTTCCAGCACCTAGAGGACCTAAGTGGACTCGTAGAAAAGATTCGACCCAAGAACATTGATCTTGGGATTGTTCTAATGAAGCTTTTCCCATTCTCTCTGAGGGGCAAATCTTCATACTGGTTCAAGACCATTGGGAAGCCAATTGGAACCTGGGTGGAATTACGACGTGAATTCCTGCAAAAGTTCTTCCCAATCGGTCGAACAAACCCGATGAGGCACGCAATCACAACTTTCTCCTAAGGAGTTGGGGAGAAGTTGCACGAAGCCTGGGACAGATTTCACGACCTCCTCTGGAAATTCCTGCACCATGGTATACCCAGATGGCACCTAGCTCAATCTTCTACCATGCGCTGGATGACACACATCGGTATCTGGCTGATGCATCTAGTGGCGAGAACTTCCTCGCAAAAGATGAGAACAACGCATTTAAGCTGTTCAATTCTTTGGTGGAGAACTCGATGAATGCTGCGTCCATGAACCAATTCTAGCGGCCTGGTCAGCAGCGGGTTGGTGTTCATGAGGCTCACTTCAAGTCTATTCGAGACGACATGGATATCATCGTCAAGCAGCTGGATAGAATAAACTTGATTGAGAAAAAGATTGACCAAATTAGTCAGGGTCAATCTAACCTGAACTCTGCCGCTTCAAGACCCTCCTATGCACCCCGAGCCCCTCCTGCTCGAGTTAATCTACTCACTCGGGATGCATCTTCTCCTTATTTATGAGATCCTGCATATCAGGATCCCGTAAATAATCTAGATCTGGCACAATACGACTGGGGTTATGCACCACCCGTAGATTATAATACGTATCCTCTTAACAGATATACGTCTCAGACATCTTCGGCCTACAAGGATGTCAGTGCTATCCAAGGATACAGGCATAATAACCCATATTCAGAGACGTATAACCCTGGTTGGTGCCAGCATCCGAACTTCTCTTAGTATGGTAATTCACAGAGACCACATCAAGATTCACACTACCAAACCAGGAAATACGGGAATGCGCAAAACATGTACCCCAGGCAGCAGCCATTCCCGCATCAACAGCAACCTCGTTCTTTATACCAGCCACTACACCAAGCTGCTAGTCACCCTCCAAAGCAAGCTGACCCTTTGGAGGCATTGAAAGAGGACCTGCAAGAATCAATGAGGAAATCTACACAGGATAGCTTGCAGATTATGAAGGCGATGGCTGATCAGATATAGACTATACAGAACGCACAAAATCGACTGTTGCAGGAGCACAGGACTCAGGGAGCCTTGCCCTCCCAACCCATCCCGAACCCTCGATATGTGCAGAACCAAGGCACCCCTCCTAGGTTTCAGGCACCGTAGGGACAGGCACACGCCATATTACGGTGCCTTCTGCACCACCTGGTTATGCCCAAGGCCAGCCGCCTTTGATGTAGAACCTCGCATACTCTGCCCCTTCTGCTCCCCCACCACCTCATGGACAGCAAGCCGATCCAAATGCTGTCTCTTTGAGGAGTGGAAGGAAGACATTCCAACCACCACATATGTAGGTGGGTCCTGATTTTTCTCACCCTTCGCAACAGGCAGGTTCGCCTCCTTCATCTCAGGAGCCACCTACAATATATAAGGGTAAGAGGGCACTTGACCCTGAGATTCCCATCCCTTTTCCTGAGGCACTGACACGAAATGTAGTACGGAAAAAGGATGCGTGGAATTTTGAGGACCTGAAGTCATTGTTCAAGGAAGTACATATTCAGGTCCCCCTCCTCGAGGCAATTGATCACATCCACTCTGTCGCTAGGTTTTTCAAGGACTATTGTACCTAAAGCGACAGCCTAGAATTGGATGAGAGGTGGTATTGTCAAAAGAAGCTAGCGCCATGATTCTAGCTTACTTGCCGCCGAAAAAGAAAGACCCTGGTACCCCACTCATATCCTGCTTCTTGCAGCATTCTCCAATTGATCGGGCCCTTCTAGATTTGGGTTTGTCCATCAACCTAACTTCCACTTCCATAATTGATCAATTTCGATTTGGGGAGTTAAAGTCAACCTTCCGTCACAATTCAACCGGTTGATAGATCAGTCAAAACACTGAGTGGGGTGGCTGAGAACGTGATCGTGAAAGTCCACGAATTCTACTTTCCTGCAGACTTTTTCATTCTTGATATGGAAGTTCCTCCTAATCTCCGAGTTGCACCAATTCTTTTGGGTCACCCATTTCTAGCGACAGCCTGAGCGAAAATTGATTGTGCATTTGGGTGTATGGAGATAGCCCTAGGCAATGAGCAACTTTGATTGGCATATTCAGGGCAGCAAAGAATTTTGACTGTGATCGCATAGAGGAGGATGGTGAAGACGAAGATTCGGCACACTGTGGTAACGTTGGGCTCCATTGTGACGACCCAATGTCTCATTCATCTGCACTATCAGGGTTCTTGGACCTCGATCCACATGGGACTGAAACCACTGCACTACACATATCTCCCCGAGGATCTGACTGTTTAGGGTGTGCTTCTGACCACAGCACCCTTGAATCTAGCTTCCTGATCCACACATTGTTGAATCACCCCTGTTGTTGCAGGAAGATGTGACAACAGCCAACAGGTTTCCCGTTAACTTAGTCACAACCAATTATTTCACAGGAAGCAAATCAGTAGGAATTCACGTGCATACGGATCTCCACCCACTCCCATTTCTGACTCTGACCCACCCATGATCGAATTGAAGCCCTTATTTGACTCACTCAAGTATGTGTTCTTGGGCGAAAATGAGACATACTCAGCCATTATTAATTCCCACTTAACCCAAGAATAGGAGCATCAACTGATTTCCACGGTACAAGGCCACAGGGATACTATAGGGTGGAGTATTACTGATCTCCGCGGTATTCGCCCCTTGTATTGCACTCATCACATTTACACGGATGAGGGGGTGAAACCTTCTAGACAATTTCAAAGACGGCGTAACCCGAATATGCTAGAGGTTGTTAAGAAGGAGATCATCAAATGGATGGATGTAGGCATTGTATACCCAATCTCTGACAGCCAGTGGGTGAGTCTGATCCAAATAGTGCACAAGAAAGAAGGACTCACTATTGTGAAAAACGATAAGGGCGAATCCATCCTGACCCGCACTGTGACATCTTGGCAAGTCTGCATTGACTATAGGAAACTGAACACGGCTACCCAGAAGGATCACATTCCTTTACCTTTCATTGATCAGATCTTGGAATGGCTAGCCGGATTTCAGGTATAAGCAAGTAGCGATTAGCCCAGAAGATCAAGAGAAGACCACATTTGGATGCCCTTTTGGAACATTCGCTTTCAAGCGGATGCCCTTTAGCCTCTGCAACACACCAGCAACATTTCAGCGTTGTATGATGTTCATCTTCTCTGACATGATTGGGGACTATGTGGAGGTGTTCATGGATGACTTCTCCATTTTCGGAGATGATTTTGCATCTTGTATTGATCACCTCATCAAGTTCCTGAAATGATGTATTGAGGTAAACCTAGTATTATCTTGGCAGAAAAGCCATTTCATGGTGAGGGATGGCATAGTACTAGGACACAGGATCTATGAAAATGGACTCGAGGTCGATAGAGCTAAATTAGAGATTATTTCCCACTTACCACCACCTAGCTCGGTCAAGCAGATCAGATCATTCTTGGGTCACGTCGGCTTCTCGAAAATTGCACGACGTTTGACGAATCTCCTTATTGCCAATGTCCCATTTGAATTCAACCCCTCGTGTCTCAGCGCCTTCGACACTTTACGAAGTGTTGTCTCTGATTCCCCGATTCTCCAACCACCCGACTGGTCGCTTGATTTCGAGATGATGTGCAACGTTTCTGATTTTGCCGTCGGTGTGGTTTTAGGCCAGTGTCGGGAAAAATAACCTTTTGTCATATACTATGCTAGCAAGACGCTGAATGAGGCTCAGCGCAATTATACTGTCACTGAGAAAGAACTACTAGTGGTAGTATTCGGGTTGGAGAAATTCAGATCTTACCTATTAAGGTCCAAAGTCATCATCTTCACTGACCACTCCGCCCTCCGGCACTTGTTGGCAAAGAAGGATGCTAAACCACAGCTCATTAGATGGATCCTTCTATTGTAAGAATTCGATATTGAAATCCACGATAAGGTCAGAAAGCAGAATGTTGTGGCGGATCACCTATCCAGACTAGACCCAGGCCACATTCCTTATTCCATGCCTATCCACAAGCAATTTTTGGATGAATCTCTTTTGGCAGTTCATTCTGTTGAGTTCCCCTAGTACGTGGATATTGCGAACTACCTTACCGCAAGCAAGATTTCTGCGAACCTATCCAAGGACCAGAAACTCAAATTCACTGCAGAGGAAAAATTTTACCCCTAGGATGACCCACTACTCTTCCGCATTAGAGCGGATCAAATTATTCGAAGATGCATCCCAGACTCTGAGATCCCCAATGTGTTATCTTTTTGCCACAATGATGCTTGTAGTGGTCATTTCTCAAGATGGAAAACAGCTGCAAAAATTTTGCAGTTGGGATTTTTTTGGCCAACCATTTTCAGAGATACACATGAATACGCCCAACAATACAAACGATGCCAGTCGGTTGATTCTATGACCAGGAGAGACATGATGCCACTCCAACCCATCATGGTTGTAGAAGTGTTCGACGTCTGGGGCATCGATTTTATGTGCCCTTTTCTGAACTCGCACGGCTTTGAGTACACATTACTAGTCGTTGACTATGTCACAAAGTGGGTCAAGGCCATCCCGGCAAGACGGGCTGATCATAAGACCATCATTTCTTTCGTACGGTAGTATATCTTCGCAAGATTTGGAATACCCCGCGCTCTGATTAGCAATAAGGGAAGCCACTTCATCCACGCCCATTTTGGGTCATTACTAAAGAAATACAGGGTACATCACTGTATAGCCACCCTATACCACCCGTAGACCAATGGGCAGCTGAAGTGTCTAACCGTCAGATCAAGCTGATTCTCCAGAAGACGGTTAGACCAGATAGGAAGGACTAGTCTGATAAATTAATTGACACACTCTGGGCATATCAGACTGCATACAAGGCCCCACTCGAAATGTCACCATATCGCATGGTATATGGCAAGGCTTGTCACCTTCCTGTAGGGCTGGAGCACTGTGCCTTTTGGGCAGTGAGAAAATGTAACCTTGACCTCGATGCAGGAGGTCAAGAATGGAAACTCCAGCTCAGCGAATTAGAAGAGAACTGGTGGGAGGCCTATGAGAACGCATTGATATACAAGGACAAGACCAAGGCCTTTCATGACCACCACATCCAGAGAAAAACATTCACACCCAACCAGCAAGTCTGGTTGTTTGATTCACGATTAAAACTTTTCGCAGGGAAGCTCAAGTCCAAGTGGACTGGCCCGTATGTTGTGATTCATCCTAATCCTAATGGGGCAGTCTAGATCAGGGACCCAAAATCTGGGCATATATCTACGGTAAATGGCCAACGCCTCAAGCCATTTTTGGCCCATGAACCTCCTCCACCTGACAAGATTGTTCATCTTATTGAGGACGTATGATTGAGTTTTCACCCAGCTGGAGGCGTTAAACTCAGCACATATAGATAGCATATCCTACATTCCACCATCATCTATACATAACCATGTTTATATATAGCATATTTTTCTTTTAGCATATTTTCTTTCTACATATTGCATACTGATAGGTTGGCTGGTGCTGAATATATAATTTCAGGAGCAAGTACAAGTGATTTCTACCCATTCTCTCCCTACTGTATTTATTTTCTTTTATATTCATGCATAAGGACATGCAAGAACTTAGGCATGGGGGGGTAGATACAACAAAACTGAAAATTTTTATGCCAACATTTAGGAAAACCTCGGAGATGCATGTTAAATGTACTTTAGGACCCTAAATAAAAGAACAACCAACTCCACCTCCAATGCTCGCATTGGAGCTAGAAATCATCCGCAACAGTCATTTCCGACTCACCTGCTCACCTTATGTTCTAAATTTAGGGTCAAGCTGAATGTAACTTGATATGGGAATTTCACGAAGTACAAATTATACGAGGTTACTTGTTTATAGCATATATACATATTGCATTCATGAATAAGATTGTTTTATTAAGAGAATGCATTAAGGATTTATCCTCTAGTTGATTCTTGTAATCTAGAATCCAGTTCAACTTTTCACACACGTAGAATTTGCAATGGATTCACGGTGAAGGCTAGTAAACGTCTTTAGTCTATTGAGAAGTAGTGTTTCTTTTCCTGAACCCCTGGGTAGTGTTTTGGGAGTCAGGCAGATTTTCCTCAAAAAATCCACCAAATAGTGCGAGATGAGAGTAGAGTGTATTGGTGCTCTAAGATTAGTATAAGGAATCTGGAGTCCTAGATAATTAGGCGATGACACTCTGAGATTAGACATAGTTTTCGCTCTCGGTTCCTACGTTTACATTTTGTGTGAAATTTTGAGAGCAACCAAAGAAGGCAAATATGCGGAGAGCAAGTTTTCATAAAACTAGGGCTAAGGTGGATGGTTACGACCATTCTTTACGGAATCCTCGACTGAAGGAGGGTATTGATGTCAAGGTCAGAAATACACCATCCTATCCATCCCTCCCGGTGTCGTGAGTAGGCACTTCCACTAAATAAGCCACCCAATGTCTCTTGAGTACCACAAATCCCTAATAATGCCTCCTCAATAAAGTTCATGGATGAGTGCTAGTTGTGTATATGTTGAAAAAAAAATGATGAAAAAAAAGAACTGAAAAAGAGAAAAAAATTAGAAAAAGAAGAAAAAACAAAGAAAAAAAAGTGAATATTTAGTATTTATTTTAGTTGCATTGAGGCAATACTACCAAATAAATTTGAGATCCATCAAATATGGCCTTAACCTATTTTTCTATGTTTCTGACTGCCCGAATATTGACTGAGGAATTCTGACTTAGTGTTGGAGTTATGGGAACTCAATTAAAGTGTTACTGCCGAATGAGACCACCAAATATAGGTCATATGTGTGAATCTGGTGAGCTTGTAAGCTCTAAGAAAAAAAAAGAAAAGAAAAGAAAAAGAAAAAGAGTAAGAGAGAATGAATACAAAGGAATCAAAAGGGAGCATAGTTTTTCTCATCTTTCTCTGAGTTGAGTCACTTAGTAGCCCGGGAATCTAGATTCTGAAATACTAATCTCTATGTAGCACCGGTCGAGAGTGAGCCACCAAATATATAATCTTTTCCCTCAAAGATTCTCTACCTAATCCTAAAGCCGGGTAGAATTCATAGAATATTTTGAATATCCCGAGGGAAGAAGTCCACCTATCCTACTAGAATTTTTAGTAGGGGTCAAGTTCAAGCTTTAGAAGTGAATTAGTTTTTCACTCGAATCTATTGCAAAAGCTACATAGCTACACTTTCACGATTGTCTGGATTTCTAGAGCATAGGATGAAAACAAAAAGGAGAACAATCTCTAGGCATACACTTGATAAAATAATCAATCCCATAGGGAACCTTCTGTGAATAATTTAGTCTCGCATTTGCTAGGAACTAGAAAGATTTATGCATGGGGGTATGATTGCACAGCAATCATAGGTCTTAATTGACCTAAATTAGGCTAGGACTTAGCATAAGTTAGGGTAGTTCATGCATGCATAAGCATTATTTGCATCTTTACTACTTTCTCTTATCTATGCATAAAATAATGCTATAATGTACTAATTAGGTGCATTATGTCAATTGTAGGTAATAGGCTGATCAGAAGCTAGATTTGAAGCTGGATCTAAAGCTGGATCTGAAGAATAAAGAATAACTGGTGTTGTAGTAGAGCTGGAGCAGAAGACATAGATTAGATGTAGTAGATAATAATTTAAGAGAGTTAAGGTATGCTATTCTATTAAGTAGGAATAAAGCAATTGTTGGAACCTTGTTCCACATCTTGTTTTGGTGTTAACAAAATTATTATGGATTAAATGTTTGCAATTGAGTTCTTTCAGATTTAGGTGAAGATCAAGGCAAACAGGAAATGATGGAGTTTTGATGAAAAGGAGAAGATCATGATAACAAAGAGGCAAGATGACAAGGAAGAATCAAGGAAGAGAAGATCATCTTCGACCTTTATTGCTTCTAGTTTAGATTTTTTATTTATAGATTGTATATGCCTCCTAATAAAGGAATATAACTTAGATCATAAAAATAATTAAAGATAAATTAGGATTAATATTGTGATCATTTTCAAAGAACATAATTGATTAAATCACTTAAAAAAGGTACTTGTTAACCCATAAGTACCGGTACTAATGTTTAGTACCGGTATATGTGAGTTACAGGTTTAAGTTTTGTCAAGAAACAAACTTGTACCCAGCGAATTCCAGTACTTATGATCAGTATCGGTACTGGAGGTAATGATTACCGGTACTAACCATGAGTACCGGTACAAGTGGGAACAAATTTGTGTTAAGAGTTTGAAACCCAAATCCGGAAGCAACAAGTACCAGTACCCATACTTTAGTACCAGTACTAGGTAGCCATTGGCTCAAAACTGAACGGCTAGAAAATTAATTTTGGCTATATGAACATTGAAATTTAAACCCCAACGTCTAGTAGACGAATCCTTGAGGTCCTAAACTCTATAAATAAACCCTTGGACCCTTAGTTTGTATATGAGAAATAGATAAGAAAAATTCTAGAGCTATATTTCATATTCTCACAATATTTTAAAGAAGAAGGAATAGTTTGCTGCTATCAATTTCTCTACACTTTTACAAACACTTCGACGTGATTTCTTCACACATTGTCAAGGAATTCACGCTCATTCTAGGCTCTCAAATCGATAACATTACATTTACATTTGTTGAGAGGCTTAGGAATTTAGTTGTAAGATCTTTCTTTCTTACACCTGTATTTCATTTGTTCTTGAGCATTTGCTCATTAGGTTGTAACAAACCCACTTTTGTACTTGGGTTGAGGTAACCTATTAATTACCTCGGGTTAGTAAATTGATTCTCTCAGGGTTGAGAGAATCGGGTTAAAAACCCTAAGCTGGGAGGCTTAGGTAGTGGAGTACCCAAGGGAGGGGAACCACTATACATATTGTGCCCATTTCTGTGGTTTGATTGATTGTGCAAATTTTTTTGTTATTACTCACATTGTGCTTAAGTATTTTTGTATGCATAGACATATATCCTATCTTTAGATCCTATCAAGTGGTATCAGAGCCAAGTTGCGAGATGGCATGACAAATTGACTTGTAATGGCATCTTCAGTCAAGCGCACCGATGGACAGTCATCCACTCGTCCTCCCTTCTTTGATGGGATGGACTATGGATATTGGAAGAGGAGGATGCAAGTCTTCTTCAAAGCAATGGATGAGGAGGCTTGGACCCTCATTCAAGAAAAATACTCAGATCCAGAGCCGCAAGATGGAGTAGCATGGACAATGGATCAGAAGAAAAACATCGTGAGCAATGAGAGGGCAATGAATGCACTGTATTGTGCGTTATCGAAGGAGGAATTCAACCACATCTCACGTGCTAGTCAGCATTTGAGATATGGAACACTCTCAAGGTCACCTACAAAGGTACATGCAAGGTAAAAGAAACACGTATTTCTATTTTAACAGAAAATTATGAGTGTTTTAGGATGAAAAAAGGAGAAACAATCAAGGACATGTACACAAGGTTTGGAGAGATCGTGAATCCAATGAAAAATCTAGGAGTCAAGCTGAAAGAGGAGCAACTTGTAAGAAAGGTCTTGAGATCACTTACAAGCGATTGGTCTCCAAAGACTACAGTGATCCAAGAGGCAAAGGATCTATCCACTCTCCCCTTGGATGATCTAATTCGAAGCCTCACGGCATATGAAGTCCAATTGGAGAATATCAAGAAGAACGAGGAGAAGGCAAGAAGCAAGAAGAAAAGCATTGCTTTTAGAGCAATCAAGGAGGACTCAAACTCAACAACATCAGAATCCGAAGATGAGGAGATGGAAATGCTCACTAGGAAATTCCAGAAATTCCTCAAGAAACAAGCTAAGCAAGTAAATAAAATTTCTTCTAATATCATTTGTCATGAGTGCAAGAAGAAGGGCCACTTGGAAAAGGATTGCCCCTTAAATAAGAAGGAGGACAACAGGAAAGAAACAAAGGACCTCAAGAAGAAGAAGAAGAAAGCATTTAAAGCGACATGGGATGATAGCGACTCTAACATGGACACTGACTTTAGTAAATCGAATGAAGATGAGGTCGCACACCTTTATCTTGTTGCAACTTCAGAAGACACAGAAGAAGAGGTAAACCCTGATTTCTCTTTCGAAGAATTATTACAAGCATATGAAGAACTATATCATAAAGCTAGGTCATTTAAAAACGGAAATAATGTTTTAAAGAATAATTATCAAACATTAGAATTAGAAAAATCATGTTTAGAAATATAATTAGAAATGTCAAAAGAAACAAATAATCAGTTGCATGCAAAGATATTAGAACTAGAAGATATTTATGAGCATTTTGAAGGGAACTTGAATAATCTTAAAATAGCAACTAGGCTAAACACTGAATTTTGTGATTCATTAAAATCAAAATTTCAAAGTAAAAAGAATATACAAAATAAATCATATGCTCCTAGGCATGCATGGATGTATCAAAAGGCTAAAAATCCCAAGAATTATAGATCTAATACTAAAAAGTTCTATAAATCTCAGGATTTGAAAGGTGCTAACTCTAAAGGACCCACAAGAAAATGGGTACCTATAAAAAATATTTGTTTTGCAGGAGTATATCAAAGTAATCAATGGGTGTTCAAGGCACATAACGGAACACTTCAACCTTTCTATAGGTTGAATGAGGACCAAGAATGTTGGATGAGAGATGCTTGGTATCCACAAGCTCCATTTTACTATTGGTAAATTTTATGGTATGATATTTCTTCATTTTTTTGTGATTGACAAAAAGGGAGAGAAAGATAGAGAGCAAATAATAATATTTTTAGGGGGAGCATATATTGAGGGGGAGGATTTAATTTAAAGTTTTTTCCTTCATATAACACTGTTAAAATTTATTTCTATTCTTATAATTACCTATTTGCAAGATAGTTTTGTCAACACCAAAAAGGGGGAGATTGTTGGAACCTTGTTCCACATCTTGTTTTGGTGTTAACAAAATTATTATGGATTAAATGTTTGCAAATGAGTTCTTTAAGATTTAGGTGAAGATTAAGGCAAATAGGAAATGATGGAGGCTTGATGAGAAGGAGAAGATCACGATAACAAGGAGGTAAGATGACAAAGAAGAATCAAGGAGGGGAAGATCATCTTTGACCTTTAGCGTTTCTACTTTAGATCTTTTATTTATAGATTGTATATGCCTCTTAACAAAGGAATATAACTTAGATCGTAAAAATAATTAGATATAAATTAGGATTAATATTGCGATCATTTTCAAAGAACGTAACTGATTAAATCACCTAAAAAAGGTACTTGTTAACCCACAAGTACCGGTACTAAAGTTTAGTACCAGTACATGAGAGTTATAGGTTTGGGTTTTATCAAGAAATAAACCTGCACTCAGCGAGTACCGGTACTGGAGGTAACGATTATCGGTACTAACCATGAGTACCGGTACAAGTGGGAACAGATTTGTGTTAAGAGTTTGAAACCCAAATCTGGAAGCAACGAGTACCAGTACCCATACTTTAGTATCGGTACCAGGTAGTCATTGGCTCAAAAATAAATGGCTAGAAAATTAATTTTGGCTATATGAACGTTGGGATTTAAACCCCAACGTCTAGTAGACGAATCCTTGAGGTCCTAAACTCTATAAATAAACCCTTGGACCCTTAGTTTGCATATGAGAAATAAAGAAGAAAAATTCTAGAGCTATATTTCATATTCTCACAATATTTTAAAGAAGAAGGAATAGTTTGCTGCTATCAATTTCTCTACGCTTTTACAAACACTTCGACGTGATTTCTTCACACATTGTCATGGAATTCACGCTCATTCTAGGCTCTCAAATTGATAACATTACATTTACATTTGTTGAGAGGCTTAGAAATTTAGTTGTAAGATCTTTCTTTCATACACCTGTATTTCATTTATTCTTGAGCATTTGCTCGTTGGGTTGTAACAAACTCGTTTTTGTACTTGGGTTGAGGTAACCCATTAATTACCTCGGGTTAGTAAATTGATTCTCTCAGGGTTGAGAGAATCAGGTTAAAAACCCTAAGCTGGGAGGCTTAGGTAGTGGAGTACCCAAGGGAGGGGAACTACTATACATATTGTGCCTATTTCTGTGTCCTGATTGATTGTGCAAATTTTCTTATTATTACTGATTTTGTTTTTGAGTTTTTTTTGTGCGCATAGATATATATCCTATCTTTAGATCCTACAGCAACAAATTGTGAACTTAGGTCCATCCTAGCCTTAGGACAGCCTAGAAAACTCCCCAAGCCTTAGCCACCCTTAGATTAGGTCACCGCACCCTAGGAAACCTTAAAACCCTAATTCTAGCATCTATATGGACATCCAGATGAGTTATAGGATGTCCAGAACCCTTAGCCAACTCCCGCACACCTTAAACCCACTTCTGCAGTGTTATTGGACACCCAAACACTTGGTCAGACGTCCAATTTCTGTAGAATGCCCAAAACAGAACCCAAAATCCCTCCTGACTCTGATTGGATGTCCATTAAAAAAGTATGGACTTCTGATTTTTCATTATAAGATGTCTGACACTATTATTAGACGTCTGATACTATCCTCCAGTTCCTGTTTTGGAATTCAAGCCTTGATCTTGGATCTCTAGCCCCCTAAACCCAATTCTAGCCCCATAGGAACCTAAATTAAGGTGCCCTAACCCTAGTACATCACCTCTAGACCTCCCTAAAGACCTAATTAGGTCCTCACTAAACCTAATTGACTTGGATCTTAGTCAATTCCATTAGCCTATTCAATTGGACTCATTAAGTCCAATTGAGCCCTAATCTCAGCACACACTGTTCAATTGTACTTAGTGAGAGTCCAATTGACCTAGACCTAAATTAATAGAGTTATTTAACTCTCAATTAAGTTTTCAAACACCCAATTAAACTTGTACTAAGTTTAATTGCACTTTACCTTAGTAAATTAGGGTTTACAATCCTAATTTGAGACCTACCTTGCCTAAACCCACTAGAACCTAACCTAATCAACCTAGCCACATAAGTTTCAACCCTCACACACCCACACACACCCACACACACCATCCACATGAAAATACCTAGCCTAGAGTTCTCTAGAACTCTCTACCATGTGTTGCCACCTTGGTTGCTAAAATTAGCAACCAAGAGCCATTCAAGTTTTAGATCCACATTTGGTGAATCTAAAAACCACCATCCATCCTCTCTCTCTCACTCTCCCACGAGCTCCCACCATAGGCCTCTCTAGAAAATTCCATAATTCTCTAGAGAGCTTCCCTTAGGTCTATAAAAAGACCTAAGGGGTGGCCATTTGCACCCATCCACTCTTGGTTCCATTTAGATTAGTTTCATTCCACATCCACTCCACCTCCATGCCCACGAGTAGCTTCACCATGGCCACCACCAACTCCACGCCAACATGTTGGATCACCTCTCCAACCTCTCTCCAAGGGCCAGCCTAAGCACCATTGGTCGCCCCTCCTCTCAACCAAATCAAATGCCATCAGAGCCCACCTCCGGATGCCTTTATTTCTGCTAGATTAGTAGCTTAGTTCTTCTTTGATTTGCATGCTTTATTTAAGGCAGTCATTTTCTGGTAGTGACTAGTTTTATTTCCCTGTACAAGCATTCCTCTACCTGTGCTCTGCAACTCTGATATCATCATCAACTTTTATATATATAAATATATATGTTGAAAATCACTATGTGCCTAGTTATCATCTTTTGGTGTGATTGAAGTTGCATGTTTTAATTACTATCTTTTGGCAACTAGCATGTCATACATCAATACGTAAATCACCATAAATTGGCATGAGATTTTAAGCAAGTAGAGCTAAAGAGATCGATTTCAAATCTACATTTCCATAAATGCCTCCTAGAGGGGAACGATCGGGACTCCAATTCTCATTATCTTTATAAATATTTTTGTTGATCGTATTGCGCACTATACTACGATATTTTTTCTTATCAGAAATGCACTCTACGATTCCCAACAGGGGCCCATCAAGTCGATTCCCCAGACGTCGAACACTACTATGACTAGAATAGATTGGAGAGGCATCATGTCTCTCCGAGTCATAGAATTGATCGACTGGCATTGCTTACGACATTTGGCAAACTCGTGTGTATCTCTGAAAATGTTTGGCCAGAAAAATCCCGACTACAAAATCTTTACAGTGGTCTTTCGACCCGAGAAATGACCCCTATAAGCATCGTTGTGGCAGAAGGATAACACACTATAGATTTCCGAATCAGAGACGCATCTACGGATGATCTGATTAGTCCCAATGCGAAAGAGCAGTGGGTCATCCCAAAAATACAATTTAGCCTTTGATATAAATTTGAGTTTTTGATCCTTAGATAATCCTGCAGGTAGCCTGCCTACGACGAGATAGTTTGCTATATCAGCATACCAAGGAAACTCGATAGAGTTGATGGACAATAGAGACTCATCCAAAAATTGGTCTGATATTGACGGGGAGTACGAAATATAGTCTGGGTCTAGCCAAGACAAGTGATCCACCACAACATTATGGGCTTTGGCTTTATCGCAGATCTCGACATTAAACTCTTGAAAAAGAAGGATCCATCTGATAAGGTGGGGTTTGGCATCCTTCTTTGCCAAAAAATGCCAGATGACAGAATGGTCAGTGTAGATGATAACTTTAGACCCGAGTAAGTATGACCTGAATTTCTCCAACCCGAATACCACAGCTAGTAATTCTTTCTCAGTGACTGTATAGTTACACTAAGCCTCATTTAGCGTTTTGCTAGTGTAGTATATTACGAATGGATGGTGCTCCCGACGCTAGCCAAGAACAACTCCGACAACGAAGTCGGAGTCGTCACACATAATCTCGAAGTCGAGAGACCAATCAAGAGGTTGGAGAATAGATGCACTTGAAATAGCACTATGCAAGGTCTCGAAAGCACTGAGGCACAAGGAGTCTAAATCAAAGGGAATGTCGGTTACCAGAAGATTCATTAATGGATGAGCAATTTTTGAGAAATCTTGAATGAATCTTCTATAAAATCTGACATGCCCTAAGAATGATTTGATTTACCTGACCAAGCTAGGCGGAGGTAATCAGGAAATGATTTCAGACTTAGCTCGATCAACCTTGAGTCCATTAGAGGAGATGCTGTGACCTAGTACGATGCCATCCCTCACCATAAAATGGCTTTTTTCCCATGAAAGTACTAGGTTAACTTTTATACATCTCCTCAGGATCTTTGTGAGGTTATCAAGACAAGATGAAAAAATGTCTCCAAACAAGAAGTCATCCATGAACACTTCTACGCAGTCCTCAATCATGTCTGAAAAGATGGCCATCATGCATCACTGAAAAGTAGCTGGTGCGTTGCAGAGGCCGAAGGGCATCCACTTAAAAGCGAATGTTCCAAAGGGACACGTAAAAGTTGTCTTATCTTGATCTTCCATGTTGATTGCTACTTGATTGTACCTGGAGTATCCAGCTAGAAAGCAGAAGAAACTGCGCCTGGTCAACCACTCTAAAATCTGATCAATAAAGGGTAAAGGAAAATGATCCTTTTTGGTAGCTGAGTTTAGCTTCCTGTAATCAATGCAGACCCGTCAAGAAGTTGTGGTGCGGGTCAGGATGGATTCACCCAATTCATTTTTTATCATGGTGAGTCTCGCCTTTTTGGGCAAAATCTAAATGGGACTCACCCACTGGCTATTGAATATTGGATAGATAATGCCCGCATCTAGCCATTTAATGATCTCCTTGTTGACAACCTCCAACATATTTGGATTTAGGTGTCTCTGAGATTGTCTCAATGGTCTCACCCCTTCATCAGTGTAGATATGGTGAGTGCAATATGAGGGGAGAATCCCATGGAGATCAGCAATGCCCCACCCGATGGCTGCCCTATGTGCTTGTAAAACGGAAATCAATTGGTGTTCCTAGTCTGGAGTCAAGTTAGCATTGATAATTAGGTAAGGGCTGTAACTCTAGTAGCGGAGGGTGGGGAGAGGGTTTATGTAGGGGAGGAGAGGAAACAATAGCGGAAATCTACTGATCCTGACTAATGGAGAATCTGTCCACAGTGGTCATGTAACCCTATCCTAAGATAACAGTGTTAGATAGGATAGGATAGTCAGGATTAGGGGTGTTGGAAGCAGATGAACACCCATGACAACCGGATCCATGGGATGAAATATGTATGTCATTAGTCTCAGTCCCATGTGGATTGCGATCTAAGACCCCTGATAGTGAAGATGAATGTGCCATTAGGTTGCTGCAAAGGAGCTTAATGCTCCCATAGAAAGCTGAATCTTCATCTTTACATCCTCGTCAATTAAATCTCAGTCGAAGTTCTTTGGTGACATGAAAATCTCTAGTCTAAGCTTTTCATTCCCTAGGGCAATATCCATGCATCCCGATGCACATTCGATGTTCGCATGGGCGGTTGCCAAGAACGGGTGACCTGGAATAATCGGTGCATCACAGAGATTAGGAGGAACCTCCATATCAAGAACAAAAGAGTCCGCTAGAAAGCAAAATCCTTGGACTTTCATGATCACACTTTCAACCAACCCCCTTGGCATTTTCATCGATCGGTCAGCCAACTGTATGGTAACCGAGGGGTCTTTAACTACCTGAATCAAAATCGATCAAATACTGCAGTGGGAGTTAGGTTGATGGATGACCCCAAGTCAAGAAAGGCCCTATCAAAACAGGAATCCTGCAAAAAGTAGGAAATTAGTGGTGTGCCCGAGTCCTTCTTTTTGGGTGGTAAGCAAGCTAAGATAATGGCGCTGGCTTCCTCAGATAATACTGCCTGTTGTCCGATTCTCTGTTGTCACTTCGGAGTACAGTAGTCCTTGAAGAACCTAGCAACAACAGGGATGTGATCTATTGCTTTGAGGAGAGTGACCAGATGTGAACTTCCTTAAACATAGATTTCAGGTCCTCAAAATTCTGCATGTCCTTTTTGCATGCTGAATCTCGCATTAGAGCTACAAGAAAAGGGACAAGAATTTCAGGGTCTAGGGGCTTCTTTCCTTTATCTAATGAAGATGGCTTGTGAGAGGAAGAGGGTTGTGAGTCATCTTGCGGTAGAGCGCAGAAAAAATAATTACCGCTTGCTTAGGTACAGGGTCCTGGGTAGTCTTTCCGCTCCTTAAGGTGACAACTTTTGCATCAGCGTGCTATCCATGAAGGGGCAGAGGAGCGGGTTAGTCTAGATACATAGGGTTTGGCAACAGAGGTGGCTGATCGAGCCCAAAACCAGGTGGTGCGGGAGGTGTCTGCAAAACAGCATGTGCCTACCCCTGTGTGCTTGGAATCTAGGCGGGGCGTCCTGATTCTGCACGTATCTCAGGTTTGGGATAGGTTGGGAGGGCAAAGGTCCCTGTGACCTATGCTCCTGCATTATCTGGTTTTGTGTATTTTGTATGCTATGTATTTGGTCAACCATTGCCTTCATTATTTGCAGGTTGTCATGAGTAGATTTTCGAATTGATGCTTGCAATTCCTCCTTTAGAGTCCAACAGGTTGGCCCGCTTTCGAGGATAGTTGGTAGCTTGGTTCAGCCGCTAATAAATAGAACGAGTTTGTTGCTGCTGAGACGAGAATGGCTGCTGCCTAGGATACGTGTTCTGCTCATTCCCATATTGTCTGGTCGGTAGTATGGAGCATGACTTGGTCTCTGTGGGTTACCAGACCAGGAGAAATTGGGATGCTGGCACTAGCTAGGGTTATACGTCTCAGAATATGGGTTGTTATGCCCGTAACCCTGAATAGCATTGACATCTTCATAGGTCGAAGACGTCTCTGATGTAAATTCATCAAAAGAATACACACTTGCATCGTCATGTGGTGCGTAACCCTGATTGTATGGCACCAGATCCACATTGTTCACGGGTTCCTAGTACGCAAGATCCTATTGAGATGGAGAGAAAACATCCCGAGTAAACGGATATGTACGAGCAGAGGGGGCTCGGGAAGCTTGAGAGGAGTAAGATGGAGCAATGCTACCAGAAGATCCATATCTCGCTCGCATTAATTCATCGAGCTTCTTATCGAGCAGATCCACCTTATCTAGCTTTCTGGTGATAATGACCATGTCGGCTTGGGCATACTCAACTTGAGCTTCGTGGACACCGACTTATTGCTATCCAGGTTGCTGAAACTGGTTCATTGACGTGGCATTCATCGAGTTCTCCACTAAGGACTCGAACAGTTCAAATGCGCTGTTCTCGTCCTTCACGAGGAAATTCCCACCGCTAGATGCATCAGCCAGGTACCGATGTGTGTCATCCATCCCATGGTAAAAGACTTAAGCGAGGTGCCACTTGGGTACACCATGGTGTGGGCACTTCCTAGGAAGATCGCGGAATCTATCCTAGGCATCATGCAGCATCTCTCCAGGGCCTTGGGCAAAGGTCATGATCGCGCGTCCTGATGGCATTTGTTCGACCAATCGGTAAGAACTTTTGGAGGAATTCGCAACGTAATTCTTCCTAAGCTCCAATTGGCCTCCCGATAGTCTTGAACCAATAAGCAACTTTATCCTTTTAAGCAAAAGCAAAAAGCTTCATGAGAACAATTCTGATATCTACATTCTTGGGTCGAATCAACTCTGCAATTAGACTCATATCTTCGATGTGCTAGAAGGGGTCCTCATTTGAGTTTCTATGGAAATAAGTCTGAATCAGACATATGATATTCGGCTTCAACTCGAATGCATCTCCACCAGGGGGAATCAGGACCTGAGATGCTATAATTGTTGTCGCCAGATCATAGAAGTCCAGTAGTTGTTCTCCGCGTGGTAGATGCTGCATCCTGTCAAGTGTTTTGAGAATTCTGTCGATGCTCTGCTCGTATTTCTGTTCCGTTTCCTTAACCCTGGCATCCAGATGAGCCATTGGGTCCTGATTCTGAGGATCCTGACCAACTCGAGGACCAGGATTAGCCATCTCAGCTAATCGAGGGGAAGAAGGTTGAGAAGAGAGGTTGGGTGAGAATCGCCTTTGTCTCCTTGGGTTCGACTCCCAAGGTCCCACAGGTTTAAGTCCTAATGACCTACTTCCTTGCATGCACCAACTCAAAGGGTTGGTGTATGTGGAGATGTGGAAAACTACACGATCGAAGTTGGTTTCGAAAAACCCGTCGTTGTAGTTCGATTTGTGAAAAAATCCGTCAATAAATAAATTTATACCGAAATTCTAAGAATTTCGGGTCGAACACAGGGAGGCTACGTCTATCTTAAATCTGCGATTATATTTTCTTTTTGTGTTTTTGTTTAAAAATGAAATAATCACAATGGAATTGATATAAACAATAAAAGAGAAAGAAAGAGAGAGAGAATAATCAATTGATATAATAAAAATGTTTTATAACTAGAAAGCAGGAAATGATTACAACTAAAAAGCGAAAAATTCTATTCTAGAAAGCGATTAAAAAGAGGGGAGAGAGATATAATCCTCCTCAACGAATGCTTGGAGGACGAGCTGGACGAAGCAATGCCTGGAAGGTAGAGGACGGAGTGGGAATGAGGACGAAGCAGGAAGAAGCAGGAATGAAGCAGCAAGTCATCGTTCTCGCAGGATCCACTTCTGGAATAGGGGTGAGAAAATTGGATTTAGCTCTAGCATAGCATCTCGTGTGTGGGACAAACTTTTCTTAAGCTTTGGAGAGGGAGAGAGGTGCAGGAAGGGATGAGGATTTCGTAGGGTAGGGGTATCCTTTTATAGTTGCAAGGATAGGGGGCAATTTGGTCATTTCATAATTAAAACATTAAATAAGGGGGTCTTTAGTAACAGATTTAAGTGTCACTAAAGACCCTACGTCGCCACAGCCTCGTGCATGTGCCTGCCTCCTCGCCTGCCACCCGCATAACACTCTACCATGTTCTCAAAATCTCAGCCATCCGATGGTGAGATCAGGCAGCTCAGATTGCTCCTCACCCGCACCTTCTTCAACGCCTAATCACGCCCACGCGTGTGATCAGGTGTGCACGCTGTGCGTTTGATCACGCATGCGGGCGATTGGACGATCTGGGTCATCGCAGCCAATCACGTGGTCAAGATTAACCGCTCCTGCGCTGCAAATGGCGAGTCGAACATGTGCCCTATGCTAGTGCAATGCTGCTCGACTACTGCGCTAGTAGCTCTGCTTTGTCGTGCTTATGATTTAAGCATGCTTGCTTCACGACCGATCTTGCCTCGCTGCACCTTCAGAAGATGGGGAGCGGTGCTGCAGCTGATTTGGGTGGCTGTGATGGTGCCACGTGGTGCCACCATGGTCGTCCATCTTTTGTGACATGTAGAAGGTGCCACGGATGTCGGATTGAGCCGATTTTCATGTTGTTAGGCTGTGATCATCGATCCAAACCCATCCGTGCAGTCGGATTCGAAGTCTGAAGTGCGGTTTGGCACCATCTTGGAACTTGATCTTTAGGCTTCCTCGGTGTATATCTGGTGCTACAGATGTCTAATCAGGGCAATCTTGGAGTCATTGAACTCCAATCGTCACCCTGATCAGATCCGTGTAGTTGGTTCTTCGATCCGAGGCCCTGATTAAAAGTTACCCTGTCCCTGACCATAAAAGGAGACAATTACTATACAATTTATATAATTTGTCCTAAATGCATGATTATGCATGTTATGCAATATTTACAATGCATGATGCTACTATGACACTAAGAACATGCATTAATAGACATTTTTGGTTATTTAGATGTATGCACATCACACCCCCATCCCTATCTTTTGTTAGTTCCTAGCAAAAACTGCATGCTATTTATAAAAGAATTAGGGTTGGATTACTCGAGCAAAAGTCATTTTTAACATTAAGAAATTTTTACTTAGGACTTGAACTTTCAAAGACATAACAGCGCCTGGGTATCTGCCAAAATGCAAACCGCTTCAAGCCCTCGCCTTATTGAAAGAAGGATCTCTTTTTCTCCTTTCTCTTCTTTTCTAATTCTTTTGGATTTTTGAGTTTAGGGTTACAGAGTGGCTTTCTACGACCACTCAACCCACCCAAGACTTGATGAGAACCCTAAGTTCTAAGCATCTTTTTATGAATGTGATAGACTCGTTGATCGGCAATCAGAACGAACTTCGGGTTTCTACGCCCCTAGGTGACCTTAAAAAGAATTCTACCTAAAGGTATATCTATATGACCGGTAGCTTTCTCCCTACGTTTCTTTTTATGGGATCAACATAAGGGTGAATCCAGTGTATATCTCCCTGGCTTATTCTATTTCTTCCTAAGTGTTTTAGGAATTCGACGTGCATTTCTTAAGCTGGGTTCTGGACAACCTCCCAATGGGCTGTTACCCACGATAACTTGCCAGCTATACTCGTGTAGTGTAGTGTGGCTTATTTCTTTTATTTTCTTTTCCTCCTTTTCTTTTTCTTTTTCCTTTTTTTTCTTTTTGGACTTTCTTTTTCTTTCTTTAAGTAGGTGGCTTCCCTAGTCTAAGATTTACCTAAAGGCAGCAGGAAAAGAATGGTCCAGTGGCTGGGCTCTAGACAACCTACCTATGGACCGTTACCCACGATAACTTGTCAGCCATACCACCCTAGAAGGTTCATTGGCTACCCAATTTTTGTTAAAACCGCCAAACAACGAGTTAGTGAAAACAATGTGTAGATGCTTAGACTTAAAGTTCCCTCAAATCAGAGGGCGGGTTGGTAAGTCATATACTTATCACCCAAACTTATTTAATAAATTGAAATAGAATTCACGATGGCGAGAACTCGATAAACAAATGCACATTTTAGTAGATACCCAGGCTGATTAAGCCCAAAGACCTGAAGGGTCTTAGTGTTCAGATCATACTGTAACATTTCCTAGGATTGAAAAGTCCAAATGCCCAAGTGTTCTTTCTTAATTCAATTTTATATATATATATATATAAGAAAACAAGTAGAATTTACAAGAATTCCATAGAGCTGATAAATTGATTCAAAAATGAATCCACCCCCCCATGCCTAGCTGATGCAATGTCCGCATTGAGAATAAAAGACACGAAAGGAAGGTAGAATGTAGAAGATATCACCTGAATATGATGCTCGGGTCAGCTCTGAGTCAGACTGTACAACTACTGAGTTTAATGCCATCAGCTAGGCAAAGTCTAGCCAAAGAAATCACAACATGATGAGAACAACCGTGTCTGAGATAGGTTCCGGAATAATACTATCAATGAAAAGCTTCAGACATTGACCGTTGACTTTAAATGAATTACCCGTCTTTGGGTTAGAAATCTAAAGGGCCCTGTTTGGAAAAATCTGATCAATGATGAACGGATCATTCCATTTTAACCTAAGTTTGTCGGGAAAGAGCTTAAGTCAAGAATCAAAGAGCCAGACCTTCTAGTTCGGCTCAAAGCTCTTGCGAGATATCAATTGGTCATGAAGAGCTTTGATCTGTGCCTTGTAGATCTTGGCCATTCTCGAATGCATCATTTCTAAGCTCCTCCAACTCAGATAGTTGGAGTTTCTTGGTCTTTCCGGCTAAACTCAAATCCAGATTGCACTGTTTGACTGCCCAAAATGCCCTATGTTCAATTTCTATAGGTAAATGGCATGCCTTTCCATACACCAGATGAAATGGTGACATGTCGATAGGAGATAGGTGTTTTGTACACCGTACGGTAGGCCTAAAGAGCGTCCTCAAGCTTTTGACTCCAGTCTTTACGATCAGGCCTAACTGTCTTCTGAAGAATATTCTTGATCTCCCAATTGGAGATCTTGGCCAGTCTATACGTCTGGGGATGGTAAGGTGTGGAGATTCTATGATTTACCCTATATTTTGCCAGTAAATTACGGAATTAGGCATTAGTGAAGTGAGAACCACCATCGCTGATGATAGCCCTCGGAATCCTAAACCTACTGAAGATGTTCTTCTTAACAAAATCGATGACCACCTTGTGGTCATTGGTTCGGGTGGGAATGGCCTCAATCCACTTGGATACGTAATCAACAGCGACGAGAATGTACTAGTGTCCAAATGAAGGGAGGAAGGGTCCCATGAAATCAATGTCCCAAACATCGAAGATTTCGACAGGAAGAATTGGGTTTAGAGGCAACATGTCTCTCTTGGTTATGCTCCCAACTGCCTGGCATTGGGAACACAACCTCGAGAATTCCTGGGCATCCTTGAATAAAGATAGCCAAAAGAATCCAGATTGCAAAATTTTTGCAGCTGTCTTTTTCCTGGAGAAATGTCCACCACACGTAGATGCATGGCAGAAGTCGAGTATACCTTTGAATTCAATCTCCGAAACACATCGGCAAATAATCTGATCAGAGCCTATGCGATACAGTTCAGGGTCCTCCCAGAAGTAATATTTGGCCTCAGATTTGACTCTATCTCATTGTTACTTGGTCCAATCTTGAGGGATTTGACCAATAGCCAAATAATTAACAATGTCAGCAAACCTGAGGTTTGGACACCTAAACTTGTAAGGATAGTTTCATCTAGAAAAGTATTAACAATCAAAATATCCGGATGAGAAGAATCACTCAGAAGTCTCGAAAGATGATTTGCCACCACATTCTATGCCCTGGATTTATCCTTGATTTCAAGATCAAATTCTTGAAGCAGAAGAATCCACCGAATAAGCTAGGGTTTGGCATCCTTTTTGGCCAAGAGATGTCTCAAGGCTGAGTGGTCGGTATATATTATGACGTGAGACCCTAAGAGATAAGCCCTGAATTTCTCCAAAGCAAATACTACAGCTAGTATTTTTTTCTCAATAATAGTGTAATTCCTCTGGGCCTCATCCAGAGTTTTACTAGTGTAGTAGATGATAGAGGGCTTCCTGTCAATCTTTTGACCCAAAACAACCCCGATCGCAAAATTAGAAGCGTCGGTCATGATCTCAAATGGGGTTGTCCAAACCGATGGTTGCAACATCGAAGCACAAGTGACTGTCATTTTAAGAAAGCCAAATGCCTTACGGCATGATTTGTTGAAATCAAATTGTGTATCTTTGGCAAGAAGGTTGCTCAGAGAGCAAGAAACCTTAGAGAAGTCTTTGATGAACCTCCTATAGAACCCCACATGACCAAGAAATGATCGAATTTGTTTAACAGATTTTGGAGGAGGAAGCTTAGAGATAGCATCAACCTTATCTTTGTCAACTTCAATACCCCATTCAGAGATTACATGACCCAAGATGATGCCTTCTTGTGTCATGAAATGACTCTTTTCCCAGCTAAGGACCAGTCTTGTTTTGATGCATCTTTTATGAATCATTTCAAGATTAGTCAGGAAAGAATCAAATGATTCTCTGAAAATAGAGAAATCGTCCATGAAGACTTCCATAAACTCTCCCACCATGTCAGAGAATATGGATAGCATACACCTTTGAAAAGTCACGGGTGCATTGCATATAACCAATGGCATCCTATGGAAAGCAAAGGTTTCGTAGGGACAGGTGAAAGTCATTTTTTCCTGATCCTCTAGATGGATAGGGACTTGATTGTATCCCAAGTAATCATCTATGAAATAGAAGTACTTTTGCCCGGCTAATCTTTCAAGGATTTGTTCGATAAAGGGCAAAGGGAAATGATCCTTTTTCGTGGCTGTGTTCAACTTCCTATAATCAATACAAACCCTCCAGGAGAAAACTGAACAAGTTGTGGCAGATTCTCCTTTCTCGTTAGTCACAACGGTAATCCCAGCTTTCTTGGGAACAATTTGCACTAGCCTTACCCAAGGACTATCAGAGATCGGATAAATGATTCCTGCATCGAGGCACTTGATAATTTCCTTCTTGACCACTTCTCGCATATTAGGGTTTAATCTCCTTTGCATTTGGCGAGAAGGGTGGGATCCATCCTCCAAAAATATTCTATGATTGCAGTAAGATAGCTCGATCCCCCTAAGGTCATGATGGTCCAACCATCTGCCTCCGTGTGTTCCTTTAGGACCTTGATCAGTTTAATCTCCTGCTCCTTAGATAATCTGGCACTGATAATCACAGGGAGCATCTTTTTAGGTCCCAAAAACTAATATTTCAAATTCTCAGGCAATGGTTTCAATTCGAGCTGGGGCGGGTTTTGGACTGAGGGTAAAGATGATGCTGAAGAAGATTCATCAAGAGGAAGAGGTTGAAAGTGAATAAAATCAATAACCTCTTCATAATGTGGTGGGTTTGCCACAGAGGGTTGCGGGTTAGATCCATCACAACAGGGGGAACTTTCGATTGCAGAAACTGCCATACATGTTTCAATGTTCAAATTGTCTTCCTCAAGTTCCTCTATAAATCCACAACCCTCGAATTTGTTAATTGCCTTGAAAATATCCAATTTCAATTTCTGATCCCCAAAGGCGATTTTCTTGCTACCACTCTCACAGTTGATATTGGCCTTAGCGGTAGCCAGGAACGGATGCCCCAGAATGATGGGCATGTTCCTTAAATTTTCAAGTACATCCATGTTAAGGACAAGGAAATCTACAGGAAAATAGAAATCCTTAACCTTAACAATAACACCTTCAATAACGCCACACGAATTTGTGATCGAACGATCTGCTAACTGCAGTGTTACTAAATTCGGCCGAAGTTCACCTAATCCGAACTTCTTGTAAAGAGAAGTCAGAATTAAGTTAATAGATGCACCTAGATCCAGAAGTTCTCTATCAAAAGTGTAATCTCCGATGACACAAGAAATCAAAGGAGCACCTGGATCTCTCTTTTTCTGAAGAAGGTGATGCAGGATAACAGAACTACCCTTCTCAGAGAGTACCACCTTCCTCAAAACAGATTCCCTCGACTTACACTTCTATGTGCATAAATCTTTCAAAATTTAGCGTAAGCCGGTATGTGTTTAATAATGTCGAGGAGCGGGATATTGATCTTGACATTCTTGAATATATTCAAGAGCTCCTCATTACTATCAACAGGATTCTTCTTCCTAAGTTTAATCAAGGCCTCAAGAAAAGGAACATGAGTCAGATCTTCAGAATCAAGTTCTTGAGCCTTGATTTCTTCTTCGGAGTTCTCCTTTCTCTCCTCAAACTTTCCAAGATTTGGTAGATTAGAATAGTGCGATTGTGGATTGATGATAACCTCATCATGAGCCATAACTAGCTCATTTTGACCTAATACAAAGGATAAAAGCTCCTACATATCTCAAGGAAAGGCTTAACTCAGAGAATTCTGAGTTTGAGAAGAAAACAAGTCATAAGGGGTAAAAATGCAATTTTACCAGTATAATCTGCATACAGGGTAATTCAGGGCCCAAACATAGGTCAAAGCAGCTTAATAAGAATAAAAGTGGGATGAGATGATCTAGCAAGGGCTACAGCACTTCCAAGAAACTAAATGATAATCTGTAACCCTAAAACAACCCACTTCAATCCACGAGGTTCGAGGAAAAGTAATAATAGAATAAACCCTCTAAAATTCATAGAAAAATAATCTCTAGGGTTTAGAACCTTCAATTTGGCCTTCAGAACCCATTTTGACCTACATTGAGAACCATGCCCAATTAATAACTTAATTTGGGTTTTTGCATAAATTGACCGGTCAAACAAGGTTTAATATAGAAATGAAATTCACCATCAGATTCCTTAGGTCCTAACTAATCATGTATAAAAACTTGAGCCTGAGAAGAAACCTCCTTGACCGACTTCACACTTTGGTCCTCATATATTTACTTTTTGGCCCTCAACTTTTGAACCATCGCATTTTGGCCCCTAACTCTCCTTCGTTCTTCGCATTCAGGTCCCCCCTGCAAAACCTGCCAGCACCATGCTCCGGCGACCTTGCGCGGAGCATGGCGCCGCACAGGGTGAGGGGGGAAGCCTGGCAAGTAAACCGGGGGTGCCCTGCGTCGTCAGCCGTCGCAGGGACACCCCCCTGGTCGCTGTAGCCCACCATACCGGCCGTGCGAACGCACGGACGGTATGGGTTTTTGTTTCCGGCCATCTTCAGCCGAGGGAGACACGTCGTCTCCCTCCGCCTTCCTCCCTATCTTGATCCCTATAAATACCCCCCGTTGCTCCACCAACCGGGGCAGCTCGGGTCTGACGGAGAAAACCCCCAACTTTCCTCTCTTCTCTCTCCGGCAGACGCTCACCAGCTCCGGCGGTTCCTCCCCCTTCTCCTCTTCACTCTGCCGCAATACCAGCAGCAGAGACTTCCTCCCCTGCTCTTCCCGCGCCACGCCGCACCCAGCTGGCGCCTCTCCGGCTCTCTGCTCGCCGCCGCCCCATTCCCTGAGCATCGTCTTCTTCGGCGACAGTCGATACGACTGTCGCCCTGCTGCTCCCCTTTCGTCCCTGCAAGTAAGCTAGAACTACTTCCCTTCTTCTCCTCTTTCTTTCCCCGCTTTCAATTTGTTCAATTAAGCCCTCGACCGACCCTGACCATCGTCACCCCCTTCGTCTCCGGCCATCCTCCGGCGAGATGCTCCCATCGCTCCACAGCCTCACACACCTCGCCGACCCTCACCGAACCTCCGCCTCATCACACTGAGCACCCCCCACCCCTCCACTGCCACTCCACACCTCCGTAACGCTCCCCCGAACAAACCCATTCCTCCGATTGCAGTCCAACCTAGGGCTGCCGCCAGACACCACCTTGCGGCTTGCCGCGCAGCTCCACACCTTCGCCGTGCCACGGCGAAGGTTCCCCAGTGGTTTGATCAGGCCGAGAGGCCATATTCGTGTCCGACAGGTTTTGAGGTTCGACCGCCATTAACGCACATTGAAGCAGCTTCTCCCGCGCTCCAGGCTTGAGGACTCCAGGTCTCCAGCTGCTGCGGATTGCGAGGAGTCTTGCGAAGGTAGCCAGCCAGCAACCGACGCAAATCGAAGCCGCAGCTGCAGAAGCTAGGCCGCTGTCTCCCAGCAGGCGCACGCGAGGAAAGGCCTCCGTTTAGTCCCACATCGGTAAGCCTCACAACCTCTGCACCGTTTAAATTGATTTTGTGCATTAGCCTTACTGCCTCAGCACACGGGGTGAGGTCCCCTTCACCCGCCCGGTTACCCGGTCTCGTCCGCGCTCACGCCCCGCGGACCTGACCCGACCCGACTTGAGACTGACCTGCACTCCTCGCCCACCACGCACGCCGGTGGGCCTGGACCCGGACCTGACCCGTACCCGACTACCCGGCAGCTCTGGGAGAGCTTTCCCAAGAGTGGTTTCAGAGAGAGAGAGACGCGGGGGGAGAGGGTAGAGTAGGTTTTTTCCTCTGACGTAAGCTCTGAAGTGTGCAGGCACAGGTGAAGAAGAAGGACCGCGGAAGAAGAAGGAAGCTGAGGGAGACACTGTAGCAACAGGCAGTTTAAGTCGTCTGATTTGGAAATCAGACGACGTCCTGAAGGGAAAAGAAGAAAGAAGGAGGGGCGACGTCCTGACTGGAAAAAGAGAAGAAGAAAGAAGGAGATCTGAAGAACAACAGAAGAAAGCGATTCAGAGAAGAACACAAAAGAACAAGGGAAGAACTGAAAGAAGAAAAACAAAGAAGAAAGAAGAAGATCTAAAGAAAGACAGAAGAAAAAGAAGAAGAGCATCACCACTGCAGAAGAAGAAGATCACCTCTGCAGACAAAGAAGAAGAAGATCTGAGACGAGGAGAAACAAAGAGAAAACAACAAATCCTTTCTCTCTTTATTTTTGCAAAAGAAACATGTATATCTCTAGAATACAACTTGCTCCCTGAGTTCGAACTCGGGAACTCTTTTCCGAGTAAAAAAATTTATATATTTGAAATGATGGCAACAACTGGCTATATTACAATGACATAACAATAAAACCCGGTTATCTCTCGAAGCCATCGTTATCAATTGGCACCGCTGCCGGGGAGCAACGGCTATTCTAGAGGTAAACATTCCTGTTTCTTTTTAATTTCTGATAATCTCCTCTCTTTTGTGCAGAAAACCACAGGAAATCAAGAAGACAAGCAACCGCACAACAACCACTCCGAGGACAGGTAAATTTTTCCTCTCGCTATTAACCCCTAAACTCTAAAGAGGAAAAAAAAGAAAAGAACAAGCAATATAGGGCTAACCTGTCTTCCATACTTAGTAACCATAAAAGTTGCATGTTTTCAACTCATTATTCCTGCACACTATTAAGGGTATTTAAGGGCTAACACATTCTTGCTTGAGCCCTAATTACCCAACAGAGAACTAAATGGACCAAGTAGAGCCAACATAAGATTCAACATTAGGGTTTTAGAGACACACTACTTAAATCAAGAATGGAGAAAATCCAAAAGAAGTGTGCCTAGACCATTGATTGAAAATACCTATTCAAAAGAAAACCTAAAACAATTGGCTCTCTAAACACCTGAACCCTAAAAGACAAGACCTAATAGCTCTCAAAGAAAACAAGAGGTAAAGTTGACCCCTTGGGTCAACCAACCTTAAATTAGGTCACTCTTTGCACTTAAAAGACTAAAGTTCAAGTGAAACCTTAAGCACCCTGATCTTAAAATTGGTAGACTTAAGAGGTCAAGATCCCCATTCTGGTCTACCTGGAACCGCAGTGACAAGAGAGGTCGGGTGGGGGAAACCATGTAACCCGTGGGGACGCTCTACCGTGTAGGGGTCTTCGCGGGACTCTCCCTCTCTGGCTGCCCAGGTAATTCTCAGGTGGACGATCTTTCTGATCAAGGGGTCCATCTGCCCCGCACCTCTATAGTCACCCAACACATTTTTGGGTGCCTTGATTGGGTCCAGCACCTTCTAAACTTACCTCTTCCAACAGTGCATGTACGGAAGGAGGTCCCTAAGACCACCCTTAAGACCTCCTTTAGAAATTCGCTCTCGTCAAGGCCAAGCCTCGACGCCCGTGTTTGTGCAGCAACACCCTCACATTATTCTCTCTTCTGATTCAGAACCAAGTTCTTCTTCTTCCCCCATCATGGCTCAGCCAGTTGAGGAAGAAAATAATCTGGAACACCAGCTCCAGCGACTCAATGACCTCTTCCAAAACTTCGTGCACCCACCACTGCGTCCTATGATGCGGGACCACTACAATCCTGCTGCGGTGGCCATTGAGCCTCGAGTCAGAATCCCGACTGGAGGACCTGATTCCGAACTAAAGCCCAACATGATTCATGCTATACCTAAATTCAATGGGCTTAATTCTGAAGATCCCTTCCAGCACATCAAACAGCTAAAGCATCTGGCCCACACTTTTGGATCAGATGCGCAAAATCGGGATATTCTTCTCATGAAGATGTTCTCCTTTTCTCTTATGGACAAGGCCGCCCATTGGTATCAAACTCAGACCCGGCCGATCAACACTTGGGAAGAACTTCAATCCGAGTTTTTGAAAAAGTTTTTTCCTGTTGGTCGGACCAACGCCTTGCGCCATCAGATTACACACTTCACTCAACAATCAGGAGAACCTCTTCATGAGGCATGGGATCGTTTTCAGGATCTCATGAGGAAGTGCCCCCATCACGGAGTTCCTAAATGGGAACAAGTCCAATCTTTTTACCAGGGACTCCGTGAGGACATCCGCCTTTTCGTCAATGCAACTTGCGGAGGAAACATCATGGGTCAACATGAAGACACCGTATGGGAGATTCTCGAAAACATGTGCGAGAACTCCATCAACAATGACTCCATGGGATTATTCGACAGGACGAATACCCGCGCAGCGACGAATCTTAAGGGAGCACATGAGACGCAAGGCCTGTCCGCATCAGTCGACCTGGAATTAATGGCCAGTCGATTGGACAAGGTCTCAATCATTGAAAAGAAGGTGGATGAGCTGACTCAGCACTTGCAGCGAGCCACCTCCGCGCGTAACTCCTTTGCACAACCTCCTTCCACACAGGAGACTGTGCAAAACATCCTCCACCGATCTTCCCCTAGGATGGATCCATATCCATCCCCATCTGATTCTTGGACTGGAGGATCATCCGATCCTTTCTACACCAGCTGGGGGAACTCCATTCCCCCTTTCCCTGATTCTCAGGAGGTTCCTCAGACCTGCGAGGACCTCAACACCATCCAGAACGACCCATTCTCCAACACTTACAACCCTGGATGGCAAAACCATCCCAATTTTCAGTGGGCGGGAAATTCCCAAACCCAAAGACCACCTTTTCAGTCCCGCCCACAGCCCTCTTGTCACTACCAGCCGCCTCAGCCTCAGCCCAACCCTACTTATCCATCAGGGCCAAATCAAGATCAAATGTCCTTAATCCTTCAGACTCTGGCTGCCATTCAAAAAACGAATGCGGCTATTCAGAAACAGCACAAGGACGAGCTTACAGAAGTTAAAACTCAACTGGCCCAGTTGGCAAATTCTCGCCAACCAGGCACACTCCCTTCCCAACCTCTTCCTAACCCAAATAACGTGCCAACCCAGAAGCGCGTTATGAATCCAAATTTAGGCCACGCCCAATGGATTTATCAGGCTCCTACTGCTCCATCTCCAGACGAGATGGAAGCCTCAACTTCTTATGCGGGATTTCAGCAGCAGCCACCCCTCCTACCAAACCCAAACCTAAATCAGGCCAGATTAAATTCTGTAACAACACGTAGTGGTAAAACAACTCAAGACCCGCATTATCCAAACCACTCCAAGCCTGATAACCATGACCCTAGGATAGTTATCCAAGGTACCGCTGTTCCAGATCCACAACCTGGACCTATCCTAGAAGAACCAACCAAGATCCCATTTCCCGAGGCCCTGACCAAGGGAAAGAAGACCACCAAACCCGTGGCCCCTGAGGAGGACCTGGTCAAGCTCTTTGAGCAGGTCCACATAAACATCCCCTTGATGGATGCAATCCGCCACGTACCAGCTTACGCACGATTTCTAAAGAATATATGTACACCCCAGCGTAAGCCGCGAACCAAGGGAGGGAGCCCAATTGTTCTGTCAGAGCAAGCCAGCTCTGTAATCCTTAGTAGACTCCCACCCAAGGCAAAAGATCCTGGAACTCCCCTGATTTCCTGTAAGATAGGTGGTACCCAATTTGATAGAGCATTGTTAGACTTGGGTGCATCCATAAACCTGATACCCACATCCTTACTTGACCATCTAGAAGAATCTGAGCTGAAACCAACCGAGGTGACATTACAATTAGCAGATCGATCTATAAAGTCACCAAAAGGGATTCTCGAGGATGTTATCGTGAGAGTGCGGGATTTCTATTTTCCAGTGGACTTTATAGTCTTAGATATGGATGCACCTGAGAACCCTAAGGATACACCAATCATTCTAGGGAGACCTTTCTTGGCTACTGCTAGAGCCAACATCAGCTGTGAGGAGGGCCAAATAGAGCTTAAGTTTGGAGATCAAACACTAAAAATTGATATATTTAAGGCCCAACAAGGAATTAATTGCGGCGTCATCGAACAAATTTGTGACATCAAGACTTTGGTTGATGAATCACACCTCCAGAATGACTCGATTATGCCTCATCAACCACAGGAGGATCTTGACCCGCAAACAGAGGAGTCGAATCCAGATCTGAACAACCCAGTAACTCCCACCCTTGAACCTCACATCTATACTGAACCACCCACTGCTGCTGAAAACCCCATCCTCGAACTGAAACCCCTTCCTGCTCACTTGAAATACGTCTTTTTGGGTTCTAATCAGACCCTTCCTGTGATTATCAATTCCAACCTCAGTCCTGAACAGGAATCCCGTCTGATTGTTGTCCTCCAGCAACATCGCAGAGCCATCGGATGGACTCTCGATGATTTGACTGGAATAAGTCCCTCTTATTGTACTCATCATATCTATTCAGAAGAGGGCACACGACCTTCTCGAGAAATGCAGAGACGCTTAAACCCCAATCTGCAGGAGGTCGTGAAAAAGGAGATCATCAAATGGTTAGATGCCGGAATCATCTACCCGATCTCCGATAGTCGTTGGGTGAGCCCAATTCAGGTCATGCCCAAGAAGGCAGGACTCACCACTATAACGACTGAAACCGGAGAAATCATTCCTACCCGATTAGCCAACTCGTGGAGAGTCTGTATAGATTACCGTCGACTCAATTCCTCCACGAAGAAGGATCATTTCCCACTACCCTTCATTGATCAAATTCTCGAAAAACTAGCGGGAAATAGGTTCCTCTGCTTTCTTGACGGGTACTCCGGTTATAACCAGGTGGCAATCCATCCTGAGGACCAAGAAAAGACCACGTTCACCTGCCCCTTCGGAACATACGCTTTCCGAAGGATGCCTTTCGGTCTTTGCAATGCACCCGCTACTTTTCAGCGATGCATGCTTGCCATATTCTCAGATATGGTAGGTGATTATCTGGAAGTCTTCATGGATGACTTTTCAATTTTCGGAGCATCATTAGACGATTGCCTCCAACACTTGGTCCAGATACTCAGGCGGTGCATCGATGTGAATTTGGTTCTTTCCTGGGAAAAGAGCCATTTCATGGTGCCTGAGGGAATTGTCCTGGGACACTCAATTTCGGAGAAAGGTATCCAAGTGGATCGAGCTAAGGTTAATCTGATTTCTCACCTTCATATGCCTAGCTCGATCAGGGACATCCGATCCTTTTTAGGGCATGTCGGTTTTTATCGACGATTTATCCCTGATTTTTCAAAAATCGCACGCCCCCTGACCACTCTTCTCTCCAAGGATGTTCCCTTCGAAATTTCCAAGGAATGCACTCAAGCATTTGAAATCCTGCGTGACCGAGTCACCCAAGCCCCGATCCTACAGTCCCCTGATTGGTCTCAACCCTTTGAGATCATGTGTGATGCATCCGACTTCGCTGTAGGAGCGGTTTTGGGACAGAAAAATGACAAGAAACCTGTGGTCATTTACTACGCCAGCAAAACACTCGATGAGGCTCGGCGTAACTATACGGTTACTGAGAAAGAGCTGCTAGCTGTAGTATTTGCCCTAGAAAAGTTCAGATCGTACCTTCTGGGTTCCCGTGTCATCATATACTCGGATCACACAGCTGTGAGGCATCTCCTTGCAAAGAAGGACGCGAAACCTCGATTAATCCGATGGATCTTGCTGTTGCAAGAATTTGACCTTGAGATTCGCGACAAAGCGGGAAAGCAAAACGTGGTAGCTGATCACTTGTCCCGTCTTCCTTCTGAAATAATTGACCCTTCCGGACCCATCACTGAGCATTTTCCCGATGAGCACCTGCTGACTATTGGTACTAGCCTTCCATGGTTTGCTAATATAGTAAATTACTTGGCATCTCATCAGACCCCGTCCGATTGGCCGAAGGCCAAGAAAGACAAATTACGCTCCGATGCCAAGTATTACATTTGGGAAGACCCGTACCTCTTCCGCATAGGTGCCGATCAGATCATCCGGAGATGTGTCCCGGAAGGGGAATTCAACAGTATCCTCTCTTTCTGCCATGACCAGGCATGCGGTGGCCATTTTGCCGGGCATAAAACCGCATCAAAAGTCCTCCAGTGCGGCTTTTACTGGCCCACACTGTTCAAAGACGCATACAATCACTGCAAGGCATGCAGTCGTTGCCAGACTTTGGGCAACATGAGCCATCGCGACATGATGCCTATGCAACCGATTCTAGTATGCGAAATCTTTGATGTTTGGGGGATTGATTTTATGGGCCCCTTTCCTATTTCGGAGGGTTTCGAATACATTCTGTTGGCTGTGGACTACGTGTCCAAATGGATCGAAGCCATACCGACCCGAACCTGTGATCACAAAATCGTTCTCAAATTCATTCATAAACACATTTTCTCAAGGTTCGGGATTCCTCGTGCAATAATCTCTGATGGGGGGACCCATTTCACAAATGCTCAGTTTAGGTCACTGATGACCAAATACGGGGTGTCTCACCGAATCTCTACTCCTTACCATCCCCAAACTAATGGTCTAGCTGAGCTGTCCAATCGGGAGATCAAGAAAATCTTGCAAGTCACTGTTCGACCTAACAGGAAGGACTGGTCGTCCCGACTTCCGGAAGCACTGTGGGCCTATAGGACCACCCACAAAACCCAATTAGGCATGTCTCCCTTTAGACTGGTGTACGGAAAGGCATGCCACCTTCCCGTCGAACTGGAGCATAAAGCCTATTGGGCAGTACGGAACTGTAATCTAGATCTTTCCAAGGCTGGGACCCACAGAAAACTCCAAATCAGCGAGATCGATGAATTATGCATAGACGCGTACGAGAACCCGCAAATCTACAAGGAGCGGGTTAAAGCCTTCCACGACAAACACATCTCGAGAAAGATCTTTCATCCTAGTCAAAAGGTCCTACTCTTTGATACCCGACTCAAACTCTTCCCAGGAAAACTGAGATCTAAGTGGGTCGGACCATATTTGGTCCGACAGGTTTTTGGAAATGGAGCAATCGAAATCAGTCCACTCAGCCACGATTCTGAACCTTTCATCGTGAATGGTCAGAGACTCAAGCCGTTCATCGATATAACTTCTACTTATTTGGCTGAGGCATCTTATATCCTCCTTTCCCCTTGAGCTTATTGCACCCAGCCGATGGCGTAAAACTCAGCGCTTAACGGGAGGCAGCCCGTCATTCTCTTTGAAAACCTGAAACTTGTTCTGACACCTTTTAGCACTCGAAGTTCACCCTTGTAGACAGCCGACCCCAACTCAGATGCTTGCATCTGGGATTTGAAATCGTCCGCAAAAATTCAACCCGACCCATCCACTCATCCAAATTTCTGTCTTAAGGAATGAACTAAGACCCCCTAGGTTACAATGAGGACATTGCAAATCTTAGGCATGGGGGGGTATGAAAGTGCAAAAATTGTAAGAAAAGGTTTCAAACAAAAAAATTCACATATGCCAAAAAACACCATAAAAATTAAAAAATTTTCGAAAAAGAATAAGAGGAAAAGAGGAGAAGGAAATTTTGTGGAGAAAAGAAACAAAATGAAAAAGGAGCACAAAATTATGAGAAAAAGTGATAGTCATTAGTAAGGAACTAAGGAATTAACCTAAGTTCTAGACCTCATTCAAGAAAAGTGCACAAAGAGATTAGTAAAGAATGCAAACCTTAGGCATTCTTGAATAAACTCTTAGTACCCATTAAGATCTGGACACTCCTCAAGAGGTTGAGGAAAATGAAAAGCTGAAGTATTAGGTCTAAGGCTTAGGGAGTATTCGGCCTCGTTAACTAATATTTGGTTTACGGGACTCAGTAACCTAAGCACCCTAACCTCACACACAGCCTGGTTCAGTAAGCGTAAAAATTAGAATCATGCAGAAGCATCGCAAAATTCTGAAAAGAACACCTAGAATAGGAGCGGCCGATCAACACAAGTTGATTTGGACGAGTTCCCAACGCGGAGAGGCGGGAAATCCCCTCGAAGATGCATAACAAAATATCATCTCCTCGGTGCTTGTCTCTTAGGATATTTACATATCCTACTGGGGGCATGTAAGCACTCTGCTGGTTCAGAGTCCATGGATGGCATTATCTCGAAGTGTCAATTGCCAGGGTCTGGATTCAGCCACGGAACACCATGGATGGGATTATCTCGAAATCTCAATAGCCAGGGTTCCGGGGGTTGCCATGGGCGGTGCTATCTCGAAGCATCGATCGCCAGGAACCCTTGAGGATTGATGATGGGATCAAGGAATCTGATACAAACCGTGTTGAAAAGCCAATCCTAGGCTAGAACTAAAAAGAAAAAGAGAGAGAAAACTCTCCAAACAGAAAAACTTTCTATCTCTCTCTTACAAAACGCACTGCGAACTGAGCCAGGGCTAAAATCATTTCAAGCACGGGTGCTTTAACCACGAAGTCCAATAAACCTTAGGTTAGTTCTTGTGGACCTTAAAAACCTTTGCTAAAAGACTGAGGCTAAGGCTAGACAGATTTGGATCTTGATTGGTACTAGAGTACCTTTTAGGCCTATGGTCAGCATTCTAACCTAATCTATGCTCAAATAAAAAAAGGCACTTATCTAAAACTATTAAAAACTTCATGGTCTAGAACAAGGGTTGAAACCTTAAGTTTTTGCTAAGGGACTAGCAAAAGCTAGGCATGGGGGTATGATGAGAACCTCATCATGAGCCATAACTAGCTCATTTTGACCTAATACAAAGGATAAAAGCTCCTACATATCTCAAGGAAAGGCTTAACTCAGAGAATTCTGAGTTTGAGAAGAAAACAAGTCATAAGGGGTAAAAATGCAATTTTACCAGTATAATCTGCATACAGGGTAATTCAGGGCCCAAACATAGGTCAAAGCAGCTTAATAAGAATAAAAGTGGGATGAGATGATCTAGCAAGGGCTACAGCACTTCCAAGAAACTAAATGATAATCTGTAACCCTAAAACAACCCACTTCAATCCACGAGGTTCGAGGCAAAGTAAAAATAGAATAAACCCTCTAAAATTCATATAAAAATAATCTCTAGGGTTTAGAACCTTCAATTTGGCCTTCAGAACCCATTTTGACCTACATTGAGAACCATGCCCAATTAATAACTTAATTTGGGTTTTTGCATAAATTGACCGGTCAAACAAGGTTTAATATAGAAATGAAATTCACCATCAGATTCCTTAGGTCCTAATTAATCATGTATAAAAACTTGAGCCTGAGAAGAAACCTCCTTGACCGACTTCACACTTTGGTCCTCATATATTTACTTTTTGGCCCTCAACTTTTGAACCATCGCATTTTGGCCCCTAACTCTCCTTCGTTCTTCGCATTCAGGTCCCCCCTGCAAAACCTGCCAGCACCATGCTCCGGCGACCTTGCGCGGAGCATGGTGCCGCGCAGGGTGAGGGGGGAAGCCTGGTAAGTAAACCGGGGGTGCCCTGCGTCGTCAGCCGTCGCAGGGACACCCCCCTGGTCGCTGTAGCCCACCATACCGGCCGTGCGAACGCACGGACGGTATGGGTTTTTGTTTCCGGCCATCTTCAGCCGAGGGAGACACGTCGTCTCCCTCCGCCTTCCTCCCTGTCTTGATCCCTATAAATACCCCCCGTTGCTCCACCAACCGGGGCAGCTCGGGTCTGACGGAGAAAACCCCCAACTTTCCTCTCTTCTCTCTCCGGCAGACGCTCACCAGCTCCGGCGGTTCCTCCCCCTTCTCCTCTTCGCTCTGCCGCAATACCAGCAGCAGAGACTTCCTCCCCTGCTCTTCCCGCGCCACGCCGCACCCAGCTGGCGCCTCTCCGGCTCTCTGCTCGCCGCCGCCCCTTTCCCTGAGCATCGTCTTCTCCGGCGACAGTCGATACGACTGTCGCCCTGCTGCTCCCCCTTCGTCCCTGCAAGTAAGCTAGAACTACTTCCCTTCTTCTCCTCTTTCTTTCCCCGCTTTCAATTTGTTCAATTAAGCCCTCGACCGACCCTGACCATCGTCATCCCCTTCGTCTCCGGCCATCCTCCGGCGAGATGCTCCCATCGCTCCACAGCCTCACACACCTCGCCGACCCTCACCGAACCTCCGCCTCATCACACTGAGCACCCCCCACCCCTCCACTGCCACTCCACACCTCCGTAACGCTCCCCCGAACAAACCCATTCCTCCGGTTGCAGTCCAACCTAGGGCTGCCGCCAGACACCACCTTGCGGCTTGCCGTGCAGCTCCACACCTTCGCCGTGCCACGGCGAAGGTTCCCCAGTGGTTTGATCAGGCCGAGAGGCCATATTCGTGTCCGACAGGTTTTGAGGTTCGACCGCCATTAACGCACATTGAAGCAGCTTCTCCCGCGCTCCAGGCTTGAGGACTCCAGGTCTCCAGCTGCTGCGGATTGCGGGGAGTCTTGCGAAGGTAGCCAGCCAGCAACCGACGCAAATCGAAGCCGCAGCTGCAGAAGCTAGGCCGCTGTCTCCCAGCAGGCGCACGCGAGGAAAGGCCTCAGTTTAGTCCCACATCGGTAAGCCTCACAACCTCTGCACCGTTTAAATTGATTTTCTACATTAGCCTTACTGCCTCAGCACACGGGGTGAGGTCCCCTTCACCCGCCCGGTTACCCGGTCTCCTCCGCGCTCACGCCCCGCGGACCTGACCCGACCCGACTTGAGACTGACCTGCACTCCTCGCCCACCACGCACGTCGGTGGGCCTGGACCCGGACCTGACCCGTACCCGACTACCCGGCAGCTCTGGGAGAGCTTTCCCAAGAGTGGTTTCAGAGAGAGAGAGACGCGGGGGGAGAGGGTAGAGTAGGTTTTGTCCTCTGACGTAAGCTCTGAAGTGTGCAGGCACAAGTGAAGAAGAAGGACCGCGAAAGAAGAAGGAAGCTGAGGGAGACACTGTAGCAACAGGCAGTTTAAGTCGTCTGATTTGGAAATCAGACGACATCCTGAAGGGAAAAGAAGAAAGAAGGAGGGGCGATGTCCTGACTGGAAAAAGAAAAGAAGAAAGAAGGAGATCTGAAGAACAACAGAAGAAGGCGAGGCAGAGAAGAACACAAAAGAACAAGGGAAGAACTGAAAGAAGAAAAACAAAGAAGAAAGAAGAAGATCTGAAGAAAGACAGAAGAAAAAGAAGAAGAGCATCACCACTGCAGAAGAAGAAGATCACCTCTGCAGACAAAGAAGAAGAAGATCTGAGACGAGGAGAAACAAAGAGAAAACAACAAATCCTTTCTCTTTATTTTTGTAAAAGAAACATGTATATCTCTAGAATATAACTTGCTCCCTGAGTTCAACCTCGGGAACTCTTTTCCGAGTAAAAAAATTTATATATTTGAAATGATGGCAACAACTGGCTATATTACAACGACATAACAATAAAACCCGGTTATCTCTCGAAGCCATCGTTATCATGGATCCTAAGTTTGTTTTCCACTCCTCAAGGTAACTGAATTAGCAGATGCATACGGGTTTATGTCTTGGGGAGGGTTAGGGAAGATTGGAGGGGCTTCATTAGCTAAATACCTCTGATTTGAAGAAGAAGCAGAAGAGGAAGGACCTTGCTCAACCACCCGAGCATGTGCGTGTGGGTCCCTCTGATTCCTATACCCTTGGGCTTGATTGCCCAGATTCTGGATATTACGCAGGTTGGGTACGGGTTGAGATGGTAGAGATTCAAGTTGATTAGAATTAGTAATGAACCCAGTTTGCAAGTTATCTAGCGAGGTTTTCATTTGCTACATGAGCTGGAGCATAGATTCTTACAGCTTTACCATCTGTTGATTCAGATCAGCATGCCCTACAGGTTGATAGGCATTCCAAGATGGATGATTGACCTGATTCAGGGGCAGCTGATTGCAAACATGATCCTGACCCATTGGTCTTTGAGGAGCATAGTTGCTGGGTTAGAATTGGGTCTACTACCTCGAGTTTTTCCAAGAGAAGTTAGGGTGGTTCCTCCAACCCAGATTATAAGCATTAGAGTAAGGGTTGGACCTAACGTTCTCCTGTACAGCATAGACATCCTCATAGGGTGAGGATGGAGAGAAAGAAAGGGAGGGATCAGAGAAACTGGGATCAAGGGCACCAATTTGAAACCCATGGGGTTCCGAATAATGCTGACTCATAGGTTGAGCTACATCAAGTTGATTCATGAACTCCCATCCAGAAGGAGCTCGCACCGAATGGAATCCTGAATTTTTGGATTGAGTGGATGGAGAATTGTTCATTGTGTTTCCAGCCATCCACTCCATTCTTTTAGTAACCAAGTCCACCTTATCTAGTTTACTGAAAATCAATTCCATATCGAATGAATGAGAGTCGTGGACTTCACTAACATTCGATCTGTGTTGTTGGGACCAGTTAAAAGTATCTATGGAGGCATGATTTATCGAATTCTCACTCATTTCCTAAAGCAAATCGTGCACGCTATCTACGTCTTTGTTGAGGAAGTTGCCTCCGCAAGAAGCGTCCACGTGATTTCTAAGTTGCTCAGTCAACCTGTGATAATAGATTTGTACGAGATGCCATTTCGGCACCTCATGGTGTGGACACCTCCATAATAAGTCCTAGAATCACTCCCAGGGAACATGAAACTACTCCCCTTGCCGCTGAGTGAAGGTAGTAATCGCTCGTCTTAGAGCATTAGTATGTCTGAAAGGGAAGAATTTCTTCAGGAAAGCCGATTTCAAATCATTCCATGTTGCAATTGGCCTTCCTATAGTCCTGTACCAATGGGCAGCTTTATCCCTAAGAGAGTGGGTGTTTACGAGGCTAGATCATGGTTTTAAAGAGATGTTGCATTGTAGTATAGACGAAATCGTCGCAAAAACAAATAAGAATTTATAACTTGAAAACCAAGGTATCCAAGGTCGAACACAGGGAGCAAATGGAATTTATTCACTAATCTCAATAATATAATTGAACACTTAGAGTTACTCAAAACTTAATTTAGAATATAAATGAAAGAATTTAAGAGTCAAAATTGTATCAAAAATAGAAGAATTGGACGTCTGATCCTATAATCAGACATCTTAAATGATAGCCTCTTATTTCGCTGCTTTCTCTTCTTTGTTTTTTTTCTTTATCTTTAGTTCTGCTCTTTTTCTATTTTCCTCTATCTTCTACCTTTGACTTTCTTCCTTCTCTTTCTATCTCTGCTTGTCTTCTTCTTCAGCCGCTCCTCTTCTTCCTTCTTCCTTTTCTTTTGCACAATGCCTTTCTCCTTCTTCCTCTACGATCTTCTTCTGCCTTGTTCTTCTTTTACTTCTCTTCTTTCTTCTTTAGCCGCACCTCTGCTACATTGCTGCTCCTTCCCTTGGCATCTGCCTTTCTTCTTCCTTTCCCTTCCTTGGCTTCTACCTTGATTTCCTTCTTCAACCCTTTTCCTTCCTTAGCTCTCCTCTAACCTTCTCTTCTTCTCTTTGGCCTTCCTTCCTTCTTCTTCCTTTTATGCGGCTAAGTGTCCTTCCTTCCCTTCTTCGCTTTCACCTTGCCTTAGCTACGCCTTCCTCTTCCTTCTTCTCTTCTTCTTTCCTATACATGCACACAGAAGCAAAACCTATCCCCTACCCTCCCCTATGTCTCTCCCTCTATTTCTCTCTTCGATACGCTCTCCCAGAGCTGGGTGATTGGGTCAGGTATCGTGCACCTGGGTCCAAGCACACCGGCATGGGTGTGATGCGCGAGGAGTGCTAGGTCTAGGTAATCAGGTCGGGTACCAGGTCTGCGGGGGTAGGTCGCGGGTGAGGCATGAGTGAGGGCGAGGGATCTCACCCCTATGTTACTTGAGGTGATGAGCTAAGAGAACAAAAACAACTTATACTATGCACTGTGTTCTCGCATTCACGAGGTGGGGCTAAAAGTCGCACCTGTTTCTGTGCTCACATTCGCAGGAACTCCTTCTTCAATTGCCACAACCTCAGTCACCCGCCAAGCTAATTGCCTAGCTGTGTGAGTTCACGACACCAATCTGCTTCACCTAGGACTCTGACGCCTGGAGCGCGCGGCTTGGAGCGAAGCTTGCAAGCTTCTTGCTTCAGCGTCAATGGCGGAATGGGAGCCTAACCTGAAACACACAAGTACGGCCTTGCGGCCCCATTAAAACACCTAAGGAGCTTTGCCGTGTCAAGGCAAAGGTGAGACAGTGGGTGGCAGGCCGAGGGGCGGCCTAGGCATGCGTGCCTAGGTCGCTCTGTGGCCGTGCTTATGGGTTTGGTTGGGGGACATTTAGGGAGGTGATGGTTGTTGATGGATGAGTGGAAGGTGATCAGTGGACGATGGCGGAGATGGTGAGGTGTCTGGCGAGGTGTGTGGAGGTGTGGAGCAGTGTAGACACCTCGACGGTGGGCGGCCGGAGATGGAGAAGATGGTGGTGGACAACAACTGTGAGGGGTCGGAAGTTGAAATAGAAAGAGGGAAAATGAAGAGGGGATAGAGAGGAGTAATTCTAACCTAACTAAGTGGATGAAGGGGGAGAGGTGGCGACTAGCTGTACCTACTATCGTCGGATGTCTAGTGGTGGGAGAGTGGCGACGACGGAGGGTCTAGAGGAGCGCACGCGAGTGTTGTACGACGCGGAGGATGATGGTGAGGGTAGCTCTACCACTTGTAGTGTGGCAGAGCAACAAGAAAGAGGAGGGAGGCTCACCGGAGCTTGCTGGACTTCCTGACCGTAGGAGAAGAGGATGAAATTGGGGTGATTCTCTGGCCAAGTCGAGCTGAAGAGATGCGGTCGGAGTTGAGGATCCTTTTATAGGCACTGGTAGGGGCTCTTGTGCTTGGAAGACAAGCTACCAAGCACGAGAGTCGTTGCTGAAGTAGGAAATCCGTTGGATACCCAAATCTCTCGAGGTTTCACATGAGAGATTGGAAGCAATTCACATCTTGTGATTGCACTCAGATGGAAGGGAATTCCTCAAAGAATCTCCCTTCCAATTCTAGGAGGAGATCTCTGAGGAATCAGGGAGTACTCCCCCTCCATTCCTTGCCAGAGTAGGATTTCTCCCCATTAATGGTGGAGGGGCCTATTTGTAAGAGTGGCAAGGAAGTTAGGGGGGTCTATGCAAGAGTTTTCAAAAGTTAGGGGCCAGAATGTAATTAGGTGGACTATTTTGCAAAGTAGGTCAAGATGGCCTATTTGTAAGAGTGGCAAGGAAGTTAGGGGGGTCTATGCAAGAGTTTTCAAAAGTTAGGGGCCAGAATGTAATTGGGTGGACTATTTTGCAAAGTAGGTCAAGATGACCTCCCCTTAGGTCCAAATTTTGATACAAACCTAATTTAGACCTAAGGAATCCAATGGTGAAGTTGGATTTTAGGTTTGACCACGTTTGACTAGATATTTTACACAAAAACCTAAATTAGGTCAAATAATGACCTAGGACCCCAATCTAGGTCAAAATAGGTTCCAAGGGCCAATTGAAGGTTCTAAACCCTAGGAGATATTTTTCCATGAATTTTAGAGGGTTTAGTTGATTATTATCCTGACCAAAACCTTGTTGAATTAAGCGGGTCTGTTTTAGGGTTGTAGAATGTCATTTAATTCTTGATTTGCACAATAACCTGTTTCTGATTGAACCAACCCACTCTTTATCTTATTCAGACCATTTGACCTATGTTTTGCCTCCAAGAAATCTCGTTTATATACTGCAATGGTAAAATTACAGTTTTAACCTTTGTTTCCTGTTTTCTTCTCTGAACATTATTTCCTTGAATTAGGCCCTTCTCCAGGTTATGTAAGAGCTCTTATTCTCTTTCTTAGGTCAAAAAGAGCTAGTTAGGGCTCATAATGAGGCTCTCATCAGTGGGGAAAGAGCCTCATGATCATCTGCTCTTCATTCACATTTTGTGCCTTGCTGGTCTGGACCAAACTGGTCAAGTCCTTTAAGTGCTAAAACGGGTCTTCAGAGCCAAGCCCATGAAAGTGTTTAATCTTTCTTAACAACTAGGGCTTGATTTCTACATATCCGGAAGGAATCTGGACACTGGGACATTCCCCGTAATTTGAAAGATCATAAAAATCCTTCAAGGGCTGAGTGCCCTACATTCTCTGGAACCATTCTTGCATTCTCTGCATTTGTTCCAGTTGCCTTTGAAATACCTCTTGTGGATTCTGAGGTAGAGGAGGCTGTTGGTTGGCCATGGGATCAATTTGGCCAAAATCTAATCTACGCCTCCTAGAATACTCTAGTGGTCATTCCAATCGAGGATTCAATGACCTCCTTCACAGTATAAACTAGGAAGAGGTCGGAAGGACTGGGGATAAGAACCCTGCAGCACAACAAAATAAGCCTGTCCTTAAGTAGGGTAGCCTCAGGATCTACAGACTCTCAGAATCCACCTTAAGATTATAGACGATTTACTCTACTTGTGTCCAATCAATCCAACCAGTTAAAAGGAGGGACCAGGGAGAACATTCTTCCTTTGGCTTGCGCCTCCGGTTCCCAGTGTACCCCCCAATCACGGTCGTTTGACGCTACTCCCCTAGCTAGACATCAGATTGATTGGTACAAGCAGGTTAATCGTAAGCAATCTCAGACTGGGCCCTGAAGAGTGAATCAGTCCTTAAGGCCAACATCTACTTGATTTTATTTAGGCCTAGGATTGTAGTGCTTATGGAATGTCGTGGGCCCTTAAGATGGGTTGTGCCCTTAATGATCAATTGACTATGTGCACAACCAGGGTTTTCAAGCAAGATTACTTTTTATGAGTATATTTTAATGTTCAAATCTTGCTTAAGTAGATTTTAGGGTTTGGAATTAGGTTTAATTCAATCAAGTTCGAGGCAAACCAGATTTTCAAGCACGGGTGAAGATCTTTTTCCTTTTGAAATCAAAAATAAAGTGGAAAGCTTAGTATTGGCCTAAATTGAAAACCCTAAGGGGAAGCTACTTGGTGAGTTGATTTTAGGTTAAGTGGTGTGGCCCAAACAACTCAAACTTGGCCAAGATTGCATCACTGAGTTAAGCACAAAAAATGATTAACCTAGACTGATTTCTACTCTTTTATATGTTGATTTGCATGTACCGATTCCACAGATCAGAATACGGTTGAGTAGATGAAAATCAATTAGGTTATGTGCCTTGAATGTGGGTGTATGTAGTGTGTATATTGATTTACCCCACAAGAAATATCATTTTGTTGATTTTTTATATGCCGATGAGATGACTGTGAATGGAAATCCAAGAAACCAAACTAACCCTAGGATTTATGCAAATACCTAGGTTAATTGGAGTTTGAATTATTGTGGTGAAATGAAATCTATGGAGGGGGAAGAATTTGGTGCACTTACAGTTGTCTTCAACTGCACTTTACTCCGATCTATCGCTTGAAGATTCCTTGTTAAGGTACCTGCAAAACAATAGACAAGAAATAAAGCAAGTTAGAAAATAATAAAGTGCGCAAAATGTGCAAAGAAAATAAAAAATCATTGCCTCCTCGGAAATGGCATCAAAATGTTGAGATGCGGAAAACTACGTGATCGAAGTTGGTTTCAAAAAACCCGTTATTGTAGTTCGATTTGCAAAGAAATACATCAACAAATAAATTTATACCAAAATTCTAAGAATTCTGAGTCGAACACAGGGAGGCTACATTGATCTTAAATCCGCGATTATATATATATTTTTTTGTGTTTTTGTTTGAAAATGAAATAATCACAATGGAATTGATATAAACAGTAAGAGAGGGAGAAAGAGAGAGAGAGAACAATCACTTGATATAATAAAAATGTTTTTACAACTAGAAAGCAGGAAATGATTATAACTAAAAAGCGGGAAATTCTATTCTAGAAAGTAATTAAAAAGAAGGGAGGGAGATGTTATCCTCCTCGATGAATGTTTGGAGGACGAGCCAGACGTACTGACACCTGGAAGACGGATGATAGAGCGGGAAGGAGGATGAAGTGAAGTGGGAACGAGGCAACACGTCATCATTGTCGTAAGATCCACTTCTGGAACAGGGGTGAGAAAATTGGATTTAGCACTAGAATAGCATCCCAGGTGTTGGACAAGCTTCTCTTGAACTTTAGAGAGGGAGAGAGGTGAAGGAAGGGATGGGGATTTCGTGGGGTAGGGGTCCCTTTTTATAGTTGCAAGGATAGGGGGCAATTTTGTCATTTCAAAATTAAAACATTAAATGAGGGGATCTTTAGCGACAAAGTTAAGTGTCACTAAAGACCCCACATCGCCGTAGCCTCACTCACGCCCACCTCCTCTCCTGCTGCTTGCATAACACTCGCCCACATTCTCAAAATTTTAGCCATTTGATCGCGAGATCGGACAGCTCAGATTGCTCCTCGCGCGTGCCTTCTTCTACGCCTAACCGCGCCCACACATGTGACTGGGTGTGTGCACTGTGTGTTTGATCATGCATGCGGGCAATTGGATGATCTGGGCCACCCGCAGCCGATCGCGCGGTCAAGATTAACCACTCGCGCGCTGTAGATGGCAAGTCAAACGCGTGCCCCACACTCACGCAATGCCGCTCCACCATTGCACTAGTAGCTCTACTTTCTCGTGCTTACAATTTAAGCACGCGACTCACCTCGCCATGCCTTTAGAAGATGGGGAGCGGTGCTGTGGCCGATATGGGTAGCCACGATGGCGCCACATGGTGCCATCGTGGCAGTCCATCTTCTGTGACATGTAGAAGGTGCCACAGATGTCGGATTGAGCCGATTTTCATGTCATTAGGCTGTGACCATCAATCTGAACCCATCTGTGAGGTCGGATTTGTTATTTGGAGTGTAGTTTGGCACCATCTTAGCCCTTGATCTTTAGGCTTCCTCAGTCTATATCTGGTGCTACGGATGTCCGATCAAGGCGATCTTGGAATCGTTGAACTCCAATCGTCGCCCTGATCTGATCCGTACGGTTGGATCTTCGATCCAAGGCCCCGATTAGAAGTCACTTTATCCCAGATCATAAAAGGAGACAATTACAATACAATTTATACTAAATGCATGATTATGCATATTATGCAATATTTACAATGCATGATGCTACTATGACACTAAGAACATGCATTAATAGACATTTTTGGCTATTTACATGTATGCACATCAGCGTAGTCAAGCAGAACAAGGCTGAGGCCTTGTTAATTAAAGTGGTCCTTTAGATCAGATGATCGGATTTTTCATTTAAGTTTGTGTTATAAAAAAAAATTCGACGAGAGACCGATTACAAGGAATTCCCACCTCTCAGGCTAACCTGGCCAAGCATGTTATGAGGGGACTGAAAGAGTCAACTTTCCGCTCTGCGTTGTAGTATTTAAGTGGTGGAAAAATCTACTAATCAAAAAAATAAAAATAACCACTCATAGAAGAGCGGGTCGTGTCCACAGGAAGGCAATTATGCAATAAACTCTTGATTATTTTATATTCTTTCGGTTAAGTGCGAAATCCCTATTCAAATCTGACATAAAATGTGAAGGAACGTAGATTCACAATAACTTAAAAAGATAAGGGTATATGTGTAGTTTTCCCTCATTGAAATCTTCAATAAATATATGATGACTTTGTGTAATTTTCATGTGTCATTTACTAGAGAGAATCAATGCACATGTTGATCCCAAAATCAATCTTAAAACAGGTGAATATCAATAACATGCAATTATCAGAAAATATGAGTGTGCATGAGCAATTCTGCCACAATAGAATAACAATAAATCAAAAATCAAATTCTGTGGCAATGACAATAAACGTAATTTTTAATTGAATTCAAAATAGAGCATTTTCTCTCTCTCCTCCTCACGAGAGAGGGAGAGAGCACCGGCGGGGCTTTCACAAGTAAGGGATGTTGGTGATGACGAGGCCGATCCGATGGAGGTTGCAGTGTCGATGGAGATGGTTGGAGGCGACCGGCCGGCAGAGGAGAAGACACCGGAGGAGGCTGCTACTGCCGTGAAGGTGCTGCTTGATGAGAGGCGCGCGGAGGTGTGCACCTACGAGTGCGGCCTAGCAGATGCAGACGGGTGCTGCCGCACGTGCTGCATATGGCGCACGCTTGCGGGTGTGGCAAGAGGTGCAGATAATGCGCTACGTGTTGAAGGCACTGGCGAGTGGAAGGGAAGGCTGGCGCTGGAGGCTGAGGCACTGGAAGATGGGCGTGCGCCTGCGGGCACCTTTCTACAGGGTGCTGGTGCTGGAGTGGGACGCAAGTGGCTGCAGGAGGTGCGCAGAGGTGGGTGTGCCTGTGGGGGTGCGCGAGTTGCAGGTGCTGGGTGAAGCGGGCACCTAGTGGTGTGCGTAGTGCTAGCGCCTGTAGGAGGGCTGGAGCAGGCAGAGGTGAGGGCGCGTCTGAGGTGCGCGGTGGGGTGTATGCAGGTGCAGCGCCAGCAGTAGGGGGTGCGCCTATGGGGCGACGCTAGAGGGTGGAAGCGAAGCGGGTGCGCCTGCAGTGAAGGGGCACGGGCTTGGCAGTGGTGAAGGCGGGCACTGGGAGGATGTGCCTGCGGGTGCTTAGTAGGGGCACGGGTGAGCGGAGCAGCTATGAATCACCTGCGGGCACGGCCTAGCAGGGTGAAGACACGCAGCGCCTTTAGGCACGGCTAGAGGGAGCGCGGGATGGAGCGAGGCGGGTCTGCAGAGGGGTGCGCACCTGCTGGCTGGTTGGAGGGCGCGGTGCAGGCTGGTGCGGTGCTGCCCTACAGGCGCATGCTAAGGCACGACTGGAAGATGCTGTGAAGAACTTGGTGATGGCAGGTGCAAGCAGAGGTGGCGTTAGAGAGGTTGGAGCGGCTGCGGTGTGGCTAGGCAGGTCTGTAGAGGGGTCCACAGTGCACGCTGGGGTTGCTCCCTGCAAGGGGGAAGATCGCTCCCTTCTCCTTTCTCTACCTTGCCTTTTTAACTCCTCCTGGTTTGCACATGCGAGAGTTAAGGAATTTTCAAATCCCTTAGCTATTTCTGGCCAGCGGCTGTTGAGGGTGCCCGGAGGATGGGGAAAAGAACAGCCGCCGGTTATTTGAAAGGGTAATTTACCCTTTCCACATTCTTTTATGAATTATTTTTCCTGCACATAAAAAGAACATATTAAGTTATAGAATAGATGTAAACCTAAATCATGATACATGCAAACATTCTATAACTTAATATAGTTATTAACAAACCTAAAGATACAATTAAAGTTACTTAGGTGTAATATTAGTCCTTTAAAATGGACTCATCAAATACCCCCATGCCTAAGATTTGCATGTCCCTAGCAAAAATAATAGAAGTAATCAGAAGATTTCTTTTTTTCTTACTTCAAAACTTTTGAAATCTAGACAAATTTGAAGTGCTGATAGCCTAGGTAATAGATCCAAGTGAAAGAGCCAATTCGCATTGGAAGTTCGCACTTCACCCTTGGTAAATATTACGTCGGGATAGGCAATTACTTCCCTCAGGGATAAAGAAGAGGATAATCTATAATTTGACCCTGACATTTGGCTAAGGTAGGAGATATCGAGTTGAATGGATTTATATTTGGTAGCACACACTCATTTGGTGCTACAAATAGTCTAGTACTATAGACTCTAGATCTCTAGACTACTAGACAAGTCAACTCTGAGAGAGGCTACACAATTGTGCTCTCTTGATGTTCCTGGGCACTCCCTCTTTTCTTTCTTTCTGAGATCACGAATCTCGCCAGATTTAGAAACTGTACTCATTATTTAGTGGCCTCACATGGCATCCACAGTTCAATTAAAGTCCTAATAACTCTACAACTAAGTTAAAGTCCTCAACCAGTATTTGAGCGATCAGAAATACTAAAAGGTTGGTATGGGTCATATTTGGTGGAACGCAATAGGTGTTCTGTTGCCTCAGAAATAGTGTTACATCATAAACTTGGACTTTTTTTTTTGCAATATAACTATTTCTTCTTTTTGTTCTTTCTATTTCTTTTTTTTCTTCTCCTTTTCTCTCTTCCTTTTTTTTTATTTCTTCTTATTTTTGTTTCTTTTTCAATCAACACAACACAATACGAACTTTTATTTACGAGGCATTATTAGGGATGATGGTGGTCAAGAGGAAGTTGTGTGGCGTATTTGGTGGAAGTGCCTATTCTCGACACCGGGAAGGAATGGATAGGACAGGCATATTTTTGACCTTTGACACTATTACCCTCCTTTAGCCGAGGACTTTATGAAGGACAGTCGTAACCATCCCCCATAGTTATAGCTTTATTAAGACTCAATCTCTGTGTATCTGCCTTATTTGGTGACTCTCAGGAATTCACTCAAAGTACGCACACAGGAACAGAGTGAAAACTACTCCTAACTCTGAAGTATCATCATCTAATTATCCAAAACTTAAGAGTCCTTGCACTAGACTTAGCGCACCAGTAATCTCTCTACTTTCTTCTCACAAATATGAGGTGGATCTACTAGAAGATAGTATGCCTGACTCCCTATGAACTGTCCAAGGGTTCAGTGGACTACAAATGTTTATTGGTTCTCCTCGAGGATCCATTACCTAGTCTACGTGCATGTGAAATAAATGTACTGGATTCTAAACTTAAGAAATAATTCCGGAAGAGAAACCTCCAATGACAAAGGTATTTTGCTAGGGTTAACCCAATCAACTCAAGAAAAGAGGAATTTTTTTTTCTTTTTATGCTAACCTAAATGCATGAATACTTCCTAAAATGCAAATGCACTCCCCCATGCCTAAATTCTACATTGTCCGCATTGTAAAATTAAAACAGGAGGAGAAAGGAAAGAAATCACCTGAAAATAGTGTTATTCAGACCACTAGGTTGTCTGCCAACAAGCGCTGCATTTTCTGTCAGCAGCCAGACTAAGAAGGAACCTGTAAGTCTGGTTCCAAATACAAAAAGTTAGGCCCTAAAAATATACATAACAGCGTGGGCCTAGAAAACAAGTAGCCACAGATGTTGGCGAGCTGATGATGCAATGTAATTCCAAATGCTCACCAGAAGAAATGAAAACAGAAAATCTAGTTGGCTACCTCGGGAGGTCTAGGAATAAGAAAGGGAATATGAAAAGAGGCCTCCTAAAACGGAATAAGTAGAGGATAACAAGGATCCTCCAAAGCAGGGCGGGTTTTAAAAGATATAATTATTATTAGTTCAAACCCTTGAATGGCGAGAGTAAAAGTACAAGCATCAATCCACACTCGCCATTCTACCCTAGGATGTACTGGCCTGATATGTTCTCTAGAAATAATGTACATGAGCAGAGATCTAAGCCAAGGATCAGTTAGGGAGTATAAGGGTTGTTTGTAGTGTTGGAAGGTAATGGTTAGGTCCAGTGAGGGCTTAGTTAGGTCCAATTCCAACAATGATTCAGATTGTGTACACTCCCTAGTTGTAGACCACTTTACGTTACCCTACCTAGTATTAATGATCGGAGTCATATTTGAATCAAAGGTAGACTCCAAATAACTCTTTGATGGCAGGGTCAAAATGTAAGAATCATTATCATTCAGCTCATCCCCGGATTATTCTCTCAAATATTTGTTGGGGTGTATATGTGATTCATTAGGAGTTGGATCAGTATCCTCAATTATTTCTAAAGGAGGATCAGTCTTAATATTTTGGAGCAAGCTTATATCATTGAATTCATTATTGTTCTCGGGGTATAAATCCTCAATTGACATGTTTAGTCCCTGAGAGTCTCCCATTGACTTCTCATTATTTTGTTTGTCCTCTAATATCAACTCCTATTTTGATGGAGGATGACTCTCAGAAGAAAGGAGGAATCTGGATTTCACCATATTGTTTATATCCTTTGGAGCTAAATCCTCAAATGATAAATAATTCCCCTATGATTCACTTTAGATTTTCAGTCCAGGTTCCTCTACTGGGGCATCCCCATCCTCTAAAATAGACACTTCATATCCCTAAGACCAAAATTGATCATCCTCTATTCCCTTAGGGTCACCTTCATTGGGTGCACTTAAATCCTCAGGATGCTGAATGGTAGGTGTTGATTCCCTAAGTGGAGGGTCAGGAGTAGGCTCACTAAGAGTAGAATGGAATTCCACCAAATAATCAAGAGGGGAAGTGATAGGAACAATATAACCTTGACCCGGGTTGGTAGGGGTAAAGAGAATACTGTCATTGGGGTCAAGGTCCTCAAGAGGTATCATCTTCCCTTGCTTTTGACTCAATATAGTTTAGGTGGATAATCACTATGATCGATGTCCTCTAGTGGCTGTGTCTCATTGGGAGAGTCTAAGTGATAGCTACATAAAATTGGATCCCTATTGTCATTAGGTTTCTCAGAATTATTTTCATGATCATGATCGGATGGGTAGGGATCAGGATTATTGGGAAGCATGTAGCTAAGTTGTCTTATTTCTTCATTTAACTGTTGACTATTCCTCAACATCTCTCCCATTGATTCCATCATTTCCTTTTGCTATTTTTCATTTCTATCATAAAAGAGGAGAGGCTACTATTATCAGGTTGGGGAGGATAGTTAATTTCAGGCTCTGGTTGCCTAGGGGTATCGATCCAACCTCGATACAAAAAATCATGAAGGGTGGGAGGGTTGGGTGTTTGCATGGAAGTAGGGATTTCAGGGTTGGGAAATCCCGTTCCTAGGCTCTGCTCAAAAGTGGAAGTTATCAAGCTAGTACTCCCAGGATAAGAATATGAATGATCCCATGAATTGTCAATGTACCCATCAAAGGATGGATACGCTCGGGACATGGGATCCTGATTAAAAGATGGGAAGTATTGACTCTGATAATCTGAATGATGGGAGTAAGAGTAATCCATTTCTTGAAGCAAAACAATTTTAACTCTCTTAGGATTTAGCAAAATTCAGAATATAAGCAGAAACTTCCTTGAGAGTTCTACTGTCAAGGCAAACACAAATTCAATGGGATCTATTTTTAGTAGATTATAGGTCTTAGAGTTATATGTTTAGTTGGTGGCCAAACAAGTTTTGCAAAAAATTACGCTTCCTAGGCCAACCTTCGCTGGTGCCTATAACCTACTCGCAAGGGATGGAAGTCTCAAATCGAGCCCACACACGAGGAACCGAAGTAACTTGGTGGATAGGCTTGTTGATTTCTGACTAGGTTCCCTTGTGGTGCAAAAGAGGAGAGGTAAAAATTTATCTAGTGACCTTATGTGTGAGGTGCACAGTGTCTCAAGTGTGTAAGCATACGATCATGTTTTGATTTTTGAAATTCCTCAAACAGGATCCTTTTGCACATAATTTTCAGTCACAAATTTTAAAGTCCAACCTCTTAGCAATTCCAATTTTTAAAGTGACCACTGAATTAATTTAATTCAAGCACTTAGTGGTCTTAGATTTAAGTTCAATGCATATGCGTGACAGGTAATTGATGCTCAAGAAAAGGCATACCTTACTCCAGCTTTCTTCGTGCAATAATGAATGCAATGCAATAAAAATAAACTAGATGCTGCTCATTCAGTCCTAGATGGTCGTCCTATAGATATGCAGCTTCTATCAGGTAGTTCGATTTTTTTTTTTTTAATAACAATAACAAACAAACCTAATCTAACTAACTAACCGAAATTCAATTCAAAACAGTTCAAATAATCCTATAATCTAAATAAATGGGAACACACTCCCGAAAATACGCTCCCGCATACAAGAGCAATAAGAAATAAAGTGGCACTGGGAACACGTTCCCAAAAATACCCAACAAGTGTCCAAAAGGTAGTAATTTAATTCTAATGTCTATCCAAACTAAATCTAACTAGGATCAAAAATAGGCTTCTCCATAAGCCTATGTGCGTGGGATCAAGGCCCACGTGTTCTTGTTGCCGTCCTCCAGGTGGCATCAAGGTCCACCAAAAAGATCGTCTCTGTCGTGCACGTCATTCAGGTTCAATGTCATCGCTCTGCTGCGCCTGTCGCCGTGTCAGATTCCTTGCACAATAATAAAAATGATCAGATAATTTCGCAACTCAGAATATTCAAAAATAATGAAGTAAATCTATTACGTATGTTGCCTCCCCGGCAACGGCACCAATTTGAAAGAGTCGACTTTCTGCTTTGCGTTGTAATATTTAAGTGGTGGAAAAATCTACTAATCAAAAAAATAAAAATAACCACTCACAGAAGAGTGGGTCGTGTCCACAGGGAGGCAATTATGCAATAAACTCTTGATTATTTTATATTCTTTCGATTAAGTGCAAAATCCCTATTCAAATCTGACATAAAATGCGAAGGAAAGTAGATTCACAATAACTTAAAAAGATAAGGGTATATGTGCAGTTTTCCCTCATTGAAATCTTCAATAAATATATGATGATTTTGTGTAATTTTCACGTGTCATATACTAGAGAGAAACGGTGCACGCGTTGATCCCAAAATCAATCTTAAAACAGGTGAATATCAATAACATGCAATTATCAGAAAATATGAGTGTGCATGCGCAATTCTGCCACAATAGAATAGTAATAAATCAAAAATCAAATCCTGTGGCAATGGTAGTAAATGTAATTTTTAATTAAATTCAAAATAGAGCATTTGTTCTCTCTCCTCCTCGTGAGAGTGAGAGAGCACCGGCAGGGCTTTCACAAGCAAGGGATGTTGGTGAGGACGAGGCCGGCGGAGGAGAAGACGCCGGAGGAGGCTGCTGCTACCGTGAAGGTGCTTCTTGATGAGAGGCGCTCGGAGATGTGCACCTGTGGGCACGACTTGGTAGAGGCGGACGGGTGCTACCGTGCGTGTTGCAGATGGCGCGCGCTTGCGGGTGTGGCAGGAGGTGCAGATGGCGCGCTGCGGGTTGAAGGCATAGGCGGGTGGAAGGGAAGGCGAGCACTGAAGACTGAGGCACTGGAAGGTGGGCACGTGCCTACGAGCGCCTTTCTACAGGGTGTTGGTGCTGGAGTGGGACGCGAGCGGCTGCAGGAGGTGCGCGGAGGTGGGCGCGCCTGTGGGCGTGTGCGAGCTACAGGCGCTGGGTGAAGCGGGCGCCTGGTGGTGTGTGTAGTGCTAGTGTTTGTAGGAGGGCTGGAGCAGGCAGAGATGAGGGCGCGTCTGAGGCACGCGGTGGGGTGTCTGCAGGTGCAGCGTCTACAGTAGGGGGTGCCCCTGCGGGGCGACACTGGAGGGTGGAAGCGAAGCGGGCGCGCCTGTAGTGAAGCGGTGCGGGCTTGGCAGTGGTGAAGGCAGGCGCTGGGAGGATGTGCCTGCAGGCGCTTGGTAGGGGCATGGGTGAGTGGAGCAACTATGAAGTGCCTGCAGGTGCGGCATGGCAAGGTGAAGACGCGCAGCGCCTTCAGGCGCGACTGGAGGGAGCGCGGGATGGAGCGAGGTGGGTCTGCAGAGGGGTGCACGCTTGCTGGCTGGTTGGAGGGCATGGTGTAGGCTGGGGTGGTGCAGCGCCTGCGGGCGCCTGCTAGGGCGCGACTGGAAGATGCTGTGAAGAACTTGGTGATGGCAGGTGCAGGCAGAGGTGGCATTGGAGAGGTTGGAGCGGCTGTGGTGCGGCTAGGCGGGTCTGCAGAGGGGTCCACAGTGCATGCTGGGGTTGTTCCCCGCAAGGGGGAAGATTATTCCCTTCTCCTTTCTTCGCCTTGCCTTTTTAACTCCTCCTGGTTTGCGCCTACGAGAGTTAAGGGATTTTTAAATCCCTTAACTATTTCTAGCCGGCGGCTGTTGAGGGTGCCCGGAGGATGGGGAAAAGAACAGCCACCGGTTATTTGAAAGGGTAATTTACCCTTTCCTCCTCATTCTTTTGCCAATTATTTTTCCTGCACATAAAAAGAACATATTAAGTTATAGAATAGATGTAAACATGATGCATGCAAACATTCTATAACTTAATATAGTTATTAACAAACCTAAAACATACAATTAAAGTTACTTAGGCGTAATATTAGTCAATTAAAATGGACTCATCAAGGACTACGAGGAAGGTTCTTCCTTTGGCTTTCACCTCCAGTTCCATTACCCGACATCCATGGTCGTTTGACGCTACCCCATAGACTTAGACACTAGATTTTGCATGAGAGGTTGGAACTACCCAGTAGTTTCAAGCCAAATGTAGGTTATTTGATATATTTTCGTGAATTTTAACCTATTTTTTCAATTTAGTAGATGGCCGGTAGTCCACAAGGTGACTCGCCTCGCTGACTAACTCTTGGACTCATCGAAGTCCAAGTTAGTCTATGTGGTCCTATTAGCTCATGCACTTCTAATTTTTTTTCCAAATTGAAGATGACAATTCAAATGTATACTCTCAAGTAAGATGGAATCCAATTGATTTGAAACTTAGTAAGAAGATTCCTTATTCAATAAGCTTTTTAGAGAGTATTTTACCAAAATTTTTTCTATTTCTAACAATTAGGTATGAATTTTTAACAAACCAGCGGTCAAATTTGGGATTTAGACCCTGTGTTGGTTTCTCTGTTGGAAACAATACAAAATATGCTCCAAAAATTTTGTAAAAATATGATAATGAAATCTAATTTGATTATCTTTCAAACCACAAATCGTAAGTAAATCCGATTTGTATGTTGGTCAAAATTGATTTCTAAAGTTCACAAAAGTTCTATTTTCAAGCAATCCAATCGTATGTACTCCATGAATTTTTAAAAATTTCACAGAAAGAATTTATTTTTGGGAAAGGTGGCATTAGAAAGTTAGTTTGAAAATCTAGTTCTAGTCCAAATTTTAAGATTTTTGGAGCATCAGAAACACAACTATTGAATTTTAAAGATGACACTTAATTTTCGGCTGAATTTTTAATAAGAATGTGTGCACTTGATTTTCACAGCACCCACTTTGCCTTGTTTGCCACATTGTGTGGTTGTACCTGCACACAAAAATACTATGTTAGAGATGAAATCAAAAGTCGTCATGCCTCCCTGGCAATGGCGACAATTTGTTAGTGCCATCGATCACGTGAAGATAATTGCGTTGTAGTATAGTGCGAAATACGTCTAACGATTTCGACAAATAAATTAACGGAACGGTGAGTCCTGATCGATCACAGGGAGGCAGAAAGTGCTTTTGATTTCATGCACTTTTTCTAAATCTACTTAATAGCATAGACAATGAATGGAAATATATCTATGTATCAATCAGAGAGTTTGAACATGAATTGCATACATGCAACTATAACTAAACAAATTCTAAGCATAAACATAAACTATTTATGTAGTAGAATAAGGGCACCATGGGTGGTTCGTGGTGGCCTTCTGGAAAGGTTGAGGAGAGTAGCAACGATCCATCAAGGTGGCTTAACAGACGCTTCAGATGGAGATGCAGAGATGGAGGCAGAGAAGATGGGAAGAAGAAGGGACAGGAGTTGTAGAAGGAGGAAGAAGAAGAAAACTATCGAATGAAATCAAAGGGGACCCTTAGGCCTCTTTTTATAGCTTTTGTGAAGGGTATTTATGGCATTGGAGCCCTTAATTCCATGCAAAACCTTTAGATTAATCAGATCCGTTGATCGGGAGATCACCGGTCCTGATTAAGCCTTCCAAATCCTTCTTTATTCACGGTTTTAATCTGGTATTGACACATGGCGCAACGTGCACCCTTGGATTTTCATCTGACCATCTTCGCTCGCATGCCACTCGCCGCTACCTTCGCACAACAGCCGCTCGTCGCTTAATCGCGCCTCAACTCCTAAGCCCTCTCAGTCGTCCGATCTATCAATCGAACAACTTAAGGAGAGTGTGTCGCGCCCTCTCGATTCCTAAGGCGCACGTCATCACACGCATCTTCATCTGATGCCCATACACCTACCACACATCCGCGCATGATCCGCCCGATGAAGATCCTATGGTTGAATTTCATCCGCACACAACCGACTCCCACATCACAACTTGAACTTGCATCGTACATTGGTTGTTAAGCGTGCTCTCCACTATACTACACACGTGGTTTGTTGCGGTTTCCAAATCTCCGCACGGCCGTTCTTAGGTGTTGGATGGATATCCAACGGTTGAGATCACATCCTCATCTGATGAAGTGACTGGAGGTGGGCGGCATGGATGCATCGCGGCAATTGGATGATGATCCAACAGCCCAGATCTTTCCTTCCAAGATTGGGCTGCAGTGAGGGGTAGCTGCGATGGCGCCGCGTGGTGCCATCATGGCCATCCATCTTCTTCTCCTTGTATCTGATGATGTAGGCCTCCGATTTAGTTGATTTTTGCATCGTTGGACTACAAACATCGATCCAGATCAATCCCTATGCTTGGAGCTCTCATATGAGGTTCGGATATTATTCAATTTGGCCCTTGGCACTTGCTTCTTCTGCGGACTCCCTAGGGTGCTACGGAGGTCCGATTGATGCAGTCTTGGAAGCGTTGGACTCCTGTCATCATTCTAAACAGATCCATAAGGTTTGATCGGTCATCCGAAGCCCTAAATTACTTGCAATTTTTAATACCTCTCAAATAGCACATTATTATGTATAAAACATATAAATTACCTAGGATGAAAAGTACGATGTGTATGCTTGCAGAATGCCCATGTTAAGCTAGGTTCTACCTTAACTCATGCGAATTAGGGCCTATGTTTGCTGTGCAATCACCCGTCCCACTTGAAAATCATTTGTATTCTCCCATTGCCTAGAAATGTACAAGTTGAATTGAATGGCATGTTTTCATGTGTGGCAAGTGAAGTCCTTACAAAAAATGGGCCCCATAGCCTAAAGGTTGGCCGGCCCTAATCTTGTCTCTTTCTCTAAAATTCCCAAAGGAAAAAACAAAGCTTGGCATAGATCTACGTAACCAACACCTCAACGCACATGCTCTGCCAGGTCATGGCTGACAATGATCATTCATTAACGACAGTCCAACACGTTAGTGATGAGGTGTGGCTCATGTTAGCTAAAATGCCCATGCAAGTTAAGCTAGAAACTAGGTTAAACACTAGTGAATTAACACATGAAATAAGTTAAGTGTGGGAAATAGGGAAAAAGACCTAAAACATCAAGTCTGTATTAAAATGCAAAACTAGGTCACTAAATGAGATATTCTATTCATTAATATAAATTGATGAACCATTTGCAAATTGAACAAACATTTGAGTTCAAAACATCAAATCAAAAGAATAATTAACTTTCCAAATGTTCAATTAAGGTCAAATAAAAACTTGATTGCATTTGGACATCATTAAGACCTCGCATTTATGGTTCTCACTTAACTCCTTAAGTCACATAAAAAAGCTTGGTTGCATTTGGACATCATTAAGACGTTGCATTTATGGTTCTCACTTAAGTCCTTAAGTCACATACATTTATTCATTTAGAAACCTCCAGGTAAGTTGGACTTTGTATTGAAACCTGTCCTTTCTACTAAAGTGGTATGAATCTGTTCATCAATTGAATTGCTCGACGGGCTCAATCGCTAACTTATTTACCCCTAAAGACATATGAAAATAAAATTTGTATATATTATGCATAAAATCATCATATATATTATAATGGAAAATAACTACAATTTCCCTAAATAATAGGATTTTTGAAAAAATATTGACTAAAATAGCCATCCTAAGGGCTCTAATTGAACACAGTTTTATGACAAAGTTAAAACAATTCAATTTGCCTCCATGCTAATGAGTCCATTTTAATGGACTATTGTTACGCCTAAGTTAACTTTATTCTTACATTTTATGTTTGTTAATACCTTCATTAGGTCATAAATGATTGCATGCATCAGTACTTAAGTTTACATCTATTCTATTGCAGTCTATAACTTATTATGTAATTATTTTATGTTTCATTATTGTAGGAATAATTTTACGAAGAAAAGGGTGGTGAAAAGAAATTCCCACCCCTACGGATCTCTCAACCTCCGGCCTGCCTCAACAACTCCATCAACAGCCGCCGGCCAAGTTTAGTAAGGGATTTGAAAATACCTTGACTTGCGCTGGGGAGGAGATAAAAGAGAGAATCTGAGGGGCTTGGAGGAGAACAACTGGGAAAAGATCCTGCGTGCACCGTGAAGAAGGCGTGCACTGTAAACCCTTCCATCCTGCCCCAGCGCGCGCCTCTACCCCAACCTCCACACAGCAGCATGAGCTCCATCTTCTCCCTTGTGCTGCAGCCGCAGCCCTAGTCTGTAGCCGCATCCCACCAAGCACGCGCTCCATCCTCTCTAGCCTGCCCCACCGTAGACACTGCAAGAGCGCCCTTTCATCTTCTCCCACCACGCGCCCTGCAAGTGCACTCCAGCCTCTCCCACCACACGCTTGTAGCCCAGCAAATGCACCAAGCAGCCACCACAGCCACCAGTGCCTTCAACATGAGCGCCCTCACGCATCATCAGACCGCGCAACGCCCTTGAGCACATGCAGCACCTTCACCGTGCACATGCCCTCACGCACTACAGACCATGCGCATCTCCTCCTCTTTGTCATCTTCTTCCTCTCCAATAGCAGGAAGAACCCAAAGCAGCCACTGCAGCCACAGTAGTGCATCGCCCCTACCACGTGTCGCACCGCAGCGACAGCACGTGCGTGCGTAGCGCCTTCACTACGCAGCCACACGTGGCCCGTGCACATAGCCACAGCAGCCGCGAATGCCTCCTGCCGCCGTCAGGTCGGCGTTCTCCTCCATTGTCCAGCCACGTCCGACCACCTCCGGCTGCTGTGTCACCACCATCACGTAGCCCTCGTCGAGACATGCCTTCCCACAACATAGCTCCTCCCACGAAGCCTCCTCACAAGTGCAAAGAAGAGAGAGGAAGTTTCCTTTGTTTTTGCTTCAATTAAAAATTACATTGCATGCCATTGTCAATTTAATATTATTATTTTATTCAGGCCACATTGCATGGATGCACTTATAATTTTGTGAATTTACTTAACTTGTGTTATGTGCATCATTCAACATTGAAATTCAATTTAGATTTTCATGCAATTCAAACTTACATGATATGCTACTACACATGCATCATATACATACTTTTGGGAGCTCGATTCCTGATGTGAAAATTGCATAAAAAGCCTTGAACTTTAATGAAATTGCAAGCTCCATCTAGAGTAGCATATTCATCAAATTGAAGTTGCAAAGATGTCTGCAAACATTATAATCCTCTACTCGTGAATTTATTGGTTCTATTCCTCCCTGTGGATACGACATCCTTCAGGTGGTTTAAATTGATATTTATTTTAATCTTTGACTGAGAGATTTCCACCACATAAAATACATTGGCACATCATTCTATTGCTATTTTAATTAAGCGAAACTCTCTCTATCAAATGGCACCGTTGCCAAGGAGGCAACAGACGCAATAGATTCACTTTATTATTTTTGAGTATTCTGAGTTGCACAATTATCTGATCATTCTTTATCTTATTGTGCAAGGAATCTGACGGGGCAACTGGTGCAACAGAGCGGCGACATCAACTTCGAGCTAAGCCACACAAGGAAAAGACACAGGAGACCTGCATCCCGCTTTCATAGGGGATTCTCCATCATCATAAATTTTATTTCTATCTTCTCGCCCTTATAGTAATCGGGGCTGAATTTTTGGGGGTCTGTCCCTAGATTCTTTAGCTACTAGGGTTTACATTTTTCTATGTGCGTGATTCCATTTTCTGCTTGCTTGCCTTTAAAACCAACAAAAGAAAATATTGAGCTGCCTATTTAGGAGTTTGGTGGCTCCAACAGCAGGGTTATAGCGTCGTAGTATAGCCAGTTGTTGCCATCATTTCAAATATATAAATTTTTTACTCGGAAAAGAGTTCCCGAGGTCGAACTCAGGGAGCAAGTTGTATTCTAGAGATATACATGTTTCTTTTACAAAAAAAATAAAGAGAGAAAGGATTTGTTGTTTTCTCTTTGTTTCTCCTCGTCTCAGATCTTCTTCTTCTTTGTCTGCAGAGGTGATCTTCTTCTTCTGCAGTGGTGATGCTCTTCTTCTTTTTCCAGCTGTTCCTGCTCTTCCTTTTTCTTCTGTCTTTCTTCAGATCTTCTTCTTTCTTCTTTGTTTTTCTTCTTTCAGTTCTTCCCTTGTTCTTTTGTGTTCTCCTCTGCCTCGCCTTCTTCTGTTGTTCTTCAGATCTCCTTCTTTCTTCTTTTCTTTTTCCAGTCAGGACGTCGCCCCTCCTTCTTTCTTCTTTTCCCTTCAGGACGTCGTCTGATTTCCAAATCAGACGACTTAAACTGCCTGTTGCTACAGTGTCTCCCTCAGCTTCCTTCTTCTTCCGCGGTCCTTCTTCTTCACCTGTGCCTGCACACTTCAGAGCTTACGTCAGAGGACAAAACCTACTCTACCCTCTCCCCCCGCGTCTCTCTCTCTCTGAAACCACTCTTGGGAAAGCTCTCCCAGAGCTGCCGGGTAGTCGGGTACGGGTCAGGTCCGGGTCCAGGCCCACCGGCGTGCGTGGTGGGCGAGGAGTGCAGGTCAGTCTTAAGTCGGGTCGGGTCAGGTCCGCGGGGCGTGAGCGTGGACGAGACCGGGTAACCGGGCGGGTGAAGGGGACCTCACCCCGTGTGCTGAGGCAGTAAGGCTAATGCACAAAATCAATTTAAACGATGAAGAGGTTGTGAGGCTTACCGATGTGGGACTAAACGGAGGCCTCTCCTCGCGTGCGCCTGCTGGGAGACCGCGGCCTAGCTTCTGCAGCTACGGCTTCGATTTGCGTCGGTTGCTGGCTGCCTGCCTTCGCAAGACTCCCCGTAATCCGCAGCAGCTGGAGACCTGGAGTCCTCAAGCCTGGAGCGCGGGAGAAGCTGCTTCAATGTGCGTTAATGGCGGTCGAACCTCAAAACCTGTCGGACACGAATATGGCCTCTCGGCCTGATCAAACCACTGGGGAACCTTCGCCGTGGCACGGCGAAGGTGTGGAGCTACGCGGCAAGCCGCAAGGTGGTGTCTGGCGGCAGCCCTAGGTTGGACTGCAACCGGAGGAATGGGTTTGTTCGGGGGAGCGTTACGGAGGTGTGGAGTGGCAGTGGAGGGGTGGGGGGTGCTCAGTGTGATGAGGCAGAGGTTCGGTGAGGGTCGGCGAGGTGTGTGAGGCTGTGGAGCGATGGGAGCATCTCGCCGGAGGGTGGCCGGAGACGAAGGGGGTGACGATGGTCAGGGTCGGTCGAGGGCTTAATTGAACAAATTGAAAGCGGGGAAAGAAAGAGGAGAAGAAGGGAAGTAGTTCTAGCTTACTTGCAGGGACGAAGGGGGAGCAACAGGGCGACAGTCGTATCGACTGTCGCCGGAGAAGACGATGCTCAGGGAAAGGGGCGGCGGCGAGCAGAGAGCCGGAGAGGCGCCAGCTGGGTGCGGCGTGGCGCGGGAAGAGCAGGGGAGGAAGTCTCTGCTGCTGGTATTGCGGCAGAGCGAAGAGGAGAAGGGGGAGGAACCGCCGGAGCTGGTGAGCGTCTGCCGGAGAGAGAAGAGAGGAAAGTTGGGGGTTTTCTCCGTCAGACCCGAGCTGCCCCGGTCGGTGGAGCAACGGGGGGTATTTATAGGGATCAAAACAGGGAGGAAGGCGGAGGGAGACGACGTGTCTCCCTCGCCGGGGGATGGCCGGAAACAAAAACCCATACCGTCCATGCGTTCGCACGGCCGGTATGGTGGGCTACAGCGACCAGGGGGGTGTCCCTGCGACGGCTGACGACGCAGGGCACCCCCGGTTTACTTGCCAGGCTTCCCCCCTCACCCTGCGCGGCGCCATGCTCCGCGCAAGGTCGCCGGAGCATGGTGATGGCAGGTTTTGCAGGGGGGACCTGAATGCGAAGAACGAAGGAGAGTTAGGGGCCAAAATGCGATGGTTCAAAAGTTGAGGGCCAAAAAGTAAATATATGAGGACCAAAGTGTGAAGTCGGTCAAGGAGGTTTCTTCTCAGGCTCAAGTTTTTATACATGATTAATTAGGATCTAAGGAATCTGATGGTGAATTTCATTTCTATATTAAACCTTGTTTGACCGGTCAATTTATGCAAAAACCCAAATTAAGTTATTAATTGGGCATGGTTCTCAATGTAGGTCAAAATGGGTTCTAAAGGCCAAATTGAAGGTTCTAAACCCTAGAGATTATTTTTCTATGAATTTTAGAGGGTTTATTCTATTTTTACTTTTCCTCGAACCTCGTGAATTGAAGTGGGTTGTTTTAGGGTTACAGATTATCATTTAGTTTCTTGGAAGTGCTGTAGCCCTTGCTAGATCATCTCATCCCACTTTTATTCTTATTAAGCTGCTTTGACCTATGTTTGGGCCCTGAATTACCTTGTATGCAGATTATACTGGTAAAATTGCATTTTTACCCCTTATGACTTATTTTCTTCTTAAACTCAGAATTCTCTGAGTTAAGCCTTTCCTTGAGATATGTAGGAGCTTTTATCCTTTGTATTAGGTCAAAATGAGCTAGTTATTGCTCACGATGAGGTTCTCATCATACCCCCATGCCTAGTTTTTGCTAGTCCCTTAGCAAAAACTTAAGGTTTCAACCCTTGTTCTAGACCATGAAGTTTTTAATAGTTTTAGATAAGTGCCCTTTTTTATTTGAGCATAGATTAGGTTAGAATGCTGACAATAGGCCTAAAAGGTACTCTAGTACCAATCAAGATCCAAATCTGTCTAGCCTTAGCCTCAGTCTTTTAGCAAAGGTTTTTAAGGTCCACAAGAACTAACCTAAGGTTTATTGGACTTCGTTGTTAAAGCACCCGTGCTTGAAATGATTTTAGCCCTGGCTCAGTTCGCAGTGCGTTTTGTAAGAGAGAGATAGAAAGTTTTTCTGTTTGGAAAGTTTTCTCTCTCTTTTTCTTTTTAGTTCTAGCCTAGGATTGGCTTTTCAACACGGTCTGTATCAGATTCCTTGCTCCCATCATCAATCCTCAAGGGTTCCTGGCGATCGATGCTTCGAGATAGCACCGCCCATGGCAACCCTCGGAACCCTAGCTATTGAGATTTCGAGATAATCCCATCCATGGTGTTCCGTGGCCGAATCCAGACCCTGGCAATTGACACTTCGAGATAATGCCATCCATGGAATCTGAACCAGCAGAGTGCTTACATGCCCCCAGTAGGATATGTAAATATCCTAAGAGACAAGCACCGAGGAGATGATATTTTGTTACGCATCTTCGAGGGGATTTCCCGCCTCTCCGCGCTGGGAACTCGTCCAAATCAACTTGTGTTGATCGGCCGCTCCTATTCTAGGTGTTCTTTTCAGAATTTTGCGACGCTTCTGCGTGATTCTGATTTTTACGCTTACTGAACCAGGCTGTGTGTGAGGTTAGGGTGCTTAGGTTACTGAGTCCCGTAAACCAAAAATTAGTTAACGAGGCCGAATACTCCCTAAGCCTTAGACCTAATACTTCAGCTTTTCATTTTCCTCAACCTCTTGAGGAGTGTCCAGATCTTAATGGGTACTAAGAGTCTATTCAAGAATGCCTAAGGTTTGCATTCTTTACTAATCTCTTTGTGCACTTTTCTTGAATGAGGTCTAGAACTTAGGTTAATTCCTTAGTTCCTTACTAATGACTATCACTTTTTCTCATAATTTTGTGCTCCTTTTTCATTTTGTTTCTTTTCTCCTTCACAAAATTTCCTTCTCTTTTCCTCTTATTCTTTTTCGAAAATTTTTTAATTTTTATGGTGTTTTTTGGCATATGTGAATTTTTTACGCCATCGGCTGGGCGCAATAAGCTCAAGGGGAAAGGAGGATATAAGATGCCTCAGCCAAATCAGTAGAAGTTACATCGATGAACGGCTTGAGTCTCTGACCGTTCACGATGAAAGGTTCAGAATCGTGGCTGAGTGGACTGATTTCGATTGCTCCATTTCCAAAAACCTGTCGGACCAAATATGGTCCGACCCACTTAGATCTCAGTTTTCCTGGGAAGAGTTTGAGTCGGGTATCAAAGAGTAGGACCTTTTGACCAGGATGAAAGATCTTTCTCGAGATGTGTTTGTCGTGGAAGGCTTTAACCCGCTCCTTGTAGATTTGCGAGTTCTCGTACGCGTCTATGCGTAATTCATCGATCTCGCTGATTTGGAGTTTTCTGTGGGTCCCAGCCTTGGAAAGATCTAGATTACAGTTCCGTACTGCCCAATAGGCTTTATGCTCCAGTTCGACGGGAAGGTGGCATGCCTTTCCGTACACCAGTCTAAAGCGAGACATGCCTAATTGGGTTTTGTGGGCGGTCCTATAGGCCCACAGTGCTTCCGGAAGTCGGGACGACCAGTCCTTCCTGTCAGGTCGAACAGTGACTTGCAGGATTTTCTTGATCTCCCGATTGGACAGCTCAGCTAGACCATTAGTTTGGGGGTGGTAAGGAGTAGAGATTCGGTGAGACACCCCGTATTTGGTCATCAGTGACCTAAACTGAGCATTTGTGAAATGGGTCCCCCCATCAGAGATTATTGCATGAGGAATCCCGAACCTTGAGAAAATGTGTTGATGAATGAATTTGAGAACGATTTTGTGATCACAGGTTCGGGTCGGTATGGCTTCGATCCATTTGGACACGTAGTCCACAGCCAACAGAATGTATTCGAAACCATCCGAAACAGGAAAGGGGCCCATAAAATCAATCCCCCAAACATCAAAGATTTCGCATACTAGAATCGGTTGCATAGGCATCATGTCGCGATGGCTCATGTTGCCCAAAGTCTGGCAACGACTGCATGCCTTGCAGTGATTGTATGCGTCTTTGAACAGTGTGGGCCAGTAAAAGCCGCACTGGAGGACTTTTGATGCGGTTTTATGCCCAGCAAAATGGCCACCGCATGCCTGGTCATGGCAGAAAGAGAGGATACTGTTGAATTCCCCTTCCGGGACACATCTCCGGATGATCTGATCGGCACCTATGCAGAAGAGGTACGGGTCTTCCCAAATGTAATACTTGGCATCGGAGCGTAATTTGTCTTTCTTGGCCTTCGGCCAATCAGACGGGGTCTGATGAGATGCCAAGTAATTTACTATATTAGCAAACCATGGAAGGCTAGTACCAATAGTCAGCAGGTGCTCATCGGGAAAATGCTCAGTGATGGGTCCGGAAGGGTCAATTATTTCAGAAGGAAGACGGGACAAGTGATCAGCTACCACGTTTTGCTTTCCCGCTTTGTCGCGAATCTCAAGTCAAATTCTTGCAACAGCAAGATCCATCGGATTAATCGAGGTTTCGCGTCCTTCCTTGCAAGGAGATGCCTCACAGCTGTGTGATCCGAGTATATGATGACACGGGAACCCAGAAGGTACGATCTGAACTTTTCTAGGGCAAATACTACAGCTAGCAGCTCTTTCTCAGTAACCGTATAGTTACGCTGAGCCTCATCGAGTGTTTTGCTGGCGTAGTAAATGACCACAGGTTTCTTGTCATTTTTCTGTCCCAAAACCGCTCCTACAGCGAAGTCGGATGCATCACACATGATCTCAAAGGGTTGAGACCAATCAGGGGACTGTAGGATCGGGGCTTGGGTGACTCGGTCACGCAGGATTTCAAATGCTTGAGTGCATTCCTTGGAAATTTCGAAGGGAACATCCTTGGAGAGAAGAGTGGTCAGGGGGCGTGCGATTTTTGAAAAATCAGGGATAAATCGTCGATAAAAATCGACATGCCCTAAAAAGGATCGGATGTCCCTGATCGAGCTAGGCATAGGAAGGTGAGAAATCAGATTAACCTTAGCTCGATCCACTTGGATACCTTTCTCCGAAATTGAGTGTCCCAGGACAATTCCCTCAGGCACCATGAAATGGCTCTTTTCCCAGGAAAGAACCAAATTCACATCGATGCACCGCCTGAGTATCTGGACCAAGTGTTGGAGGCAATCGTCGAATGATGCTCCGAAAACTGAAAAGTCATCCATGAAGACTTCCAGATAATCACCTACCATATCTGAGAATATGGCAAGCATGCATCGCTGAAAAGTAGCGGGTGCATTGCAAAGACAGAAAGGCATCCTTCGGAAAGTGTATGTTCCGAAGGGGCAGGTGAACGTGGTCTTTTCTTGGTCCTCAGGATGGATTGCCACCTGGTTATGACCGGAGTACCCGTCAAGAAAGCAGAAGAACCTATTTCCCGCTAGTTTTTCGAGAATTTGATCAATGAAGGGTAGTGGGAAATGATCCTTCTTCGTGGAGGAATTGAGTCGACGGTAATCTATACAGACTCTCCACGAGTTGGCTAATCGGGTAGGAATGATTTCTCCGATCTCAGTCGTTATAGTGGTGAGTCCTGCCTTCTTGGGCACGACCTGAATTGGGCTCACCCAACGACTATCGGAGATCGGGTAGATGATTCCGGCATCTAACCATTTGATGATCTCCTTTTTCACGACCTCCTGCATTTTGGGGTTTAAGCGTCTCTGCATTTCTCGAGAAGGTCGTGTGCCCTCTTCTGAATAGATATGATGAGTACAATAAGAGGGACTTATTCCAGTCAAATCATCGAGAGTCCATCCGATGGCTCTGTGATGTTGCTGGAGGACAACAATCAGACGGGATTCCTGTTCAGGACTGAGGTTGGAATTGATAATCATAGGAAGGGTCTGATTAGAACCCAAAAAGACGTATTTCAAGTGAGCAGGAAGGGGTTTCAGTTCGAGGATGGGGTTTTCAGCAGCAGCGGGTGGTTCAGTATAGATGTGAGGTTCAAGGGTGGGAGTTACTGGGTTGTTCATATCTGGATTCGACTCCTCTGTTTGCGGGTCAAGATCCTTCTGTGGTTGATGAGGCATAATCGAGTCATTCTGGAGGTGTGATTCATCAACCAAAGTCTTGATGTCACAAATTTGTTCGATGACGCCGCAATTAATTCCTTGTTGGGCCTTAAATATATCAATTTTTAGTGTTTGATCTCCAAACTTAAGCTCTATTTGGCCCTCTTCACAGCTGATGTTGGCTCTAGCAGTAGCCAAGAAAGGTCTCCCTAGAATGATTGGTGTATCCTTAGGGTTCTCAGGTGCATCCATATCTAAGACTATAAAGTCCACTGGAAAATAGAAATCCCGCACTTTCACGATAACATCCTCGAGAATCCCTTTTGGTGACTTTATAGATCGATCTGCTAATTGTAATGTCACCTCGGTTGGTTTCAGCTCAGATTCTTCTAGATGGTCAAGTAAGGATGTGGGTATCAGGTTTATGGATGCACCCAAGTCTAACAATGCTCTATCAAATTGGGTACCACCTATCTTACAGGAAATCAGGGGAGTTCCAGGATCTTTTGCCTTGGGTGGGAGTCTACTAAGGATTACAGAGCTGGCTTGCTCTGACAGAACAATTGGGCTCCCTCCCTTGGTTCGCGGCTTACGCTGGGGTGTACATATATTCTTTAGAAATCGTGCGTAAGCTGGTACGTGGCGGATTGCATCCATCAAGGGGATGTTTATGTGGACCTGCTCAAAGAGCTTGACCAGGTCCTCCTCAGGGGCCACGGGTTTGGTGGTCTTCTTTCCCTTGGTCAGGGCCTCGGGAAACGGGATCTTGGTTGGTTCTTCTAGGATAGGTCAAGGTTGTGGATCGGGAACAGCGGTACCTTGGATAACTATCCTAGGGTCATGGTTATCAGGCTTGGAGTGGTTTGGATAATGCGGGTCTTGAGTTGTCTTACCACTACGTGTTGTTACAGAATTTAATCCGGCCTGATTTTGGTTTGGGTTTGGTAGGAGGGGTGGCTGCTGCTGAAATCCCGCATAAGAAGTTGAGGCTTCCATCTCGTCTGGAGATGGAGCAGTAGGAGCCTGATAAATCCATTGGGCGTGGCCTAAATTTGGATTCATAACGCGCTTCTGGGTTGGCACGTTATTTGGGTTAGGAAGAGGTTGGGAAGGGAGTGTGCCTGGTTGGCGAGAATTTGCCAACTGGGCCAGTTGGGTTTTAACTTCTGTAAGCTCGTCCTTGTGCTGTTTCTGAATAGCCGCATTCGTTTTTTGAATGTCAGCCAGAGTCTGAAGGATTAAGGACATTTGATCTTGATTTGGCCCTGATGGATAAGTAGGGTTGGGCCGAGGCTGAGGCGGCTGGTAGTGACGAGAGGGCAGTGGGCGGGACTGAAAAGGTGGTCTTTGGGTTTGGGAATTTCCCGCCCACTGAAAATTGGGATGGTTTTGCCATCCAGGGTTGTAAGTGTAGGAGAATGGGTCGTTCTGGATGGTGTTGAGGTCCTCGCAGGTCTGAGGAACCTCCTGAGAATCAGGGAAAGGGGGAATGGAGTTCCCCCGGCTGGTGTAGAAAGGATCGGATGATCCTCCAGTCCAAGAATCAGATGGGGATGGATATGGATCCATCCCAGGGGAAGATCGGTGGAGGATGTTTTGCATAGTCTCCTGTGTGGAAGGAGGTTGTGCAAAGGAGTTACGCGTGGAGGTGGCTCGCTGCAAGTTCTGAGTCAGCTCATCCACCTTCTTTTCAATGATTGAGACCTTGTCCAATCGACTGGCCATTAATTCCAGGTTGACTGATGCGGACAGGCCCTGCGTCTCATGTGCTCCCTTAAGATTCGTCGCTGCGTGGGTATTCGTCCTGTCGAATAATCCCATGGAGTCATTGTTGATGGAGTTCTCGCACATGTTTTCGAGAATCTCCCATACGGTGTCTTCATGTTGACCCATGATGTTTCCTCCGCAAGTTGCATTGACGAAAAGGCGGATGTCCTCACGGAGTCCCTGGTAAAAAGATTGGACTTGTTCCCATTTAGGAACTCCGTGATGGGGGCACTTCCTCATGAGATCCTGAAAACGATCCCATGCCTCATGAAGAGGTTCTCCTGATTGTTGAGTGAAGTGTGTAATCTGATGGCGCAAGGCGTTGGTCCGACCAACGGGAAAAAACTTTTTCAAAAACTCAGATTGAAGTTCTTCCCAAGTGTTGATCGGCTGGGTCTGAGTTTGATACCAATGGGCGGCCTTGTCCATAAGAGAAAAGGAGAACATCTTCATGAGAAGAATATCCCGATTTTGCGCATCTGATCCAAAAGTGTGGGCCAGATGCTTTAGCTGTTTGATGTGCTGGAAGGGATCTTCAGAATTAAGCCCATGGAATTTAGGTATAGCATGAATCATGTTAGGCTTTAGTTCGGAATCAGGTCCTCCAGTCGGGATTCTGACTCGAGGCTCAATGGCCACCGCAGCAGGATTGTAGTGGTCCCGCATCATAGGACGCAGTGGTGGGTGCACGAAGTTTTGGAAGAGGTCATTGAGTCGCTGGAGCTGGTGTTCCAGATTATTTTCTTCCTCAATTGGCTGAGCCATGATGGGGGAAGAAGAAGAACTTGGTTCTGAATCAGAAGAGAGAATAATGTGAGGGTGTTTCTGCACAAACACGGGCGTCGAGGCTTGGCCTTGACGAGAGCGAATTTCTAAAGGAGGTCTTAAGGGTGGTCTTAGGGACCTCCTTCCGTACATGCACTGTTGGAAGAGGTAAGTTTAGAAGGTGCTGGACCCAATCAAGGCACCCAAAAATGTGTTGGGTGACTATAGAGGTGCGGGGCAGATGGACCCCTTGATCAGAAAGATCGTCCACCTGAGAATTACCTGGGCAGCCAGAGAGGGAGAGTCCCGCGAAGACCCCTACACGGTAGAGCGTCCCCACGGGTTACATGGTTTCCCCCACCCGACCTCTCTTGTCACTGCGGTTCCAGGTAGACTAGAATGGGGATCTTGACCTCTTAAGTCTACCAATTTTAAGATCAGGGTGCTTAAGGTTTCACTTGAACTTTAGTCTTTTAAGTGCAAAGAGTGACCTAATTTAAGGTTGGTTGACCCAAGGGGTCAACTTTACCTCTTGTTTTCTTTGAGAGCTATTAGGTCTTGTCTTTTAGGGTTCAGGTGTTTAGAGAGCCAATTGTTTTAGGTTTTCTTTTGAATAGGTATTTTCAATCAATGGTCTAGGCACACTTCTTTTGGATTTTCTCCATTCTTGATTTAAGTAGTGTGTCTCTAAAACCCTAATGTTGAATCTTATGTTGGCTCTACTTGGTCCATTTAGTTCTCTGTTGGGTAATTAGGGCTCAAGCAAGAATGTGTTATCCCTTAAATACCCTTAATAGTGTGCAGGAATAATGAGTTGAAAACATGCAACTTTTATGGTTACTAAGTATGGAAGACATGTTAGCCCTATATTGCTTGTTCTTTTCTTTTTTTTCCTCTTTAGAGTTTAGGGGTTAATAGCGAGAGGAAAAATTTACCTGTCCTCAGAGTGGTTGTTGTGCGGTTGCTTGTCTTCTTGATTTCCTGTAGTTTTCTGCACAAAAGAGAGGAGATTATCAGAAATTAAAAAGAAACAGGAATGTTTACCTCTAGAATAGCCGTTGCTCCCCGGCAGCGGCGCCAAAAAATGGTGGCTCCAACAGCAGGGTTATAGCGTCGTAGTATAGCCAGTTGTTGCCATCATTTCAAATATATAAATTTTTTACTCGGAAAAGAGTTCCCGAGGTCGAACTCAGGGAGCAAGTTGTATTCTAGAGATATACATGTTTCTTTTACGAAAAAAATAAAGAGAGAAAGGATTTGTTGTTTTCTCTTTGTTTCTCCTCGTCTCAGATCTTCTTCTTCTTTGTCTGCAGAGGTGATCTTCTTCTTCTGCAGTGGTGATGCTCTTCTTCTTTTTCCAACTGTTCCTGCTCTTCCTTTTTCTTCTGTCTTTCTTCAGATCTTCTTCTTTCTTCTTTGTTTTTCTTCTTTCAGTTCTTCCCTTGTTCTTTTGTGTTCTCCTCTGCCTCGCCTTCTTCTGTTGTTCTTCAGATCTCCTTCTTTCTTCTTTTCTTTTTCCAGTCAGGACGTCGCCCCTCCTTCTTTCTTCTTTTCCCTTCAGGACGTCGTCTGATTTCCAAATCAGACGACTTAAACTGCCTGTTGCTACAGTGTCTCCCTCAGCTTCCTTCTTCTTCCGCGGTCCTTCTTCTTCACCTGTGCCTGCACACTTCAGAGCTTACGTCAGAGGACAAAACCTACTCTACCCTCTCCCCCCGCGTCTCTCTCTCTCTGAAACCACTCTTGGGAAAGCTCTCCCAGAGCTGCCGGGTAGTCGGGTACGGGTCAGGTCCGGGTCTAGGCCCACCGGCGTGCGTGGTGGGCGAGGAGTGCAGGTCAGTCTTAAGTCGGGTCGGGTCAGGTCCGCGGGGCGTGAGCGCGGACGAGACTGGGTAACCGGGCGGGTGAAGGGGACCTCACCCCGTGTGCTGAGGCAGTAAGGCTAATGCACAAAATCAATTTAAACGGTGAAGAGGTTGTGAGGCTTACCGATGTGGGACTAAACGGAGGCCTCTCCTCGCGTGCGCCTGCTGGGAGACCGCGGCCTAGCTTCTGCAGCTGCGGCTTCGATTTGCGTCGGTTGCTGGCTGCCTGCCTTCGCAAGACTCCCCGTAATCCGCAGCAGCTGGAGACCTGGAGTCCTCAAGCCTGGAGCGCGGGAGAAGCTACTTCAATGTGCGTTAATGGCGGTCGAACCTCAAAACCTGTCGGACACGAATATGGCCTCTCGGCCTGATCAAACCACTGGGGAACCCTCGCCGTGGCACGGCGAAGGTGTGGAGCTGCGCGCCAAGCCGCAAGGTGGTGTCTGGCGGCGGCCCTAGGTTGGACTGCAACCGGAGGAATGGGTTTGTTCGGGGGAGCGTTACGGTGGTGTGGAGTGGCAGTGGAGGGGTGGGGGGTGCTCAGTGTGATGAGGCGGAGGTTCGGTGAGGGTCGGCGAGGTGTGTGAGGCTGTGGAGCGATGGGAGCATCTCGCCGGAGGGTGGCCGGAGACGAAGGGGGTGACGATGGTCAGCGTCGGTCGAGGGCTTAATTGAACAAATTGAAAGCGGGGAAAGAAAGAGGAGAAGAAGGGAAGTAGTTCTAGCTTACTTGCAGGGACGAAGGGGGAGCAGCAGGGCGACAGTCGTATCGACTGTCGCCGGAGAAGACGATGCTCAGGGAAAGGGGCGGCGGCGAGCAGAGAGCCGGAGAGGCGCCAGCTGGGTGCGGCGTGGCGCGGGAAGAGCAGGGGAGGAAGTCTCTGCTGCTGGTATTGCGGCAGAGCGAAGAGGAGAAGGGGGAGGAACCGCCGGAGCTGGTGAGCGTCTGCCGGAGAGAGAAGAGAGGAAAGTTGGGGGTTTTCTCCGTCAGACCCGAGCTGCCCCGGTCGGTGGAGCAACGGGGGGTATTTATAGGGATCAAAACAGGGAGGAAGGCGGAGGGAGACGACGTGTCTCCCTCGCCGGGGGATGGCCGGAAACAAAAACCCATACCGTCCGTGCGTTCGCACGGCCGGTATGGTGGGCTACAGCGACCAGGGGGGTGTCCCTGCGACGGCTGACGACGCAGGGCACCCCCGGTTTACTTGCCAGGCTTCCCCCCTCACCCTGCGCGGCGCCATGCTCCGCGCAAGGTCGTCGGAGCATGGTGCTGGCAGGTTTTGCAGGGGGGACCTGAATGCGAAGAACGAAGGAGAGTTAGGGGCCAAAATGCGATGGTTCAAAAGTTGAGGGCCAAAAAGTAAATATATTAGGACCAAAGTGTGAAGTCGGTCAAGGAGGTTTCTTCTCAGGCTCAAGTTTTTATACATGATTAATTAGGACCTAAGGAATCTGATGGTGAATTTCATTTCTATATTAAACCTTGTTTGACCGGTCAATTTATGCAAAAACCCAAATTAAGTTATTAATTGGGCATGGTTCTCAATGTAGGTCAAAATGGGTTCTGAAGGCCAAATTGAAGGTTCTAAACCCTAGAGATTATTTTTCTATGAATTTTAGAGGGTTTATTCTATTTTTACTTTGCCTCGAACCTCGTGAATTGAAGTGGGTTATTTTAGGGTTACAGATTATCATTTAGTTTCTTGGAAGTGCTGTAGCCCTTGCTAGATCATCTCATCCCACTTTTATTCTTATTAAGCTGCTTTGACCTATGTTTGGGCCCTGAATTACCCTGTATGCAGATTATACTGGTAAAATTGCATTTTTACCCCTTATGACTTGTTTTCTTCTCAAACTCAGAATTCTCTGAGTTAAGCCTTTCCTTGAGATATGTAGGAGCTTTTATCCTTTGTATTAGGTCAAAATGAGATAGTTATGGCTCATGATGAGGTTCTCATCAGAGTTGCATGCCCTTAGGTGCGTGCATTTAGGGGTGATTGAGCAGCACATTAGATCTCATTATTACCTTGCAAGCATATTGGCATGAAGATTGCTGGAGATAGGTACACCTTTCTAACTTTTGCATCCAGCTCCTATTCACGCATTTGCATTCAAATTAAAATTCAAGACCACCAAGTTGTTTGAATTTACTAATTCAGTGGTCGCCTCACTAAAAGTGGGACCCATAATCAGATTCAACCTTAAAATCAATTCACATTTGATCTGATTCTAAGGGACTTGTCTGCATTTTCAAAAAAATAAAAGGTTTGCGGTGTGATGCACACTTCTGACACTGAGCATGCACATTAGGCACCGCACTAAGGCTCGATCCCTTAAGGCTATAGGCACCGATCTCTTTATCAGTGCAAACCCTCCTATTGTGCTTTGTGGTGGTGGTGGTACTATCTTTTGACCAAGTGTTTTGATACTTCACGGAGGGGGACACCCCTTAAAGGAACAAAAGGGTAGTTAAGGGGCACCGCATATGCATTGCCTCAAAGGAAGGGTTTTCCCTACTTGCATCCCTTTGTTCGTCCTTGGAGTAACTTCTCACTTGATCACCTGGGAGTATCATCCAAGCAAAGTATAGGTCATAGGGCACTCGAAGGTTGAATTAAGGCACGTAATTGCAGTGAATAACTTGTTTGGCCATCTATATCAACCAATTCTACCTCCGCAACAAAGAAGGTTAAGATTTCAAGTCATCACCCCTCTTATACCAGTTACGTGGGAACAGAGGGATAAGCCTTGACTTTTTGACTTATCTTTGGAGTGGAGGTTTCACTTAATCAACAAGAACCTAAATTGTGATTGATATTGTATGCTTGGTAGACACTCTCTTGAGGGTAGTCTAGTGTTTGATCCTGAGCCCAAGAGATTTCTTAGGATAGCTCACCTAGGAGAGAAAAGAGAAGGCATGGTTGATCAAGGAGTAAATCAACAAAGGACCCTAAGGGACTATTTTATTCCAACTAACCAACCCGCACAAGCACTGAGATGACCGGCAAGGGATAATCCATATGAGATCAAGAGCAGTACCACATCTTTGTTGCCCTCCTTTTATGGTACTACTAGGGAGGACCCCTACCGGCATTTGGAGGAATTCACTGAGGTCTGTTCCACAGTGAAGCTCCAGGGCATTACTAATGAAGCCCTGATGTGGACTCTATTTCCATTCTCCCTAAGGATAAGGTCAAGCACTGGTACCATACCCTCGATGCAAGGGTAAATGATTGGGCCACCCCTAAGGGAGAATTTCTGAAAAAGTATTTTCCTTTGAGTAAGACCAACCATTACAGAAGAGAGATTATGGGTTTTACTCAATAGGAAGGGGAGCAATTTCATGAGACTTGGGAGCACTTTAATGACCTTCTTAAGTTATGCCCCCACCATCAGGTGCCAAGATGGCAGTTGGTCGAAAGGTTCTATAACGGACTATCTGAAAGGCATAGGCAAACCGTCGATGCAGCCTGTGCAGGAACCTTCATGACCAGAACTGAGGATGAAGCCTGGGCATTATTTGAAACATTAAGCGACAACTCCATACATTTGTCCTCTACCTATCAAGAAAGAAAACCATCAATCTTGAAAAGGAAGATAGAGGCCCATGAAGCCGAGGCTTCTCAGGATTTGGCTTATCAGATTCAATTATTGAATAAAAACTTTGATAGGCTTTTAGCAAACTCCGGCATGAACCCGCAAGCAGCCTCTATCTTTCAGGCTTCAAGAGAAAGCTCCATTTGCCAAAGCACAATGCACGCCATTGCGGAGTGCATCTGGCAAATCAATTCCCTGACTTGATTCAGGTCGACTTGAATGTGGCCCAAGGTTTCTGCCCTCCTCCTCGCAATAACCCTTATTCCAATACCTATAATTCGAGGTGGCGGAACCATCCAAACTTCTCTTGGAAGCAAGGTGATGCTTCTAACTCAAGGAATACAAGACCCTTACCTCCCCAACCCATATACCAACCATCTTATGAAAACCCTCCTCAAAATAAGCCCTCTGAGATGGATGAACTTAAAGACATGATGAAAGCAATGCAAGAGCATCAAAATATGGTCATCCAATCTCAGAATAATATGATTACTAATACGCAATCCCAAATTGGTATCTTACTTAGGAAGTTAGGCAACATGATCCGAGGAAGCTACCTAGCTCTTCTTAGAACCCTAAGGGCAAGGGGGTCGTATTCAGGGAGCATGCCCAAGCGGTGACTATGCTGAGGAGTGGAAAGAAGATTGACAAACCTGATAACACTCCTACGCTTACATCTCAAAATTCTCCTTCTACACCTGACCCGACTTCCATCTCCACCGAGGAAGAGCCACATTGCTCTCCCTCACTTAAAATCACCCACAATGAGGTTGTCATCATTCCACCACCCCTTTCCCGCCATGACGACCCCTCTACCTAGAAGCCAAGGGTGCCCTATCCAGAGTGCCTATCTGCTCCTGGGGAATCTTTTGTTGGCTCGTTTGGAGCCAAAGATAGGACATAGGAGATTATGGACACTTTTAGGCAAGTCCAAATTAACTTGCCTCTGTTGGAAGCTATTAAATAGATCCCGTCCTATGCCAAGTTTCTAAAGGACCTGTGCACCCAAAAGCGTCGATCTAGGAAATAGGTCCAAACCAAGGTCATCTTGCCTGACCATGTTAGCTCGGTTCTCCAACATGGAACACCCCCCAAAATGAAAGACCCAGGGGCCCTGTACATTTCAGTGGTTATAGGTAACCAACACATTGACGAGGCTCTGCTCGATCTGGGTGTGGGGGTGAAATTTTATCGAGTTCTGTCTACGACCTTTTGGGAGGAGGCAAGCTAAAGCCTAGTCCAGTAATCCTCCAGGTCGTAGACAGATCACTTAAGACACCACGGGGATTGCTGGAAGATGTCCTTGTGATAGTGGAGGACTTCCTCCCTGTTGACTTTCTGGTGCTTGATACTAACCCATCTAATAAACCCACAAAGCCGTCCATTATTCTGGGATGCCCCTTCTTGGCCACAGCCAATGCTTCTATCAATTGTAGATCTGGGGCACTTAAAATGGCTTTGGGAACAAAAAGATCCGATTGAATGTTTTTGATACTTACAAGTAATCCAGATTTGAAGATTATTCTTAAATTGAGGTCATTGATGACATAATTGAAGAGACTACTCCAGCACTCCTATGTAGAGGTCCCCTTCAAAAGGTCATATCTAAGGACCATCCTTCGATTATTAAAGAAACTGAAAGGGAAATGCTTAAATTAGACTCTGATAATTAGAGTCTCTATCCCCACCCTGGACCGTGAAGGTAGATCCACTACCTGAGGCAGGGACATCTCAACTTAAACCCTTAATCCAAAAGGCTCATGAGTTGGAGTTGAAACCCCTCCCGAGCACATTGAAATATGCTTTCCTTGGCCCTAATGACACGCTTCCCATTATTATCTCGTCTGCATTATCTGAACTGTAGGAGGGAGCTCTGCTTCATTGTTTACAAAGGCACAAGGAAGCAATTGCCTGGTCAATTGTTGATATTAACGGTGTTGATCCATCTCTTTGCATGCATCATATATACACAAATGAGTCCGTGAAACCTTTCCGAGACATGCAAAGAAGGCTCAACCCAAATAACTGGGAGGTTGACAAAAAGGAGATTCTGAAATGGCCGAATGCAAGGATTATCTATCCCATTTAAGATAGTAAATGGGTCAGTCCTATTCATGTAGTACCCAAAAAGGCAGGAATCACTGTGGAGGAGAATGACCAAGGAGAGCTGGTGACCACTAGACCCTCAACTGGTTGGAGGGTCTGCATTGATTACCGCTGTTTGAACATGGCTACCTAGAAAGACCATTTTCCCTTACCACTTATCGATCAAATTTTGGAACGATTGGCGGGGAACAAGTACTTTTGTTTTCTTGACGGGTACTCTGGGTATAACCAGATAGCCGTTTTTCCTGACAAGCAGGAGTGCACCACCTTCACGAGTCCATATGGCACATTTACATTTCGCCGAATGCCATTTAGGTTATGTAATGCTCCTACCACTTTCCAACTTTATATGATGGCTATCTTTTCTAATATGATCGATGAGTTCGTTGAAATTTTCATGGATGACTTCTCCATTTATGGCTCATCATTTGACCTATGCCTTTCACACCTTGATAAAGTCTTAACTCGTTGAGAAGAGGCAAAGCTGGTGCTTAGCTGGGAGAAAAGCCACTTCACGGTCCAGCAGGGCATTGTATTAAGGCTTATAGTTTCCAAGAGAGGATTAAAGGTGGACACCTCAAAAATTGATTCCATCTCTAAGCTTCCATTTACCGCCAATGTTCGTCAAGTTAGATCTTTCCTTAGCCATGCTGGATTTTATAGGCGCTTCATTAGGGATCTCAGTAAAATCTCTAGGCCACTCTGCGACCTGTTAACAAAGGATGTCTCCTTCAATTTTGATGATAGAGGTGGCAAGGCTTTCCAAGTCTTGAAGGAAGCCCTTATTACTGCATCGATTCTCCAAGCACCAGATTGGACCCTCCCATTTGATCTAATGTGCAATGCTTCTGATTTTGCAGTGGGAGCGGTCTTAGGTCAAAGGGTTGATGGCAAACCTCATCTGTTGCATTATGCCAACAAACCCTTATGGATCCTTAGCAAAACTACATTGTCACTAAAAAGGAACTTCTTGCTGCAGTATTTGCTTTGGGAAAGTTTCGATCTTATCTTTTGGGATCCAAGGTTGTGGTGTTCACTGATCATTCTGCCTTAAAGTATCTTCTTGCTAAAAAAGACACCAAACCTCACCTAATTCGTTGGATTCTGCTACTCCAGGAATTTGACCTTGAAATTAAAGATAAGAAAGGAGTTGAGAATGTGGTAGCAGATCATCTGTCTAGGATCCCTATTAAAGCATCATACCTACTGGCGGTATTCAAGAGACTTTCCCTAATGAGTCTCTGATGGCCGTGGGGCTAAAACTCCTTGGTTAGCTGACATAGTGAACTATCTAGTCACGGGCATTACCCCCAGTACTTGGGACAAGCAGAAGCGAGATAGGTTTCTTGCTAACGCTAAATTTTATCACTAGGAGGAACCCAAGCTTTTTAGAGTAGGCCCTGACCAGCTTTTTTGCCATTGCGTCCCTGATGAAGATCAAAGAAATGTTCTGTGTTTCTACCATGACCTCTCTTGTGGGCGACATTTTAGTGGGAAGAAGATTGCCCATAAGGTTCTTCAGTCTGGCTTTTGGTGGCCCACATTATTCCGAGATGCACATACGTATGTGGGCACATGTCTATGTTGCCAGTAGACGAGAACCATTGGGAAAAGGGATGAGATGCCCTAGCAACCTATCCTCCCTGTTGAGATCTTTGATATTTGGGGCATCGACTTCATGGATCCCTTTCCTGTGTCCTTCGGATATGAGTACATCCTTGTAGCTGTTGACTATGCATCGAAATGGATAGAAGCCATACCCACGCGAACCAATGACCATTCCGTGGTCTTGGGCTTTGTTAAGGCTAATATCATTTCTCGGTACAGGTGCCCAAGGACGATCATAAGTGATGGAGGATCTCACTTCAAGAACGTACACTTCACAAGACTACTCCAAAATTTAGGAGTCAACCACATGATAGCCACACCTTACCATCCCCAAACGAGTGGACAAGTTGAAGTGTCTAATAGGGAGATTAAGCGAATTTTAGAAAAACCTGTCAGGCTCGATCTGAAGGATTGGTCTAAAAAGCTAAATGATGCTCTTTGGGCCTACAGAATCACATATAAGACTCCCTTGGGCATGTCTTCTTTCCGTCTTGTCTATGGAAAAGCATGCCACCTTCCCGTTGAAATCCAACATAAAGCCTATTGGGCTATTAAAAATGTTAACTTGAATTTGGATAAAGCAAGAAAGGCACGTATGTTAGAGTTAAGTGAGCTTGAGGAGCTTCGTAATGAAGCCTATGAAACTTCTCAATCTTACAACCAATGTACAAAGGTCTTCCATGATAAGCACACCATTAGAAAAACTTTTGAGCCCAACTAGTGGGTCTGGCTTTTCAATTCCAGACTTAAATTATTTCCTGGAAAGCTCAAGTCCGGCTGGGATGGGCCTTACGTTGTTATCAATACTTTCCCTTATGGAGCTATGAAATTCAGAACCCTACTTCAGGTGCGAGCTTTTAGGTAAATGGCCAGCAACTTAAACCATATATTACTCTTTCAGATAGCCAGGTTTTCGATGCACTTTGGCTTGAGGAGCCTTAGCTCCTCCCACTCTCCTCCTTAGGTGATATTCTTCTATGTCTGCATTTTTCCAATGAGGACATTGTCAGTCTTAGGCATGGGGGGGTATAACCTGAGAATGTTTATAGCATTTATAAATATTTGCATCATTTAGGATAAAAAACAAAAACTCTTATTTCTTGAGCTGAATTGGTTAGTCCCTAGCAAAACATCTTTGTCATGGAGGTGTCATTAAAAAATTTTCTTCTTAAATTGTTTCTTAAGTTTAGAATCTAGTACATTTACTTCACTTGCACATAGATTGGGTAATGGATCCTTGAAGAAAATAAATAAACATTTTTAGTCTACTGAACCCTTGGACTGTTAATAGGGAGTCAGGCATACTATCTTCTAGTAGATCCACCCCATATTTGTGAGAAGAAAGTAGAGAGATTACTGGTGCACTAAGTCTAGTGCAAGGACTATTAAGTTTTAGACAATTAGATGATGATACTTCAGAGTTAGGCATAGTTTTCTCTCTCTATTCCTGTGTACGAATTCCTGAGAGTCACCCAATAAGGCAGATATACAAAGATTGAGTCTTAATAAAGCTATGACTATGGTGGATGGTTACGACTGTCCTTCATAGAGTCCTCGGCTGAAGGAGGGTAATAGTGTCAAAGGTCAAAAATACGCTTGTCCTATCGATTCCTTCCCAATGCCGAGAATAGGCACTTCCACCAAATAAGCCATACAATATCCTCTTGACCATCATCATCCCTAATAATGCCTCATAAATAGAAGTCTATATCGTGTTATGTTGATTTAAAAAGGAAGAAAAAGAAAAAAAAAAGAGAGAAGAAACAATTATGTTAAAAGAAAAAAGAAGAGAGAAAGGAAAAAGAAAAGAGTCCAAGTTTATAATTTTATCTTTGTAACATTGTTTCTGAGGCAACAAAAACACCTATCGCGATCTACCAAATATGACCCATACCTACCTTTCAATATTTCTGATCGCTCGAATACTGACTGAGGACTCTAACTTAGTTGTAGAAATTTTTTGACTTCAATTGAAGTGTGAATGCCATGTGAGGCCACCAAATAGTGAGTACACTTACTAAAGCTGGCGAGATATGTGATCTCAGAAAGAAAAGAAAGAAAAGCGTGAGCGCCAAGGAACATCAATAGAGCACAGTTGTTTAGCCTCTCTCTGAGTTGACTTGTTTAACAGTCTAGAGATCTAGAGTCTATAGTACTAGAGTACATGTAGCACCAGATGGGTGTGTGCCACCAAATACGTATCCATTCTACTTTATCCCTGAGGGAAGTAGTTGTCTATCCTAATAGAAATATTTACTAAGGGATAAGTACTAACTGCAAATGTAAGTTGGTTATTTTCACTTGGATCCGTTACCTAGGTTATTATCACTTCACATTTTTCAGGATCTCTAAAGTTTCGAAATAAGAAAAGAAGAAATCTTCTAATTACTTCTATTATTTTTCATTTTTGCTAAGGACTAGCAAATCTTAGGCATGGGGGTATTTGATGAGTCCATTTTAATGGACTATTGTTATGCCTAAGTTAACTTTATTCTTACATTTTATTTTTGTTAATGCCTACATTAGGTCATAAATGATTGCATGCATCAGTACTTAAGTTTACATCTATTCTATTGCAGTCTATAACTTATTATGTAATTATTTTATGTTTCATTATTGTAGGAATAATTTTGCAAAGAAAAGGGTGGTGAAAAGAAATTTCCCCCCTACGGATCTCTCAACCTCCGGCCGGCCTCAACAACTCCATCAACAGACACTGGCCAAGTTTAGTAAGGGATTTGAAAATCCCTTGACTTGCGTCGGGGAGGAGATAAAAGAGAAAATCTGAGGGGCTTGGAGAACAACTAAGAAAAGATCCTGCGTGCACCGTGAAGAAGGCATGCACTGTGCACCCTTCCATCCTACCCCAGCATGCGCCTCCACCCCAACCTCCACACAGAAGTGTGTGTTCCATCTTCTCCCTTGTGCTGCAGCCGCAGCCCTTATCCGTAGCGGCATCCCCCCAAGCGCGCGCTCCATCCTTTCCAGTCTGCCCCACTGCAGACATTGCAAGAGTGCTCTTTCATCTTCTCCCACCGCACGCCCTGCAAGTGCACTCCAGCCTCTCCGACCGCACGCCCACAGCCCTGCAAATGCACCAAGCAGCCACCGCAGCCACCAACACCTTCACCATGCGTGCCCTCACGCATCATCAGACCGCATAGCGCCCTCGTGCGCGTGGAGCGCCTTCACCGTGCATGTGCCCTAACGCACTGCAGATCGCACGCATCTCCTCCTCTTCGTCTTCTTCTTCCTCTCCAGTGGTAGGAAGAACCCAAAGCAGCCACCGCAGCCACAGTAGTGCAGCGCCCCTACCGCACGCCGCACTGTAGCCACAGTGCACACGTGCGTAGCACCCTCACCGAGCAGCCACAGCAGCCACAAACGCCACCCGTCGTCATCAGGCCGACGTTCTCCTCCGCCATCCGGCCACGTCTGACCACCTCCGACCGCTGCATCATCACCATCACGTAGCCCCCGTCGAGACGTGCCTTCCCGCAGCGCAACACCTCCCACAAAGCCTCCTCACACACGCAAAGAAGAGAGAGGAAGTTTCCTCTATTTTTGCTTCAATTAAAAATTACATTGCATGCCATTGTCAATTTAATATTATTATTTTATTCAGGCCACATTGCATGGATGCACTTATAATTTCGTGAATTTACTTAACTTGTGTTATGTGCATCATTCAACATTGAAATTCAATTTAGATTTTCATGCAATTCAAACTTACATGATATGCTACTACACATGCATCATATACATACTTTTGGGAGCTCGATTCCTGATGTGAAAATTGCATAAAAAGCCTTGAACTTTTAATGAAATTGCAAGCTCCATCTAGAGTAGCATATTCATCAAATTGAAGTTGCAAAGATGTCTGCAAACAATATAATCCTCTACTCGTGAATTTATTGGTTCTATTCCTCCCTGTGGATACGACATCCTTCAGGTGGTTTAAATTGATATTTATTTTAATCTTTGATTGACAGATTTCCACCACATAAAATACAACGGCACATCATTCTATTGCTATTTTAATTAAGCGAAACTCTCTCTATCACATGCTAAACATCAGCTTTATTGAATTTTCTATAGAAAAAAATGATGAAAGCATTAGCTACATTAATTTGTGTAGTCTCTATTTATGCACAACTTTTCATTGCATATTTAGAAGTGTTAGGCTGGCATTTATCATGCCTTGAATTTGGCTATCGAAGTGGGCACTATCTTCAACAATGTCATTAGATCTGTTAGCCAGATACTTGATCAATCACAACCTCAACTATCGTTTCTTACTGGCTAATGCTCCCTCTCTTTCACTATCCAAGGTACCTAGGAAGTATGCTGCTTTGGCCCATAACTTGGTGAGATTTCATGTGAATTCTCTTGCCGAACAATGGAGAGGAGATAGAGCAACAAGACAAAGAGGATGAGGGTAGGTAGGCTGTGCTTTTCTTTTTTTTCTGGAGTAAGCTAAGACATCAACACTAATCTCTTAGATAGCAGTAACGGTCAAATGAATCAAGTGAGTTCCCATGTTAAATTATGAATAATTGAAGGCAGACAAACTATCTACTCTGCACAATCTTACCAAGTTGAGGGTGGACCCATCCCATTTGAAAATCATATGTATTCTCCCATTGCCTAGAAATGCACATGTTGAATTGAATGGAGTGTTTTCATGTGTGTCAAGTGGAGTCCTTAGAAAAAATGGGTCCCACAGTCAAAATGTTGGCAACTCCCAATCTTATCACTTTCCTTGGCATAGATCTACGCAACCGACACCTCAACGCACATGCTTTGCAAGGTCATGGCCGGCAATGATCATTCATTAGCACCGACAGTCTAACATGTTAATGATGAGGTGTGCCTCATCTTAGCTAAAATGCCCAAGTTAAGCTAGAAACTAGGTTAAACACTACTGAATTAACACATGAAATGGGTTAAGTGTGCAAAATAGTGAAAATGACCTGAAACTTCAAATCTGTGTTAAAAATGTAAAATTAGGTCATTAAATGAGATATTCTATTCATTAATAGAAATTGATGAATCATTTGCAAATTGAATAAACATTTGAGTTCAAAACTTCAAATCAAAAGCACAATTAACTTCCCAATCATTCAATTAAGCTTAAATAAAAACTTGGTTGCATTTAGACATCATTAGGACCTCGCATTTATGGTTTCTCACTTAGGTCCATAAGTCACAAACATTTATTCATTTAAAAACCACCAGGTAAGTTAGACTTTGAACAGAAACCTGTCCTTTCTACTAAAGTGGTATGAATCTATTCATCAATTGAACTACTCGACAAGCTCATCCACTAACTTATTTGCCCCCAAAGACATATGAAATTCAAATTTGTATATATTATGCATAATATCATCATATATATTATAAGGGAAAATAGCTACGATTTTCTTTAAATAATATGATTTTTCAAAAAATGTTGAGCAAAAGAGCCATCCTAAGGGCTCGAATTGGACACAGTTTTACAATAAACTTAAAACAATTCAATTTTCCTCCTTGCTAAACATCTGCTTTATTGAATTTTTTGTAGAAAAAAAATTATGAAAGCATTACCTACAGTAATTTGCGTAGTCTCTATTTATGTGCAACTTTTCATTGCATATTAAGATGTGATAGACCAACATTTATCTCGCCTTGATTTGGCTATCGAAGTGGGCACTATCTTCAGCAATGTCATTGGATCCGTTAGCCAGATACTTAATCAGTCACAACCTCAACTATCGTTCCTTAGTTGCTAATGCTCCCTCTCTTTCACTATCCAAGGTACCTAGGGAGTATGTTGCTTTCACCCATAACTTGGCGAGATTTTGTGTGAATTATCTTGTATTTGGTTCTTGGCTTTGGCTAAATATCTCATGTATCCTTTGAGGTTGCAATAAATTTCACTATTTTATCTCAAAAACACAAAATAAAAAGATGTGATAGGCTGGCATCCTTGGTTGCACGCATGCCTTTGGTTTCACCTGATCTTTTTCCACACTCATGTAGAATAATGGAGAGGAGATAGAGCAACAAGACAGAGATGATGGGGGTAGGTAGGCCGTGCTTTTTTTTTCTGGACTAAGCTAACAGAACAACACTAATCTCTTAGATTGGAGTAACGATCAAACCAATCAACTGATTTAACCAATCAAGTGAGTTCCCTTGTTAAGTTACGAATAATCGAAGGCAGACAAGCTATCCACTCTACACTATCTTACCAAGCCGAGGGTGGACCCATCCCACTTGAAAATCATCTATATTCTCCCATTGCCTAGAAATGCACATGTTGAATTGAATGGCATGTTTGCATGTGTGGTAAGTGGAGTCCTTATAAAAAATGGGCCCCACAGCCAATAGGTTGGTTGGCCCCAATCTTGTCTCTTTCCCTAAAATTTCCAAAGGAAAAAATAAAGTTTGGCATAGATCTATGCAACCGACACCTCAATGCACATGCTTTGCAAGGTCATGGCTGACAATGATCATTCATTAACACCGATAGTCCAACACGTTAGTGATGAGGTGTGGCTCATTATACTTAAAATGCCCAAGTTAAGCTAGAAACTAGGTTAAATACTACTGAATTACCACATGAAGTGGGTTAAGTGTGGGAAATAGTGAAAAAGACCTAAAATATCAAATCTATGTTAAAAATGCAAAATTAGATCATTAAATAAGATATTCTATTCATTAATATAAATTGATGATCCATTTGCAAATTGCACAAACATTTGAGTTCAAAACATCAAATCGAAAGCATAATTAGCATCCCAAATGTTCAATTAAGCTTAAATAAAAACTTGGATACATTTGGACATCATTACACATTTATGGTTTCTCACTTAGGTCCTTAGGTCACGTACATTTATTCATTTAAAAACCTCCAGGTAAGTTAGACTTTGAACTGAAACCTGTCCTTTCTATTAAAGTGGTATGAATCTGTTCATCAATTGAACTACTCGATAGGCTCAGTCACTAACTTATTCTCTCCCCAAGACATATGAAATTCAAATATGTATATATTATGCATAATATCATCATATATATAATAAGGGAAAATAACTACAATTTCCACAAATAATAGGTTTTTTTTAAAAATGTTGATCAAAAGAGCCATCCTAAGGGCTCGAATTGGACACAATTTTACAGCAAAGTTAAAACAATTCAATTTGCCACCTTGCTAAACACCAGCTTAATTGAATTTTCTATAGAAAAAAATGATGAAGGCATTAGCTATAGTAATTTGCGTAGTCTCTATTTATGTGCAACTTTTCATTTCATATTAAGATGTGATAGGTTGGCATTTATCTTGCCTTGAATTTGGCTATCGAAGTGGGCACTATCTTCAGCATTGTCGTTACATCCGTTATCCAAATACTTGATCAGTCACAACCACAACTATCGTTCCTTACTTGCTGATGCTCCCTCTCTTTCACTATCCAAGGTACTAGGGAGTATGTTGCTTTACCCATATCTTGGCGAGATTTTGTGTGGATTCTCTTGCATTTGTTTCTTGGCTTTAGCAGAATCTCTCATGTATCCTTTGAGGTTGCAATAAATTTCTCTTTTATCTCAAAAAATAAAATAAAAAGATGTGGTAGGCTAGCATCCTTGGTTGCACGCATGCCTTTGTTTTCACCTGATCTTTTTCCACACTCATGCTGAACAATGGAGAGGAGATAGGGCAACAAGATAGAGAGGATGGGAGTAGGTAGGTCGTGCTTGTTTTTCTTTGGATTATGCTAAGACATCGACACTAATCTCTTAGATCGGAGTAACGGTCAAATCAATCAAGTGAGTTCCCTTATTAAGTTACGAATAATCGAAGGCAGACAAACTATCCACTCTGCATGATCTTACCAAGTCGAGGGTGGACCCATCCCACTTGAAAATCATATGTATTCTCCCATTGCCTATAAATGCACATGTTGAATTGAATGGTGTGTTTTCATGTGTGGCAAGTGGAGTCCTTATAATAAATGGGCCCCACAGCCGAAATGTTGGCTACTCCCAATCTTATCTCTTTCCTTGGCATAGATCTACATAACCAACACCACAACGCACATGCTTTGCAAGGTCATGACTGACAATGATCATTCATTAAAACTGACAATCTAACACGTCAGTGATGAGGTGTGACTCATCTCAGCTAAAATGCCCAAGTTAAGCTAGAAACTAGGTTAAATACTATTGCATTAACACATGAAATGGGTTAAGTGTGGAAAATAGTAAAGAAGACCTAAAACATCAAATCTGTGTTAAAAATGCAAAATTAGGTCATTAAATGAGATATTCTATTCATTAATATGAATTGATGATCCATTTCTAAATTGAACAAACATTTGAGTTCAAAACTTCAAACCAAAGGCATAATTAACTTCCCAAATGTCCAATTAAGCTTTAATAAAAACTTGGTTGCATTTAAACATCGTTAGGACCGCACATTTATGGTTTCTCACTTAGGTCCTTAAGTCACATTCATTTACTTATTTAAAAACCTTCCAGGGACCATTTTGAAAGCATAGGGGCCTATTTAAAAAATCTGAGGATGGCTCTGCAGAACTTCTTAGCCACTTATGGGCTTTAATGCTATTGTTCTACCCCTTCGCCCATAAGGGCTTTCACGCAAAAACACCAACTCACCTGCGCCGCTAGTCCATTGTAGAAGCGTGAAGAACTTGCCCAATCTTGACCGTCCATTCCTTGATCTCACGATCTTGTGGCCCAAATCCACTCGAAGCCTTATGCGCTTCGGCGCATGCGATCACCACCTTGCCCGGATCCCATCCAACGGTTACATTTTGGATTGGAACTTCGCACACGCTCTTCTTCTCATCACAACCGCCAATACCCTAGATGCCTAATTGCACCAATGTGTTGCTCACATTCAGTACCTTGGCTACTTAAGTCCCTCCTTGAGCTTTCGTGCACGTAAATCACTCCCTCCCCCTGAGTTGTTCCCTTCGTCCACTCCCTCAGCTTCCCTACCTCCTTCCTCGATGGTCAATGGCAGAGATCATCTTCCTCCCTCTATTAATCGCCTCCTGCCAATCGGCCATTGGCTCTTGGACAACTTCGTTAGCTGAAGGGTCTCCTCCCCTTTTGTCATCATCAGCCGCCGACTGGTGACCTTGGACAACTTCTTCCCTTAGATAGATTTCCCACTTTGTTTAATAGAGTTTCTACTTTCTAGATTAATTGTAGTGTTAGTTATAGTAATTTAGGAGTAGATAAAATGTTAGAATTCACTTTTGATGGATTAGTGTAGTTTAGGAGTAGATTGGCCTAAATTTGATTTCCGCCCTCTCTGATCAATTCACATCAGAGAGATGTTTTTCCACCTTCGTTATGACACATTAATCTCTCTCTCCATCTCATTATCCACATTCACTATTTCTCCCTTGCAATTAACTCCATCAATCACTCATTCATTAGGCAACCAATAGATGTTGAGTTTAAGGGCTTATTGATCTATTGGCATACCAAATATCACTTAAGGGTCATTCCATTCACTACATTGAACACCATCACCCTCCTTTGAGCTAAATTGAACTTAGTTTGATCGCTTGAATCTGATTTAATCTCATGGGCTATTTTGTGAATTTATTGAGAGCTTTGAATTCTATCAGATTTAATCAATCTTATCGAGTTTGTATTTACTTGATTGGATTAATGGCAATGAGCATGGACTATTTTTATGGGATTTGCTACTAATGATAGTGTTCATGCTCACCTTATATCTTACTTTTCCTCTCTAATGATAGCTAAAGCCAAGGAAAATCAGTTACACTGATTGCAGGCTCTAGCAATGATTCAATTGCTCCTAAGGATCACTAAACCTTCCTGAACACCAATTAATGGTGTGCAGGAGGTATAGGTGTTCAAATCACCTCTGTGATTCAAGATCAAAAGCCTAACAAGGCAACATTGCTCTCTGAGCATAATTAAGTTTTAATTGCTGAGTAATAGGGCTTGAATCGATCTTAATGAAGGTTTGGAACTCAGTTAAGTGAATTTTCAATGGCCTATTGATCTCTTCTTATTAAACTATCTATGGTTTGAAAAGAGAGTCGATTAGGTTCTTATTTAGCTTTAATATTAGATCTGGAATTTAAGAGCCTTAAATGAGTTTAACATCTTAATTACAAGTGGTTTTATGATCTGAGATTGTTTATGAGATTCCTGACATTCAGATCTAAATGATTTTTATAACAGAATGAGATTTTGTAATCGTAGATCTTGTTAATTAAAATATTTGCATCAAGCAATAGCAGTTACTGCTGCTGATGATTGAGCAGAAACGGCTGCCATTGAAACTGCACTAACAAAAAAAAAATAATAGCTGATCTAGTAGCTGCTGAGTTTGGCAGTAGCAGCAACAGCTATTGCTGCTGAATTGCAACGGCAGCCTTTGTTGGAGTTTGATCAGTTTGGAATTTTTTCTATGTTTGCAGTGTTTAAGGAGCTGACCTGTTGTGTAGTGCTATGTATATCTTGTACAAGCATTCCTGTACCTTTAATTAACTAAAATTCAACTTGGATTGCATGTTATCCTACTTAAATATTGTTACGAGCCGTGCTTTCAAACGTCTTTTAAGACGTCTGGGAAGTGTCCCAGACGTCGTACCAGACGTCTGGTATCACTTCCAGACGTCTGGGATTCATTTTTCTGCACGCACACCGTTGCATCTACGTGCCTGTTCGCGCAGACCTGCTCCGCCTCTTCTTTTTCCCTCTACCTCCTGCGCCCTCTGTCACGCTCTCTCTCTCCTCCTCGCGCGGCCTTAAAAGGGCACGCCCTCTCCCTCACTCCCATCACCTCCGTCTCCTTCCTCTTCTCCTTCCAGCCGTGCGCGAAGCGTGCTCGAGAGCGAGTGCGAGGGTGCAGCGGCGGCGGCGACAACCGCGGCGGGTGCGGGAGGAGGTGCTGCGCGGGGGAGGAAGCACTCGGCCATGAGGGCGAGCTCGCCGGGGCTGCTAGGGCCAGCTGGCAGGGGGCGCAGCGGGCGCGGAGCGACGCAGGAGGACTACTGCAGCTCGAGCAATAGGTGGAGTACTCGTGGCGCGGCCGGACGTCGCGAGCGGAGGGCGAGTGGCGCCCTGGTTCTTAAAACTTTTCCAGAATCAGACGTCTGGGCTGATAGCCAGACGACGGGCACGACTTCTGGAAGACTGTCAAGACGTCTGAACTGTGAGTTATTTCCATCTTCTTCCTTTTCTTCGACTGTCCGTACTGAGAGAGAGAGATGGGTACGCGCAGGTTCGGTGATTCGCCATCCAACACGAATCAGACGTCTAGCTCGAGTGCCAGACGGCGGGAACTACTTCCAGACGTCCTGGGTGACCAGCGGACGTCTAGGAACTAGGCCAGACGCCTCCGCAGGCTTCTGGACGTTTGAGAGCCCACGCAAAGTGAGGTAATTCCCATATCCACTTTTTAAGACGTCTGGAAGAAGTTCCAGACGTCCGATTTTACACAGTTTCGTTGTTTTCGACCTGTTTCGGGCCCATTCTGGCTGCATTTTCCGCATTTCGAGTTGCGTTCTTTTCGGAATTACATCCTCTACCTGTCTACAGTAGCTGTATACTGTTTTGAGAAGTTCCTTGTGTTTGATCCTTGTGATAGGACCCCGTTCCATTGCAGTCTCAGGGGTTGCGGAGGCACGCGGGATTCCCGACCACGCCCCCATTACTCCCGTTGTACCTGGTAGAGTGGCTTTAAGTATAATCTGTTAAATTATGAAACCATAAATAGAACCTAGGACGTTGCATGAATCCTAGGAATGAGAAATAGATTGAATGGTAGATTCCTAGGGTGTTGCATGAATCCTAGGGCTGGAAAACTAGATTGTATGATAGATCCTAGGATATGGCATGAATCCTAAGATGGGAAAACTAGTGGAATGTATGAATACTGCAGTCTTGGAAAATGTGGAAAGAAAATACCAACTGCCTGTGAATTGAATTAACAGCTGCCTGTTATGAATAAATAAACGTGATTGAGAATATGGATTGTAGGAACGTGAAACTGGAAAGTGAAACCTGGATGTTCTGAGTTAAAAGAGCTGGAACCCTACGGGGAATTAGGAGTAGAACTCCTGGAAAGTGAATGGAATAGAATTGGGGAAGTGAGCTGGCCCTTGAGTACGGAGTACCAAGGAGAGCGACTGTCCCCCTGTTTAGTGCAGAGCGGAGCTAGCCGCCCCAGGGACCCGGGGTTAGGACTGGCCACTCTGTACCGACTTGCTAGCCCTCGTGTACGTAGTACCGAGGAGAACTACTAGTGTAGGGAGGTACTAGCTACCCGACAGGCCCCAGGGTTCTGCTAGCCTCCCACACCGACTTGTTAGGCCCGTTGGGGCAAACCAGGGTAGTCAGGCGAGGGTGCGCGGACTGTGGAGGGGCAAGGCCCCTGTTTGGTTACTGTGGAGGGGTTGGACCCCTATTACTGAGAGGGCTCTGCCCTGTACTGGTTCCGTGCTGTGCTTTGGGCGCACCCGTTAACGGAAACGACTGACCGCGTGCCAGTGCGGGTTAGCAACCCATGCGTTCACCGCGCGTGCCGTAGTCACCGTTACGTCTGTCAGTGACCTTGGGGTGGTTGACTGAGAGTAGGATCACCACGGGGGACTCTCCCGGCCAGGAGAGCACCACGTGCTACTTCTACTATTCGGAAAAGACTACAATCAAGATCATTCCCATGAGGAACATTCGAGATCAAGTGAAGAATCTGAGAAATAGATAAATTGTGAAACAATAGAAAGACGTAAATAAAGGAAGAAAGAAAATTTAAAACAGCTATTGTACACTTTACTGTTTCTTTAGTTTAGCTACCACTCTACTCAGCGTTTTGTTGACGTGTTACACTCGTTACCTTTCAGGACCAAGTGTTGAGCAGCCAGGGTCAGCGGCTGCAGAGGATACTAGGCCGAGTAGGGTCCAGTAGAGTTACCACTGTACCTCTTTTTGTTCCGTTATAGTGAGTAGTTCTTGTTTCCGCTGTACTTTTCTTTACCTGCAGTTCATATTATGTTTTGAATGTTGTTCTACTATTGTGGTGGTATATACTGTAGTGGTTTCTTTCCTTACTGTTGTATTTCCTTACTGTTAGTTATATTCATGTTGAATGTGGTTTATTTTACTAATCTTTTGGTTACTTCCTTGTTGGACGACTAGGTCTTGGGATTAGTCGAGTCGGTCCGGTTCTCGTGTCTCGTAGGGACTTGGGAATCTGGTCGTTACAAGATGGTATCAGAGCAAGGTCATCCCGAGAAGTGAATCAACTGACTAGAAAATAACCAATTCACATGTCTATAACTAGAGTAGCCACCACAACATATCTTTTGACATGTGCTCTTAGACATTTCTGTTCGGTATCGTTCCGTAGTGACGTGTTCCGTTTTGTTTCGCGTCTCCTTGCAGGAGATGCCTCGTCGTGGGATCAGTGAGGCGGGCCGCGGGCGCTACCGAGGACAAGGTCGGCGAGGTGGGCATGCCGTTGCCGACACCCCAGTGGACCAGCCACTACTCCCGGGCGTCCAGGCCCAGGACCTCGCCCAGCTGATACGAGACATTGTACGTGAGGAGCTCCACCCACCGCCCCGAGCACCTCACCCTGGGGTTGCGGAGGGGGAGTCCTCTGTGGGACCACTCGACGGACGCAGTGCTGGACACGGGGGAGGGGATGGACCGCCGCAGCCCCCACCTTCACCGATACTTCCGTGCATGAGGCACCTTCGCCTGGAGGTGCACCAGCACCTCCCCTACAGCACCACTTCGAGCTCTTCGGGCAGTTCCGGAAGATGAAGCCCCCCTCCTTCAAGGGGGATGAGGACCCGACCGAGGCAGAGGACTAGCTTGAGCAGCTGCAGAAGATTTTCGACACCCTTCGCCCCCCGGTGGAGTGCCACGTGGCCTTTGCCACGTACCAGCTAGAGAGTGCGGCACACTGGTGGTGGAGGGCGGTCCGGGGACAGGAGAGGGACGAGCCGACCTGGGACCGGTTCGTCTCCCTCTTCTGCGAGAAGTACTTCCCCCAGAAGTGGCAGGACCAGAGAAGGCAGGAGTTCCACACTCTCCGCCAAGGGACGATGACCGTGAGCACGTACCGCACGTTTTTCCTAGAGCTGTCCCGCTTTGCAGCGACAGCAGTAGCTACTGAGGTGGAGCGCCTTTGGAGGTTCACCGAGGGGCTCCGGCCTACGATTCGGGGGTATGTCAAACCCCTGAAGTTGCCTACGTTTTCGAGGGTGGTGGAGGCAGCTATGACTTACGAGGAGACCAACCCGTCCGCGCGAGACACTGACGGCGGGCGGAAGAGGCCCTTTCAGCCAAACTTTTCACAGGGCCGGTGAGAGAGGAGACACGTGGCATCCGCAGGAGAGCCGTCACGTTTTACAGGGCCATCAGTGGCCTTGGGGGGCCCTCGACAAGGGCCAGTCGCCAGCACCGGACCCCCGCCCAGCCGACAGCAAGGACCCACTGAGGGAGGGTGCCGGTTTCCCCTCTGTTACCAGTGTGGCCAACCGGGCCACATCAGGAGGGACTGCCCGTCTAAGGCAAGAGGTCAGCAGATACTTCTCGCGCAGAGCACTGGAGGACGCGCAGGAGGCCGCGGTTCCCAGGCGCGAGGAGGAGGACAGCAGTCGTGAGGAGGGTACCGGCCAGCACCTACCCGTCCGACGCAAAGTGCGGCTGCTTCGTCCGCACCTAGAGCTGAAGGGCGTATCAACGCCCTGACACACAGGGACGCCAGAGCTTCGGCATCGGTGGTAGCAGGTATGGTTTCAGTTTCCGGCAGACTCGTTTACACGCTTTTCGATTCCGACGCTACGCACTCGTTTGTCGCAGCCAGTTTCGCAGTTAGTTTGGACCGGGATTATACACTGTTAGAGAATCCGTTCGTAATCAGAGGTCCGAGTGGTCAGCTGTTTGTTGCTGAGGAGGTGTACACGGATTGCGAGGTCAGCGTCGAGGGACATAGCCTGCCAGCTGACCTGATTATGTTACAGATGGAGGACTTTGGAGTGATTATGGGGATGGATTGGATGTCCGCTTACCACGCCTTGGTGGACTGTTTTGAGAGGAAGATTGTCTTCTCCATGCCGGAGTTGCCTTCCTTCGAGTTTCACGGACAGCCAGTGGACGAAGGTTTCAGGTGCATTTCAGCACTTCGGGCGGCGAGACTTTTGAGCCAGGGGTGTGAGGGCTTCTTAGCTTGTGTGGTGGCAGAGCCCAGCCCTGTGGCAGACTTCCAGAGTATCCTGGTGGTCAGAGAGTACCCTGACGTGTTCCCAGACGAGTTACCAGGACTACCACCTGAGCGGGAGATCGAGTTTGAGATCTCACTAGTACCAGGGACCAGCCCCATCTCCACCGCGCCATACAGGATGGCACCGCTTGAGCTGCGAGAGCTCAAGTCTCAGTTACAGGACCTTTTGGAGAAATGTTTCATGAGGCCCAGTGCGTCTCCCTGGGGAGCCCCGGTACTGTTTGTGAAGAAGAAGGATGGTACCCTACACCTTTGTGTGGACTACCGATAGCTGAATAGGGTCGCCATCAAGAACAGATATCCGTTGCCGAGGATCGACGACTTGTTTGACCAGATGCGGGGTGCCATGGTGTTTTCCAAGATCGACTTGAGGTCTGGATACCACCAGTTGAGGATCAGGGAGACCGACGTCTCCAAGACAGCTTTCCACACCTGGTACGGACACTACGAGTTTTTGTTCATGCCGTTTGGGCTGACCAATGCCCCAGTTGCTTTCATGGACCTGATGAACCGGATGTTTAGACCGTACTTGGACCAGATCGTGGTGGTTTTCATAGATGATGTACTCATCTATTGTAGAGATCGGACGCAGCACGGACAGCACTTGCGGATGGTTCTGGACACTCTGAGATGACGCAGGCTGTACGCCAAGTACAGCAAGTGCGAGTCCTGGTTGAGGGAGGTGACCTTCTTAGGTCATGTGATCTCTGGAGATGGCTTGGCGGTGGACCCAGCCAAGGTCGAGGCAGTACTCAGGTGGGAGAGACCGCGTTCAATCACTGAGATTCGCAGTTTCCTGGGACTGGCAGGCTACTACAGACGATTCATCAGAGGATTTTCACAGATTGCATGTCCTATGACACAGTTGACCCGGAAGGACGTGCCCTTCGCTTGGACAGATGCCTATGAGGCGTGTTTTCTGGAGCTGAAGGAGAGGTTGACCTCGGCTCCCGTGCTCACCATCCCTGACAGTAGTGGCGGGTTCGTTGTGTACACGGACGCCTCCTTGCAGGGGTTAGGAGGTGTGCTCATGCAGAGGGGTCACGTTGTCGCTTACGCTTCGCGGCAACTGAAGCCCCATGAGCATACCTACCCTACCCACGACCTAGAGTTGGCAGCTGTTGTCTTCGCGCTGAAGACTTGGAGGCACTACTTGTACAGTGAGACCTTCGAAATTTTCACAGATCACACGAGCCTCAGATACCTTTTTGATCAGAAGGAGCTCAACATGAGACAGAGACGTTGGTTGGAGCTCCTGAAGGACTACGACTGCAGCATCTCCTACCACCCGGGAAAGGCCAATGTGGTGGCTGACGCCCTAAGCCGTAAGGCGCCCGCACACTTGGCCAGTCTACAGTTACAGAGTTGGATCCTTTTGGAGGAGGTGGGTAGTTGGCGACCTCTAGAGTTACGAGGGTACTATGGGGTAGTGACGGTGACACGGCAGACCAGGCCAGAGCTGATAGACCGCATCATCACAGGATAGATGGCCTATCCGTACTTGCAGTCCTTACGCAACAGAGTACTGTCGGGAGACCCGGGGGACTTCTCTTTCACAGACCAAGTGCTGTGCTTGAGGGGACGGTTGTGCGTTCCCAGAGACGAGGAGCTGTTGAGAGAGCTCCTGACTGAGGCACACGGTTCCAGATTCACCATACATCCCGGAAACACGAAGATGTACCACGACTTGAGACGCGAGTTTTGGTGGAGGGGGATGAAGCGGGATGTGGGTGAATTCGTGCAGCAGTGCTTAGTGTGCCAGCAGGTGAAAGCTGAGCATCAGAGGCCTGCAGGGCCGCTACAGCCGCTTCCAGTGCCAGAGTGGAAGTGGGAGAGCATCACCATGGACTTGGTGGTGGGCTTACCTGTTACCCAGCGGGGACACGACGCAGTCTGGGTAATAGTGGATAGACTGACGAAGACGGTGCGATTCTTGCCGATCCGAGTCACTTTGGGACCAGCACAGTTGGTAGAGAGGTATATCCGGGATGTGGTACAACTACACGGAGTTCCGCGGGAGATCGTATCTGACCAGGATACCTGCTTTACATCCCAGTTTTGGGCTGAGTTTCAGCAGGCCTTGGGGACGCGGTTGAGGTTTAGTACAGCTTACCACCCCCAGATGGACGGACAGCCTGAGCGCACGATACAGACACTTGAGGACTTTTTGCGTGCCTATGTACTGGACTGGAGGGGCTCTTGGGAGGAGCACCTGCCCCTAGCGGAGTTTGCATACAACAACAGTTATCACTCGAGCATCGGCATGGCTCCCTACGAGGCTATGTACGGACGGAAGTGTACGGCACCCTTGAGTTGGGTTGAGGTCGGGACCAAGTGGGAGGTTGGCTCTAGGTTGATCCGGCAGAGTCAGGAGGTAGTCAAGCAGATCCACAGGCGACTCCGCACTGTCAAGAGCAGACAGAAGAGCTACGCGGATCGGAGACGCAGAGAGGTGCAGTTTGAGGTTGGGGACCACGTCTTTCTTCGTGTTTCACCCATGAAGGGCCTGCAGCGGTTTGGGGTGAGAGGGAAGCTCGCGCCAAGGTTCGTGGGGCCCTTTGAGGTCCTGGAGCGGGTTGGACCCGTTGCTTACAGACTTGCCCTTCCCCCACAGCTTTCTGGTGTGCACGACGTGTTCCACGTGTCCAACCTCAGGACGTACGTAGCCGATCCCAGTCACGTACTGAGTCACGAGAGTGTCGAGGTGAGCGACGACCTGACCTACCCCGAGCGGCCAGTGCAGATTCTAGACTGAGCCGTCCGCAGTTTGAGACGAAAGCAAGTACCCCTGGTAAAGGTTTTGTGGAGGAGCGAGCGGTACGAGGAGGCTACCTGGGAGCCTGAAGCGGCAATGCGGGAGCGGTACCCGGAGCTTTTCGCGGGTACGTCTTTTCAGATCGGCTTCAGTCCTCTTTGGGTTTGTTATGGTTATTTTGACGTTTTCCCCTCACCCTAATTAGCGTAAGTTTCAGGGATGAAACGTCCTTTGAGTTTGTTATATTGTTACGAGTTGTGCTTTCAAACATCTTTTAAGGCGTCTAGGAGGTGTCCCAGATGTCGTACCAGACGTCTGGTATCACTTCCAAATGTCTGGGATTCATTTTTCTGCGCGCACACCGTTGCATCTGCACGCCTGTACGCGCAGACCTGCTCCGCCTCTTCTTTTTCCCTCTCCCTCCTGCGCCCTCTGTCGCACTCTCTCTCCTCCTCGCGCGGCCTTCAAAGGGCACGCCCTCTCCCTCACTCCCGTCACCTCCATCTCCTTCCTCTTCTCCTTCCAGTCGTGCGCGAGAGTGAGCGCGAGCGTGCAGCGGCGGTGGCGATAGCCGCGGCGGGTGCGGGAGGAGGTGCTGCGCGGGGGAGGAAGCGCTCGACCGTGAGGGCGAGCTCGCCGGGGCTGCCAGGGCCGGCCGGCGGGGGGCGCAGCGGGCGCGGAGCGACGTGGGAGGACTGCTGCAGCTCGAGCAGCAGGCGGAGTACTCGCGGCACGGCCGGACGTCGTGAGCGGAGGGCGAGTGGCGCCTTGGTTCTGGAAACTTTTCCAGAATCAGACGTCTGGGCTGATAGCCAGACGACAGGCACGACGTCTAGAAGACTGTCAAGACGTCTGAACTGTGAGTTATTTCCGTCTTCTTCCTTTTCTTCGACTGTCCGTACTGAGAGAGAGAGATGGGTACGTGCAGGTTCGGTGATTCGCCATCCAACACGAATCAGACGTCTGGCTCGAGTGCCAAATGGTGGGAACTACTTCCAGACGTCCTGGGTGACCAGCGGACGTTTGGGAACTAGGCCAGACGCCCCCGCAGGCTTCTGGACGTCTGAGAGCCCACGCAGAGAGAGGTAATTCCCTGATCCACTTTTTAAGATGTCTGGAAGAAGTTCCAGACATCTGATTTTACACAGTTTCGTCATTTTCGACCCGTTTCGGGCTCGTTCGGTCTCCGTTTTCCGCATTTCGAGTTGCATTCTTTTCGGAATTACATCCTCTACCTGTCTACAGTAGCTGTATACTGTTTTGAGAAGTTCCTTGTGTTTGATCCTTGTGATAGGACCCCGTTCCGTTGCAGTCTCGGGGGTCACGGAGGCATGCGGGATTCCTGACCACGCCCCCATTACTCCCGTTGTACCTGGTAGAGTGGCTTTAAGTATAATCTGTTAAATTATGAAACCATAAATAGAACCTAAGACATTACATGAATCCTAGGAATGAGAAATAGATTGAATGGTAGATTCCTAGGGTGTTGCATGAATCCTAAGACTGGAAAACTAGATTGTATGATAGATCCTAGGATATGGCATGAATCCTAGGATGGGAAAACTAGTGGAATGTATGAATACTGCAGTCTTGGAAAATGTGGAAAGAAAATAATAGCTGCCTGTGAATTGAATTAACAGCTGCCTGTTATTAATAAATAAACAAGATTGAGAATATGGATTGTAAGAACGTGAAACTGGAAAGTGAAACCTGGATGTTCTGAGTTAAAAGAGCTGGAACCCTACGGGAAATTAGGAGTAGAACTCCTGGAAAGTGAATGGAATAGAATTGGGGAAGTGAGCTGGCCCTTGAGTACGGAGTACCAAGGAGAGCGACTGTCCCCCTGTTTAGCGCAGAGCGGAGCTAGCCGCCCCAGGGACCCGGGGTTAGGACTGGCCACTCTGTACCGACTTGCTGGCCCTCGTGTACGTAGTACCGAGGAGAGCTAATAGTGTAGGGAGGTACTAGCTACCCCACGGGCCCCGGGGTTCTGCTAGCCTCCCACATCGACTTGTTAGGCCCGCTGGGGCAAACCAGGCTAGTCAGGCGAGGGTGCGTGGACTGTGGAGGGGCAAGGCCCCTGTTTGGGTACTGTGGAGGGGTTGGACCCCTATTACTGAGAGGGCTCTGCCCTGTACTGGTTCCGTGCTGTGCTTTGGGCGCACCCGTTAACGGAAACGACTGACCGCGTGCCAGTGCGGGTTAGCAACCCATGCGTTCACCGCGCGTGCCGTAGTCACCGTTACGTCTGTCAGTGACCTTGGGGTGGTTGACTGAGAGTAGGATCACCACGGGGGACTCTCCCGACCAGGAGAGCACCACGTGCTACTTCTACTATTCGGAAAAGACTGCAATCAAGATCGTTCCCACGAGGAACATTCGAGATCAAGTGAAGGATCTGAGAAATAGATAAATTGTGAAACAATAGAAAGACGTAAATAAAGGAAGAAAGAAAATTTAAAACAGCTACTGTACACATTACTGTTTCTTTAGTTTAGCTGCCACTCTACTCAGCGTTTTGCTGACGTGTTACACTTGTTACCTTTCAGGACCAGGTGTTGAGCAGCCAGGGTCAGCGGCTGCAGAGGATGCTGGGCCGAGTAGGGTCCAGTAGAGTTACCACTGTACCTCTTTTTGTTCCTTTATAGTGAGTAGTTCTTGTTTCCGCTGTACTTTTCTTTACCTGCAATTCATATTATGTTATGAATGTTGTTCTACTGTTGTGGTGGTATATACTGTAGTGGTTTCTTTCCTTACTGTTGTATTTCCTTACTGTTAGTTATATTCATGTTGAATGTGGTTTATTTTACTGCTCTTTTGGTTACTTCCTCGTTGGACGACTAGGTCTTGGGATTAGTCGAGTCGGTCCGGTTCTCGTGTCTCATAGGGACTTGGGAATCGGGTCGTTACAAATATCTTTGTCAACTACTTTCATTTCTATAATCTATCCTAACTTGAAATTTAAAGAAAATCACAACAAAAATCAAGTTTAATTGCTCATGCATGTTTAATATAGTGTGTTGGATGCTTTGGAGTGTTTTAACTGAACTTCCGACCACTAGAATTGGCTTTAGGGCCTTAGGTTCTTTTTTAAAACACTCGTTGAAGGCCTCGCTTTGGTTACTTTGTAAATAAATAAAAATCTTAAAAAAATTTCCAAAAAAATAAAATAAACCTGTCTTGGTCAAGATTAGGTAAATTTTTAGGTGTGTGCAAAGTTTCAAGGCATTCTGAACCCTCAGCTTGATAGAACATACCAATCGACAATTCAGTATATCTTGAAACTTAATAAAAGAACTTAACATCAAAAACACAAAAAATAACTCTCTCTCTCTCTCTCTCATCACTTTCTTTCTCATCCCCTATCTCTACTATACCTATAAAACCCATAAAAATAAGAAAAACCCTAAAAGCTCCTAAGAAGGTCATGTATACTATGTATATACTTGTACATATAACTTAAATCTAAGCTATATGTTAATATTGTATAATATGTACAAAATATCTATAAATAACTTATATATGTATTCTATGTATTAAATTTAGTATTTAGAGTAATCTAATGTATATATCAATTTATTGTATTATTAGATATTAATTTATATAACTTAAATGTATTATATCGAAGTAATTATACAAACATATCTAAATGTTTATAATTGTACTTCATACTGTACATACGTATTAATATATCTATTATGTACCGTATAATGCCTGTAATGTAATTAAATTATATATATACAGTAAATAATTAATTTACTAAGCTAACCATGTAATTTATTAAGTTAAAATAAAATAAATTAGTAAATTAAGTTAATATTGAGATAATTTACATTATATAGTTCTAATATGTCATAATAAGTATTTTCAACTTATTTATATCATATTTATACTATATTATAGTAACTATAGCCTATTTATAAGTATAACTAAAACATGTATTTAAATCTATATAAATTAAAATAAAGCTTATAAAATATAATAAAAATCTGTAATAAATAATTTATCATGTATACTAATACTATACTAAGTCAATTTGACAATTAATTAACTAATCTACACTGTAATTAGCAAATTAAACTTTAATTTAACTTGTGTAAAATGTAAACTTTAGCTAATTTAATTATATAATAAAATAACTTATTTTTGTAAACTAACTACATAATTATGTAACCCTATGTAAGGGCTTTACAACCCTATAATTTATTTTTAATTTAAAGTAAATTGTGGTCCTCAAATTGAGGGCCAAAATCACTAAATAAGTATAGCAACCAAGCGGGCAGCAGCACCTGAAGGGTGCTTTAGATAGCGCCATATTAGAAACTTGAGAGCAAGTGAAGCACCTTATATTGATTTCCTGCATTAGCCTCACCGGTCGTCAGGCATCGGGTGCCCTCTTCTACACTATCTCCTATCTCTCTCGAACATGATATGGCATAAGGGTGCGGTGCATGGGCCAAGGGCTGTACACTATGTGTGGATAAAAGTGCACCTAATAATGAACTAGGGTGGCCTTAATAGAGGTCTTGTCCCACCCAGAAATGGGTGCTGCATATCCCTCAAAAAGGCCACCCATCAATTAAACCCAATTTTTGGGTTGTGTTGAACCGAGCCAATCTGAACCAACTAATAAGAGGGAAGAAGGCTTGAAATTTGGCTTAGTATGAGAGCCACCCCCTATGACTTATGTGTGTGTTGCGTGTGTGTGTTAGCTGTGAGTATAGTATGTATATATATATAAAGTATATGTATATAAATAATATAATGTAATAATGCATACTGCAAATAAGTGTATATTAATGTATGTATAGGTAGCAGGCTTGTTTGAGCTCCTATATGTATATATATAACACTAAGGGCTTTAGTGATGGATACATCTGTCACTGTATATGTATATTAGTATAAGTAGTTTCTGCCTTAGGTAGTGTAAATATGTTACTAAGGCTACATTGATGTTTATATATGTCACTGTACATAGGATTATATGTTAGTATAGATAATAGTTTTTGCTTTATGTTATGTATATAATTTTACTAAGGTTTTAGCGACACTTATATATGTTACTGTACCTATACATAGGTATTAACTATATTAGTTGTAAATAACTAACATAGAGTAGTTGTACATAATTCTTAATGCTTATTTGTGTACATTTGTTTTTAAGCATTGTAATGCGTTTTTAATTCATTCTTTTGTACATAATTAACCAGATTCTTTTATTCTATGATTCTTTCATTCATTTTTGTAAATAAAATAAACATTTTTGGAATTAAAGAATGTTTTTGGACTTAGAGAGTGATGTATATCAATAATTTTCTCCCAGTGAATGACCTGGAATAAACCAGCAAAAATTAGGTGTATAAATAAAATTGACGCGACATCGATTTGTATTTATGACATTTACTACAACAATGACATTTAAATCCCTTTTTAGTACGAATCGTTCGTCGTGCAGTCATATTTTTGGCACCGTTGCCGGGGACAAAAACTTGTCAATAGCACTTTATTGTGATTGTTTGACAAATGTCGCAGAAAGGCGATTAGTCAGTGATAAATGCCACTTTATCATCATTCTTTTGCTTTAAAACAATCCTAGCTCTTAGGCTTTTACTTCGCAAATGGCTTTTTGGGTTGCATTTAGTCATAAATTAGGTTAGGCATGCATTGCATTTTTCTTGTCTTTTTAATATGTTTTTGTGAGTGTTAGGGATGAATAGATATACAAATCCCTAGAACCCTAACACTCAGGAAGGCAACAGGTGAAGGAGAAGCTCAAACTAGCTGGAACTCAACTTGATCCAACTCACCAAGGCTGGAATCCAGCTCACTTGGACTAGGGTCAGCTCATCCTAGCTCCATTCAGCTCATCTCTGCAAACCCTAGGTCCAATACCTCCTCTACTCCACTACTAGCTAAGCTAGCTTAGCTTATCTTAGCTTAGCTATGCTCCAGCTCCCTTGGCTTTTACCACCTAAAAACCCTACCTAACAACTCCACCAACTAGCTCCACCTAAGCTCCACATAAGCTAACCCAACTTCCACCACACCTTGGCTCCAACCTAGCCTACCCACTACCTCCAAAAGATACTACAAAGTGGCGCAAAAACCTCCCATAACCACCCACCAATTGGTGCCACCTTTTCCCTCCAAAACCCCCTTCATCTCCACCACATATCTTCCCTTAAACCCATCTCCATCATCCACCTAACCCCCCTTCTAGAAGCCCTCATGTTGGCACCAAAACCAAGGCATCCCTTCATGGTTGGCGCCACCTTTAGGTGTCTCTTCACCACCATAACCACCACCTTCACACCCTCCTACTTGGCGCCAACTATTCTCCACCATAAGATCACGTAACCACCCCCATCTTCCCATCTTAGCCATCCATCTCAAGAGTCACCTTAACCCTCTCATCCTAACCTATAAAAAGACCAACACCCACCACCTTACAACCCATCCTTGGCTAGCAAAATACCTCTTATATTCTACCTATAGCTCATGCCCAAGAGAGAAGAAGAAGAAGAAGATTAAGAGGACACTCCGTTCCCTTGGTGCCTTCCCCTCTTCCCATCTCTCTTGTGACCACGCCAGCCAAAGGAGAAGCCAGGCAAGGAAGACCTTTCGAGGAGGTCTTGAGGGTGGTATACATCCATCCTTGGAGGAGAGCTTAGAGGTGGTCCACGCCACCTTGGAGGAAAGCCTTGGCACGCCCCCTACTTCAGGGTTTTCCAAGGAAGCTACACCTTAAAGAATCTTACAAGGAGGAGGAGCTCTTTTTGATTGCGGGAGCAACCGCAATTGGAGCAAAAGCCTTGCCATCTTCACCATCATTTCAGAGGATTTTTGTGTTTTCATTACATGCATTTTCAATTCTAGTAGTTTAAGCATTCTTCTACTAGATTCTTGTTAAACAATTCCTCAATTTTATACAAGTTGCCATCATTAGATTTGTTTGTCTTGATTGCAATTTAAATTTCCCTTTTGTGCACTCACTTCCCTCCCTCTCTAATTACCCTAGGCCTTCACATGACTAAGGTGAGCTTAGAAGGAAGGTAGCTCTTGTCACCTAGGGTTACTATTAGGAGTAGTTATCATTAATTCAAAATCCTTGTTATTTCAATTACAAAACAAAAAAAAATGATATATTGGAAAAACCAAAATGAAAGTTGAGATTTATTTTCTAAGCAAGAGATTTGATTGCAAGCATATTGCCTCCTTGGACAACCCTAGATATTCCCCTATCTTGGTCTTACAAATTTTAAAAGCGAATCCATTTTTATGCGTTGCAACGACTTAAAACCCTAATTGAACAAATCGTGTGAAAACGCAGTCAATCAACGCACATGGTTTTCAAGCACTACTATAGGAAGTGCGATTTGCCAGCGACCGTTATTTGACCGTCGCTAAATACAACATTGAGCGATGATTATTATCATAACCGTCACCTAAACCCTAAATCCCCTATCTCCTGTCATGTTAAATCTTTAATTTGAGATTTACCAACTATTAGTTCCTAAACCATCACCGAAGGTTGGTAGCTGCACTCCATTTAGCGATGGTTTATAGTAAAATCATACCTAATTCAACAAAATTAGCATGCGCCTCCAAAAGTTGAGGAAGGGAGATGTATTATTAGGGAATGATTTAGCGATAGTTTAACGGAAAATTGTTGCATACCGTGACCATTTTCTTAGGAAACGATGATTTGAAATTAATTTTTTAATGGATATGGCAACAGTTTCTTCCAAAATAGTCGCTAAATATGACATATTAGGGATCAAGCATGCAAGCATCACCCCCTCACTCTACTTGTGAAGAACCTCTACCCCTCCTCACAGTGCCAACCCTCCCTCTCTGGTAGGCCTCCTCCCCGCAGCGACCCTTCGTCTCCGACCTTCCTCACCGCACCGGTGACTATCCTTATCGTCATCATTGCCACTAGCCATTCATCGTTGATCTCCACAAGGTACTCCCCCCATCCTCCCCCCTTTTCCCCTCCGCCCCTTGCCGCTCCTCCCCGCCCCCCTCGTCCCCTCTGGCCCTTGCCACACCATCCCCTCCCCTTTCTACGTCTGCCAACATCCACCTCCTACTTTGCACTCTGCCCTCCCCTCCCCCTTCATCCCCACTCAGCCGACAACACCTTTTCCCTCCCCCTATCCCCACCTCCACCTACACTACCCTCCCTTCCCCCTCTGCCCCATGTGTCCTACCCCCTTTCCTACCTCCACCTCCGTTGCCCTTTCCTCTCCTCCCCTTCAACCCAATTTGCCCTCCCCCACTCCTTGCCATCCTCTACTCCAGTCCCCCTCCAATTTAATTTTTTTTATTTTCTGTTATTTTTTTGTATATTTTTGGAAATTGTTGTAGTAATAATTATTTGTTAATTATTAAATTTATAATTAGTTGCATGTAGATTATAAATTTATAATTGAAGTTGACGAATAATTTCTACATGTTAATTGATATTGAATATGATAATTGATTTTTAGAATAATTTGTACATGTTGACATGGGTGGTTTTTTTTTTTTGGAGTAAGCTAAGACATCAAAACTAATCTCTTAGATAGGAGAAACGATCAAACCAATCAAGTGAGTTCCCTTGTTAAATAACTAATAATTGAAGGTAGACACATTGTCCACTTTGCACAATCTTACTAGGCCAAGGGTGGACCCATCCCACTTGAAAATCATCTATATTCAGCCATTTCCTACAAATGCACATGTTGAATTGAATGGTGTGTTCTTGGGTGTAGTAATTGGAGTCCTTATAAAAAAAGTGCCCCACAGTTGAAACTTTGGCCAATCCCATTCTTGTCTCTTTCCTTAAAATTGCCAAAGAAAAAAATAATGTTTGGTATAGATTTGCGTAACCGACACCTCGACGCACATGGTTTGCAAGGTCATGGCCAGTAACAATCATTCATTAACATCGACAGTCCAACACTTCATCGCATGTGATTTTCAAGCACTACTACAAAAAGTGTGATTTACGACGATTAATCAGCGACCGTTATTTGACCGTCGCTAAATACAACATTGAGCAACAGTTATTATCATATCTGATGAATTTACATTAGTGGATTAATTTTTACCCTAAGTTGATTAGTTCCTACATTTTAGAGTGTACTAATATTTGCATTTTATTATAAAATAAATGCATGCATTATAATTTAGATTTGCATAGTTTATCTTGGATTATAAATAATTATAGGCATTTATTTGATTGCAAGAATTTAAGTGTAGCTAAGTTTCACTTTTAAGACATCCATAGCTTAGTTTGGATGTTTGATGACATTGATGGGAATGAGGACACGCACTGCCACAATCTCCATCACCAGCTGTGCCCTATCCCCCTTTGGTCTTGAAATCCCAACCGCTCGCTTCGCCATGTCATTGGAGACGATCTCAATGGAAGAAACAAATAGTGGGGAATGTATATAAAAGAGAACACCATGCACAGAGAAGAAGGTGGATCTTCATCCCCTCCTTGACGGGGATCTCTTCGATCACCAAGACCGTGGCCGGAGCATACACCATGGAAGTTCTGTACACCGTGCTCTCCTTGTCACCACCTTCCCCACCATAACCCAAGAGTGCAAACTTCACCACAACCATCTCTTCACCCTCCTTGGCAAGCGTGGTCACAGCTGCTTGCCACTACCTTCATCATGCCCTCCTACCAATCACCACCTTCACCCTCTCCACCAAAACCACAGCAGCCCATCCTCTCCCTCTTAAACCAAACACCACCATACTACTATTCACCATCTTCAACCTCTCCTTTCTCCCCTATTTCACCCACACCATGTGAACCCATCACAACCACTTTCACCATCACCTCAAATCACCACCGCTGGCTGCCATCCACGCCATCGACACCACCAGTAGACTCACTGACAGCTCACCATCGCACCCTTGTCGTTGAATCCGCTAATCGTGAACCCACAACCTCACCACCAGTGGCTCCTCCTTCTGGTTTGGCTGCTTCCAGCCTCTTCGTGTTGAGCATTCACAGCCATCAAGAAGCTCCTCCTCCCGTGCACCTCCACCGAGCTCCTTGCAGATGATCGTAGCTCTTCCATGCACGCCATGAGTAGGGAAAACATCCTTTGTTTTGCTACAGTGCTGAGGCAATTAATATTTACTCCCTATGCCATTGTAAAGCTTCATTTATGGAGTTTTATATTATATTGGGTGATTTGTGATTAGGCACTTTCTATCTTTCTATTTCTCGCTCTCTTTGATTTTATGTCTCACTTTTAAATAAATAGCATGAATATTTTAGAGGGTAGTGATCTTCTTATTAAATTAAGAAAAATTATTGGTACATTTGCAAGATTAATGTGGAGTTGATCTCTTGTTTATCTAAGTTTTTAATCTCTCTATTTGTGAACATTACTCCATGCAATAATTTTTACAGTATTTCGAACATAAATGGGAATTTCATGTGAACATTCGTGGTGAAAATAATTGAGTTTATTAACCTAAGCCTTCCTGTGAATACAACCTAACCCACTGTAGTTAGATATAATTATTATTTTGATTGGGAGATTTTTTACCACATAGAAGCACAACGACGTACTATTTTATTGTAATCATTTTAATTAAGTGAAATCTCTCCACCAAATGGCACCGTTGCCTAGGAGGCAACGAGCTTAGTAAACTTGCAAGTATTTTTCTATTTTCATTGATTCATGTTTATTGCTATTCATTGATCCATCATTCTTTCGTGCGAGGTATGTTCTGGAGGAAGAGGGGTACACAGGGGATGCTCGTCACCTTGGTGGACCTTGTCACCATCTCAAGGATAATCGCATGTGCATGTAGGCCTTAATCCCACGCAAGTGAAAGAGGAAGGATTGGTGATTGGAGACCTATTTGCTTCTTTTATATTTAAATTAGTCTAGATAAACATTTAATTTCTATCTTATGGACCCATCTTAGGCATTTTTGGGAACCTATTCCCAGTGCTTTTATTGCTTGTCGCTCTTGTACGCGAGAGCATATTTTTGGGAGAGTGTTCCTACTTTGTTTAGTTGATTAGTTTTTTTTTATTTTCTTTTGTGGATTGATGGTTGATTTAGTTTAGTTGGGATTTTTTCTTGTTAAGTTAGAAAAAAAAATTCTAAGCTACCTACTAGAAGCTACATATCTACAGGGTGACCATATAAGATTGTTTGAGCACCATCTAGTTTTTCTTTCTGCAATGCAGACATCTTGCATTTAAGAGAGATGGAGTAAGTTACGACTTCTCTTTAGCATCAAATACCTATCATGCATCTGTATTGGACTTAAATCCAAGACCACTAAAGTGTTTGAATCCAATTAATTCAGTGGTTACCTTAAAAGAAATTGGGATTGCTAAGAGGTTGGACCTTAAAATCAATGACTTTAAATTGCGTGCAAAAGGACTTGTTTGTGAGATTTCAAAATACAAAATGTGTACGTGTGTTGCACACCTGAGACACTGTGCACATCACACATAAGGTCACTAGATAAATTTCTACCTCTCCTCTTTGCACCACAAGGGAAGTTAGTCAGAAATCAACAAGCCTATCCACCAAGTTACCTCAGTTCCTCGTGCGTGGGCTCGATTCAAGACTTCCATCCCTTGCGAGTAAGTTGTATGCATCAACGAAGGTTGGCCTAGGAAGCAGAATTCTTGTAAAATTTGTTTGACAATCTATTGTACCACTGCTAACCTCAACCTTCCTCAGGCAGGTTTGGTTAGGGATCTCAAGGTACACTTAACCTCTTATACCGGTTAAGTGGCAACGGAGGATCATTGACTTGACTTCTTTGACTAACTTGTGGAGTAGGATTGAGGAGGCCTGTAATCTACTAAAAATAGATTCTCACTATAGTTGCATTTGTTTTGGCAGTGGTAGAGCTCTCTTGGAAGTTTCTTGGTTTAATCCGATTTCTTTTAAGTCATAAGAGAGCTAAACTTGTTTGGCTTAAAAGAAATGAATCACCCTTACTCCTAACATTTAGATTATCATAACCAATGCTTCTCATCTTTGAACCATGAGCCATGTCCTGAGTGTATCCCTTCTTTGAGGGGTACAATGGCAATTCATGGGATCAATCCTATTCCTATCTGGGGAGTACTGGCTCCATAACTCCCACTTTTGAGCAGAGACTAGGAGTGGGATTTTCCACCTTGGGAATCCCCACTACTATGCAAACACCCAACCCTCCCACCCTCCATGATTTTTCTTATTGAGGTTGGACCGATACCCCTAGGCAACCTGAGCCTGAGATTGACTATCCTCCCCAATTTGATAGTAGCCTCTTGTCTTTAATGATAGAAATGCAAAAACAATAGAAAGAAATGGAGTCTATGGGAGAGATTTTGAGCAATAGTCAATGACTAAATGAAGAAAGTAGTCAACTTAGCTACCCTCCTATAAGTGATTCTGATCCCTACCTCTCTACCCCCGATTACCAAGATCATTTTGAGGAAACAATGGATAATAGGGATCCCGTTTTGAGTAGATATCACTTAGACTCCCCCCATGAAACACGACCACTAGAGGAGGAAAATCTCGTTGATTATCCACCGGAGCTTTATTGGAGTCAGAAGAAAGGGAAGATGGTACCACTAGAGGACCTTGATCCCAATGATAGCATATTTTGCAGCCCTGATAATGTGGGTCAAGGTCATGTTTTTCATACCAATTCCCTGATTGATCACATGGTGGAGCGCCATTCTACCCGTAGTGAGTCCAATCCCAATCCTCAACTTAGGGAACTAACACCTACCATACAACATTTTGAGGATTTACATGTGCCCAATGTAGGTGACCCCAAGGGAATGGACCAAGATCTCGACGAATTGGATCAATTTTGATCTTGGGGATACAAAGAGTCTATTTTACAAGAAGGATGATAACTCAATAGAGGGACCTAGACTTAGAGTTTGCAGTGAATCCCGGGAGGATTATGTGTTATTTGAGGACTTACCCCTTAAGGATATGAATGATTTGGTAAAATTTGGATTCCTCCCTACTTGTGATTTTGAAAATCATCCTCCCAAAAATTGGGAAGATATGGAGTCTAAGTTAGAGGATGGCGAATAGAAGATTGAGGGGCCTAGTTCAAAAATGGGTGGTGATTCTCAGGGATAATATGTATTATTTGAGGATTTATGCCTCGAGGAGATCAAAGAAATGAGAGGTATAGGCTTTCTCCGTTCATATAACATTGGGAATGATCCTCCTCCTAAAGAGATAAAAGATAATGAAGTGGCAACTGTGTTTAATAAATCACACAAAGCCCCCGGAAAGGATGTAACTAACTAGAAAGAACCCAAGGATGGACTTGATGATAATTACAATTTTGCTGCTTCTCAGGAGACCCAACCATCATCAAAGCATTTTGAACATGAGTCTACTTATGATAATGAGATAATGAATTTTGTGCATGACTCATCTATTATAGAGGAGCAGTTGGAGTTTTATGAAACAATGAAAGAAGAATGCTAGTTGGGAATGCAATTCGAATATACTAAGCCATCATTGGACTTAATCATTACCACCCAATCACTCAAGAAAACTTTAGACTCCTTACCTAATCTTGGCTTAGGCCTCTACTCACAATCATTCTTTCTAGAAAGAATATTCTGCCAGTACATTCCCGAGTGGAATGGAGAGTTTGGATTGATGCCTATACTTTTACTCTTGCCACTTGGGAGTTTGAAATAATTGTGTGTATATCTTTTAACACCCTACCTACTTTGGAGGACCCTTGTTATCCTCCACTCCTATTTTGAGAGGTCCCTTCTCACGCTACTCTTTTTCCTAGACCTCTCCAGGTAGTTTATGAGGTTCTTTGTTTTCATGTCTTTTGGCAAGCATTTGGAATCACGTTGCATCATCAGCTCGCCAACATCTATGACTACCTATTTTCTAGGCCCGCCTTGTTACGTGTATTTGTAGGGCCTGTCCACTTGTATAAACAACCTGATTTGCAGGTTCCACTCGTCTGGCTATCGACATAAATGCAGTGCTCGTTGGGAGGCAACCCAACGTATAGAATAATGCCTTCTTCAGGTGATTTCTTTCCTTCTATCTTAATTTTACAATTATGACATTGTAGGATTTAGGCATGGGGGATATAACTTGAAGTTGTTTTGTAGCATTTATAGTTGCATGCATTTAGGTTAGGTGCATTAGTTCTTTAAAAAAAAAATTCTTTTGTTTCCTTGAGCTGAATTGGTTAATCCCTAGCAAAAGATCTTTATCAAGGAGGTTTCATTGAAGATTTTCTTCTTAAATTATTTCTTAATTTAGAATCCAATACATTTACTTCACTTGCAAGTAGAGTGGGTAATGGATCTTTTATAATAGGTATTTTTAGTTTGTCGAAGAGAAGCAATGCTTCTTTTCCTGAACCCTTGAACAGTTAGTTAAGGAGTTAAGAAAACTATCTTCTATTAGATCCACCTGAATTTATGAGGTGAAAGTAGAGTGCCTACTGGTGCATTAAGTCTAGTGCAAGGACTCTTAAGTTCTAGATAATTGGATGATGATACCTCAAAGTTAGGCATAGTTTTCGCTCTCTGATCCTGCGTGAGAACATTATGTGCAAATTCCTGAGAGCCATCAAATAAGGTAGATACAAAAAGATTGAGTTCTAATAAAACTATGACTATGGTGGATGGTTACGACCATCCTTCATAAATTTCTCAGCTGAAGGAGGGTAGTAGTGTCAAAGGTCAGAAATAAGCTTGTCCTATCCATCCCTTCTCGATGTCGAGAGTAGGCACTTCCACCAAATAAGTCACACAATATCCTCTTGAACATCCTTATCCCCAATAAATGCCTCATGAATAAAAGTTTGCGTCGTGTTGTGTTAGTAGTTATGAAAAAAAAATAATAATAAGATGAAAAAGAAGAAAAACATATATATGTATAGAAAGAAAGAAAAAAAAGAAAAGAATAGGAAAAAAATATTGTTCTAGTTTATAGCTATGTCTTTGTGTCAATTTCATCATATGTCGATAGCATTGAGGTAACAAAAAAATACCTATTGCGATTCACTAAAAATGACCCATATCTACTTTTTCAGTATTTCTGATTGCCCAAATACTTGCTAAGGACTTTTGACTTAGTTATAGGGTTATTAGAACTTTAATTAAAGCATGAGTTCCATGTAAGGCCACCACCAAACATTGAGTGCATTTACAAAATCTGGTGAGATTGTGAATGCAAATATATATAAAAAAAAAAGAATGAATGAGTGCAAAGGACCGCTAAGAGAACCTAGTTTTTAGCCTCTCTCTAGGTTGACTTGTTTGACAATTTAGAGATCTCGAGTCTATAGTACAAGACTACATGTAGCATCAGATGATTGTGAACCACCAAATATGAATCCATTTGACTTAGATATCTTCTACCTAAGCCAAAAAGCTGGGGTCAAATCTCATATTATTTCTATTTTATCCTCGAGGGAAGAAGTTGCCTATCCTAATAAAATATTTACCAGTGGTTAAGTATGAACTATAAATGTAAGTTTCCTTTTCACTTGGATTCGTTGCCTAAGCTACTATCACCTCATGTTCACATTTGTCTGGATCTTTAAATTTTTGGAATAAGAAAAGTAGAAATCTTTGGTCACTTCCATCATTTTTCACTTTTGTTAGGGACTAACAAAACTTAGGCATGGGAGTATTTGATGAATTCACATTAGTGGATTATTTTTTAGGCTAAGTTGATTAGTTCCTACATTTTAGAATGTACTAATATTTGCATTTGATTATAAAATAAATGCATGCATTATAATTTACTTTTGCATAGTTTATCTTGTATTGTAATCAATTATATGCATTTATTTAATTGCAGGAAATTAAAGGCAGCCAAGTTTCACTTTTAAGATGTCCAGAGCTTAGTCTGGACGTCTGATGACGTTGACGGGAATGAGTGCCCACACCACTGTAATCTCCACCGCTAGCTGTGCCCTATCCCCCTTCGGTCTTCAAATCCCAATTGCTCGCTTTATTGAGTCGTTGGAGACAATCTCGGTGGAAGAAATAAATCGAGGGGAACATCTATAAAAAGAACATCATGCGTAGAGGAGAAGGTGGATCTTCATCCCCTCCCCTTCAAGGATCTCTTCGATCGGCAACACCGTGGGCAGAGAGTACACCATGGAAATTGCATACACCATGAATAGGGCCTCCACTGTTCTCTACATGTCAACACCTTCCCCATCGTGACCCAAGAGTGCAACCTTCACTGCAACCATCTCTTCATCCTCCTTGGCAAGCGTGGTGACAGCTGCTTGCCGCTGCCTTCACTATTCCCTCCTACCCATCACCACCTTCACCATCTCCACTGAAACCGCAACAGCCCATCCTCTCCCTCCCAAACTAAACACCACTACCATCCCACTGTTCACCATCTTCAACCTCTCCTTCTTTCTCCCCTATTTCACTCCCACCATGTGAACCCATCACCACCACTTTCACCGCCACCTCAAATCACCACTGTCGATTGCCATCCTCGCCATTGACACCACCAGCAAACTCGCCGATGGCTCACCATCACAGCCCCACTGTCGAATCCATCGACCATGAACCCACTTCATCGTCGCCCACAACCTCACCACCAACAGCTCCTCCTTTCGATCTGGCTGCTTCCAACCACTTCTCATTGAGCCTTCATGGCCATCAAGAAGCTCCTCCCAGGCACCTCTATCGAGCTCCTCGCCGGTGGCCACAGCTCCTCCACACATGGCTACACGCAGAAAAACATCCCCTATTTTGCTACAGTGCTGTGGAAATTAGTATTTGTGCCCTATGCCATTGTGAAGCTTCATTTATGGAGTTTTATATTATATCGGGTGATTTGTGATTAGGTACTTTCTATCTTTCTATTTCTCACTCTCTCTTTTATTTTATGTCTCTCACTTTTAAATAAATACCATGAATATTTTAGAGGGTAATGATTTTATTAGATTGAGAAAAATAATTGGTACATTCGCAGGATTAATGTGGAGTTGATCTCTTGTTTATCTAAGTTGTTAATCTCTCTATTTGTGAACATTACTCCGTGCAATAATTTTTTCAGTATTTCGAACATAAAATGGAATTTGATGTGAACATTCACGGTGAAAATAATTGCGAGTTTATTAGCCCAAGCCTCCTTATGGATACGACCTAATCAACTATGGTTAGATATAATTATTATTTTGATTCGGAGATTTTCCACCACTTAGAAAAACAACAATGCATTATTTTATTGTAATCATTTAATTAAGCGACTCCATCAATATCTGTCGCCTAAACCTGATGGTAACATCATCATTCATCATAATTAACTTGAATTAGTCAGAATAATGTTAAATGCTCCTAAATGATTGTCTGAGGATCATAAATCCATGCTGAATTGATTTGAGAAGAACATAAGAAAACATGGTTAATTCTACTATTTTACTATCTTATCACAAATGCAGATTGACCAAGGAGTTGATCAAGGGTTAATTAAAGGTCAAATGAACTTAAATGACCAAGAAGTAAGCTCAGAATAACTGAATCAGGGTTTCATTCATGTCGAGGATTAAAACAGTAATAAAAATCCTAATTATTACCCACACTCAAAGTAAAAGGGTTTTGGTAGAGATAATTCAATCTAAACCTCCTAGAAATCATTGAAAAATATTCTAAGAGGTTTGGGACCTTCATTTTGACCATTTGAACCCATTTTGAATAAAAAATAGATATTTAGATGGGAATTTGCCTTAATTTGAGATTTTGTGTAATTTGCCTAGTAAAATGTGGTCAAAACCCAAATCTAAGTTCACCATTAGATTCCTTAGGTCCAAATTACACAGTTTGCAGATTTCAGCCTAATCAGAGTCCATCTTGACCTAGTTTGCAATTAGTCCCCAGATCTCTATTCATTTCAATGAAACCCCTAAGTTCTAGGGTTTTCTCACCAAAATGCCCTATCTTGCCATCACCTTCACAAATAGGTCCCTGCCGCCTTCTCCTTCAGACTTTCCTATTCGTGAAAACAGAGAACAAACCCAACATCACTAACTTTTAATTGGCAATTTCTCAATCAGATCTTCACCAAATCCCTCCAAAATTGAAGGGTTTGGTGTTCAGAGACGGGGAACATATTGGACCATATCTAAGATCCCACTTTGACAAGGAGAGCTCAGGAGACCTCAGAATTTCCCAAATTGAATGTTTCCAAAAACTTGATTCAAACGTGTAGATTCTTGCCGACTAAGACCAAATTCGAGCTCTATATAAGCTCTATGTTGTTCCATATCACGGGAAGTAAAATTTCAGCCAAAAACTCCTCTTTTCTTCCTCTCTGGCCACCTCTGACTTGCACTCCTATGAGCCCCTTCAACCTCCCTCCTCCAACTGTCCAATAGCCAAATTGGGTGGTCCATTGCCTTTGTCTCTCTATTCCGCTCCTCGCTAGCCACAGCAGGAGCCCTCTCAACCTTCTTCCCCCCCGTACCCTCTCACAGGAGGACTTCGTCTCTCTCATGCTTGGAAAGCCACACCAACGCAAGCTCTTGCCTCCCTCGACCCCATAGTTCTCTACTTTCTTCCTCTCACTCCCCAACTTTTTTCTACACCTTTAGTTCCTAAGATCACCCACTACACACATCTCCCCCCTCGTCTTCTGATGACTCTATAAATAATAGCGTTAATTACATCAATTAGAGCCAACTTCAAGGACATATGTGCATAAATATCATGATATAGTGAATTTGGGAGCAATGCATGCATATTATGTAAGATCTACATTTAGATTGCTTATAATTAATGTTTAATGACCATTTGTACATGTGCATGTTGAAATAGGTCTCAGATGAGCAATCGAACCATACAGATGGATTCAGATCCACAAACGGAGTCCAACGGACGCAAAATCACCTCAATCCAACCTCCGTAGCTCCTACAATGAGCCAAAGAAGTTCTGGTCATTGATTATCAGATGAAAAGCCCAGAATCTCTTAGGTGTCAGTCATCCGTGCCACCCCCATGTGCTTACATCCACTGAAGGCCTCTCCAACGATGCCAGGAGGCACCACACCTCGCCTCAGCCTCGACCATGCGATCGCCATCCAACAATCTCCGTCACTGAGAGGAAATTCCATCCATGTGACACAAACTCAAGGGTAGCGTAGTGGTTCCACGCAGCACTCACACCATGGGGGTAAGGGTTTGTAACTCGCTGCTCTCCACAATCCTTGCAATCGCACACATTGATCGATTAGAGCATTCAATCCTGATCAGACAATGAGGATAGCGGCTACGTGGAGCACCCGAATGCGTGCACATGCGATCCAATGCACGATTGCACGTGCGATCGTACGTGCGGCGATGGGCGCGATCTTGAGCGCATGGTGAGACGACATCTCCACCATTGATCCACCCATCAGAAGGTTGGCGATGCGAGCACGCGAATCGCATGGGGCAGCACTGTGCATGCGCGAGTACCAATAGACGATGAGATGGGCTTTAGCAATACTTACAATGACATCCCTACTATCGCTAATTCTTCCATACCCATTTTAGCCACCTCTCATCCACTTTAAAAAGGCCTACACCCATCCATTCATCATCATCTCTCTTCCTGGCTTCTACCAAGCATACTCCTACATCCATAGAGTTGCAAACACCATCTCGGAGTTGCCAAGCAGTAGATGGAGCATTGGTGTGCAACCGGTTTGATTATATTTTATTACTCGAATACATAAAATCTCCGAGGTCGAACACAGGGAGCAAACTTGATTCTAGAAGCATGGAAAATCATAATTTATAATATACTGTTTTACAAAAAGATCAAAGAGAGGAAAATAAAAATGTCTCTTCTTTTCTTCTCTCTTTCTTCTTTTGTCTTCCTTTCTCTCTCTTTTCAGACGTCTGACTCCAAGGGTTAGACACATTAAGTGCCACTTGCTACAGTGCTTGTGCTCTCCTTTTCTTTTCAGCTGCTGTTGCTTCTTCTTATTCTTCTTGGCTTCTTCTTTTTCTCTTCTTCTTTGTTGTCTCTGCCTACTTTACTTCTTCTTCTTTCTTCTTTACTGTGCGCCATTTGTTTTCTTCTCTCTTCCTTCTCCTTCTTCCTCAGCTTCTCTGCGGCTATAGTGCCATCTTCCTCCTTTGCTTCTCTGCTGCTCCAAGTCCTTTCTTTCTCTCTGGCCGCAGCTGCTTTCGCAGCTAAGTCTTCAGCCATGCCTTCTTGCTTCTTCTCCTGTTCCTACTCAGCCGTATGGTTAGGCAAAATCTAACCCCTACCCTCCCCACGTCTCTCTCTCTCTGTTTCACTCCAAGGTTCGCTCTCCCAGAGCCTATTCGGGTATGCAGGTCGGGTGACGTGCCTGGGACCAGGCACACCGGCGTGGGTGGTGTGCAAGGTGTGTTAGGTTAGGTAGTCGAGTCGTGGCTGTTAGGTCCGCAGGGGAGTGTCGTGGACGAGGCGTGGCGGGGGGCGAGGGACCTCACCCCTGTGTGTCTTGAGGCAAATAGCACAATGCACAAAATCAATTTAAACCACGTACCTCGGTCCTACATTTTCGAGGTGGGACTAAAAGTCCCACTTGCTTTTGCTGGCACCTGCAGGAGGATGTCTTCATGCAATTGACGTAGCTGAAGGGTCCGCAGCTATGGCTCTCAAGCTAGATTCGCTCACACACTCAACCAGCGCAGCCTGGGGTCCTAAAACCTATGCACGTGACCTGAAGCTCAGAAGCAAGCAACTTGTATGCTCGTTAATGGCGGACGAGGGCTCGACCCTGCAAAACACAAAAGAAGCCTTGTGGCTCTATTAGACAACAGGAGGACCTTCGTCGTGTCACGGTGAAGGTGAGGTGGGGGTTGGCGTTGCTCAGACCAGCTTAGGCATGCATACCTAGGTCGGTCTGTGACCGTGTGAGTGGGTTTGTTCGGTGGAAGCGTGGAGCACGTGTGGCGGTCTATGAGTGGGTGGAAAGTGTTCAGTGGTCAATGGTAGAGGTTAAGAGGTTGGTGGCGAGATGTGTGGAGGTGTGGAGTGATGGGAGCGTCTCGCCGGAGGTCAGCCGGAGATGGGGAAGATGAGGATGGGCGGTGGTGTAGAGGGGTTGAAATAATAAATTGACAGAGGGGAATTGAAGAGAAGGGTAAGAGGGACTTATCTAAGAGTCTCTGGATGAAGGGGGGGTGGAGGTGGCAAGCGACTGTGCTGCCGTCACCGAAGACGAAGGCACCCATGGGAAGAGTCAACGACGAGGAAGAGGGGTTGGAGGACGCCTGCTGGTACGGTGAGCTCGGAGGGAGATGGCGGATGTAACCCTGCCACTAGTTTGGTGGCAGGGCGATGAGGGAAGAGGAGGAGAATCGTCGGAGCCTGCGGGCAGATGGGCGGAGGAGGAGGAGACGAAATTGGGGGGGATTCTCTCAGCCAAATCAGGCTTGAAGGATGCTGCAGGGGCTACCACTCCTTAAATAGGCATCGGATGGGAGAGAATTGCGAGGAGGAAGTGGGAATACCTCGTCGGAGGTATGACTGGAATGAGACCCATACCTCTCGAGCGTTCTCACGAGAGGTATGGCGGCCAACTGGGCATGGGAGCCGGGCCATTCTGTAGGGGACAACACAAGGAGTCTCCTTTTCAAATCTGGGGCCGGCTCCCCATGATGCGTGGCGCCATCCTCCGCGCAAGGTCGCCGGAGGTATGGCTTGCGCAGGCGGGTGGCAGAGGGACCCGATTGAAGAAGATGACGGGAAAGGTAGGGGGGTCCTTGAAGGTTTCAAAAAGTTAAGGGTCAAAAAGTAATTATTGAGGACCATTTTGTAAAGTTGGTCAAGACGACCTTCCCTTAGGTCCAAATTTTGGCATGAACCTAATTTGGACCTAAGGAATCAAATGGTGAGGTTGGATTTTAGGTTTGACCATGTTTGACTGTATATTTTGCATAAAAATCCAAATTAGGTCAAAAATTAGGTATGGTTCACAATCTTGGTCAAGATAGGTTTCAATCGCCAAATTGAAGGTTTTAAACCCTAGAAGATATTTTTTCATGAATTTTAGAGGGTTTAATTGATTTTTATCTTGCCTGAAACTTTGTGAATTAAAGTGGATTTGTTTTAGGGTTGTAGAATGTCATTTAATTCCCAAATTTTGCTATAACCCTTTTCTGACCAAACCATCCCACTTTTTCTCTTATTAAGTCCATTTGACCTGTGTCTAAACCCTTCGAAATTCCATTTGTGTACTGCAATGGTAAAATTGCAGTTTTTCCCCTTGTATAATATTTTATTCTCTGCTCGACAATATCCTGGTTTACGCCTTCCCTTAGGTTATGTAGGAGCTTTTTGTTCGATTTCTTATGTCAAAATGTGCTAGTTAGGGTTCATGATGAGGTTCTCATCATACCCCCATGCCTAGCTTTTGCTAGTCCCTTAGCAAAATTTTAAGGTTTTAACCTCTATTCTATACCATGAATTCCTTTTATCAAATTTGGTAAGTGCTTTTTTCTCTTATCTCCATGATTAGGTCAGAATGCCAACCATGGGCCTAAAAGGTACTCTAGTATCAACCAAGATCCAGATTTGTCTAGCTTTAGCCACAGTCTTTAGCAAAGGTTTTTAAGGCCCACAGGAACTACCCTAAAGTTTATTGGACTCTGTGGTTAAAGCACCCGTGCTTGAGACATTTTTAGCCTTGGTTCAGTTTGCAGTGCGTTTTGTAAGAGAGAGACAGAGGGTTTATTTGTTTGGAGAGTTTTCTCTCTCTTTTCTTTTTAATTTCTAGCTTAGGATTGGCTTCTCAACACGGTCTATATCGGATTCCTCGTCCCCATCATCAATCTTCAAAGGTCCCTGGCAATCGATGCTTCGAGATAGCACCGACCATGGTAACCCCCAGAACCCTGGCTCTCGAGATTTCGAGATAATCCCGCCCATGGTGTTCCGTAGCTGAATTCAGACCTTGGCAATTGACATTTCGTGATAATGCCATCCATGGAATCTGAACCAGTAGAGTGCTTACATGCCCCTAGTAGGATATGTAAATATCTTAGGAGACAAGCACCGAGGAGATGATATGTTGTTATGCACCTTAGAGGGGAATTTCCCACCTCTCCGCATCGGGAACTTATCCAAATCAACTTGTGTTGATTGGCCGCTCCTAATCTAGGTGACATTTTCAGAACATTTGAAACGCTTCTACATGATTTTGATATTTATGCGCACTGAGCCAAACTGTGTGTGAATTTGGGTGCTTAGGTTACCAAGTCCCGTAAACTGAAGGTCAGTTAGCGAGGCCGAATACTCCCTAAGCCTTAGACCTAATACTTAAGCTTTCCATTTTCCTTAACCTCTTGAGGAATATCTAGATCTTAACAGGTACTACGAGTCTAGCCAAGAAGGCCTATGGTTAGCATTCTTACTAATCTTTTTGTGCACTTTCACTTTACTTTTCTTTAATGTGGTTTAGAACTTTGGTTAATTCCTTAATTTCTTACTAATGACTATCCTTTTTCTTTTTCATTTTGTGCGCCTTATTTAATATTTTGCTCTTTTCCTCCACCTTTTGTGAAGCTTACCAGCACTTTCTTCTCTCCTCCAAATTTTTTTTTCTTTTTGGTATATGTGAATTTTTTTTGTTGAAACCTTTTCTTGTTATTTCATACCCCTTTGTTCTTTCATACCCCCCCATGCCTAAGGTTTGCAATGTCCTCATTATACATTAGGTGGGTTTTTATTTGACTTGGTTCATGCATTAGGATAGATATTAGGTGAGTGGATGGGTCGAGGTGACTGTTGCAGACGATTTCTAATCTCAGGTACGAGTACCTGAGGTGAAGTCGGCTGTCTTAAGGCATGAACCTAAAGTGCAAAGAAATGTCAGAAAAACATTTCAGTTTTCAAAAAGAATGACGGGCTGCCTCCCGTTAAGTGTTGAGTTTTACACCATCGACTGGGCGCAATTAGCTCAGGGAGAATGGAGGATAAATGATGACTCAGCCAAGTTTGTATTGGTTACATCAATGAATGGTTTGAGTCTTTGGCCGTTCACTACGAAAGGTTCAAAATCGTGGCTGAGCGAACTGATCTTGATAGCTCCATTTCCAAAAATCTGTTGGACAAGATATGGTCCGACCAACTTGGATCGTAGTTTTCCAGGGAACAATTTAAGTCGGGCATCGAAGAGTAGGACCTTCTGACCAGGGTGGAAGATCTTTCTAGATATGTGCTTGTCATGAAAAGCTTTAACCTGCTCCTTGTAGATTCGTGAGTTTTCATACGCATCAAGGCATAATTCATCAATCTCGCTTATTTGAAGCTTTCTGTGGGTTCCAGCCTTAGAAAGATCTAGGTTACAGTTCCGTACTACCCAATAGGTTTTATACTCCAGTTCGACGGGAAGGTGACACGCCTTCCCGTACACCATCTAAAAGGAGACATGCCTAATTAGGTCTTGTGGGTGGTCCTATAAGCCCACAAAGCTTCCAGAAGTCGGGATGACCAGTCCTTCCTATCAAGTCGAACAGTAACCTGCAGGATTTTCTTAATCTCCTGATTTGATAGCTCAGCTAAACCATTAGTCTGGGGGTGATAAGGACTAGAGATTCGATGCGACATGCCATATTTGGTCATCAGTGACCTGAACTGAGCATTGGTAAAATGGGTCCCTCCATCAGAGATGATAGCTCGAGGAATCTCGAATCATGAGAAGATGTTCTGATGAATGAATTTGATGACGATTTTGTGATCTCAGGTTCGGGTTAGAATGGCTTTGATCCATTTGGACACGTAGTCAACAGCGAGTAAAATGTACTTGAAGCCGTCCAAGATAGGGAAGGGGCCCATAAAATCAATCCCCCAAATATCAAAAATCTCTCACATACGAGAATCGGGCTTTAAAGGCATCATGTCACGATGGCTTATGTTGCCCAAAGTTTGGCAACGACTACATGCCTTACAGTGACTGTATGCATCCTTGAAGATAATGGGCCAGTAAAAGCCACACTGGAGGATTTTCGATGCAATTTTATTCCCAGAAAAATGGCCACCGCATGCCTGGTCATGGCAGAAAGAGAGTATGTCATTGATTTCGACCTCCAGGACACATCACCGGATAATTTGGTCAGCACCTATGCAAAATAAGTACGGATCTTCCCAGATGTAGTACTTGGCATCGGAGCGCAACTTGCCTTTCTTGGCCTTCGGCCAATCAAACGGGATCTACTGTGATGCCAAGTAGTTCACTATATCAGCAAACCATGGAAGCCCGGTACCAATAGTCAAGAGGTGCTCATCAGGAAAATGCTCCATGATGGGTCCAGAAGGGTCAATGATCTCAGAAGGAAGGTGAGACAAGTGGTCAGCTACCACGTTCTGTCTTCTCTCCTTGTCGCGAATCTCGAGGTCAAATTCTTGCGATAGCAAGATCCATCGGATTAATCGAGGCTTCGCATCCTTCTTCGCAAGGAGATGCCTCGCAGCAGTGTGATCCGAGTAGATTATAACATGGGAACCTAGGAGATAAGATCTGAATTTTTCAATGGAAAATACTACAGCTAGCAGCTCTTTCTCCATAACTATGTAGTTACGCTGAGCCACGTCAAGTGTATTGCTAGCGTAGTAGATGACCACGGGTTTCCCCTCAATCTTCTGCCCCAAAATCACTCCTACAGCGAAGTCAGACGCATCGCACATGATCTCAAAGGGTTGAGACCAATCAAGGGACTGTCGGATCGGGGCTTGGGTGACTCAGTCACGAAGGATCTCAAAAGCTTGAGTGCATTCCTTGGAAATCTCAAAGGGTACATCCTTGGAGAGAAGAGTGGTCAGGGGGTGCACGATTTTTGAGAACTCAGGGATGAAACGATGGTAAAAACTGACGTGCCCCAGAAAAGATCGGATGTCTCGGATCAAGCTAGGCATAGGAAGTTTAGAAATCAGATTAACCTTGGCTCGATCCACTTGGATGCCTCTCTAAGAAATTAAGTGTCCCAGGATGATTCCCTCAGGCACCATAAAGTGGCTCTTTTCCCAGGAAAGAACCAAATTTACGTCAATGCAACACCTGAGTATGTGAACCAAGTGCTGGAGGCAATCGTCAAATGATGCCCCAAAAACTGAGAAGTCATCCATGAAGACTTCTAGATAATCACCTACCATATCAGAGAATATGGCAAGCATGCACTGCTGAAAAGTTGCGGGTGCATTGCAGAGACCGCAAGACATCCTTTGGAATGCGTAAGTCCCGAAGGGGTAGGTAAACATGGTCTTCTATTGGTCCTCTAGATGAATCGCTACTTGGTTGTAACTGGAGTACCCATCCAGAAAATAGAAGAATCTATTTCCCGCTAGTTTTTTGAGAATCTGATCAAAAAATGGTAGTGGGAAATGATCCTTCTTCGTGGAGGAATTGCGTCTTCGGTAATCTATGCAGACTCTCAATGAGTTGGCTATATGGGTAAGTATGACCTCTCCGATTTCAATCGTGATGGTGGTGAGCGATTAGCCCATATTTGTGGGCTATTTAAGTATTTAAGTGCCTAGACATTAAGTTAATTCTAACATTTATTTAGCATAAATTAGGAAGTAAATAGATTAATTCATATTTCTAATTTAATTACATAATTCATGCATTGCATTCATATTTAAATGCATTTAGAATTAACTTAGACATGCATTCATTTAATTAGTTAACCAATTAGGTGCATTGCATGCATTAATTCAACATAAAAGTTGAGGGTTTGTATATAAATAACCATAATATTTTATCATTATTTTTATTCTTCTTCTTTTAACAGCCGCTCCAACGCCACCAGCTGCCGCACTAAAAACTGCATTTAAGGACGAGCGGAGAATGTGGATCTGCTCCCGCCTCTCCATTCAAATCCATGCAGGTGGCTACAAAAGGAGGGAGGCTGCCTTGTACGGGAGGCCACCATCCCCGACCCACCACTGTGCAGAGAGTTAATCTCTCGTCCGTTCCACCACACCGACCTCAACCATGGCAACGAGCCTCCACCACCATGGGCGTGTGGTGTGACAGGCCACACCACCATCTGGAGCTTGTCTGCATTACCGTGAGCACCTCAGCGTGCACCACCCTCGCCGTCATCACCAACAACCACCGCTGCAGCCACTACAACTTCATCTCCTCTGTCAGTTAAGACATCCGGGAAATTTCCCGAATGTCTGAAGCTTCGTCCCCACACACAACAGCAACCGGCCTCTCCTTCATGCCAGCGCCCCTTCGGCTGCACACTTCCATCCCACCTCTTGCAGCATCCACCGCGCATGCCCTTGCTGTGCCTCACCTCCTTCACACCCACGCCCCTCTAGCTGCACAAGCCCGCCAGCACCCCGCACCTTCCCTGCATACCCTACACCACCTCTACGCACACCCTACAGTGCCTCCAGCCATGCACGCAGCCGACATGCCCGCCAGTGAGCAACACCAGCCATCAGCTCCCCACTCGAGTGTGTACGCACCTCCTGCAACAGCATCATCCCTAGCCCACATGCACCCCTACCGCACGCCTGTAGCAGCAACCGCCCTCCAGCCGGGCGCGTAGAGTGCACTGCACTTCCGCCGCACACCCTGCAGTGCGTCATCGACGCTTGCAATGCACGGCCAACAGCATCCAGCAGCAGCGGCGCGTCAGCCATCAGCACCACCCTCCATGCGCATGCAGTCCAGTGCGTGCGCCTCCTCGCCAGAACCTCAGCTGCGCCCGTCCATGCCCTCACCGCCTGCGACACTTCAGCAGCCACCGGAACCCACCACCACCGTACCTCTGTCCGACCACCTTAGAGCATCTCGCACTTCACCGCGACCGCCATCACGGAGCTCTCGGTCTAGAGATCCTCCTCCGAGCTTCAGGCCTTCAGCTGTTCCTTCCTCCTCGCGCACGGACAAGGGGAAGAAGTTCCCCTATTTTGCTACAGTAAAAGCCCTATTAATATTTACATTCTATGCCGTTGTCATCTTTTATTAATATTTTATTAAGCTGCATTGCAAAAAATATCCGTTAGTTGTTCAAAATTGCCATTTCAGCATGTTCTCTTGATGCTTTCTTAATCTGAAGGCAGATTTGGCTCAATTCTCGTCGAAACTAACTGTGAACATACATTTTTAACCGATGAGAGTTTAAATACGTCATTGCCTCCCTGTGGACACGACTCACTCTTCTGCGAGTGGTTATTGTAATTATTGATTAGTCGATTTTTCCACCACATAAAACTACAAACGACTTTAAAAGCGTACAATCGACTCATCAAATGGCATCATTGACGGGGAGGCAACAGACGCAATAATTTGACCTGCTTTTATTTTTTATTATTTCTCATTGCACAGTAATCTAACCATTTATTATTTTTTCTGTGCGAGAAATTTGTGCGAGGAATCAGCCATCGTGAGAGGCGACCCTTGACGTCGCCAGAGGAGAAATTGATCGAGCTACCTTGCAAAGGAACGGAAGGACGAGGACATGACGATTATCTAGTCGCGGATTTAATTAGAGTAGGATTAAGACTTTAGACTTAATTTTTCATTGTACATTTGGTTTGAAACCCCTATTCTGGGGTATATTTTGAGGGGTTTGTTCCCCAATTTTGTTTTAGGCCCGTGTTGGGTAATTTTTGGGAGCCTGTTCCCTTTTCTTCAGATTTAGGTTTTTAATTTATTTTGTGGATTGTTTACCTTTATTTGCTTGTGAATAAGTAGTTAAGAAATAATAATAATAATAAAATGAGCTACCTGCTAGAAGCTGCCTGCCCCTAGGACGAACCATTTAGGTCTATATGAGCAGCCTCTAGATTTATTTCTCTGCATTGCGTGCATTCTCGCATCGTTAATTGATGGAAGCAAGGTACGCATTCTCTTACTTTGCATCCTATTCTTAATCACACATTACATTTGGACTTAATTCGAAGACCACCTAATCTGTATTGAATAAATCTAACAAGTGGTCACTTATTTTCTAGAAAAAGGACTAATTAAAGGAGGGGCATTTTAAAAACCAAGGATTTGATTTTCAAACTTGGCATGCGATTCAAAATTCAAAATCTTTTGCGGTGTATGCACACTTATTTTGCTTGCACCACGGCATGCTTTTAGACACTCCTTAGGTTTGGAAATACTAGGATAAGAGCCCTCCTATCGTTGGATTCTGAAGTGTTCGGAACTTGAGATCAAAGGTTTTGTAAATCCAAAGAGGGGGATACCCTATCACGGATTTTTGGGGGTAGTTGAGAAGCACCGCGAAAGCATAGCTTCAAAGGTAGGCTTAGGCCTACTTGCATCCCTCGATCTTCCATCTTTGGAGTTGCTTTACCATTTGAGATTTAGGGAAGAACACCTAAGCTCCAACTAGGTCTTCTTAGGCGAGCCGTAGGTCGACAATAAGCGCGCAAATTGACTGAACAAATTGTATTGTCACCTACAATCTAACTTAAATCAAAAGCCTAAATTGGGAAAGACCTAAAAAGTCCTTTTTGAATTGTGTTTTGGTTGGGGAATTCTGAATGAGGTGTGAGTTAGAATGGACCACATTGATTTTCATCCTTTCACATCTTGCCCACACCCTCACCCCCACTCTGCACTCTACGATCCCATACGTCGAGATGGTCCATCCCTTGATGGACATAATGACAATCATTGGGATCCGTTTTACTCCTATTATAGGAGTATTGGCCTGGTTAAGCCCCAAATCAGTGAGCAGAACCTAGGAGCAGGATTTGCTTTGCCCAATATCCCACACACCATGGAAATACCCAACCCACCCTCCCTGAATAATTATAATGGTTGGACAGACACTCCTGGGTACTATAAGCCTGAGCCTGACTTCTCTCATGAAAGAAATGACCTCTCCTCCTTGAAGATGGAAATACAAAAAATGCAAAATGAAATGATTGAATTGTTAGGAGAATCTTCGAGAGCAGGCCAACAAGAAAGAAATGAAATTAGCCACCCAATCTACCCCATTGAGGATGACGTACACCCCTCTACAATAGATGCATCCCCCGTGGGAGAGCTACACTTTAAGTTGGAGGGAAATTTTGGGGAAAATAGCTACTTTTCGAGGTTTGATTTTGAAACCTCCCCATTAGATGACACTTCCTTGAGAGATCCACGCCTTAAGTGGGAGGAAGATACATATGAAAGTAGCTATGCATTGGATGAAGAAAGGTGGCAACCCAAGGAAGATGATGATAAGGTTGAGTATCCACCTGAATTATATTGGAGTCAAAAGAAGGGAATGATGGTATCATTGGAAGACCTCGACCCAGATGATAGTATTTTCGTGACATTTGATGAAGTGGGTCAAAGTCAAGTTATTAATCCTACCCTCCCTTCTGATCACGAGATGGAACTCAAGCCCACCCTTAGGGAACCTAACCCTGAGGAAATTGACCTATCTGAGGAGTCCTATGTTACCAGTGTAAACCATTTACCTCAAATAGAGCACCCTAGGGGATCTGCTGAGATATTAAATGATTCTAGACCTCGGGTATATGATGAATCATATGATGAGGAGAAAGACGAATTATATGAGGAACCTACATTCAATATTTGGAGTGACACTAAGGGTGATTTTGTCTTATTTGAAGAGTTAGTCCCTGAGGATGTCACAAATTTGACCAAATTAGGTTTCCTTAGCACACTCATTGATGATATTTCTCCTCATGATCGAATGATGGAAAATTTGGAAGCAACTTCTAAGATTTACGTGGATTCACATATAGACTCCGAGGAAGATTTGAGTAAAGAACAAAAACCCAGGGATGACATTGATAGGATAATCCCTAGATCTGTTGCTTCCAGCCTGCCTTCATTTATTTTGAAGTCACCCTCTGATTCACTTATATATGAAGGCGAAATTGTGACTCCTGATGAAGGGCAGGAAGATACATGTGATGGTGCAAGGAAGGCTAGGGATGCAATTGAGGATTTGGAAAGAGTGTTAGGGATGGACACCGAGCTGATTAAATCCAACCTAGATCTTATGGCCATCCCGCAACCTCGAAACTTGGACACCCTAGACAATCCTTGCCTTAGAGAATTGCTCACTTTTTTTCTGACCGGGGGGCTTAACAAACCAATATTTCCCGTAATGGAGTATCAGGTATGGATTGATGATTTCTTTAGTCAATCCATTGCCTCGGGGGTTTATCTCTACACCATTCCTTCCCCATTCCTTTTGGAGGTTATTATACCAGTTTATCCTTTAGAACCTCCTCTGGTGACCTGGGAAGATTTTATTCCCATCCTGGTTGGGCAAGCATTTGCTATCGGGATTCATCATCAGCTCTCCAACATCCTAGGTTACCTATTTTCTAGGCCAGCGTTACTTTGCTCATTTTTAGGGCCTATTTCTACAATCCTTGAACCTGATTTGCAAGTTCTTTGGCTATTCGGCTACTAACAAAAAAAATGGCAGCCCAACTCTAACCCAAGTAATATCCTTCTATGCAATGAGGACATTGTAGATTTTAGGCATGGGGGGGTGTACTTGGGGATATACATAGCATAGTGCATTCATTGCATACATTTGCATTAATATACATAGCATAGTGAATTCATTGCATACATTTGCATTAAAAAAAATTCTAAATACATAAAAAAAAAATTGAGCTTAACTGGCTAGGTCCTGCATTCTTAAGCAAATCAGCACTCTAGGTTAGACTAAGTTAATTCTAGGGTCAAACTTTAGAAGCTAAGAGAGCTACTAGCTTTGGACCTTTAGGGTCCTTTGTGGACTTAAAAACTTAAGTAGGAGTTAAGTTGCGGACCATTCCTCAAGAGGTTGAGGAAGGAAAGCTAGGGTTTGAGTTAAAAGGTGGGGTAGTACCTGGAGTCTTATTCTACCTTTTCGTTTATGGGTCCTTGTAACCTAAGCATCCAAATTTCACACACTTGGTCTGGTAATTAACTCAATTTCTTTCTTTCTGAAAAGAGATTTGATTCTCTTAGTTTTGACTTAGGAGAGGCTTGAAAACACAATTTGATTAGAAGAGTTCCCACCGAAAGAGAGGTGGAGTACATACTCACCTTGAGGATGCGATGATAACATATTACCTCCTCGGTGCTTGTCTCTTAGGATATCCACCCTACTGGGGGCATGTAAGCACATTGTGTGGTTCAGGTACCATGGGTGGCCCTATCTCGAAGTGCTGATTGCCATAGCTTTGAATTCGCTTAAGTAATCCATGGGCGATACTATCTCGAAGTGTCGATTGCCAAGAGTTCTTGGGGTCATTATGGGCGGTGCTATCTCGAAGCATTGAAAGCCAAGCACCCTTCGAGGTATGGTAATGGGGACAATGAATCCGATACAGACCTTGTTGATAGCTGATCCGAGGTTAGACTTAGGGGAATCAAACAAAAATAAAAATAAAAATCCTTTTTCCTTTAACTCAAATAACTCAGACCAACGCACATGCACGGATGCTTTAATCTCAGGGATCAATAAACCTTAGGGTAGAGTCAGAAATCAGAGAAACTTGTGCTTGCAACTTGTCTTTAGCTGACCTAGTCTGTAACTTAGCGACTACTTGGGAACCTTAGGTCTAAAGTCTGAACTTAATATGTTTCTGAAGGAAGACCAATTGGGTTGACTAGCCTATATGGAGTGCTAGGTTTTGCTTGGATTTGCTAGGGACTACCAAAAACTAGGCATGGGGGTATTTGATTTGCTCATATTTGTGGGCTATTTAAGTATTTAAGTGCCTAGACATTAAGTTAATTCTAACATTTATTTAGCATAAATTAGGATGTAAATAGATTAATTCATATTTCTAATTTAATTACATAATTCATGCATTGCATTCATATTTAAATGCATTTAGAACTAACTTAGAATTGCATTCATTTAATTAGTTATCCAATTAGGTGCATTGCATGCATTAATTTAAGCTAACATAAAAGTTGAGGGTTTGTATATAAATAACCATAATAGTTTATCATTATTTTTATTCTTCTTCTTTCAGCAACCGCTCAAACGACACCAGCTGCCGCACTAAAACCTGCATTCAAGGACAAGTGGAGAATGTGGATCTGCTCCCGCCTCTCCATTCAAATCCATGTAGGTGGCTACAAAAGGAGGAGGGAGGCTGCCTTGTACGGGAGGCCACCATCCCCGACCCACCACTGTGCAGAGAGTTGATCTCTCGTCCATTCCACCACCACCGACCTCAACCGTGGTGACGAGCCTCCACCACCGTCAGTGTATGGTGTGACAGGCCACACCACCATCTGGAGCTCGTCTTCATTACCGTGAGCACCTCAGCGTGCACCACCCTCACCGTCATCACCAACATCCACCACTGCAGCCACTGCAACTTCATCTCCTCCGTCAGTTAAGACGTCCGGGAAATTTCCTGGATGTCTGAAGCTTCATCCCCACACACAACAGCAACCGGCCTCTCCTTCATGCTCGCGCCCCTCCAACTGCACACTTCCGCCCCACCTCCTGTATCATCCACCGCGCATGCCCTTGCCGCGCCTCACCTCCTTCACGCCCACGCCCCTCCAGCTGCACATGCCCGCCAGCACCCCGTGCCTTCCCTTCATACCCTGCACCACCTCCGCGCACACCCTGCAGTGCCTCCAGCCATGCACGCAGCCGGTGCACCCGCCAGCGAGCAGCACCAGCCATCAGCTCCCCACCCACACACATACGCACCTCCTGTAGCAACATCATCCCCAGCCCACACGCGCCCCTGCTGCATGCCTGCAGCAGCAACCGCCCTCCAACCTCGCGTGTAGAGTGCGCTACACTTCCGCTGCACACCTTGTAGTGCGTCATCGACGCTTGCAGCGCACGACCAACAACATCCAGCAGCAGCAACGCGTCCGCTAGCAGTACCACCCTCCGCACGCATGTAGTCCAGTGTGTGCGCCTCCTCGCCAGAACCTCAGCCGCGCCCGTCCACGCCCGCACAGCCTGCAGCACTTCAGCAGCCACCGGAACCCACCACCACCGTACCTCTGTCTGGCCACCTTGGAGCATCTCGCACTTCACCGCGACTGCCATCACGGAGCCCTCGATCTGGAGATCCTCCTCCGAGCTTCACACCTCCGGCCTTTCCTTCCTCCTCGCGCATGGACAAGGGGAAGAAGTTCCCCTATTTTGCTACAGTAAAAGCCCTATTAATATTTACATTCTATGCCATTGTCATCTTTTATTAATATTTTATTAAGCTACATTGCAAAAAATATCCATTAGTTGTTCAAAATTGCCATTTCAGCATGTTCTCTTGATGCTTTCTTAATCTGAAGGCAGATTTGGCTCAATTCTCATCGAAACTAACTATGAACATACGTTTTTAACTAGTGCAAGTTTAAATACATCATTGACTCCCTGTGGACACGACCTGCTCTTCTGCGAGTGGTTATTTTAATTATTGATTAGTCGATTTTTCCACCACATAAAACTACAAACGACTTTAAAAGCGAAGAATTGAGTCATCAGTGAACCCTGCCTTCTTAGGCACAACCTGGATTGGGTTCACCCAGTGACTGTCGGAGATCGGGTAGATGATCCTTGCATCTAACCACTTAATGTTGTCCTTTTTCATGACCTCCTGCAGATTGGGGTTTAGACGTCTCTGCATTTCACGTGTAGGTCATTCACCCTCTTCAGAATAGATGCGGTGTGTGCAATAAGAGGGACTTATTCCAGTCAAATCATCAAGAGTCCATCCAACGGCTCTACAATGTTGCTAGAGAATAGCAATCAGACAGGATTCCTGGTCAGGTGTGAGTTTGGAGTTTGTAATCACCAGAAGTGTCTGATTGGAACACAAAAAGACATTTCAAATGATCGAGAAGGGGCTTGAGTTCTAAAACGGGGTTATCAATAGCAACAGGTGGGTCAGAGTGGGTGTGGGGTACAAGGGTAGGAGTTATGGGTTTGTCTAGATCAAGTTCTGACTCCTCTAATTGCAATTTTAGATCTTCTTATGGTTGATGAGGGATAATCATGTTGTCCTCAATTTGTGGTTCATCAACCACAGCTCTGATGTCACAAATTTGCTCTATCACACCGCAATTAATCCCTTGTTGGGCCTTAAAGATATCAATCTTGAGAGTCTGATTTCCAAATTTTAGCTCTATTTGGCCCTCTTCACAACTTATGTTGGCCCTTGCAGTGGCCAAAAAAGGTCTCCCTAGTATGATTGGTGTATCCCTTGGATTCTCAGGTGCGTCCATGTCTAGAACTATGAAATCTACAGGGAAATAGAAATCTCGCACCCTAATAATAACATCCTCAAGAATTCCCTTAGGTGACTTGATAGATCGATCGACTAACTGCAATGTCACCTCAGTCAATTTCAGTTCAAATTCTTCTAGGTGGTTAAGCAAGGATTTGGGTATCAAGTTTATGGAGGCACCTAGGTCTAATAATGCTCTATCGAACTAGGTTTCACCAATCATACATGAAATCAGGGGAGTACCTGGGTTATTTGCCTTGGGTGGGAGTTTACTCAAGATCACAGAGCTGGCTTGCTCTGATAGTACAATCGGACTCCCACTCCTGGTTCGCGGCTTACATTAGGGTGTACACACATTTTTCAAGAATGGTGCGTAAGCCAGTACGTGGCTGATTGTATCCATCAAGGGGATGTTTATTTGGACCTGCTCAAAGAGCTTAATCAGGTCCTCCTCAGGAGCCATAGGTTTAGCTGTCCTCTTTCCCTTGGTTAAGGCCTCGGGAAATGGAACCTTTGTTGGTTCCTCTAGGATAGGTCCAGGTTTTTGATCTGGGCCAGGGATAGGAACATCCTGGATAACTATTCTAGGGTTTGGGTCACTACCAGGATTGGAGTGGTCTAGATAAGGTGGATCTTGGGTTGTGAAAGGTCGACTTTTCGCTTAGCGTTATAGTATTTAAGTGGTGGAAAAATCGACTAATAAAAATAATGAAAATAACCACTCGCAGAAGAGCAGGTCGTGTCCACAGGGAGGCAATGATGCAATCAATACTTAATTATTGAATGTTATTTCGGATAGTGCGAAATTCCTTTTCAAATTGGACTTAAAATGTGAAGGAAAGTAGATTTGCAATAACCTAAAAAGTTAAGGGTGTAAGTGCAGTTTTCCCTCACAGAAATCCTCAATAAATTTAGGATGAATTAGTGCAATTTTCATGTGATGTGTACTAGAGACAATTAGTACTTAAATCAAGTCCAAAATCAATCTTTAAACTAGCCAATATTAATACCACGCAATTAGAAAGAACTATGAGTGCTTGAATGCAATTCTGCCACAATATAATAATAATAATAATAAATAAAATCGGTGGAAATGGCATTGAATGTAATTTTTAATTCTAACAAAAACAGAGCATTTGCTCTCTCTCCTCCTCGCGAAAGAGAGAGAACCGATGGGGCAATTGCGAGGCTCAGGAGGACGACGAGGACGGGGGCTCTCCGATGGTGGCAGCGGCGGCAGCGGAGGTGGCTGGAGCTGGCCGGCGGAGGTGGCCGGAGATCTGGCTCGTTGGAGGAAGAGGGCGGCTGCTGCTGCGGCTATGGCGTGCAGGCGCGGGCATGCGCTTGCTGATGGGCATGCGGGTTGCAAAGGCGAGAAGGCGCGGGAGATGGTGTGCGGGCGCGCAGCGCCTTCACTAGCGAGCAGGCGGAGAGGAACGACATCTGTTGATTAGTGCGTGAACTCCTTCTGCAGGGTGCAAGCGCTCGCTGTTGCGTGGGGCTATAGAGGTAGGGGGCGTGCTGCAAGTAGGCGCTAGAAGGAAGGATGCACCTACGGGTGCGGCCTGGCAGGGTGAAGACGCAGTGCCTGCAAGTGCGGGCACGCGGTTGAGAGTGTGCTGCAAGGACGGCTGGAAGGGAGGATGCGGGCTGTTGGTGCGGTGCTGCAGGGATGGCTGGTGCGGGCAGTTGGTGAAGTGCTGCAGGGATGGCTGGAAGTTGGCATGCGGGCCTGCGCTTGCTGTGAGGCACGGGCTGATGGTGTGCGGTTGCCTACGGTGGCTGAGGGAGAGGCATGTGATGGCGCGCGGGTGATACTTCTTGAGGTAGAGACGGAGCGGCGCAGTGCTCTCCCTCTCCACAGTGGAGAAGAGAGAGCCGTTCTCAGCAGGGGGAAAGATTCCTCCTTCTGCACGCCGCCCCTTCACTTTTAAAGTCCTCTCTCTCCCTCAGTGCGCCAATCCAGGGATTTGCAAATCCCTTTCTGTTTTTGGCCAGTGTACGTTGGAGAAGATTGCCTCAATGTCCGACGGAGGTGGGGCAAGGAATCGCGGCTGGATGTGTTGGGGAAATTATCCCCCCACCCTTGTTCCTTCTAGGTTTTATTACCTACAAATAAAAAGAACATAATCATTACACATTAAGTCATAGAATGTTACAGAATTAAATCATGATGCATACAATTATTCTATAACTTAGTGTAGTTATTAACAAACCTAAATTGTTAAAAGAGAATTACTTAGGCTTACTATTAGTCCATTAAAATAGACTCATCAAATACCCCCATGCCTAAGATTTGCTAGTCCCTAGCAAAAATGAATAATAGAAGTAATCAGAAGACTTCTTTTCTTATTTCAAAACTTTAGAAATCCAGACAAATATGAAGTGTTGATAGCCTAGGTAACAGATCCAAGTGAAAGAGCCGATTCGCATTAGGAGTTCGTACATCACCCTTGGCAAAAATTTCTATTGAGATAGGCAACTACTTCCCTCAAGGATAAAGTAAATGATAATCTGTAATTTGACCCCGATGTTTGGCTTAGGTAGTAGATAATAAGTTGAATGGATTTGTATTTGGTGGCACACACTCTACTGGTGCTACATATAGTCTAGTACTGCAGACTCTAGCTCTCTAGACTATTAGACAAGTCAACTCTGAGAGAGGCTACATAACTGTGCTCTCCTGATGTTCCTGGGCACTCTCTTTTTTTCTTTCTGAGATCACGAATCTCGCTAGATTTAGAAATTGTACTCACTATTTGGTGGCCTCACATGGCATCCACACTTCAATTAAAGTCCTAATAACTCTACAACTAAGTTAGAGTCCTCAACCAGTATTCAGGCGATCAGAAATACTAGAAGGTAGGTATGGGTCATATTTGGTGGAACGCAATAGGTGTTCTGTTGCCTCAGAAACATTAGAAACTTGGACCTTTTTTTTTTTTTGTAATATAACTATTTTTTTTTCTTCTTTCTGTTTCTTCTTCTTTTCTCTCTCTCTCTCTTTTTTATTTTATTTCTTCTTGTTTTTGTTTCTTTTTCAATCAGCACAACATGATACAGACTTTTATTTACGAGGCATTATTAGGGATGATGATGATCAAGAGGAAGTTGTGTGGCTTATTTGGTGGAAGTGCCTATTCTTGGCACTGGGAAAGAATGGATAGGGCAGGCATATTTCTGACCTTTGACACTATTACCCTCCTTTAGCTGAGGACTCTATGAAGGATGGTCGTAACCATCTACCATAGTTATAGCTTTATTAAGACTCAATATCTGTGTATCTGCCTTACTTGGTGACTCTCAGGAATTCACTCAAAGTACGCACCCAGGAACAGAGAGTGAAAACTATGCCTAACTCTGAAGTATTATCATCTAATTATCAAGAACTTAAGAGTCCTGGCACTAGACTTAGCGCACCAGTAATCTCTCTACTTCTTCTCACAAATATGAGGTGGATTTACTAGAAGATAGTATGCCTCACTCTCTATGAACTGTCCAAGGGTTTAGTAGACTACAAATGCTCATTGGTTTTCCTCAAGGATCCATTACCAAGTCTACGTGCACGTGAAATAAATGTACTGGATTCTAAACTTAAGAAATAATTCAAGAAGAAAAACCTCCAATGACAAAGGTATTTTTCTAAGGACTAACCCATTCAGCTCATTTTTTTTTTTTTACTAACCTAAATGCATAAATATTTTCTAAAATGCAAATGCACTCCCCCATGCCTAAATCCTACAATGTCCCCATTGTAAAATTAAAATAGGAGGAGAAAGGAAAGAAATCACCTAATGATCACAGGGTTGCCTCCCAACAAGCGCTGCATTTTCTATCAGCAGCCAGACTAAGAAGGAACCTATAAGTCTAGTTCCAAACAAACAAAGTTAGGCCCTAAAAATATGCGTAACAGTGCAGGCCTAGAAAATAGGTAACCACGGATATTGGCGAGCAGATGATGCAATGTAATTCCAAATGCTCTCCAGAAGAAATGAAAATAGAAAATCTCGTTAGCTACCTGGGGAGGTCTAGGAATAAGAAACGGAATGCGAAAATAGGCCTCCCGAAATAGAATAAGTGGAGGATAACAAGGATCCTCCAAAGCAGGACGGGTTTTAAAAGATATGCACATTATTAGTTCAAACCCTTCAATGGCGAGAGTAAAAGTACAAGCATCAATCCATACTCTTCATTCTACTCTAGGATGTACTGGCCTGATATAGTCTCCAAAAGGAATGTACATGAGCAGAGATCTGAGCCAAGGATCGGTTAGGGATTATAAGGGTTGTTTGTAGTGTTGGAAGGTAATGGTTAAGTCCAATGAGGGCTTAGTAGGTGTTAGGTCCAATTCCAACAATGATTCAAATTGTGTACACTCCCTAACAGTAGTAGACAACTTCAAGTTATCCTACCTAGTATTAATGATCGAAGTCATATTTGAATCAAGGGTAGACTCCAAATTACAACTTTCTAATGGCAGGGTCAAAATGTAAGAATCATTATCATTCAGCTCATCCCCAGATTCGTTTGGTTCACTGAAATATTTGTCGGTGTGTATATGTGATTCATTAGGAGTTGGATCAGTATCCTCAATTATTTCTAAAAGAGGATTAGTCTTAATATTTTGGAGGAAGCCTATATCATTGAATTCGTTATTGTTCTCGAGGTATAAATCCTCAAATGATGTGTTTTGTCCCCGAGAGTCTGCCATAGACTTCTCATTATTTTGTTCGTCCTCCTCTAATATCAACTCCTGTTTTGATGGAGGATGACTCTCAAAAGAAAGGAGGAATCTGGATTTAATCATATTATTTCTATCCTCTGGAGCTAAATCCTCAAATGATAAATAATTCTCCTGTGATTCACTCCAGATTTTCAGTCCAGGTTCCTCTGTTGGGGCATCCTCATCCTCTGAATTAGACTCCTCATATCCCTGAGACCAGAATTGATCATCCTCCATTCCCTTAGGGTCACCTTCATTAGGTACATTAGAATCCTCAGGATATTGAATGATAGGTGTTGATTCCCTAAGTGGAGGGTCAGGAGTAGGCTCACTAAGACTAGAATGGGATTCCACCAAATATTCAAGAGGGGAGGTGGTAGGAACAATAATCTTCTCTTGCTTTTGACTCCAATATAGTTCAGGGGGATAATCACTATGATTGTTGTCCTCTAGTGGCCACGTCTCATTGGGAGAGTCTAAGTGATCGCTACATGAAATTGGATCCCTATTGTCATTAAGTACCTCAGAATTATTTTCATGATCCTGATCGGATGGGTAGGGATCAGGATTATTGGGAACCGTGTAGCTAAGTTGTCTTATTTCTTCATTTAATTGTTGACTATTCCTCAGCATCTCTCCCATTGATTCCATTATTTCCTTCTGTTGTTTTTGCATTTCTATCATAAAAGAGAGGCTACTATTATCAGGTTGGGGAGGATAATCAATTTCAGGCTCCAGTTGCCTAGGGGTATCGGTCCAACCTCGATATGGAAAATCATGAAGGGTGGGAGGGTTGGGTGTTTGCATGGAAGTAGGGATTTCAGGATTGGAAAATCTCGCTCCTAGGCTCTGCTCAAAAGTGGGAGTTATCAAGCCAGTACTCCCAGGGTAAGAATGAGAATGATCCCATGAATTATCAATGTACCCATCAAAGGATGGATACGCTCGGAGCATGGGATCTTGATTAAAAGATGGGAAGTATTGACTCTGATAATCTGAATGATAGGAGTAAGAATAATCCATTTCTTTAAGCAAAACAATTTTAACTCTCTTAGGCTTTAGAAAAATTCAGAATATAAGCAGAAAACTTCCTAGAGAGTTCTATTGTCAAAGCAAATGCAAATTCAACGGGATCTATTTTTAGTAGATTGTAGGTCTTAGAGTTATATGTTTAGTTGGTGGCCAAACAAGTTTTGCAAAAATTATGCTTCCTAGGCCAACCTTCGTTGGTACCTATAACCTACTTGCAAGGGATGGAAGTCTCGAATCGAGCCCACACACGAGGAACCGAAGTAACTTGCTGGATAGGCTTGTTGATTTCCGACTAACTTCCCTTGTGGTGTAAAAGAGGAGAGGTAGAAATTTATCTAGTGACCTTATGTGTGAGGTGCACAGTGTTTCAAGTGTGCAAGCATACGCATAGTGTTTCAAGTGTGCAAGCATACAATCGTGTTTTGATTTTTTTGAAATTCCGCAAACAGGATCCTTTTGCACTCAATTTTCAGTCACAGATTTTAAAGTCCAACCTCTTAACAGTCCCAATTTGTTTAAAGTGACCACTGAATTAATTTGATTCAAGCACTTTAGTGGTCTTAGATTTAGGTTCAATGCATATGCATGACAAGTAATTAATGCTCAAGAGAAGACGTACCTTACTCCAGCTTTCTTTGTGCAGTGATGAATGCAGTGCAATAAAAAAAAAAACTAGATGCTGCTCATTCAATCCTAGATATCGTCCTATAGATATACAGCTTCTAGCAGGCAATTTGAATTTTTTTTTAATTAATTAATAATAACAAACAGACCTAATCTAACTAACTAACTAAAATACAGTTTAAAATAGTTCAAATAATCCTATAATCTAAATAAATGGGAACACGTTCCCAAAAATACCCAATAAGGGCTCAAAAGACAGTAATTTAAATTCTAATGTCTATCTAACTAAATGTAACTAAGACCTACTGCCTAAATCAGAAATAGGCTTCTCAGTAAGCCTATGTGCGTGGGATCAAGGCCCACGTGTTCCTATTTCTGGCCTCCAGGTGGTGTCAAGGTCCACTAAAAAAATCGTCTCCGCCGTGCGCGTCATTCAGGTTCAATGTCGTCGCTTTGCTGCGCCTCGTCACCGTGTTAGATTCCTCGCACAATAATAAAATGATCAGATAATTTCGTAACTTAGAATATTCAAAAACAATAAAGTAAATCTATTGCGTCTGTTGCCTCCCCGGCAACAGCACCAATTTGAAAGGTCGACTTTTCGCTTAGCGTTATAGTATTTAAGTGGTGGAAAAATCGGCTAATAAAAAATAATGAAGATAACCGCTCGCAGAAAAGCGGGTCGTGTCCACAGGGAGGCAATGATGCAATCAATACTTAATTATTTAATGTTATTTCGGATAGTGCGAAATTTCTTTTCAAATTGGACTTAAAATGTGAAGGAAAGTAGATTTACAATAACCTAAAAAGTTAAGGGTGTAAGTGCAGTTTTCCCTCACAGAAATCCTCAATAAATTTAGGATGAATTAGTGCAATTTTCATGTGATGTTTACTAGAGACAATTAGTACTTAAATCAAGTCCAAAATCAATCTTTAAACTAGCCAATATTAATACCATGCAATTAGGAAGAACTGTGAGTGCTTGAATGCAATTCTGCCATGATATAATAATGATAATAATAATAATAAATAAAATCGGTGGCAATGGCATTGAATGTAATTTTTAATTCTAACAAAAACAGTGCATTTGCTTTCTCTCCTCCTCGCGAAAGAGAGAGAGCACCGGCGGGGCAGTTGCGAGGCTCAGGAGGATGGCGAGGATGGGGGCTCTCCGACGATGGCAGCGGCGGCGGTGGAGGTGGCCGAAGCTCTGTCCTGTTGGAGGAAGAGGGCGGCTGCTGCTGTGGCTGTGGCATGCAGGCGCAGGCAGGCGCTTGCTGATGGGCATGCGGGTTGCAAAGGCGAGAAGGCGCGGGAGATGGCGTGCGGGCACGCAGCGCCTTCACTAGCGAGAGGGAGGAGAGGGATGGCGTCTGCTATTTAGTGCATGAACACCTTCTGCAGGGCGCAGCGTAGTGGCGCTGGCTTGGGTGCGAGCGCCCGCTGTGGCGTGGGGCTGCAGAGGTGGGGGGGCATGCTGCAAGGAGGCACTGGAAGGAAGGATGCGCCTGCGGGCACAGCCTGGCAGGGTGAAGACGCAGAGCCTGTGGGTGCGGGCGCGCGGTTGAGAGCATGCTGCAAGGACGGCTGGAAGGGAGGATGCGTGCTGATGGTGCGGTGCTGCAGGGACGGCTGGTGAGGGCAGTTGGTGAAGTGCTGCAGGGACGGCTGGAAGTTGGCATGCAGGCCTGCGCTTGCAGTGAGGCGCGGGCTGATGGTGTGCGGTTGCCTACGGTGGCTGAGGGAGAGGCAGGTGATGGCGCGCGGGTGCTACTGCTTGGGGTAGAGACGGAGCGGCACAGTTCTCGCCCTCTCCACAGTGGAGAAGAGAGAGCCGTTCCCCGCAGGGGGGAAGGATTCCTCCTTGTGCGCGTCGCCTCTTCACTTTTAAAGTCCTCTCTCTCCCTCAGTGCGCCAATCCAGGGATTTGCAAATCCCTTTCTATTTTTGGCCGGCGAGCGTTGGAGAAGATTGCCCCAATGTCCGGCGGAGGTAGGGGAAAGAATCGCGGCTGGATGTGTTGGGGAAATTATCCCCCCACCCTTGTTCTTTCTAGGTTTTATCACCTGCAAATAAAAAGAACATAATCATTACACATTAAGTCATAGAATGTTATAGAATTAAATCATGATGCATACAATTATTCTATAACTTAGTGCAGTTATTAACAAACCTAAATTGTTAAAAGAGAATTACTTAGGCTTACTATTAGTCCATTAAAATGGACTCATCAGGTTGCTTTACCACTACGGGTTGTTACAGAATTTAGTCCTGCCTGGTTCTATTTGGGGGTTGGTAAGATGGGTTGCTGCTGTTGGTAACTCGCATAGGTGGTTGATGCTTCCATCCTGTCAAGAGATGGAACAGAAGGGGCCTAATAGATCAAGTGTGCTTGGCCTAGGATTGCGTTCATAACGCGCCGCTGGGTCGACATGTTATTTGAGTTAGGCAGAGGTTGAGAAGGAAGTGTGCCTGGTTGGCGGGAATTTGCCAACTGGGCAAGTTAGTTGCGGACCTCTGTGATTTCATCCTTGTGTTGCTTCTGGATAGCCGCATTCATTCTTTGAATGTCAGCCAGAGTTTGGAGGATGAGGGACATTTGGTCTTGGTTAGGCCTGGATGGATAAGTGCGGTTGGGCCGAGGCTGAGGCAGCTGATAAAGACGAGGGGCTTGTGGATGGGGCTGAAAGGGTGGTCTTGGGTTCTAAGAATTTCCCGCCCACTGGAAATTGGGATGGTTTTGCCATCCAGGGTTGTAGGTGTTGGAAAAAGGGTCATTCTAGATGGCGTTGAGGTCCTCGCAAGTCTGAGGAGCCTCAGGAAAGTCGAAGAATGGGGGAGTAGAGTTCCCCAGGCAAGAATAGAAAGGATCGGAGGTCCCTCCGATCCTGGAGTCAGATGGGGGTGGATACGAGTCCATCCTAGGAGAAGGTCGGTGGAAAATGTTCTGCACAGTTTCCCATGTGGGAGGTGGCTGTATGAAGGAGTTCTGCGCAGAGGTGGCTCGCTGCAAGTGCTGAGTCATCTCATCCACCTTCTTCTCAATAATTGAGACCTTGTCCAACCGACTGGCCATTAATTCCAGGTCGACTGATGCGGATAGGCCCTGCATCTCATGTGCTCCCCTAAGGTTCATCGCTACGTGGGTATCCGTCCAGTCGAATAGTCCCATGGAGTCATTGTTGATGGAGTTCTCGCACATGTTCTCGAGAATCTCCCACACGGTGTCTTCATGTTGACCCATGATATTCCCTCCGCAAGTTGCATTGACGAATAGTCTAATATCTTCACGAAGTCCCTGGTAAAAAGACTGGACTTGTTCCCATTTAGGAACTTCGTGATGGGGGCACTTTCTCATGAGATCCTGGAATTGATCCCATGCCTCATGAAGAGGTTCTCCCGTCTGTTGTGTGAAGTGAGTAATTTGATGGTGCAAGGCGTTTGTCCGACCAACAGGAAAGAACTTTTTCAAAAATTCGGATTGAAGCTCTTCCGAAGTGTTGATCGGGCGGGTCTGTGTCTGATACCAATGAGCTGCCTTGTCCACAAGGGAGAAAGAGAACATCTTCATGAGTAAGATATCCCGATTTTGTGCATCTGACCCAAAGGTCTGGGCCAGATGCTTGACCTGTTTGATATGTTGGAAGGGAACTTCAGAGTTAAGTCCAAAGAATTTAGGTATGGCATGAATCATATTGGGCTTTAATTCAGAATTAGGTCCTCCAGTCAGGATTCTTACTCGAGGCTCAATTGCCACCGCAGCAGGATTATAGTTATCTCGCATCATGGGGCACTGCGGTGGGTTCATGAAGTTTTGGAAGAGATCATTAAGGCGCTGGAGCTGGTGCTCAAGATTATTCTCTTCTTCAACAAGCTGAGCCATGATGGAAGAAGAAGGGGAACTAGGTTCAGAATCAGAAGAGAGGTCTATGTGGAGTGGTTGTCGCACAAAGGGTACCGAGGCTTGGCCTCGAGGAGAGTGGATTTCTAGAGGAGGTTTCAAGGACCTCCTACCGAACATGCACTAATGGAATGGATGAGGTTAGAACGTTCTGGACCTAATCAAGACACCCAAAATATGTTGGGTGACTGTAGAGGTTCGAGGTGGATGATACCCCTTGATCAGAAGGTCGTCCACTTGAGAATTACCTGGGCAGCCAGAGAGGGTGAGTCCCGCGAAGACCCCTACATGGTAGAGCGCCCCACGGGTTATAGGGTTTCCCCCACCCGACCCCTCTTGTCACTGAGATTCCAGGTAGACCAAAACGGGGACCTTGACCTCTTAAGTCTACCACTTTTAATTAAGATCAAGGTGCTTAGGGTTTCACTTGAACTTTAAGCCTTTTGTTGTGTAGAAGTGACCTAATTTGAAGGATGGTTGATCTAAGGGATCAACTTCACCTTTTTGTTCCTGTGAGAGATTATTAGATCCTTTCTTTTATGGTTCAAGTGAATTAAGAGCCAGATTGCTTAGGGTTTCTCTTAATAGGTCTTTTCAAGCAATGGTTTAGGTACACCTCTTTTCGGAATTTTCAATTCTTGATTAGAATATGTGTCTCTAAAACCGTAGCTTAGAATCCTAGGTTGGCTCTAATTGGTCCAATTAGTTGCCTTAGAAATGGGTAACTACGGCTCTAGCACGAAGGTTTTAGTCCTAGTTACCTTAAGTGGATTTGCAGATAAATGTGTTGAAATTTAAAAGCAGGCAACTCTGTGAATTACTATGTATAAAAGATAGTAGCCCTAGATTGATTTTTTTCTTTTCCTTTTCCTCTTTAGAATGTGGGAGTTTAAGAGAGAGAGGATTAAGGGTTACCTATTCTTTGGTGTGTTTATTGTGCGGCTGCTTTGTTCTTTCTTGCCTTCCTGCGCCTGCACAATAGAAGAGAGATCAAGTCAGTAAACAATAAAAAATTATGATTTTTTAGCTTCTAAAATGCCTGTTGCTCCCCAACAACAGCACCAAAAACTGGTGTGCAACCGGTTTGATTCTATTTTATTACTCGAATACAGAAAAGCTTCAAGGTCGAACTCAGGCAGCAAACTTGATTCTAGAAGCATAGAAAATCACAATTTACAATATACTATTTTACAAAAGGATTAAAGAGAGGAAAATAAAAATGTCTCTTCTTTTCTTCTCTCTTTCTTCTTTTGTCTTCCTTTCTCTCTCCTTTCAGATGTCTGACTCCAAGGGTCAAACGCCTTAAGTGCCACTTGCTACAATGCTTGTGCTCTCCTTTTCCTTTCAGCTGATGCTGCTTCTTCTTCTTCTTGGCTTCCTTTTCTCTTCTTTGCTGTCTCTGCCTTCTCTTCTGACTTCTTCTTTCTTCTCTATTGCACACCTTTTCTTTTCTTCTCTCTTCCTTCTCCTTCTGCCTCATCTTCTCTGCGGCTACAGAGCCATCTTCCTCCTTTGCTTCTCTACTGCTCCAAGTCCTTCTTTCTGTCTCTCTGGCCGCAGCTGCTTTCGTAGCTAAGTCTTCAGCCATGCCTTCCTTGCTTCTTCTCTTGTTCCTGCTCAGGTGTATGGTTAGGCAAAACCTAACCCCTACCCTCCCCACGTCTCTCTCTCTCTTTGTTTCACTCCAGGGTTTGCTCTCCCAGAGCCTATTCGGGTATGTGGATCGGGTGACGCGCTCGAAACTAGGCACACCGGCGTGGGTGGCGCGCGAGGTGTGTTAGGTTAGGTAGTCGAGTCACGGGTGCCAGGTCAATGGGGGCTGTCACGAACGAGGCGTGGCGGGGGCAATGGACCTCACCCCTATGTGTCTTAAGGCAAATAACACAATGCACAAAATCAATTTAAACCACGTACCTTGGTCCTGCATTTCCGAGGTGGGACTAAAAGTCCCACCCGCTTCTGCTGGCACCTGCGGGAGGATGTCTTCACGCAATTGACGTAGCTAAAGGGTCTGCAGCTATGGCTCTCAGGCTGGATTCGCTCACGCACTCAACCCACGTAGCCTGGGGTCCTGAAACTTGACGCTCGTGGCCTAAAGCTCAGAAGCAAGCAGCTTGTATGCTCGTTAATGGCGGACGAGAGCTCGACCCTGCACAACACAAAAGAAGCCTTGTGGCTCTATCAGACAATAGGAGGACATTCGCCGTGTCAAGGCGAAGGTGAGGCGGGGGTTAGCATGGCTCAGACCAGCCTAGGCGGTGTGCCTAGGTTGGTCTGTGACCGTGTGAGTGGGTTTGTTCGGTGGAAGCGTGGAGCACGTGTGGCGGTCTGTGAGTGGGTGGAAAGTGTTCAGTGGTCGATGGCGGAGGTTAAGAGGTTGGTGGAGAGATGTGTGGAGGTGTGGAGTGATGGGAGCGTCTCGCCGGAGGTCAGCCGGAGATGGGGAAGATGAGGATGGGCAGTGGTGTAGAGGGGCTGAAATAACAAATTGACAGAGGGGAATTGAAGAGAAGGGTAAGAGGGACTTATCTAAGAGTCTTTGGATGAAGGGGGCAGGCGGAGGTGGTGAGCGGCTGTGCTGCCATTGTCGGAGATGAAGGCACCCAGGGGAAGAGTCGGCGACGAGGAAGAGGGGTTGGAGGGCGCCTGCTGGTACGGCGAGGCGCGGCGGGAGATGGTGGAGGTAACCCTGCCACTGGTATGGTGGCAGGGCAACGAGGGAGGAGGAGGAGAATTGTCGGAGCCTACGAGAGGATGGCCAGAGGAGGAGACGAAATTAGGGGGGTTTCCCTCGGCCAAATCAGGCTTGAAGGATGCGGCAAGGGCTGCCGCTCCTTAAATAGGCGTCGGCCGGGAGAGAATTGTGAGGGGGAAGTAGGAATACCTCGTCGAAGGTATGGCGGGAATGAGACCCATACCTCTCAAGCGTTCGCACGAGAGGTATGGCGGCCAACAAGGCAAGGGAGCCGGCCCATGCTGCAGGGGACAACACAGGGAGTCTCCCTTTCAAATCTGGGGCCAACTCCCCATGCATGCGTGGCGCCATCCTCTACGCAAAGTTGCCGGAGGTATGGCCTGTGCAGGCAGGTGGCAAAGGGACCTGATTGAAGAAGATGACGGGAAAGGTAGGGGGGTCCTTGCAAGGTGTCAAAAAGCTAAGGGCCAAAAAGCAATTATGGAGGACCGTTTTGTAAAGTGGGTCAAGGCGACCTTCCCTTAAGTCCAACTTTTGGTATGAACCTAATTTGGACCTAAGGAATCCATTGGTGAGGTTGAATTTTAGGTTTGACCATGTTTGACCAGACATTTTACATAAAAACCCAAATTATGTCAAAAATTGGGTATGGTTCTCAATCTAGGTCAAGATAGGTTCCAATGGCCAAATTGAAGGTTCTAAACCCTAGGGGATATTTTTTCATGAATTTTAGAGGGTTTAATTGATTTTTATCTTGCTTGGAACTTCATGAATTAAAGTGGGTTTATTTTAGGGTTGTATAATGTCATTTAATTCCATATTTTTCCATAACCCATTTCTGGCCAAACCATCCCACTTTTTCTCTTATTAAGTCCATTTGACCTGTGTCTAGACCCTTAGAAATCCCGTTTGTGTACTGCAATGGTAAAATTACAGTTTTACCCCTTGTATAATGTTTTATTCTCTACTCGACAATTTCCTGATTTAGGCCTTCTCTTAGGTTATGTAGGAGCTTTTTATTCGATTTCTTATGTCAAAATGTGCTAGTTTGGGTTCATGATGAGGTTCTCATCAAGTATCCTACACCACCGTGGCTGCCTCAACATTCCATCCATTGCATTTAGTTATTAGTTTCTTTAGTTTAATGTTTATGTCTCTTTAAGCTTTCATCTAGCATTGTAGTTATAAAACAATTCTGCTTATGCAATATATTAGTTTGTATTATCATCTTGATTCATCATGTCTTTGTTTCGTGCATAGCTAGCAATCACCATACTATTATCATGAATCTCTACCCCTACTACTCTCTCTCTCTCTTTTACTTTCTTTTCTCAAGCAAACAGAATAAAATATCTTGTGCCATTAAGCGATTAATTGACCCAATTTTTGCCTCCCTATGTTCGACACTCGTACTCATTATTCAATTTTCTATTTATAACTGATGTCTTAAATGCTTGCTACAAAGAACAAATTATCTAAATTCATTTTTCGACGTCATCTTCTCCATCTCTGGCACGAACTTCAGTGAGCTCACGTCGACACCACACACATCCAAACACTCTGCAAACACCACCGCTACCTTCACCACTCTACACAAAATAAAAGCCCCAAGGTTATTGGGTGGTTTAACCACTCTTCATCACCATCAACCAAACCCACATCCCACTTGCATCTCCGCCTTCACCCGAGCTCCACAGTCCACCAAACACTTCACGACCACCACCACTACATTCCTCACTTCACGAGGAACCTCCTGAGCATATTAATTGGGGCATTAAGCTTGTGTTTCCTATTTTAGCTACTCATCAGACCTCTGCCATCCGCGACCTCCATCTGCCGTCATCAGACCATCATCGCCACCGCCACACCAATCAGTAGTTGTGGCTTGACATCACGAAGGCACCTACAGCCTTAATTTGAAGAAGGAAACACAGCAGCAGCAACAACAATTGAACGAAGGCACATCCATAGTAAAACATGAAGAAAACTTGGACTTTTAGTGCCACATCACGGCATTTTGATTTTATTTTAGCTACTTAATGTTTTGAGTGTATATCAATGTTGCCTTGGAGACAGGGGATCAGGTCCGCATTATATCATGAGCATGTGCATGCCCTTGCCCATGCCCACACGCATGCGGGCCTGGGCTGGTTTGAACCGAGCTTGAGTCGATCTGATTTGGTCAAAATTGGGTCTGGTCTAGTCTGAGAAGAGGACCGAATTTGAGAGAGAGGGAGGGGGTTTTGCTTTGTGTTGCAATCAAACCACCACACTTAGGTCTGATTTGAGAGTTTAAGCCATCTGATGACTTCTACAAACGTCTGATTTGGTTAAATTTGAGGCTCAAAGTGTTGAGATCTGATTAAGTGCCTGAGAATAAAAGGGAGGAGGAAATTTGACTGTGTTGATATTTGTGATTAAGGTTAAGTGTTAATTTGGTGGTTCTAACCACCATTCTTTTTGCTATCTCTCTCTATACTTATTCTTTGACTCTTGGTATACATTGAATATATTTCATATTGAGTTTTTGATTATTCACTACATTATTACGCTCATCATATTTGATTAGTGGATTGAATTGCAATAGCTTGCTCCCTACGATTGACCTTGGAACTCACGCTTTTCGAGCACTATAAATTTAAATGTTGATTTGATTTTCATTACTATACTACGATGCATTTTTCTGAACTACGACAATTACCGTTCAACATTTTGGTGCCGTTGTTGGGGAACAACGTGCATTTCAATCACTAATCACACTTATTCTGACTTGATTCTGACTTGCTATATCTGTTTTGTTGTGTTGTTGTGAGGTGAACCAGAGATTGAAGATTGACCACTCAAGCAACCACACCAGGGGCAGGTAACCACATTTCCCTCTTCCTTAAACCCCTCCTCTCTTGAAATGATTGAAAGAGAAATCAATTGGGATCAACTTGCCTTATTCATTTAGTAATCATCATTCAAGTTTCCTGATTTGATTTGACTGATTGATTAGAGATCGCCATCCTAATACTTTCACCTATTAGGGACATAAGGTTCCTTGCTCTATTCACCTTCTTGATTGAGCCCAAGGTACCATCATTGGAAAAATTAGACCTGGAAATAGGGCCAATTTAGGGTTTCCACATTAGGATTTCAAGGACTAGTACACACTTGCATGCTTAAAAAGGAAATATATTCCCGCATTGTGTGCTACCCAAGCCCCTGTTTGAATTGATCTAATCAAGTGGATCCTAAAAGTCATGACTATATAATCACTTGGATCATTAAAATTTAGAACCTAATAGCCTATTTGAGAACCAACTTAGGGTGATTGGGTTCTTGACCCAAACCTCATCCTTAATTTTAGGACAAGTCAGGTGAAGCTGGTTCACTTTGTGAATCAACCAACCTCTAAATTAGGTCACAAATCAAATTAACTTCAAATTCAAGTGAAATTCAGGGCACAATCATGACTAAAATTGGTAGACTTAAGATTCAGCTCACACATTCCATTCTACTTAGAATCGCAGTGACAAGGAAGGTTGGGTGGGGGAAACCTTGTAACCTGTGGGGATGCTCTACCATGTAAGGGTCTTTGTGGGACTCTCCTTTTCTAGCTGCCCAAGTAATTCTCAGGTGGGCGAAGCATGCGAGCTTCATTGCCACACTCTACTCACAAAGAACCTCTGCCCCTCCTCACCGCACAAACACTCCCACTCTGATGGCTCTCCTCACTACAGCGACCTTCCATCTCTGGCCCTCCTCACCACGACAACCCTCCCTCTCCGGGACTCCTCACCATCATCGTTGCTGCTGGCCGTTTGTCGTCAACCTAGATGAGGTACTCGCCCCTGTCCTTCCCCCCCCCCCCCTCCACCTTCGCCCTTTGCCACTATACCCCCATCCCCCTCCATCTACCTCCCCTTTCCACCTCCGCCAGTGTCCACCTCCTCCTCCACCCTCCGGCCTCCCTTCGCCCTCCCCTCAACTGATGCCCCTTTTGCCCTCCCCCTCTACCCTCCCCCCATCCCTACCTCCTCCACCATCGTTGCCCTCCCCTCCCTTTTCTCCCCATTTGCCCTACCCCCCCTTCCCACCTCCACTGCCCTTTCCTCCGCTCCCCTCCACCCCATTTGCTCTCCCCCACCCACCCTTCACCTTCTCCACTGCTTGCCATCCTCCACCCCAGTCCCCCTCCAACTGAAATTTTTTTTCCTATGAATTTTTGTAAATTTTTCAAAATTGTTGTAGTAATAATTAGTTGTTAACTGTTAAAATTATAATTAGTTGCATGTAAAATATAAATTTGTAATTGAAGTTGACGAATAATTTCTACATGTTAATTGCTATTGAGTGTAATAATTAATTTTTAGAATAATTTGTACTTGCTGACATGGGCCTTTTTTTTTTTTCGGAGTAAGCTAAGATATCAACACTAACCTCTTAGATAGGAGTAACAGTCAAACCAATCAAGTGAGCTAACCAATCAAGTGAGTTCCCTTGTTAAGTTATGAATAATCGAAGGCAAACAAACTGTCCACTCTACACGATCTTACCAAGCCAAGGGTGGACCTATCCTACTTGAAAATCATATGTATTCAGCTATTGCCTACAAATGCACATGTTGAATTGAATGGTGTGTTCTCATGTGTGGCAAGTGGAGTCCTTATAAAAAATGGGCCCCACAGCCTAAAGGTTGGCTAGTCCTAATCTTGTCTCTTTCCTAAAAATTGCAAAAGCAAAAAACAAAGTTTGGTATAGATCTGCATAACCGACACCTCAACACACATGCTTTGCAAGGTCATGGCTGGCAACGATCATTCATTAACACCGACAATCCAAAACGTCAGTGCACGTGATTTTCAAGCACTACTACAGAAAGCGCGACGATTAACCGGCAACCATTATTTACCCTCGCTAAATACAACATTGAGTGACTATTATTATCATAACCATCACCAAACCCTAAATCGCCCATCCCCCACCATGCTAAATCTCTGGTTTGAGATTTAGCAATGATAATTTCCTAAACCATCATCGAAAGTCAGTAGGCGCACTTTATTTAGCGACGATTTATAATAAAACCTTCCCTAATTCAATGAAATTAGCACATGGCTCCAAAAGTTGAGGGAGGGAAATGTATTATTAGGAAATGATTTAGTGATGGTTTAATGGAAAACCATTGCATACCATGCCCATTTTCTTGGGAAGCGGCAATTCTAAATTAATTTTTTAATGGATATGGTGATGGTTTTTTCCCAAACCATCTGCAAATTTGGGATATTGGGGATGAGGCGTGCGAGCTTCACTTCCTCACTCTACTCACGAAGAACCTCTACCCTACCTCACTGTGGCGACCCTCCCTCTCCGGTGACCCTCCTCACCGCGGTGATCCTCCATCTTCGAGACTCCTTACCACACTACGCAGCTCTCCCCATCGTCATCGTCGACATTGGCCATTCGTCGTCGACCTCAACAAGGTACTCATCCCCATCCTCCTCCCCCCCTCCTCCTCTGCCCCTAACCGCTCTACCTCCCTCCCATTCACCCCTTGCCATGCCACCCCTTCCCCTTTCTCGCTCAGCCAGCATCCACCACCTCCTCTACCCTCCCCTCCCCCTCTACCCTCCCCTCAATCGATGTCCCCTTTGCCCTCCCCCCTTCCCAACCTCTGTTACCCTCCCCTCTCCCTCTTCCCATGTGCCCTACACCACTTCCCACATCCTCTACCCTTTCCTCCCCTCCCACCTCCATTGCCCTTTCCTCCCCTCCCCCTCTGCCCCACCTACCCTCCCCCACTTGCCCTCTACCTCCCCTACTCCCTACCATCCTCCACCCTAATCCCCTGCTAATTGAAATTTTTTATTTTCTATTAATTTTTGTAAAATTTTAGAAATTTTTGTAGTAATAATTAGTTGTTAATTGTTAAAATGATAATTAGTTGCATGTAAATTATAAATTTATAAATGAAGTTGATGAATAATTTGTACATGTTAATTGTTATTGAATGTGTGAAAGATCGATTCTCATTTTTAACAACAAAAGTAGTTAGGTAATCACCACAGGGGAGGAATTAGCCTATTAAACTCGTGAGTGGTGCCTCGTTTATTCGAGAATATCAATGGGTGTGCATACTAACTAGGGAAACTTATTTCCAACAAAGTTCTCAATCTAAATAATTAATCAATAATGTAGGTGTGCACATGCAAAATCACCACAATATAATACCATTAAATACGTGAATCGTGATCTTGATACTGGTAAACACCATCAATATTAATCTCCTACAAGATAGATCCCATTCACTATATTCAATATCCCATATTTAATATCATTCATGAGAAGAATTTAGCTATAAGTAATCCATCTAGTAAAGGGATATTCATGCAAATGCACCTCAATAAATTAATTTTGTAAATAAATGTATAGGGAATCCTGCAATGTCATTTATGGTAATTACTATTGAGGTGAAAAATAGAGCATTCTTCCTCTCTCCTTCGTGCGCGTAGGAAGGTGGACGGTAGGCGGTGAGGTTGCAGCTAGAGGTGCATTGCGATGAGGGCTTTGTGATGGTGGTAGCAGCACATCTTGAGATGGACGGTGGTGGCAAGCCAGATGAAATGTGGCCGACAGCGAGGATCGGCTGGAATTGCAGTCGCACGTGAGCTGGTGGTTGCGCAGGTGGTCACGTGGATGTGGAGTTGGTGGAGGCACATGGAAATTGTGTGCAGGTGTGTGAGGCCAGCGAGAGGCGTGGGTGAGGTGTGCCTGTGTGTGGTGGAGATGACAGTGAGTGTTGGCTATTGTATTCTTTGAGGTGTGCGCAAGGGAAGAAAAAGAAGGTGGTGAAGTAGTGGGGTGTGGGAAGAGGGGGTGAGACAGCTGGCGTTGGTGGCGATGGTAGGCGTATGCTGTGATGAGAGGGAGGAATGAGGAGTTGGGTCCTAAGGTTGAGAGTGGTGGTGTTGGCATGGAAAGGGAGAAGGTGGCGAAGGTGGGTTGCTCTGTGAGTGGAGAAGAGGAAAAAGATGAAGAAGAAGCGGATGGAGTGTTTCTCGCAAAGATAGGGGATGCAATGTGAGGCCACGCACTATCATAGAGTGGCTAAGGGAGGTGAAGATCACGGTGGGTGTAGTTGGCAAGGTGAAGCTTGCAAGGGTCCACGGTGTGCGCTATGTGGTTGTGGTGTATGCCATGTCCACGGTGTAGGCTTGTTGCACAATGGAGGAGGAAGAAGAGGTCCCTACCATGGGAAAGATATCCCCTTGAGGATGGCCGGCTGCGCTTTTTAAAAGAAACACCCTTGTCAGTTTTCTTCGATTGTAAGCCTCACCAACCACTCAGCAAGGATCGCAAGTGGTTGGGATGGCAAGATAAAATCTGGCAGTTCTTCATCAGATGTCCTCTCAAAGATCCAGACATCTTAAAAAAATGTAAACGTCAGTGAGTTCATGATGGCAGTTCTCAGATGTCTTATATACGCAGAATGAACGTCTGACGCTTACACCTAGCCTGCATCCAACCATATAGATTATGTTATTATATCGCATGTTATTAAATGTAAAATTGATGCATAAAATTATATGCAGACTAAGGTGAATTACCATATAACTCCTAATCAATTAACAACTAAGAATAGTTAATTAAAGAGTACTTAAACCAAATAATGATCCATTAAAGTGGACTTATCAAATACCCCCATGCCTAAGTTTTTCTAGTCCCGAGCAAAAGTGCAAAGCTAATGGAAGTGACCAAAAGATTTCTTCTTTCCTTATTTCAAAAATTTAGAGATCCAGACAAAAGTGAACTGATAATAACCTAGATAACGAATCCAAATGAAAAGCCATCTTACATCTCAAGCTCGTGCTTTACCCTTGATAAAATTCTATTAGGATAGGCAACTTCTTCCCTCAGGGATAAAGTAGAAAATAATCTGTAGTTTGACCTTGGCATTTTAGCTTAGGTAGGAGATACTAAGTTAAATGGATTCGTATTTGGTGGCTCATACTAATCTAGTGCTACATGTAGTCTAGTACTGCACACTCTAAATCTCTAGACTATCAAATGAGTCAACCTAGAGAGTGGCTAAACAAAACTATGCTCTCTTGATGTTCCTTTGTGCTCACTCTTTTCCTTCTTTTCTTTCTGAGATCACAAATCTCACTAGATTTTCTAAATCTACTCAATGTTTGGTGGCCTCACATGGCATTCACACTTCAATTAGAGTCCTAATAACTCTAAAACTAAGTTAGAAGTCCTTAGCCAGTATTCAGGCGATCAAAAATACTAAAAAGTAGGTATGGGTCATATTTGGTGGATCGCAATGGGCGCTTTTATTGCCTCAGTGATATGGACACCTGATAAAATTGACACCTAAGTCAGCTATAACTTGAACATTATTTTTATTTTTATTGTTTTATATATATTTTTTTCTTCCTTACTTTCTTTCTTTTTCTATAAATATATATTTTTCTTTTCTTCTTCTTCTCTCTCTCTCTCTTTTCTTTTCTTTCCTTTTCTTTTTTTATAACTCCAACACAACATGACGCAGATTTTTAGTCATGTGGAATTATTTGGGATGATGATGGTCAAGAGGATATTGTGTGGCCTATTTGGTGGAAGTGCCTACTCTCAGCGTCGAGAAGGAATTGATAGGACAAGTGTATTTCTAACCTTTGGAACTAATACCCTCCTTCAGCCGAGGATTCTATGAAGGATGGTCGTAATCATCCACCATAGTCATAGTTTTATTAAAACTCCATCTCTGTGTATCGGCCTTATTTGGTGACTCTCAAGAATTCACACAATGTTCCCACACAGGAATAGAGAGCAAAAAACTATGCCAACTTTGAGGTATTGTCCGTCGCGTAAATCGCATTTAAAAGGTTGATTTAGTTGTAGTATAGTGCAAAACGCATTGACAAATAAATTTATAAACTCCGATGTGTACTGAATCGTTCCTAGGGAGGCAATCTCGATTTTTGCATAAGCTTTCCAATAAAACTAATTCTAACTAGATATATATATGTATATATGTATAAAGTAGATATCTAGAGAATCAAAATTTTATTGCAATTAGATAGAGTTTTTCATAATAGAAAATGATAATAGAAATAGATAGATAGCAGATAGATAGAAAGAGAGGGAAAGAGAGAGAGAGAGATAGAAGGAGGCAGAGAGACAATGCCACTTGTAGGATGCTTGTGCGAGATGCGGCAGCACCTTAGATCCAGAGAGCCGAGATGAAGGTTGAAGCGAAGTTGCAGAGGGACAGAGAATAGCAGAAAAGGTGGAAGAGATGTCAAGAGTTCATGGAAGAGATTTGTATCTAGTTCATAGTAGGAGTTATTCTTCAACTAGGGGGCCCTGGGCTTTCTTTTATAGTTTTTATTGAGGGAAAAATGGGTATTTTGGCACTCTATATCATGTAACAACTCCTGGGCAATCAGAGTTGTTGATCGGGAGATCAACGGATCAGATCTGGCCTCAAAATAGCCTCCAACGTGCCTACAGCATGCAGAATGCACCTCTGCTTGACACGTGGCGACCACTGGGCCCTTGGATTGCACCCACTCGCTTTTTCTCTCCGCGCGTGCGCTTACAAATTCAATTCTGCATGCTTAAGCCTCAACCATCCAATCTTACGATCAGATGGCTTAAACCGAGCACCTGCACCGCCTTCTCAAAGCCTGTGTGTGTTGAGCGCACGTTTGTTAGCACGTTCTGCCATGGAGCACTCAGATCACTTCACGTGGTCACTTCGGTGGAATTTGATCAAGATCCGACGGCCAATAGCTCGCTTGCCCACCGCCTTCCCTAATTTCATGTTGAGCGAGCCTCAAACTCACGCACTTCGTTTGTAGACCGGTGTGCTTACCATTGTGCTAAAGCCATGTTTCTGTTGCTTTTTCATTTTAAGGCAACTTATTCTTGGCCGTTGGATGAAGATCCAATGGTCGAGATCTCCTTGATGAAGCACGGTGAGGTGGGCGACGCGACACGCTCGTGGCTGTTGGATGAAGATCCAATGGCCCACAGCATGCGAGGGTAGCCTTCTCAGATGGGGTGGCGATGAGGAGGCAGCTGTGATGGTGCCACGTGCCACCATCATGGCCGTCCATCTTCTTTTCTTTGTATCTAGTGATGTAGACCTCCGATCAGGTTGATTTTTGTGTCGTTGGACTGCAATCATTGATTCGGATCCATCCGTGTGGTCATATCTTTCATCTGGGCCTTAGATCATTGTCCCCTAGCTCCGTGGCCTCTGTTCTTCTCTAGACTGCACGAGATGCTCTAGTTATCTGATCAAGACGATTTAGGAAGTGTTGGACTCCCATTGTCGTTCTGATCAGATCTGTTCGATCTAATCTGACATCCGCGACTTCGAATCATCTGTGATTAAAATCATCTCTCATTGGTACATAAAATGACAATATTATCTATATGACTAATAAACTAGATATTATACCAATTACGATGCCTATGAATGCATTATTCATAAGTTATGCTAGAATCTAGCTTAATTCAGGTGATTTAGGTTGCATGATTATTGTGCAATCACACCCCCATGCCTAAATCTTGCTAGTCCCTAGCAAATGCAAGACTAAATGCAAAGTGGTCTTATATGACTAAGTTTTATCATGAGTTTGACTAAAGGTTTATGTCTTTTGTTTTCATTCAAAACATTAGTAATCCAGACAACCGTGAAAATGTTTTGTTGTAGCCTATGCAACGGATCTAAGTGAAAATCCAATCCACCTCTAAAGTTTGTACTTAACCCTTAGTAAAAATCTATTGGGATAGGCAAACTTCTTCCCTCGGGTTAAAAAGTAACCTGTATATTTAGCCCCGGCTTTTGGCTTAGGTAAAAGATTTCTAAGTCAAGTAGATTTGTATTTGATGGGTCACACTCATCTGGTGTTACATCTAGACTAGTACTGTAGAACCAAGATTTGCAGACTATTAAATAATTTAACTCAGAGAGAGGCGAGAAACTGTGCTCTCTTTAATTTTCTTGTACTCATTCTCTCTCTTTCTTTTCATTCTCTTATCTTTTCTTTTCTTTTCTTTCTATTTGAGCTCACAATCTCACCAGATTTATTAATATATTTGGTGGTCTCTACTGACATTAACACTTTGATTAGGTTCTGATAACTCTACGACTAAGTCAGAATTTCTCAACCCGTATTCAGGCGACCAGAAATACAGAAAAGTAGGTCAAGGCTCTATTTGGTGGGTCGTGAGGGTGGTGGTGTTGTTGCCTCATTACACTTGAAATAAACTCTAAACTCAAAAACTCATTTTTTTCTACTTTTCTTTTTCTTTCTTTTTCTTATGTATATATATTTTTTTCTTTTCTTTCTTTTTTTTCTTTTTCTTTTTTTTTCGCATCCAAATATCGACTAACACAACGCAGAATACTATATGAACTTTTATTTATGAGGCATTATTCAGGATTATGGGTGTTCAAAAGGATATCGGGTTACTTATTTGGTGGAACTGCCTATTCTCAGCATCGGGAAGGGAATGGATAGGACAATATATTTCTGACCTTGACATTAATACTCTCCTTCATCTGAGGATTCCGTAAAAGATGGTCATGACCATCCACCTTAATCCTAGTTTTATCAGAACCCTCTCTCTATGTATTTGCCTTATTTGGTGGCTCTCAAGAGATTCGCACTAAGAACTTGTATGCAGAATCCGAGAGCGAAAACTATGCCTAACTCCAAGTATCATTATCTAATAATTCAGAAGTTAAGATTCCCCATACTAGCCTTAGAGCACCAGAAGCCTTTCTACTCTCACCTCACACTTGTTTGGTGGATCTATTAGAAGATAGTTTGCCTGATTCCCTGATTACTGTCGAAGGGGTTAAGAGAAGAAACATTGCTTCTTCTAGAAAAACTAAAGATGTTTATCGATCTTCGTAGAGTATCTGATGAGAACCTCATCATGAGCCCTAACTAGCTCATTTTGACCTAAGAAAGTAAACAAAAGCTCCTACATAACCTAAAAGAAGGCCTAATTCAAGGGATTATTGTTATAGGAAGAAAAATGAATTAAAGGATAAAACTGTAATTTTACCATTGCAGTACATCAACGGGATTTCTCAGGGGCTAAACATAGGTCAATTGGACTTAATAAGATGAAAAGTGGGATGGTTCAGTCAGAAAAGGGTTATTGTGAGATTTAAGAATTAAATGACATTCTATAACCCTAAAACAAACCCACTTAATTTCACAAGGTTCTGGTCAGGATAAAAATTAAATAAATCCTCTAAAATTCATGGAAAAATTTCCCCTAGGGTTTAGAACCTTCAATTTGGCCTTTGGAACCTATTTTGACCTAGATAGGGGTCCTAGCTCAGTATTTGACCTAATTTGGGTTTCTATGCAAAATGTCTAGTCAAACGTGGTCAAACCTAAAATCCAAATTCACCATTGGATTCCTTAGGTCCAAATTAGGTTTTTACCAAAATTTGGGCCTAAGGGAAGATCACTTTGACCTACTTTGCAAAATGATCCACCCACTTACATTCTGGCTCCTAACTTTTGAAAACCCTTGCGTAGACCCCCTTATCTTCCTCGCCACTCTTTGCATTCAGGTCCCTCTGCCATTACAGTGAGGAATCCTACTTCGGCAAGGATTTGAGGAGGATATCTCCCCGAATCCTCAGAGATCTCCTCCCAGATTTGGAAGGGAGATTCTTTGAGGAATTCCCTACCATCTGAACATGATCCCAGGATTCAATTCGCACCCAATCTCTCATATGAACGCTTGAGAGATATGGGTATCCCATGAATTTCCTACTCTGGCGAAGTTACCATGCTTGGAAGCTTTCCTTCCAAGCACATGGCCCTCCACCAGTGCCTATAAAAGATGCCCCAGACCTCCCGGCCATCTCAAGCTTGAATTGGCCTGAGAATTCCCCCAAATTTCTTCCTTCCTCATCTCCGGCCAACTGCCTGAAACCTCCGATGATCCTTCCTCCCTCCTCTTATCGCTCTGCCACAATACCAGTGGCAAAGTTATCTCCGCCTTGCTCTTCCACGTTGCGCCGTACCGGCGCATGCCTCTCCGACACCTTCCTTGTCACCGTCACCCTCACCTCAGGGCCTTCTTCCCCGATGACGACACATACATGCTACTCGTCCCCTCTTCCTCCCCTTCGTCCAGCTACTCACAGATAAGTTCCTCTCCCTCTACTCTTCATTTTCCCTCAATCAATTTCCTAACACACCCCTCGATAGCCACTGTCCACCTTCGCTCCCTCATCTCTGGCCGACCACCGACGGGGCAAATCCGTCACTTCCCCACTCCACACGCCTAGCCACCTACCTCATCACCTTCGCCATCACTCACCGATCATCCTCCACCCCTTCACCAACCACCACACACGCCCCACACCCTCACCCAACACACGCAACTTCACGACCATAGAGCGACCTAGGCACACACACCTAGGCCATTCCGCAGCCAACCAACCCCTACTTCACCTTTGCCGTGACACGGCAAAGCTTCCCAAGTTGTTTGATAGGGCCGCAAGGCCTTGTGCATGCATTCAGGTTTACACCTTCGTCGCCATTAGCGAAGCTGTGAAGGAGCTTGCAAGGTTGCTCCAGGTCCCAGCGATCCAGGCTCCCAGGTCCAGAAGGTGCGGGTTGGTCTCGTGCACGCACACCCCCAAGCAATTAGCATAGCGAAGCACCAAGCTGCTCCAATTGCATTACCCTTCCTCCTGCAGACATGCGCAGAAGTGAGCGGGACTTTAGTCCCACCTCATAAGTTCTCAACGCAGGTGAGTTATTTAAATTGATTTTGTGTTCTCTGTTAGTTGCCTCAAGTAACACGAGGTGAGGTCCCTCACCCACGCCCCCGCCTCATCCGTGACACACACCCACATGGACCTGGTACCCGACCCGTATACCCTGCACTCCTCGTGCACCACCCACGTCAATGCGCCTGGACCCGGGCATGCGAAACTTGACCTGATTACCTGCCTCTAGGAGAGCGAACCCAAGAGAGAAACAGAGAGTACGCAGGGAGGGTAGGGGTTGGTTTTGCTTTGGTGTGCAGGCAGAGAAGAAAGAAGGAGAAAGGAGCTAAAAAAGGTGCAGTCGCAGAGAAGCTAAGGAAGCTGAAGAAGGACTTGGAGGCAGAAGTCAGGAGCGGCTAAGGAAAGAAGACAAGTTGTAGGCAGAAGTCAAGGAAAGAGGAAGATGCACTGTAGCTGCTGAATAAAAAGAGAAGGCAGGAGTTGAGGAAAGCCAAGTGCAGAAGAAGAAGAGGCTGAAGAAAGAAGAAGGAAGGAGAAGGTGCGACCAAGAAGAGAATCAAAGGCAGAGGAAAGCTAAGGAAACAAGAGTAGAAAAAGAAGAAAGAAGGTAGAAGAAGAAGAGTGGCTGCAAAGAAAGAGAAAGAAGAGAGAAAATCAGAAGGCAAAGTCAGAAATCAGTGAAGGAAGAAAGAAGAAAAAGAATAGAGAAAGCACTGTAGCATCAAATACTTAAGACGTCTGATTTTACATCAGACCTCCATCTTTATATTTTTAAGCTTCTCTACACATTGATCTCATTTTTACTTCATAACTTTGATCGGATTGGTCATTGCATTTTATAAAATTGAAAGGTGTGATTCTAGTTTTTAAATACCAATTTGCTCCATGTGTTCGACCTCGAATGCCTTGGTTTTCGAGTAATAAATTCTTATTTCTTTTCGAGGTGATTTCATTTATACTAGAACGAACATCTTTTTAAAATGATTTTGCCCCATTAACATTTTTGACGCCGTTGCTGGGGAGCAATGGGCATTTTAGAAACTTTGATCACAACCTCTGATTCAATACTGACTTAATCTCTCTCTTTTGCTATGTTTATTTCAGGGGAAGAAAAGGAAAGAAAAGCAGCCGCACAACAATCACACCAAGGAACAGGTAAACATTCATTAGCCCTCTCTCTTAATCCCCTCAAAGTCTGAAAAGAAAAAAAAATAAAGAAAAATCAATCTAGGGCTACCTGCTTCCATATTTTGTAATTCACCAAAGTTGCCTGATTTTCATTTCAACATATTTTGAATTGCACATCCAAGTAAGGTAACTAGGGCTAAAACCTTCTTGATTGAGCCCTAGATACCATTTTTGAGGCAACTAAAGTGGACCAAGTAGAGCCAACTTAAGGATTACAAAGCTAGGGTTTTTAGAGACACATCTTCTCTTAAAGCAAAGAATCAAAAATTTTCAAAAAGAGGTGTGCCTAAGCCTTGTTGGAAGAGATTTATCCAAGAGAAATCGTAAGCAAATCAAGCTCTTAATTCACTTGAACCCTAAAAGAAAGGACCTAAAATCTCTCAAAGGAACAAAGAGGTCAAGTTGATCCCTTGGATCAACCAACCTTAAAATTAGGTCACTTTTTGCACTCAAAAGACCTAAAGTTCAAATGGAACCCTAAGCAACTTGATCTTAATTAAAAAAGGTAGACTTAAGAGGTCAAGGTCCCCATTCTGGTCTACCTGGAATCTCAATGACAAGAGAGGTCGGGTGGGGGAAACCCTGTAACTCGTGGGGACGCTTTACCATGTAAGGGTCTTTGCAGGACTCTCCCTCTCTGGCTGCCCAGGTATTTCTCAATTGGACGACCTTTCTGACTAAGGGGTATCATCTGCTCCAAACCTCTATAGTCACCCAACATTTTTTGGGTGTCTCGATTGGGTCAAGCACGTTATGATCTCATCAAATCCTTCAATGCATGTTTGTTAGGAGGTCCTTAAGACCATCCTTAAGACCTCCTTCAGAAATTCACTCCCGCCGAGGCCAAGCCTCGACGTCCTTATTTACGCAGCAACCCCACCGCATAGTTCTTTCCTCTAATTCAGAACCAAGTTCTCCTTCTTCCATCATGGCACAACCCATTAAAGAAGAGAACAACTTTGAGCACCAACTTCAGTGCCTAAATGATCTCTTCCAAAACTTTGTAAACCCACTGCAGTGTCCTATGATGCGAGATCACTATAATCCCACTACGGTGGCAGTCAAGCCTCGAGTCCGAATCCTGGCTGGAGGTCTTGATTCTGAACTCAAGCCCAATATGATTCATGCCATACCAAAATTCCATGGGCTTAACTCCGAGGATCCATTCTAGCACATTAAGCAGCTCAAACATCTGGCCCAGACCTTCGGGTCAGATGCACAAAATAGGGATATTCTACTCATGAAGATGTTTTCTATCTCCCTCATGGACAAGGATGCTCATTGGTATCAAACTCAAACTCGTCTGATCAACATCTGGGATGAACTTCAGTCTAAATTTTTGAAGTTCTTCCCTGTTGGCTGAACAAATGCCTTGCGCCACCAGATCACTCAATCACTCATTTCACTTAACAATCAGGAGAACCTCTTCATGAGGCATGGGATCGATTCTTACGTCTCATGCGAAAGTGCCCCCATCACGAAGTTCCTAAATGGGAACAAGTCCAGTCTTTTTACCAGGGACTCCGTGAAGACATTCGATTATTCGTCAATGCAACCTGCAGAGGAAACATCATGGCTCAACATGAGGACACGGTGTGGGAGATTCTCGAAAATATGTGCGAGAACTCCATCAATAATTACTCCATGAGCTTATTCAACTGGACGGATGCCCGCACATCTACAAATCTTAGGGGAGCACATGAGACGCAAGACCTGTCCACATCCGTCGACTTGAAACTGATGGCTAGTCGATTGGACAAGGTCTCTGTCATAGAGAAGAAGGTGGATGATGTAAACACGTTTACACTACCTAAGATGTCTATTTATGCATGTTCTTAAGCATAGGATTGCATTACATGCTATAAATATTACATAACATGCATCATCTTGCATTTAGAGTAGTTTGAATAAAATGGAGGTTAATTGTCTCCTTTTATGTGCTTGGACAGGGCAAACTTTTTAGCGGGACCTCGGATCGAAGATCCAACCGTACGGATATGATCAGGGCGACGATTGGAGTTCAACGACTCCAAGATTACCCTAATCAGGCATCTGTAGCATCAGATAGTGAACGGGGAACCCTAGAAGATCAAGTGCTAAGATGGTGTTAATCCGCACATCAAATGACAAATCTAACTGCATGGATGGATTCGGATCGACGATTGCAGCCTAATGACGCAAAAATCGAGTCAATCCGACACCCGTGGCACCATCTACATCATCCAGAAGATGGACGGCCAAGATGGTGCCACGTGGCACCATCTCAGCCATCCAATCAGCCCTCAGGTCCACCGCTGCCTTTCCAAAGAGAATCCAACATGCGATCTGGACCGTTGGATCTCGATCCAACAGCCCTAAATGCTCGTTCAAAGCTTCAGCCGCCCGCCCCATCCACGTGCATAGCGCAGTGGATAAAGCGCTCGGTTGCCTTCAGACACGCAATCGAGTCTTCGCAACCGGGCGAGAGGGCGTGGGCGAACATCAAATCGCAATTGAACGGTTGCATGTGCCCGATAGTGCCCACGCATTATTGCACGCGCAGTGAGGACGTGGTATCGCACGCGGGCGGGCGTGCAGCAAGGAGGGCGAAGGCGCGATTTAAGCCGTCTGATCTCACGATCAGATAGCTGAGGACAGCTGAACATGCGCAAGCGTTGCGCGTGCGAGTAGGCGAGCGGGCACGTGCGGGCAGCGCCCACTACGCCCATGATGGGGCTTTAGCGATAGTTTTATCCGTCACTAAAGACCCCTTAATGTTTTGAGATTTAAATGACCAAATTACCCTCACTCCTTGCAACTATAAAAGGAGACCTCCTCCACATGAAATTCTCTTCTCTACCTCTCCAAAGCTCAAGAGAAGCTTGTCCCACACCCGGGATGCTCCTCGCGAGATAAAGTCCAAATTTTCGTGCCCCTTCGGAAGTGGATCCTGCGACAATGACGGCATGCTGCCCCGTTCCTGTTCTTCTGCTTCGTCCTCCTTCGTCCTAGCGTCGTCCCGTCCGGCTCGTCCTCCAAGCGACCGTCGAGGAGGATATCTCTCTCCCCATTCTTTTTACTGCTTTCTAGAATAGATTTACTGCTTTCTAAAGTAGTCCAGTTCGTCCTCTAAGTGACCGTCGAGGAGGATATTTCTCTCTCCATTCTTTTACTGCTTTCTAGAGTAGATTTACCGCTTTCTAGTGTAATCATTTTCCCGCTTTCTAGTGTAATGAACAATCGTTCTAATGATGAAATTCTATATTCATTCTACATCTCATTTTGATTTCTGTTTGTAATATTCTCTCTCTCTTACTCTCTCTCTTCTATTTATTGTAAATAGTTAGATAGTTTTAATCAATTGAATTACTTCGTGACAAATAAAATCAAACGCGTAGTTTTTAAATCAGACGTCTGCCTCCCTGTGTTCGACCTGGAATTTTTATTTCGGTATAAATTTTATTTGTTGAACACGAGTTCTTTGCTTTCAAACTACAACGACAAGTTTTTTCAAAACCAAACACGTTAGCGTAGCAACTCGTACGTTCAACATTTTGGCGCCATTGCCGGGGACTTAACATTTTGGTGCCGTTGCCGGGGAGGAGACGCTCTTTGATTTTTCTCCGCATTTTTACAACTTACGAATCATTTACCTCACTTCTCTCCTTCCTCATTGTGATTGCAGGTACTCCTTTGAGACAAGCAAAAGCGGTAGATTGGAGTAAAGTGTTGTGGAAGGTTTTATGAGTTATCCCCCACCTCCTACCCATTAGATTTCATTTCACCACATAATAACACAAACATCAATCAACCTAGGTGTTCTTATAAACTCTAAGGTTAGATTGTTTGTTGTTTGATACCCATACCTGCCCCAAACCCCACATTAAAAAAAGAAAAATAAAAAATAATCTCACAGAGGTACACAACCTCATCTAATTTTCAAACTCAACCGGTAAACCGATCTTTGGAGCCGGTACACACATCCAATTGAGTAGAAATCAGATTAGGTAATCACTTGTGTGCCTAATTAAGTGGTGCAATAGGCCAATTGTTTGAGTTGTTTGGGCCGCACTACTCCAATTAAAATCAACTCATCAAGTAGCTGCCACTTAGGTTCAACTCTTAGGGATTTACTAGGCACTCCACATTCTTTTTAAGCTTCAAAGGAAAACATCTTCACCTGTGCTTTCAAAAACCTAGTGTGCCAACAAGACTTGTTTGAAAATACCTAAAGTTGAATCCTAAAAGCTACTAAGCAAGATTTGAATCCTAAAATTCACCACTTCAAAAACAATCTTGCTTGAAAACCACTGATTGTGCACGCACACACAAATCAATCAATCATTAAGGGCACAACCCATTTAAAGGGCCCATCACATTCCAAAGCACATTCAAACCTTGCCCTAAATAAAACAGAGTAGATGTTGGCCTTAAGGATTCGACTCGCTCTTCAGAGCCCAGAACGAGATTATTTTCGATTAGTCTGTTTCTACTGTTCAATCTGATGTCTAGATAGGGGAGCAGAATCAAACGATCGCGGTTAGGGGGTACACTAGGAATCGGAGGCGCAAGCCGAAGGAAGAACCTTCTCCCCAGTCCCTCCTTCTAACTAGTTGGATTGAACAGACAAAAGTAGATCAAATCGTTCCTTTATCTCAAGATGGGTTTTGGGAGTCTGTAGGTCTGTAGGCTAACCCACTTAAGGACAAGTTTGATTGTTTGTATTGCAGGGCACCTTTCTTCTTCCCATTTCTCATGAATACTTCCACATATTACACGCATTCCCGCTCTTTCCCTCCTGTTTTGAATTATCCTCAACATGAAGATTATCCCAACTTGTACTGTAATCAACCATCAGTTAGTTGGGATAACTCGGATTGGGGATACAGTTCCGGACCTCCATGTTTAGGGTCTAGCCCAGAACACTTTAATTGTGATTTCTATCCTTCTCAGAGCCACATCGATTATAGATCGTCAACCTTTCATGAACAACCTAATACAATCTACATTCAAGAAGGATACACCGATCCTTACCCATCCTCTAATTTCACTGCCTTTAGGTCATCACCACCTTTTGAACAATCTAAAATGACCTATTATCAGGAAGGGTATAACAAACCTCAATTCGTTAATTCCCCTACATTGACCCCAAACCCGCCCAACCCTGAACCAACTCATTTGGTTTAGGTTAACCAGGTTCAAGATAGAGTTCTGGCTAACTTGTGGAATATCATACAATCTTTAGAAGTTCAGCCAATACCTTGCATTGAGAGATTGGAGCCCCTGATTGAAATGATTGATGATTTGAACAAGTCTTTGTTGGATTGGCTCTAGGATGTTAAGGATAAGAACCCAGGTGAGTTTCTACTTGGGAAATTAGCAAAATTGAGGATGAGATTCGTGGTCGCTTTGATTCAATCATGGGATGATTCCCAGGATGAACTCCCTTCAGGAAAGCTAATGGCAGAACCCACTCAGGCACCTGTTGGGGGGGACACATTTTACGAGGCTGACCAAATTGAATTAAAGCAACCAATTAAGGATGATTTGATTTCTTCACCTGAGATCCCTGAGCCGGGGTACGAGGAAACGTTTGTCTCCTTGGAACAGAAAGTGACAAATGATTTTGGGACATACATTGATACGGATCCTGATTTCTTTGATGGTGAAGATTCAAGTTGTAAAGTCTCACACGAGTTTACAGAACACGATTTTTGTGAGACGATTGGGCCTGAGGAATCTGAAAAATCATTTGATAGCCCAAGAACTGAGGAAACTGATCTTATTAGGGCACACATTACGGATCCAGATCGCATTTTCTAGAGGATTCAATTTAATGCCCTGATTGTCAGTTACACCCTGTTGAGCTTATCGGTGATTCTATTTCTGAGATAATTAGACCCAAGTCAATTTTGATTCAGCCACATCATATAGACTTGGAGATTTCAGACGGGGTGATTAATATGCAAGAGGTCCCGGAAATTGACAAGCTGAATGAGGAGGATAGGAGCCGGGAAGTTCTGTTTTGGAAAGTTAGTTCCAGAGGAAGTACAAGACTGAGTCGAAGGGTTCCTATTAAGTTGAAACCATCAAACCAGGGCCCTTACGACATCTGTTCCGAGGATGTCCAATCGAAGCACACATTCAACGATTATCCTTTGGAGCTTGAATTCTCTATAACCCGACTTTTTGGTCTTGGGTTGCATCCTCATAAATTGCAAGCCCAACCCCGCTTGCATATTGATTTTAGGCTTTGGGTAATTTTTATCCAGAACTGAAGATATTCTCAATTATGAGGTATGGGTCTGCACCACAATCTGGTCCACATTTGTGGACATCAATTGACAGGTCAGAGGTTTCTTCTATTTATTCTGATTCTGACCTGCACCTATGAATTCTTCATTTCTCTTCTTTGTATAGTGTGCCTAGCTGAAGGCACTAAATTCAGCACTTATACAGTTCTTTTTTAGTTTTCATCTCGGAGCGGACCTGACATTCACACAATTCAGGTGCTTTCTACGCTATTACACTCTGTTTTATGTCTTTTTAATACAATGAGGACATTGCATTAGATAGGCATGGAGGGGTGGATATTCATCTCTGAATTCATTCGTCAGCTCCGTAGATTTATTTTATTTTCTTTTATTAAAAAAAAAATTTGAATTAGGAAAGAGAACTTGGGTTTAAGAAAATTTTCAATCTTAGGAAATACTACATTATGATTTGGACTCAAAGACCCTTCAGGTCTTTGGACTTAATCAGCCCGTGTATCCAATAAAATGTGGATTTGTCTTTCGAGTCCTCGCCATCTTAATTCTATCGTAATTGGAGTAAATAAGCTTAGGTGATAAGTATACGACTTATCAACCCGCCCTCTGATTTGAGGAAACTTTGAGTTTTTAGCATCTACACACTATCTTGTCACTGACTTGTTGTTCGGTGATTTTAACGAAAATTGGATAGCTAATGAACCTTCTAGGGTGATATGGCTAGCAAGTTATCGTAGGTGACAACCCATAGGTAGGCTGTCCAGAGCCCAGTCACTGGACCTTTCTCTTTTTGGTGCCTTTAGGTAAATCTTAGACCAGGGATGCCACCTACTTAAAAAAGAAAAAAAAAATCAAAAAGAAAAGGAGAAAAGAAAAAAAAAAGAAATAAACCACACTTCGCCACACGAGTATGGCTGGCAAGTTGTTGGTGGTAATAGCTCATCGACCGATTGTCCAGAACCCAGCTAAATAAATGCACTGAAAATTCCCAAAACACTTAGGAAGAAGTGGAGAAGTAGAATAAACCGAGGAGATATACACTGGATTCACCCTTGTGTTGACCCCGTAAAAAAATAAAGTAGGGAGCAAGCTACCGGTTGTAAAGATACACCTTTAGGCAGAAGTCTTTTTTTTAGGTCACCTAAAGGTATAGAAATCCGAAGTCCATTTTAACTGCCGGTCAACAAGTCTATCACATTCACAATAAGATGCTTAGAACTTAGGATTCTCATCAAATCTTGGGTGAGTTGAATGACCATAGAAAGCCACTCTTAAACCCTAAAACTTGAACATCTAAAAAAGATTAGAAAAGATGAAAAAGAGAAAAAGAAAATTTTCTTTGAATAAGGCGAGGGCTTAAGGCGGTCTGCATTTTGGTAATTACTCAGGCACTGTTGTGTCTTTGAAAGTTCAGATCCTAAGTAAACAGTTTCTTAATGATTGAAAATAACTCATGCCTAAATAATCCAACCTAATTCTTTTATAAATAGCATATAGTTTTTGCTAGGGACTAGCAAAAGATAGGCATGGGGGTATGATGTAAACACGTTTACATTACTTAAAATGTCTATTTATGCATGTTCTTAAGCATAGGATTGCATTGCATGCTATAAATATTGCATAACATGCATCATCTTGCATTTAGAGTAGTTTGAATAAAATGGAGGTTAATTGTCTCCTTTTATGTGCTTGGACAGGCAAACTTTTTATCGGGACCTCGGATCGAAGATCCAACCGTACGGATATGATTATGGTGACGATTGGAGTTCAAAGACTCCAAGATCACCCTAATCAGGTATCTGTAAATCCACACTTCAAGGGCTAAGATGGTGTAAATCCACACTTCAAACGACAGATCCAACTACACAAATTGATTCGGATAGACAATTGCAGCCTAACGACGTAAAAATCGAGTCAATCCAAGACCCGTGGCACCATCTACGTCATCCAGAAGATGGATGGCCAAGATGGCGCCACGTGGTGCCATCTCAGCCGTCCAACCAGCCCTCAAGTCCACTGCTGCCTTTCCAAAGAGAATCCAACGCACGATCTGGACCGTTGGATCTCGATCCAACGGCCCTGAACGCGCGTTCAAAGCTTCAGCTGCCCGCCCCATCCACGTGCACAGCGTAGTGGATAAGGTGCTCGGCTACCTTCAGACGTGCGATCGAGTCTTCGCAAGCGGGCGAGCGGGCGCGGGCGAGCATCAGATCGCAATCAAAAGGCTGCGTGCGCCCGATAGCACCCACGCGCTATTGCACGCGCGGTGAGGACGCGGCATCGCACGCAGGCAGGCTCGCAGCGAGGCGGGTGAAGGCGCGATTTAAGCTGTCCAATCTCGCAATCGGACGGCTGAACATGCGCAAGCGTTGCGCGCGCGAGCAGGCGAGCGAGCACGTGCGGGCAGCGCCCACTACGCCCACGATGGGGCTTTAGCGATGACTTTATCCGCCGCTAAAGACCCCTTATTTAATGTTTTGAGATTTAAATGACCAAATTACCCTCATTCCTTGCAACTATAAAAGAAGACCTCCTCCACAAGAAATTCTCATCCCTTCCTTCTCTTCTCTACCTCTCCAAAGCTCAAGAGAAGCTTGTCCCACACCCGAGATGCTCCTCGCGAGATAAAGTCCAAATTTTCGTCCCCCTTCGGAAGTGGATCCTGCGATGACGACGACGTGCTGCCCCATTCCTGTTCTTCTGCTTCGTCCTCCTTCGTCCGGCTTCATCCTCCTTCGTCCAAGCGTCGTCCCGTCCAGCTCATCCTCCAAGCGACCGTCGAGGAGGATATCTCTCTCCCATTCTTTTTACTGCTTTCTAGAATAGATTTACTGCTTTCTAGAGTAGTTCAGCTCGTCCTCCAAGCGACTGTCTAGGAGGATATTTCTCTCCATTCTTTTACTGCTTTCTAGAGTAGATTTACAACTTTCTAGTGTAATCATTTTCCCTCTTTCTAATGTAATGAACAATCATTCTAATGATGAAATTCTATGTTCATTCTACATCTCATTTTGATTTCTGTTTGTAATATTCTCTCTCTCTTACTCGCTCTCTCTTCTATTTATTGTAAATAGTTAGATAGTTTTAATCAATTGAATTACTTCGTGACAAATAAAATCAAATGCGTAGATTTTAAATCAAACGTTCGCCTCCCTGTGTTCGACCCGGAATTTTTATTTCGATATAAATTTTATTTGTTGAACATGAGTTCTTTGCTTTCAAACTACAACGACAGGTTTTTTCAAAACCAAACACGTTAGCGTAGCAACTCGTACGTTCAACAGTGGACGAGCTGACTCGGCATCTATAGTGAGCCACTTCTACATAGAACTCTTTTGCACAGGCACCTCTTGTGAGGGAAGCTGTGCAGAACATCTATCACCAATCTTCTCAGGGGATGGATCCATATCCACCCCCGTCTGACTCTCGGACTGGAGGGACCTTCGATCCACTCTATTCTAGTTGGGAGAACTCTGAACCCTCGTATTCTGACTTTCCTGAGGCTCCTCAGACCTACGAGGACCTCAACGCCATCCAGAATGACCCATTCTCCAATACCTACAACCCTGGATGGCGAAATCATCCCAACTTCTAGTGGACGGGAAATTCCCAGATTCAAAGACCACCTTATCAACCCATCCACAAGCTCCTCGTCCATATCAGCCGCCTCAGCCTCGGCCCAATCCCACCTATCAATCTTGGCCAAACCAGGATCAAATGACTCATATCCTTCAAGCACTAGCTGACATTCAGAAGACGAATGCGGCAATGCAGAAATAGTACAAGGATGAGATCATAGAGGTTTGCAATCAACTCGCCCAGATGGCAAATTCCCACCAACCTGGCACCCTTCCTTTACAACGTCTGCCAAACCCAAATAACGTGATGACCCAGAGGTGCATTATGAACCCAAATCCATGTCATGCACATATGATTTATCAGGCCCCTTCTGTTCCATCACCCGACTGGATGGAAGCTTCGACATCTTATGTGGGATTTCAGCAGTAGCCACCCATCTTACCAAACCTAAACCAAAACTAGGCAGGATTAAACTCTGTAACAACTCGTAGCGGTAAAGCAACACAAGACCCACATTATCCAAACCACTCCAAGCCTGCTAGTAACCCAAGCCCTAGGATAGTTATCCAGGATACCCCTATCCCAGATTAAGATCCTGGACCTATTCTAGAGGAACCAACTAGGGTTCCATTTCCCAAGGCCTTGACCAAGAGAAAGAGGATAACCAAACCCAAGGCTCCAGAGGAGTATCTGGTCAAGCTCTTTGAACAGGTCCAAATAAACATCCCCTTGATGGATGTAATCCGCCACGTACTGGCTTACGCATGATTTCTGAAAGATGTGTGCACACCCAAGCATAAGCCCGAACCAAAAGTGGAAGTCCGATCATACTGTCAGAGCAAGCTAGCTCTTAATCTTGAGTAAACTCCCACCTAAGGCTAAAGACCCAGGTACTCCCCTGATTTCGTGTAAAATTGCTGAAACCCAATTCGACAGAGCCTTGTTAGACTTAGGTGCCTCCATAAACCTAATACCTACATCCTGTAGGATTTTTAAATCATAAGCACACTAGAAGGGGGGATGAATAGTGTGGGAAATAAAAAATTACAAGACAAATCAAACCACAAAAACAAAGCCACAAGATGTATAGTGGTTCCCCTTGATTGCGCAGCAATCATAGGTCTTAATTGACCTAGAATAGGCAGAACTTAGCATAAGTTAGGGTTATTCATGCATACATACGCATTATCTGCATCTTTACTGCTTTCCTTTAGCTATGCATAAAATAATGTTATAATGTGATGATTAAGTGCATTATGTCGATTGCAGGGAATAAGCTGATCAAGAGCTAGATCTGAAGCTGGATCAGGAATAACGGGAGTTGTAGCAGAGTTGGAGTAGAAGGCCTAGTTTAGATGTAGGAATAATAATGTAAGGGGGTTAAAAGTTTGTTATTCTATTAAGTAGGAATAAAGCAGTAAAATGTGAAGAGCTTAGGTCCATCCTAGCCCTAAGATAGCCTAGAGACTTGCCCAAGCCTTAGCTACCCTTAGATTAGGTCACAACACCCTAGGAAGCCCTAAAACCCTAGTTCCAACCCTTCTTTGGACGCCCAGATAAGTTTTAAGATGTCCAGGACCCTTAGCCAACTCCCGCACACTTCAAACCCACTTCTGCAGTGTTATTGGACGTCGAGACATTTTGTTAGACGTCTAATTTCTGCAGAATACCCAAAACTCGAAATCCTTCCTGACTCTGATTGGACGTCCAGACAAAAAAGTCTGGACTTCTAATTTTTGAGTATAAGACGTCTGATTATATTATTAGATGCCTGATACTGCTCTCCAATTCCTGTTTTGAGATTTAAGCCTTGATCTTGGATCTCTAAGTCCCTAAACCCAATTCCAACCTCATAGGAACCTAAATTAAGGTGCCCTAACCCTAGTACACCACCTCTAGACCTCCCTAAGGACCTAATTAGGTCCTCACTAAACCTAATTGACATGGATCTTAGTCAATTCTATCAGCGTATTCAATTGGACTCAATGAGTCCAATTGAATACGCTGATAGAATTGACTAAGATCCATGTCAATTAGGTTTAGTGAGGACCTAATTAGGTCCTTAGGGAGGTTGAGTCCAATTGAGCCTTGATCTCAGCACACACTGTTCAATTGGACTCAGTGAGAGTCCAATTGACCTAGACCTGACTTAATTGAGTTGGTTTTACTCTCAATTAAGTTTTCACACACCCAATTAAACTTGTATTAAGTTTAATTGCACTTTACCTTAGTGAATTAGGGTTTATAACCCTAATTTGAGACATACCTTGACCTATACCCACTAGAACCTAACCTAATCAAACTAGCCACCTAAGTTTCGACCCACACACACCCACACACACAATCCACACGAAAATACCTAGCCTAGAGTTCTCTAGAACTCTCTACCATGTGTTGTTGCCTTGGTTGCCAAAAATAGCAACCAAGAGTCATTCAATTTTTAGATCCACATTTGGTGGATCTAAAAACCACCATCCACCCTCTCTCTCTCACTCTCCCACGTGCTCCCACCATAGGCCTCTCTAGAGAATTCCATAATTCTCTAGAGAGCTTCCCTTAGGTCTATAAAAAGACCCCTTGGGTGGCCATTTGCATCCATTCACTTCCTTGGCATCCATTCCACTTAGGCTAGCCACTTCCATCTCCACTCCACCTCCATGAGTTGAACACCACCATGGAGTCCACCATCTCCACGCCAGGAAGCTGGATCAGCTCCCCAACCTCTCTCCAAGGCCGGCCTAAGTTACATTGGCCGCCCCTCCTTCTTCTCTCAACCACTCAAAGTCCATCGGGGACCACCCCTGAATGCTTTTCCATTCTACTAGATTTAGATTATGCTCTTCATATATTTACTGCTTCTATTTGCTGCTTAGTAGTGTAGTCTTATTTCTCCCCCAATGATGCATGCGAAATCCCCCCATCGATTCTTGTATATGATCATTTTCTGGTAGCTAGATTTAATTTTCAAGCATTTATGTACAAGCTTCCCTCTACGTTTTATGCTGCAAATGACTCTCTCGCTGAATGAATGAAAAATGCTTATATATATATATTTGTCTCTATATGTTTGAAATCACCATGAGCTTAATAATTGTCATTCTTTTTGTGATTCAAGTTGCCTGTTTCCGATTCCTAATATTCTTGCAACTAAGCATGTCATACCTAAATACGTAATAATCATGAACTGGCATGCGATTCTAAACAAAGTAGAGTAAGATTGGTTTCAAAAGTAAAAGCAACGCCTCTCAGAGACGAACAACCGGGACTCAAGTCTCGTTATCTTTAGAAATCAATTTTTGACAAACATTTTTACTCGACTATACTACGATTTCCGATGACTTTCAAATGCGCGAAAATGGCTTTTTCTCAAATGACGCCGTTGTCAGGGAGGCAACATCATTTTTCTTGATTTTGATCTTTTAATCTATCACTGACAAATTTCCCTTCACTTTGTTTTTGATGTGCAGGACAACACGGAACGAAAATGGGATCTGTGCACGCATCGAGCGTGGCGAAGAAAAATCAGATGCACATCATCTATCTTAGATTAGGTTTCTCTTTCTGAACCCTAGGAGTAGATTTACTTGCTGCAATTTCTTTTAAAAAATTCTGTGAAAAAAAATATATATTTTTCTCATTTTCGTGAAAAAGAAAAAAAAATCAAAAAGAAAAATTTTGAGAAAAAAATCTAGATTAGGTTTCATTTCGAATCTAGGTTACTTTAAAATATATATATATATATATTTTCTATGAATCTTTTGAAAAATATTTTTTGAAAAACAATGTGCAAAAGTTTTGAAAAAAAAAAAAACATCTTTTTTTGGTGGAAAGCCTAGATTTGAATTCAAACCTCTTTAGAAGGCTTTTTCACCATCTTCTGATTTTCGACCAGATTTCAAATCTAAATTAAAAATTCGATTGCCAAAAAATTCGTTAGCGAAGAATTTTGAAATTCGGGTTAAACCTTCATTTTCAAACCATCTTTCAATTTCCACTGTTACTTTGAAAAAATTCTGAGTATAAAATTTTCAAAAATTCACGAAGTGTATAGGGGTCAGATTGACCCAGATTCAAAATTTTTCAAATTTTAAAAAGTAATTTCGAGCAATTCGCAAATCTGTTTTGACTAAAAATGATGGGGTTTGAAAGCTGATCTCATTACCTTTATTTTTCATATTTTTCCCAAATTTTTTAAGATCATTTGCTACTGTTTCAAAGTGAAAAACCTATCAAAGGTCAAAATTCCAGATCTGACCCCCTGATATTCAAAATTCCCTAAAAATTCGATTGAAATAGTAAAAATTCCAAAAAAATATTCTATGAAAGACTTATTAAAAAAGGAATCTACTCGCAAAATTTCAAATTAATTTGATTCAAATTATTAGTAGAAAATCAACATTAATTTTGTGGTCTACTGAAACATAGAAAAACCCTAGAAGTGCATGCAACCTAGGTCAAACCCTTAGGGTTACAACTAGAGACCACACATTGGGTTAACTTAGACTAAATCAATTATAGTTAGCTGGTGAACTTGATCACCTTGTGGTCAATTATAGTTAGCTGGTGAACTTGATCACCTTGTGGGCCACTCACCACAAACCCCACTGAAGAAAACGGGTTAAAATTAACTTTAAAATACGAAATCAACCCGAGCTCGTTGTCGTACTACTGGGTGAGTTTAATCTCTCTTGCCAAACCTGGTGACTAAGTCTGTAGGGTAGTGTCAAATGACCGTGGCTCGGGGGTCAACGGAACTGAAGGCGTATGCCAAAGGAAGAACCTTCCCCTTAGTCCCCTCGTAACCAGACTGGCTGGGTTAGCTTGAGAGGTGGGATTCAGTTTCAGTCGGTTCTACGACGAACTTATCTTCAGGAATTCAAATCCCTAATGAAAAATCTGGTCACGTGATCTATAAGGACCATTTGATTGACAGGCCTTAGCCTTGTCCTGCGTGGCTACACCAACCCAGGGGTTGGGCGGTGTATGCACGGAAGGAGGTCACTTCGACCTCACTTGGTTGGACCTTAGGAGCCGCTCCCAAGGAGGTGAGTCACTTCTTCTATTTGCTGAGCCGCGATGGCTAACATTGGATCTGGACCTAATCAGGATCCAGAAGAGCTGGACCCACGAGCTTATCTGAGAGCTTGGGTCACTGAATCAGCTCAACCTTGGGATCAGAACCCACGGTGGCGAAGACGACTTTTCTCTTCTCCTGATCCTTCTCCTCAGGTTACCGAAATGGTTAACCCATATCCTAACCCTAGATATTATGACCCATACCAGTCGGTCCCTCAAAGGATCGCATCTTATAACCCAGGATATGGATTTCATACTCCTGCTTCTCACCCATGGAACATGGGTAGACCTGATTCACCCCCTGGAACCCCTGAAGAGCTACCGATGCATATGCGGCCACATTATAGAATACAGAGAGCTATAGTGAGCACTAAGGAAAAGGCCGCATCCTATCTATGCGAAATCCAGGCTATCATTGAGCTGAACCAAAGACAAAGTCGGATTCCGCATCAACAAGCTGTGATGGAGCTCTTTCAGGAAACAACAGAGATAACAAGGCGAATGGGACAAAATCGGGAAACTCAAGAACTATTGCTTTTGAGATATCAAGTGGAAAATAGCATTGAAGACCTCAAAGAATCTAAAACAACTACGTCGGAAGAACACATAGAAGATTCTCGGGAGCAGATGGCCAAAGATCACTCAGGGGAAAAAGAATCTAGCGTGGATATGAGACAGGAGCAGGAAGTATGCCGAATGGGTTCATCTGAAATTGAGGAGGAAAGGACTGATATCTCCAGGACTGAGCCATAATCAGATTATCCTGAATCCTGGGAGACACCTTTTGGGTTGGATAACCCTATCGAGATAAGGGAAGAGGATCTAATTGAGGATATGGATCCTAAGGCAGACATTACATGAGACACTACTGATCAATCTAGACCACTTCCCATTGTAGGTGAACTTGTGCTAGAGCCAACATCTTCTGATCTGCACTCTTCTTCTTTCACCTACATCCCTAATTCGGATATTAGAGATTCTAAGATGACACTTTCTATCCTTGATCCTAACATCCGAAAACCAGAAGTAGCTATGGACGACTTAACTGAAGAAATAAATATGCTACCTGAGGCAAGAATTACTGAGGAACCCAATGCATATGAGGGTGAAGCTTTGAGCAGAAGGAGCTGGGGACACACCTATCATCCTAGTAGATGGCTCGACTTTGGGCCTGAGGAGACAGCCTCTGATGAATCAGAGATGGGTACTGATGAGGACGAAGTAATTTCTGATGAGGATTTCAGTGATCTCCCCACAGATTTTCTACTTTCACGAATACCCCTGTATGACCCAGAGCCTGGAGAGGGAATGATCTTTGATGTCAATTATCATTATGAGGATCCCTATGACTCAGATTCTGGCTCTGAGATACATGTTGATCTACTCCCTTAGCAACTTCCTGCTGTATTTGTGGGACATGATAAATCAGGTAAATCAACATCATGATCCCACCTCTGATTATCCTCTATTTTCCACTACCACTCCACACTTTCTTATAGCTAGACTTTTTGGAGTAAGGGTGCACAATCAGCTGGTTCACATCTCTGGACCACTGATTCTGGGAGCGTACGAGCAAATCTTTCTCTTAATCTTAGCCGGCTCCTATGCTAGAAATGACACATCTCTACTTAATCAAGTCTCGTTATCTTTAAAAATCAGTTTTTGACAAACATTTTTGTATAACTATAGTACGATTTCCGACGACTTTCAAATGCGCAAAAATGGCTTTTTGTCACCCCTCACCTGGGTACTCCACTACCTAAGTCTCCTGACTTAGGATTTTTAACCCGATTCCCTCAACTCAGAGGGAATCAATTTACTAATATCAGAGGTAATTAACGGGTTACCTCAACCCAATTACAAGATATGAAGAAAAGATAAAGATATGGATGTAAGCAAAATGTAAATAGAAGCTTACAACTATTTCCTAAGTCTCCAACAAGAGTATATCTTATAACAAGTATAACCAAATCTAACGAGAAAAACTAAGGCGTAAAACAAACATTGATTATAGAAAAATACGATCGCCTTTAAAGATTTATTGCAAATGATGAGATGCCTTGAAATGTATGCAACAAAACAAACTCTTTTTCAGCTTGAAAATGGAGAATTGAAGGTGTAGGAAAGAGTATATTTCTCTTTTTGAGACGTGTCTAAAACAACACCCAAAGAGTGCTTATATAGACCACTAATCACCTCTCCCACAAATTCTAGCCGGTAGGGGTATTTTAGGAACATTAGAATTATGATTAATTGTAAACTAGCCATTCAGATTAGTCACAATGGTTAGTTGGTACCGGTACTGAACTCTTGGTACCGGTACTATCTACATACAGTCAGTATAGCCAAATCACTGGATACCAGTACTAATTGCGAGTACCGGTACTTGTAACGCACAGTCTTGGTTCCTGTGACCTACATGTACTGGTAGTCATGATGAGTACCGATATCTTGTAACACACAGACATGGGTCCTGTGACCTTCATGTACCAGTACTCATGATGAGTACCGGTACTTGTAAGGTCCAGGCAAAAACCTAGTTCACAAACTATGACCACTTGATACCGGTACTCATGATGAGTACCGATACTTGATGTTCACAGTTTGGAACTTAAGTCCAAACCTGTGCTTAGCAAGTACCAAAGATCATATGTTGTAAAACAATTAGAGAAAATCAATTTACTCTAGGCGACTTTGCTTTGAAAAAGTCGATTTCGAGTTAAGAACCGAGTAAATGAACGATATTATGAATCCTAGTTATCTCTACTTTGATTTTAACACCTACTTTATGTTTTACTTGTTTGGAGACATACAAAAATTCTAAGATACAATAAAAACTAAAGTCTTCAGAAACTTCTTCCTTCATGTGCAATCTTTTTGCTTGCATCCACAGATTCTTTTGACTTGTAATCACTTCATAAACATATTAGATTTCAAAACGGTTTTGTTAACATCAAAACACAGAAGAGAGATGGAACTAGGGTCCAACAATCTCCCCCTTTTTGATGTTGACAAAACAAATAAGATACTTATATTAGAAATAAATAGAGACTTAATAAGAGAAGAATAAAAAACTCCACAAGAGAGTAAAAACCTCCCCTTCAAACTAAGCTCTCCCTATTTTAGATATGAAGTATCCATTCATTCATTTCATTTCTCCCCCTTTTTGTCAAGCAAGGAAAAAATTGAGCAAATACCATAAAAGTTCAAATTTCATAACAAAGCATAAATACATAATCAAACAAAGCATCAATTTCATAACATGATAAAGTTCATTGCACAAAATAAATATTAAGAGCCATAGAAGTTTAACAATGTTAAGAGTCATACAATCAACAAGCTTACATACTTAAAAACTAAACTAATTTCTACGATGTTTTCTAATAAGAGGTTGTTTATCCTCATCATTGTCATCATCATCATTGGTGCCGTCGTCATCATCATCGTCTTCTTCATATGAAACATTTTCTTCATCTTCTGTGTCTTCTTCTTCATCATCGTCATTGATAATTGGTTCTTTTTCTACTACAAAAGATGGATCTTGAAAGTGTTTCTGTGTTCTTTCACTGTATTCCAGAGGTGCTTTTGGTTGAGTCTGCTTCCTTTGTTTGGTATGTTGAGTGGGAGATGCAGCATAGGAAGACTCAAGAGACATAGAAAGATCATGAAATTTGCGTTCCATGTGACGGAAGGCAAAATTCAGATTGGTTAAATTTTGGCCAATGTAATTGAAAGTGTTGATCATGTAGGGATCGATGCCAGACTCATGAGATAGGTTCTTCCAAGGAGTTTCAGCTTCCGAAAAGGGATAGGTAATGGGGACAAAAGCCGAAGATGATTCAGGAGGTGGATGAGAAGAAGATTGAGCATTTGGATCAACTTCATCTTCTTCATCATCACTAGTAGATTCCTCTCTAGCAGGTTTCACTCCCATTTTCCAGAGAGTGGTCCATTTGAAATAAACCACTTTTCTAAGAGGAGTGAAATTAGAAAGGTCAATTTTATTTTTATGAAATATATGAGACACCAAGATATCCAAGGGTAAAGCCGATGCATGGTAATGAGGTCTAAGAAAGTGAATGAAAATAGTATTCCAGTTGACCGGAAATCTTGTAATGATAACATAAATTAAGGACAAGATGTCAACGGGAATTTTATGAAAACATGAATCTTTAGCCCTTAAATTCCATGCTAAGATACGGAAAAGAACATGAGCAAAAAGAGTCATGTTGGGGGCAACCAATGCTTTGCCCTGGCAATTAGGAAGCAATAGAGTTTCATGAATTTTGTGAGTAGGAAATTGCTCCTTAAGTGTATTAAAAGGATGACCTTCATTAGGGCATTGGGTGATGGTTGATAAAAATTTAGGAGTAATGGTGATTTTTTGACCAAAAACTTTGGATGTTAAGACTAGATGGCCTCGATTTTCTTATTCTTGGAGATTAGCAAAAAATAGACAATTAATGTCAGGGTAAACTCTAGGAACATCAGCAAAAAATGCCTCATCAAAGAAATGCATAAGATGCAGATTGGAAAGACAGGTCGTGAACTCATAGATTTGTAGAAAAAAATCTTTCCACTCAATAAGCCTCCAGTGATGGAGTTTTAGACCTTTATACCAATCAAATTTTGATTTAGCTTCCTTATTGATGCAAAACTTGTGGAATGCATCTTGAGGTGCTTTTCCCTTACTTTTAGATTTTGGTGCCATCTGAAAACACACAACAACAAAAAATAGGAATACAATTAGAGATAAGGATCATGTGTTCAAGTAACAACACATTTAAGCCTGTATGTACCGGTACTGATGATTGGTATCGATACTGGCTAGTTTTTGTTCCAACCAGAAATATGAGCTAGTACCGGTACTCATCTTCAGTACCGGTACCAACTCTGTAAAGCAAGCATTGCTGCCCCCAGCTAGTACCGGTACCGATGATGGGTACCGGTACCATCTGGTACCCAATGAAAAACACATTGCAGTAGCAGAAATGACATCGAGAAAGAACAAAACAAGATGTAGAACAACTCAAGGAAACAAGATTTGATGAGAAGAGAAGAATATACCTAGGGCATGAAGAATGGAGATGATTCTTCTTCTTCTTGGCAAGGGCTTGGAGGGGCTTATGGTGGAACTAGGGTTTGGTTGTGAAGAAATGAGGCAAGTGTTTGCACTTGACCTCTTTTATATGAGATGGGCCATGTGCTTGTCACATGACCACTTAAGTGGTTGAGAGATGAAAAAATTGACAACTTAGGTGTTGATAAAATAATGTGATCAACAACCTAAGTTAAGTAATCAAATTGCAAACAACACCCTGGTATTTCCAGACATATGAAAATATTACATTTTACCCCTCCTTTAGTAAGCATGGGTAATTTGCAAGAAAGCCCTCAAGAATTTTCATAAATACAAACAAAGTTTATATCAAACAAAATGTTAGATTAAAGTCTCTTTTATTATACAAAGTCCTAATTTTTCCCTTATACAACAGAATCTCTCTGCTGCAAGAGGTTTTGTAAAGATGTCTACCAATTGATTTTGAGTGTCAATGAATTCTAATTGAATAGAGCCTTGAAGTACATTATCTCTGAGAAAATGTTGTCTAATGTCTATGTGTTTGGTACATGAATGATGTATCGGATTTTTGGATAGATTTATTGCACTTGTATTATCACATAATATCTTGGATTGTGCAAAAATCAATCCAAAGTCGGACAAAGTCTGTCTCATCCAAATGACCTGAGAGCAAGCAAGTGAAGCTGCAATATACTCAGCTTCAGTTGTAGAAAGTGAAACACAAGTCTGCTTCTTAGAGAACCATGAGACTAGAGATTCTCCAATAAAATGACATGTGCCACTTGTGCCCTTTCGGTCTGTCCGACTCCCTACATAGTCTGCATCGCTATAGGATAATAGATCTAAAGATTGTGCTTTAGGATAGAAAAGACCAAGGTCATTTGTGCTGTTTAGGTATCTAAATATTCTTTTTACTACATTAAAATGAGATTCTTTGGGTTCGGACTGGAATCTCGTGCATAAACATGTAGCAGAAAGAATATCAGGTCTAGAAGCTGTGAGATATAGTAGTGAACCTATCATTCCCCGGTATTTCTTTTCATCTACCCTCTTGCCAGATAAATCTTCACCAAGAGAAGTAGATAGAGCAATCGGAGTCTCTTTGCCATTTATATTTTCAAAGTCAAATTTCTTGAGAATTTAAAGAACATATTTTGTTTGACTAATGTAAATTCCTATGTCTAATTGTTGAATTTGGAGTCCTAAAAAGAATCTGAGTTCACCCATCATACTCATTTCAAACTCAGTCTTCATAGTCTCACAGAAATATTGACACATGGACTCCTTATTTGATCCAAATATAATATTGTCGACATATATTTGAACCAATAAGATGTCATTACCTTCTTTTACAGAAAGAGTTGAATCAACAACTCCAATTATAAAATCATGCTAAAGAAGAAAGGTCCTGAACCTATCATACTAGGCCCTGGGAGCTTGTTTAAGTCCATATAATGCCTTATTGAGCTTGTATACATGCTCTGGGTGTGTTGGGTCCTCGAACCCGGGAGGCTAATGAACATAAACTTCTTCCTTAATATAACCATTAAGAAAAGCACTCTTGACATCCATTTGATATAACTTGAAGTCCTTTGCACTTGCAAAGGCAAGTAGCATCCGTATGGACTCCAAGCGAGCAACAGGAGCATATGTCTCATCAAAGTCAATACCCTCCTGTTGGTTATAGCCTTGAGCTACAAGTCTGGCTTTATTCCTAATCACTGAACCAGATTCATCAAATTTATTTCGGAGCACCCACTTGGTTCCAATGATGGAATTACCCTCAGGAGCGGGTACCAAGTTCCATACATTATTCCTAGTAAATTAGAGTAGCTCCTCCTGCAAAGCTACAACCAATGATTCATCCTTTAATGCCTCATCAACTTTCTTGGGTTCAAGTTGTGAAACAAAAGCATTAAGGACAAAATCAGTTCGAAAGTGAAATCGGGTTTTTACACCTTGTTCAATATCACCAATAATCTGTTCTTGAGGGTGATCCTTATGGTGTACCCATTCTTTTGGAAGATCATATACATTTCGTGAATCTTCTATTTTTGATACATCAATGAAGGGGGTATCTTCATCATCAGAATCTAAATGATTTGGTTCCGGTTCACCTAAGTTCGTTTCATCAAATGAAACATGTAGGGATTCTTAAATGACAAAAGTCCTTTTATTAAAGACTCGATAAGCTTTGCTTCTTGTTGAATAGCCAATAAAAATGCCTTCACCACCTTTAGCATCAAACTTATCAAGCCGGTCACGAGTGTTTAATAAATAACATCTACTTCCAAACACCCTGAAATATGATATCCTAGGAGACTTCTTATAATAAAGCTCATATGGAGTTTTCTTAATAATAGGTCTTAAGAGTGTTCTATTTAGAACATAACATGCCGTATTAACGGCTTCTGCCTAGAAATACTTTTGAAGCCCAGACTTCAAGATCAAAGTTCGGGCGCATTCTTGTAGACTGCAATTCTTGCGCTCTACAACACCATTTTGAGATGGAGCCCGAGGAACTGAAAATTCATGGGTTATGCTAGAATTGACACAAAAACTTGAAAATTTTTCATTTTCAAATTCACCTCCATGATCAGTCCTAAGTCTAAGAATAGAGGATGATTTTTCCTTTTGAAGTCTTCGAGTAAGACTTAGGAAGGAATCAAATGAGTCATCCTTATGTTTCAAGAAGATGACCCAAGTGAACCTAGAGAAGTCATCAACAATAACTAGACAAAATTTTGATCCATTTAGACTCTCAAATCCTGTTGGTCCAAATAGATCAAGGTGTAACAACTCTAAAGGTCGTGTTGTTGAAACGAAGTCGTTAGGTTTAAAAGAAGTTTTGTGCATTTGTCCGAGTTCACACTACTTGCACAAAAAATCCTTCTTATAAGTTAGTTTAGGTAGGCCCCTTACTAACTCATTTTTGGCTAACCTATTAAGATGTTTGTGATTAATGTGACCTAGCTACGATGCCAAAGATCTACTTCAATATGGGAGGCAAGCAGACATTTTACATACTTCTCTTTTGAAAAATGAAGAGCATAGATATTTTCATATCTAAATCCTTCAATTAAAACTGTATTTGTTCCTTCTTTTAATATTTTAAATCCAACTTTAATGAACAAAACATCACATCCATTATCACATATTTGACTAACACTAAGCAGGTTATGTTTTAAGTTTTCTACTAAAAGAACATTACGTACCTGCTTAGAAGAGTTTCCTATTGTACCTTCACCAATAATGCGACAACGTTTGTTGTTGCCCAACTTGACGTGTCCTCCATCTTCGATTTTGGTCCATTTGATAGAGAGGTCAGAGTGTCCCATCATGTGCTTGGAACACCCACTGTCTAGGATCCATTTGTCCTTTTTAACCTGCAAGACAATTTATCAAATCTATTTTAGGTACCCATTTTCTTTTGGGTGCTTGATGGTTAGTACCTTTCAAATCCTTAGGTTTATAGATCATTTTAGTGTTAGATCTATAATTCTTAGGATTCTTGACCTTTTGATAAATCCATGCATGTCTAGCTGCATGTGATTTATTTTGTGTGTTCTTTTTATAATTGAACTTAGCTTTTAAATTATTACAAAATTTCATATTCAGCCTGGTTGTCATTTTTAGATTATTCAAAGTGTCCTCAAAGTGTTCATAAATATCCTCTAATTCTACTATTTTTGCATGTAATTGATTGTTAGTTTCTTTGAACATATCTAATTCTATTTCTAAACAAGATTTCTCTATTTCTAAAGTTCTATAACTATCATGCAAAACCTTATTTTCCTTTTTAATCATCCTAGCCTTATTATATAAATCTTCATATGCTTGTACTAATTCATTAAAGGTAACTTTAGAATCTACCTCATTTTTCAAGTTGTCATCGTTTGCCATTAAGCAAAGATGTGCAACTTCTGTTTCTTCAAATTCTTCAGAAGATGATTCCATGTCGGAATCACTATCATCCTAGGTTGCCTTGTATGCCTTTCTTGAAATCTTCTTTTTCTTTCGATCAAGTTCTTTGTCCTTCTTTTCTTCCTTCTTCCTTCTTCTTCTTGATCATTGGACAATCTTTTCATGCGCACCCCTTTTTCTTGCACTCAAAACAAATAATGTCATTTGAAAATTTATTGACTTTCTTACCTTGTTTTCGAATGAATCTTCTGAATCTTCTTGTTAGAAGAGTAGGCACCTCTTCTTCATAGGAATTTGAGTCATCAAAGTCCGATACCTCCTTTAAAGCTTTGAAAGCAAGCTCCTTTTTCTTGCTTATGGATTTTTCTTCATTCTTCTTCATATTTTCTAAGTGAACTTTGTATGCCATGAGGCTTCCAATTAACTCATCTAAGGAGAGAGTAGAAAGATCTTTTGCCTCTTGAATGGCTGTGGTCTTTGGAGACCAATCGCTTGTAAGGGATCTTAAGATTTTCCTTACAAGTTTTTCCTCCTTCAGCTTAACTCCAAGATTCTTCATTGGATTAACAATCCCTCCAAATCTTGTGTACATCCCTTTGATTGTTTCACCTTTCTGCATCCTGAAACACTCATAGCTTTCTGTTAGAATAGAAATATGTGTTTCTTTAACTTTACTTGTACCTTCATAGGTGACTTGCAATGTGTTCCATATCTCCTATGCGGACTCGCATGTGGAGATGCGGTTAAATTCTTCTCTTGATAACGCACAATGGAGTGCGTTCATCGCTTTCGCATTTCCCGCGATCCTTTTCTTTTGTTCTACCGTCCATGCCACTCCTTCTTGTGGCTTCGGATCCACGTACTTCTATTGGATAAACATCCATGAGTCCTCATCCATGGCCTTGAGGAAGATTTGCATCCTCCTCTTCCAGTATCCATAGTCCGTCCCATCAAAGTAGGGAGGATGTGTGGATGACTGTCCTTCGGTGTGCTTTATTGGAGATGACATAGCGAAAGAGAATTGTCACTTCTTTTCGCAACCCACTCTGATACCACCTATAGGATCTGTAAATCACAAGCACACTATAAGGGGGGATGAATAGAGTGGGAAATAAAATATTGCAAGACAAATCAAACCACAAAAACAAAGGCACAAGATGTATAGTGGTTCCCTCACCTGGGTACTCCACTACCTAAGTCTCCTTACTTAGGATTTTTAACCTGATTACCTCAACTCAGAGGGAATCAATTTACTAATATCAGAGGTAATTAACGGGTTACCTCAACCCAATTACAAGATATGAAGAAAAGATAAAGATACAGATGTAAGCAAAATGTAAATAGAAGCTTACAACTATTTCCTAAGTCTCCAACAAGAGTATATCTTATAACAAGTATAACCAAATCTAACAAGAAAAACTAAGGCGTAAAAGAAACGATTGATTACAGAAAAATACGATCGCCTTTGAAGATTTGTTGCAAATGATGAGATGCCTTGAAATGTATGCAACAAAACAAACTCCCTTTTAGCTTGAAAATGGAGAATTGAAGGTGTAGGCAAGAGTATATTTCTCTTTTTGAGATGTGTCTAAAACAACACTCAAAGAGTGCTTATATAGACCACTAATCACCTCTCCCATGAATTCTAGCTGTTAGGGGTATTTTAGGAACATTAGAATTATGATTAATTGCAAACTAGCCATTCAGATTGGTCACAACGGTTAGTTGGCACCGGTAGTGAACTCTTAGTACTGGTACTGACTACATACAGTCAGTACATCCAAATCACTGGGTACCGGTACTCATTGTGAGTACCGGTACTTGTGACGCACGGTCTTGGGTCCTATGACCTACATGTACTGGTAGTCATGATGAGTACCGATATCTTGTAACGCACAGACATGGGTCCTGTGACCTTCATGTACCAGTACTCATGATGAGTACCGATACTTGATGTTCACAGTTTGGAACTTAGGTCCAAACCTGTGCTTAACAAGTACGAAAGATCATATGTTGTAAAACAATTAGAGAAAACCAATTTACTCTAGGCGACTTTGTTTTGAAAAAGTCGATTTTGAGTTAAGAACCAAGTAAATGAACGATATTCTGAATCCTTGTTATCTCTACTTTGATTTTGACACCTACTTTATGTTTTACTTGTTTGGAGACATACAAAAATTCTAAGATACAATGAAAACTAAAGTCTTTAAAAACTTCCTCCTTCATGTGCAATCTTTTTGCTTGCATCCACAGATTCTTTTGACCTGTAATCACTTCATAAACATATTAGATTTTAAAACAGTTTTATTAACGTCAAAACATAGAAGAGAGATGGAACTAGGGTCCAACACATCCCTCCTTGACCACCTTGAAGAATCCAAGCTTAAACCGACAGAGGTGACATTGCAGTTAGCCGATCGATCCATCAAGTCACCTAAAGGAATACTCAAGGATGTCATTGTTAGGGTACAGGATTTCCACTTCCCAGTGGATTTCATATTTCTAGATATGGATGCATCTGAGAACCAAAGGGATACACCGATTATATTAGGGAGACCTTTTCTGGCCACTACTAGGGCCAACATAAACTGTGAGGAGGGCCAAATAGAATAAAATTTGGGAATCAAACTCTCAAGATTGACATTTTTAAGGCCTAACAAGGGATTAATTGAGGGGTTGTAGAGCAAATATGTGATATCAAAGCCGTGGTTGATGAATTGTATGTTGAGGACAACCTGATTATTCTCGATCAACCACTAGAAGATCAAAACTCGCAAATAGAGGAGTCTGAACCTGATCTAGACACACCCATGACTCCTACCCTTGTCCCTGATGCAGACCCTGAATCACTCGCTGCTGCTGATAATCCTGTCCTAGAACTCAAGCCCCTTCCTGATCATCTGAAGTACGTCTTTTTGGGTTCCAATCAGACGTTTCCTGTGATTATCAACTCCCAACTCACATTTGACCACAAATCCCATCTGATTACTATTCTCCAGCAACATCGCAGAGCCATTGGATGGACTCTCGATAACTTAACTGGCATAAGCCCCTCTTATTGCACACATTGAATCTACACTGAAGAGGGTGCACGACCTTCGCGAGAGATGAAGAAACGTTTGAACCCTAATCTGCAAGAGGTTGTGAAAAAGGAGATCATTAAGTGGTTAGATGCATGGATCATCTACCCGATCTCCGACAATTGTTGGGTGAGTCAAATCCAGGTTGTGCCTAAGAAGGTCGGACTCACCATCATCACGACTAAAATCGGAGAGGTCATACCGACCCGAATAGCTAACTCATGGAGAGTCTGCATTGATTACAAAAGACTCAATTCCTCCACAAAGGACCATTTCTCACTATCGTTTATTGATCAGATCCTCGAGAAACTAGCGGGAAATAGGTTCTTCTACTTTCTTGACGGGTACTCCGGTTATAACCAAGTGGCAATCCATCCAGAGGACCAAGAAAAGACCATGTTCACCTACCCCTTCGGGACGTACGCATTCTGAAGGATGCCGTTTGGTCTACACAATGCACCTATGACTTTTTAGCGATGCATGCTTGCCATATTCTCAGATATGGTAAGTGATTATCTGGAAGTCTTCATGGAGGACTTTTCAATTTTTGGAGTATCATTTGATGATTGCCTCTAACACTTTGTCCAAATACTCAGGCGGTGAATCGACGTGAATATGGTTCTTTCCTGGGAAAAAAGCCATTTCATGGTGCCTGAGAGAATCATCTTGGGACATCTGATTTCGGAGAAAGGCATCCAAGTCGATCAAGCCAAGGTTAACTTGATTTCCAAACTTCCTATGCCTAGCTCGATCAAGGACATTTGATCTTTTCTGGGGCACGCCATTTTTTTCCGTTGATTTATCCCTAATTTTTCAAAAATCGTGAGGCCCCTGACTACTCTTCTCTCCAAGGATGTGCCTTTCGAAATCTCCAAGGAATGCACTCAAGCATTTGAGATCCTTTGTGACCGAGTTACCCAAGCCTTGATCTTACAGTCCCCTGATTGGTCTCAACCCTTTGAGATCATGTGCAATGCATCTGACTTCACTGTAGGAGCGATTTTGGGGCAAAAAATTGATGGGAAGCCCGTGGTCATTTACTATGCTAGTAAAACACTAGATGAGGCTCAACGTAACTACATGGTTATTGAGAAAGAGCTGCTGGCTGTAGTATTTGCCCTAGAAAAATTCAGATCATACCTCCTGGATTCCCATGTTATCATCTACTCGGATCACACGGCTATGAGGCATCTCCTTGCAAAGAAGGAAGCAAAACCTCGATTAATCTGATGGATCCTACTGTTGCAAGAATTTGACCTCGAGATTCGTGACGAAGCGGGAAAACAGAATGTGGTAGCTGATCACTTGTCCCACCTTCCTTCTGAGATCATTGACCCTTCCAGACCCATCATGGAACACTTTCCTGATGAGCACCTCCTGACTATCGATATAGGGCTTCCATGGTTTGCTGACATAGTAAACTACTTGGCATCACATCAGATCCCGTCCAATTGGCCAAAGGCCAAGAAGGACAAATTGCGTTCCGATGACAAGTATTACCTTTGGGAAGACCCATATCTATTCCACATTGGTGCTGATCAAATAATTCGACGATGTGTCGCGGAAGCAGAAATCAAAGACATACTCTCTTTCTGCCATGACCAGGCATGCGGTGGACATTTTTCAAGACACAAAATCGCATCAAAAGTCCTCTAGTGTGGCTTTTACTGGCCCACACTTTTCAAGGATGCATACAATCACTGTAAGGCATGTACCTGTTGCTAGACCTTGGGCAACACGAGCCATCGAGACATGATGCCTTTACAGCCGATTCTGGTATGCGAGATTTTTGACATTTGGGGGATTGATTTTATGGGACCCTTCCCTATTTTAGACGGCTTTGAATACATCTTACTCGCTGTTGACTACGTGCCCAAGTAGATTGAAGCCATTCCGACCTGAACCAATGATCACAAAGTTGTTATCAAATTCATTCATTAAAACATCTTCTCAAGGTTCGGGATTCCATGCGCAATAATTTCCGATGGAGGGACCCTTTTCACAAACACTCAGTTCAGGTCACTGATGACCAAATACGGGGTGTCACACCGAATCTCTACTCCTTACCACCCCCAAACTAATGGTCTAGCTGAGCTATCAAATCGGGAGATCAAGAAAATTCTCCAGGTTACTGTTCGACCTGACGAAAGGATTGGTCATCCCAGCTTCCGGAAGCTTTGTGGGCTTATAGGACCGCCCACAAGACCCAATTAGGTATGTCTCCCTTCAGACTGGTGTATGGGAAGCCATGTCACCTCCCCGTCGAATTGGAGCATAAAGCCTATTGGGCAATACGAAATTACAACTTAGGTCTTTCTAAGGCTGGAGCCCATAGAAAGCTTCAAATGAGCGAGATCGATGAATTACGCCACGACGCGTATGAGAACTTGCAAGTTTAAAAAGAGAGGGTTAAAGCCTTTCACGACAAGCACATTTCTAGAAAGATCTTTCATCCTGGTCAAAAGGTTCTACTCTTTGATGCCCGACTCAAATTATTCCCAGGAAAGCTACGATCTAAGTGGATCGGACCCTACCTAGTTCGACAAATCTTTGGAAATGGAGCCGTTGAGATCAGTCCTCTCAGCCACGATTTCAAACCCTTCGTCGTGAACGGTCAGAGACTCAAACCGTTCATTGACATGACCAATACAGATTTGGCTGAGTCATCCTTTATCCTCCATTCTCCCTTAGCTCATTGCACCTAGCCGACGGCATAAAACTCAATGCTTAACAGGAGGCAACCCATCATTCTTTGAAAAACCTGAAACCTTTCCTAACATTTCTATGCTGAATTCATATTGCACTTTAGGGTTCATCCATTAGAATAGCCGACTCCACCTCAGGTACCCGTACTCAAGTCTAGAAATCGTTCGCAACAGTCACCTCGACCCGTTCGCCTACCCAACACCTATCCTAATGAATGAACTAAGCTGAATTCGAACCCACCTAATTTACATTGGGGACATTGCAAATCATAGGCATGAGGGGGTATGAAAGTGCAAAATGTTATGAAAACTCATATCAAGAAAAGGTTTTAACAAAAAAAAATCACATATCACAAAAAACACAAAAAATTGAAAAATCTTGAAAAAAGAATAAAAAAATTGAGGGGGGAGAGAAAATTTGTGGGCTATACAAAACATGTGGAGAAAAAAGAGCAAAATGCCAAAAAGGAGTACAAAATGGAAAAATTGAAATAGTCATTAGTAAAAGATTAAGGGATTAACTGAAGTTCTAGACCACATCAAAAAAAAAAGAGAAATGAAACAAAGTGCTAAGGAGACACAAAAAGAGATTTGTAGGAACGCTGACTTTAGGCCTTTTGGGCTAGACTCTTAGGCTTAAAAATTCAAGTATCTGCTAAAATCTGGATATTCCTCAAGAGGTTGGAGAAAATGAGAAGCTTAAATATTAGGTCTAAGGCTTAGGGAGTATTCGACCTCGTTAACTGACCTTCGATTTGCGGGACTCGGTAACCTAAGCACCCAAATCCACACATAGTCTAGTTCAGTGCACATAACTATCAAAATCACGCAAAAGCATCTTAATATTCTACAAAAGTTGCCTAGATTAGGAGCGACCGATCAACACAAGTTGATTTGGATGAGTTCCTGACACGGAGAGGCGGGAAATTCCCCTCGAAGATGCATAACAACATATAATCTCCTTGGTGCTTGTCTCTTAGGATATTTACATATCCTACTGGGGGCATGTAAGCACTCTACTGATTTAAATACCATGGGTGGCATTATCACGAAATGTCGATTGCCAGGGTCTGGATTCGGTCACGGAACACCACGGGCAGGATTATCTCAAAATCTCGAAAGCCAAGGTTCTAGGTGTTGCCATGGCTGGTGCTATCATGAAGCATCGATTGCCAAGGACCTTTGAGGATTGATGTTGGGGATGAGGAATCCGATACAGATTGTGTTGAGAAGCCAATTCGAAGCTAGAAGTAAAAAAGAAAAGAGAGAGAAAACTCTCCAAACAAATAAATCCTCTATCTCTCTCTTACAAAAATGCACTGCGAACTGAACCAAGGTTAAAAATTTCTCAAGCATGGGTGCTTTAACCACGGAGTCCAACGAACCCTAGGATAGTTTCTACGAGCCTTAAAAACCTTTACGGAGGACCGAGGCTAAAGCTAGTCAGGTCCGGATTTTGGTTGGTACTTGAGTACCTCTAGGCCTATTGTTGGCATTTTGACCTAATCACAAAAGAAAAAGAAAAAGCACTTATCACAACTGGTAAAAGAAACTCATGGTCTAGAACAGATGTTAAAACCTTAAAATTTTGCTAAGGGACTGGCAAAAGCTAGACATGGGGGTATGACAAGAACCACATCATGAGCCCTAACTAGCTCATTTTGACCTAAGAAAGTAAACAAAAGCTCCTACATAATCTAAAGGAAGGCCTAATTCAAGGGATTACTGTTCTGGGAAGAAAACATGAATTAAAGGATAAAACTGCAACTTTATCATTGCAGTACATAAATAGGATTTCTCAGGGGCTAAACATAGGTCAATTGGACTTAATAAGAGGAAAAGTGGGATGGTTCAGTTAGAAAAGGGTTATTGTGAGATTTAAGAATTAAATGACATTCTGTAACCCTAAAACAAATCTACTTAATTTCACAAGGTTCTGGTCAGGATAAAAATCAACTAAACCGTTTAAAATTCATGGAAAAATATCCCCTAGGGTTTAGAACCTTTAATTTGGCCTTTGGAACCTATTTTGACCTAGATAGGGGTCCTAGCTCAGTATTTGACCTAATTTTGGTTTTTGTGCAAAATGTCTGGTCAAACGTGGTCAAACCAAAAATCCAACTTCACCATTGGATTCCTTATGTCCAAATTAGGTTCGTACCAAACTTTAGGCCTAAGGGAAGGTCACCTTGACCTACTTTGCAAAATGGTCCACCCAATTACATTCTGGCCCCTAACTTTTGAAAACCCTTGGGTAGACCCCCCTATCTTCCTCGTCACTCTTTGCATTCAGGTCCCTCCACCATTACAGTGGAGGAATCCTACTCCTGCGAGGATTTGAGGAGGATATCTCCCCGAATCCTCAGAGATCTCCCAGATTTCGAAGGGAGATTCTCTATGGAATTCCCTACCATCTGAACATGATCCCAGGATTTGATTCGCACCCAATCTCTCATGCGAACGCTCAAGAGATATAGGTATCCCGCGGATTTCCTACTCCGGCGAAGTTGCCATGCTTGGAAGCTTACCTTCCAAGCACATGGCTCTCCGCCAATGCCTATAAAAGATACCACAGATCCTCCCAGCCATCTCAAGCTTGAATTGGCCTAAGAATTCCCCCAAATTTCTTCCTTCCTCATCTCCGGCCAACTGCCCGTAAGCTCTGGCGATCCCTCCTCCCTCCTTTCATCGCTCTGCCACAATACCAGTGGCAGAGTTATCCCCGCCTTGCTCTTCCACGTCATGAAAAGCCTTAGTGCATTGTTTGAAAGTTAAAGCAGAATCATAGGCTTCACAACGGAGCTCTTCCAACTCCTGGAGTTGGAGTTTCCTTTCTCGGCCACACAGGTCTGGGTCGAGGTTACATTGGCGAACCGCCCAATAAGCGTGGTGCTCCAACTCCACGGGCAAATGACAAGGCTTCCCGTAAAAGATTCTATAAGGAGACATACCAAGGGGAGCCTTGAAGGCGGTCTGATACGCCCAAAGTGCGTCAATCAGCTTGTCGAACCAATCCTTACGGTCAGGCCGAACCGTTTTCTAGAGAATCTGCTTGATTTACCGGTTCAACACCTCTACCTGACTGTTCGTCTGAGGATGATACGGGGATGAGATACGATGGTGGACTCCGTATTTCCTCAGAAGTGCCCGAAAAGAAGTATGCGTAAAGTGGCTTCCTCCATCCGAGATAATGGCTCAAGGGATCCCAAAGCGTGCAAAGATGTGGTCTTTGACAAAGCGAGTGGATATAATATGGTCAGCACGGCACGCGGGAATAGCCTCGATCCATTTCGAAACATAGTCAACAGCCACGAGGATGAATTTGAAGCTATTGGAAGGAGGAAAGGGACCCATGAAATCAATTCCCCAAATGTCGAAGATTTCTACAGCTAGGATGGGTTGTAAGGGCATCATGTCACGATGTGACATTGACCCTAACGACTGGCACCTAGTGTAATGGTTGGCATAATTGTGTGCATCCTGGTGAAGGGAGGGCCAAAAGAAACCGCACTGCAACACCTTGGCTGCAGTTTTCCTTCCAGAGAAATGGCCTCCGTAGGCCTGATCGTGGCAGAAGGATAGCACACTGGGGAATTTGTTGTCAGGAACACAATGACGGATGATTTGATCAACACCTATGCAAGAAAGAAGTGGATTATCCCAGAAATAATACTTTGCTTCTGCCATGAGACGCTCACGCTGGTTTTTAGGCCAGCCACGTGGAAGGGATCCAGAAGTAAGGTAATTGGCAATATCAGCATACCACGGTCCACTTGCCACATTTATTGCCAATAGGTGCTCATCAGGGAAAATTTCATTGATCGACAGAGTAAGTCCAATATTGTCAGGGTCCAGTCTGGGAAGGTGATCAACCACAACATTCTGGGCTCCAGCCTTATCGCGAATCTCAACGTCAAATTCCTGAAGCAGAAGGATCCAACAAATCAGTCTAGGCTTGGCATCCTTCTTGTGCATGAGATGGTGAATGGCCGCGTGATCAGTGAAAACAATAACGTGAGAGCCCAGAAGGTAAGAGCAGAATTTCTCCAGCCAAAAGACGACCGCCAGTAGTTCTTTTTCAGTGGTAGTATAATTACGCTGGGCCTCGTCCAACGTCTTACTGGCGTAATACACCACGAAGGGGTGTCTATCACATCTTTGTCCTAGGATGGCTCCGACTGCAAGGTCGGAAGCGTCACACATGAGTTCAAAGTCGAGGGACCAATCAGGTGGCTGGAGAACAGGGGCCTTGGTGACAGCATTACGCAGTTGCGTGAATGCTCGTATGCAGTCGGGGCCCATATCGAAGGGTACGTCAGTTGATAGGAGATGAGTTAAGGGTCAAGAAATTTTGCAGAAATCTTTGATGAATCTCCTATAGAAATCGATGTGTCCCAGGAAGGAACGGATTTGTTTGGCAGAGCCAGGCACAGGTAAATCAACAATTACATCAAGCTTAGCTCTGTCAACCTCGATACCCCTATCGAAGATGATATGCCCGAGAACAATTCCCTCGTGCACCATAAAATGACTTTTTTCCCAAAAAAGCATGAGGTTTACATCAATACATCTCCTAAGGATGCGGGTCAGGTTGGCAAGATAGTCATCGAAAGATGGTCCAAAGATCGAGAAGTCATCCATGAAGACCTCAAGAAAGTCACCCACCATGTCATGGAATATCACCAGCATACATCTCTGGAAAGTTGCTGGCGCATTGCAAAGTCCGAAAGGCATCCTTCTAAATGCAAAGGTGCTGAAGGGGCAGGTAAAAGTGGTTTTCTCTTGGTCCCGGGGGTCAATTGCCACCTGGTTATATCCTGAGAATCCATCCAGGAAATAGAAAAATTTATTTCCTGCTAACCACTCCAGGATTTGGTCAATGAATTGTAGCGGAAAATGATCTTTCTTAGTTGCAGCATTGAGTTTCCTGTAATATACACACACCCTCCAAGATTTAGGAGTGCGTGTAGGGATGGATTCGCCCCTGTCATTGACACGGATGGTGAGTCCTGCCTTCTTGGGCACAAGGTGAATCGGACTCACCTAGGGGCTATCTCTAATCGGGTAGATTATACCCGCATCCAGCCACTTAATGATTTCTTTCTTAACGACCTCCCACATGTTAGGGTTGAGACATCGCTGCATCTCGCGGGAAGGTCGAGCCTCCTCCTCCGTATAAATATGGTGAGTGCAGTAGGAGGGGCTAATGCCAGATAAGTCTGATAAGGACCATCCAATGGCTGCCTTGTGTCCCAAGAGGACCTTAGTTAGTTTGCACAATTACTCCCTGGTCAATTTTGAACTGATAATTACAGGGAACGTTTCATTTGGCCCTAGGAAAACATACTTAAGTGTACAAGGTAGCTCTTTCAGCTCGGGAGTGGATGGTGAAAGATCTGGCATTTCCTGGGACGAGAGTGTCCCAGGCATGTTGGAGAACAAGTCAGGAGGAAGAAATTGGCCTTCAGATTGGACAAGAAGAGCGGCCTCTTGGATAGATGGATCCAAAAAGGAATAACCCCAGTGAGAAGTATATGGGCTCAAGGTCCCAGTGTGGATTTGCAAATCCGCCTGATTTGGCGGGATAGAAAGGGCAATCTGGTCTTCAAGAGTGTGGATCGGCGGTGAGTAGCCTGGATATGACTCAAACCACGAGGTATGGGAAGCGAAGAAAACCTTGTCAGAAGTCTGGCCAGGAGAAGGTACGGGACAAGGGAGGGATGGGGGAACGTCACAATATGTGTTGGTCAGGCAGTCATCAGTGTTTATAGGTAATCCGCAGCAGTCCGAATAGGTCCCAATTAGTCCGATACACGCGCTGACGGCCATGTCCTCATCAGACGTGTCATCCTCGATGTAATCGCAATCAAAGATCTTGCCTGCCTTCAATCTCAATACAGCCCAACTCGCAGTCGATAAGGGCACGGGCTGTGGCCAAGAAAGGTCGACCGAGGATGATCAGACAATCAGAAAGTGAACTAGGAACTTCCATATCTAAAACAAGAAAGTCAACAGGAAAACAGAGACTGTAGACCGTAACCACCACGTCTTCCACCACACCCTTCGGATTTTGACAGAACGATCTACCAACTGTAACGTGACAGGGGTGGGTTTCAGATTTCCCAAGGAAAATTTTTCGAGCATGATGGTCAGTATAAGATGTATGGAGGATTCTAGATCAAGCAGGGCACAGTTAAAATTGCAGCCTTGGATGCTACAGGAAATAAGCGGTGTGCCCGAATCTTTCTGCTTCGGTGGTAGGTTTGACAGTATAGCACAACTCGCATGAGGCGAGAGAACCACTGGATTCTTGGTTTTGTTTGACTGTCGCCTGGGTGTTGTGTAGTCTTTGAAAAATCAGGTGACAGTAGGTATGTGATTGATAGCCTCGAGCAAGGGTACCTTGATTTCTACATCCCTGAACAAGTTACGCAGGTTATCAAAGGCCTGCATGTCTTTCTTCTTGCCTTTTGGCTCCCTCAGTAGAGCCTCAGGGAATGGGACTGATTCTGGCACCAATTTGGGTGTATCGTCCTCTCGCGAATGCAATGCGCATCCCGAATGAGAAGGCGATGAAGAAGACGGGCCAGGATCAGGTCGAGGCAGATCGACAGTCTGCTTACCGCTCCTCGTAGTGATAGCATTGGACGATGTGGGTCCAGTGGGATCATACGGCGGAGGAGGGTTCGCAATAGGGACATAAGAGTGAGGTGCTGCAGTGGGATTAGCCTAAAATCCCGGTGGAATGCTCGGAGCTGGCAGAATAGGATGAACCTGTCCCTGAGAAGGTTGTACCTGTGGTTGAGGACCACGGGGTATGAAATTTCGCGGGTTTGGAACAAGTTGGATAGGAAGAGTGCCCTGAGATCGAGTCGTCATGCGTAGTTGACTGATCTCAGCATTCTGCTGCTCCAATTGGTGCTAAAGAGAGGTCATGTTCTCTTCATGGCGCTTTGACATATCTGTCATCATTCGCATCAATTTACCAAGAGGACTTAATGCGTGTGCTTCTTGTGGTACGCAAGGGCCTGATGGCAGATTTGCCATAGGATTAGACTGGGCCCTTGGGATGATGGGTGCGGACGGTCACATTGGTCCACCCGCGGGGTTTTGGCGCTGCGGGTTGTTGGACCATGCGAAGTTCGGATGATTATGCCACCCTGGGTTATAAGTGGCAGAGAACGGGTTGTTCCCCAGGGTGCAAGCGTCTTCTATTCCAGAAGATGTGTTTGCATGTAAATATGCATCCGAGCACATGGAGGCTTGGTCCTCCGTGTCAAAATACTGACTTGTAGAAGCCAGATCCACATGACTTACAGAGTTGCTTGGCGCGACACTCGGTAAGGAAGGTCTTACGGGGTTTCTCGGGATAAGCCTGGTGTTGGAAGAATTTGGATTGTGACGCAGTGGTGAAGTGGGGGTGTTTGCCATAGAACGGGTAGGGTTGGCCAGAAGCCCATCTAGCTTCTTGAGCACGACGGAGACTTCATCCAGTTTTTGTGCGATAAGGCTGAGATCAGTGGATGAATGGGAGGGTCCCGTGTCAACTTCATGGACATTTCGGGGCTGGCTGGTACGATTAAAGGTGACAATGGAAGCATTGTTCATTGAGTTTTCACTCATATTTTCAAACAATTCAAATGCTCCATTTTCGTCTTTATTCATAAAGTTCCCTCCGCAGGAAGCGTCTGCAATTTGCTTCAAAGTCTCATTTAGCCTATAGTAGAAAATTTGGGCTATATGCCACTTAGGCAGATCATGGTGCGGACACTTCCTGAGGAGGTCGTTATATCTCTCCCATGCCTCATGAAATTGTTTGCCATTTTGTTGCGTAAATGAAGTGATAGCACGGCGAAGCGCATTGGTTCGCCCAATTGGGAAGAACTTCTTGAGAAACGTTGTTCGCATCTCTTCCCAAGAGTGGATGGTTCTCCCAAGGGTGAGTAACCACTGCGACGCTTTATCCCACAATGAAAATGGCAACATTTTCATGAGGACTATAGGTAACCCGATATTCTTGGTTTAACAGTTTCAGCTAATCGGGTTAAGTCTTCCAAGTGGAGAAAAGGATCCTCACTTTCAAGACCATGGAAGTGAAAATTTATTAGGCCAATTATGTTCGATTTTAATTCAAAGTCGTTCCTGCCCATAGGGACCCGAATTTGTCCTATGGTCTCTGTAGTAGCGAGATTCTGATAGGAGCTAAGAGACCTAGGCTACTCCCGTTCGGGAGGGTTCTGCATTTCCTCCAATCTTTCCTGAATGGCTTCAATTTGCTCATTATACATTTCCATTTGGGCTTGGAGGCAGGTTATGGGATCTAAGGCTCCACCACCTAGTGGGTTCTGAGGGCGGTTTCCTCCCTAGGGATTTGGGGGTGGGCGTGCAACCATGTTTGTGGAGGAGGAGGACGATTCAGCTTCTCTTCTAAATTTATCAGGCAATTCAAATAGTTCAGGGTTTTTTGACCTCCTCCCAAACATGCACTACCACAGGAAGAATTAGGGGGATAAGAAGGGAAAAGAGATGAGAGAAATGACGCCGCAAAGGTACACTTGATGACAAATCAATACAATCAAATTCCTAACCTCTACAGTGTGCCCTTAGACCTAAAGATCTAAGTTACCTACTATCATGAACTATGGAATCAAATGCGAGCATCGTGGAATCACCAGGCCAGATTGAAAGGCCGTTTGCCCCAGTCTTAGACACCCGATAGCACGCGGGAACCCTCACCAGCACATAGGCGCTACACGCAGGTAGTTAGACCTCCAATCCTTAAGAAGGGTCAAGTTACTACCAATTTTAGTTAGAGGCTTAGGATCAAGTGCTTTTGGAATTTGAAGGACGTTATTTTTTAGTAATGCCCAAGTGATTGATTTTCAGAGTGTGTAAAACAAGCATGCAACGGGGAGATCTCCACGAATTGAAGTTTTTAATTGGTGGATGGTTTTTAGAGTTCAGCCTTAAGTAGTATGGATTTTAGGATTTCGCTGAAATACCAATTCAACCAATCTTCGGGTTTTGAAAGAATACAAGTTTTTTTTTTTCTCTAAGCCCAACAAACCTTTCTTCAATGTCAATTAGTTAATGCATGCTAAAACGCAATAGGCTTCCCTAAATGGATATTTCTATGTGTGGATGCACGAATCAGTTTTAGATTAGTGTGAAAGGGAGCCAAGCACTTCAATTCAAGTGCTCCCAATCACCAAAATGATTTCCACACAAGGCTCAACCAAAAGATAAAGAAAATCAATTTGTTGGGGTTGAAGTATTCAGGATCGAATCTTAGGCAAGTTGAAAAGTCATGGTGGGGTTGGAATCAACTCAATTCCAAGTCTCCCCACCAAAAATGTGATCCCGAATTTGCAGATAAGTGAGGCAAAGAGGGGTGGCAATCAATCTTTTTATTTGCCTCAAAGAATACTTCACACGGCGAAAAATTCAAGAATCAAGATTCTTGGATTTTCACTATGCGAAGTAGGGTGGGAAATCCCGGGATGGTGGGAGTAAAGACAATCAATCAAAGAAGTGAATTTTAATCCACTTGTCCCAAGAGATCCCAAGAAGCTTTTCTAGTTTTTAGTTTTTAGTTTTTTTTTTTTTATTAAGGTGACAAGTTAACCTAAGTTGCTAAGAAAAGAAGACCTACTTGTTTGGCAACGTGTGCGGAGCTCCAGTGCGATGTCGATGCCTTCACGCTTTAGTTCCCGCCTTGGATCTGCTCACGTCTTCGACTTCGTCTGCCTGCCTTCTCCTTGCAACAGGTTCACCTGCACAGCAATAAACAAAAACACCCGTGAAGAGAAGGGTGTGAGAAGAGAAAAATTAATTGAATGGAGTAAAAACTTACTTAAAGGCGCACTTCCCCGGCAACGGCACCAGAAAAGATGGTGGTCGGACCCGAATAGGTTGTTAATATGATGATTTTATCGTTGAAGTGTGTATAGTGGTTAACCTAAATCAGACCTAACCATCTCTTTACAAATTTTTTTTTTACCTGGCCTACTTGATTTTATCTTGGTCACTTTTAGGCCCAGGGACAAACTCAGGGAAGTGGGGTTACAAGTCAAGTTTCTATGCCTTTCCTACAACGAGTCTCTTTCGTTCATTTATTGTGTTTTTGGTGTTTTTCTATTTAGATTTTTTTCTGATAATCTTGGTCCTTGAGGCACACCCTCAAAATTAAGTTCTTGACTTTGAGCCAAATCAGGGTTCCAAAATGGGTCTTGCTATTCGCAAGACGGAGTACCTGCAAGTCAAAGATTATCTTTTCTCTTTTATATATATTTTTTATCTTTTTATGGGCATGCAAGGGAAATAAAAATAAAGTAAATATAGTATAGATATATATATGTATATACTATATATGTATAAAGGGGTTGGGGTGGAGGTGGAGATGGAGTGTAGCACGGTGTCGGGTCGGTTGTCGTCTAGAAAGACGCAACCGACAGGACGAGGTGCCGCGTGGAGTTTAGGATGGATGGTGGAAGATGTATGTGACCATGCTTTTTGTACACGTGTATTAAGGAATATCAGCAACTGGTGCAGATATTCCCACAATACCACGTATGGTAAATAATGTGAAACTATATATATATGTATATATGTAAATATATCTATATGTATATATATATATGGTTATAAATATATAGGTATATATATGTAGTTATATATGTATATATATATGTATAAATATATATATAAGTATATGTGTATATATGTATGTAGCTATATGTATAGATAGATATATTTATAGATATATATATATAAATGTATGTATGTATATAATACTATATAGATGTATATATATATATGTATATATATATATATAGTAATATATGTATATATAGATATATGGATATATATGTATATATGTATGTATATTTATAAATATATATATATATGTATAAGTATGTGTGTATATATGTATGTATATATATATATGTATATAGGTAAGTATATATGTGTATATATATATATATATATAAGTATATAGATATATGTATATAGACTAATACATAGTTATATAAGTACTAATATATGTATAGATATATGTATATATATATATATATATATGTATATAAGTATATGTATATATGTAAATATATATGTATATATAAGTATATAGATATATATATATATGTATGTATGTATGTATGTATACTACTTTAAGTATATAGATACTACTATATGTACAGATATAAGTATATATATATATATGTATATAAATATATATATGTATATATATATAAGTATATAATAGTGTATAGGTGTGTGTGTGCATGTATGAAAGTGTGAGTGTGTGTGCATATGTGTATTTGCAGAGAGAGAGGGAGAGTGTGCTGTGAGAGAGAGAGAGAGCTTGCTGTGAAGAAGAAAAATAACGTTTAAGGCGTCTACAGCTTCAGGCCCTCCATCTGGAGGTTTCACGTGTGCGCAAGGGCATATGCGCACAGAGAGGCGCGCACTGGAGGGCGATGGATGCGGAGAGGACCGCAGCGCACAGCGCTGCGTGGAAGGGCTGGAGCGGGTGCTGGCAGGCGTGTGTGGGCGAAGAGAGCAGGCGACGCAGGCGGGTGTGGGTGCTGGCAGACGTGTGGGTGGGCGCTGGCAGAACGTGGGGCGAGACACACGCACGGGCAGTGGCCGGTAGCGGCACGCCGAGTGACCAGTTAAGTGAGAAACTCACCGGTCACCCCACTATAGCCACAGTGTTCCGCAGAAACGCATGAACATTGGCTACAGTGTCCAGGCAAGCCGTGCAACCGCCTGCTGCAGGTGCTATGAGTGCGGACGGCTCAGCGCGCACAGTGGAGTTGCTCCAACTGGTGGCTTGCGGGCGGGATGTCACGACAGAGCATGCGGAGAGGGCTACTGGCGTGCTCGGTGGAGGGCGAGGGTGACCTGCTGCTTGCGTAGTGGCTTGCGGGAGTTGGTTGGGGTGTGCGGGAAGCTTGGTCGGCCGCTGCAGAGGCGTGCAGTGGTCGGTTGCGGTCGGAAGAGAGAGCGCGACAGGGCGAAGAAGCGGGAGGCGATGGTGCCTGCAGGCGCACGCTGGAGGCGAGGGCGTTCTGCAGGCATGCGCCGAATGGGCTAGGCGGCTGCTTTTGCGTGCTGCTACTGCCACCTTGCCACTACTACTACGTGCGGAGCTTTGAGCTTCAGACCTTGAAGCCTATGGCAATGGCTGAAGTAGCTGGAAAGTGAAGAAGTTAGGGAAGAGCCACCACGCCCACCGGCTCCATGGTGAGCTGGGCGGTGGTGGACTCACGATGATGGTTGTGCACCACCGTGAGGTGCTCTTGTCCGCCGGGTGTCTCCTCAGAGGAGGAGGGCTGGCATATGGAGGGAGAGGGAGGAGATGGTGGCCTGGAAGGAGAAGAAGCTGTGTTGGCTTTTTTGTGTGGAAGGACGAGGCGGCCTGCAAGAAGAAGAACTGTGCTCTTTTTAAAGAAGAGGAGAGCATGCACAGCCATGCCCTGGCTGTGCATGGCTCATGGATGGCTCATGGCTGGGAGAGGCTGGCGCAGGGAAGGGCCTGAGCAGGGAATGGCGCGAGGAGGAAGAGGAAGCTCCATGCAGCCGCGGGGAAGATTTCAAAATCAAGTGAAATAAAAAAATAAAAAGATGGTGAATTTGCAAAGATGCACTTGAGGAAAAATGTTAATTGCAAGGCCACTTATTTTATTCTCCTCCCCTCAATTAAATGCATGCATGCGTGTATTTTTACAATGCGACTATGGAGACCTAATATGCATTGGTAGTGCTAGGAAATAGCACAAGACAGCACAATTGCAGGTGTATTTTTGCGGTGCAATCAAGTCTCTTGGAGCATTTTCAATTGTCTTCAGCCATGAGCCTTGAGAGGCCATTTTCAAGCTATACACCAATTGTATGGGACAGTGGGGTGAATGCTGATGCTGGCTCATACTTCAAGTTCAAAAAATCATGGTTTAGAGAAGATGGGTTTAAAGATATGCTATCTAGCTAGTGGAAAAGTAAGAATGTTACAGGTTCTGCTACCCAAAGACTGGCATTGAAGTTGACAGACATGCACATAATGTTAAGGGAATATGGGCAGACAGTGACGACTATTATGGAGCAGAAGAGAGTTGAGGCATTGGTTGAGGTCCAGCAGCTTGATAAGAAGGAATACACGGTGGGTCTGAGTGCTCAAGATCAGGAAGCCAGGAAATATTGGCAGCAGATCATTGTCAAGGAGGATTTAAAGAAAGAGATGGATTGGTGGGAGAGGTCTAGACAATTGTGGCACAAGGAAGGGGATGCAAATATGACTTTTTTCCATCTTGCGGCCAGTGCTAGAAGGAGATTCAACCTCATTTCTACTATCAAAATTGGCAAGAGAAACATTTCCTCCACTCGTGAAATTAGGAAGGAAGCTGTACGGTACTTTAAGGAAATATCAAAGGCTGCGCCAAGAGGTATGTGGAGGATGGCTGCGACTGCATTCCTAAGTGTCAGTGATGAACAAGCTACAATGTTGGTTGCCCCTACTACTGAACAGGAAGCTATGGATGCCATCAAAGACTTAAATAATGAGCGAGCTTGAAGGCCGGATGGGGTTCAAGTCTTATTTTATAAAGAGATGTGGAGTGTTCTTAAAGAGGAAGTGATGGGGGTTGTACATGAGTTTGAAAAGGGAAATTCTGGTTTTGAAAGGCCAAACAAATCATACCTTTTCTTATTACCAAAGAAGTCGGGAGCGAAATGTTTCTCTGATTATAGGCCTATTACGCTGTTGAACTCCATATATCTAATCATTAGCAAAATCCTTGCCAATAGAATCCGTGGTGTTCTGCAAGGCCTGATTTTGCCTGTTTAGTCTGCTTTGTTACTTGGGAGGTCTTTACAAGAATCATTTATTATGGCTTAAGAGATGGTGACGGGTTGGCACAGGAGAAAGTCTAAGGCCTTCCTATGGAAGGTAGATTTCTCTAGAGCATATGATTCAATCTCGTGGTCGTACTTATGGGAAATTCTTAAAAGAAGAAAGTTCCCCCCCCTCTGGATCAAGTGGATGAAACGGTGCATCACGACTGCCTCCTACTCCCCCTTGATAAATGGGAAACCTTATAAAGCCTAGATACAGCCTTAATGTGGGGTGCGGCAAGGTTGCCCCTTATTAGTCCACTTTAGTGGAATGCTAATTAGCCTAAGTACATGTAAAACATGCCTCATTAGATTGCAATTAGAGTTAAGTGTTAGTTTATATTAACTAGAGAATACTTTGGCAAAATTTGATACATATATACTTATGCAGGGTTTTGAGTGCAAACTTCCAACATCTCCTCCGCCAGCAGTTGAGTCGTGCCTCTCGCAACCTATCAACAACAGCACCTCATCGCGGAGAGTTGTTGGAGGAGATCTCGCATGGCTTAAACCAAATGAGGGAAAGTTGGGGAAGATATGTTAAAGAAGATGCCCACGCGTTGGGTTCAAGAGATAAAAGGAGAACTACGGACGCTGGGGGGCCATCGTCTCCTCCATCCTTCACCACTGTGGAGAAGGCAAACATGGTGGCCGGAGAGCGCACTGCAGATTAAAGCCAACTTCGTAGACGCCACCTACCCTCGAGTGGTGCTCTGTGACAGAGAACATCACCACCACCACCAGCGCCTACCCGTCACCTCCACCCACATCATCTTCCTCCTCCCACCACCACTCACTTAGAGACCTACCAACGCCACTACGATCTAGCCTGCTCATGCGTAGCCACCTAGCAGCAGCCTTGTTCCCATTCACGCACACACCTGGCCCTTGTGCTCCCAACCACATGCGCAGCCACCTCGTCTGGCCACCAAACTTCATTCCGTCGATGCCATTAACCTCGCCTCACCCTCAGGAACTCGCCAACGCCCACACCAAGCCCACCAACAGTCCGTGCACCCCACGACCAACACCCACCGTTGGCGGGCTCTTCCTTGCCATCCGGCGACCTCCGGCCATCTCCTTCGATGCCACGACCACCATTGCAAAGCTCTCTGAACGCTAAACCTCCTCAGAGCTTCACACACCCGACCGCAGCCTCTATGATTTCCTCTGCTTTGGGTTTAATTTATATTTACATTGCATGCCATTGAAGAGAGATCATTTTTTATTTTTGGATTATTAAATTGAAGTGAATTTGCAAGGATACACTTACGTTTTCTTGAATTGGAATGACTTATGTTATGCACATCATTTAACATTGAAATTAGATTCAGATTTGCATGCAACTAAAAATTATATGACATGCCACAAAACATGCATCATCTACATATTTTTGGAGCTTTATTTTTTGTGTGAATTTTATATAAATAGCCCCGAACTTTTCATGAAATTGGAAGAGATATTCAAAGCAGCATATTCATTAAATTGAGTTCGTGAATACTTCTGCAAACATGATGGCAATACACTAGTGAATTTATTGCAATCGTTCCTCCCTGTGGAAATGACCTAATCCATCATGGTTAGTTTTACTGATAATTAGTTTTGTTCAGGATTTTTCCACCATGTGATTTCACTACGACGACACATTATTTCTGCCAAGCGGAAAACACTCGACCAGGCCCCTAGCCCCACTGATTTTTAATTTTGTTGTGGCTACTTTCGCCAAATATGCATGCAAGTTGGTAGAAGATGGGTTGATAAGGGGTTATTCGATGACAAGTAGAAGGGCTTTAGCCCCCATTCTCCAATACGCAGATGACACAGCATTTTTTATAGGAGGGAAAAGGGAAGCACAATTGCTCTCTTATATTGTTAACATCTTTCGAGAAATTTTCGATCTAAAGCTAAATGGAAGCAATTCATCTCTGGTTTGCTTTGGCATGAATGGTAATGATCAAAGTGACATCTCTTCTATCTTAGGCACGCCTATGGTCTCTTTGCAAATTAGATACTTGGGCCTGCCACGGAAGTGTACAAAGATGAAGAAGATTGATTGGAATTTTCTCTTTGAGAAGGTGGCTACGAAGTTAGAGGCTAGAGCAGCAGATACTTATCGAAAGGGGGGAGGCTTATATTGCTAAATTCATTGATTACATCTATTCTAGTCCTCTCTATCCTCAGAGCTCCAAAGTCAATTTGGAAGAAACTTGATGTCATGTGCAAGAGATTCTTCTGGAAAGGAGCCTCTCACCAAGGTACTTTCTTCCAACCTATTAAATGGGATACAATTTGCTCTCCTAAGAAGCATGGTGGCATGGGAATAAGATCTCTCAAAGAATTTAATGATGCCTTGCATTTAAAGTGAGTGGTTAGGTTGTTGCAAGGAAAACAGAAACCTTGGACAGAGATTGTGCATGATAGTTATGGGGTGGCAAACGATGAGAAGAGTCGTCTAAATCCCATCAAGCCTTCTCCTTTTTAGGCCTCTGTGGGGTGTGCTATGGCTAATAATTGGAATTTATTCAAATCAATCTTGGGTGATGGAAGAAGCTTCAAGCTTTGGATTGAAAAGTGGGCACCAAATGGGGTGTTAAAGGATAGATATCCTCTTGCATACTCGGTTGCTTCTGCTAAAAATGCAATGGTGTATGATTATTGGGACATGGAATCAGAAAAGTGGAAGATAAACAATGGCGATGGGAATGGTTATGGAACCAAAACATGGATCGAGAACGAACGCCTCTTGTAGGAACTAAATGCCTTCAGACCCAAACCAGAGGAGTGCAACACATACAGATGGGAGGGGATTTTCTCCCCAGCGGCTGCATACAAAAGACTCACTATATCGTCTAGGTCGGTAGAGGTGGATGAGATTGGGAGGAACTTATGGAAGCTGAAAGTCCCATTAAAGGTGCAAATTTTTTTATGGTTATGTAGAAGGGATGGCATGATTACAGGTGACATGCGGCATAGGAGGATGGGCACCCCTGCTAAATTCTGCCAACTATGTAGGTTACATAAAGACTGTAGCCGCCATATCTTCTCTTCTTGCATGGTAACTAATTGCGTCTGGAGAAAGGTTTGCAGGGGTTCGATCCCCACATGGGAGAATCTATGGAGTTCCTTCCAGGTTATAAATAAGCCTCATGTGCCCATGGAGGTAGTGTTATGGCCGATTCAGAGAGCTAGAAATGAGAAATTATTTCAGGAGAGACCAGCAAGTGTGGATAACATTGTAAATAATTGCTAGACTCTCATACATATGTAGGGTTCGATACTGTAACCTTTTTATTTATATAGTCAATAAAATCTCTCCTAGATTGCTATCGACGATTTGATAGCTTTCCTTTCTATTTCAAAAAAAAAAATTGAGTTTCGGTATAAAGGTGTTTGCTTTTATGGTGTGGGATTTATATTTTAAGGGACTTGTTTAATGTTTACGGTTTAGTGTTTAGGGTTCAGGTTAGGGTTTAGTGATTAGGGGTTAAGGTTTAGCTTTCTGTGGATGAAGTTTGTAATAAATAAAATAATTTAAAACTAAAATTTTTTGTTATCTATTTTTTGCATATCATTTAGTTACACACTCTTGCACAAATTTAAAAGCACTTCATAACAAACAATAGGAATTCTAACCCCTACATTTCAGGTTGTGGGAGGGATATAATTATGTCAAAATACTCACCCGTCGAGACTTATGATCATGTTATACGAACAATGCAGAGTGTTTGTATACTTCACTTACATACTCAATGTGTTATCTTTGTAGCATGTCATAAGTATCTGTCGTCTCTAATTCGGTGAAGTACCGGGCTAAAGAGGGTCCTTGAAGATTTGATCACAACTTAAGGTTACTTGTTACATGTAACCAGAGTGTAGAAAAATTTCAGTCGCATTTCCTCGCTCTCCTCTGGTATACCAACTAATCTTAGCTCTATCTTAAAGCGCCCTTTAGTAGGGGCTATTAGAAATGTAGTTAAGGTTAGTGTTGGGAGGTACATTGGAGAAGTGCAGGGAGATGCTGCTGAAATTTCTCCACACACTTGTTGCATTTAACAAATAACGTTGTGATTAAATCTTCAATGATGGACTATCAAGTGAAAAGCTTCTTCCAAATACAAATATTTTCCATATACTTTCTCCTAAATTACAGGTGGTTTCCTAAAAATTTTAGGTTATCATGGACAAGTCTTGGATTAGTCTGAGGAATTTGGATTACACTAAATATAAGAATGGAGTGGTCTCATTCCTGGATTGGGCCTTCCATGAAGATAGGAAACAATACAGACGTGGAGAATATTTTGAGAAAATATTCTATCAGTGTAGGAAGTGTTTCAATAGATTTATCCAGGATAAGAAAATAATTCTAGAGCATGTGATCAATAATGGTTGGTGACAGCATTACATGAAGTGGACTACACATGGAGAGCAACCAACATAGGAAGACACACATAATACAATGGAAGTGGATGAGCCTAATGATGATGAAGATGACGATAATCAAATCGATTAAATACTGCATGAGATGAGAGAGGTTGATTCTAATATTGCAAATTGTGAGGAAGCATTTAATAGCTGTAATCAGTTTTATGATTCAATGAAGGTAGCTAAGGAGCCTATCACGCCTAGAATCAGTTCCATGACACGGTTATCTTTTCTATTGAGATTATTTCAAATGAAAGTTTTAAATAGAGCTAAAGGAAATTGATGTTTGAGGTGCTTCAATTTAAATAGGAGTTGTTAAATAATCCCAATCAAATGCCAGAGTCATGGTATGAAGCAAAAAAATAAATACGAGTACTTGATATAAATTGTTAGAAGATTCATGCATGTCTGAATGACTGGGTGTTATATAGAAACGAGTATGCTAACTTAACTTCCTGCCTGGAATGTGGTAAGGAAAAATATAAAAGAGAGAGGAAACAAACCAGAAAGGTTTTTCATTATTGTCCTTTAATGCCAAGGTTGCAACGGATGTTTATTTCTAGTAGAACTGCAACGTGGATGAGGTGGCATCAAGAAAACAAGTCAGAAGATGGCCTTACCGTCCAACTGATTCAGAGGAGTGGAAAAATTTTGATAGCAGACATTTATCTTTTGCAGAGGATTTACACAATGTTAGATTGGGTCATGCAAGCAACAAATTTATTCCCTTTAAGAACATGTACCCATCGTACTCTATTGGGGCAGTTGTGATGGTTACTTACAACTTACCTGCCTGGCTCTTCATGTGATCCTCATTTATGATGTTGACCCTCTTAATCCAAGGTCCCAAGCAACCAAGAATTGCTATTGACATCTACCTACAACCGTTAGTAGATGAATTGAAACAACTGTGGTACAACGGTGTTCAGACGTTTAATGCAAAGAAGAAAGAATTCTTTCATATGTACGTGGCTTTGTTCTGAACCATAAATGACTTCCTGTTAGGTCGAATTTCGTCATTGTTTAGAAATTGTGTCATAATATAGCAATGGAAAATGATTCAACACTTAGAATTTATAAAGCTCGAAAATGTGAGTTTCGAGGTCATTCATAGGGAGCAAATAATTGCAAATCAATCACCAATCAAGTAAAATAAGCACAATAATATATTCAATAAATAGCCATTGGATGCTAAATTCAATGAACAAAATGAGAGATAGAAAGAGCAAAAATGATGGTGGTTAGAACCACCAATGTATCACTTAATGTTTAAGCATTATTTAAGTTCAATATCAAACCAATTTCTCAAAGGCACCAAATGTTCAATACTTAGCCAAATTCTAAGCCTTAGATCAGACATTTCAATTAAGCTTCAAGAGACTTAACTGCTCAACCCAAATTCCTTCACAAATTTGCCTAAGTCCTCAAGCACATATCCATAGTGCAAAGCCCTCCCTTCTCTCTCTCAAATTCTCTCCTATTTCCCAAACCAGACCAAACCAAACCCAATTCAAACCAAATCAGACTAGTTCAGACTGGCCTAAACCTGTGTGTGTGGGGTCACAGGCAAGGGCATGCGTATGGCATGGGTGAAGTGGGGACCTGACTGATTGCACAGAAAAAATGCACCAATAATTTTATCATCTTGTGCTATTTCCAAGCATTGGCAGTGTATATTTGGTAAACATAGTCGCATTTGTAAAAATAAATGCATGCATGCATTTATTTGAGAGGGGAGGAGAGTGAATAAAATGGCCTTGAAATTAACGTATTTTCAAGTGCTGCCTCGCAAAATCTCCATCTTTATTTTTTATTTCTATTTGGCTTTGAATTTCTCCGCGCGGCTGCAGGGCATGGTAGTGATGTAAACACATTTACACTACTTAAAGTATCTATTTATGCATGTTCTTAAGCATAGGATTGCATTTCATGATATAAATATTGCATAACATGCATCATCTCGCATTTAGAGTAGTTTGAATAAAATGGAGGTTAATTGTCTCCTTTTATGTGCTTGGACAGGGCAAACATTTTATCGGGGCCTCGGATCAAAGATCCAACCGTATGGATATGATCAGGGCGACGATTGGAGTTCAACGACTCCAAGATCGCCCTAATCAGGCATCCGTAGCATCAGATAGAGACCGGGGAACCCTAGAAAATCAAGGGCCAGGATGGTGTAAATCCGCACTTCAGATGACAAATCAGACTGCACGGATGAATTCGGATCGACGATCGCAGCCCAACGACACAAAAATTGAGTCAATTCGACATCCGTGGCACCATCTACAACTTCCAGAAGATGGACGGCCAAGATGCCGCCACGTGGCACCATCTCGGCCTCCTAAACGGCCGCACGTAACCTCAGCAGTCTCCGCATCCGCCTTTCCCCGCCGTTGGATTAAGATCCAACGGTTGCGATGCACCCACGCTGAAGTCAGGCGCTCGACACAAACGCGACCCCAGCGCGTTGGTCGAGCGCTCTAACGCGAAGCAGGGACGCGCGTTTGAGCCTTGCCACGCAGAATTTGGAGCTGTGGCGCGCCTCCGATCGACCGCACGATCGCGATCCAACGGCCGCATGTGCTCAATCAGGACGCAGCGGGCGAAGATGCGTCTTAAACCGTCCCATCTCGCGATCGGACGGCTGAGACTTCGCGAACGTGCGTAGGCGTTACGCACGTGGGCAGCTGAGCGGGTTCGCGTGGGCGCGGAGGCTACGCCCACGTTGGGGGCTTTAGCGACGATTTTATCCGTCACTAAAGACCCCTCATTTATTGTTTTAAAGTTGTAATGCCCATTTTGCCCCCACTCCTTGCAACTATAAAAGGAGACCCCCTCCATATGAAATTTTCATCCCTTCTTTCTCTTCTCTACCCCTCCAAAGCTCAAGAGAAGCTTGTCCCACACTCGGGATGCTTCTCGCGAGATAAAGTCCAATTTTCGTTCCCCTTCGGAAGTGGATCCCGCGACGACGACGGCATGCTGCTCCATTCCCGTTCTTCTGCTTCGTCCTCCTTCGTCCTGCTTCGTTCTCCTTCTTCCAGGTGTCGTCCCGTCTGGCTCGTCTTCCAAGCAATCGTCGAGGAGGATAATTTCTCTCTCCCATTCTTATTTACAGCTTTTCTAGTGTAGAATTTTCTACTTTATAGTGTAATTGATTTTCCGCATTCTAGTGTAACTTTTATAAACTATTGAAATATTGAATGCATGTTCTCTTTCTCTCTCTCTCTCTTTCTCTCTCTCTCTCTCATTGTTTGATAGCCCCATTGTAATTATAATGCCTTGCTTAAAGAAAATCCTAAAAAAAAATATAATTGCGAAAATAGATCAACGTAGCCTCCCTATGTTCGACCCGGAATTTTAATTTCGGTATAAATTTTATTTGTTGAACACGAATTCTTCGCTTTCGAACTACAACAACAGGTTTTCCAAAATAGAACACGTTAGCGTAGGTCCGTACACGTTTAACATTTTGGCGCCGTTGCCGGGGAGGCAACGATATTTGATTTCTCTTCGCGTTTTGTAACTTATAAATCATTTACCTCACTTTTCTCCTTTCTTATTGTAATTGCAGGTACTCTTTCGAGACAGGCAAAAGCGGTAGATCGGAGTAAAGTGCTGTGGAAGGTTTTGTAAGTTATCCCCCACCTCCCACCCATTAGATTTCATTTCATCACATAACTCAAACATCAATCAACCTAGGTGTTTTTATAAACTCTAAGGTTAGATTGTTTGTTGTTTAACACCCATACTCACCCCAACCCCCACATTAAAAAGAAAAAAAAAATCTCACAGAGGTACACAACCTCATCTGATTTTCAAACTCAACCTGTAATCCAATCTTAGGAGCCGGTACACACATCCAAACACATAATTGAGTAGAAATCAGATTAGGTAATCATTTGTGTGATTAATTAAGTGGTGCAACAGGCCAATTGTTTGAGTTGATTGGGCCGCACCACTTCAAATAAAATCAACTCATCAAGTAGCTGCCAATTAGGTTCAACTCTTAGCGATTTACCAGGCACTCCACATTCTTTTTAAACTTTAAAGGAAAACATCTTCACCTGTGCTTGTAAAACTTGGTGTGCCAACGAAACTTGATTGAAAACACCTAAAGTTGAATCCTAAAAGCTACTAAGCAAGATTTGAATCTTAACATTCACCACATCAAAAACAATCTTGCCTGAAAACCACTGGTTGTGCACTCACACACAAATCAATCAATCATTAAGGGCACAACCCATTTAAAGGGCCCATCACATTCCAAAGTACATTCAAACCTAGCCCTAAATAAAACAAAGTAGACGTTGGCCTTAAGGATTGGACTCGCTCTTCAGAACCCAGAACGAGATTATTTTCGATTAGTCTGTTTCTACTGTTCAATCTGATGTCTAGCTAGGGGAGCAGAATCAAACGATCGCGGCTGGGGGGTACACTAGGAACCGGAGGCCCAAGTCGAAGAAAGAACCTTCTCCCCAGTCCCTCCTACTAACTGGTTGGATTGAACAGACGAAAGTAGATCAAATCGTTCCTTTATCTCAAGACGGGTTTTGAGAGTCTGTAGGTCTTTAGGCTAACCTATTTAAGGACAGGTTTGATTGTTTGTATTGCAGGGCACCTTTCTTCCTCCCGTGTATCATGAATCCTTCCACATATTTCATGCATTCCCGCTCTTTCCCTCCTGTTGTAAATTATCCTCAACATGACGATTATCCCAACTCGTATTGTAATCGACCATCAGTTAGTTGGGATAATTCAGATTGGGGATAGAATTCCGGACCCCCGTGTTTAGGGTCTAACCCTGAACACTTTGATTCTAATTTCTATCCTTCTCAGAGCTACATCGATTATAGATCATCCTCCTTTCATGAACAACCTAATACGATCTACAATCAAGAAGGATACACTGATCCTTACCCATCCTCTGATTTCACTGCCTTTAGGTCATCACGATCTTTTGAACAATCTGAAATGACCTATTATCAGGATGGGTATAACGAATCTCAATTCGTTAATTCCTCTACATTGATGTCAAACCCGTCCAACCCTGAACCAACTCATTTGGTTCAGGTTAATCAGGTTCAAGATAAGGTTCTGGCTAACTTGAGGAATATCATTCAATCTTTAGAAGTTCAGCCAATACCTTGCATTGAGAGATTGGAGCCCCTGATTGAAATGATTGATGATTTAAACAAGTCTTTGTTGGATTGGCTCCAGGATGTTAAGGATAAGAACCCGGGTGAGTTTCTACTTGGGAAATTAGCGAAATTGAGGATGAGATTCGTGGTTGCTTTGATTCAATCTTGGAATAATTCCCAGGATGAACTCTCTTCAGGAAAGCCAATGACAGAACCCACTCAGGCACCTATTGGGGGGGGCACGTGTTACGAGGCTGACCAGATTGAATTAAAACAACCAATTAAGGATGATCTGATTTCTTCACCTGAGATCCCTGAGCCGGGTTACGAGGAAACGTATGTCTCCTTGGAACACAAAGTGACAAATCATTTTTGGACATACATTGATACGGATCCTGATGGTGAAGATTCAAGTTGCGAAGTCTCACGCGAGTTTTCTGAACACGATTTCTGTGAGACGATTGGGCCTGAGGAATCTGATAGATCAATTGATAGCCCAATAACTAAGAACACTGATCTTATTAGGGCACACATTACGGATCTAGAATCGCATTTTCTAGAAGAATCAATTCAATGCCCTGATTATCAGTTACACCCTGTTGAGCTTATTGATGATTCTAATTCTGAGATAATTAGACCCAAGTCAATTTTTATTCTGCCACATCATTTAGACTTGGAGATTTCAGACGGGGTGATGAATATACAAGAGCTCTTGGAATTTGATATGCTGAATGAGGAGGATAGGAGGGGGGAAGTTCTGATTTGGGAAGTTAATTTTGGAGGAAATGGAAGATTGAGTCGAAGGGTTCCTTTTAAGCTAAAACTTTTAAATCAGAACCCTTACGACATTTGTTTCGAGGATGTCAAACCCAAGCACACATTCAACGATTATCCTTTTGAGCTTCAATTCTCTGTAACCCAACTTTTTGGTCTTGGGTTGCATCCTCATAAATAGCAGGCCCGATCCCGCTTGCATTCTGATTTTAGGTTTTGGGTAATTTTTATCTAGAACCTAAGATATTCTCGATTATGGGGGATGGGTCTGTACCACAATCTGGTCCCCATCTGTGGACCGCTGTTGATAGGTCAGAGGATTCTTCTGTTTATATTAATTCTGACCTGCACTTGTGAATTCTTCATTTCTTTTCTTTGTATAGTGTGCCTAGCTGAAGGCACTAAACTCAGCACTTATACAGTTCTTTTTCATTTTCATCTTGGAGCAGACCTGATATTCACACAATTCAGGTGCTTTCTTCACTTTTCCACTCTGTTTTATGTCTTTTTAATACAATGAGGACATTGCATTAGATAGGCATGGGGGGGTGGATATTTATCTCTGAATTCATTCGTCAGCTCCGTAGATTTGTTTTATTTTGATTAAAAAAAAAATCGAAATTAGGAAAGAGAATTTGGGTTTAAGAAAATTTTCAATCTTAGGAAAAACTATATTAAGATCTGAACACAAAGACCCTTCAGGTTGTTGAACTTAACCAGCCCGTGTATCCACTAAAATGTGGATTTGTTTTTCGAGTTCTCGCCAACTTGAATTTTATTTTAATTGGAGTAAATAAGTTTGGATGATAAGTACACGACTTATCAACCCGCCCTCTGATTTGAGGGAATTTCGAGTCTTAAGCATCTACACACTTTCTTTGCACTGACTCGTTGTTCGGCGATTTTTACGGAAATTGGATAGCTAATGAACCTTCTAGGGTGATATGGCTGGCAAGTTATCGTGGGTAACAGCCCATAGGTAGGTTGTCCAGAGCCCAGTCACTGGACCTTTCTCTTTTTGCTGCCTTTAGGTAAATCTTAGACCAGGGAAGCCACCTACTTAAAAAAAAAAAAAATCAAAAAGGAGAAAAGAACAAAAAGAAATAAGCCACACTTCGCCGCATGAGTATGGCTGGCAAGTTGTCGGTGGTAACAGCTCATCGACCGGTTGTCCAAAACCCAGCTCAGAAAATGCACTAAAAATTCCCAAAACACTTAGGAAGAAGCGGAGAAGTAGAATAAACCAGGGAGATGTACACTGGATTCACCCTTGTGTTGACCCCGATAAAAAATAAAAGTAGGGAGAAAGCTACCGGTTGTAAAGATACACCTTTAGGCAGAATTCTTTTTGAGGTCACCTAGAGGCGTAGAAATCCGAAGTCTGTTCTAATTGCCGGTCAACGAGTCTATCACAATCACAATAAGATGCTTAAAACTTAGGGTTCTCATCAAATCTTGGGTGCGTTGAATGGCCGTAGAAAGCCACTCTTAAACCCTAAAATTTGAAAGTCCAAAAAAAATTAGAAAAGAGTAAAAAGAAAAAGAAATTTTTCTTTGAATAAGGCGAGGGCTTGAGGCGGTCTGCATTTTGGTTGATACCCAAGCACTGTTGTGTCTTTGAAAGTTCAATTCCTAAGTAGACAATTTCTTAATGATTGAAAATAACTCAGGTCCAAATAATCTAACCTAATTCTTTTATAAATAGCATATAGTTTTTGCTAGGGACTAGCAAAAGATAGGCATGGGGGTATGATGTAAACACATTTACACTACTTAAAATGTCTATTTATGCCTGTTCTTAAGCATAGGATTGCATTTCATGATATAAATATTGCATAACATGCATCACTCGCATTTAGAGTAGTTTGAATAAAATGGAGGTTAATTGTCTCATTTTATGTGCTTGGACAGGGCAAACATTTTATCGGAGCCTCGGATCAAAGATCCAACCGTATGGATATGATCAGGGCGACGATTGGAGTTCAACGACTCCAAGATCGCCCTAATCAGGCATCCATAGCATCAGATAGAGACCGGGGAACCCTAGAAAATCAAGGGCCAAAATGGTGTAAATCTGCACTTCAGATGACAAATTCGACCGCACGGATGAATTCGGATCGATGATCGCAGCCCAACAACACAAAAATTGAGTCAATCCGACATCCGTGGCACCATCTACAACTTCCAGAAGATGGACGGCCAAGATGCCGCCACGTGGTGCCATCTCGGCCTCCCAAACAGCCGCACGCAACCTCAGCAGTCTCCGCATCCGCCTTTCCCCGCTGATGGATTAAGATCCAACGGTTGCAACGCACCCGCGCTGAAGTCAGGCGCTCGACACAAACGCGACCCCAGCGCGTTGGTCGAGCGCTCTAATGAGAAGCAGGGACGCGCGTTCGAGCCTCGCCACACAGAATTTGGAGCAGTGGCACGCCTCCGATCGATTGCACGATCGCGATCCAACGGCCGCGCACGCTCAATCAGGACGACACGCGATTGGACGCCCGCGCGTAACGCGTGATCGCACGCAGGCGGGTGCGCAATGCAGCGGGCGAAGAAGCATCTTAAGCCGTCCCATCTCGCGATCGGACGGCTGAGACTTCGCGGACGTGCGTAAGTGTTACGCACGCGGGCAGTCGAGTGGGCGCGCGTGGGCGCAGAGGCTACGCCCACGTTGGGGGCTTTAGCGACGGTTTTATCCGTCACTAAAGACCCCTCATTTATTGTTTTAAAGTTGTAATGTCCATTTTGCCCCCACTCCTTGCAACTATAAAAGGAGACCCCCTCCATACGAAATTTTCATCCCTTCTTTCTCTTCTCTACCCCTCCAAAGCTCAAGAGAAGCTTGTCCCACACCCGAGATGCTTCTCGCGAGATAAAGTCCAATTTTCGTTCCCCTTCGGAAGTGGATCCCGCGATGACGACGGCGTGCTGCTCCGTTCCCGTTCTTCTGCTTCATCCTCCTTCGTCCTGCTTCGTTCTCCTTCGTCCAGGCGTCGTCCCGTCCGGATCGTCCTCCAAGCAATCGTCGAGGAGGATAATTTCTCTCTCCCATTCTTATTTACAGCTTTTCTAGTGTAGAATTTTCTGCTTTATAGCGTAATTGATTTTCCGCATTCTAGTGTAACTTTTATAAACTATTGAAATATTGAATGCATGTTCTCTTTCTCTCTCTCTCTCATAGTTTGATAGCCCCATTGTAATTATAATGCCTTGCTTAAAGAAAATCCTAAAAAAAATATAATTGCGAAAATAGATCAACGTAGCCTCCCTGTGTTCGACCCGGAATTTTAATTTCGGTATAAATTTTATTTGTTGAACACGAATTCTTCGCTTTTGAACTACAACGACAGGTTTTCCAAAACCGAACACGTTAGCGTAGGTCCGTACACATTCAACAGGTAGCTTCTTCTTCGCGCCATTCTCTACCTCAACTTGCCCTGACAGCCGCATGCACAGCCATGCACAGCCCAGGGCATGGCTGTGCTTGCCTCCTTCCTCTTTAAAAAGGGCACAGCCATCTTCCTTGCAGCAGAGCCTAGTCCAACATAGCACATACAGTAGCTTCTTCTCCAAGCCGTCTCCTCCCCTCTCCCTCCATACGCAGCCTCTCTTCCCCTTGAAGAGCTACACTGCGGGCAGGAGCAGCTCACAGTGGTACACAACCACCACTATGAGTCCCACCACAGCCCAGCTCATCAAAGAGCCGGTGCGCGTGGTGGTTCACCTCTCTATTTCATCGTTCCAGCCATTTCCACCATTGCCGCAAGACTCGAGCTTTGGAGCTCAAGCATAGCAGCAGCACAGCACTAGCCTCTCCTTCCGCACGCGCCAGCCACCGCGCGCCCCTACAGTAGCAGTCACATATCTTTCCGCACATGCAGGCTCGCTCCGCAGTGCCCGCACACGCAGAACTGCCAGCAGTCGGTCGTGCGAGCCGAGCACGCATTGTAGCTACTGTTCACGCATTTCAGCGGAACACTATAGCTACAGTGTAGTGACTACAAAGTTTCTCACTTATCCGGTCACCGCGCGCTCTCTCTCCGCGTTGCAACCATCGCCAGCCCATCCGCGCATGCCCGCACCCGCGTCTCTCCCCGCGCCCACTCTCGCGTCTGCACCAGCGAACTTCTTCGCCCGCGTTCACCTCAACACGCAATGCGGTGCACTGCGGTCCCTTCCTCACGCTCACTCCCTCCAGCGTGCACACTCATCTTCGCGTGCCTACACGCCTATGCCTGCGCATTGGCCATCAGACATCGGCCGCTACCTCCAGACGGCTTAACTCGTCGTGCCTTCTTCCTCCAGCAGACACTCTCTCTCTCTCTCTCCCTCACAGCACTCTCTCACTCCCTCCTATAGACACATACACACACACACCCACTCACTTGTACACTACTATATACTTATATATATATATATATATATATATATATATATATATATATATATATATATATATATATATACATATATCTATACATATATTATTACCTATACAACTAAGTATAAGTATATATACATATATATATACATATATATACACATATATTTATACATATATATACATATATATCAATAACTACAACTATATATATATATATATATCTACATATATCTATATACATAGATACTTATACTAATATATATATATATATACATATACACATATATATAACTATATACATATATTACTATATAAACATATATATATATCTATATCTATATCTATATCTATATATATAGTTTTATATACATACATATATATCTAATTATAAATATATATATACATATACATACATGTATCTATACATATATTTACATATCTATATATATATATACATATATATATATATACATATAGATATATATTTACATATATACATATATATATTTTTTCATATCACCTACCATACGTTTTATCGCAGGAATATCTGCACCAGTTGCTGATATCCCCCGATACACACGTACAGAAAGCGTCTTCGCACGCATCTTCCACCCATCCATCCTACACTCCACGCAGCACTTCGTCCTGTTGGTTACGTCTTCCTAGACGACGATCAACTCGACACCGTGCTATATGCCATTTCCACCTCCACCCCCACCCCTATATTCATATATAATGTATATATATACTATATTTATCTTATTTCTATTTCTCTTTCCTGCTATTAAAAGGATAAAAAAATATACAAAAGAGAAAAGATAATCCTTGACTTGCAGGTACTCAGTCTTACGAATAGCAAGACCAGTTTTGGAACCCTAATTTGGCTCAAAGCCAAGAACCTAATTTTGAGGGTGTACCTCAAGGACAAAAATGATCAGAAAAAAATCTTAAATATAAAAAACACCAAAAACATAATAATCAAACAGAAGAGATTCGTTGTAGGAAGGACGTAGAAACTTGTTCACCTCTAATCCCACTTCCCTGAGTTTGACCCTGGGCCTAAAAGTGACCAAGATAAAATCAAGTAGGCCAGGTTAAAAATTTTGTAAAAAGATGGTTAGGCTCGATTTAGGTTAACCACTATACTCATTTCAATGATTAAATCACCATATTAACACAACCTATCCAGGTCTACACCACTGACCCCCTGTCTCGAAGGCACTAAGTCGTAGCACACAATTCCTTAAGTATTAGAAAAAAAATCAACATGCCACGTTGTGGCACTAATTGTCCAGGCTTTTGTTGTGAGGTACTACAGGTGTGTCTCCATACAATTGTTGTTGCTGCTATGTTTCCTTCTTCAATTGGAACTCCAGGTAGCTTCATGATGTTAGGCCTAGCTATTGATTGGTGTGGCAATGGCGATGATAGTCTGACGACGACAAATGACGTAGATCAGGTGAGACCTGAAAATCAAGTAAATCGGCCAAAAGCCCCAATTAAATTATTCAAAGGCCTCATCGTAAAGTAATGAAGGTGATGCTGGAGGTGTTGAGGTGTTTTCTGAGGTGTAATTAGTCAAATGGTGTCTACGTATGGTGGGTGGAATGTGTTTGTTGAACAGATAGTTCCAACGATCAAAAGCTTTTATAACCTTGGGGCTTTTGATCACTAGGACGAGAAGAAGGTGTGGGCGGTTGTGGTTGGGTGTTTGGTGGAGTGTAGCGTCGACACGAGCTCACCAGAGCTCATGCCAGTAATGGAGAAGACGGAGATGGAACAGTGTGTGTGATGTTCGATCCTAGAAACTAAGGGCATAGGAAGAAGTTGGGGAGCAAGAAGAAGAGAGTAGAGAGCTTATGGGGTCGAGGGAGACAGGAGTGTGCGCTGACATGGCTTGCCTGAGTCGAAGAAGACAAAGTCCTCCGGTGATGAGAAACGGTGATGACGAAGGAGGATAGAGCTTCTGCTATGCCTAGCGAGGAGTGGAAGAGAAAGATAAAAGCTATGGACCATCTAATTTTCCTGTTGGACGACCGGAGGAGGGAAGTCGAGTAGAGTCACTGAGCCAAGGTCAGAGGTGGCCAGAGGAGGGAAAAAAGAGGAATTTGACCTGGAACCTGGCTGAGCCTGACTTAGAAATATGGTATAGCTTATATAGAGCTCAAATTTGAGCTCAAATTGGAAGAATTCGCATGTAGGATTCCTGATTTTGGAAACTCTTGATTTAGGAAAATTTAAGCTCACTGGAGCTTCTTGCTCCAAATCAAGATTCAATACCTGTTCTAAGTACTCTTTCACTGTCTAAACACTATTTTGTGGATAAATTAAGCTGATTTCCTGCTTTAAGGTCATCCTGCTAATTGCGCAGCAATCATAGGACCTAATCTACTTGAATTAGGTTAGATTTTAGCTTAAAGTAGGAATAATGCATGTATGAGCATCACAATTTTCATCATAGTTGATCTGTTAGCTTCATAGATAATAATGCTATTTTATGCTCTAAGAGAGAGGTGATATTAATTGTAGATGATTCAGGACCACATATAAGAAATCAGACCAAACGGATCTTATCACCTGATAATACATGGTTATTGAAGTCAGAAACAACATATCCAAATTTCGCATAATTCTGCTTTCTGAATACTTTTTAAAAATTCATGAATTGAACTACTATCAAGTCTATTTTTGTTGCTAATTTTTCATATTTCAAGAAAACATGGGAATTTTTATACAACTCTGATTCATATAAAATTTATTACATTGGATTCTTTTGATAATATAGAATCTCAAAAAAATTTGAAAAAATATTTGGTGCATGTTTGATTACACAGAATATTCGATCACTAACTGGGGTCAAAACAAACTACAAAAACCCCAGTACACTTTAAATCTGAAAAAAATAGAAAACGTACGTTAAAATTCTTCAAAAATATTTGCTAAGTGCATTGTTGGTTGTGTAATAGGACTAATTGATTGCATTGGTTTGATAGCACTACCTTTCTTGTTTGGGACTTAAATTCAATCATTTAGCACTATCTGCTCTTAGGGTTGCACATTAAGGAAGAGTACACTTGCATTTTCATACTTAAAGGAAATCTTTCAAATAATTGGGACTTGTAAAACCTCTTATGTGCTTCATCAGAACCATTCTTTGAAAATATTTAACTAAGTAAACCCTAAAATTCATTAATACACGCCCTTCAACCTTAAAAGCAATCACATCAACCAAGCTTGTATTATGAACCCCTTGATTGAGAACTTCACTTTTTGAAATCAATTTTAAGGGAAACACCACCTAACACCCATCATTTTCAAAAAGCACTTCAAGCCTAAGCCTAAAATTGAGTAGAGGTGCCCTAGGTAGGACTAATCTACTTGGTAACTTGAAATTAGATTGGGCTAAAGTTAAGGCCATGTCTACTTGGACCCACTAGTGCCAAGAAAAGTTGTTCCGGTAACTGCGTTAACCCTTAGTGATGTCCTGCCATGCGAGGTGTCCTAGGGGGTCCCACCCTTCTAGCCAACCAAGTAATTCAAGAGTTGATCTAACCTAATCATATTTTGGGGAGCCAAGATTAGGTCTAATTAGGGCTTACACTCTAAGGATTAGCTTGATTACTTGTACTGTGAGGGTGGGTATTCTCGCATCTGTCTTCTCTCTCTCATATAGACATTCTTCTAGTGCAAGCGAGGTAGAAGATCTCTAAACCCTGATTTACTACCACATTTAGAGAGAAATCCTAGGAGAAGACCTGATTTTCCAAGATCTGAATCTAAATCTTCTTCAATGGTGAGTCGCCATAAGGAAGATGATATTGAAGAGGAGGAACAAATTTGGATCCAACGGCTCTTTTACATAGGCAGATTGATAGGCAAGGCTGACATCATGATAAACAGATGGAAGTCATACTACAGACCATTACCCGACTCCAAAATGGGAGAGCAGACAAACCGCTCAAAGATTTCTACAAGCCTCCTAATGCCCAACTGATAGACGACTTTTCGCTTAGCGTTATAGTATTTAAGTGGTGGAAAAATCGACTAATCAAAAATAATGAAAGTAACCACTCGCAGAAGAGCGGGTCGTGTCCACAGGGAGGCAATGATGCAATTACTTAATTATTTAATGTTATTTCGGATAGTGTGAAATCCCTTTTCAAATCAGACTTAAAATGTGAAGGAAAGTAGACTTGTAATAACCTAAAAAGTTAAGGGTATAAGTGCAGTTTTCCCTCACAAAAATCCTCAATAAATTTAGGATGAATTCATGCAATTTTCACGTGATGTGTACTAAAGACAATTAGTACTTAAGTTAAGTCCAAAATCAAGCTTTAAACTAGTTAATATCAATACCATGCAATTATAAAGAACTGAGTGTTTGAATGCAATTCTGCCATAATATAATAATAAAAAAAATCAAATTAGTGGTAATGGCATTGAATGTAAATTTTAATTAAGATGACAACAGATGATCTCTCCTCTCTCCTTGAGTGTGCGACTGCGCACGATTTGCCATGAGAATCGGCAGGGAGGTGCGGCTTGATGAGCGTTACGCAATGGTGGCAGCGACATGGCTGGAGGTGTCCGCCGACGGCCAGCGGAGGTCGCCGGAGCACCAACCTGTTGGAGGAGACGGAGGCTGCTGCTTTGGCTACGCAGATGTGCGTGTGCGCGTGCACTGGTGCGCAAGCGTGCACACTCTGGTGCGCCTGCAGATGGGCGATGGAGAGTGCAGGCGTGCGCCTGGCGTGGAGAGGTGCTCTACAGTTGGCTGGAAGGAGATGCGCTACTGGCGTGTGCCTACGGGGAAGCTCGGTGCAAGTGCGGTGATGGTGCTGGAGGCTACGGCACGCAGTGGATGGGCGTGCGGGCACTGCTGTGAGGTGCGCCTACAGTGAGGCGTAGGCAGTGGGTGAGCGCCTGCAGCAAGGGAGAGGTGCTCGATTGGTTGGATGCGCCTACTGTGGCGTGGACTCGGTGAAGGCAGATGGGCGGTAGGACGCACTGGTATGCGCCTGCAGTGGCTAAAAGGATATGCGCACAGGCGAGGTGGCGTGAGCGGAAGGTGATGAGGGGCATGCTGGAAGATGGCGAGCGGGCCGGCGCTTGTGCTGCAGGGCAGGCTGGAGCAATGGCTGGAAGGTAGGCGCGCGAGCGAGGTTGAGCGGTTACGGAGAGGTGCGATGACGTTCTGCAAGAGAAGACCTGCAGGCTTGGTGGCATGCGGGTGCCTGCTGTTGAGTGGGTTTTGCGCGCGTGGTGAAGGCAGGTGCGGTGGAACCAGGGCCGGCTGGAGATGGCACCCGCCTGCGGGCACGCAAGGTGGAGCGATGTGTGCCTGTGGACACCGTGCATGTGGTGGAGAAAGAGCGGTGGAGAAGATGGAGCCTTTCCCCGCAGGGGGGGGGAATTCCTTCTCTTTGCTCCCCTCCTCTTCCTTTTTAACTTCTCCCTTGCGCGTGAGTTCAGGGATTTTCCCAAATCCCCGGTCACAGTTGTTGAGAAAGGCGGCAGAAGAAGAAGATTACCCCAATGTCCGACGGGGGAGGGGGGAAAGAGTTGGGGCTGTTTGGGGAAATTTATCCCCCCACCCTTGCTCTTTGTGCATTTTATTACCTGCACATAAAAATAATAAAATCATTAAGTTATAGAATGTTATAACTTAAATCATGAGGTGTACAATTCTTCTACAACTTAATTGTCATTATTAACATACCTAAATTGTATAATTAAAGATACTTAGGCTTAATATTAGTCCATTTTAATGGACTCATCAAATACCCCCATGCCTAAGATTTGCTAGTCCCTAGCAAAAATGAAAAATAATTAGAAGATTTCTTCTTTTCTTACTTCAAAACTTTAGAAATCCAGACAAATGTGAAGTGCTGATAGCCTAGGTAACAGATCCAAGTGAAAGAGCCGATTCACAATGGGAATTCATACATCACCCTTGGCAAAAATTTCTGTCGAGATAGGCAACCACTTCCTTCAGGGATCAAGCAGACGATAATCTGTAATTTGACACTGGCGTTTGGCTTAGGTAGGAGATATCAAATTGAATGGATTTGTATTTCGTGGCACACACTCAACTAGTGTTACATATAGTCCAGTACTGCAAACTCTAGCTCTCTAGACTATTAGACAAGTCAACTCTGAGAGAGGCTACACAACTGTGCTCTTCTGATGTTCCTGGGCACTCTCTTTTCTTTCTTTCTGAGATCACGAATCTCGCCAAATTTAGAAATTGTACTCACTATTTGGTGGCCTCACATGGCAACCACACTTCAATTCAAGTCCTAATAACTCTACAACTAAGTTAGAGTTCTCAACCAGTATTCAATCGATCAGAAATACTAGAAGGTAGGTATGGGTCATATTTGGTGGAACGCGATAGGTGTTTTGCTGCCTCAGAAACAGTGTTACATCATACACTTGGACCTTTTTTTTTGTAATATAACTATTTTTTCTTTTTCTTCTTTCTGTTTCTTCATTTTCTTCTCTCTCTTTTTTTTTTAATTTATTTCTTCTTGTTTTTGTTTCTTTTTCAATCAACACAACACGATACGGACTTTTATTTACGAGACATTATTAGGGATGATGATGGTCAAAAGGAAGTTGTGTGGCTTATTTTGTGGAAGTGCCTATTCTCGGCACCGGGAAGGAATGGATAGGACAGGCATATTTCTGACCTTTGACACTATTACCCTCCTTCAGCTGAGGACACTATGAAGGACGGTCGTAACCATCTACCATAGTTATAACTTTATTAAGACTCAATCTCTGTGTATCTGCCTTATTTGGTGACTCTCAAGAATTCACTCAAAGTACGTACACAAGAACAGAGAGTGAAAACTACTCCTAACTCTGAAGTATCATCATCTAATTATGCAAAAATTTAAGAGTCCTTGCACTAGACTTAGCGCACCAGTAATCTCTCTACTTTCTTCTCAAAAATATGAGGTAGATCTATTAGAAGATAGTATGCCTGACTCCCTATGAACTGTCCAAGGGTTCAGTAGACTTACAAATGCTCATTGGTTTTCCTCAAGGATCCATTACCAAATTTACATGCACGTGAAATAAATGCACTGGATTCTAAACTTAAGAAATAATTCTAGAAGGAGAACCTTTAATAACAAAAGTATTTTGCTAGAGACTAACCCATTCAGCTCAAAATTTTTTTTTTTTAATACTAACCTAAATGCATAAATACTTCCTAAAATGCAAATGCACTCCCCCATGCCTAAATCCTACAATGTCCCCATTGTAAAATTAAAACAGGAGGAGAAAGGAAAAATATCACCTAACACAGTTTGCTGGGTTGCCTCCCAACAAGCACTGCATTTTCTGTCAGCAGCCAGACTTACAAGGAACCTGTAAGTCAGGTTTCAAATAGAAAAGGTTAATCCCTAAGAATATGCGTAACAGCGCAGGCCTAGAAAACAGGTAACCACGGATGTTGGCGAGCTGATGATGCAATGTAATTCCAAATGCTCGTCAGAAGAAATGAAAACAGAAAATCTCGTTGGCTACCTGGGGAGGTTTAGGAATAAGAAATGGAATGCGAAAAGAGGCCTCCTGAAACAGAATAAGTGGAGGTAACAAGGATCCTCCAAGGCAGGAGGGTTTTAAAAGATATACACATAATTAGTTCAAACCCTTGAATGGAAAGAGTAAAAGTACAAGCATCAATCCATACTTGCCATTCTACCCTAGGATGTACTGGCCTGATATATTCTCCAGAAAGAATGTACATGAGCAGAGATCTGAGCCAAGGATCGGTTAGGGAGTATAAGGGTTGTTTGTAGTGTTGGAAGGTAATGGTTAAGTCCAATGAAGGCTTAGTTGATGTTAGGTCTAATTCAAACAATGATTAAAATTGTGTACACTCCTTAACAGTAGTAGACAACTTCAAGTTATCCTACCTAGCATTAATGATCGGAGTCATATTTGAATCAAGGGTAGACTCCAAATTACAACTTTTTGATGGCAGGGTCAAAATGTAAGAATCATTATAATTCAGCTCATCCCCAGATTCGTTTGGTTCACTGAAATATTTGTCGGGGTGTATATGTGATTCGTTAGGAGTTAGATCAGTATCCTCAATTATTTCTAAAGGAGGATCAGTCTTAATATTTTGGAGGAAGCCTATATCATTGAATTCGTTATTCTTCACGAGGTATAAATCCTGAATTGACGTGTTTTGTTCCCAAGAGTCTCCCATAGACTTCTCATTAATTTGTTTGTCCTCCTCTAATATCAACTCCTATTTTGATGGAGGATGGCTTTCAAAAGAAAGGAGCAATCTGGATTTAATCATATTATTTCTACCCTTTGGAGGTAAATCCTCAAATGATAAATAATTCTCCTATGAATCACTCCAGATTTTCTGTCCAGGTTCCTCTATTAGGGTATCCTCATCTTCAGAATTAGACTCGTCATATCCCTGAGACCAGAATTGATCATCCTCTATTCCCTTAGGGTCACCTTCATTAGGTGCATTTGAATCCTCAAAATATTGAATGGTAGGTGTTGATTCCCTAAGTGGAGGGTCAGGAGTAGGCTCACTAACAGTAGAATGGGATTCCACCAAATAATCAAGAGGGCAAGTGATAGGAACAATATAACCTTGACCGAGGTTGGTAGGGGTAAGGAGAATAATGTCATTGGGGTCAAGGTCCTCAAAAGATACCATCTTCCCTTGCTTTTGACTGCAATATAATTCAAGTGGATAATCACTATGATCATTATCTTCTAGTGGTCGTGTCTCATTGGAAGAGTCTAAGTGATGGCTACCTAAAATTGGATCCCTATTATCATTAGGTTCCTAAGAATTATTTTCATGATCATGGTTTATTGGGTAGGGATCAGGATTATTGGGAAGCATGTAGCTAAGTTCTCTTATTTCATCAATTAAGTGTTGACTATTCCTCAACATCTCTCCCATTGATTCCATTATTTCCTTTTGCTATTTTTGAGTTTCTATCATAAACGAGGAGAGGCTACTATTATCAGGTTGGGGAGGATAGTCAATTTCAGTCTCTAGTTGCCTAGGGGTATCGGTCCAACCTCGATACGGAAAATCATGAAGGGTGGGAGGGTTAGGTGTTTGCATGGAAGTAGGGATTTCAGGATTGGAAAATCCCACTCCTAGGCTCTGCTCAAAACTGGGAGTTATCAAGCCAGTACTCCCAAGGTAAGAATGAGAATGATCCCATGAATTATCAATGTACCCATCAAAGGATGGATATGCTCGGAGCATGGGATCCTGCTTAAAAGATGGGAAGTATTGACTCTGATAATCTAAATGATAGGAGTAAGAATAATCCATTTCTTTAAGCAAAACAATTTTCTTAGGATTCAGCAGAAAACTTTCTAAAGAGTCCTATTGTCACAGCAAACGCAAATTCAACGGGATCTGTTTTTAGTAGAATGCAGGTCTTAGAGATATATGTTTAGTTGGTGGCCAAACAAGTTTTGCAAAAATTACACTTCCTAGGCCAACCTTCGCTGGTGCTTATAACCTACTCGCAAGGTGTTATGAACGCATGCCCCAGACGTATTTTAAGACGTCTGGGAGGTGGGCCAGACGTCGGACCAGACATCTGGAATCACTTCCAGACGTCGTATAAGACGTCTGGGATCGTTGACAGACGTCTGGAAATCGGTTATCTTTGACACGTGCGGGTCGTCTGCGCGCCTGACCGCGCAGACCCGCATATTCGCTTTTCTTTCCTCCTGCGGCTGCAGATTCCCCTGCCGCGCTCCTTCTCTCTCCTCCTCGCGCGGCCTTAAAAGGCCACGCCTCCCCTCGCTTCCGTCACCACCGTCTCCTTCCTCTTCTCCTTCAGCTCCAGGTACGCGAGAGTGAGTGCGAGGTTGCAGCGACAGCGGCAGCTGCAATGAGCGTGGAGGAGGTGCTGCGTGCGAGAGCGGCGCTCAGCCGTGAGGGCGAGCTCGCCGGGGCTGCCAAGGTCGGCCGGCGGGGAGCGCAGCGGGTGCGGGGCGACGCGAGGGGGACTGCTATGGTCCGAGTAGTAGATGCACGAGGTGCGACGAGGCGCGGCGTCGCGAGCGGAGGGTGAGTCGCGGCCTGATTCTGGAAACATTTCCAAAATCAGATGTCTGGGCTGATAGCCAGACGGCGGGGGCGACGTCTGGAAGACCATCCAGACGTCTGAAAGGTGAGTTCTTCCGTCTTCTTCCTTCCTGTCGACCGTACTGAGAGAGAGAGTTGGGTGCACGCAGGCTCGGTAATTCGCCATCCAACGCGAATCAGACGTCTGGCTGTAGTACCAGACGGCAGGAGTGACCTCCAGACGTCCGGGGTGACCATCGGACGTCTGAGAAACCATGCAGAACAAGGTAATTCTCTGATCCACTTTTTAAGAAGTCTGGAAGAATTTCCAGACGTCTGATTTTGCACAGTGTCATCATTTTCGACCCGTTGAGGGCCCGTTCGGGTTCCGTTTTCCACGTTTCGAGTTGCTTTCTTTCCAGAATTAAATCCTCTACCTGTCTACAGTAGCTATACACTATTTTGAGACACTCTTTGTGTTTGATCCTTGTGATAGGACCTCGTTCCATTGCAGTCTTGGGGGTTGCGGAGGCACGTGGGATTCCCGATCACGCCCCCATTACTCCCGTCGTACCTGGTAGAGTGGCTTTCAAGTATAACTTGTTAAATTGTGGAATCATAAATAGAACCTAGGACATTGCATGAATCCTAGGAATGAAAAACAGATTGAATGATAGATCCTAGGTGTTGCATGAATCCTAAGGTTGGAAAACTAGATTGTACGATAGATTCTAGGATACGGCATGAATCCTAGGACGGGAAAACTAGTGGAACAGATGAATACTGCAGTCTTGGAAAAATGTAAAGGAACAAATAGCTGCCTGTAATTGAATTAACAGCTGCCTGTTGAATAAATAAATGTGTTTGAGAACATGGATTGTGATAACGTCAAACTGGAAGGTGAAACTTAGACGTTCTGAGCTGGAACCCTACGGGGAAGTAGGAGTAGAACTCCTGGAAAGTGAATGGGATAGAATTGGGGAAGTGAGCTGGCCCTTGAGTACGGAGTACCAAGGAGAGCGACTGTCCCCCTGTTTAGTGCAGAGCGGAGCCAGCCGCCCCAGGGACCCGGGGTTAGGACTGGCCACTCTGTACCGACTTGCTGGCCCTCGTGTACGTAGTACCGAGGAGAGCTACTAGTGTAGGGAGGTACTAGCTACCCCACGGGCCCCGGGGTTCTGCTAGCCTCCCACACCAACTTGTTAGGCCCACTGGGGCAAACCAGGGTAGTCAGCCGAGGGTGCGCGGACTGTGGAGGGGCAAGGCCCCTATTTGGTTACTGTGGAGGGGTTGGACCCCTGTTACTGAGAGGGCTCTGCCCTGTACTGGTTCCGTGCTGTGCTTTGGGCGCACCCGTTAACGGAAACGACTGACCGCGTGCCAGTGCGGGTTAGCTACCCGTGCGTTTACCGCGCATGCCGTAGTCACCGTTACGTCTGTCAGTGACCTTGGGGTGGTTGACTGAGAGTAGGATCACCACGGGGGACTCTCTCGGCCAGGAGAGCACCACGTGCTACTTCAATTGTTCGGAAAAGACTGCAATCAAGATCATTCCCACGAGGAACATTCGAGATCAAGTGAAAGATCTGAGAAATAGATAAATCGTGAGATAATTGAAAGACTTAAATAAAGAAGGTAACAGAACTTAACAGCTACTGTACACTCTACTGTTTCTTTAGTTTTAGTTGCCACTCTACTCAGCGTTTTGCTGACATGTTACACTCGTTACCTTTCAGGACCAGGTGTTGAGCAGCTAGGGTCAGCGGCTGCAGAGGACGCTGGGCCGAGTAGGGTCCAGTAGAGTTACCATTGTTTCTTGTACCTCTTTGTTCCGTTATAGTGAGTAGTCCTTGTTTCCGCTGTACTTTTCTTTACCTGCAGTTCATATTTAGTTATGAATGTTGTTCTACTGTTGTGGTGGTATATACTGTAGTAGTTTCTTTCCTTGCTGCGGTATTTTCTTACTGTTAGTTATATTCATGTTGAATGTGGTTTATTTTACTGCTCTTTTGGTTACTTCCTCATTGGACGACTAGGTCTTGGGATTAGTTGAGTCGGTCCGGTTCTCGTGTCTCGTAGGGGCTTGGGAACCGGGTCGTTACACAAGGGATGGAAGTCTCGAATCGAGCCCACACACGAGGAACCGAAGTAACTTGGTGGATAGGCTTGTTGATTTCTGACTAACTTCCCTTGTGGTGCAAAAGAGAAGAGGTAGAATTTTATCTAGTGACCTTATGTGTGAGGTGCACAGTGTCTCAAGTGTGCAAGCATATGATCGTGTTTTGATTTTTTTGAAATTCCGCAAACAGGATCCTTTTGCACACGATTTTCAGTCATAGATTTTAAAGTCCAACCTCTTAACAGTCCCAATTTATTTAAAGTGACCACTGAATTAATTTGATTCAAGCACTTTTGTGGTCTTAGATTTAGGTTCAATGCATATGCATGACAAGTAATTAATGCTCAAGAAAAGACGTACCTTACTCCAGCTTTCTTCGTGCAGTGTATGAATGCAATGCAATAAAAAATAAACTAGATGCTGCTCATTCAGTCCTAAATGATCGTCCTATAGATATGCAGCTTTTAACAGGCAGTTCGATTTTTTTTTTTTTAATAAGAATAACAAACAGACCTAATCTAACTAACTAACTGAAATGCAGTTCAAAATAGTTCAAATAATCTTATAATCTAAATAAATGGGAACACGTTCCCAAAAATACCCAACAAGGGCCCAAAAGATAATAATTTAAATTCTAATGTCTATCTAACTAGATCTAATTAAAACCTACTGCCTAAATCAGAAATAGGCTTCTTCGTAAGCCTATATGATGGGGATCAAGGCCCACGTGTTCCTGTTGTTGTCCTCCAGGTGGCGTTAAGGTCCACGAAAAAGATCGTCTCCGCCGTGCACGTTGCTCACGTTCAAAGTCGTCGCTTTGCTGCGCCTCATCGTCATGTCAGATTCCTCGCACAATAATACAAATGATTAGATAATTTCACAATGTAAAAGATTTAAAAATAATAAAGTAAATCTATTGTGTCTGTTGCCACCCTGGCAACGGTGCCAATTTTGATAGATGACTTTTCACTTAGCGTTATAGTATTTAAGTGGTGGAAAATTTGACTAATAAAAAATAATGAAAGTAACCACTCGCAGAAGAGCGGGTCGTGTCCACAGGGAGGCAATGATGCAATCAATACTTAATTATTTAATGTTATTTCGGATAGTGTGAAATCCCTTTTCAAATCGGACTTAAAATGTGAAGGAAAGTAGATTTGCAATAACCTAAAAAGTTAAGGGTATAAGTGCAGTTTTCCCTCACAGAAATCCTCAATAAATTTAGGTTGAATTCATGAATTTTTCACGTGATGTGTACTAAAGACAATTAGTACTTAAGTTAAGTCCAAAATCAAGCTTTAAACTAGTTAATATCAATACCATGCAATTATAAAGAATTATGAGTGTTTGAATGCAATTCTACCATAATATAATAATAAAAAATTAAATTGGTGGCAATGGCATCGAATGTAAATTTTAATTAAGATGAAAACAGAGGATCTCTCCTCTCTCCTCCTTGCGTGTGCGGCTGCGCACGGTTTGCCGCGTGAATCGATAGGGAGGTGCGACTTGACGAGTGCTACGCAACGGTGGCAGCGGTGTGGCCGAAGGTGGCCACCGACGGTCGGCGGAGGTCACCAGAGCGTCACCTATTGGAGGAGATGGAGGCTGCTGCTATGGCTACGCGGATGTGCATGCGCGCACGCTGGTGCGCGGGTGTGCGCGCTCTAGTGCTCCTACAGATGGGCGGTGGAGAGTGCAGGCACGCGCCTGGCGTGAAGTGGCGCTCTGCAGTTGGCTGGAAGGAGATACGCTGCTGGGGTGCGCCTGCGGGGAAGCTCGGTGCAGGCACGGTGATGGTGCTGGAGGCTGTGACACACAGTGGATTGGCGTGCAGGCACTGCGGTGAGGTGCGCCTGCAGTGAGGCGCGGGCAGTGGGTGAGCGCCTGCAGCAAGGGAGAGGCGCTCGGTTGGTTGGATGCACCTGCTGTGGCGTCGGCTCGGTGAAGGCAGATGAGAGGTATGGTGCACTGGTGTGCGCCTGTAGTGGCTGGAAGGATATGCGCACCGGTGGGGTGGCCTGAGTGGAAGGTGATGAGGGGCGCGCTGGAAGATGGCGAGTGGGCCGGTGCTTGCACTGCAGGGCAGGCTGGAGCGTTGGCTGGAAGGTAGGCGCGCGGGCGAGGTTGAGTGGTTGCGGAGAGGTGCGATCACGTTCTACAGGAGACGACCTGCAGGCTTGGTGGCGTGCGGGTGCCTTCTGTTGCGTGGATTTTGCACTCGTGGTGAAGGCAGGTGCGGTGGAAGCAAGGCCGGCTGGAGATTTCACCCACCTGGGGGCACGCAAGGAGGAGCGGTGTGTGCCTGTGGACTCCGTGCATGTGGTGGAGGAGCGGTGGAGAAGATGGAGCCTTTCCCCGCAAGGGGGGGGGGAATTCCTTCTCTTTGCTCCGCTCCTCTTCCTTTTTAACTTCTCCCTTGCACTTGAGTTCAGGGATTTTCCCAAATCCCCAGTCATAGTTGTTGAGAAAGGCGGCAGAAGAAGAAGATTACCCCAATGTCCGGCAGGGGAGGGGGGAAAGAGTTGCGGCTGTTAGGGGAAATTTATCCCCCCACCCTTGCTCTTTGTGCATTTTATTACCTGCACATAAAAATAATAAAATCATTAAGTTATAGAATGTTATAACTTAAGTCATGAGGTGTATAATTCTTCTACAACTTAATTGTCATTATTAACATACCTAAATTGTATAATTAAAGATACTTAGGCTTAATATTAGTCCATTTTAATGGACTCATCACCAACCTAAACCTTTTGTCAGGGTACTGAGTGGGAGATTTCACTTTACAGAAATATATGTTAGAAAAATACGTCGTCGCTGTAAAATTGCATGGTGGAAAAATCCTAGATGAAAAATATTTATTAGTAAAGACTAAAAACGATGGATTAGGTTGTATCTATAGGGAGGAACGACTGCAATAAATTCACCACTATTTTCAGTGCATTATTCGGACACTTTGTACAAGGCTAATTGATAAGATGGTTTTCACTTTCGAATAATGTGAATAAGATGATTTGTCGTTTTAGTAACAAAGTGGTGGAAAATCGCTTAACAAAACAATTACAATAAAAATTAACCACTCACAGAAGAGCGGGTCGTGTCCACAAGGAGACAATGATGCAATAAATTCACAAATATTTTTCTCATATTCGTTCAATCAAGTACGAAATCCATAGTCAAATCTGACATGAAATGCTAGGAAAAGAAGACACACAATAACTCGAAAATGTAAGGTTAAATGTGTAATTTTTTCTCACTGAAATATTCAATAAATATATGATGAATCTCTGTAATTTCCAATTGACCAGCATTAGAGAGAATTTGTGCACATCTTAATTGATGTAAACACATTTACACTACTTAAGATGTCTATTTATGCATGTTCTTAAGCATAGGATTGCATTCCATGATATAAATATTGCATAACATGCATCATCTTGCATTTAGAGTAGTTTGAATAAAATGGAGGTTAATTATCTCCTTTTATGAGCTTGGACAGGGCAAACATTTTATCAGGGCCTCGGATCAAAGATTCAACCATATGGATGTGATCAGGGCGACGATTAGAGTTCAACGACTCCAAGATCGCCCTAATCAGGCATCCATAGCATCAGATAGTGACCGGGGAACCCTAGAAGATCAAGGGCCAGGATGGTGTAAATCCACACTTCAGATGACAAATCCGACCACACGGATGAATTTGGATCGACGATCGCAGCCCAATGACACAAAAACCAAGTCAATCTGACATCCGTGGCACCATCTACAACTTCCAGAAGATGGACGGCCAAGATGGCGCCACATGGCACCATCTCAGCCGCCCAAACGGCCACTTACATTCTATGAAGCCCCGTACCCGCTCGCTCTCAGCCGTTGGATCTTGATCCAATGGCTGTGGTTACCCACGCCTAAAAGCGTTCGCTCGACCATCCGCACTCCGTAGTGCAGTGGTCGAGCACGCTTACGCGAGTGGCGGGCGCGGGTTCGAGCCGCAGCGAAGGGCTGGAAGGCGCGGGCGATTGAGCGCAAGCGGGCGTTGGATCGCGATCGGACGGTCGTGTGCACCTGATAGTGTTCACGCACGATTGAACACGTGGCATGGACGTGCGATCGCACGTACCAGGCGGGTGCACAACGAGCTGGTGGAGATGCATCTTAAGCCATCCGATCTCGCGATCGGACGACTAAGAACTGATGGACGTGCGAATGTATTGAAGAAGCAGGCAGCCGTGGAGGCACGCATGGGCGCGGGAGCTACGCCCACGTTGGGGGCTTTAGTGACGGATTTATTCGTCCCTAAAAACCCCTCATTTATTATTTTAAAGTTGTAATGTCCATTTTGCCCCCACTCCTTGCAACTATAAAAGGAGACCCCCTCCATACGAAATTCTCATCCCTTCCTTCTCTTCTCTACCCCTCCAAAGCTCAAGAGAAGCTTGTCCCACACCCGGGATGCTTCTCGGGAGATAAAGTCCAAATTTTCATCCCCCTTCGAAAGTGGATCCCGCGACGACGACGGTGTGCTGCTCCGTTCCCATTCTTCTGCTTCATCCTCTTTCGTCCTGCTTCGTTCTCCTTCGTCCAGGCGTCGTCCAGTCCAGCTCATCCTCCAAGCGACCGTCCAGGAGGATTTCTCTCTCCCTATTCTTTTTACTGCTTTCTAGTTTAGTTGTGCTCGTCCTCCAAGCGATCGTCGAGGAGGACATTTCTCCCTCCATTCTTTTAATACTTTCTAGAGTAAATTTATCGCTTTCTAGTGCAATTGTTTTATGCTTTCTAGTCGTAATGAACAAATCCCCCTAATGATAAATTCTCTGTTTATTCTACATCTCATTTTGATTTCTATGTGTAATATTCTCCCTCTCTCTCTCTTACCCTCTCTCTCTTCTATTTATTGTAACTAATTAGATAGTTTTAAATTGAATTACTTCGTGACAAATAAAAATAAACGTGTAGTTTTTAAATCAAACGTCCGCCTCCCTGTGTTCGACCCGGAATTTTCATTTCGGTATAAATTTTATTTGTTGAACATGAATTCTTCACTTTCAAACTACAACGACAGGTTCTCCAAAATCGAACACGTTAGCGTAGCGATTCGTAACGTTCAACATTAACCCAAAACCAATGTCAAAAGATGTGAATAACAAAAGCCAAGCAATTATGATAAAAGATGAGCATGAAGTTGCAATTTAACTCAATATTTGAAATATTAAAATAAAAATGAAAGTTTGGCAATAGCATTCAAATGTAAATATTAATTAACCCAAAAATAAAGGATTTGGTTCCTTTATGCATGCACAAAGAGGAGGCGATGGTGGCCCGCGAGAAGCTCGGAGAAGGATAAGCGCGACAAGAGCTTTTCGATGGTGGTGGTGGCTCTCCGAATGGCTATCGATGGTCACCGGCCAGAGCGGAAGAGGCCGCCGGCAGTGAGGCTCTTCGGCCCACCGTCAGGTGGTCGATTGGTGCGGCTGGAAGCATGGTTGTGCTCAGGGAGTTGGGGCAAGTCCGATTGAGTTCCCAACACGAGGTTTCGAGGCCAGATTTGATGGCTGTGCTTGTGGTGGCTTTGGGTACCTTCGTCGGCAGAGAAGAAGAAGAAGAAGAATGAGGAGGAGTCCAGCATGTGCAAGGCGGTGACACCGGCTGGAGTAGAGCACACTATGCACGCGCTGCTGGTGGGCGAGGCCGGTTGCTGCTGCTACGCATGCGGTTTGGGTTGAGGAGAGCGCACGACAGTTGCTATGGGCAGCGTGTGGATGCAGCAGCAGTGGGCACGAGAATGGTGCTAGAGGGCGTGCTGCTGTGCGTGCTGCGTGCGGCGAGGGGGCTGAGGTGAGGGGGTGCGTACGCACGCAGAGGGACAGGCGACTGCTGCGTGCGGCAGGGGCGCGTAAGGCTTCTGGAGCACGGGTGTGCGCAAGGTGCGTACTGCAGGAGGTGCGTGAGTGGGGAGTTGGTGAGGTGTGTGCAGCTACTAGGAGTTGCGCTTGGAAGGGAAGATGAAGCACGGTGATGCAGGGACTCTTGGCGGTGTGGGCTATCACACCACACGCCCACGATGGTGCAGTTGCACTACCGCGGTTGAGGCTGGTGGTGAGGAGTGGATGAGAAATGTAGTTCTCTACGCAGCGACGAAAGGGGTGGTGGCCTCCTAAACGGCAGCCATTCCTCCTCCTTTGTAGCCACAGCTACAAAGATTTGAAATTCAAAAGGCCACCGTCGAGTTAATGCTGGACGAGTGAATGCGCAGGAGGAGGAGGCGGAGACGGAGTGCTTCCCTGCAATGGAGAAGAAAAAAAAGAATAATAAAATAATTAGGATTATTTATACATAACTCCTTAACTTCTATGTTAATTAAAATAGTGTATGTAATGCACCTAATTAATTAACTAATCAAATGTATGTAATCCTTGGTTAATTCTAAATGCATGACTTATGCACTTAAGCTAAAAATATGAATTAATTTATTTACATCCTAATGTATGCTATCTAAATGTTAAAATTAAATTAATGTCTAGATACTTAAATACTTAAATAGCCCACAAATATGGGCTAATCAAATACCCCCATGCCTAGTTTTTGCTAATCCCTAGCAAATCCAAGCAAAAACCTAGCACTCCATACTAACCAACCCAAACGGTCTTCCTTTAGAAACATGTTAAGTTCAGACTTTAGACCTAAGGTTCCTAAGTAGTTGCTAAGTTACAGACTAGGTCAGCTAAAGACGAGTTGCAGGCACAAGTTTCCCTGATTTCTGACTCTACCCTAAGGTTTATTGATCCCTGAGATTAGAGCATCCGTCCATGTGCATTAGTCTGAGTTATTTGAGGTTGGTATGATTGCCAACTTAGAAAGGAAAAAGGATTTATATATATATATATATATATATATATATATATATATATTTTTTTTTTTTTTTTTTTTTTTTTTTTTTTTAATTCCTCTAAGTCTAATCTTGGATCAGCTATCAACACAGTCTATGTCGGATTCATTATCCCCATCACCGTACCTCGAAGGGTGCTTGGCTTTCGATGCTTCGAGATAGCACCGCCCATGGCGACCCCAAGAACTCCTGGCAATCGACACTTCTAGATAGTATCGCCCATGGATTTCTTAAGTGAATTCAGGCCTATGGCAATCAGCACTTCGAGATAGGGCCGCCCATGGTACCTGAACCGTACAATGCCCTTACATGCCCCCAGTAGGATGTATCTCCTAAGAGACAAGCACCGAGGAGGTAACATGTTATCATCACATCCTCAAGGTGAGTATATACTCCACCTCTCCTGCGGCAGGAACTCTTCCAATCAAATTGTGTTTTCAAGCGTCTCCTAAGTCAAAACTAAGAGAACCAAATTTCTTTTAAGAAAGGAATTAAGGTGATCACTTACTTACACAAGACCAAGTGTGTGGAATTTGGATGCTTGGGTTACAAGGACCGGTAAACCAAAAGGTAGAACAAGACTCCAGGTACTACCCCACCTTTTAACTCAATCCATAGCTTTCCTTCCTCAACCTCTTAAGGAATGGTCTGCAACTTAACTCCTACTTATGTTTTTAAGTCCACAAAGGACCCTACAGGTTTAAAGCTAGTAGCTCACTTAGCTTCTAAAGTTCGACCCTAGAATCAACTTAGTCTAACCTAGAGTTCTGATTTGCTTAAGAATGCAGGGCCCAGCCAGTTAAGCTCAAAACTTCTTTTTATTTTTTTTATTTTTATTTTTATTTTTTTTTAATGCAATATGCATGAATGAATGCAAAATGTAGACATGCTATAAACAGATGCCTCAGGTCCTCTCCCCCATGCCTAGTTCAAACAATGTCCTCATTGGAAACAACAACAGTTAAAGGAAGATATTACCTGAGGCGGAGAATGGTAAGAGCTAAGGCTCCTCAAGAGTGTCCTCGTCAACCAGATGGTCATCCAAAGTAATGTATGTTTTAACTATTGACTATTGACGATAAAGGGAGTTGCTGAAGGGGAAGGGCTTTTAATCTCCACAACTCCATGTGGAAACACTTTAGTGATTATATAAGGCCCATCCCAATGAGATTTTAATTTCCCTGGAAAAAGCTTAAGTCTGGAATTGAAAAACCAGACTTGTTGGTTGGGCTCAAAGTTCTTTCGAAGTATATACTTATCATGCAAGACCTTAGTTCTCTCTTTATAAGCTTGAGAGGTGTCATAAGCATCATTCCTCAACTCCTTAAGCTCACTTAATTCCAGAAGTCACGCCTTACCCACCTTTGAGTCCTACAAACAGAGTAACGAAGGTGATGATGAATAGTATCATGCAAAAGAAATGAAAAGAGAGAATAGAGAGAAAGAAGAAAGAAGTTCTTCGCGTGGCTGATGAGGCACACACTCACAGTAAGTGGTCAAGGTTGTTGGCTTGGCGCGGTGGCCTATCACTCTGGCAGCCCACGGTGTGGTGAGGCTCGACCGTGGAGACCACAGTGATGGGCGAATGCACGGTGATGGGGCGGGTGGTGTCTCCCTGAGCACAGCTACCTCCTCCTCTCCCTTGTAGTCGCAACTGCCCGACCAGATCCATCTCTCCCACTCCTCCATGAAAGGGGGTCTTTAGTGCAGGCAGCTGGCAAAGAGTGAATGCACAGGAGGAGGAAGTGGAGTGGTTGCAAAAGATGGAGAAAATTAATAAAATAAAATATTAGGATTATTTATACACAAATTCTTAAGTTCTATGTTAATTAAAACAATGCATGTAATGCACCAAATTACATGCCATTCTAAGTCAATTCCAAATGCCTTTAATTATGAATGCAATGCATGAATTATGTAATTAAATTAGAAATATAAATTAATCTATTTACATCCTAATGCATGCTAAATAAGTGGTTGTGTTACCTTAATGTTTAAGCATTTAGACATTTAATTATTTCACAAATATGAGCTTATCAAATGCCTCCATGCCCAATTTTTGGTAGTCCCTAGCAAATCCAAGCAATAACCTAGCACTCCAAGTAGACTAGCCAACCCAATCGATCTTCCTTTAGAAACATGTTGAGTTCAGACTTTAGACCTAAGGTTCCCAAGTAGTTGCTAAGTTACAGACTAGTTCAGCTAAAGACAAGTTGCAGGCACAGGTTTCCTTGATTTTTAACTCTACCCTAGGGTTTATTGATCCCCGAGATTAAAGCATTCGTGCATGTGCATTGGTCTGAGTTATTTGAGGTTGGTATGATTACCAACCTAGAAAGAGAGTAAGAACGATTTTTTTCTTTTGTAATATATAAATTTTTGTTTGATTCCTCAAAGTTTAACCTTGGATCAACTATCAAAATGGTCTGTGTCTGATTCATTGTCCCTATCACCGTACCTCGAAGGGTGTCTAGCTTTCGATGCTTAGAGATAGCATAGTCCATAGCGACCCCAAGAACTCCTGGCAATCGACACTTCGAGATAGTATCGCCCATGGATTTCTTAAGCGAATTCAGGCCTGTGACAATCGACACTTCGAGATAGGGCCGCCCATGGTACCTGAATCGCACAGTGCGCTTACATGCCCCCAGTAGGGTGAATATCCTAAGAGACAATCCCTAGCTTTCCTTCCTCAACCTCTTGAGGAATGGTCCACAACTTAACTCCAACTTAAGTTTTTAAGTCCACAAAGGACCCTAAGGGTCTAAAACTAGTTTCTTAACTTAGCTTCTAATTTCAGACACCTAGAATCAACTTAGTCTAACCTAAAGCTCTGGTCTACCTAAGAATGCAGGGCCCAACTAGTTAATCTCAATGCAAAATGTTTTTTTTTTTTTCAATGCAAATGTATGCAATGCAAAATGCTTTAACTAAATGCATGAATGCACTATGTATAAATGCTATGTATATCCCCAAGTACACCCCTCCATGCCTAAAATATGCAATGTCCTCATTGCATAGAAGAGTATTACCTGGGTCAGAGTTGGGCTACCATTATTTTATTGGCAGCCAAGTAGCCAAAGAACCTGCAAATCAGGTTCCAAAACCAAAGAAATAGATCCTAAAAATGAGCAAAGTAATGCTAGCCTAGAAAACATGTAACCTAGGATGTTGGCAAGCTGATGATGAATCCCGATAGCAAATGCTCGCCCAACCAGGATGGGAATAAATCTTCCCAGGTCACCAGAGGAGGTTCTAAAGGATAAACTGGCATAACAACCTCCAAAGGGGTAGGGGGAGGATGACAAGGATCCTCCAAAAGAAATGGGGAAGGAATGGTGCAGAGATAAACCCCCAGGGTAATGGACTAACCATAGAAATCATCAACCCATATCTGATACCCCATTACAAGAGATATTGGTCTGTTAAGCCCCTAGTCAAAATAGAAATGAGTAGATCTCCAAGCCGGGGATTGTCTAGGGTTTCCAAATTTTGAGGTTGCAGGATGGCCATAAGATCTAGGTTGGGACTAATCAGCTTGGTGTCCATTCCTAACAACCTTCCTAACTCCTCAATTGCATCCCTAGCATCCCTTGTACTATCACAAGTATCTTCCTGCACTTCATCAGGAGTCAAAATTTCACCTTCAGACATAGGCGAATCAGGGGATGACTCCGAATCAAATGAAGGTAGGTTGGAAGCAACAGATCTAGGGATTATCCTATCAATGTCATTCCTGGGTTCTTATTCTTTACTCAAATCCTCCCCGGAGTCTATATGTGAATCCACATTAATCTTAGAAGTTACTTCCAAATTTTCCATTATTTCACCATGTGGAGGGATGTCATAAATAGATGTAATAAGGAAACCTAATTTGGTCAAGTTTGTGACATCCTCGGGGGTGAATTCTTCAAATAAAACATAATCACCCTGAATGTCATACCAAATCCTAAGTTCAGGTTCCTTACATAATGCATCCTCCACAATCGTCAATTCATTATTCACCCGAGGTTTAAATTTATCTAACATTTCCACAGATCCTTTAGGGCACTCTATTTAGGGTAAAATGTTCCTAATTGTATCATCAGACTCTTCAAATAGGTGAATTTCTTCAGGGTTAGGTTCCCTAAATGTAGGCTTGAGTTCCATCTCGTGATCAAAAGGGAGGGTGGGATTAACAACTTGACTTTGACCCACTTCATCAAATTTCATGAAAATATTGTCATCTGGGTCGAGGTCTTCCAATGGTACCATCATTCCCTTCTTTTGACTCCAATATAATTCAGGTGGATACTCAACTTGATCATCATCTACCTCGAGTTGCCACTTTTCTTCATCCAATGTATAGCTACTTTCATACATATCCTCCTCGCACTTAAGGCATGGACCTCACAAGGAAGTGTCATCTAGCGAGGAGGTTTCAAAATCAATCCAAAAAAAGTACCTATTCTCCCTTACATAATTCCCTTCCAACTTAGGGTGTAGCTCTCCCACGGGAGATGCAACTAGCATAGAGGGTGCATTTCATCCTCAATGGGGTAGATTAGGTGGCTAATTTCTTCTTTCTCTTGTTGGCCTGCTCTCGAAGATTCTCTTAACAATTCAATCATTTCATCTTACATTTTCTGTATTTCCATCTTCAAGGAGGAGAGTGATGCGAAATTTGGCGTGATTTGTAAAAGCAGGTTTTTAAGTCATTGTAACAAGCCAAATCGCAAATGCATTTAAAATTTATAACCTAGATAGTGGGGTATCCAGGGTCATCCAAGGAGGAAAGTTTGCAAATCAAAATCCCTTGCTTAGAAATGGAAATCAACTTTCTTTTTGGTATTTTAGAAAATTTAATTTTTATTTCGAAATAACTAAAGCAACAAAAAATCGATGGTGGGAAGATGGCTAACACCTAAATTTACTAAACTAGAACTTAAGTGATAAGTAATTCCTCTCTCTAAGCTCACCTAGGTAGGTGGGAACCTAGAGTAACTACAGAGAGGGTGTGATTATACTAAGGTAAAAGTAAAAGAAAATAATTAAGAAAAGGCAACTTTACTTAAGGAGGAAAAAATGTTTTACAAACCCTAGTAGAGGAATGCTTCTACTACAAGATAATTGCAACAAATAAAATAAAACACAAATCCTCCTTAATTGTTGGTGAAGAGGGGAAGCTCCTTGCTCCAAGCTTAGTGGCTCCTAGGCTTGAAAAGGGCTCCTCCTTCTCCTTCCTTGAAAGGCTCCTCCAAGGTGGAAACTTCCACCTTAACTCCTCGAAGTGAGATACTCCTCCTCCAAGGGTGGACATCCACCCTAGGTTCTTTTCCTTTGCCTAGCCGTCCTCCTTGAAGTAGAATAGCCCTCCTCCTTGGCGTTGCCCAAGTTGAAGAGAGTGGGGAGAAGAAGGCACCAAAGGTGCAAGTGATGTGCCCCTTTAATCTTCTTCTCTACTCCTTCTTCTTGGCCGTAGGTGTAGGTGGGTAGGTAGAATAATACACTAATGGAGGATGATTTTTATGTGGTGATATGGTGGGTTTATATAGAGGTGGAGAGGGGGATAGTTGGTGTGAATAGGTGGAGGGCTAGGATGGAGTTTGGTGGTGGCTATGGGTGGTTAGAATGATCCTAGGGCTAGGGTTAGTTGGCGCCACCTTAAAGGGTGTTAAGGGGGTGGTTATGGTGGCCAAAAGGCACCTAGAGTTGGCACCACTTTTGGATTCTAGAAGGGGGGTTTAGGTGGATGGCTAGATGTGGTTGTAGGGTTAGGTGTATGGTGGATATGGGGGTGGATGTTGGTGCCAAAAAGGCGGGTAGTTAGGGTTAGGTTTTGGCACCAAAATTGGTGCCTTTTGGTGGTGATGATGGAGTGAAGAGGTGGCTAGGTGGTGGCACCAACTTTGAGTAGGATAGGTAGCTTAGGTGAGCTTAGGTAGGGCTTAAGTTGTTGGAGCCTAGCTATGGTTGAGTTGAAGGTGGTGGATGGCCAAGGAGCCGGTTGCTAGCTAAGCTTGCTTAGCTAGCTATGGAGTAGAGGAGAAGACAATGAGAGCTAGGGATTGAGGAGAGGAGCTGGGCAGAAGACATCTAGAGCTGAATTGGAGCTGGCAGCTACTGAAGAGGTTAGCATGGTGCTAGTCTAGCTGGCTTAGCTTGCTAGTTCTTTACTAGCTGCTAAGCCAAGCTAAAGTGAGCTGGCTTTTGCTAAATTGAGCTGAGGTAAGCTGGGTCTGGTGCTCCTAGGGAGGACTGAGCTGGTTAAGGTAGCTAAGGTAGCTTAGCTCAACTGAGTTGAGCTAAGTTGAGTCCCCGGGAGCTGGACTTGAGCTTCCTGAGTTGGAATGAAGTCATCTTCAGCTGGCTGGAGTTGAGTAGAGCTGGATGTGGCTGGACTTGAGCTGGGGTGAACTCCAGTCAACTCAGCTGAGCTAGCTAGAGCTCCCTGTGGACTAATGGGAGCTGAAATGAGCTAGACTCAACTAAGTTGAGCTGGATCTGAGCTAACCTGAGTTACAGTGAGCTAAGATGAGCTCTCTTGAGCTATCATTTAGCTGAGATGAGCTGAATGGAGCTAGGATGAGCTAACCCTAATTTAGGTGAGCTGAATTCTAGCTATGGTGAGCTGAATCAAGATGAGTTTCAGCTAGTGAGAGCTTCTCCTTCACCAGTTGCCTTCCTGAGTGCTAGGGTTCTAGGGATCTGGCAATCTGTTTATCCCTAACACTCACAAAAACACATCAAAAATGCAATAAAGAAATGCAATGCAGAACTAACCTAATTTATGTCTAAATGCAACCGAAAAACCTATTTGTGGAGTAAAATCTTAAGAGCTAGGTTTGTTTTAATGCATAAGAATGATGATAAACTGGCGTTTATCACACCCTCATGCTTATCTTTTGCTAGACTCTTAGCAAAACTTTAATTTTTACCAAACGAAAAGTTTGGGAAATCTATTTTTTTTTACTTTTGAGGAGAAAGAGATTATGGCACATAGGTTGATCCAAACACAGGCGGTACAGGATTTGTTGAGGATAAACATCAGGATTTATTTTTGGATCCAAAAATTAGACAAAACGAGATCAATATATCCTCCAGAAAATTCACAAATTAACCCCTTGTTAATTCAAATGACTTGAAATTTATGTTTTTAGGATTTTCTAGATCTTGAATCCGATTTGCAACTTGCAATATCCTTTAAAACCTTGTGTCCATGCTTGTGAAAAGCCAACATTTATAAGGGTGTGTTTTTGGTTTAAAACATTTTTTCCCCCATGCTTATTTTTAGCTTAGTCTTACAACAGATGTGCCGGGATCATCATTCCTGTTACCAATCCACAAGGGGGCTCTGGCACCAGTACTTCGGGATAGCACTGTCCATGACACCATCCAGGAGCTCACAACCCCAAAACACAATGCGGTGTAAAGGGGCACTCCAAGCAAACTCAAGCTCTTACTCCGACACTATTGGTAGAGCACCGTCCAAGACACTTGAGCTGCTAAAATGAGCTTTAATACTCCATTTAAAGATATGAAATATAGATATGGAGCAGTGTCGAGGCGGTAATATGTTCACATCGCGTCCTCAAAGCAGGCATTTTCCTCCTTCTCAGTGGTGGGAACTCAAACCAATGATTTGCTTCAGACTTTTACTAAGTCCAAACAAGGGAATTTTTCTAATTGTTAGTAGTTTTTATTTGTTGGCTTGTGTGTGAAATTTGACACAGGAAGTTCCGCAAGAAATGCAAGTTTTTGAATCAGAAATGAAGCCAAATACTTTCCATATTACAAAAGAGGATCAAGTCACCTGAACTATCACGAGTTCAGGTGGAATTTTAGAGAAGGATATCTGATCTAGTCTGAAAATAGACCCTGAGATTCTAATGATCAGATCCACATCCTCATCCCTAGTTTGTTAAAGAATAAATCCCATTGTACCAAAAGTGAGTTTTTCAACCTTAGTCCCGATTTTAAAATTTTTCCTCAAAAAGTTTTCAACATTTTTATTTTTTTGGGTATGCAAGCAGGAAAATAAAATAAATAAAGAAAAATGTATGTTTTTAGGTTTTGAAAATCCTAAATTGATTGTCAAATTTTAAAAACACCCCCCATGCTTAAGATATGCAATGTCCTCATGCATTATGAGGGAAAAGGGATCACCGTAATGAAGAGCGGTCGGGTTTAGGATGGTCAAAACCTGGAAAAAGAAAGGAAAAAGGAAAGCAAGAAAAATGATGGGTTACCCCCATCCAGTCATGTAAATAATTGGACACTTGGATGCCCACATAAAATGTGTCTTCTTCTAGATCCCTAGAAAATTGATTAGAAGCAATATTGGGATCAAAGTTGGATGGAAAATGATAAGTGTAGCCCGAGTCGGGCCATGGTTTGAAATCAGGTTGGATGCCAAACTCGGGTGGGTCTGGTGGTAGGTCCATGGGAAAAGGGTCGGGGAAGTGATGGGGAGGATTTGGTGAAGTTAGTGTGGAAGGGGGGGTGATGGAAGAGTGGGAGGGTCAAGGTAATCAGGGGGTTCATCAAGAAGGGTTTTTTGGTCAAGACAAGTTTCCATATCATAGATTTCGCTGACCACTGATTCTGAATCAGAGTCCTCAAAAAGATTGTGGTCGATAAGGATATCTATCAACATTGTCTCCACCATATTGGAAATTTCTGTATCTGAGTCCTCAAAAAAGTTACCATCATGGAATCTCTTGGAGGATTTGAAAATATCTAAAGTGATAGTTTGGCCGGTGCAAGTGATATCCATTTTGCTTGTGTGGCAATTGATATTTGCCTTTTCAATGGCAAGAAAAGGTCGTCCAAGGATTATTGGGGCATCCTGTAATGATTCAGGTGCCTCAATGTCAAGGACCAAAAAGTCTATAGGGAAGACACAATTCTGGACCTTGACCAAAACATCCTCAACAATCCCATGAGGTTTGATTGTAGATCGGTCGGCTAATTGCAGGGTAATCTCGACGGGTTTTAATTCACCGATCTGAAACTCTTCAAATAAAATCGTGGGAATGATATTAACTGAGGCACCAAGATCAAGGAGGATGCGATCAAAGGTAGTATCATCAATAATCACTGAAATTAATGGCGCCCCCGGATCTTTCATCTTAGGAGGCAGCTTGCTTTGTATGACAGAGCTTACTATCTCCAAAAGATGTACCTGTCCTAGATTTTTGGCCTACCTTTTAGGAGTACAGATCTCCTTCAAAAATTTGGCGTTGGCAATTATATATTTAATAGCATCTAGGAGAGGAATATTGATTTAAACTTGCCCAAATAGATCCATGAGTTCTTCTGTGGTGGGCTCAAATTTCTTTTTCTATTGGTGGTGGGGTGGAGAGCTTATGGAAAAGGGATAGGAATCATGCCTTGAGATTTTTGTATTTCTTTTTCTTCCTGATGGGGAGGCGGGGAGTCAATTTGCATAGTGATGGGGATTTCACCAGGTTTGTGTGAAGGCCCAAGATCAGTGGTGGTTTTCCCACTCCTCAACGTAACTGCATGTGCGGTTAGATTATTCTTTGGAGGAGGTGGGGGGGCCTACGGTTGTGGAAACCTGGGAGGCTGCTGAGGTGGTGGATTAGTAGGAGGCTGATTGAGTAGTGTGGATTTCTACCTGGATATTGGTTCCTTTGGTGATTAGGGTTGGGCATGGGTTGGGACGGAAGATGTCCTGCAGGTCTTTGAGTGGGAGTAACCCCAATCTGATTGTTCAGATTTGTGATGGTGTGGGTTACTTCCGTCATTTTTGTCTACAAGTCCTGCAGGGTTCTCATCATCTAGGCATTGATGTCTTATTGGGATGGCCCAGGATGAAAGGTTGGATTCGACCCATACCCATTAAAATGATTTGGTTGAGAAGGAACCTGATTATTCCAGGAGTAGTTCGAGTAATTTTTCCAATTGGAAGAATTTTTAAAGGGCTCTTGGATGGCAGAAAAATTTTGACTGGGGTTAAGATGTGGATAGTTGTAATTCCCCAAAGAATCATAGACAGTCTCCGAATATTGGTAATAATCAGCAGGGGTAGTGCTGAGATTGTGCAAAGTTTCTCTTCATGGAAGGTTAGGTTGGGTTAGGTGTGGATTGTATGGAGCTTTGGTTGATGCGGCAAGTCTTTCCTCAATTTTCTTTTGATTAATATGCATCTGGTCGACTTTTTGAGAGATCATTTGAAGATCGTCTTGGTTGACAGGGATAGATTGAGTGCCTACTTCATGAACACCAAACTGCGGGTTTTGAGTTTTGCCAAATGTGTTCATGGAAGCTTGATTAAATGAGTTTTCACTCATTTCTTTAAAAAGATCATAGGCACTCTCAACATCCTTATTCAAGAAGTTTTCGCCACACGAGGTGTCGACAAAGTGTCAAAGTTGATCTTCTAAACCATTATAGAAGACCTGCATGAGCTGCCATAAAGGAATCTCGTGGTGCGGGCAACTTCTTAAAAGATCTTGGAATCTCACCCAAGAGTCATGGAAACTTTCGCCAGATTTCTATTGAAAGGTCGTAATGGATCTTCGTAATGAATTAGTACGACCTATGGGAAAGAATTTCTTGAGGAAGGCGCTCTTGAGCTGAGGCCAAGTTGTGATGGGTCGACCAATGGTCCCGAACCAATAAGTGGCCTTATCTTTAAGAGATAATGGAAATAGCCGCATCAGCCATAGGTCTTCTTGCACATGTCGGGAACGGGTTGTTTGTGCAAGAAGAGTTAGCTCTTCAAGGTGACTGAAATGATCTTCCCTAGGAAGGCCATGGAAGTGCTTAATCAGGTTCAAGACTGCTAGCTTGATCTCAAAGTCCCCCTCTGGTATGACCACCCCTGGTCGTTCCTCATAATAAGATGGATCATAAAAATCTTTTAGAGGAATAATAGGCTGCTGACAAGGTGGTGGGTTTGGCCTTTGATTGGTTAGGTTTTCGATGTTCCTAGTCAATGTTTGTTGATTGGAATTTAATTTAGCAATCTACTCAGCCATCATTGTTAAGAGATCAAGCAGGGGGTCATGATGTTGTGATTGAGGCAAATCAAGATTAGGGAGCTTTAAGTGTGGGAAGTTAAAGGTGGGTGGGTTTTGGGTGGAAGGGTCAGAATTAGGGTTAGTAGTGGGGTTAGAGGTAGGATTAGAGGTGGAAGTGGAAGGGTCAGAATTAGTGGACCCATTTTGTTGATTTTCCATTTTAGAAGAAGGAAAAAGCAATCTTTTTACACGTGGGGCGAAATCAAAAGGCCCCTCCATGTGCATATTTTGAGACCGTCACTCGTGCATAAAGTGGAAGAATGGGAGGAGAAGGGGAGGAGAAGAGATGGAGATGAGAGAAAGTGTGCAATTCAAATAAAAAAATCTAGACCTAACTTAATTGTGACTCCCTAAAAATAACCTAAGACTTGGTCTACCTAGGAAATAAGTAATCAACAGTGAATACCCATTCTATCAACAAATCTAGCCAAGTTGCTTAAGGAGAGGATTGGGCCCAAGCGTTTCCCAGGAAAATCCCCAGGTGCTTATACAAACTCGCTCCTGGTCATTTGACATGGCCCCTTAGCCTGAACACCAGATATAGATGACGGAATTGATATTAACTAGAGAAGACTTAAGACCTAGATAGCAAGCCTAAGTTGATAAAACCTTAGGGGTAAAGTTGTTACGATTTTTAATTAGGGCTAGGATACTAAAGTGCACACAGAATGTGGAGGGCGTTGATTAGGTTGTTGCCCTATTATTTCAATTTTTAGTGTGTGTAGGAATTGGAAAGTGGTTCCAATGAAAAGCAAGTTGTCACACAATTATTGTATTTCTGTCTTTTAGGATTGGATTTAACTTAGTGTATTTTTAGGATTTTCTTTTTAAGTTTTCAAACAAGTTTGAGATTTCTCAAACAAGAGGAAATAAAGTTGTATAGGTGAGGATATGTTTCCTTTTGGTTATTTCTCTAAAAATGAAAAAGAAATCCTAATCCAATTGATCCTAGGACAGAAATTTAACTACCAATGAGTTATTTTTAGGCTTTCTGTATTAAGTAGTGGTCAAAACAATTCAAACAACACTACTTTTAAGAGAATCAAACAAGGATTCCAGAAAAAATTTTTGTAAGATTTTAGGAATTTTTTTGATAATTGTTTTGAATTTTTATTTGTACTGGTGTCAAAGTCCAGAAATGATACTCGTGGGTATTTTTGACTTTTCAGTATTACCACCGACCTCAGAAAATTTTGGTGCTTTTATATTATGTGTATAATTTTACAAGGATTCCAGAAATTTAAATTTCACAAAAATTGAATGAGTATAAAAATTCTAAAAATTCACGGACAATAGCAAAATAGGAAAATTAGAGGGTGTGACCCCTCAGAAGTCCATGAATTATTAAAAATTAAATACAAATCCAATTAGTCTAAAATTTGTAACAGATGTTCCCTACTTGATTTAGAATCCTTGAGTGAAAGTTCCCAATTTTAGAAGGCCTGCGATGGTAGGAATTGATTTTTCAAATGTGGATAGAAGTCTGGATCTGATAAAGTAGAACACCAATACTTGAAATGGAGTGGTGTTAGTGGTGCAAACAAGCAATCAATGAGTTTTAAAATGCACCACTCCACTTAATTAAGTTGTTTAGGGTCCTGAAAGACAAGTTTAGTGTATTTTGGTAGTCTTTTAGTTTAGGTGTGACAAGAGAGAAGAAACCAATCTGAAAAATCCACGAGACAAAAAGGAACTTTGAACTTTTGCTTCCAAATTCCCACTTTCTTCCTACAATACCTACACGCATAAGAGAAAAGAAAGAGAAGGGGATGAGATCCACTTTAAGCAAGAGAAAGAAAGATTAAGCAAAGTCGTGCCTCCCCAGCAACGGCGCCAGAAAGTGATGCGAAATTTGGCATGATTTGTAAAAGTGGGTTTTTAAGTCGTAACAAGCCAAATCACAAATGCTTTTAAACTTTATAACCTAGATAGTGGGGTATCCAGGGTCATCCAAGGAGGAAAGTTTGTAAATCAAAATCCCTTGCTTAGAAATGGAAATCAACTTTCTTTTTGGTATTTTAAAAAATTTAATTTTTGTTTCGAAATAACTAAAGCAACAAAAATCGATGGTGGGAAGATGGCTAACACCTAAATTTACTAAACTAGAACTTAAGTGATAAGTAATTCCTCTCTCTAAGCTCACCTAGGTAGGTGAGAAACTAGAGTAATTACAAAGAGCGTGTGATTATACTAAGGTAAAAGTAAAAGAAAATAATTAAGAAAAGGCAACTTTACTCAAGGAGAAAAAAATGTTTTACAAACCCTAGTAGAGGAATGCTTCTACTACTAGATAATTGCAACAAATAAAATAAAACACAAATCCTCCTTAATTGTTGGTGAAGAGGGGAAGTTCCTTGCTCCAAGCTTAGTGGTTCCTAGGCTTGAAAAGGGCTCCTCCTTCTCCTTCTTTGAAAGGCTCCTCCAAGGTGGAAACTTCCACCTTAACTCCTCGAAGTGAGATGCTCCTCCTCCAAGGGTGGATGTCTAGCCTAGGTTCTTTTCCATTGCCTAGTCATCCTCCTTGAAGTAGAATAGCCCTCCTCATTGGCGTGGCCGAAGTTGAAGAGAGTAGGGAGAAGAAGGCACCAAAGGGGAGGGTGATGTGCCCCCTTAATCTTCTTCTCTACTCCTTCTTGGCCGTAGGTGTAGGTGGGTATAGGTAGAATAATACACTAATGGAGGATGACTTTTATGTGGTGATATGGTGGGTTTATATAGAGGTGGAGAGGGGGATAGTTGGCGTGAATAGGTGGAGGGCTAGGATGGAGTTTGGTGGTGGTTATGGGTGGTTAGAATGATCCTAGGGCTAGGTTTAGTTGGCGCCACCTTAAAGGGTGTTAAGGGGGTGGTTATGGTGGCCAAAAGGCACCTAGAGTTGGCGCCACTTCTGAATTCTAGAAGGGGGGTTAGGTGGATGGCTAGATGTGGTTGTAGGGTTAGGTGTATGGTGGATATGCGGGTGGATGTTGGCGCCAAAAAGGGGGGTAGTTAGGGTTATGTTTTGGTGCCAAAATTGGTGTCTTTTGGTGGTGATGATGGGGTGAAGAGGTGGCTAGGTGGTGGCACCAACTTGGAGTAGGATAGCTAACTTAGGTGAGCTTAGGTAGGGCTTAAGTTGTTGGAGCCTAGCTATGGTTGAGTTGAAGGTGGTGGATGGCCAAGGAGCTGGTTGCTAGCTAAGCTTGCTTAGCTAGCTATGGAGTAGAGGAGAAGGCAAGAAGACATCTGGAGCTGAATTGGAGCTGGCAACTACTAAAGAGGTTAGCATGGAGCTAGTCTAGCTGGCTTAGCTTGCTAATTCTTTGCTAGCTACTAAGCCAAGCTAAAATGGGCTGGCTTTTGCTGAATTGAGCTGAGGTGAGCTGGGTCTGGTGCTCCCAGGGAGGACTGAGCTGGTTGAGGCAGCTAAGGTAGCTTAGCTCAACTGAGTTGAGCTAAGTTGAGTCCCCGGGAGCTGGATGTGGCTGGACCTGAGCTGGGGTGAACTCTAGTCAACTCAACTGAGCTAGCTAGATCTCCTTGTGGACTAATGGGAGCTGAGATGAGCTAGACTCAGCTAAGTTGAGCTAGATCTGAGCTAACTTGAGCTTGGGTGAGCTAAGATGAGCTCTCTTGACCTGCCATTCGGCTGAGATGAGCTGAATGGAGCTAGGATGAGTTAACCCTAATTCAGGTAAGCTGAATTCCAGGTATGGTGAGATGGATCAAGCTGAGTTCCAGCTGTTGGGAGCTTCTCCTTCACCAGTTGCCTTCCTGAGTGCTAGGGTTCTAGGGATCTGGCAATGTGTTTATCCCTAACACTCACAAAAACACATCAAAAACACAATAAAAAGTGTAATGCATGCCTAACCTATTTTTTGCCTAAATGCAACCCAAAAACCTGTTTGCAGAGTAAAATCCTAAGAGCTAGGTTTGTTTTAATGCATAAGAATGATGATAAACTGGCGTTTATCAAAGAGGTCATCATTACTATAAGGAGAGAAGTCAAGCTCTGGCTTATAGTTCCTAAGAGTTTCTGTCCAACCATTACAATCAGTTAGGAAGGGTGGGTTGGGTGTTCCTATGGTGTGTGGGATATTGGACAAGGCAAATCCTGCTCCTAGGTGCTGCTCACTGATTTGGGGCTTAACCAGGCCAATACTCCTATAATAGGAGTAAAACGGATCCCAATGACTGTCACTATGTCCATCAATGGATGGACCATCTCAGCATTTGCGATCGAAGACCAAAAAGTGGGGGTAAGGGTGTGGGAAAGATGTGAAAGGATGAAAGTCAACGTGGTCCATTCTAACTCGCACCACAATCAGATTCCCCAAGCAAACACAAATCAGAGGACGTTTTAGGTCTTTAATCAGTTAGGCATTTAAGATTTAAGTCCACTTGTAGGTGACAAATCAAATTATCTAAGCAGCTACGTGTCTACTTGTCAACCTACGATACACCTACAAAGACCTAACTGGGACTTAGGTGATCCTCCCTAAAGCCCAAAAAGTTTAGTCACCACCAAAAATGGCAAAAAGGGATGCAAGTAGGGTCAAATCCTTCCTTTAAAGTGTTGCTTTCGTGGTGCTTCTTAACTACCCTCAATCCGCAAGGTTTGGAGGCAAGTTCACCTCTGAACTAAAGCTCGGGTCACTTTAAACCCCAGTAATAGGAGGCTCTAGTCCTATTGGTTCCAAACCTAAGGAGTGTCTAAAAACGTGTCATGATGCAAGAGATATAAGTGTGCATACACCATAAAAGATTTTGAATTTTGAATCACACGCCAAGTTTGAAAATCAAATCCTTCGTTTTTAAATGTCCCTACTTTAATTAGTCCTTTTTTTTTCAAAAAATTAAATGTGACCACTTGTTAGATCTATTCAATACAGATTAGGTGGTCTTGAAATTAATCCAAATGCATTTGCATCACAGGTAGAAATGCAAAGTTAGAAGTGCATACCTGATTCCATCATTCTTCATGCAATAAGCAAGAAAGAAAATTAGACCTAGATGCTGCTTATTTAATCCTAAATGATATGACCTACGGGCAGTAGCTCATGTTATTGTTTATATATATATATATACATATTTATGTACAAACAAAGAAAAGGATAAACAACCCACAAAAGAAAACCTAGATCTAAAGAAAAGGGAGCACGCTTGTTGAACGTCAAGGTGCTACGCTAACGTGTTTGGTTTTGAAAACATGTCGTCATACTATGAAAGTGAAGAACTCGTGTTCAACAAATAAAATTTATATCGAAATGAAAATTTCGGGTCGAACACAGGGAGGCGGACGTTTGGTTTAAAAAAAATTCATGTTTGTTTTATTTGTCATGAAATAATTCAATTGATTAGAACTATCTAACTATTTACAATAAATAGAAAAGAGAGAGAGAGAGAATAAGAGAGAAAGAATATTACAAACAAAAACCAAAATGAGATGTAGAATAAACATAGAATTTCATCATCAGAACGATTGTTCATTACACTAGAAAGCGGGAAATGATTACACTAGAAAGCAGTAAATCTACTCTAGAAAGCAGTAAATCTATTCTCGAAAGTAGTACAAAGAATGGGGAGAGAAATATCCTCCTCGACGGTCTCTTGGAGGACGAGCCGAATAGGACGATGCCTGGATGAAGAACGGAGCAGGACGAAGGAGGACGAAGTGGGAAGAATGGGAATGAGGCAGCACGTCGTCGTCGTCGCGATATCCACTTCCGAAAGGGGGACAAAAAATTGACTTTATCTCGCGAGAAGCATCTTGGGTGTGGGACAAGCTTCTCTTGAGCTTTGGAGAGGGAGCGAAGAGAAGGAAGGGATGAGAATTTCTTTTGGAGGGGGTCTCCTTTCATAGTTGCAAGGAGTGGGGGCAATTTGGTCATTACAACTTTTAAAACATTAATTCAGGACCTTTAGTGACAGATAAAACCGTCACTAAAGATCTGAACGTGGGCGTAGTAGGCGGCCCGTGCACGCCCGCTCGCTTGCCCGCACGTTCAATGCCCACACATGTCCAGCCAATCTCAGCCGTCTGATCGCAAGATCGGACTGCTTAGATCGCGCTACGCCCACCTCCTTAGCGTGCGCCCACCTGAGTACGATCCTGCGTTACGCGCGGGCATGCGTGGGCACGTCATCTTGATTGAGCGCGTGCGGCCGTTGGATTGCGATCGTGCGGTCGATCGGGCGTGCGCTTTCGCTCCAATTTAAGCATGGCGAGACTCGAAAGCGCACTTGTGCTTCGCGTTAGAGCACTCGACCAATGCACTGGGGGCGCATTTGTGTCGAGCGCCTAACTTCAGTGCAGGCGCATCGCAACCATTGGATCTTGATCCAACGGCAAGGAAGGGTCGATGCGAAGACCTTCAGCGGGTGCGTGCAGACGACTGGGCGACCGAGATGGCGCCACATGGCGCCATCTTGGCCGTCCATCTTCTGGATGATGTAGATGGTGCCACGGGTGTCGGATTGACTCGATTTTTGCGTCGTTCGGTTGCGATCGTCGATCCGAATCCATCTGTGTGGATGGATTTGACGTTTGAAGTGCGGATTCACACCATCTTGGCCCTTGATCTTCTAGGGTTCCCCAATCTCAATCTGATGCTACAGATGTCTAATTAGGGTGATCTTGGAATCATTGAACTCCAATCAGTGCCCTGATCACATCTGTACGGTTGGATCTTCGATCCGAGGGCCCGATAAAAATTTTGCCCTGTCCATGAACATAAAAGGAGACAATTAACCTCCATTTTATTCAAACTACTCTAAATGCAAGATGATTCATGTTATGCAATATTTATAGCATGCATTGCAATCCTATGCTTAAGAACATGTATAAATAGACATCTTAAGTAGTGTAAACGTGTTTGCATCATACCCCCATGCCTATCTTTTGCTAGTCCCTAGCGAAAACTATATGCTATTTATAAAAGAATCAAGTTGGATTATTTGGGCATAAGTTATTTTCAATCATTAAGAAATTGTTTACTTAGGATTTGAACTTTCAAAGACACAATAGTGCCCGAGTATCTGCCAAAATGCTGACTGCCTCAAGCCCTCGCCATATTCAAAGAAAATTTTCTTTTTCTCTTTTTCCTCTTTTCGAATTTTTTTGTATTTTCAAGTTTTAGGGTTTAAGAGTGGCTTTCTACGACCATTCAACTCACCCAAAATTTGATGAGAACCCTAAGTTCCAAGCATCTTATTGTGAATGTGATAGACTCGTTGACCAGCAGTTAAAATGGACTTTGGATTTCTACGCCTCTAGGTGACTTAAAAAAAAAAATTCTGCCTAAAGGTGTATCTTTACAACCGGTAGCTTTCTCCTTTTATTTTTTTTTTTACGGGGTCAACACAAGGGTGAATACAGTGTATATCTCCTCGATTTATTCTACTTCTCCGCTTCTTCCTAAGTGTTTTGGGATTTTTCAGTGCATTTATTAAGCTAGGCTCTGGACAACCAGTCGATGAGCTGTTACCACCGACAACTTGCCAGCCATACTCGTGCGATGAAGTGTGGTTTATTTCTTTTTTTCTTTTCTCCTTTTCTTTTTTTGATTTTTTTTTTTTAAGTAGGTGGCTTCCCTGGTTTAAGATTTACCTAAATGCAACAAAAAGAGAAAGGTCTAGTGACTGGGCTTTGGACAACCTACCTATGGGCCGTTACACACGATAACTTGCCAACCATATCACCCTAGAAGGTTCATTAGCTACCCAATTTCTGTTAGAATTGCCGAACGAGTCAGTGACAAGATGTGTGTAGATGCTTAAGACTCAAAATTCCCTCAAATCAGAGGGCAGGTTGATAAGTCGTGTACTTATCACCCAAACTTATTTACTCCAATTAAAATAGAATTTAGGTTGGCGAGGACTCGAAAAACAAATCCACATTTTAGTGGATACACGGGCTGATTAAGTCCAAAGACCTGAAGGGTCTTTGTGTTCAAATCATAATATAGTATTTCCTAAGATTAAAAATTTTCTTAAACCCAAGTTCTCTTTCCTAATTCCAAAATTTTTTTTTAATAAAAGAAAATAAAGCAAATCTACAAAGCTGACGAATAAATTCAGACATGAATATCCACCTCCCCATGCCTATCTAATGCAATGTCCTCATTGTATTAAAAAGACATAAAATAGAGTGGAATAGCATAGAAAGCACCTGAATTGCGTGAATATCAGGTCCGCTCCGAGATAGAAACTAAAAAGAACTGTATACGTGCTAAATTTAGTGCCTTCAGCTAGGCACACTATACAGAGAAGAGAAATAAAGAATTCACAAGTGCAGGTCAGAATCAAAATAAACATAAGAATCCTCTGACTTGTCAGTAGATGTCCACAAATGTGGACCAGATTGTGGTGCAGACCCATACCCCATAATCGAGAATATCTCAGGTTCTGGATAAAAATTACCCAAAACCTAAAATCAGTATGCAAGCGGGGTCGGGCCTACGATTTGAGGATGCAACCCAAGACCAAAAAGTCGGGTTACAGGGAATTCAAGCTCAAAAGGATAATCATTGAATGTGTGCTTGGGTTCAACATCCTCAAAACAAATGTCGTAAGGGTCCTGTTTTGATGGTTTCAGATGAATTGGAACCCTTAGACTCAGTCTTTTACTTCCTCTGAAGTTAGCTTCCCAGATCAGAACTTCCCAGCTTCTATCCTCCTCATTCAGAATGTTAAGTTCCAAGACCACTTACATATTAATCACCCCATCTGAAATTTCCAAGTCTAAAAGATGTGGCTGAATCAGAATTGACTTGGGTCTAATTATCTCAGAAACAAAATCATCGATAAGCTCAATGGGGTGTAACTGACAATCAGGGCATTTGATTGAATCCTCCAGAAAATGTGATTCTGGATCCATAATGTGTGCCCTAATAAGATCAGTTTCCTCAGTTCTTGGGCTATCGAATGATCTATCAGATTCCTCAAGCCCAATCGTCTCACAGAAATCGTATTCTGTAAACTCATGTGAGACTTCGCAACTTGAATCTTCACCATCAGAATCAAGATCCGTATTAATGTATGTCCCAAAATCATCTGTCACTTTTTGTTCCAAGGAGACATACGTTTCCTCATACCCCGGCTCAGAGATCTCAGGTGAAGAAATCAGATCTTCCTTAATTGGTTGCTCTAATTCAATCTGGTTGCCTTGTAACATGTGTCCCCCCAACAGGTGCCTGAGTAGGTTCTGAAATTGGCTCTCCTAAAGAGGGTTCATCCTGGGAATCATCCCATGATTGAATCAAAGCGACCACAAATCTCATCCTCAGTTTCGCTAATTTCCCAAGTAGAAACTCACCCAGGTTCTTATCCTTAACATCCTGGAGCCAATCCAACAAAGACTTGTTCAAATCATCAATCATTTCAATCAGGGGCTCCAATCTCTCAATGCAAGGTATTGGCTGAACTTCTAAAGATTGTATCATATTCCTCAAGTTAGCCAAAACCTTATCTTGAACCTGGTTACCCTGAACCAAACGAGTTGGTTCAGGGTTGGGCGGGTTTGGGGTCAAAGTAGGGGAATTAACGAATTGAGATTCGTTATACCCATCCTGATAATAGGTCATTTCAGATTGTTCAAAAGGTGGTGATGACCTAAAGGCAGTGTAATCAGAGGATGGGTAAGGATCAGTGTATCCTTCTTGATTGTAGATCGTATTAGGTTGTTCATGAAAGGTTGGCGATCTATAATCGATGTGGCTTTGAGAAGGATAGAAATCACAATGATAGTGTTCAGGGTTAGACCCTAAACACGAAGGTCCAGAACTGTATCCCCAATCCGAGTTATCCCAACTAACTGATGGTTGATTACAGTACGAGTTGGGATAATCGTCATGTTAAGGATAATTCAAAATAGGAGGAAAAGAGCGGAAATGCATGTAATATGTGGAAGGATTCATGAGAGATGGGAGGAAGAAAGGCACCCTGCAATACAAACAATCAAACTTGTCCTTAAGTGGGTTAGCCTACAAACCTACAGACTCCCAAAACCCACCTTGAGATAAAGGAACGATTTGATCTACTTCTTTCTGTTCAATCCAACCAGTTAGAAGGAGGGACTGGGGAGAAGGTTCTTCCTTCGACTTGTGCCTCCGGTTCCTAGTGTACCCCCCAGCCGCAATCGTTTGATTTTGCTCCTCTAGCTAGACATTAGATTGAATAGTAGAAACAGACTAATCGAAAATAATCTCGTTCTGGACCTTGAAGAGCGAGTCGAATCCTTAAGGCCAACGTCTACTCAATTTTATTTATGGCTAGGTTTGAATGTGCTTTGGAATGTGATGGGCCCTTTATATGGGTTGTGCCCTTAATGATTGATTGATTTGTGTGTGCGTGCACAACTAGTGATTTTCAAGCAAGATTATTTTTGATGTGGTGAAATTTGGAGTTTAAATCTTGCTTAGTAGCTTTTAGGATTCAACTTTAGGTGTTTTCAAACAAGTTTTGTTGGCACACCAGGTTTGGAAAGCACAGGTGAAGATGTTTACCTTTGAAGCTTAAAAAGAATGTGGAGTGCCTGGTAAATCCCTAATAGTTGAACCTAAGTGGCAGCTACTTGATCAATTGATTTTAATTGAAGTGGTGCAGCCCAATCAACTCAAACAATTGGCCTGTTGCACCACTTTATTAGGCACACAAGTGATTACCTAATCTAATTTCTACTCAATTATGTGTTTGAATGTGTGTACCGGCTCCAAAGATCGATTTACCGGTTGAGTTTGAAAATCAGATGAGGTTGTGTACCTCTGTGAGATTTTTTTTATTTTTCTTTTTTTAATGTGGGGGCTGGGGCGGGTGTGGGTGTCAAACAACAAACAATTTAACCTTAGAGTTTATAAGAACACCTAGGTTGATTGATGTTTGTGTTATTATGTGGTGAAATGAAATCTAATGGGTGGGAGGTGGGGGTAACTTACAAAACCTTCCACAGCACTTTACTCCAATCTGCCGCGTTTGCTTGTCTCAAAAGAGTACCTGCAATCACAATAAGGAAGGAGAGAAGTGAGGTAAATGATTCGTAAGTTAGAAAACGCGAAGAAAAAAAAATCAAAGAGCATCGCCTCCCCGGCAACGGTGCCAAAATGTTGAACGTCAAGCTGCTACGCTAACGTGTTTGGTTTCGAAAACATGTCATCGTAGTATGAAAGCGAAGAACTCGTGTTCAACAAATAAAATTTATACCGAAACGGAAATTTCGGGTCGAACACAGGGAGGCGGACATTTGATTTAAAAAAAAATTCACGTTTGTTTTATTTATCATGAAATAATTCAATTGATTAGAACTATCTAACTATTTACAATAAATAAAAAAGAGAGAGAATAGAGAGAGAAAAAATATTACAAACAAAAACCAAAATGAGATGTAGAATAAACATAGAATTTCATCATCAGAATGATTGTTCATTACACTAAAAAGAGGGAAAATGATTACACTAGAAAGCAGTAAATCTACTCTAGAAAGCAGTAAATCTATTCTTGAAAGCAGTAAAAAGAATGGGGAGAGAAATATCCTCCTCGATGGTTGATGATGTAATGTGTATATAACACAATGGTTGTATGATGATGAATGATTATTGTTATGATCATGTCGTTGTAGTATAGGGTGTATAATATAACATTAAGAATGTCGTATAGTGGTGAGTATGGGTGAGTACCAGTCATTACAACCATTATTATCATTTACTTATTTATCTAATTTTACTGGTTTTGTTCCAGGTCGTTCACTGGGAGGCAATTTATTGAATTACATCGGTCACTCTTTGATCTCAAAATTATCCTCTAATTCCAAAAAGAAACTTTACATCTTATTAAAGAATGAATGAATGTGTGTTTTATTTACCTAATTACTAAGAAATGCTTGCAAAAATACTAACTATGAACAAGCATCAAACAATCTATTTTTATACTCTAAACTATGTATTTACAAGTTATCCTGTTAGTACTAACATAATAGTATATAATACCTTAGGATGCAATGGTGTAGAGACTTAACTTATCAGTTTGTTATTTATAGTAACATATACAGCAGTTTCAGTGACAGATATAACCGTCGCTAAATCTCAAAAAACACTATATACAACCTAAAGAAGCAAACTGAGGTCTTTAGCGACGTTTATAGTGTCATTTTATTCTGTTAGTAATTATATGGGTTTATTTATACAAATGTAATGGGCTATAGCGACGTTTCTTCTTCTCTTTTGTTTTTGCGTTATGTTTCGACCTTAAGAGAGCTTTCAAGTGCTGTGGCAAAGGGGATTAAGCAACCGTCATTAGCTTGAAATGTGCTTAGTTTGCGAGTGCGCTTTCCGAGGGATACACATCACCCTTAGGGTGGGACCAGACCTCTACTAAGCAAGCCCTAATCTCAGATTAGGTGGCTTAATTACGTTTTCATATCAGCGCAAGGCCTCAACCCAACGCCACAAGCTCGTACACTCGGGCCCCTGGCCCCAAACACACATTTATCGCAAATCAGACAGAGTAGTCAGACCAGAGTTCAATGGGTAATCGGGTCGCATAAGAGGATCGCGTTTCAGGCGCCCAGCGCCGTGACGACTGCGTAACCGATAGCATAATTAACTTATATGGCGCTTCGTCTGACTTGCAGCGCATGATGTGGCGCTATTCCAGCGCCACATTGTGCGTAGGAAGTCAGCCGCAGCTGCTTCTGGGCACGTTTTTGGTCCTCGATTTGGGGGCCATAAATTATTAAAAAAAATAAAACAAAATATGGTAAATAAAATATTTACATAATACTACATAGTTGATTTATTAATTTTGAATTTTAAATATATTTACTATACAAATAAATTCGTTAAACTATGCTGATTATACAGGTGGATTTAGGTGATTAAATAGTTAATTACTTATAAAATAATTAGTAAATGGTCTAATTGACCTTAAACAGTTTCAATTTACATACTTAAGTATTATATATATTTTTTTATTGTATTTTTACAAATTTATTTCTATTTTATTTAAGTTAAGCTAGCTATTCTGGGCTGTTTAAATTAAAACTAAGCTAACAGTAACTACAATAGATATAAATATACTTTAACTTAAATTACTTACTATATATATATTAACCTAAGTCTATAGATTTATTTACTTAATTATAGCTCTAAATTATTAATTTAGCTAATTTATTCTATAATATAGCTACTAGCTAAGTAAATATATCTCTATCTCTGTATATATATACATAATTAAGTAAATACATACATAATAGTTTAGTATTTATACATATATTTACATAGATTACAGATGTATATCTATTTATATACAAGTTCATGCAGTATTTACAGTATATCTATGTATGTATACTTACATAATCAGGCTGTATATTATAGTTATAATAGTATAGATATGTATATTTACAGCGTGAGAATTAAGTATATATAAGTAGGCTTTAGTAGGAAGTTAGGAAGAAGGGTTAATTAAGTTTTTATTTCATTTTAAAGAGCAGCTAAGCTACTGTCAGAGAAGATGGGAAGAGAAGAGAATGTGTTGTTCAGGGTGTTTTGTTTAGCAGCAGCAGTGGCTTAAGCCACTGTCAAATGGGCTAACTGCTGCTGCAGTTAGTCCACTTGAAGAGAGGGATGTATTCAACAGATGAGAGGAAAATTTAGAGAAGGGAGTTTAGAGAAGAGGGGAATGTAGCTACTAGATGCAGCATGTTGTTGTGTAACTGGGAGTAAGATAAAATTCAAAACAAACTAAACATTAAAGAGTTGAAATCCAAATCTGATAGGGGTTTAAATCCCATGAAAATCTCATAAGAATTCAGTTCAAATACCCAACAAGAAAAAGCCCTTATCAAAAGCATCATTTCTGATCAAAACAACAAATGGCATTGAGTTAGCTCTTCCTAATGCTATAGACAGCATGAAGGAGAACTTAACTCAATCAATTAAAACCAAAAAAAAAAAAAAATACAATCCCAGTTTCTTGCAACCTTAAGGAGTATGGAGAACTCCTTAGGTTAGGAAATCACCATACAAAAATAATCATCAAAACAGGTGGTGTATGACAGTTCTGAAATGGCAAAACAGACTAAGAATGCATTAAAGGAATTTATAAAAGCTTGCGAATGCATTCAGATCAAGGTAGAAACAGATTCATGAAAGGCTCTTCTGAGTTGTTCCCTGTCACCAGAGAACTTCTCAGAGTCCTTGCCCACAATGAAAACCAAAAATCCCTTCAATTTGTCAGATCTGTCAAAACATTTCAGAGAGTAAAAATCCTTTAAAATCCAAATCAAAAGTGCTCTGACAAACTGAGGCAATCCATTTAAAACAGAGGGGCTTTTGTGAAACAAATTGAGTGAGTGAGAAGCCCCAAATGGTGCTTGTGACGCCACTTTCAGATCTGAGGCAGTGCACCATCAGATCTGAAATTGGGTCAGGATGTGTGGGTGATTGATGAAAAATTCATCGTTAAAAGGAAAACAAGAATCAGAATTTGGATGATGGAAAAACAAAACATGAAGAGGGAGATAAATTGAACAATGAACAGATGATTCTTCCCCTCTGATCTGGACTGATCAGAGGAGGTGAGGGAGGGGATCTAATACTAATTCTACTCCTAAGACTAATCTAACTACAGCTAACATTAAACACTAACAATTAAAACTAAATCTATTCTAAACTACTGCAAACTAAATCTAACACTACTTGTGCAGAATTAAAAACCTAAACTAAAAGGAAGAATGGGACCTATGGGTCCTTAGCCGGCGGCTAAGGAGGAAGAAAGGAGGAAGGTGACTCCAGCGGAGGGAAGAGTCTACTAGTGAGACTCCAGGGTCGTCCTTAGGTGCTACGAGGTCCTTAGTGACCGATCGATCTTTCGCTTTTAAGTCATTTGTAGTTTAATGTGGTGGAAAAATCGACTAATCAATTTTTAATAAGAAATAACCACTCGCAGAGGAGCGGGTCGTATCCACAGGGAGGCAATAACGTATTAAAATTCGCGCCACTTAAAAATGTTTGTTCGTAGTCAATTTGGACAAGAACCAAGCCAAGATTGCCTTTAGATTAAGGTTTAAGCAAGAAACAATGCTGAAATGGCAATTATGAGAAACTACAGGATATTTTCCGCAATGCAGAGTGAATAGAAAATGATTAAAATGTGGCAATGGCAGAAAATGTAAATTTTAATTAACGTTTTACTGTAGCAAAACAGGGGAATTTTTCCCCGTTGTCTTGCGCGACGAGGAGCCGATGGTCGGGCGCGGGAAGCTCGGAGGAGGTCCCTTAGATCAAGGGCTTCGAATCGGTGGTGGCGGCGAGTCGCGCGGCGGTCGAAGGTGGCCGGACGAGCTCCGGCGGAGGTGCTGCAGCCGGCAGCTTGCGCAGCCTGTTGGCGTGAAGTCCGCCGCTTGCTGCTGCTGCGGGGGTGGCTGCTGCCGCTGCCGTGGGCACTGCTGCGGCTGGCGTGTGCGGCTGGCGTGCGCGGTGGTCGGTTGGGCGGTCTGCAGGCGGTTGTGCGTGGACGCGCGGAGGGTCTGCGGAGGGCGCGCGGTTGCGCGCGGGCGGTGGTCTGCAAGCGGTTGGCGTGTGCGGTGGAAGCTGGCGTGGGCAGAGGGTCTGCAGAGGTCGGTTGCTGGCGGTTCTGCAGGCGCAGTGGTGAACGGCGTGGACTGCAGGCGCTGTTGGAGGGTGCAGGCGCGTGGGCGAAGGACTCTGCAGTCGCGAGTGAATGGCGCTTGCAAGCAGCAGGCGCGGGAGGAGGCGTGCTCGGTTGTGCTGATCTGCAGGCGTGCGTAGGTCTGCAGCCGGTGAGCGGTGGAGGGCGCAGGCGTGGGTGCGCTGAAGGTTCTGCAGGCTGTTGAGCGGAGGCATGGCTGTTGGAGAGTTGAGGCGCGTTTGAGCTGAAGGTTGACGGATGTGGGTGCGCTGAAGGTTCTGCAGGTGCGGGAAGGGGTCTGCAGGCGACTTCAGGCGTTTGCGGTGAAGTGAGCGGGTAACTTCAGACGTCTGGGAAATTCCCCAGACGTCTTAAGTTACTGAGAGGGTGGCTGAATCAGTAGGTTGGTGGCGGTGGTCGGCGATGACGGCGAGGGAGTTGCACGCTAAGGTGCTCACGGTAATGCGAGCGAGCTCCGGATGGCGGTGTGGCCTGTCACACCACACGCCCACGGTGGTGGAGACTCGCCGCCACGGTAGAGGCCGGCAGTGTGGAGTGGAAGAGAGATGTTCTCTCTGCACAGTGGTGGGTCGGTGGCGGAGGCCTTCTGAGCTCGGCTGCCTCAGTGCTCCTTTTGTAGTGGCCTGAACAAATTTGAAATCAGCGGCCGACCAGATCCACCGTATCCGCTCCCCCTTGAATGGCTCCTTCACTGCATCACCCGGGCGTTGGAGCGGCAGCCAGCCGTTCTGAAAGGAGACGAATAAAGAAAATATTATTAAAATATTAGGGTTATTTATGTATAGACCCTCAACTTCTATGTTAATAAAAACAATATACCTAATTGGTTATCTAATTAGATGAATGCTATTTTAAGCTAATTCTAAATGCACCTAAGATATGAATGCAATGTATGGATTATGTAATTAGATTAAAACTATCAATTAATCTATTTACATCCTAATTTATACTAAATAAATGTTAGAATTAATCTAATGTATAGGCACTTAAATACTTAAATAGCCCACAACTATGGGCTAATCAAATACCCCCATGCCTAGTTTTTGCTAGTCCCTAGCAAAATTAAGCGAAACCTAGCACTCCAAGTAGACTAGTCAACTCACTTAGTCTTCCTTCAGAAGCATATTAAGTTCAGGCTCTAGATCCAAGGTTCCTAAGTAGTTGCTAAGTTACAGACTAGGTCGGCTAAAGACGAGTTGCAAGCACAAGTTTCCCCGATTTCTGACTCTACCCTAAAGTTTATTGATCCCTGAGATTAAAGCATCCGTGCTTGTGCATTGGTCCGAGTTATTTGAGTTAAAGGAAAATTTTTTTATATATACACCCCTTTTTTTTTTTTTTTGTTTGATTCTTCTGAGTCTAACCTCAGATCAGCCATCAACACGGTCTGTGTCGAATTCATTGTCCCCATTACCATACCTCGAAGGGTGCCTGGCTTTCGATGCTTCGAGATAGCACCGCCCATAACGACCCCAAGAACTCCTGGCAATCGACACTTCGGGATAGTATCGCCCATGGATTTCTTAAGCGAATTCAGGCCTATGGCAATCGGAACTTCGAGATAGGGCCGCCCATGGTACCTGAACCGCGCAATGCGCTTACATGCCCCCAGTAGGATGGATATCCTAAGAGACAAGCGCCGAGGAGGTAATATGTTATCATCGCATCCTCAAGGTGCGTATATACTCGACCTCTCCAACGGCGGGAACTCTTCCAATCAAAATGTGTTTTCAAGCCTCTCTTAAGTCAAAACTAAGAGAACCAAATCTCTTTTCAGAAATTAAGTTAATTACCAGACCAAGTGTGAAAAATTTGGATGCTTGGGTTACAAGGACCCGTAAGCCAAATGGTAGAATAAGACTCCAGGTACTACCCCACCTTTTAACTCAAACCCTAGCTTCCCTTCCTCAACCTCTTGAAGAATGGTCCGCAACTTAACTCCTACTTAAGTTTTTAAGTCCACAAAGGACCCTAAAGGTCTAAAGCTAGTAGCTTATTTAGCTTCTAAAGTTTGACCCTAGAATTAATTTAGTCTACGCTAGAGTTCTGATTTGCTTAAGAATGCAGGACTTAGCCAGTTAAGCTCAAAACTTTTTTTTTTTTTTTATATGTACAAATGTATGCAATTATGCTATGTATATCCCCAAGTACACCCCCCCATGCCTAAAATCTGCAATGTCCTCATTGCATAGAAGGATATTACCTGGGTCAAAGCTGGGCTGAATAGCCGAAGAACCTGCAAATCAGGTTCAAGAATTGCAGAAATAGGCCCTAAAAATGAGCAAAGCAAAGTTGGCCTAGAAAATAGGTAACCTAGGATGTTGGCGAGCTGATGATGAATCCCGATAGCAAATGCTCGCCCAACTAAAATGGGAATGAAATCTTCCCAGGTCACCAGAAGAGGTTCTAAAGGATAAACAGTTAAAATAACCTCCAAAGGGGTAGGGGTAGGATGACAAGGATCCTCCAAAAAGAATGGGGAAGGAATGGTATAGAGATAAACGCCCAGGGTAATGGACTGACTAAAGAAATCATCAATCCATACCCGATACTCCATTACAGAAAATATTTGTCTGTTAAGCCCCCTAGTCAGAACAAAAATGAGCAATTCTATAAGGCAAGGATCGTCTAGGGTGTCCAAGTTACGAGGTTGTGGGATGGCCATAAGATCTAGGTTGGGTTTAATCAGCTTGGTGTCCATCCTAAACACTCTTTCTAAATCCTCAATTTCATCCCTAGCATTCCTTGCACCATCACGTGGATCTTCCTGCTCTTCATCAGGAGTCACAATTTCGCTTTCAGATATAAGTGAATCAGAGGGTGACTTCGAAGTGAATGAAGGCAGGTTGGAAGCAACAGATCTAGGGATTATCCTATCAATGTCATCCCCAGGTTTTTGTTCTTTACTCAAATCTTCCCCGGAGTCTATATGTGAATCCACATAAATCTTAGAAATTGCTTCCAAATTTTCCATCATTTTATCATGAGGAGAAATATCATCAATGGGTGTGCCAAGGAAACCTAATTTGGTCAAATTTGTGACATCCTCAGGGGCTAACTCTTTAAATAAGACATAATCACCCTTAGTGTCACTCCAAATCTTGAATGTAGGTTCCTCATATAATTCATCTTCCTCCTCATCACACAATTCATCATGTACCCGAGGTCTAGAATCATTTAATATCTCAGCAGATCCCCTAGGGTGCTCTATCTGAGGTAAATTATTTACATTAGTTACATCAGACTCCTCAGATAGGTCAATTTCTTTAGGGTTAGGTTCCCTAAGGGTGGGTTTGAGTTCCATATCGTGATCAGAAGGGAGGGTAGGATTAACAACTTGACTTTGACCCACTTCATCAAATGTCACGAAAATACTATCATCTGGGTCGAGGTCTTCCAATGGTACCATCATTCCTTTCTTTTGACTCCAATATAAATCAGGTGGATACTCAACCTTATCATCATCTTCCTCGGGTTGCCACCTTTCTTCATCCAATGCATAGCTACTTTCATGTGTATTTTCCTCCCACCTAAAGTGTAGATCTCTCAAGGAAGTGTCATCTAATGGGGAGGTTTCAAAATCGATCCTCGAAAAGTAGCTATTCTCCCCAGAATTTCCCTTCAACTTAAAGTGTAGCTTTCCCACGGGAGATGCATCTATTGTAGAGGGGTGTACGTCATCGTCAATGGGGCAGATTGGGTGGCTAATTTCATTTCTTTCTTGTTGGCCTGCTCTCAAAGATTCTCCTAACAATTCACTCATTTCATTTTGCATTTTCTGTATTTCCATCTTCAAAGAGGAGAGGTCATTTCTATCATAAGAGAAGTCAGGCTCAGACTTATAGTACCCAGGAGTGTTTGTCCAACCATTATAAGTTTTCAGGGAGGGTGGGTTGGGTATTTCTTTGGTATGTGGGATATTGGGCAAAGCAAATCTTGCTCCTGAGTTCTGCTCACTAATTTGGGGCTTAACTAGGCCAATACTCCTATAATAGGAGTAAAACGGATCCCAATGATTGTCATTATGTCCATCAAGGAATGGACCATCTCGGCGTCTGGGATCGAAGGATGCAGAGTGGGGGTGAGGGTGTGGGCAAGATGTGAAAGGATGAAAATCAATGTGGTCCATTCTAACTCACACTTCAATCAGAATTCCCCAAACAAGACACAATTCAAAAAGGACCTTTTAGGTCTTTCCCAATTTAGGCTTTTGATTTTAAGTCAGATTGCAGGTGACAATACAATTTGTTCAATCAATTTACGCGCCTATTGTCGACCTACGGCTCGCCTAAAAAGACCTAGTTGGAGCTTAGGTGTTCTTCCCTAAATCTCAAATGGTCAAGTAAATCCAAAGACGGAAGATCGAGGGATGCAAGTAGGCCTAAGCCTTCCTTTGAAGCTGTGCTTTCGCGGTGCTCCTCAACTACCCCCAAAAATCCGTGACAGGGTATCCCCCTCTTTGGATTTACAAAACCTTTGATCTCAAGTTCCGAACACTTCAAAATCCAACGAAAGGAGGGCTCTTGTCCTAGTATTTCCAAACCTAAGGAGTGTCTAGAAACGTGCCGTGGTGCAAGTGAAATAAGTGTGCATACACCGTCAAAGATTTTGAACTTTGAATCGCACGCCAAGTTTGAAAATCAAATCCTTGGTTTTTAAAATGTCCTTCCTTTAATTAGTCCTTTTTCTAAAGAAAATATGTGACCACTTGTTAGATTTATTCAGTACAGATTAGGTGGTCTTCGCATTAAATCCCAAATGCAATGCGTGATCAAAAATAGGATGCAAAGTAAGAGAATGCGTACCTTGCCTCCAGCGATCTTCGATGCAAAAATGCACGCAATGCAGAAAAGCAAATCTAGAGGCTGCTCATACAGACCTAAATGGTTCGTCCTAGGGCAGGCAACTTCTAGCAGGCAGCTCGTTTTTTTTCTTTTTCTATTTTTTTTTTAGAACTACTTATGCACAAGCAAATAAAAGAAATAATAAAAAAAAATAAACCTAAATCTAAAGAAAAGGGAACAGGCTCCCAAAAATTACCCAACATGGGTCCAAAACAAAATCGGGGAACAAACCCTCAAAATATGCCCCAGAACAAGGGTTTCAAACTAACTGTAATGAAAAATTAAGCCTTCAGTCTTAATTCTATTCTAATTAAATTAGCGATTAAATACAATGGTGTCCGTCGCGTCCTCGTCCTTCTCCTCCTTTCAAAATTGCTTGTCCACTTCTCGTCTGGCGACGTCAAGGGTCGCCTCTCACAGTGGCTGATTCTTGCACAAAATTTCTCGCACAGAAAAGAAAATAATAGATGGTCAAATCTCTGTGCAATTGACAAATAATGAAAATAAAATTAAGCGAAATTATTACGTCTGTTGCCTCCCCGGCAACGGCGCCATTTGACCGATCGATCTTTCGCTTTTAAGTCGTTTGTAGTTTAATGTGGTGGAAAAATCGACTAATCAATTTTTAATAAGAAATAATCACTCGCAGAGGAGCGGGTCGTATCCACAGGGAGGCAATAACGTATTAAAATTCGCGCCACTTAAAAATGTTTGTTCGTAGTCAATTTGGACAAGAACCAAGCCAAGATTGCCTTTAGATTAAGGTTTAAGCAAGAAACAATGCTGAAATGGCAATTATGAGAAACTACAGGATATTTTCCGCAATGTAGAGTGAATAGAAAATGATTAAAATGTGGCAATGGCAGAAAATGTAAATTTTAATTAACGTTTTACTGTAGCAAAACAGGGGAATTTTTCCCCGTTGTCTTGCGCGACGAGGAGCCGATGGTCGGGCGTGGGAAGCTCGGAGGAGGTCCCTTGGATCAAGGGCTTCGAATCGGTGGTGGCGGCGAGTCGCGCGGCGGTCGGAGGTGGCCGGACGAGCTCCGGTGGAGGTGCTGCAGCCGGCAGCTTGCGCAGCCTGTTGGCGTGAAGTCCGCCGCTTGCTGCTGCTGCGGGGGTGGCTGCTGCCGCTGCCGTGGGCACTGCTGCGGCTGGCGTGTGCGGCTGGCGTGCGCGGTGCTCGGTTGGGCGGTCTGCAGGCGGTTGTGCGTGGACGCGCGGAGGGTCTGCGGAGGGCGCGCGGTTGTGCGTGGGCGGTGGTCTGCAGGAGGGTGCTTGCGCGGTGGTCTGCAGGCGGTTGGCGTGTGCGGTGGAAGCTGGCGTGGGCAGAGGGTCTGCAGAGGTCGGTTGCTGGCGGTTCTGCAGGCGTAGTGGTGAACGGCGTGGACTGCAGGCGCTGTTGGAGGGTGCAGGCGCGTGGGCGAAGGACTCTGCAGTCGCGAGTGAATGGCGCTTGCAAGCAGCAGGCGCGGGAGGAGGCGTGCTCGGTTGTGCTGATCTGCAGGCATGCGTAGGTCTGCAGCCGGTGAGCGGTGGAGGGCACAGGCGTGGGTGCGCTGAAGGTTCTGCAGGCTGTTGAGCGGAGGCGTGGCTGTTGGAGAGTTGAGGCGCGTTTGAGCTGAAGGTTGACGGACGTGGGTGCGCTGAAGGTTCTGCAGGTGCGGGAAGGGGTCTGCAGGCGACTTCAGGCGTGTGCGGTGAAGTGAGCGGGTAACTTCAGACGTCTGGGAAATTCCCCAGACGTCTTAAGTTACTGAGAGGGTGGCTGAATCAGTAGGTTGGTGACGGTGGTCGGCGATGACGGCGAGGGAGTTGCACGCTAAGGTGCTCACGGTAATGCGGGCGAGCTCCGGATGGCGGTGTGGCCTGTCACACCACACGCCCACGGTGGTGGAGACTCGCCGCCACGGTAGAGGCCGGCAGTGTGGAGTGGAAGAGAGAGGTTCTCTCTGCACAGTGGTGGGTCGGTGGCGGAGGCCTTCTGAGCTCGGCTGCCTCAATGCTCCTTTTGTAGTGGCCTGAACAAATTTGAAATCAGCGGCCGACCAGATACACCGTATCCGCTCCCCCTTGAATGGCTCCTTCACTGCATCACCCGGGCGTTGGAGCGGCAGCCAGCCGTTCTGAAAGGAGACGAATAAAGAAAATATTATTAAAATATTAGGGTTATTTATGTATAGATCCTCAACTTCTATGTTAATAAAAACAATATACCTAATTGGTTATCTAATTAGATGAATGCTATTTTAAGCTAATTCTAAATGCACCTAAGATATGAATGCAATGTATGGATTATGTAATTAGATTAAAACTATCAATTAATCTATTTACATCCTAATTTATACTAAATAAATGTTAGAATTAATCTAATGTATAGGCACTTAAATACTTAAATAGCCCACAACTATGGGCTAATCACTTAGCGACGAGGAGGGTCGAGAGCAGGCGATGATTCCACAGCCGGTGGCTGTGAAATCAGGGTCTAGATGAGGAGGAGAGACTGGAGTGGACGAACTGATCGCTAAGAGATGTAGGAGGGAGCGATCCCTTGCGCACGACACCACTGAGGTGCTTAAGTAGCAGCTCAGTGATTGGAATCACCGCAAGGGTGAGGTTAATCAAAATTAAGCCGGCGGTGAGGATGAGATGGGTAGAGCGCGCGGCGAGTCAAGAGAGAGATCTGACCGTCAGATGAGATCTGGGAAGAGAGGTGAACGCATGCATCGAATCGCGCGAAGGTTCCATTTGATTCCAGCCGCAGATCGAGATCAAAAGTGCGATGGACGGTCGAGAATGGCTGTGTTCTTCGCGTGCTACAGTGCGCGTGAAGAACACCGGCTTCTCTCTGAAATGAGGGAAAACTTGCAGGAAGACCCTTGAACGAAGGGGTAGAAGAATAGCGTGCAGGTCCAAAAGTGAAAAGAACTATAACTGGAAGGGCCTTGCAGTCATACAGAAGGGTCCCTGCGGCTTGCAAAAAGGTCCAAGAAGGAGTTTTGAATGGTAGAAATGTAATGCATGAAGGACCTAATTGTAATCTATTTATTTCTAAGCCTAAATGATGTCCAATTGCTTTCAAATTTTTACATGTGCTTAATTGAACATTTAAGACATTGATTTTACTTCTGATTTGTCTTTTCAAACTTGTTTATGTGTTCAATTGATGCATGGATCATCATTTGTTCTTTAGTTTTCAGAATATCTCATTTTTGTGACCTAATTAGGAGGTTTTAACACACATTAAAATTTTAGGTATTTTCTTTAATTCCCGCACTTAACCCTTTTTATATGTTAATTTGATATTGTTTTGCTTAGTGTCTAGCTTAATTTCGGCCTTTTAGCCATGATGAGTAGCCACTCATCATACCCCCATGCTTACGTTTTGCTAGTCCCTTAGCAAACAATCTGTTGAAGCGTAAGGAAATTTAAGTATCAGTAAGGTAAGTGTGAAGAGATATCTTTTTCTTCTTTCAAAAAATTTTTAAGTGTTTTATGATGATGGTCTTCAAGCTGAAAAATTTTTCAATAAACCAACTGTGTTTTTGGACATTGTGAGAACCTTGTTACTAAGGATAACCTACCAGAACTCGAGGCTTAAATGACATAGACCATCTCTCAACCAACAAGGACTCTTGATCTTTAAACCTTAAGTCGAATTCCAGGACTTAGGGGGTTTTACAGAGACTCAGAATGCTATGAAGTTATGGCTGTGCTTTGTGATAAGTCAGGACTAACCAGGTGAATTCTAAGGCTCAATCCCAGGGTTTCACTTCTTTTTAAGTCCAGGTTGGTCCTAACTTCAGCTCATGCTTTCGGATGACTCTCAAAAATTGATGGTATTCATACCCAACCCTTATTGTATTTGTGGCTCAGAGAAGAATTTTTTTGGTGGACAAACAGGGTATTGTTTTGAACCCTGAAAACATTTTTGGTGGAAGAGTTATTTTTCTGAGGTTTTTGGAGAACATACTTGACTTTCTTTCTTTTTTTTTTTTTTTTGTGAACAGTATGTCTCTGGAACTTATTTGGTAGAGCGCACTGTATTTGGTGGGTGGATTTCTTTTTTTTTGTGGAAAGAGCTTCTCCTAGACACAAAACTAAAGATTAGGACAAAGAGTCTACCTACACGCACAGGTAAGGACTCCACCTTCCCTAATGAACACAAGGGTTGAGGTTTAGGTTCAAGTGGTCTTTCCTGACACTGTGTAGTGTAAGCCAAGGTTACTTAGACTCCTAAGTCAAAGCAAACCAACGAATCCTGTACTGGTGACTCAGGTACAAGAATTGTCCTAAGTTAGGAGAGGCTGTGGTCTATCTTGTCAAGGCTCGAAATGTATTAAGCCTAAGCTTGTATCAAGCTCCTATGGCCCGGCAGGTCAAACCAGTAACGGTTGAATGTCCATAGACACTTATTCTATTTTTTTTTCAGCTATAAGATCATATTTAAACACTTATCTTTTCTTTTTCTCCCTCCCTTCTTGAAATGAATGTCTTCCTTCAAATAAAGTACATGTCCCTTATTGTGTTTTTGGAATTTTTCTGATTTGTTATTTTTTTGTATTTTTAGCTTTGTAATTTTTTTAAAAAATTTTTCAAAATTTTTCAATTTTTTTGAAGTATATAATTTTTTGATAATACTATATATACTATAGTTGTGTCTACAATTGCATTTTGGTTTAAATGATTTACCATTTACACCCCCCCATGCTTAAATGTTTCAATGTCCTCATTAAATGAAAGGGTGGATGCAAATGCATGCTCTGCTTTTCACTATCCTAGATTGGGTGATGGAAGGAAGTCGGAATGAGGAGATAAAATCTCTGTGCTGACGATTTTAAGTCTAATCTAGGATCAGAGTGAATAGTCGGGCTAGGAAGTGAAATGCATGACATGTGTGTTAATGAAAGTATGCTCAAAATGCAAGGTTAGACACTATATGCAAATCAAGGCAAGAGTAAGAAAGGTGTAAAACAGCTATATACAAGGGTAGGTGTTTGCTAAGTTTAACGCCTTCAGCTAGGCGAAAACTTAGTTGGTAGCTCAAAATGTAGGAGCGAAATGGTGGAATTAACAAGTCTGAGATCATGCGGCTCAATGAAAGGTTTCAGTCTTTGTCCATTAACAATAAAGGGTTCAGATCTGTCAAGTTCAGTGATCTCAACGGCTCCATTATCAAAAAGTCTCAAGATCATGTCGATTCAGTGTTATGCACTAGTTGTGAAATGTCATGTGTTTGATCTTGCAGTGCAGGTCTAGGTTGGACATACCTTTGAGCAGGTATGTTCCTAGGGTTGGGTTGTGCTTGGGATGGGAGTGAATGTGGTTGACGGGACTCCGTCAAGTGTGATAGCTGGGCTCTCATCTCAGCTAAGGCCGCGTCCTGTCTCTGCTGCATAGCAATATTCTGTTGTTGCATATCAGCAAGAGTTTGCATGATAGACCCCAACTGGTCATCTCGTGTAGGCCCAGATTGAGAGTATTGGGTGGGCCTGGGTTGGGGTTGCTGGTAGGTACGGGGTGGATATCCGTGTGATTGTGGAGGTGGTGATCGGATCGGGTTGTGCAGTGGTGGTGCAGAAGGTTGTTGAAAAGGAGGTCTCTGTGAATTTCCCGACGACGAGAAATTTGGATGATTGTGCCATCCAGGGTTATAGGTTTGTCCGAAAGGGTCATTGTGAATGGCATGGAGCTCCTCCGAAGCTCCAGAAGGTGCAGGGAAGTCAGTGAAGGGAGGAACAAAGGTTCCTCCAACTGGTGAAGGATATAGAAATGGAAAATCCGGTAATGCAGTTTGTGTCACAGAAAGATTATTCACAGTTTCCCTCCCTGTGGGAAACTGAGAAGTGTTATGTGCAGGTGACTGAGAAGAAGATGATGATGTAGTAGCTTGGGTAACAGTACCCAAGGGGAGTACAAGTTCTGGGTTTTGGGATCTCCTACCTTCCATTGAGTTGGTTTTTGAAATCACGTTTACTTTAATTCGATCCAACTCAATGGGAAAATTTTAATAACGTTCACAATAAAACAGAAGAATCCCAATAAAATCTCAATTCAAGAAGACCAATCAATCGAAACAAATCGGAGAAATTTTTCCTAGAGGCTGCTACGCAAAATTATGCTGTACGCAAGCAATTGTTTCAAACAATTGTATGCATACTAAGATAAACCTAGCGATGTGCAGACCTCTAAAATCCACTGGGAATCTAGATAAGACTGAGCGTGCGAATCCAGATCCTGTGGTTGCAGAAAGATGAGGTAGAAACCCGTGTATTGTGGCCTTAAGTGATCATGCTGTGTGCACGATAACATTCAACACAAGGCGATTAAAATCTCAAACATGGTTTCACGCAATTTTGAATATCTCCTTTTGATTTGATTGAAGTGATTAAAATGTCTTTTCTATGCTGCTCGTTTCACTTTTTAATAAATTCAGAACAAGTAGTGGTCTTCTTAACTTTAAGTCAAATGCAAATATGGCAAGAGTTAGAGTTAGGTAAGAAATGCGTACCTGACTCCAGCAATCTTCTAATGCAGATTTGACTTGAATTAAAATCTAGCAGGAAAGATATGCAATCCTAAAAATGGATGCCTAAGGTTATGCTGCTGCTAGATAAGTATGAGATCTTTTTGATTTTTTTCTTATTATATGCAATAAACAAAAACAAGAAAAGAAATTAACTCGGAAAATCGAAATCGAAAAATCGAGAAAAAGAAGATAAAGTCCAGACAGTCCAAAATTATTACAATGAATGTGTGAGAACAGGCTCCCACAACTTATGACTAACACTTTATCCTAATTAATATACCTAAAACTATCTAAACTAAACTACTTTTATTGCTAATCCTACAGCTACTCCGAGGCAAAACTCCACCAGAAAGACAGGTCAGGAGCGCAGCAACTCCACCAGGAAGACGACCTCTACCTGGATGATGATACTGCTTCTCCTCCTCCTCAAGTGTTGTGGAAAAATAAATGATTAGTAAAAGAATAAAGGAATGTATACACAAATAAATCAATGGAAGAAAGCAATTACAATCAATGAATGAAATGAAATGAAGAATTTCTATATACAAATGAATTAAAGGATAATTTTGGCGTAAAGAGCGTTGCCTCCCCGACAACGGTGCCAAAAAATGATGATGGTATGTGTATATAACACAATGGTTGTATGATGATGAATGATTATTGTTATGATCATGTCGTTGTAGTATAGGGTGTATAATATAACATTAAGAATGTCGTATAGTGGTGAGTATGGGTGAGTACCAGTCATTACAACCATTATTATCATTTGCTTATTTATCTAATTTTTACTGGTTTTGTTCCAGGTCGTTCACTGGGAGGCAATTTATTGAATTACATCGGTCACTCTTTGATCTCAAAATTATTCTCTAATTCCAAAAAGAAACTTTACATCTTATTAAAGAATGAATGAATGTGTGTTTTATTTACCTAATTACTAAGAAATGCTTGCAAAAATACTAACTATGAACAAGCATCAAACAATCTATTTTTATACTCTAAACTATATATTTACAAGTTATCCTATTAGTACTAACATAATAGTATATAATACCTTAGGATGCAATGGAGTAGAGACTTAACTTATCAGTTTGTTATTTATAGTAACATATACAGCAGTTTCAGTGACAGATATAAGCGTCGCTAAATCTCAGAAAACACTATATACAACCTAAAGAAGCAAACTAAGGTTTTTAGCGACGTTTATAGTGTCATTTTATTCTGTTAGTAATTATATGGGTTTATTTATACAAATGTAATGGGCTATAGCGACGTTTCTTCTTCTCTTTTGTCTTTGCGTTATGTTTCGGCCTTAAGAGAGCTTTCAAGTGCTGCGACGAAGGGGATTAAGCAACCGTCATTACCTTAAAACGTGCTTAGTTTGCGGGCGCGCTTTCCGAGGGATACACAACACCCTTAGGGTAGGATCAGACCTCTACTAAGCGCGCCCTAATCTCAGATTAGGTGGCTTAATTACGTTTTCATATCAGCGCAAGGCCTCAGCCCAACGCCACATGCTCGCACGCTTGGGCCCCCAGCCCCAAACACACATTTATCGCAAATCAAACAGAGTAGTCAGACCAGAGTTCAATGGGTAATCGGGTCGCATAAGAGGATCGCGTTTCGGGCGCCCAGCGCCGTGACGACTGCGTAACCTATAGCATAATTAATTTATATGGCGTTGCGTCTGACTTGCAGCGCACGATGTGGAGCTATTCCAGCGCCACATTGTGCGCTGGAAGTCAGCCGCAGCTACTTCTGGGCACGTTTTTGGTCCTTGATTTGGGGGCCATAAATTATTAAAAAAAAATAAAATAAAATATGGTAAATAAAATATTTACATAATACTACATAGTTGATTTATTAATTTTGAATTTTAAATATATTTACTATACAAATAAATTCGTTAAACTATGCTGATTATACAGGTGGATTTAGGTGATTAAATAGTTAATTACTTATAAAATAATTAGTAAATGGTCTAATTGACCTTAAACAATTTCAATTTACATACTTAAGTATTTTATATATATTTTTATTGTATTTTTACAAATTTATTTCTATTTTATTTAAGTTAAGCTAGCTATTCTGGGCTGTTTAAATTAAAACTAAGTTAACAGTAACTACAATAGATATAAATATACTTTAACTTAAATTACTTACTATATATATATTAACCTAAGTCTATAGATTTATTTACTTAATTGTAGCTCTAAATTATTAATTTAGCTAATTTATTCTATAATATAGCTACTAGCTAAGTAAATATATCTCTATCTCTGTATATATATACATAATTAAGTAAATACATACATAATAGTTTAGTATTTATACATATATTTACATAGATTACAGATGTATATCTATTTATATACAAGTTCATGCAGTATTTACAGTATATCTATGTATGTATACTTACATAATCAGGCTGTATATTATAGTTATAATAGTATGGATATGTATATTTACAGTGTGAGAATTAAGTATATATAAGTAGGCTTTAGTAGGAAGTTAGGAAGAAGGGTTAATTAAGTTTTTATTTCATTTTAAAGAGCAGCTAAGCTACTGTCAGAGAAGATGGGAAGAGAAGAGAATGTGCTGTTCAGGGTGTTTTGTTTAGCAGCAGCAGTGGCTTAAGCCACTGTCAAATGGGCTAACTGCTGCTGCAGTTAGTCCACTTGAAGAGAGGGATGTATTCAACAGATGAGAGGAAAATTTAGAGAAGAAGGGAGTTTAGAGAAGAGGGGAATGTAGCTGCTAGATGCAGCATGTTGCTGTGTAACTGGGAGTAAGATAAAATTCAAAACAAACTAAACATTAAAGAGTTGAAATCCAAATCTGATAGGGGTTTAAATCCCACGAAAATCTCATAAGAATTCAGTTCAAATACCCAATAAGAAAAAGCCCTTATCAAAAGCATCATTTCTGATCAAAACAACAAATGGCATTGAGTTAGCTCTTCCTAATGCTATAGACAGCATGAAGGAGAACTTAACTCAATCAATTAAAACCAAAAAAAAAAAAAAATACAGTCCCAGTTTCTTGCAACCTTAAGGAGTATGGAGAACTCCTTAGGTTAGGAAACCACCATACAAAAGTAATCATCAAAACAGGTGGTGTATGACAGTTCTGAAATGGCAAAACAGACTAAGAATGCATTAAAGGAATTTATAAAAGCTTGCGAATGCATTCAGATCAAGGTAGAAACAGATTCATGAAAGGCTCTTCTGAGTTGTTCCCTGTCACCAGAGAACTTCTCAGAGTCCTTGCCCACAATGAAAACCAAAAATCCCTTCCATTTGTCAGATCTGTCAAAACATTTCAGAGAGTAAAAATCCTTTAAAATCCAAATCAAAAGTGCTCTGACAAACTGAGGCAATCCATTTAAAACAGAGGGGCTTTTGTGAAACAAATGGAGTGAGTGAGAAGCCCCAAATGGTGCTTGTGACGCCACTTTCAGATCTGAGGCAGTGCACCATCAGATCTGAAATTGGGTCAGGATGTGTGGGTGATTGATGAAAAATTCGTCGTTAAAAGGAAAACAAGAATCAAAATTTGGATGATGGAAAAACAAAACATGAAGAGGGAGATAAATTGAACAATGAACAGATGATTCTTCCCCTCTGATCTGGACTAATCAGAGGAGGTGAGGGAGGGGATCTAATACTAATTCTACTCCTAAGACTAATCTAACTACAGCTAACATTAAACACTAACAATTAAAACCAAATCTATTTTAAACTACTGCAAACTAAATCTAACACTACTTGTGCAGAATTAAAAACCTAAACTAAAAGGAAGAATGGGACCTATGGGTCCTTAGCCGGCGGCTAAGGCGGAAGAAAGGAGGAAGGTGACTCCAGCGGAGGGAAGAGTCAGCTAGTGAGACTCCAGGGTCGTCCTCAGGTGCTACGAGGTCCTTAGCGACGAGGAGGGTCAAGAGCAGGCGATGATTCCACAGCCGGTGGCTGCGAAATCAGGGTATAGATGAGGAGGAGGGACTGGAGTGGACGAACTGATCGGTAAGAGATGTAGGAGGGAGCGATCCCTTGCGCACGACACCACTGAGGTGCTTAAGTAGCAGCTCAGTGATTGGAATCACCGCAAGGGTGAGGTTAATCAAAATTAAGCCGGCGGTGAGGATGAGATGGGTAGAGCGCGCGGCAAGTCAAGAGAGAGATCTGACCGTCAGATGAGATTTGGGAAGAGAGGTGAACGCATGCACCGAATCACGTGAAGGTTCCATTTGATTCCAGCCGCAGATCGAGATCAAAAGTGCGATGGACGGTCGAGAATGGCTGTGTTCTTCGCGTGCTACAGTGCGCGTGAAGAACACTGGCTTCTCTCTGAAATGAGGGAAAACTTGCAGGAAGACCCTTGAACGAAGGGGTAGAAGAATAGCGTGTAGGTCCAAAAGTGAAAAGAACTATAACTGGATGGGCCTTGCAGTCATACAGAAGGGTCCCTGCGGCTTGCAGAAAGGTCCAAGAAGGAGTTTTGAATGGTAGAAATGTAATGCATGAAGGACCTAATTGTAATCTATTTATTTCTAAGCCTAAATGATGTCCAATTGCTTTCAAATTTTTACATGTGCTTAATTGAACATTTAAGACATTGATTTTACTTCTGATTTGTCTTTTCAAACTTGTTTATGTGTTCAATTGATGCATGGATCATCATTTGTTCTTTAGTTTTCAGAATATCTCATTTTTGTGACCTAATTAGGAGGTTTTAACACACATTAAAAGTTTTAGGTCTTTTCTTTAATTCCCACACTTAACCCTTTTTATATGTTAATTTGATATTGTTTTGCTTAGTGTCTAGCTTAATTTTGGCCTTTTAGCCATGATGAGTAGCCACTCATCAATGGTCGCTTCGAGGACGAGCCAGACGGCACAACGCCTGGACGAAGGAGATTGGAGCAAGACGAAGGAGGACAAAGCGGGAAGAACAGGAATGAGGCAGCATGTCATCGTCGTCGTGAGATTCGCTTCTGAAAGCGGGATAAAAAATTGAATTTATCTCGTGAGAAGCATCCCTGGTGTGGGACAAGCTTCTCTTGAGCTTTAGAGAGGGAGAGAAGAGAAGAAAGGGATGAGAATTTCATGTGGAGGGGGTCTCCTTTTATAGTTGCAAGGAGTAGGGGCAATTTGGTCATTACAACTTTTAAAACATTAATTCAGGACCTTTAGTGACGGATAAAACCATCGCTAAAGGTCTGAACGTGGGCATAGTGGCCGACGCGCGTGCGCCCGCTCGCTTGCCCGCGCGTTCAATGCTCACACATGTCCAGCCAATCTCAGTCGTCCGATCGCAAGATCGAACGGCTTAGATCGCGCTACGCCCGCCTCCTCAGCGTGTGCCTACCCACGTATGATCCCGCATTACGTGCGGGCGTGCGTGGGCGCGTGCGGCCATTGGATTGCGATCGTGCGGTCGATCGGGCGCGTGCTTCCGCTCCAATTTCAGCATGGTGAGGCTCGAACGTGCGCCTGCGCTTTGCATTAGAGTGCTTGACCAACGCACTGGGGGCGCATTTGTGTCGAGCACCTAACTTCAGGGCGAGCGCATCGCAGTAGTTGGATCTTGATCCAACGGCAGGGAAGGGAGGATGCGAAGACCTTCAGCGGATGCGTGCAGATGATTGGGCGACCGAGATGGCGCCACGTGGCACCATCTTGGCCGTCCATCTTCTGGATGATGTAGATGGTGCCACAAGTGTTGGATTGACTCGATTTTTGCGTCATTAGGCTGCGATTGTCAATCTGTGTGCTCAGATTTGTCGTTTGAAGTGCGCATTCACACCATCTTGGCCCTTGATCTTCTAGGGTTCCCTGGTCTCTATTTGATGCTACAGATGTCTGATTAGGGCGATCTTGGAGTCGTTGAACTCCAATCGACGCCCTGATCACATCTGTTTGGTTGGATCTTCGATCCGAGGCCCCGATAAAAAGTTTGCCCTATCCATGAACATAAAAGGAGCCAATTAACCTCCATTTTATTCAAACTACTCTAAATGCAAGATGATGCATGTTATGCAATATTTATAGCATGCAATGCAATCCTATGCTTAAGAACATGCATAAATAGACATCTTAAGTAGTGTAAACATGTTTACATCAACGCTCCCAAAAATTTACCCAACCCACAAAAGAAAACCTAGATCTAGAGAAAAGGGAGCACGCTCCCAAAAAATTACCCAACATGGGCCTAAAAGAAAGTCAGGGAACAAACCCCTAAAATATACCTAAGAACAAGGGTCTTCCAAATGAATGTACTGAAATAAAGAGAAGAAAGAAAAAAAAATAAAAACTATCTGCAGCTCAATGGATGAGATGAAGATGCGGTCCTCTGGATATCTCCTCCAACGGTGGAAACAAGGTCCACCAAGGCATTGCTGAGGCGGGTGTGATGCTCCTCCTCCCATTGTTGCAACTCCACCAACGATGTCAAGGATCGCCTGATCCTTGAGGCTGGTGCGACAAGATGTCTCCAAATATGCATACCTCGCACCAAACAGATAATCAAATTGAAATATGCCTCAAATAAAATGTGAATAAATAATTAAATAAATGCGAGTTTAACAGGCTCGTTGCCTCCCCGGCAACGTCGCCATTTGATAAGATGATTTTCGCCTTCGTTGTTTCACATAAAGAATGCCATGTTGTAGTATGCCAGTGGTGGAAAATTGCTAATCAAAATAATAAAAATAACCACTCAATTAGGAGCAGGTCATATCCACAGGGAGGCAATGGCCTATTTAAAACTTGCTACTATTGAAACCAAATGTTCACTATTTGCTTCTCCCAAAAATCTAGCTAAAATCCCCTTTAGATTAAGAAATCACTGTGAGATAAAATTGGAATAATATTTTTAAGAAAGATGAAGGATATGATTATAAATTTAACATAATAAAATATTCATAAAACAAAAATCCCCTCTTGCAAATCTATCACTGCCAGACATTTACTCACTAATATAGTATAACATTTAACTTAGGTGAGACTAATAAGATGGAGGAAGAGATATAAAAAGAATGAAGGAGAAATAGAGAAGAGTAGAGGGGCAGCCAACAAATGCCACAATATATCCTCCAATATTTAATTAAAAAAATGAAGTTCTCAATGGCATGTAAATGTAATAATTAATACCCCATTTACTATAGCAAAATAGGGGAATGGCTTTCCCTTAGGCATGCGCACGGAGCAAGGGATGGCCGGAGGGGAGGAACTCGCCAGAGGTCAAGTGGAGTGAGGGCTTCGAGGTGGTGGCGGTGGCATGTTGCGAGGTGGCCTAGGCCAGCCAGACGGAGGAGAGAAGCGGCGGCAGCGACTGTTGCTGCTGCTCTGCGCATGGAAGTGGAGCTGCTGAAGGGCTCACACGCACGTGTGGCTGCTAGAGGTGCGCACGGAGAGGAAAGGGTGTGTGCGGCTGATGTGCGACCGAGCGTGCTGCTAAAGGCTAACGGAGGGCAAGCGAGGGAGGTGCAACGCTGAGGACGTGATGCGTGCTGCAAAGGTACAGCTAGAGGCATGCATGGTTCTGCTACTACGGCAGCGATGCAGCGCTACTGCAAGTGTAACAGAGGTGCAACAAGGGGGCGCACGGTGCTGCTGCTATGGGCACTACTGCAGGAATGGCTAGGGAGTGCAACGCTGAGGGCATAATGTGTGCTGCGAAGGTGTAGGCAGAGGCACAGCTAGGCCATGCGCGCTGCAGACTAGTTGGGGTAGCTTGCTGCTACTGTGAGTGTGGAGAGACGTGGAGCGCACGTGAGGAGAGGCCGTCTATTGCTAGCTAGTTTGGCGTGAAGGTGGTCTACGGTGATGGTGGTGGTGGCTTCGTTGAGTCCTGCAAATAGAGTAACGAAGGTGATGATGAATAGTATCATGCTAAAGAAATGAAAAGAGAGAATAGAGAGAAAGAAGAAAGAAGTTCTTCGCATGGCCAACAAGGCACATGGTCACGGTAAGTGGCCGAAATTGTCGACTTGGCACGGTGGCCTGTCACTTCGCCGACCTACGGTGTGGCGAGGCTCAACCCTGAAGACCACAGTGATGGGTGGATGCACGCTGATGGGGCGGGCGGCATCTCCCCGAGCACAGCTGCCTCCTCCTCTCCCTTGTAGTCGCAGCTACTTGACCAGATCCATCTCTCCCACTCCTCCATGAATGGGGGTCTTGAGTGCAGGTAGCTGGCGTAGAGTGAATGCGTAGGAGGAAGTGGAGCGATTGCGGAAGGAGAAAATTAATAAAATAAAATATTAGGATTATTTATACACAAATCCTTAAGTTCTATGTTAATTAAAATAATGCATGCAATGCACCTAATTACATGCCATTCTAAGTCAATTCCAAATGCCTTTAATTATGAATGCAATGCATGAATTATGTAATTAAATCAAAAATATAAATTACCCTATTTACATCGTAATGCATGCTAAATAAATGGATGTGTTACCTTAATGTTTAAGCATTTAGACATTTAATTAGCTCACAAATATGAGCCTATCAACATCCGTAAACATCGCTACTGATCCCTGCAGCTGTCGCTGAAGATCCACCCTTCAATTCCTCTTGCTGGCACGCACAGACCATTAGTGACAGCTCCAAGCATCATTAAAGACCCACGTTGCTGAAGATCCATGCATATCCTCATTGGTCACGTTTTGCTAGCACGCGCATAGCACGCTCCTTATCGCGTGCGCACACTCGCGTGTTGGCGCTGCGCTGCTGCTACGCGTGGTTACGACTATGCGCATGCATCCGCGTGCATGCCGGATTCAATTGCCAATTTGGGGAGGTTTGCAGGTCTCGAACCTGCGCCCCTCCTTTGGGAGTGCCTCTCTCCACCACTTTTTCTACGACGTGAGTTGGTCATGTGGAGGATCCTCTGAAGATCGATGGGGATGGCTTCTCAGTCATTGGATCAAGGTCCAACGGCTGAGAATTGATGATGCGGATGAAGAGGAGCCGGTGCTGGGACTGTTGGCCGGTGTTGGGTGGCCTAGATGGCGCCATGTCGCGCGATCGGGCCATCCATCTTCTTTTTGTAGAGGGTGCTACGAAGCTCTGATTTTGATGATTCTCGCACTGTCGGATTGCGATCGTTGCTCCAGATCCATCTATACAGTCGAATTCTTCATCCAAAGCCCATAAGGATGTCGCATTGCCCTCTTGGTTGTTGATCTTCCTCGAACCGCATAAGGTGCTACGGGACTCCGATCTAGACGATTTCGAAGGCATTAAACTCCGATCGTCATCCTGATCAGATCTGTACGGTCCGATCGTCCATCCGAGGCTCTAAAATAAGTCTTCTTCTCTCCTAACCATAAAAAGGACCTAATTAACCTAAAATATATACAACTACTCTAAATGCAGAATGATGTATGCTATGTAATATTTATAACATGAAATGCAAATATAAGCCTAGGAACATGCATGAATAGGCATTTTAACGTAAATAGATGTGTCTACATCATACCCCCATGCCTATCTTTTGCTAGTCCCTAGCAAAATTAAACTACATGCTATGTATAAAATCAAAATTAGGATTAGATCGCTTTGGCCTAAGTCGTTTATTAACAATAGAAAATTTCAGCTAAGATCCTAAACAACGAAAACTCAACAATACTTGGGTATATGCAAGAATGTAGACCGCCCAAGTCCTCACCTTATTTGAAAAGGGAAGATACATTTTTTTAGTTTTCTTCTTTTCTAATTTTTTTGTACTTTTGGTGTTTGAGAGTTCTAGGATAACTTTTTACGGCTACCCGACCTGCCTAAGACTTGAAAAGGACTTTGCTAAGCATCTAGTGAAAAGAGTGAAAGACTCACTAGGCGACCGTTAAAATGGACTTTGGATTTCTATGACCCTAGGTGACCTTGCCTAAAGGTTTATCTTTTCGAACGGCAGCTTTCTCCCTACTTCTTTTATTTATGGGGTCAACACAAGGGCGAACCCAGTGTATATCTCCCTGGTTTATTCTACTTGCACACTTCTTCCCTAAGTGTTTTGGGAATTATTGTGCATTTTTGTGAGCTGGGCTCTGGACAACCGGCCAATGGGCTGTTACCCACGACAACTTACTACTCATGTGGTGAAGTGTGGTTTTATTTTTTTTTCTTCTTTTTTTTAATTTTTCAAGTAGGGGGCTACCCTGATCTAAGATTTACCTAAAGGCAGTATGACGAAAATGGTCTTGTGGCTAGGCTCTGGACGACCGGCTGATAAGCTGTTACCACCGACAACTTGCCAGCCATGCTACCCTAGATAGCTCATTAGCTACCCAATTTCCAAAGAAACCGCTGAAGGGTGAGTCAGTGCAAAAAGTGTGTAGATGCTTAGACTTAAAATCCCCTCAAATCAGAGGGCAGGTTGATAGTCACATACCTATCATCCCAAATTATTTACCGAATTAAAATAAGATTGACTTAGCGAGGACTCAAAACTAAATTCACATTCGAGTGGACACCCGGGCTAATTAAGCCCGAAGCCTGAAATGTCTAAGTGTCTAGGACCTATTGTATCATTTCCTAAAGTTAATAACTTCCAAATGCCTAAGTTCACTTCTCCTAATTCTTCTCTTTCTATATCCTTTTGAATTTTCTATATTTTAAAAAAAAAGTAAAAGAAATTCTACGAAGTTAACAAAATGATTTCAGGATAAAGTTTCTACCCCCCATGCCTAAATGATGCAATGTCTTCATTGTAAAAATAAAGACATGAAAAGGTGGAGTAAACAGAATATCACCTGAATAATGTGAAAATCTGGTTAGCTCCACAAAGAACGTGGAATATAAGCACATGCTAAATTTAATACCTTCAGCTAGGCATAACATACATACAAGGAAGAAATTGAGAATTCACAAGTGCAGGTCAAAATCAAAATAAAAATATTGATCCTCAAACCTGCCAGCAGAAGATGTCCACAGACGTGGACCAGATTATGGTGCAGACCAATGCCCCAAGGTCGAGTGGTTCTAAGGTTCTGGATGAAAATCACCTAGAATCGAAGGTTGTTAAGCTTGCGAGGCCAGGCTTGCGGTTTTGTGGTGTGCAACCCAAGAGCAAAGTGTTGGACAATGGGTAAAGGTGGTTCAATAGGTTCGAATGTCCTCTTAAAGTTCAGCTCAGAAAGGTAATCAGTTATTTCAAGCTTGGGTTGTACATGAAAGATATCATAAGGGTCCTGGAAGAAAGTAGGTGGTTTCAGGTCAACAGGAAGCCTTAAATCCAAACTCATAGTTCCCTCAGAAGTAGCTTCCCAAATTTTCATTTCCCACTTCCTATCCTCCAACATCAAGTGTTTGGGCTCTGGGACCTCTAGCATATCATTCACCCCATATGATTTACCCAAGTCTAGAAATCATGGCTGACTCAGAATTGACTTGGGTACAATGATTTCCAAATTAGAATCAATCCCTTTGGGGTGTGGTTGAGGAATGGGGCTCCTGATTGAATCTTCTAGTAAATAAGGATTCGAATCCTCCAAGTTAGCCCCATTCGAATCCAAATCTTCAATGAACAGGCTATCAAATGGTTCATCAAATTCCTCAAGCCCATTTGTCTTACTAAAATCATCTTCCTTATGCTCAAGTGAGACTTCACTAAGAGATTCTTCTCCCTCAGAGTCAAAGAATTCATGATACTCATTTATATATGTCTCAAAATCGATTGTCATTTCGAGGTTCAAAGAGACATATTTTTCCACGCTCCTTAGCTTGGGGATCTTAGGTGAATAAATCATTTCATCCTCAATGGGTTGCTCTAGCCCAACTTGGTCATCTCCGATCTTAGAAAATGTCTCCCCCCCAACAGGCGCCTAAGCGGGTTCAGACATTGGCTCTCCTGAAAGGGGGTTCATCTTGATAATCATCTCAAGATTTGACTAGGGCAACCACAAATTTCATCCTCAACCTCAACAATTTCCCAAGTAGAAACTCACCCAGGCCCCTATCCCTAACATTTTGGAGCAAATCCAATAGAGAACTATTAAGTTCATCAATCATTTTGATCATAGGCTCTAGTGCTTCCATGCATGGTGTTGAATGAGCTTCTAAAGATTGTATAGTATTCCTCAAATTAGCCAACACCCTATCATGTATCTAGTTCACCTAAACCGACTGTTTCGGTTCAGGGTTGGGTGGGTTTGGGTTAAATCTAGGGGAATATTAAGGTTGGGTTCCTCCCTGATAGTAGGTCATCTCAGGTTGTTCAAAGAATGGTGGTGACCTATATTCAGCATAATTCTGGGGAGGGTAAGTGTTATAATCAGCATATCCTTCATGGTTATAGATCTGGCTAGGTTGATCATTAAAGGGTGGAGATCTATAATCATTGTAGCTCTGGGAAGGATGGTAATCATAGTCTTGTTGTCCAAGGTTAGACCCTGGACACTAAGGTCCAGATTCATATCCCCAATCAAGGTTATCCTTGCTAGTGGATGGGTAATTATAAGTCAAGTCAGGATAGTAATCATCTTGAGGATAAGTGGTGGTAGGAAGGTAGGATGTGGAAGGATACATGGCAGAATAGGAGGGAAATCAGAAGAAAGAAAGGAGCCCTGCAATACAAGCAATCAACCATGTCCTTAGGTGGGTTAGCCTAAAGACCTACAGACTCCCAGGACCCATCTTGAGATTATAAACAATTTGGTCTACTTTTATCCGGTTAATCCAACCAGTTAGAAGGAGGGACTGGGGAGAAGGTTCTTCCTTTGCCTTGTGCCCCTGGTTCCTAGTGTACCCCCCAGCCACGATCGTTTGACGCTACTCCCCTAGCTATACATCGGATGGACTAGCAGAAGTAGATTAATCAAAAAAAATCTCAGTCTGAGCCCCGAAGAGCGAATCAATCCTTAAGGCCAACTTCTACTTAGTTTTAATTAGGCTTGGGATGATTGTGCTCTTGGAATGTGATTGCCCTTTAGATGGGTTGTGCCCTTAATGATTAATTCAAAATGTGTGTATACACAACCATGGTTTGCAAACAAGGTTATTTGTTGATGTGTCTTTTAAGGTTTAACCTTGTTTAGTAGCTTTTAGGGTTTAATTCTTAGGTTGGTTCAATCAAGGTTTAGTAGAACACTCCAAGTTTTGAAAACACGGGTGATGATATGTTCCTCTAAAAATCAAAAATAATGCGGAGTGCCTGGTTCAGCCCTAAGAATCAACCCTAAGTGGCAAGCTACTTGATGGATCGCTTTTATCTTAAGTGGTGCAGCCCAAACAGTTCAATCAATTGGCCTATTGCACCACTTAGTTAAGGCACACAGAAATGTTTGACCTATTCAGATTTCTACTCACTTATTTGTGTGTTGAGTTAAGTGTACCGGGTCCACAGGTTAGATCCCAGTTAGGTGGTAGAATCGATGTGATTGTGCACCTTAGGGTGAGAAGTTGTGGGTGTTAAGTGTGTAGCTTTCAGAAAATCCCACAAGAGAAGAGTTTCTTTTATATATACATACATATATATATATATATATATGCGGGGGTGAGATGAGTGGAGGTGGCAAACAAACAACCAAATCTATCCTAGGGTTTACAAAAAGCACCTAAGTTGATTTGGGTTTGAGTTATTAGTGTGGTGAAATGAACTAGTGGGTGGGGGTGGGTGGGATAAACTTTCAAAACCTTCATCCGCACTTTTCTTCGATCTAACCACTTTGGCCCACCTTGGAAGAGTACCTACAATCACAGTAAGATCAGAGAAAAAGTGAGATAAAAGTTAGGTAAGGCAGAAAAAACATGGGAAAAAAAAAATCAAAGAGAGTTACCTCCCCGGCAATGGTGCCAAAATGATGGATGCATGTTTCGCGTGTTAAAATCACGGTTTGAAGGACCCGTCGTTGTAGCTCGCAAAATACATCTATCAGATAAAATTTATAATCGAAACTCAAAAAGTAAGTCCCAAGTTGAACACGGGGAGGCAAACGTTTGGTTTTGAAAAATCTACTCTTCGCTTTTATTTGTTTTTGGTCGTTTTTATATTTTCTAATTTTTTTTGGTATTTTTAGCAAGCAAGAGATTAGGTCGATGAATTCCAGCTAATCTACATGCAAAAATTTAAGAGAGTGAGAGAGACATAGAGAGAGGGAGAGAGAAAATAATCATCTATTCATAAAGAATTGTTTGTTACAACTATGAAAGTGAAAAATCTACACTACGAAAGCAAAAGAAAGATAGAAAGAGGTGAGAGAAATCCCCCTCAACGGTTGCTTGGACAACGATTCACTCTAACATCGCCTGGAGGAAGGTGGTGAGGAGTGGAACGAACAGGGATGGAGCTGGAGGACGGAGAGCGGGACAGGACGGTGTTGCGGCGAGGATTTTCTTCCCAAAGGGCGATAAGAGAACGGCCATAGGATGCTCCAAAAGGAGGATGAGAGGAGGGAGAATATTTGATTTCTACTCTAGAAGAGCTTCCTGAGCTTGGGACAAGCTTTCTCTAGAGCCTTAGAGGTGGTGAGAGGAAGAAAGGAAGAGATGGTTTGGAATGGTGGTGGGTAGATCCTTTTATATTGGATGAGGAAGAACAAATTCACATCTGAGTCATTACTGACGTCCATAAACATCACTACAGATCCCTACAGTTGTCGTTGAAGATCTGCGCATATCCTCGTTGGTCACGCTCCGCTGGCAAGCACATCGCATGCTCCTTGTCGCGAGTGCACGCTCGCATGCTTACACTATGCTGTGTGCGAGTGCGCTGGGCTGCTATTGTGTGTGGTTACAGCTATGCGCAATGCGGTTGTGCACGTGCGTCTGTGCACTTGCTGGCTTCAATTGCCAATTTGGGGGGGTCAGCGGGTCATGAACCCGCGCCCCTCCTTTGGGAGTGCCTCCTCCACCACTTTTGCTACGATGTGAGATGGTCGTGTGGAGGATCCTCTGAAGATTGGCAGGGTTGGCTTCTCAGCCGTTGGATCAAGATCCAACGGCTAAGAGTTGATGATGTGGATGAAGAGGAGCTGGTGCTGTGATTGCTGGCCAGTGTTCGGTAGCCTAGATGGCACCACGTGGCGCCATCTAGGCCATCTGTCTTCTTTTTGTAGAGGGTGCTACGGAGCTCTGATTGAGATGATTCTTGTGCTGTCCAACTACAATCGTTGCTCCGGATCCATTCGTACAGTCAGATTCTTCATCCGAAGCCCGTAAGGATGTCTCATTGCCCTCCTGACCGTTGATCTTCCTTGGACCGCATAAGGTGCTACGGGACTCCGATCTAGACGATTTTGGAGTTAGACTTCGATCATCATCCTGATCATATCCGTTTGGTCCGATCATCCATCCGAGACCCTAAAATAAGCCTTCTTCTCTCCTAACTATAAAAAGGACCTAATTAACCTAAAATATATACAACTACTCTAAATGCAGAATGATGTATGCTATGAAATATTTATAATATGAAATGCAAATCTAAGCCTAGGAACATGCATGAATAGGCATTTTAACCTAAATAAATGTGTATACATAATTGGCCCCAGCGGTTAAAGCACCCGTGCATATGTGCAGCAAGTCTAGGTTCAGTTTGCCAGTGCATTTTTAGTTAGAGAGATGGAGAAAAGTTGTTATTTCCATAATTTTCCCTCTTTCTTTTGAAATTCCCCTAAACCCAACAATGGATTAGGGATAGCATCGCCCATGGCAACCCCCAGAACCCTAGGTTTCGACACTTCGGGATAGTGCCGCCCATGGCATTCTGTAGCTACATTCAAACCGTGGCAATCAACATTTCGAGATAATGCCACCCATGGCATCTGAACCAGCACAAGATGCTTACGTGCCCCAAGTAGGATATTTAGATATCCTAGGAGACAAGCATCGAGGAGATTATATGTTATAATGCATCTTCGAGGGGAGTATTTTTCATTCCTCTCCACGTCGGGAACTCATCCAAACAACTTGTGTCTTCAAGCCGCTCCTAGGTCAACTTTTCAAGAAAACATTTTTATAATAGACACTTTTTGGTATTATTCTTCATTATGTGCACTGAACCAGGCCAGTGTGTGATTTTTGGGTGACTAGGTTACCAAGTCTAACAAACCAAAGAGCAGGCAATGGGGTTGAATACTTCCTATGCCATAGACTTAATACATCAGCCTTGCAACTCCCTCAACCACTTGAGGAATAGTCCAGATCTTAACAAATATATGAGTGTTTACGCCCTAAAACAAACCCAGAAGAACTAAAGTCAGTATCCCTCACTTATCTCCTCTTTAGCACTTCAGGACTTAATTAGTCATTCAGTCTAGTTCAAGACTTAGGTAACTCTTCCATAATAAAATGCTGGGACCAACACAATTTTTGCACATTTTCGCTCTCTCTCTTCTTTTCTTTCCTTTTCCTTCTCAACATATTTGCAATTCAGTTTACAGAGATTCCATCTCCTTCTTTCTTTCTCTTCTTTTATTTTTCATTTCTCTCCCTTTTTTTTATGCAAGATGGATGCCCTAATTGCATGCGAAATATGTATTATGCTATGAATAACCTCAAGTTATACCCCCCCACGCCTAAATCTGACAATGTCTTCTTTGGAAAGCAAAAGCACATAATGATATTACCTGTGGTGGAGTTGGGATGTCTCGTAAATCAGGCTCTAGAAGGGAAGACCCAAAGAAGATACGTAACAAACCCGGCCTAGCAAGTAAGTAACCTAAGATGCTGACAAGCTGGTGATGGATAGTGAGGCCAAATACCCTCCAGAAGCATGTGAAAATAGGGTACTCCTGAGCTCTTGTTGGAGGTTTTACATGATACACATGAGTAGTAACCCTAGTAGTGTGCAGCGAGGAGGCAAAGGCTCCTCAAGTAGATATGTGTGGGCAACAGAGGATGCAAAGGACACCTTACGGATGATGGGCTAACATGAAAAAGTGTCGATCCACACTCGCCACTCTACCACAGGATGTATTAGTCTTGTTATCCCCCTGTAAAGCAAGAATGTGAGCAGAGATTTTAGGAAGCTATTTTTGCAAGAGTTGAAATCTCTCAGGTGTGGGGTAGGGAAGAGGGTCAAAGAAGGCTTGAGAGGTTTAGCATTCTTCCTCGATAACCATTCCAGTTCCTGAATGTCATTAGAAGCAGCCTTAGTTACTGATTGTCTTTCATGCTGCAAATCATTGGTGTGTGCATCCTGGAATGGGACCAAATGTTCATCTTTCAAATTGAACCACTCAAGGGTGTTGCCCATTTCATTATCATGTAGAAGTGGGTTGGAAGCAATAGGGTTGTGCGTATCCTCAATAACGACATCCCCAGGCTCTTGCTCAATGCTAAGATCGTGCCTCTGGGGTGTATAGAGTCCTTCCTCAAGAGTGGTAACTGCTTCCCATTCTTCCGGATGTTTAAGAGGATGATCTTGATAGTCAAAGGTATGTAGGAATTCGGATTTGGCTAAATCAATCAGATCCTCAGGGGGTAAGTCAAACAAAATATATTCTCCCCTAGAGTCACTCCATACTCTAAGTCTGATCCCTTCAAAGTCATCATCATCCTTATCAATGTTTCTTTCCTGAGACTCAGAAAAATCTTCAAAGCGAAGATCAAGTATTTCAAGTGTTCCCTTGTCCTCCTCAAAAATCAACTCTTCATGTCTTTGAGACCAATATTGATCCGAGTCTTCTAATTTAGTATCAATTCCCTTAGGGTCACTTGTGTTGGGCACCTGTAAATCCTTAGAATGTTCAATGACAGGTGTGGGTCCCTTAATGATAGGATCATGGTTATTATCCCTTTCTTCCAATTTGGTTTCGTCTGACATCCAAGATTCCTAGAATTTGTTAAGTTCAGAATCACAATCCTCTGGGAAATCTAACTGAGGTGCAAGGTCCTCAGAGGTGTAAAGTATAGGTTTGGCATACCTAGGATGGGGTGCAGATTCCACCTCAAAATCTAGAATGGGAGTTGGGTTGACCGTTTGACTGTGACCCATTTCATCAAATGTAGCAAAAATACTATCATTTGGGTCGAGATCATCTAATGGGACCACGTTCCCCTTCTTCTGACTCCAATTAAGATTAGGTGGATTATCACTAGGGTTTCCTTCTGGGGGGCCTATCTCATGGGGAACGTCTAAGTGTAGCTACTCCTCAAAACAAGATCCCTATTGTCATTGTTTTCCTCAAAATTATCTTGGCAATTGGGTGTATAGAGGTAGGGATCAGAATTGACTGTAGGAGGGTCACTAAGATGGCTAATCTCTTCCATTAATCTTTGACTATTCCTCAAAATCTCTCCCATAGAATCCATCATTTCGTTCTGTTGTTTTTGCATTTCTATCATAAGAGAGGAGAGGCTACTATCAGATTAGGGAGGATAGTCAAGCTCAGGGTTATAATACCTATGAGTTTTTGTCCAACTGGGAGTGTGAGAATCATCACAAGCAGGTGGGTTGGGCATAGGCATGGATGGGTTAGGGACTGTGTATCCCTCTCCTAGGTTCTACTCATGATCATAGGATTAGGGAATAATTAGACCAATGCTCCTATAGTAGCAATAGAAAGGATCCCATTGTTCATTAGATGAAGGATAACTACAGGTCTTAGGCTTGGGATTGGGTGCTCGAAGGTGAAAGTAAGAAGTGAAATTGTAATCCATTTGAAAACATGACTTCAAAAAGACACCCCAATCAAACACAAGGCAATGAGACTCTCCTTTTTCCTATAGCATATTTGAGCCAACCTCCAACCTACCCCTAAAGTTGTCAAATGGGGTCAAGTTTGTGCCCGTCCATTCCCACTTTAGTGGTATAAGAGGGGGTTGTGACTTGAGATCCCTGCCAAGCTTTTTGGAGAAGAACAAAGGTTAGTTACGTTCTTTCTTGGTGGCCAAAAAAGTTGCACAATCAATTATGGGTCCTAAGTTGACCTTCGCATGCCCTAGGACCTGTACCTTGCTTCAATTATACTCTCAAATGATCAAGTGAGAAGTAACTCCAAGGACAAACAAAGGGATGCAAGTAGGGTGAACCCTTCCTTTGAGGCGACGCGTAAGCGGTGCCTCTTAACTACCCTTTATTCTTTTAAAGGGTGTCCCCCTCCTTGAAGTATCAAAACACTTGGTCAAAAGATAGTACCACCTCCACAAATTGAAATAGGAGGATCTGCATTGATAGAGAGATCGTTGCCTATAGCCTTAAGGGATCGAGACCTAGTGCGATGCCTAGTGTGTGTGCTCAATGTTAGAATTGCTTCTCAATTTACTTTTAAAAATATCTACAGGAAACACAATATGTGCCCATAAGTCTATCTTTAAAAGCTTTAAACTTCTTTAAGTAAATGTCAAAATATCAAAACAAATCCTAAGACATGGCAACCCATTCTTAAGATTAGCATTTCTAATATCAATTCAATTAAGGCCCAATGTATACACTGATGGCAGAAATCATCCAAAATGCAAACACAATAACATAAGTTTGTGTAGCTGCTGCTTTTTGAAATTAGGCTAGAAATGGAACATTTGATTCTAATGTGGTTTTTTGAAATGGATCATTTCTGCTTTCTTGTGGTATTAGGATCAACTTTTTGTTTAATCCTATGTTTGATTTGGTAAGTCAGTTATTGTAGTTTATGGCTTTAAATGGAGAGGCAGCCACATGGAACATACTGAAAAATTGGGGCTTTCTTCCAACAATCTGATGAGGACATTCTATTACATAAACTACAAATTAGATTGGTAAAAATAATACTTAGTGGTTTGCTAAGGTTTTTCTTGAAGTGTATTTAAATTGCACATTTTGGAGAGGAAAAGTTAAGAATCATGCAAAAGATCCATTACCATTGGATGACATAAATTATTCTCAGAGATAACTCATCCTTCTATTAATATTATTTTTTTGATTTCCATATGACATTGGTTTTAGAGTGTTGATATTTGGACACTAGGCAACCTCTCTGTAAACCACTTGCATTTTTCTGTCATTGTTCTTTTGAATTAATCTTTCACTAGATTATGAACACTTCAATTAAAACTTATTTGATACATTCTATTTTTTTATTTCGTAGACTGATATGATCCAGATTCAGAAGGAGGCCCTATTGAATCTTTTCCACTAGAGGTTGCACCTCTTACTGGTAGTAAAAGGCTCTAAATTCTCAAACCCAAAAGCTATAAGAAATGAAAGAAACAAGCAAACCGAGATGACCAACTCTACATAATAACAATATGAAAGGGGCAAAAAGGTGTCATTTGGATGTTTTCTCATATTTTAGTGGCAAACACAAAAATGAAAACCAGGTAGCAATTGCTTTGTGGAATTAGGCTAGAAATGGATTGTTTGATTCTAAAGTGGTTTTCTGAAATACATCTGGTAGCTTACTACTATGTTGCAAGAACTAAAGAAAAGATGGAAGGACCCTATGCTGGTACCAAAGGGTTTCGAGTTCCTAAGGTCAGCCTCTCCATTATCATTTTCTTTTAGTTGTGTTGTGTAGGCTATTTAACCTTTTTCTGATTCAACACTGCAAGCCTTATTTAGATTGCGACATCATGGTTGCAAGGTAGATGTGTGGTCTACTGGAGTTACCATTCTCTATATGACAGTAGGAAGAATGTCATTCAATGGTGATCTTGAATAGTAAAGCTTTACAATTTCTTATGATATTTTACAAAATGTAATGTTGGTGCTTTTGTCACCAGTAGAGCTATTGTCATTGACACAAATATAAAGAAATTGCTAAGCTAAAGGAGAGTAATGATCTTTGGGAAGTTGCTAAGATAAATGATCATGAGTCATCCTTCCCTATAGTATGTATCTAAAGTGTTCTCTTTAAATGTTCATATAGGTCAATCTCATGGCATTTTACCAATAGGAATTAATTAATATCCAATGCTTGCAATCTCTTAAACTAAGAGATTGGTGCAAGAAGAATATGAAGAAGACAGAATTCCTGGACAAGGTACTCGTCATGGTTTTTGATTTATTGGATAGATTTTTTATAGTAAATCCCTAGCTGACAATTAGTTCTGAAGAAGTTTTGATGCATGATTTTCTCTCCCATGTGTAGAAAAGCTTAGAAAATAGAGGATGCTTCGCGTCTCTTGCGATTCACAACTAGAGTTCCATACCTGGATTGCATGTTTTGTAGTTGTTTTGTTGAACTTTGAGAAGTTGCTGTGGAAATTCATTTTTTGGGGATGGGTGTTTTCGTGTTTGACTTTTACTTGTATTTGCTACATTTTTATATTTTTGGATGTTTTCAAATGTATCCTCTTGAAGGGCTCTTATTTTACTTTTCTATTTGAGGATTAATGAATTTAGGGTTGCCTGAGTTTCTATGTTTGGGCTTGTTAAAAAAGAATATTTCTTAATAAAAAATATTAATAGTGGCAATTAAGTGATATAACAAGGCATCATTAAAGTAAATCAAGAGTGACAATTAAATGTCAAAAGAAAGTGTCATTAAAGTACATCAATATGGCGATTTAGTGACAGAAGGTGTTATTAAAGCAAATTAATATTGGCAATTTAGTGGCATAAATAAAATTCATTAAATGAAGCATATGGCGACACTAATAGCGTTAATTAAATTGTCACTAATATAATGTAATAGTGGCAAAATAGTGACAAATAAATTACCATTAAAAAATATTATTAGCGACGTTAATTGAGGTAATTAAAGTGATGCTAATACTAATGATTTAGCAGCAATTATGCAAGTGCTGCTAACCTATTAGTGATGCCAACAAAGGTGGCAATTAAGCGACAATTATTTCAAGTGTCGTTAATTCTATATAGTGACAGTTATAAGGCTTATAGCAGCAAATATCAATTGTCGCTAAAGGCTTTTTTTTTTGTAGTCATCCAACCAAAGGCCACCAAACCCCCTTCATATCCCTTGATTTAGCACCAACTAACCTAATCCTTAGGATCATCTAACCACCACTAAAAACCTATCCTAACCATCCATTGCCATGCACGACTACCCTACCCTCTTACCACTCTATATATACCCACATAACCACCACATAAAACTCACCTTTGGCTTCATTATTCACACATATTCCTACTTACACTCCACCATATCCCATGACCATGAGAAGAAGGAGAAGAAGAAGATTAAGGGGACACTCTGTCCCCTTGGTGCCTTCAGCTCTTCCCTTCTCTCTTGTGTCCATTCCAGCCAGAGGTCAAGCCAAGCAGGAGGATGTCCAAAGGAGGAGTTTTTGAGGGTGGTTTACACCCACCCTTGGAGGAGTCTTTGGAGTGGAAATTCTCCACTCTTAGAGGAGCTAGGGCACGCCCACCAAGGGCTTGCCAAGGAAGACATCTTTGGAGGAGCACTTCAAGAAGGAATTGGAGGAATCCTTTTCAAGCCCTTGGAGCAGTTGAGCTTGGAGCAAGGACTCTCTCCTTCTCACCAACATCACTAGGAGAATTTTTGTTTCACCATTTTTTATTTTTATTTTAGTAGTAGAAGCATTCCTCTACTAGTGATTTTGTAAAATAATTTTCTCCATAATCAAAGTTGCCTTTCCATATTTCTTATCGCATTTTATTTTATTGCTTTCTACTCTAGTGCACTCACCTCCTCTCTCTTATTACCCTAGGTCTTCAGGTACCTAGGGTGAGCTTAGGGAGAGGATCTTCTTGCCACCTAGATTTTAGCATTTTGGTGTAGTCTTCCTTCGTATTTCATCATTCAATTACCCATTATTTCAAAACTCAAAAAAAAAATATTATATTCAAAAATCACAAAAAGAAAGTTGATTTCCCAATTTCAAGCGAGTGTTAAAAACTACATTTCTACCTCTCTTGGGACAACCTGAATATTTTCCAAGTACTCAATTTTTATAAATTTTAAAAGCGATCGGAATTGCACGTTATAACGATAAAAACACTAATTTACAAATCGTGCATGTTCACTATTAGGGTACGCCAGGGGTTCCTAGTTGCCTCGCTCATTTTTTTGTTGGCCATTGACACTTTAGCCCACTTTGCTGTTAAACCCTGCTCGGGGGGCTTGCTACATGGTTACACTTTATCTTCTCAGAGGAAGTTGACCCTGATTCTTCGGTATGCGGATGACACTATTTTCTTCAATGAAGGGGGAACCAGGTGATTGCACAGCAAAAATGCACCAACAATTGTGCCATCTTGTGCTATTTCCCAGCATTGTCAGTGTATATTAGGTAGCCATAGTCGCATTTGTAAAAATAAACGCATACATGCATTTAATTGAGAGGGGAGGACAGTGAATAAATTGGCCCTGTAATTAACGTATTCTCCAAGTGCTGCCTCGCAAAATCACCATCACCATTTTTTTATATTGGCTTTGAATTTCTTCTTCTCTACGGCTGCAGGGCATGGCTTGATCTTCTTTGCGCCATTCTCTTCCATTACATACCCTGCCACTGCATGGCTAGGCATGCATAGCCATGCCTTCCTCGCTTCCTCGTTCTATTTTAAAAAGCCCTCCTCACTTCCTTGCGTAGGGAGCCTGGTACAACACACCAACAGCATGTCCTTCCTCCAGGCCATCTCCTCCCCTCTCCCCTCCATACGCGTCATCTCTTCCTCTTGAAGAGACACGCTGCGGGCAGGAGCAGCTCACAGTGGTCGACAACCACCACTGTGAGTCCCACCACCACCCAGCTCATCCAACAGCCGGTGGGCATGGTGGTTCACTTCGCTGCTTCACCCGCTCAACATTCTTCTGCCATTGCCACAGAGTCTAGCTTTGAAGCTCAACCGTAGTAGCAGCAAGGCATTAGTAGCAGCAGCAGCAGCCCGCGCGCACACAGGCACCGACTGCAGCCTCTTTCCGCGCACGCAGGTGCCTTCCAGTGAGCCCACGCATGCAGCACCGACTGCAACCGGCTATCCACAGCATGCGACACTGTAGCTACTGCTCACGCTAGAGAGCGCGACACTGTAGCTACAGTGTGGTGACCGGAAAGTTTCTCACTTATCCGGTCACCGCACATGCCTGCAACTGCCTCCAGCCCATCACCACACACGCCCGAGCCTTCGCCCGCTCTCGCATCTGCGACTTGGCTCGCGTCACTCCAGCCCGCAGCTTGGTGCGCTGCGGTCCACAACATGCCACGCTGCAGTCTCCCTCGCGCCCCCTCCCTCGAGCGTGCGTGCGCATCTTTGCGCACTTGCGCTTGTGCGTGCCTGTGCCTGCGCGTGGGCCATCAGACAACGGGTGCAGCCTCCAAACGGCTTAAACACCTGCACCCTCTTCCTCCAGCAGATGCTCTCTCTCTCTTTCTCTCTCACAGACACACACCTCACTCACACACACACACCACACTTGTACACACTCACATGTACACACACTCACTCATTTGTACACGATTATATACTTATATATATATATATATATATATACATTTATATACGTATATATATATATATATACATATATCTATACATATATTATTACCTATACAACTAAGTATAAGTATATACATATATATACACATATATTTATACTTATATATATATATATAAATATACATACATATATACATATATACCTATAGATATAAATACAGATACACATATCTATATATATATATATATATATATATATATATACATACACACATAGATATATATATCTGTCTACATATATCTATATACATAGATACTTATACTAATATATCTATATACATAAATACATATATATATATACATATACATATCTATATATCTATATACATATATTACTATATATATATAAATCCACATATACACCTATATAATTACCACCCTATATATATACATATAAATATATATTTATATATATACATATATTTTTTTTTTTTTTTCATATCACCTACCACAAGTTATATCGTGGGAATATCTGCACCAGTTGCTGATATTCCCCGATACACCAGTACAGAAAGCGTCTCCGCACACACCTTCCACCCATCCATCCTACACTCTATGCGGCACTTCGTCCTGTTGGTTGCGTCTTCCTAGACGACGATCAACTCGACACCATGCTACATGCCATTTCCACCTCCACCCCCACCCCTCTATATATATATAATATATATATATACTATATTTACCTTATTTCTATTTCTCTTTCCTACTATTAAAAAGATAAAAAAATATATATAAAAGAGAAAAGATAATCCTTGACTTGCAGCTACTCAGTCTTGCGAATAGCAAGACCAGTTTTGGAACCCTAATTTGGCTCAAAGCCAAGAACCTGATTTTGAGGGTGTACCTCAAGGACAAAAATTATCAGAAAAAAATCTTAAATAGAAAAAAAAAACCAAAAACATAATAAACGAACGGAAGAGATTCGTTGTAGGAAAGACGTAGAAACTTATTCACCTCTAATCTCGCTTCTTTGAGTTCAACCTTGGGCCTAAAAGTGACTAAGATAAAATCAAGTAGGCCAGGTTAAAAATTTTGTAAAAAGATGGTCAGGCTCGATTTAGGTTAACCACTATACTCATTTCAACGATTAAATCACCATATTAACACAACCTATCCGAGTCCACACCATACTTTCTCTGGCGCCGTTGCCGGGGAAATGAGCATTCAAGTAAGTTTCTACTCCATTCCTTTAATTTTTCTCTTCTCACACCCTTCTCTTCACGGGTGTTTCTGATTGTTGGTGTGAACCAGTTGCAAGGAGAAGGCAGGCAGACGAAGTCAGAGATGTGGGCAGATCCAAGGTGGGAACAAGAGCGTGAAGTCGCCAGCACCGCACTGGAGCTTCGTCCACATTGCTGAATAGGTAGGTGTTGGTGAGACAGTCGGTTTGTGTTATATCGTTGTAGTAAAGCCGGTTGTCACCAACGTTTCATATAAAATTTTTATTACTCGGAAAACTGAAAGAGTTCCCGAGGTCGAACTCAGGGAGCAAGTTGTATTCTAGAGATATACAAGTTCTATTACAAAAATAAAGAGAGAGAGAGAGAGAGATGAAAAATTGGCTTCTTCTTCTTTTCTTCTTTCTTCCTCTTTGTCTTTGGTTCTTCCTGTTCTTCTTCTTCTTCTTCTTCTTCTTCTTCTTCTTCTTCTGCTTCTGCTTTCTTCAGATTTTCCCCTCGTGCTCTTCTTCTTGTTTCCTTTCTTTCTTTTTCGTCAGATCATCTTCTTGTTTTCTTGCTTCTTGCTTCTCTTCATTCCTTCTTCTTCTTTGTCTTCACCTGCCTTGACTTCTCTTTTTCTTCTCTCGCGATGGCCGTTGCTCTTCCTTCTTCTTCAGCGGGTCTTCTTCTTCTTTGGCTGCTGACCTTCCGTCGTCTGCCCCGGTGCTGAGACGACTTAACAATGCCTTCGCTACAGTGCAGCAGCTCCTTCTTCTTCAGCGGGTCTGCTTCTTCTTCTTTGGCCTGCACACTTCAGAGTTTATTCGTCACGACAAAAACCTACTCTACCCCCCTCCCCCGCGTATCTCTCTCTCTGAAATCACTCCTCGGAAGCTCTCCCAGAGCGCTATCGGGTAATCGGGTTCGGGTCAGGCCCGGGTCCAGGCCCACCGGCGTGCGTGGTGGGCGAGGAGTGCAGGTCAGTCTAATCGGGTCGGGCCAGGTCCGCGGAGCGTGGTCACGGACGAGGCCGAGTCGGGTCGGGTCGGGTGAGAGGGACCTCACCCCGTGGTAACTGAGGCAAACAGCATACGGCAGTTTTTCAATTTATGTGTCCGCGCGCCGTTGAGAGATTCCGAGGTGGGACTAAAAGTCCCACCCCAATTCTCTTACGCCTGCAGCAGGGATGGTGCTCCCAATTGCATCGGCTGTTGAGGCGTACAGCTCCAATCGAGGGCCAGGGTGTGTGCGTGAGACTCTTCCGCGCTGGCCGTGGCTATTCAATCTGGGATATCTCGGCTTGGAGCAACCTCGAGCAGGCTTCGAGCTTCCTCGCCAATGGCGGTCAAGGCCTGGAACCTGAAACCAATGGCACGGCCTCTCGGCCAAATCAGACAGGCGGGGGACCTTCGCCGTGGCACGGCGAAGGTGGTCAGGGGGTCTGCAGGGGGCGAGATGGAGCTGTTAGGTCGTCCTAGGTCAGACTGTGAGCGAGGGAGTGGGTGTGTTCGGTGGGTCTGCAGAGGGTGTTTGGTGGGAAGTGGAGGGGCGGAAGAGGATCAGGGTGAGGAGGCGGAAGTTCTGCGGTGGTCGGCGAGCCGTGTGGGTCGCTGATGTGATGGGAGCGGCTCGCCGGAGGGTGGTCGGAGGCGGAGAGGATGAGGGTGAACAGGGTCGGTAGAGGGCTTAATTGACTAAATCGAAAGCGGGGAAAGAAAGAGGAGGAGAAGGGGAGTAAGTCTAACTTAACTGCAGGGACGAAGGGGGAGGAACAGGGCGACAGTCGTATCGACTGTCGCCGGAGAAGACGATGCCCAGTGGGGGGAGGACGGCGGTGACGACGGGGCAGAGGCAGCGCGCGCCGGTATTGCGCGACGCGGAAAGAGCAGGGGAAGAAATCTCTGCTGCTGGTATTGCGGCAGAGCGAAGAGGAGGAGGAGGAAGAACCGCCGGAGCTGGTGGGCGTCTGCCGGAGTGAGAAGAGAGGAAAATTGGGGGTTTTCTCCGTCAGATCCAGGCTGCCTTGGTCGGTGGAGCGGCGGGGGGTATTTATAGGGTTGAAGCAGGGAGGAAGGCGGAGGGAGACGACGTGTCTCCCTCGCCGGAGCATGGTCGGAATTCGAACCCATACCGTCCGTGCGTTCGCACGGCCGGTAGGGGGGGCTGCAAGGACCATGGGGGTGCTCCTGCGACGGCTGACGACGCAGGGCACCCTCCGGTACACATGCCAGGTCCTCCACCTTACCCTGCGCGGCGCCATGCTCCGCGCAAGGTCGCCGGAGCATGGTGCTGGCAGGGTTTTGCAGGAGGGACCTGTTTGCAAAGAACGAAGGAGAGTTAGGGGCCTAAATGCGAGGGTTCAAAAGTTGAGGGCCAAAGAGTAAATATATGAGGACCAAAGTGTAAAGTCGGTCAAGGAGGTTTCTTCTTAGGCTCAAGTTTTTATACATGACTAATTAGGACCTAAGGAATCTGATGGTGAATTTTATTTTCATATTAAACCTTTTTTGACCGGTCAATTTGCGCAAAAACCCAAATTAAGTTATTAATTGGGCATGGTTCTCAATGTAGGTCAAAATGGGTTCTAAAGGCCAAATTGAAGGTTCTAAACCCTAGAGATTATTTTTCTATGAATTTTAGAGGGTTTATTCTATTTTTACTTTGCCTCGAACCTTGTGAATTGAAGTGGGTTGTTTTAGGGTTACAGATTATCATTTGGTTCCTTGAAAGTGCTGTAGCCCTTGCTAGATCATCTCGTCCCACTTTTATTCTTATTAAGCTGTTCTGACCTGTGTTTGGGCCCTGAATTACCCTGTATGCAGATTATACTGGTAAAATTGCACTTTTACCCCTTATGACTGGTTTTCTTCTCAAACTCAGAATTCTCTGAGTTAAGCCTTTCCTTGAGATATGTAGGAGCTTTTATCCTTTGTATTGGGTCAAAATGAGCTAGTTATGGCTCATGATGAGGTTCTCATCATACCCCCATGCCTAGCTTTTGCTAGTCCCTTAGCAAAAAAAACTTAAGGTTTCAACCCTTGTTCTAGACCATGAAGTTTTCAATGGTTTTAGATAAGTGCCTTTTTATTTAAGCATAGATTAGGTTAGAATGCTGACCATAGGCCTAAAAGATACTCTAGTACCAATCAAGATCCAAATCTGTCTAGCCTTAGCCTCAGTCTTTTAGCAAAGGTTTTTAAGGCCCGCAAGAACTAACCTAAGGTTTATTGGACTTCGTGGTTAAAGCACCCGTGCTTGAAATGATTTTAGCCCTGGCCCAGTTCGCAGTGCGTTTTGTAAGAGAGAGATAGAAAGTTTTTTCTGTTTGGAGAGTTTTCTCTCTCTTTTTCTTTTTAGTTCTAGTCTAGGGTTGGCTTTTCAACACGGTCTGTATCAGATTCCTTGCTCCCATCATCAATCCTCAAGGGTTCCTGGCGATCGATGCTTCGAGATAGCACCGCCCATGGCAACCCCCGGAACCCTGGCTATTGAGATTTCGAGATAATCCCATCCATGGTATTCCGTGGCCGAATCCAGACCCTGGCAATTGACACTTCGAGATAATGCCATCCATGGAATCTGAACCAGCAGAGTGCTTACATGCCCCCCGTAGGATATGTAAATATCCTAAGAGACAAGCACCGAGGAGATGATATTTTGTTACGCATCTTCGAGGGGATTTTCCGCCTCTCTGCGCTGGGAACTCGTCCAAATCAACTTGTGTTGATCGGCCATTCCTATTCTAGGTGTTCTTTTCAGATTTTTGCGACGCTTCTGCGTGATTCTGATTTTTACGCTTACTGAACCAGGCTGTGTGTGAGGTTAGGGTGCTTAGGTTACTGAGTCCCGTAAACCAAAAATTAGTTAACGAGGCCGAATACTCCCTAAGCCTTAGACCTAATACTTCAGCTTTTCATTTTCCTCAACCTCTTGAGGAGTGTCCAGATCTTAATGAGTACTAAGAGTCTATTCAAGAATGCCTAAGGTTTGCATTCTTACTAATCTCATTGTGCACTTTTCAGTTATTTTCTTGAATGAGGTCTAGGACTTAGGTTAATTCCTTAGTTCCTTACTAATGACTATCAACTTTTCTTATAATTTTGTGCTCCTTTTTCATTTTGTTTCTTCTCTCCTTCACAAAATTTTCCTTCTCCTCTTTTCCTCTTATTCTTTTTCAAAAATTTTTTAATTTTTATGGTATTTTTGGCATATGTGAATTTTTTTGTTTGAAACCTTTTCTTACGAGTTTTTGCACTTTCATACCCCCCCATGCCTAAGATTTGCAATGTCCTCATTGTAACCTAGGGGTTTTTATTCAACTAAGTTCATACATTAGGATAGCTGTTTTGATGAGTGAATGGGTCGGGGTGACTGTTGCGGACGATTTCTAATCTCAGATGCAAGCACCTGAGGTGGAGTCGGCTGTCCTAAAGTGTGAACTTCAAGTGCAAAAAGCTGTCAGAACACGTTTCAGGTTTTCAAAGAGAATGACGGGCTGCCTCCCGTTGAGCGCTAAATTTGATGCCTTCAGCCAAGCGGGAAATGCAATGGAGAGGGGATGGTCAAATCAGCGGAGTTTTGTAAGACAAGCACCTTGATTAAGAGCCTGGTTGGTCCAACCAGGTGCTTGTTCAGATCAACAGGCTGATGATGCAGCCCAAACCCAATCAATCTGGTGGGTTGATAAATGTGGATAAAAAGGTGTGGAGCCCACCAGAAATTATGAAGCTCAGATGGATGTGGAAGTGTAAACGCAGGGTTTGGCTGTGCCGAATCAGCCTGGTTAGAGTAGGGACCCGTAGGATAATCAGTGGTTGATGCAGGAACCCTACAGGGGTGATCAGAGAATGATAGAGCATGGTATGTAGTCTGATCAATGTTCGAAACCCGATGTGGAAATGCAATCGGCTCGGTGAGAGGTGAATCAGCATAGAAATTGAGTCCGGTTGCGGGTCGGGGTTTGGAAGAGGTTTTGATCCGTTCTGTGTGTGCGGATGAGGTGGCCATTGTGTACGAGGGCTCTTCTAGAAACAGATGATAGGTGATTTTCTGCAGAGAGTCCTCTGGGTAACTATCAAATGCCGGAAGAGTGTTTGTATGATGAAAGAAATCGGATTCGAGAAAAAATTTGGATTCTGGGTTGCAATCACTCTTGGCATTTTCTGTTTTTGGTTCCTGAGGATCGAAAAGGAATGATTCTGTGTTATCGGTGATCTCGGGAATCAGGACCTCAGCATCAGAGTCAGAGTCAGAGTCATGTGAACTGAGGTCGTAGATAGGCCTGGCGTGTTCAGGAAGGGGAATCTCTCCGCAATTATAGTCAGATCTGAAATTGTCGGAGAGTTGGCGAAAATGATCATGAATTCCACCACAGCAGAAATCATCAGATGTGGAATCAGCAGCCTGACTGGGTTCTAGCCTATATGTCAATTCTGGGTTCAAAAAGATGTTCTGTTCAAGCTCTAAGCTGGTAGGATAGACCCTATTAAAACCTTGCTCATCCAACTCCTCAGTTTCTGTATCATAAATTGGCATGTTTTCTGAAAAATCGATCAGATTTCCTGAGGATGTTGGAGAGGGATATTCATTAAATAGAGGCCCGGAATCATATTCTGTAAAAATTTGATCTTTCTCATAAGGGGCCTCATAATCTTCCCAACAAGTTTCAGATCTAGGTTCTAGGCTTAGGATGTGGGTAGAATTATTAGAACCTAAGTCTGAATAACCTTCGAGGGTTACCTTATCAAAACAAGGGGCGGAATTTATACCCTCCAGAGGTTCAATTCTAATCTTGTTATTGCAGGAGTCTTGAAGTTCTAAGCTTGGTGATTTATGGCCTAGGGTTGGCTCAGCATTGTGTTCTCCTGCAATATCCCAACCTAATTCAACATTGTCTTCTATCTGGGTTGGGATTTTACAACCACTTTGTGCCTCAATCCCGAGATCTGGGAAACTGAATTGTTCCTTAATACTGTTCCAAGATGGTTCATCCTCTGTTTCTGGTTTATACGGGTATTTCTGGTTGATAATTTGTTCTACTGATTTCATCATTTCTACCCGTTTTATAAGGGCATCTTGGTGTTGTTCCCAAAGTACCGGATTTGTCAAGCATTGAAGGTATTCAGATTGGTGTAATTTTTCCATCTCAATGTATCCTGTCATGAGCATATCTCGGGTTGATCCTTTTGAAATTCCAGTTAATAGAATTTGGGCACAGTTTATGATGAAGGATGTGGTTGTTGGGACATCAACCTGAATATCTCCTCTTGGTGTTGAGGTTTTTTCTTCTTTTTCATAGAATCTTATGGCATTCTCGATCATTTTATCTTTCATAGATCTCCGATATTCAGGTTTCTTGAATGGTAGTCTTGCTAGGTAATTAGGCTGCATAATTGGATCTGGTGGTGGAATCAAAGTTTGAATTAAGATGGAAGAAGGGGATTTTGTTCAGAATCAGAGGAAAGAGGGGCTATGTGAATGATTTCTGCAAAAACAAAGGAACCGAGGCTTAGCCTCGGGAAGAGTGAATTTCTATAGGAGGTTTCAAGGACCTCCTGAAAAATACTGAAGGGCTGGATGAGATAAGCAGGTGCTGGACCCAATCAAGACACCCAAAAATTGTTGGGTGACTATAGAGGTTCGGGGCAGATGGACCCCTTGATCAGAAAGATCGTCCACCTGAGAATTACCTGGGCAGCCAGAGAGGGAGAGTCCCGCGAAGACCCCTACACGGTAGAGCGTCCCCACGGGTTACAGGGTTTCCCCCACCCGACCTCTCTTGTCGCTGCGGTTCCAGGTAGACCAGAATGGGGATCTTGACCTCTTAAGTCTACCAATTTTAAGATCAGGGTGCTTAAGGTTTCACTTGAACTTTAGTCTTTTAAGTGCAAAGAGTGACCTAATTTAAGGTTGGTTGACCCATGGGGTCAACTTTACCTCTTGTTTTCTTTGAGAGCTTTTAGGTCCTGTCTTTTAGGGTTCAAGTGTTTAGAGAGAGCCAATTGTTTTAGATTTTCTTTGAATAGGTATTTTCAGACAAGGGCTTGGGCACACTTCATTTGGTTTTCTCAATTCTTGCTTAAGGAGTGTGTCTCTAAATCCCTAGTGTTGGATCCTAGGTTGGCTCTACTTGGTCCAGTTAATTCTTTGTTGGGTAATTAGGGCTCAAGCAAGAATGTGTTAGCCCTTAAATACCCTTAATAGTGTGCAGAAATAATGAGTTGAAAACATGCAACTTTTATGGTTACTAAATATGGAAGACAGGTTAGCCCTATATTGCTTGTTCTTTTCTTTTCTTCCTCTTTAGAGCTTAGGGGTTAATAGTGAGAGGAAAAATTTACCTGTCTTTGGTGTGGTTGCTTGTCTTCTTGAGTTCCTGTAGCTGCACAAAAGAGAGGAGATTATCAGAAATAAAAGAATACAGGAATGTTTACCTCTAGAATAGCCGTTGCTCCCCGGCAACGGCGCCAAAATGTTGGTGAGACAGTCGGTTTGTGTTATATCGTTGTAGTAAAGCCGGTTGTCACCAACGTTTCATATAAAATTTTTATTACTCGGAAAACTGAAAGAGTTCCCGAGGTCGAACTCAGGGAGCAAGTTGTATTCTAGAGATATACAAGTTCTATTACAAAAATAAAGAGAGAGAGAGAGAGAGATGAAAAATTGGCTTCTTCTTCTTTTCTTCTTTCTTCCTCTTTGTCTTTGGTTCTTCCTGTTCTTCTTCTTCTTCTTCTTCTTCTTCTTCTTCTTCTGCTTCTGCTTTCTTCAGATTTTCCCCTCGTGCTCTTCTTCTTGTTTCCTTTCTTTCTTTTTCGTCAGATCATCTTCTTGTTTTCTTGCTTCTTGCTTCTCTTCATTCCTTCTTCTTCTTTGTCTTCACCTGCCTTGACTTCTCTTTTTCTTCTCTCGCGATGGCCGTTGCTCTTCCTTCTTCTTCAGCGGGTCTTCTTCTTCTTTGGCTGCTGACCTTCCGTCGTCTGCCCCGGTGCTGAGACGACTTAACAATGCCTTCGCTACAGTGCAGCAGCTCCTTCTTCTTCAGCGGGTCTGCTTCTTCTTCTTTGGCCTGCACACTTCAGAGTTTATTCGTCACGACAAAAACCTACTCTACCCCCCTCCCCCGCGTATCTCTCTCTCTGAAATCACTCCTCGGAAGCTCTCCCAGAGCGCTATCGGGTAATCGGGTTCGGGTCAGGCCCGGGTCCAGGCCCACCGGCGTGCGTGGTGGGCGAGGAGTGCAGGTCAGTCTAATCGGGTCGGGCCAGGTCCGCGGAGCGTGGTCACGGACGAGGCCGAGTCGGGTCGGGTCGGGTGAGAGGGACCTCACCCCGTGGTAACTGAGGCAAACAGCATACGGCAGTTTTTCAATTTATGTGTCCGCGCGCCGTTGAGAGATTCCGAGGTGGGACTAAAAGTCCCACCCCAATTCTCTTACGCCTGCAGCAGGGATGGTGCTCCCAATTGCATCGGCTGTTGAGGCGTACAGCTCCAATCGAGGGCCAGGGTGTGTGCGTGAGACTCTTCCGCGCTGGCCGTGGCTATTCAATCTGGGATATCTCGGCTTGGAGCAACCTCGAGCAGGCTTCGAGCTTCCTCGCCAATGGCGGTCAAGGCCTGGAACCTGAAACCAATGGCACGGCCTCTCGGCCAAATCAGACAGGCGGGGGACCTTCGCCGTGGCACGGCGAAGGTGGTCAGGGGGTCTGCAGGGGGCGAGATGGAGCTGTTAGGTCGTCCTAGGTCAGACTGTGAGCGAGGGAGTGGGTGTGTTCGGTGGGTCTGCAGAGGGTGTTTGGTGGGAAGTGGAGGGGCGGAAGAGGATCAGGGTGAGGAGGCGGAAGTTCTGCGGTGGTCGGCGAGCCGTGTGGGTCGCTGATGTGATGGGAGCGGCTCGCCGGAGGGTGGTCGGAGGCGGAGAGGATGAGGGTGAACAGGGTCGGTAGAGGGCTTAATTGACTAAATCGAAAGCGGGGAAAGAAAGAGGAGGAGAAGGGGAGTAAGTCTAACTTAACTGCAGGGACGAAGGGGGAGGAACAGGGCGACAGTCGTATCGACTGTCGCCGGAGAAGACGATGCCCAGTGGGGGGAGGACGGCGGTGACGACGGGGCAGAGGCAGCGCGCGCCGGTATTGCGCGACGCGGAAAGAGCAGGGGAAGAAATCTCTGCTGCTGGTATTGCGGCAGAGCGAAGAGGAGGAGGAGGAAGAACCGCCGGAGCTGGTGGGCGTCTGCCGGAGTGAGAAGAGAGGAAAATTGGGGGTTTTCTCCGTCAGATCCAGGCTGCCTTGGTCGGTGGAGCGGCGGGGGGTATTTATAGGGTTGAAGCAGGGAGGAAGGCGGAGGGAGACGACGTGTCTCCCTCGCCGGAGCATGGTCGGAATTCGAACCCATACCGTCCGTGCGTTCGCACGGCCGGTAGGGGGGGCTGCAAGGACCATGGGGGTGCTCCTGCGACGGCTGACGACGCAGGGCACCCTCCGGTACACATGCCAGGTCCTCCACCTTACCCTGCGCGGCGCCATGCTCCGCGCAAGGTCGCCGGAGCATGGTGCTGGCAGGGTTTTGCAGGAGGGACCTGTTTGCAAAGAACGAAGGAGAGTTAGGGGCCTAAATGCGAGGGTTCAAAAGTTGAGGGCCAAAGAGTAAATATATGAGGACCAAAGTGTAAAGTCGGTCAAGGAGGTTTCTTCTTAGGCTCAAGTTTTTATACATGACTAATTAGGACCTAAGGAATCTGATGGTGAATTTTATTTTCATATTAAACCTTTTTTGACCGGTCAATTTGCGCAAAAACCCAAATTAAGTTATTAATTGGGCATGGTTCTCAATGTAGGTCAAAATGGGTTCTAAAGGCCAAATTGAAGGTTCTAAACCCTAGAGATTATTTTTCTATGAATTTTAGAGGGTTTATTCTATTTTTACTTTGCCTCGAACCTTGTGAATTGAAGTGGGTTGTTTTAGGGTTACAGATTATCATTTGGTTCCTTGAAAGTGCTGTAGCCCTTGCTAGATCATCTCGTCCCACTTTTATTCTTATTAAGCTGTTCTGACCTGTGTTTGGGCCCTGAATTACCCTGTATGCAGATTATACTGGTAAAATTGCACTTTTACCCCTTATGACTGGTTTTCTTCTCAAACTCAGAATTCTCTGAGTTAAGCCTTTCCTTGAGATATGTAGGAGCTTTTATCCTTTGTATTGGGTCAAAATGAGCTAGTTATGGCTCATGATGAGGTTCTCATCAGTAGGTCTCTCTTCCTTAGCAACTAAGGTCAACTTGTCGCCTTAATAAAAAAAAAAACACTTCTTGGGATCTCTTGGGGCAAGTGGATTAAAAATCACTTGTTTGATTGTTTGCCATCACTCCCACCGCCCTAGGATTTCCAGCCAAACTTCGCATAGCAGAGATCCAAGAATCTTGATTCTTGAATCTTTCACAGTGTGAAGTATTCTTTGAGGCAAAAATAAATAGATTGATTGCCATCCCTCTTTGCCTCATTTATCTGCAATTCGGGATCACCTTTTTGGTGGGGAGACTTGGAATTGAGTTGATTCCAACCCCACCACGACCTTTCACGTGCCTACGATTCAATCCCGAATACTTCAACCCCAACAATTTGATTTTCTTTATCTGATGGTTGAGCCTTGTGTGTGGAACATCATTCTGGTGATTGGGAGCACTTGAATTGAAGTGCTTTGGCTCCCTTTCACACTAATCTAAAATTGACTCGTGCATCCACACATAGAAATCTCCATCTAGGGAAGCCCATTGCATTTTAGCATGCATTAACCAACTGACATTGAAGAAGGTTTGTTGGGCTTAGAAAAAATACTTGTATTCTCTCAAAACTCGGAGATTAGTTGAATTGGTAATTCAGCTAAATCCTAAAATCCATACTACTTAAGGCTGAAACTCTAGAAACCATTCACCAATTAAAACTTCAATTCAAGGAGATTTCCCCGTTGCATGCTTGGTTTACACACTTTATAAAATCAATCACTTGGGCATTACCCATAAATAACGCCCTTTACATTCCAGAAGCACTTGATCCTAAGCCTCTAATTAAAACTGGTAGCAACTTGACCCTTATTAAGGATTAGAGGTTCAACTACTTGCGTGTAGTGCCTACGTGCTGGTGAGGGTTCCCGCGTGCTATCGGGTGTCTAAGACTGGGGCAAACGGCCTTTCAATCTGGCCCGGTGGTTCCGTGGTGCTCTCATTCGGTTCCGTAGGTCGTAATAGTAGGTAACTTAGATCTTTAGGTCTAAGGGCACACTGTAGAGGTTAGGAATTTGATTGTATTGATTTGTCATCAAGTGTACCTTTGCGGCATCATTTCTCTCATCTCTTTTTCCCTTCTTACCCCCCCAATTCTTCCTGCGGTAGTGCATGTTTGGGAGGAGGTCACAAAACCCTGAATATTTGAATTTTCTGATAATTTTAGAAAAGAAGCCGAATCGTCCTCCTCCTCCACAAACATGGCTGCATGCCCACCCCCAAATCCCGAGGGAGGAAACCGCCCTCAAAACCAACCAGGTGGTGGAGCCTTGGATCCCATAACCCGCTTCCAAGCCCAAATGGAAATGTATAATGAAAAAATTGAAGCCATTAGGGAAACATTGAAGGAAATGCAGAGCCCTCCCGAACGGGAGGAGCCTAGGTCTCTTAGCTCCTATCAGAATCCCGCTGCTACAGAGACCATAGGACAAATTCGAGTCCCCATGGGCGGGGACGGCTTTGAATTGAAACCTAATGTAATTGGCCTGATAAATTTTCACTTCCATGGTCTTGCAAGTGAAGATCCTTTTCTCCACTTGGAAGACCTAACCCGATTGGCTGAAACAGTTAAACCAAGAAATATCATGTTACCAATAGTCCTCATGAAAATGTTCCCGTTTTCATTGCAGGATAAAGCGTCGCAGTGGTTATGCACCCTTGGGAGAACCATCTACTCTTGGGAAGAGATGCGAACAACGTTTCTCAAGAAGTTCTTCCCAATAGGGCGAACCAATGCACTTTGCCGTGCTATCACTTCCTTTACGTAACAAAATGGAGAACAGCTTCATGAGGCATGGCAGAGATATAATAGCCTCCTCAGGAAGTGTCCACACCACAGTTTGCCTAAGTGGCATATAGCCCAAATTTTCTACTATGGGCTAAATGAGACTTTGAAGCAGATTGCAGATGCTTCCTGCAGAGGGTATTTAATGAATAAAGATGAGAATGGAGCATTTGAATTATTTGAAAATATGAGCGAAAACTCAATGAACAATGTCTCCATTGTCGTCTTTAATCATACCAGCCTGCCCCGTAATGTCCACGAAGTTGATACGGGACCCTTCCATTCATCCAAAGATCTCAGCCTTATCGCACAGAAATTGGATGAAGTCTTTATCGTACACAAGAAGCTGGACGAGCTTCTGGCCAATCCCGCCCGTTCTATGGCAAACACCCCCACCTCACCACTTCGTCACAATCCCAATTCTTCCAACACCAGGCTTATCCCGAGAAACCCCGTAAGACCTTCCTTACTGAGTGTTGAGCCGACCGATTCGGTAAGTCATGTGGAGATAGCTTCTGCAAGCCAGTATTTTGACACGGAGGATCAAGCCTCCGTGAGCTCGCAAGCATATTTAGATGCGGACGCGTCTTCTGGCTTAGAAGACGCTTGTGCCCTGGGGAACAACCCATTCTATGCCACTTATAACCCAGGGTGGCGAAATCATCCGAACTTCGCAAGGTCCAGCAACCCGCAGCGCCAAAACCCCACGGGTGGACCAATGTGACCGTCCACACCTGTCATCACAAGGGCCCAGTCTAATCCTATGGCGAATCCGCCATCGGGTCCTTGCATACCGCAAACAGAACACGCATCAAGTCCTCTTGAGAAATTGATGCGAATGATGATGGAAATGTCAAAGCCCCATGAAGAGAACGTGACCTCTCTTCAGCACCAATTGGCACAGCAGAATGCTGAGATCAGTCAACTATGCATGGCACCTCGATCTTAGGGCAATCTTTCAGCACAACCTATTCCAAACCAGCGAAATTTCATACCCCGTGGTCCTCAACCACAGGTACAACCTTCTCAGGGACAGGTTCATCAGATTCTGCAAGCTCCAAGCATTCCACCGGGATTTCAAGCTAATCCCGCTGCAGCACCTCACTCTTATGTCCCTATTGCGAATCCTCCTCCTCCTTATGATCCCACTGGACCTGCATCATCCAATGTGATCACTACGAGGAGCGGTAAGCAAACCGTCGATCCGCCTCAACCTGATCCTGGCCCGTCTTCCTCATCACCCTCTCAGTCGGGATGCACACCGCATTTGCGAGACAATACACCCAAATTGGTGCCAGAATCAGTCCCATTCCCTGAGGCTCTACTGAGGGAGCCAAAAGGCAAGAAGAAGGATATGTAGGCCTTTGATAACCTGCGTAATTTATTCAGGGATGTTGAAATCAAGGTACCCCTGCTAGAGGCTATCGACCACATACCTACTGTCGCCCTATTTTTCAAAGACTACACAACACCCAAGCGACAATCAAAGAAAACTAAGAATCTGGTGGTTCTCTCGCCTCATGCGAGTTGTGTTATACTGTCTAATCTACCACCGAAGCAGAAAGATATGGGCACACCGCTTATTTCCTGTAGCATCCAAGGCTGTAATTTTAATCATGCCCTGCTTGATCTAGGATCTTCCATCAATCTTATACCAACCATCATGCTCGAAAAATTTTCCTTGGGAAATTTGAAACCCACCCCTGTCACATTACAGTTGGCAGATCGTTCTATCAAAATTCCAAAGGGTGTGGTGTAAGACGTGGCGTTAGGGTCAACAGTCTCTGTTTTCCTGTTGACTTTCTTGTTTTAGATATGGAAGTTCCTAGCTTACTTTCTGATTGTCTGATCATCCTTGGTCGACCTTTCTTGGCCATAAACCGCGGCCATATCGACTACGAGTCGGGTGGTATTGAGATTGCCGTTGGATCTGAAAAGCTCAAGCTTAACATCTTCAAGGCAGCCAAGAACTTTGATTGCGATTTCATCGAGGATGACACGTCTGACGAGGACATGGCCGTCAGCGCATGTATCGGACTAATTGGGACTTATTCTGACTGCTGCGGACTGCCTTTAAACACTGACGACTGCCTGACCGACACATATTGTGACGTTCCCCCATCCCTCCCTATTCTCGTACCTTCTCCTGACCAGACTTTCGACGAGGTTTTCTCCGCTTCCCATACCTCGTGGTCTGAGTCATATCTAGGCTACTCACCGCCGGTCCACACTCTTGAAGACCGGATTATCCTTTCTTCCCCGCCAAATCAGGCGGAGTTGCAACTCCACACTAGGACCTTGAACCCACATACTACACACTGGGACTATTCCTTTTTGGATCCATCTATCCAAGAAGCCCCTCTTCTTGGCCAATCTGAGGGTCAACTTCTTCCTCCTAACTTGTTTTCCGATCCACCTGGGACACTCTCTCCCTAAGAAATGCCAGATCTTTCACCATCCACTCCCGAGCTGAAAGTGCTGCCTAGTACACTTAAGTATGTTTTCTTGGGACCAAATGAAACGCTCCCCGTAATCATCAGTTCAAAATTTACCAGGGAGCAAGAGTGCAAACTAACGAAGGTCCTTATGAAACACAAGGCAGCCATTGGATGGTCTTTATCAAACTTAACTGGCATTAGCCCCTCCTACTGCACTCACCGTATATATACGGAGGAGGCTCGACCTTCCCGTGAGATGCAGCGATGTCTCAACCCTAACATGCGGGAGGTCATTTAAGAAGGAAATTGTTAAGTGGCAAGATGCGGGTATAATCTACCCGATCAGCGATAGCCCCTAGGTGAGTCCGATTCACGTCGTGCCCAAAAAGGCAGGACTCACCATCCATGTCAATGACAGGGGCGAATCCATCCCTACATGCACGCCTACATCTTGGAGAGTGTGTGTAGATTATAGGAAACTCAATGCTGCAACTAAGAAAGATCACTTTCCGCTACCTTTCATTGACCAAATCCTGGAGCGGTTAGCGGAAAATAAATTTTTCTATTTCCTAGATGGATTCTCAGGATATAACCAGGTGGCAATTGACCCCCGAGACTAAGAGAAAACCACCTTTACCTGCCCCTTCGGCATCTTTGCATTTAGAAGGATGCCGTTTGGACTTTGTAACGCGCCAGCAACTTTCCAGAGATGTATGCTGGCGATATTTCATGACATGGTGGGTGACTTTCTTAAGGTCTTCATGGATGACTTTTCGATCTTTGGACCCTCCTTTGATGACTGTCTTGCCAACCTGACCCATATCCTTAGGAGATGTATTGATGTAAACCTCGTGCTTTCCTGGGAAAAAAGTCATTTTATGGTACACGAGGGAATTGTTCTCGGGCATATCATCTCCAGTAGGGGTATCGATGTTGACAGAGCTAAGCTTGATGTAATTGCTGATTTACCTGTGCCTAGCTCTATCAAACAAATCCGCTCCTTCCTGGGACACGTCGATTTCTATAGGAGATTCATCAAAGATTTCTCGACCTTTAACTCATCTCCTATCGATCGACGTACCCTTCGATATGGGCCCCAACTGCATACGAGCATTCACGCAGTTGCGTAATGCTGTCACCAAGGCCCCTGTTCTCCAGCCACCTTATTGGTCCCTCAACTTTGAACTCATGTGTGACGCTTCCAACCTTGCAGTCAGAGCCATCCTAGGACAAACACGCGATAGACACTCCTTCATGGTGTACTATGCTAGTAAGAAGTTGGACGAGGCCCAACGTAATTATACTACCACTGAGAAAGAACTACTGGCGATCGTCTTTGGGCTGGAGAAATTCCGCTCTTACCTTTTGGGCTCACATGTTATTGTTTTCACTAATCACGTGGCTATTCGCCATCTCATGCATAAGAAGGATGCCAAGCCTAGACTGATTCGTTGGATCCTTCTGCTCCAAGAATTTGACATTGAGATCCGCGATAAGGCTAGAGCCCAGAATGTTGTGGCTGATCATCTTTCTAGACTGGACCCTGACCATATTGGACTTACTCTGCCGATTAATGAGATTTTTCCTGATGAGCACCTATTGGCAATTAATGTGGCAAGTGGACCTTGGTATGCCAACATTGCCAATTACCTTGCTTCTGGATCCCTTCCATGTGGCTGGCCTAAAAACCAGCGCGAGTGTCTCATGGTAGAAGCAAAGTATTATTTCTGGGATAATCCACTTCTTTTTCGAATAGGTGCTGATAAAATCATCCGTCGCTGTATTCCTCATAGCGAATTCCCCAGTGTGCTATCCTTCTACCACGATCAGGCCTGCGGAGGCCATTTCTCTGGGAGGAAAACTGCAGCCAAGGTGTTGCAGTGCGGTTTCTTTTGGCCCTCCCTTCACCAGGATGCACACAATTATGCCAAACATTGCACTAGGTGCCAGTCGTTAGGATCAATGTCACGTCATGACATGATGCCCTTGCAACCCATCCTGGCTGCGGAAATCTTCGACATTTGGGGAATTGATTTCATGGGTCCCTTTCCTCCTTCCAACGGCTTCGAAGTTATCCTCGTGGCTATTGATTATGTTTCGAAATGGATCAAGGTTATTCCCACACACCATGCTGACCATGTTATATCCACTCGATTTGTCAAAGACCACATTTTTGTGCACTTTGGGATCCCTCGAGCCATTATCTCGGATGGAGGAAGCCACTTTACCCATGCTTCTTTTCGGGCACTTCTGAGGAAATACGGAGTTCACCATCATATCGCATCCCTGTATCATCCTCAAACGAACGGCCAGGCAGAGGTGTCGAACCGGCAAATCAAGCAAATTCTCCAGAAAACGGTTCGGCTTGACCGTAAGGATTGGTCCGACAAGCTGATTGATGCACTTTGGACGTATCGAACCGCCTTCAAGGCTCCCCTTGGTATGTCTCCTTATAGAATAGTTTACGGGAAGCCTTGTTATTTGCCCGTGGAGTTGGAACACCGCGCTTATTGAGAGGTTCGCCAATGTAACCTCGACCCAGACCTGTGTGGTCAAGAAAGGAAACTCCAACTCCAGGAGCTAGAAGAGCTCCGTCGTGAAGCCTATGATTCTGCCTTAACTTTCAAGCAATGCACTAAGGTTTTTCACGACAGCAGTATTCGGTGGAATGAATTTGATCCATCTCAGCAAGTTTGGCTCTACAATGCCCGACTCAAATTCTTTCCTAGGAAATTGAAGTCCAAATGGACTGGTCTTTTCTTGGTCTCAAGACCATTTCCCAACAGGACCGTTGAGATTGAAGATCCCAAATATGGGCATAAATTTACGGTCAATGGGCAGCGTTTGAAATGCTATCTTACTCATGAACCTACCCCCGTTGGAGAAACTGTTGCCCTGCTGAAGGGTAACTAATGTCATGCCTCATTCTGAGTCCAGCTGGGGATGTTAAATTCAGCACTCGTTGGGAGGCACCCCAACAACACTCCGCCACTGTCACGCTCACTTCACTTTTCACTTCACCACCCACCATCCACCCACCCTACCACCCTGCTGTATACCCTGCACCTCACCTCTCGTTACCCAATCTTTGGTCCTTCCTCTACCCTATCCTACATGCATATGAGGACATAGCATCACTTAGCATGGGGGGGTGGATAGGCATCCATAGGATCTGGGTATTTTATGGTATCATACAGTTTCCATCTATCTATAAATATGCAAAAAAAAAAAGGGTTTAGTAATGATCTGAAGGCTAAAACAAAAATACAATAAGTGTTTATGGATATTCAACCACTATTTTGAAGACTTTCCAGGCCACAGAAGCTTGATTCGCTCAGGCTCAGCTTAATTCACTTGAGCATTGACAAAATAGATCGGAATCTCTCCTAAATTGGGACGTATTCTTGTACCTGAGACACCGGTATAGGATTCATTGGTTTGCTTCTACTCGAGAGCCTAAGTAATCTTGGTTCACACTACACATATCAAGAAAGACCAGGTGAACATAAGATCCAACCCTAGTGTTCATTAGGGAAGGTGGAGTCCTTACCTGTGCGCACAGGTAGACTTTTTATCCTAGGCTTTAGTCTTGTGTTTAGGAGAGACTCTTTCCACCAAAAAGGAACAGTGTGCTCCTCCAAATAATGTTGTAAGAGATATACTGACACGTGTTTCAAAAAAAAAAGCTGCAAATAAGTCAGTATATCTCGCAAATGTCTGTAAAATCTTCTCCCTACAAAAAATTCTTCAGGGCAAGTTACAAATACCCTATTTTCTTTGAGCCACAAATGTTAAAAAATGGGAGTTGAGTTTTCTATCATCTTTTTAAGGATCAATCCGAAGACATGAGCTGAAACTGGGACCAACTTGCACTTAAAAATTCGTGAAACCCTAAGCTTGAGTCTTAATATTCATCTGGTCAGTCTTGATCCTTCACTATTCACAAGCCATAATCTCCTGAGCTCTCAAGTACGGCAAAAACCTCCTGGGTCCTGGAAATCGTACTTAAGGTTTAAATATCAAGAGTCCTGGTTATTCGAGAGATGGTCTATGTCACATAAGACTTAAAGTACTGGTAGTCTTCTCTGCAATTGGTTCTCATAATATCCAATAAATAAACACACCTATGTCACCTCTGAAGAAGATCTTCAGCTTAAGATCATTTCTAAATACAATACAAAAATGTTTTGCTAGGGACTAGCAAAAGATAGGCATGGGGGTATGATTGCACAGCAAAAATGCACCAACAATTGTGCCATCTTGTGCTATTTCCTAGCATTGTCAGCGTATATTAGGTAGCCATAGTCGCATTTGTAAAAATAAATGCATACATGCATTTAATTGAGAGGGGAGGAAAGTGAATAAATTGGCCTTGTAATTAACGTATTATCCAAGTGCTGCCTCGCAAAATCACCATCACCATTTTTTTATATTGGCTTTGAGTTTCTTCTTCTCCGCGGCTGCAGGGCATGGCTTGATCTTCTTCGCGCCATTCTCTTCCATTGCATACCCTGCCACTGCATGGCTAGGCATGCACAGCCATGCCCTCCTCGCTTCCTCATTCTCCTTTAAAAAGCCCTCCTCACTTCCTTACGCAGGGAGCCTAGTACAACACACCGACAGCATCTCCTTCCTCCAGGCCATCTCCTCCCCTCTCCCCTCCATACACAGCATCTCTTCCTCCTGAAGAGACATGCTGCGGGCAGGAGTAGCTCATAGTGGTCGACAACCACCACTGTGAGTCCCACCATCGCCCAGCTCATCCAAGAGCCGGTGGGCGTGGTGGTTCACTTCACTGCTTCACCCGCTCAATGTTCTTCTGCCATTGCCACAGAGTCTAGCTTTGAAGCTCAACCGTAGCAGCAGCAAGGCATCAGTAGCAGTAGCAGCAGCCCACGCGCATGCAGGCACCGACCGCAGCCTCCTTTTGCATGCGCAGGTGCCTTCCAGCATGCCCATGCATGCAGCATCGTTGCAACCGGCTATCCAGAGCGCACGACACTGTAGCTACTATCCACGCTAGAAAGTGCGACACTGTAGCTACAGTGTGGTGACCGAAAAGTTTCTCACTTATCCGGTCACCGCGCAAGCCCGCAACCGCCTCCAGCTCGACACAACACACGCTCGCGCCTTCTCCCTCTCCCTCATCTGCGTCTTTGCCCGCATCACTCTAGCCCGCAGTGCTGTGCGCGGCAGTCTCCCTCGCGGTCGCTCCCTCAAGCGTGCGCGGCAGTCTCCCTCGCGGTCGCTCCCTCAAGCGTGCGCGTGCATCTTCGCACGCCTGCGCTTATGGGCACCTGCGCCTACGCGTGGGCCATCAGACGACGGGCGCAGCCTCCCGACGGCTTAAACACCCGTGCCCTCTTCCTCCAGCAAATGCTCTCTCTCTCTCTCTCTCTCTCTCTCACACACAGACACACACCTCACTCACACACACACCACACTTGTACACACACATGTGTACACACACTCACTCATTTGTACACGATTATATACTTATATATATATATATTTATATACGTATATATATATATATACACATATATCTATACATATATTATTACCTATACAACTAAGTATAAGTATATATACATATATAAACACATATATTTATACATATATATATATCAATATACATACATATATACATATATACCTATAGATATAAATACAGATACACATATCTATATATATATATATACATAGATATATATATCTATCTACATATATCTATATACGTAGATATTTATACTAATATATCTATATACATAAATACATATATATATATACATATACATATCTATATATCTATATACATATATTACTATATATATATAAATCCACATATACACCTATATAATTACCACCCTATATATATATACATATAAATATATATTTATATATATACATATTTATATATTTTTTCATATCACCTACCACACGTTATATCGCGGGAATATCTGCACCAATTGCTGATATTCCCCGATTCACGAGTACAGAAAGCATCTCCACACATACCTTCCACCCATCCATCCTACACTCCACACGGCACTTTGTCCTGTTGGTTGCGTCTTCCTAGACGACGATCAACTTGACACCGTGTTACACGCCATTTCCACCTCCACCCCCACCCCTATATATATATAATATATATATCTATATATATATATAATATATATATCTATATATATATATACTATATTTATCTTATTTCTATTTCTCTTTCCTGCTATTAAAAAGATAAAAAAAAATATATAAAAGAGAAATGATAATCCTTGACTTGTAGGTACTCGGTCTTGCGAATAGCATAACCAGTTTTGGAACCCTAATTTAGCTCAAAGCCAAGAACCTGATTTTGAGGGTGTACCGTAGGGACAAAAATTATCAGAAAAAATCTTAAATAGAAAAAAAAAACACCAAAAACATAATAAACGAACGGAAGAGATTCGTTATAGGAAAGACATAGAAACTTATTCACCTCTAATCCCGCTTCCCTGGGTTCGGCCCTGGGCCTAAAAGTGACTAAGATAAAATCAAGTAGGCTAGGTTAAAAATTTTGTAAAAAGTTGGTTAGGCTCAATTTAGGTTAACCACTATACTCATTTCAACGATTAAATCACCATATTAACACAATCTATCCGAGTCCACACCACCAAGGAGGCTAAGGTGGTAAAAAACATAGTGGATATTTTTGGGGAAATTGCAAGTCACAGGTGAATGGCTGGAAGTCCATGTTGATATGCTTTGGTCATCCAGACTTGGTCAGAGACCAATTGGCCTGGGTCCTATGCACGCCCTTAGGCAGTCTCCCCATTAGATATCTGGCCTTCCTCTCCTAGGGTGGAAGATGAAGAATGTAGATTAGGAAAGTCTATTTGAGAGGATTTCTGGATGCCTAACAGGTTGTTGTGGCCATTTGTTGTCTAGAGGAGGTAGATTGGTCTTGTTGAATTTGGTGATTTCTGCCATTCCAGTCTTTTCCTTTTCTATGTTTTGGCCTTCAAGCACAATCCTTAAGCGACTGGATGTCATCAAGAAGAGGTTCTTCTGGAAAGCGCCCAGTCATGAGGGTCGATTCCTGCAACCAACCAAATGGAAGTCTTTTATTTGCCCAAGAAGAAAGAGGGTCTCGACGTTAGGTCCCTAAGGGAGTTCGGAGATGCACTCTTGTTGAAATGGGGTGTTATCATCATGAAGGGAGATAGGGGCCTTTGGCAGGATGTTTTTAGGTACTCTTATGCCATTGATGAGTCCCCAACAAGCGTGCTTCAGCCTTCCAAGGCCTTGCCTTTTTGGTCTTCTATTTCTAAAGCAATTGTGGTGAGATGGGATTTGTTCCAACCTTCAGTGGGGTACGGCTCTTCCTTTAGTTTTTGGAAGGACAAATGGATTAGTTTGGGTGAATTATCTACTTTATACCCACGGGGTTTTGAGGTTACTACACATAAGCAAGCAAAGGTGGCCGACAACTGGTGTCAGGAGGAAGGCGTTGGTCAGTGCAACGACCCCTTGGTACATATCTAGCCTTTCCAAGGAGGATTTTCATAGCTTGGAAGAAATGCTTTAGGCTCTCAGACCATCAGTGGGTGTGGATGGGTTTTCCTGGTGTGCCAGAATTTATTCCCCTAAGAAGACATATGAAGAGATGACTGACACAGGTGATGATAACCCTCACATAAAGATGTCCGCTGATCTGTTGAAGATTAAAATTCCCTCAAGGTCCAGATGTTCCTGTGGCTAGCAAGGAGGGGTGGACTTGCTACTGGTTCTCTACGAATGAGGGTGATGGGTGCCCCATCGCTTGCTTGTCCTTTATGTAAGCTCACAGATGATGATGTTCAACATTTGTTGTCCTCATGTCTGGTCACCGCAAAAGTATGGCAAAAGTGTTGTGCCACTCCTCTTCCTATGTGGGATGGGCTTTGGGTGTCCTTGCTCAACCCATTGTCCCCTTGAGTTTCTATGGCTGCAGTGCTGTGGAGTGTGTGGAGAACTAGAAATGATGTATTATTTAATGAGGGGTGTGGTTGGGCCAAGGTGATTTGTAATGGGGCATCCTTGTTAGCCTGTTAGTGGTTGTCTGGCTTGTAATAATTCTTTTGATTACTAAATTATGGATTGCTACCATTAACAGTAGCATTCCTTTCTCCTTTTCAAAAAAAATCAACAGATTGCAACCTGATATTTCGTACCTGAACTAGTTGGTACACAACTTACACTAAAGCACTTTGGCGGTGTCATCTATTTGAGGCATGTCATATATTGGAAGATAAAAAACTATTTGAATGTTCTACTATTTTGGAATAATAATCAGTTGATACATGGATCCTTATCTTTTGATGATGTTGTGAATTCTTGGGGACAAATCAAATCCCATGTTGTGAATATGATACATGTTCTACTTTTTTTGGAAGTTCTTCTTCCGATTAGGATGAGGCATTTTGTATTATTATTGTCCCTTATTTTGCATTATCTAAGAATGATTCATTTTTTATTTCTACTTCTGGTTAAAAAATATTTCCATTTAATATAATAAACTTTTGGATAAAGGAGGAGGGAGAGGGTTTATTCTCTTGGTCAGTTACTTGATTTAATGCCTTCTACTTGTTTGAAGAAATACTTCAAAGTGTTTGTTCCCTTTGATTTGGATAGGTCCTTGATGAAACACCTTCTACTTGTTTAATGAAATGCTTTAAAGTCTTTGTTCCCTTTGATGCAAATAAATGTTTGATGAAATGTCTTTCAACTATTTAATTAAATGCTTTAAAGCATTTGGTCCCTTCGATATGTTCCATTGAGGGAGTAGGGGATTGAGTAAAATGTGTTGGTCTATGGTTTTATGAAATGTCATTTAGCTGTTTGAAGGAGGATGTCGGGATGTTGGGATCTTGGTCTATGGCTTTGTGTGCAACAATTGCAGATGATTACCATACACAAATAGGTGCTATTCTACTTCATTGGAAATATTCACAACCTATTACATGAGAAAATTCTTTGTTCTCAAGATTAGCTTTTTAAAAAATACTGTTATAATTTTCTAGTGGCATAATCTGTTTCTTATTCCATATTTTTTAATTTGATTGTTGTCTTTTATTCATGCCTACGTGATTAAGGCTTTTGCTGAAGCTAGTATTGAATCTTCCAATCTGATTGTAGGCATTGATTTTACAAAAGCAAATGAGTAGTTAAGTTCATATCTTGGACTTTCTTGGATATTGTTGATATCTAAAGCTTTAAACACACTAAGAATAATTCTCATTTTTCTAATTTAGTTGTCTATTTGCGATATTACTCTTTCCTTAGTTGAGGGGTTTATTGGCTGATTTTTTTTTTTGAAAAGGGTTTCTTACCTAATATCTGAGTCAACTAAATTTATTAGGTTGTATTTGGAGATGTATAGACATTTTGTAGCATCGCATTCTATCTGCTTGCACCACCCACATGTACTCATTCTAATAACCTTCCTTGGTCGCTTGCTCGATTATAAATTATTGCCGATGTCTTTCTCTCAATTTCACAAACACCAAGTCAATTAATTTTTTATTCATTCCTTTCATGTTGCAAGTATTCAATGGTTATTCCTAGTCCTTAGTTTTATGAAAATCTTGTTTTTTCTCCCAAATGCAAACTACTATGTATTTTCCTTCGAAGGATCACATTGGTCTATAACTAAATCTTTGGGGCCATTATGTTTTCTTTTACTTTTTCATTTTTTGCATTCTCTTGTAAGGTTGTCTTCTCCAATCTAAACTCCATAGGTAAATAACTCTTCACTGATTTTCTATATCTCCTCTTAATCTAAATTGGTATTTCCATATTTCACCATTCTAATTTGCTTTTGTTTGCAACCTTTGCAAGATCAGGATCAGATTTAATGGTACTATTCCTAATGCCTATATTAGCACCATATGCTGATCACCTCATTTTTCATTCAATTTGGTATAATGTTGATAGCAAATGTTCAGGCTTTTGTTTATCATAGTTCATAATTTTGTAAGAGTCGAATACTCTTTTCCCATGTCATTTCCCTCAATATTGAAGCTTTATATCATTATTATTTTGAAATTATTAGAAATGACTTCAAGATTATTCATTTTCTAACCACTCCTAGTTTGTGTTAATTTAGGTTCTTGAAACATGAATAGCACTAATGATTTCATGGTAAAATTGTATCCTTCCATGGTATAGACTTGGGCTTGCATTCTTTTTTTTGGTCCTAAGTTAAAGCATCCATTTTTTAATCTATGTGTTTCATAAATTTCTTTATTGCAAACACAAAAATGGGAGGTTTGATTCCATGGTACACAACATGTTAGTTCATGTTAATTTCTTTATGAAACATGAATAGTTTGTGTTAATCACTTTTTTGAGATAGAGAAATTTGAAGGCAGATGAAAGAGATGTTTATGAGTTTTTCTCAAGGGCTCGAAAGGTTAGATTACTTAAGTTACCTGTTTCATTACATTGGTTTTAAGTTTATAGTCATGGTCCTTATCTAGTTACTAGTTGACTCATTATATTAAATAAAAATTATTTTAGTTACTTGATTAATTGGTATGCATTGAAATGCTCCCCAATTCCTCCTCGATTTGCCCAAAAGGGTTCCAGGTCATAAAAAAAATGAATACCATGTTAACATGATCCTGAAATAATGAATCCGTTAGTGGATAACTGCATTGATAGATTATCTCCTTTCTATTCGTTGGTGATTTATTTGTTCTCTTTACCATGGCCACATAGACTTTTGATCAACAATCATCTCCCTTTCATATAAGTCTTTACCCATGAAGCAAAAAAGGCTAGAGAAGACTTGGAGGTAGTGGTGGCCACCTTAACAATGTTGCTAAGTTTGCAGGGCAACATCATTGGAATTAATACACATACCAGAAAAACACCAAGTCAACAAAAGTTATGCTCTATATATTGTTTTCTCAACAACAAATGTACTTGAAATGCGAAAATCATTCCCTACAGACCTAAAAACTAGAAAGAACTATAGTGTAAGTCACAACAATGGAAGAGTTACTTGAGTTTCTTCAGGTCATGACACAAAACATATTCAACCTAATTGCAAACTAGTCTTGAATATGTTCTGGAATAGTAGGTTACAAAATTAGAATTGTCTTGATATTCTCTGAGAAAACCTTCCATTGGCATCTATAGGTCATTGGATCACATTCCATGACCAGCATCTTTACTCATCTTAAAAAAATCCATTCTTTTGACTACCCTTAGGATTGTTTGGTCTTTAGGAAATAGAAATCTAAAATACTTGTCTTCTGAACAAGCTTTTGGTAGGTTCCGGTTAAAAACATCCTTTGGGTTGGATTTTTTAATGATATTATTTTTGTAATGAGAATTGCATATAGATAAACAAGCCATTACTCTTGTATAGGGACTGGAACCAATCCTAGATATTTATTTGAATAGGATTCATGCTTGGGAGTCACCTACAAACCTTTGCCTATCTTCATAGATAAGAATGACGGAATGTTAGTAGAGTTCTAGAGTCTTTTACCCCATGATTGTAACCTCTCGGAGAAGCCTGTCTTTTAACAACATAAATTATCTTGTCTCTTTGTTATGTTTTTCTCCTATTTTGGATGGAATTTTCAATATCAGATGTGTAATGAAATTGCAGTTGCTATGCTTTGGCATCTTTCTCCTTTAAGATTATCTTTGTACATGGCATCATTATCTTTAAGGCAGTTCTAAACTTGTTAGACCTTTCTAGGTCAGGCTAGTATTCTCATTAGTTGGTGCCTAGAACATATGGATTGTCAATTCTCTATGCCAAGTTGGGGGCCTCTACTTGTGGAATGCTAGATTTTTTTATGATTTAAATGTTTTCGAAAAATAATCCTAATGTTTTTGAAGCTTCACAAAAGTCTATTTACTACATTTTTCCATAGTAACTATAAGCAAGTATTCTTGTTCTAAGAATTTCAAACTACCTTGTATGTGTTGTTCTTCAAGGTTACTAGTCTGGTTAAGAAAGGAGCTAAAAAAATTACATTAAGCATTGGTGATGGTGCAAATGATGTCAGCATGATTCAAGCAGCTCATGTTGGAGTTGGCATAAACGAACTTGAAGGAATGCAGGCTATAATGGCCAGTGAGTTTGTTATTGCTCAGTTCTGCTTCCTCAGTGATTTGCTTCTTGTGCATGGACGATGCCCATACCTACGATTATGCAAGGTAGACTTTCATGCTTTATTTCTAAGTTTCTTTCCTAATTTTTTTGTTTCTTGTCGGGGGGAAGGGGGCGAGGAAGTCCTCAAGCGGTACCTTTAGGTTTTCCCCCTTTTTGTAGCCCCTTCTCTAAGTCTATATATGAAACAAATCAATGTAAAAGTCTCTTCGAGATAATCTAGAAGCTCATTTATTAGACCCATGATTTAGGCTGATCTTTGGAAGTTTCTGTTCTCAAAATGATCATCTCTAAAAATTTTGAAGCAAAATATACATTGTAAAATATCAAAATTTCGTTCAAGAAATAAATCCAACTGGACGTTGTAAAAACTGACTTGATGTCAAGATAGGATAAGTACTGGGAAGGTAGATATATAAACATGAAACAAGGGAATTTTTGTTAGTGAGTAGAGGTTATATTTATTATCATCAAGTGCATTTGTGCCTTATTCAACTGTCCTTGCACGTTTGTGTTTCAAGTGTTTTAGCCTATAGACTCATAAAGTTGAATTGGTATTTCTTTGTTCATAACTTTTTTTTTCGAGTGAGTGTCCCAGAAAATATTAACATGCTTTCATCTGTTAGGCATTTGATATCCTCTAATTTAGTCAACTTCTTATTTTGTTGGTTACATCTATGAAACTAGGTCAATATGTTCATCCCTGTGTGACATTTGAGAAGAATCTCCACCCCAAGTAAATACTTGCATTTTCAGGAGGACTGGATGTGGCATTTTCATTCTCCATTTGACAAACATGTTTTTATCTTTATATGTTTCCTTGCCCATTTGATGAATAATGTGATGAATTTAATAGTTAAGATGAATGTAAAGTCATTCACTTTCATTTCTTAACCTCAGCTACCATGCAATTAACATAGTTGCCACACCTTGGTAGATTGATGTTAGTTCTTTTTTTTTGTTGTTGCCCTCCTTGTGTAATTTAATTTTTACAACTTTGTCGGTCATAAGAGTACTGGCCATAGATAAACAAACCATTATTCTTGATGAGATTTTTGTTTATTTATAGCAACGATTTTACCAACGAATTTTTTGTTGGAAAAAGCTTCTGCATTACAGCTACAATAGGTTTACACTGACGGTCATAAATGTCATTGTTAACATAATCATGAAATTAGAAATAGTATGACCATCACTGTAGCTCCAAGTACAACACCAATGGTTTTTATCATCGGTATCTCTTACAGCAACGCCTCCTAAGAGAACAGTCCAAATGATTGTCGGAATAACTCTTTAGACCTACAGTGATGATCATTTCAACGTAGACCAACGGTTGAAAACCATCAGTGTTGATATAAACTGTTATTCTCCCCATTTCCTTTATTAGATTGCAACATCAAATTAAAATGCAATTATGCAACCATATATTGTGATCCAAGATAGATAGATGTACATCACTGCTAGCAATTAAAATTGGCCTAAATTAGGCCATTTAATCCACATTCGAACTCAACACACAAATGGCAAGTAACTTGCCAACATTTATTTATTGAAACGAATTAAGGTTGTTATCAGCTGCTACATGGATTACGCACACCTTTTACGGGGGACAAGCAGGAGTGGATCCTTCCTCCTCAGGGAGAACTCTAGAGTCTCGTCACCCAACGTCGAGGCACCACGTGGAAGATCCCAATTGAAGGAGTGAATGAGCGTAGCCAGCAGGTACGTCACCATCCTCTCTCCCAACTGAAGGCCAGCACATATCCTTCTACCACCCCCGAAGGGCAGGTACTCCAAGGTCTTGCTGCCGTAGTAGTTCCACCTCCCCTTCTGCTCCAAGAACCTCTCGGGCCGGAACTCATGTGGCGCCTCCCACACCGATGGATCCCTCTGTATCGCCCACACGTTAACCGCGACGCTTGCACCCTTTGGGATGGTGTAGCCACCCAATTTGCTGGTCTCACTCGGGGTGCGGGCGAGGAGGATTGCCGCCACAGGGCGCAGACGCAACGTCTCCTTCACCACAGCATTCAGGTACTCGAGTTTGGGGATGTCAGACTCTTCGAGGAATCCATCTCTACCAACCACGGAATCCATCTCCTCTTGCGCTTTCTTCATCTTTTCAGGATGCGCCATCAGCTCCGACATCGCCCATTCTGCTCCGTTGGTGGTGGTATCTGTCCCCGCCAAGATTACGTCCTAAATTAATCAAGGCGCGCGCGCACAGATAGTAGATCATGAAATGTTAACTAGCTAGATCGATATTAAAAAAGAGAGTGAGTTCTTTACTAATTAATTAATTAATTAATTACCATCATCAAGGCCTTGACGTTTGTGATTTGGAGTGGCATCTGTGGGTCCTTCTCTTCGACGACATCCAACATCTGTTGCAGAAGGTCGTTCCTGCTGCCCCCATTTGCTCCTGCAGAAAGCCTCCGTCGACGACTAATAATGGGATCCAAGATCGCATCCAAGCGCACAGATACAGCTTTCATTCTGCGCTGGAGATCCTGCAGATCCAACGGGGCGAGCACCGGGAAGAAATCCGAGCAGTTGGGAGCAGCCCAGAGCCAAAATATGCCCTCGACGAGCTCCAGGATTTCGGCTCTTGTTACACCACTGCTGCCCTTCTCCTCCTCCTCCTCCAGTGCTTCCCCCCAGATCATCGTGAGGATGACGTTGAGCATATGGGAGAGTGTGGTACCACGGATGTCCACCGCGCTTCCCTCGCGGGCACGCAGCTCCTCGACCAAGCGGTGGATCTGCCGGCGGTGTAGCGACCGGAACGACTCCGACATATTGATGGTGCTCTGCAGCGTTTGCACGAGGGCCTTGCGGAGCAACCGCCACTGGGGGCCGAACGGGACCCAGAGGATGCTTTGGCCTCCCGTGGGGAACTGCCCCACCACAGGAACTCTGTAGTTCGCGAAGATGGTGTCGTGGGTTTTGAGGACCTCCACGGCTAGAGATGGGGAGCTGATGACGACGTGAAGCTTCGTGCCGATTCGGAGGCTGAAGATGGGTCCGTAGGCTCTCGCGAGGTCCGCGAAGTAGTGGTGGAGGTTGTTGGTGGGCAGGAAAGGGAGGCTACCCAGCAGTGGGGCGCCCATCGGCCCCGGAGGCAGGCGTCTACCTCCATGGGCAACCCAGTACTGGCGGCGAAGTAATTGTATGGTTATTATGGTTAGGGGGACGATCAGAAGAATTAACGAAGTGGTTGTTCTGAGTAGCTCCTCCATCGATCTAGCTATAGCTAATGATCTGCGCCTGCCCGCCCTGCCTTCGAACTCGTGGAGCTGGGGCTACATATGTATATATAAGCAAGTGAAGATATATGCGTTCACTAGTTTATTAAATTAGAGCCCTACTATTTCCGACAGACTTACCTCCAGGCCATCTTTTTTTTTATTTTTTCTAAGATAAACTTCTTCGAAACGAATAGATTACATGAACGTGAAATCGTACAGGGTAAACAAAGCGAGACAATCCAAACCCTCCCAAGAGAGACGAAAAAATGCCTCATCCAAGAGAAACCGAGTGACAAATTACACCCCACCCCAAGTAGCGGAGGAACTCCGAACGGAAACAAAATAGAGCCAAAACAAAAAACAAAAATTAAAAAAAATACAAAGAAAACACTCATGTTATGTAACGCAGCATCTCATAAAGATTATTCCACGTCGTAATATAATGACCATGTCAGTGAAGATAAGGCTTCAGCAATCATCTCGATCCGCACCAACAAGAGCTTGGAAACTCAGGAGCCGAAGGTGAGTTGGCTGCATCTCGATCATGTGAAACAACGATCTCTAGCTAGCATGGTCCTCACAAAGCCGTGGGGGTGATTGGTGGAACCCAATATCAAGCGCATGACACCACCCTCTCTCCCTGCCTCTTCCCTCCATAAAGAAGGGACGAGGAGCAGCGATATCGAGGGGGCCCAACGCCCGAGGCAACTTGCACACCATCTGCAGGAGGAAGCCCCAACGCTAGAGTGGACCGAAAGCCATTAATTGATAGCTTCTATTGGCCTGGTTCATCCTCTTCTCTCTCGTTTAATTTATTATTATTACCTTCACTACAAGAGCAGGCACGGTTTGCGATAGTTGTGAACCATTGCCAATCCTTGCACAACCGTCCCCACTAACTATCGCTGTTTTATTTTAGTGACAGTTACATTCCCTTATCGTCGCCATCTCGTTGTGCGCAGGCACGAAGGAAATTTGGATCTGGTGACAATTTGACAACTATCACTAAATGAATTTCAGAATAATTCTCTCATACACCGTTGCCAATTGTCTTCGTGGAAGACCAAAATTCGTGCCAAAAAATTACGCACTTTGCGTGATAGTTTTATTTAAAATTGTCTCCTATGTGTAATGGTGACGGTTTTTAAAATTGTCTTCAGATGAATGTAACGGTCGCCGAAAGGCATGTAATACCTCACATCAAAAATATTGGGGCACTTAAGTGACATATCGCGACGGTTCCAAAATTGTCACTAATCATGTTTAATTTTTTTTAAGTAATTCATTTTTTTAGTACAAAAATTAATAACACATAGGAAATAAGAGAGGTTCAAAACACAATAAATTCAAAATATTCAATCAGAAGAAATTTTATAGTCACAATAATTTTTATACATACAAAGGATGTTCAAGTATTACAGCAAAAGGGAAGAAAACATAAAAACATAAACACTATGCTATGGCACCTATGCCACCAGCCCCATAACCACCCCCATCATCATCGTCACCACGCCTCAGAATGTGAAACGACAAATGATCAGGTCTAGATCCTCAAAGATAAGACAAGACCTCCTCCCACTGCTTGTTGTGTTGCTCCAACAACTTCTCTTGACGCCTCATCCTACAAGTGGTAACCTGCAGTTGTGAGGTGACCTCGAACAACCTTTTCATCCACTTCACATCTCAATGCTGTAATGTCTCAATCTCTGTATGAAGGCTGTCAACATGGCCAGTTGAGGAAGATCCTTTCCTATCATACCAAGAAGAGATCGTCGCACTCCTCCTGCCGCTAAGGATGAAGCCTCCGTGCTCTGGAGGCATCACGGTCCTGAAGGCCTCCTTCGGCATCAAAGGAGTCCACGAAACGATCTCGGAGTTCTCATCCACGACCTCAAGAGGATAGATCAAATCCATTATACAACCCTGTAAATATACATATTTGTAATTAATTTTTATATATTCTGAAATCAATGTAAGTAACTTGTAATTACTTACATATGTCTCCTCGTATGTCTGATGTATCCATGCACATGGGTCGTCGAGTATTTCTTTACTATGAGTCTGCTCATAGACTCCCACTCGATCTAGCTCAACACCCTCGTGCGCCTCAGCATGAAAAAGTAGTAAAATTTTCATCTTCTCTTATTGTAACTAAATTTCTTTATTTTAGTATAAAATATTGATTTAAGAAACTTACATATTATTTACAATACTTAAGATGTCTATTTATGCATGTTCTTAAGCATAGGACTACATTACATACTATAAATATTGCATAGCATGCGTCATCTTGCATTTAGATTAGTTTGAATAAAATGGAGGTTAATTATCTCCTTTTATGTTCAGGGATAGGGCAAAATTTTTATCGGGGCCTCGGATCGAAGATCCAACAGTACAGATGTGATCAGGGCGACGATTGGAGTTCAACGACTCCAAGATCACCTTAATCAGACATCTGTAGCATCAGATAGAGATCGGGGAGCCCTAGAAGATCAAGGGCCAAGATGGAGTAATCCACACTTCAAACGACAAATCCGACCGCACGGATGGATTCAGATCGATGATCGCAACCTAACGGTATGAAAATCGACTCAATCTGACAACCATGGCACCATCTACATCAACCAGAAGATGGACGGCCAAGATGGTGCCACGTGGCGCCATCTCGGCTGCCCAATCATCCTCATGCACCCGCTGAAGGCATCAACATCAGCGTTCCCCCGCCGTTGGATCGCTGGGATGCACTCGCACTTAAGTTAAGTGCCCACGCATCCTCGCGCGTAGAGCAGTGGGCGAGAGCGCTTAAACGAGGCGCGAGCATGCGTTCGAGCCATAGGAGGCAGGCGCAGGCGAGCGGGCATGGCGACCATCTGATTGCGATTGAGCGGCTGCGCGTGCTCGATAGATCTCACGCATAATTAGATGCGTGGTGAAGACGTTGGATCAACGCGCAATCGCACACTGAGCCGGCATGAGGAGCGCTCTCAGCCATTCGATCTCACGATCGAACGGCCGAGATTTAATGAACATGGAAAGGCATTCCACGCGCAGAAGATGGGCGGGTGCCCCACTATGCCCATAATGGGGCTTTAGCGATGATTTTATCTCTCACTAAAGACCCCTGATTTAATGTTTTAAGATTAAAAAGACCAAATTACCCTCATTCCTTACAACTATAAAAGGAGACCCCCTCCATACAAAATTATCATCCCTTCCTTCTCTTCTCTCCCTCTCCAAAGCTCAAGAAAAGCTTGTCCCACACCTGGGATGCTTCTCACGAGATAAAGTCAAATTTTTGTCCTTCTTTCAGAAGCAGATCTCGTGATGACGATGACGTGCTGCCCTGTTCCCGTTCTTCTCACTTCATCCTCCTTCGTCCTGCTCCGTTCCCCGTCTTCCAGGCATCGTCCCGTCTGGCTCGTTCTCCAAGCGACCATCGAGGAGGATATCTCTCTCCCCATTCTTTTTACTGCTTTCTAGAGTAAATTTACTGCTTTCTAGTGTAATCATTTTCCCGCTTTCTAGTCGTAATGAGTAGTGTAATGAACAATCTCGTTGTTAATGAATTTCATGTTCATTCTACATCTTTTTTTTGGTTTTTGTTTGTAATATTCTCTCTCTCTTATTCTCTCTCTCTCTTCTATTTACTGTAAATAGATAGATAGATAGATTCTAATCAATTAATCCACTTCGTGACAAATAAAACAAACGTGTATTTTTAAATCAAACGTCTGCCTCCCTGAGTTCGACTTGGGATTTTTATTTTGATATAAATTTTATTTGTTGAACACGAGTTCTTCGCTTTGAAACTACAACGACAAGTTTTTCAAAACCAAACACGTTAGCGAAGCAACTCATAGCTTCAACATTTTGGCGTCGTTGCCGGGGAGGCGACGCTCTTTGATTTTTTTCGCGTTTTATAACTTACTAATCATTTACCTCACTTCTCTCCTTTCTTATTGTGATTGCAGGTACTCTTTTGAAACAAGCAAAAGCGGTAGATTGGAGTAAAGTGTTGTTGAAGGTTCTGTAAGTCTTCCCCTACCTCCCACCCATTAGATTTCATTCCACCATGTAATAATACAAACATCAATCAACCTAAGTGTTCTTATAAACTCGAAGGTTAATTTTGTTTGTTTGTTTGACACCCACACCCGCCTCAACCTCCACATTCAAAAGAAATAAATAAATAAATAAAATCTCACAGAGGTACACAACCTCATATGATTTTCAAACTCAACTGGTAAACCGATCTTAGGAGTCGGTACACACATCAAAACACATAATTGAGTAGAAATCAGATTAGGTAATCATTTGTGTGCCTAATTAAGTGGTGCAACAGGCCAATTTTTGAGTTGATTGAGCAGCACCACTTCAATTAAAATCAACTCATCAAGTAGCTGCCGCTTAGGTTTAACTCTTAGGGATTTACCAGGCACTCCACATTCTTTTAAGCTTTAAAGGAAAATATCTTCACCTGTGCTTTCAAAACCTAGTGTGCCAACAGAACTTGTTTGAAAACACTTAAAGTTGAATCCTAGAAGTTACTAAGCAAGATTTGAACTCTAAAATTCACCACATCAAAAAAATAATCTTGCTTGAAAACCACTGGTTGTGCACATACACAAATCAATCAATCATTAAGGGCACAACCCAGATAAAGGCCCATCACATTTCAAAGCACATTCAAACCTAGCCCTAAATAAAATAGAGTAGACGTTGGCCTTAAGGATTCGACTCGCTCTTCGAAGCCCAGAACGAGATTATTTTCGATTAGTCTATTTCTACTATTCAATCTGATGTCTAGCTAGGGGAGCAGAATCAAACGATCGCGGCTGGGGGATACACTAAGAGCCGGAGGCGCAAGCGAAAGGAAGAACCTTCTCCTCAGTCCCTCCTTCTAACTGGTTGAATTGAACAGACAGAAGTATATCAAATCGTTTCTTTATCTCAAGACGGGTTTTGGAAGTCTGTAGGTCTTTAGGCTAGCCCACTTAAGGACAGGTTTGATTGCTTGTATTGTAAGGCGCCTTTCTTCCACCTGTTTCTCATGAATCCTTCCACATTTTATATGCATTCCCACTCTTTCCCTCCTGTTATGAGTTATCCTCAACATGACGATTATCCCGACTCGTACTATAATCATCCATCAGTTAGTTGGGATAACTCGGATTGGGGATACAGTTCCGGACCTCTGTGTTTAGGGTCTAACCCTGAACACTATGATTGTTATTTCTATCCTTCTCACAGCCACATCGATTATAGATCATCAACCTTTCATGGACAACCTAATACGATCTATAATCAAGAAGGATACAGTGATCCTTACCCATCCTCTAATTACACTGCCTTTAGGTCATCACCACCTTTTGAGCAATCCGAAATGATCTATTATCAGGAAGGGTATAACGAATCTCAATTCGTTAACTCCTCTACACTGATCCCAAACCCGCCCAACCGTGAACCAAGTCATTTGGTTTAGGTTAACCAGGTTCAAGATAAGGTTCTGGCTAACTTGAGGAATATCATACAATCTTTAGAAGTTTAGCCAATACCTTTCATTGAAAGATTGGAGCCCCTGATTGAAATGATTGATGATTTGAACAAGTATTTGTTGGATTGGCTCCAGGATGTTAAGGATAAGAACCCGGGTGAGTTTCTACTTGGGAAGTTAGCGAAATTGAGGATGAGATTTGTGGTTGCTTTAGTTCAGTCGTGGGATGATTCCTAAGATGAACTCCCTTCAGGAGAGCCAATGTCAGAACCTGTTCAGGCACCTGTTGGGGGTGACACGTGTTACGAGGCTGACCAGATTGAATTAGAGAAACCAATTAAGGATGATCTGATTTCTTCACCTGAAATCCTTGAGCTGGGGTGCGAGGAAACGTATGCCTCCATGGACCAGAAAGTGATGGATGATTTTGAGACATACATTAATACGGATTTCGATTTCTTTGATTCTGATGGTGAAGATTCAAGTTGCGAAGTCTCATGCGAGTTTACATGAAACGATTTCTGCGAGATGATTGGGCCTGAGGAATTTGAAAGATCATTTGATAGCCCAATAACTAAGGAAACTGATCTTATTGGGGCTCACATTACGGATCCAGAATCGTGTTTTCTGGAGAATTCAATCAAATGCCCTGATTGTCAGTTATATCCCATTGAGTTTATCGATGATTCTGTTTTCGAGATAACTAGACCCAAGTCAATTCTGATTCAACCACATCTTTTAGACTTGGAGATTTCAGACGGGGTGATTAATATGCAAGAGGTACCAAAACTTGACATTCTGAATGAGGAGGAAAGGAGTTGGGAAATTTTCATTTGGGAAGCAAATTTTGGAGGAAATAGAAGATTAAGTCTAAGGGTTCCAATTCATCTAAAACCATCAAACCAAGACCCTTATGACATCTGTTCTGAGGATGTCCAACCCAATCACACATTCATTGATTATCCTTTGGAGCTTGAATTCTCTGTAACCCAACTTTTTGGTCTTGGGTTGCATCCTCATAATTCGTAGGCCCGACCCCACTTGCATACTGATTTTAGGTTTGGGTAATTTTTATCCAGAACCTTAGATATTCTCGATTATGGGGTATGGGTTTGCACCACAATCTGGTCCATATTTGTGGACATCTGCTGGCAAGTTAGAGGTTTCTTCTGTTTATTCTGATTTTGATTTGCACCTGTGAATTCTTTATTTCTCTTCTTTGTATAGTGCGCCTAGATGAAGGCACTAAATTCAGCACGTATATAGTTTTTTTAGTTTTATCTCGGAGAGGACCCAACATTCACGCAATTCAGGTGCTTTGTACTCTATTCCACTCTGTTTTATGTCTTTTTAATACAATAAGCACATTGCATTAGATAGGCATGGGAGGTGGATATTCATCTCTGAATTTATTCGTCACTTTCGTAGATTTGTTTTATTCTCTTTTATTTATATTTAAAAAAATGTGGAATTAGGAAAGAGAATTTGGGTTTAAGAAAATTTTCAATCTTAGGAAATACTACATTATGATTTGAACACAAAGACCCTTCAGGTCTTCAGACTTAATCAGCCTATGTATCCATTAAAATGTGGATTTGTCTTTCGAGTACTCGCCATCCTAATTCTATTGTAATTGGAGTAAATAAGTTTGGGTGATGAGTACACGACTTATCAACCTGTCCTCTGATTTGAGGGAACTTTAAGCCTAAAGCATCCACACACTATCTTGTCACTGACTCGTTAATCGGCGGTTCTAATGGAAATTGGGTAGCTAATGAACCTTTTAGGGTGATATGGCTGGCAAGTTATCGTGGGTAATAGCCCATAGGTAGGTTGTCCAGAGCCCAGTCACTAGACCTTTCTCTTTTTGCTGCCTTTAGGTAAATCTTAGACCAGGGAAGCCACCTACTTAAAAAAAAAAAAAAGAGAAAAAGAAAGTCAAAAAGAAATAAAAATAAAAAAAAGAGAAAAGGAGAAAAGAAAAGGAAATAAGCCACACTTGGTCGCACGAGTATGGCTGGCAAGTTGTCGGTGGTAACAACTCATCCACCGGTTGTCCAGAACCCAGCTCAATAAATGCACTGAAAATTTCCAAAACACTTAGGAAGTAGCGGAGAAATAGAATAAACTAGGGAGATATACACTGGATTCACCCTTGTGTTGACCCCATAAAAATAAAAGTAGGGAGAAAGCTACAGGTGGTAAAGATACACCTTTAGGCAGAATTCTCTTTTTAAGGTCACCTAGAGGCATAGAAATTCGAAGTCTGTTTTTACTGCCGGTCAACGAGTCTATCACATTCACAATAAGATGGTTAGAACTTAGGGTTCTCATCAAATCTTGGGTGCGTTGAATGGCCATAGAAAGCCACTCTTAAACCCTAAAACTTGAAAATCCAAAAAAAATTAGAAAAGAGGAAAAAGAGAAAAAGAAAATTTTCTTTAAATAAGGCAAGGGCTTAAGGCGGTCTGCATTTTGGCAGATACCCAAGCACTGTTGTGTCTTTGAAAGTTCAGATCCTAAGTAAACATTTTCTTAATGATTGAAAATAACTCATGCACAAATAATCCAACCTAATTCTTTTATAAATAGCATATAGTTTTTGCTAGGGACTAGCAAAAGATAGGCATGGGGGTATGATGTAAACATGTTTACACTACTTAAGATGTCTATTTATGCATGTTCTTAAGCATAGGATTGCATTACATGCTATAAATATTGCATAGCATGCATCATCTTGCATTTAGATTAGTTTGAATAAAATGGAGGTTAATTATCTCCTTTTATGTTCAGGGACAGGGCAAAATTTTTATCAGGGCCTCGGATCGAAGATCCAACTGTACAGATGTGATCAGGGCGATGATTGGAGTTCAACGACTCCAAGATCGCCCTAATCAGACATCTGTAGCATCAGATAGAGACCGAGGAACCCTAGAAGATCAAGGACCAAGATGGTGTGAATCTGCACTTCAAACGACAAATCCAACCACACGGATGGATTCGAATCGATGATCGCAGCCTAACAGCACGAAAATCGATTCAATTCGACAACCGTGGCACCATCTACATCAACCAAAAGATGGACGGCCAAGATGGCACCACGTGGTGCCATCTCAGCCACCCAATCATCCGCGTGCACCCACTGAAGGCATCCGCATCAACGTTTCCCTGCCATTGGATCAAGATCCAACGGCTGGGATGCACCCACGCTTAAGTTAAGCGCCTACCCATCCGCTCGTGTAGCGTAGTGGGCGAGAGCGCTTAAGCGAGGTGCGGGCATGCGTTCGAGCCACAGGAGGCAGGCACGGGCGAGCGGGCGTGGCAACCATTTGATTGCGATCGAGCAGCTATGCGCGCTCGATAGATCTCATGCGCAATTAGACACGTAGTGAAGACGCTAGATCAGACGCGCGAGCGCACGCTGAGGAGCGGGTGTGACGAGCGCTCTTAGCCATTCAATCTCACGATCAAACGGTCGAGATTTGATGAACATGGAAAGGCGTTCCACGCGTGGAAGATGGGCGAGTGCCCCACTACGCCCATGAAGGGGCTTTAGCGACGGTTTTATCCGTCACTAAAGACCCCTAATTTAATGTTTTAAGATTAAAAAGACCAAATTGCCCTCATTCCTTGCAACTATAAAAGGAGACCCCCTCCATACGAAATTCTCATCCCTTCTTTCTCTTCTCTCCCTCTCCAAAGCTCAAGAGAAGCTTGTCCCACACCCGAGATGCTTCTCACGAGATGAAGTCAAATTTTCATCCTCCTTTCGGAAGCGGATCCCACGACGACGACGACATGTTGCCCCGTTCCCGTTCTTCCCACTTCATCCTCCTTCGTCCTGCTCCGTTCTCCATCTTCCAGGAGTCGTCCCGTCTGGCTCGTCCTCCAAGCAACTGTCGAGGAGGATATCTCTCTTCCCATTCTTTTTACTGCTTTCTACAGTAGATTTACTGCTTTCTAGTGTAATCATTTTCCCACTTTCTAGTCGTAATGAGTAGTGTAATGAACAATCTCGTTGTTAATGAATTCCATATTCATTCTACATCTTTTTTTTTATTTTTGTTTGTAATATTCTCTCTCTTATTCTCTCTCTCTTCTATTTATTGTAAATAGATAGATAGATTCTAATCAATTAATCTACTTCGTGACAAGTAAAACAAACGTGTATTTTTAAATCAAACGTCTGCCTCCCTGAGTTCAACCCAGGATTTCCATTCCGGTATAAATTTATTTATTGAACACGAGTTCTTCACTTTCAAACTACAACGACAGGTTTTTCAAAACCAAACACGTTAGCGAAACAACTCATAGCTTCAACACATATCTATCTTTTAATGAGTCAACACTCATTCAACCCAAGCAGTGGGTCTAGGGAGGAGCTTGGGCCTGGTTGGCGTTGTCCTTCCTGATTTGCTCTGGTAAGAAATACAAATTTTATTACTAAAAGATTATGTAATTAGTCATTATAAACTAAAATTAAAAATCAAATTCGAAACTATTTATTTACCTTTATCACTAGATCTCTCCAATACTTGCAACACTCCCTCCAAATGGGAGGTGCAATCTAGGAGGCATGTTTCTTGATGCCTCCTCATGCAGCTATTGTTAAAAAACTAAAATAGTTTTACAATTTTTTTTTAAAAAAGGTAGATTATATATAAATAATTAAATAAATTGAGAATATGAAAGAATTTCATACCATACTCTTCATCTCCTATCTCCATCCACGATGTATCCTACCTGAATGCTGTAGGATAGACTTGGGTGCAATGGGATTATCACCCCAATCAAAAATGCCATGTATTCAAAAATATATAAATCAATTATAGTCAATATAAATCTTAAAAAATGATTTCCAAATTTTTTACCTACAACTCCTAAATAATGGAGGATTTAACTCCTTTGCAACCCTCCTCTAGTCAAAGCAGGAAAGTGGCATGGTAGTCTTAATAATCATGGCTAACCTGCTAGTAAACCTAGGGTAGTTTTTCGCTTCCCTAGCTACAGTGATAGTCAACACAATCTTGGTGCCCTAGGTAGCCTATTGAGGTCCTCATTTTATGTCGGACCTCCCATGTTTTTCTTAGCTAAGCACATTAAACAACATATTTTAATAGATAAAATACGAAAGGAAATAAAATAAACTTATAAGAAAAATAACTACTAAATTTGACCACCACCAGTGCCTCACTACAAGAAAAATCATTATTGGCAACATTAAACTTGCAACGGTCATGAAATCATTGCTAATAGTTGCACATTAGCGACGGTTATGTGTTCGAATGTCACTATAAACTGTCTCTAACTGTCAAATCGTTCATAACTCGCAATTGGCGATGGTTTTATATCAATCGTCACGAATGCATGCCATCGCGAGAAAATATCAACTCCCTTGTTGGGTGGGAGAAGTTGTTTTCACATTAGCGACGGTTAGTCATAAAATCATCGCTAATGTGCATTTACGGCGGTTTTATAAATCGCCGCGAAATGTGAGTGGCAGCTAAAAAAAATTTTTCTCACGTGAGGCGGGAAAAGGTGCGTTACTTACATTTCGTGACGGTTTATACAACCATAGCTAATGTGCATTCGTGACGGTTCTATAAACTGTTGTGAAGGGTGAATGTTGGCTAAAAAAATTTCACGTGTGAGGTGGGAAAAGGTGCGTTACTCACATTTCGCGACGATTGACGTGATCAACCGTCGCGAATGTGAGCCATAGTGAAGTGGGAAAAGTTGCGTTACTCACATTGGCGACGATTGATCTGATCAACAGTCGCCAATGGTGAATATAAGTCTACACCTACACACCTCCCCCTCCCCTGAAACAGTTCTCCTACTTCATCGCACAAGCCACCCCCCTCCCCGCCTCTCCCCAGCTCGCTGTTGACTCTCCCTCCCTCCTGTGAGCCACCCTACTCCCCAGCTCACCACCCCTCCTCCACGAGGCGTCGCCCCTTCCCCAGCCACCCTCCCCAGTGCCACCTGCCTCCTCAGCCCCCCACCCCCGCCCCTGCATCCTCCCTTCCTCCATCACCCCCTACGATTGCCCCCTACTCCTTACCAACCCCTTGCCGCCACCCTCGCCCCTTCTCTCTACCCTTCTCCATCGCCCCCACCCCTCTTCCTCCTCCCAAAGCCACCCTACCTCATCCACCACCTCCCCTTAACCCTTTCCATTCATTTTTTTTATTTTTTAAGATTTATATTTATTAAAATGTTTGATTTGTAACATTCAATTTAGGTTAATCGAATATGCCATCTTCGATTCTCGTGTTTTATTGAGGTATGAATGTAAAATTTTTAGATTAATTATGTTGTGAATGTGAATGATTGTGGGGTGTACCCACCTAATGATGTGAAATTATATGTGCATGAATGTAATGATTGTGGGGTGTACCCACTTAATTATATGAAATTATGTTATTTTTGTGAATGAATATATGTGGGGTGTACCCACGTAATTATGAATGTTCCATTGTTTTCATTTGTGAATGAATATGATGTATCAACTTAATTTGTAAATGTTTATAGGATAAATTATGTGTTTTATAAATTTATAGTTAAATACACTTGCATAAATCTAGATGCAGTTGATGCTAAATAATAGATCTTCTAACCCCTAGGTTACAGGCTTTGGGAGGGGATAATCGTGTGAAAATACTTGCCCGTCGACACTTATAATCTTGTTATATGGACAATGCAGAGTGTGTATATACCTCACTTACATGCATGAAGTTGTCTTTATAGCATGCCATAAGACTCGTCGTCCTTTATTCAGAGAAGTTCTGAACAAAGGGGGACCCTTGAAGATTTAATCACAACATCAAGTTTTAATATATAATTTCCCTGAAGAATGAGGAGGATAACTGATAAGTCCACTTTTGTAGACCATTATTTGGCTTAAGTACTCTTTAATTAATTGTCCTTAATTGTTAATTGAGTAGGAGTTAGATGTCAACTCACCTTAGCCTTCATTTAATTTTATGCGCTAATTTTACATTTAATAACATATGATATGATAATATAATTTATTTTATGAATGCAGGCTAGGTGAAAGAGTTCAGACGTGCATTTCTGTGTCTATGAGACGTCTGGAGATCAGTATGGATGTTTGGGAAATTGCCATCACAAGCTCCTGTTTCTACATGTTTTAAGATGACCGGAGTTAACGTCAAACGTATGATGGGAACCGCCAGTGCTTATCCATCTGTTCCAACCACTCGCGAAGATCCTGAGTGGTTGGAGAAGCTTTCAGTGAAGGAAACAAACAGGCAGGCCTTTGTTTTTAAAAGAGAAAATCTTCTCCGGGGCTTCATCATCACCTCCACCCTCTCCACAGTGGCCCTCTCGCCTACACCATGAACCCAAAGAGCACACCGTGGCTTGATCGGGCTCCACCGTCGACCCTGTAATCTACCCTCAACCTGTGGTGCTCTGTGACAGAGAGCATCACCACCATCACCAATCCACCACTAAAAACACCATGCCCTAGCCCACTGCCATCCTCTTCCTTCTTCTACGTTACCATCAACCTCCTTTTCGCCTTCTTCCCCACACATGCCACCTGCAGCCTCAACGTGAACCCAACATTCACCAACACAATGCAACCCAACCACTGTCGCAGACCATCGGCTTCCTCCTCTCCAACTCTTCTTCTTCCTCCTCTTCTCTGCCAACTGAAAGAACCCAAACCACGCAAAACGCAGGCACGTCCACAGGCATCGAAACTCTGCACCGTTGATGCCAACAAGCTCCCCTCGCCTTCACGAGTGCTTCCATACCATCCGCGCCATCAACCAACTACCTGCATGCCGATGAGCCACCACTGGCGTCGCTGGTCCTCCTCATTGTCGGCGCCAACTCCAACTGTTGTTGGCCATGCCACCACTGCCATCGGAACACCCTCTTCGCGGCCATCCTCCCCTGGGCATCTCTCCTCCAAACGTGCTTCCTCCTAGGCACACGCACAAGGGGAGTTCATCCCCTGTTTCTCTACAGTGAAGGCTACATTAAAATTTACGACAAATGCCATTGCCAAAACTCATTTTCTGATTTTCTTTGATTACTAAATTGAGGTGAAATTTCAACATCATACTTATTCTTTCTCATATTTGTGTAGTTATTGTAATTCTCTCATTTTGCATTGAAATTGGATTAAGAATGGCATGCAATTAAAAATTATATACTCTGCCACTACACGTGCATCATCTACATATTTTTAGGAGATTAATTTCTGACATAAAAGTTACATAAATAGCCCTAAACTTCTCATGAAATTGAAAGTGACATTTAGAGTAGCAAATTCATTAAATTAATTTCGTGAATGTTTCTACAAACATGAATGCTCTATACTCGTGAATTTATTGTAGTCGCTCCTCCCTGTGGATATGACCTAACTCTTCATGGTTAGTTTTATTGAAATATCTTTGTTCAGGATTTTCCATCATGTGATTTTACTGGGACGACATATTTTTCTGATACATTATTTCTATAAGTGAAAATCTCTTGATCAAATGGCGCTGTTGTCGGGGAGGCAATAGATGGAATAAATTCACCTGACTTTATTTCTGATTATTCTAAGTTACGCATTTATCTGATCATTCTTTATCTTTTCTATGTAAGGAATTTGACGAGAAGACAGGTGTAGCTGAGAGACGATGTCGACCTTGAGCAACATCCACACGTGGAGATAATCACAAGTGCGGGTGGGCCTTGATCCCACACGTGTGGAGATGCGTGAAGAACCATCTAGGAGGATTCTTCTTCTTAGTCTTATGATTTCATAGTAGACTCTTTAGGTTTAGTCTAATTATTTATTTTCTCGCCCTTGTACTCTGGGGCCAGTTTTTGGGGAAGTGTCCCCGATTCTTTAGACTCTAGGTTTATTTTTAGTTAGTACTTTTGATTACGCATTTATTATTAAAAAAATAAATAATAAATCCAAGCTGTCTCGTAGAAGTGCATATCTTTAGGATGAGCATCTAGGATTGCTTGAGCAGCATCTATATTTTCTTACTGCATTACGTGCATTTCTACATCGAAAAGTGCTGGAGCAAGGTACGTACTTCCTATCTTTTTGCATTAGTTATCTGCACATGCATTGCATTTGGATATAATTAAAGAAGACCACTTAAGCTGACTTGAAAAGATTAATCAAGTGGTCACATTGCTTCTTGAAAAGAAAGTAAATTATGCAGGAAGTGTTTAAATAGCTTGATTGCTGTTTTAAAAAGAAAATTCACTTTTTGCAGTGTGATGCACACTTCCAGCACTGAGCACGCACTATAGGCACTTCACCAGGACTTGGACCCTTAAGGCTATAGGCATCGATCTCTTTATTAATGCAAACCCTCCTATCTCACTTTGAAATAGTGGTATTAACGTTTGCCCAAGTGATTTGATACTCTAAGGAGGGGGCACCCTATAAAGGAATTCAAGGGTAGTTAAGAGGCACCGCTAATGCATTGCCTCAAAGGAAGGGTTTGCCCTACTTGCATCCCTTGGTTTCATCCTTGGAGTACCTTTTTACCTGAGCATCTGAGAATATCATTGTAGCAAAGTGTACGTCTCTAGGGCACTCAGAGGTCTATTTTAGGGTGAGTAATTGATTGACAACTTGATTGGTCACCCAAAAAAACTAAAAGTAACATCAACCTCCTGAATAGCCTTTGACCAAGAATCTCAAGTGCCTCACTTCTCTTCTACCACTCACGTGCGAATGGAGAAATACTGCCTTGACGCTATTTGGCCAAACTAGAAAGGTTGGAAGAGGGCTTAAAGTGCTTTAACTCAACAAAAGACCTCTTGCCTTGTGTTTGCTTGGTGTATGCTTGGTAGGCGCTCTCTTAGAAATAGTCTTCTTTTCAACCCTGAGCCTGAGAGAATTATTAGCAAAGCCAACCAAGAAAGAAGAAAAATGGATGAAGAAAGACTTAAAGAAGAGATTAGGGTTGGTGAAAATCAAAGAACCTTGAGAGACTACTTCCTCCCTACAACCCACCAAGCCCTACCTATCTGAAGACCTGGTGTGAATAATCCATATGAAATCAAGAGCAGTACCATATCTTTGCTCCCCACTTTTTATGGTACTACTAGGGAGGATCCCAAGAAGCATCTTGAGGAATTCACCGAGGTCTATTCCATGGTGAAGCTCCAGGGCTTTACTAATAAAGCCCTAATGAGGACTCTATATCCATTCTCCCTTAAGGATAAGGCCAAGCACTGGTATCATACCCACGATTCAAGAGTAAATGATTGGGCCACCCTTAAGGGAGAATTCTTGAAAAAGTATTTTCCTATGAGTAAGGCCAACCATTATAGAAGAGAGATTATGGATTTTACTCAACAAGAAGGGGAGAAATTTCACGAGACTTGGGAGCACTTTAATGACCTTCTTAGGTTATGCCCCCACCATCAGGTGCTAAGATGGCAGTTGGTTGAAAGGTTTTTATAACGGATATCTAAAAGGCACAGGCAAACCATTGATTCAGCCTGTGCAGGAACCTTCATGACCAAAACTGAGGATGAAGCCTGGGCATTATTTGAAACATTAAGTAACAATTCCATACATATGTCGTCTGCCTATCAAGAAAGAAAACCATCAATCTTGTAGAGGAAGATAGAGGCCCATGAAGCTGGGGCTACTCAGGATTTGGCTTATCAGATTCAATTGTTGAACAAAAACTTTGATAGGCATTTAGCAAACCCCAGCATGAACCTGCAAGCAACCTCTATCTTTCAAGCTTCAAGTGAATGCTCCATTTGCCAAAGCAAAATGCATGCCACTGTGGAGTGCCACCAGGAAAATCAATTCCCTGAGTTGATACAGGCCAACCTGAACACGGCCCAAGGCTTCCGCCCACCTCCTCGCAATAACCCATATTCTAATACCTATAATCCAGGGTGGCGGAACCATCCAAACTTCTCATGGAAGCAAGGTGATACTTCCAACTCATGGAATGCAAGACCCCTACCTCCCCAACCCATATACCAGCTATCCTATGCAAACCCTCCTCAAAATAAGCCTTCTGAGATGGATGAACTTAAAGCCATGATGAAAGCGATGTAAGAGCATCAGAATATGGTCATCCAATCTTAGAGTAAGATGATTACTAATATGCAATCCCAAATTGGTCATCTTACTAAGGCAGTTAGGCAACAAGATCTGGGGAAGTTGCCTAGCTCTTCTGAGGAGAACCCAAATGGCAAGGGGGTCATATTCAGGGAGCACACCCAAGCTGTGACCGTGCTGAGGAGTGGAAAGAAAATCGACATGTCCGATAGCACTCCTACGGTCACCTCTCAAGATTCCTCTCATACATCAAACCCGACTTCCATCTCCACTGAGGAAGAGCCATACTACTCTCCCTCGCTAGAAATAAACCACCCTGAGGATGTCGTCATTCTACCACCCCTTTCCCACCATGACGACCCCTCTACCCAAAAGCCGAAGGTGCCCTATCCAGAGTGCCTAATTGCTCCTGGGGAATCTTCTGTTGGCTTGTTTGGAGCCAAGGATAGGATGGATGAAATTATGGATACTTTTAGGCAAGTCCATATCAACTTGCCTTTGTTGGAAGCTATCAAACAGATCCCGTCCTATGCCAAGTTTTTAAAGGACCTGTGCACCTAGAAGCGCCGATCTAGGAGAAAGGTCCAAGCTAAGGTCATCCTGCCTGACCATGTTAGCTTGGTTCTCCAACGTGGAACACCCCCCAAAATGAAAGACCCAGGGGCCCCATATATTTCAGTGGTTATAGGTAACCAACACATTGACGAGGCTCTGCTCGATCTAGGTGTGGGTGTGAACATTTTACCGAGCTATGTTTACGATCTTTTGGGAGGAGGTGATTTAAAGCCTAGTCCAATCATTCTCCAGGTCGCAGACAGATCAGTTAAGACACCACGGGGATTGTTGGAAGATGTCCTAGTGAGAGTGGAGTTCTTCCCTATTGACTCTTGTGCTAGATATTGACCCATCAAATAAGCCCACCAAGTCGTCCATTTTTCTGAGATGCCTCTTCTTGGCCACAGCTAATGCCTCTATCAATTGTAGATCAGGGGCACTTAAAATAGGCTTTGGGAACAAGAAGATCCGGTTGAATATTTTTGATGCCTATAAGAAATCCAGATTGGAAGATTGTTCCTAGATTGAGGTAGTTGATAAAATCATTGAAGAGACTACTACAGTACTCTTATGTAGAGATTCCCTTCAAAAGGTCATATCTAAGGACCATCCTCTGACTATTGAAGAAATTGAAGGGGATATACCCAAATTGGAAGAATTACTGAGGGTACACACAGAATCTTTATCCCCACCCTGGACCATGAAGGTATATCCGCTACCTGAGGCGGGGACATCTCAACTTAAACCCTCAATCCAAAAGGCTCCTGAGTTGGAGCTAAAAGCCCTCCCGAGCACATTAAAGTATGCTTTCCTTGGCCCTAACGACACACTCCCTGTTATTATCTCGTCTGCATTATCTGAATCACAGGAGAGAGCTCTTCTTGAGTGTTTACAAAGGAATAAGGAAGAAATTGCTTGGTCAATTGCTGATATTAAGGGTGTTGATCCCTCCCTTTGCATGCATCATATATACACGGACGAGTCTGTGAAACCCTTCCGAGACATGCAGAGATGGCTTAACCCCAATATGCAGGAGGTTGTTAAAAAGGAGATTCTGAAATGGTTGGATGCATGAATTATCTATCCCATTTCAGATAGTAAATGGGTCAGTCCTATTCATGTGATGCCCAAAAAGGCAGGAATCACTGTGGAAGAGAACGACCAAGGAGAGTTGGTAACCACTAGACCCTCAACTAGTTGGAGGGTCAGCATTGATTATCATCGTTTGAACACGGCTACCTAGTTCCCCTTATCGTTTATTGATCAAATTTTAGAATGACTAGCGGGGAATAAGTACTTCTGTTTCCTTGACAGGTACTCTGGGTATAATTAGATAGCCATCTTTTCGGACGATTAGGAGCGTACCACCTTCATGAGTCCGTATGGTACTCTTGCATTTCACCGAATGCCATTCGGGTTATGTAATGCTCCTACCACTTTCCAACATTGTATGATGGCTATCTTTTCTGATATGATCGACGAGTTTGTTGAGATTTTCATGGATGATTTCTCCATTTACGACTCGTCGTTTGACCTATGCCTTTCACACCTTAATAAAGCCTTAACCCGTTGCGAAGAGGCAAAGCTGGTGCTTAGTTGAGAGAAAAGCCACTTTATGGTCCAACAGGGCATGTAGTTTCCGAGAGAGGATTAGAGGTGGATATTGCAAAAATTGATTCCATCTCTAAGCTTCCATCACCCACCAATATTAATCAGGTTAGATCTTTCCTTGGCCATGCTGGGTTCTATAGGTGCTTCATTAGATATTTCAGTAAAATCTCTAAGCACTCTATGACATGTTAGCGAGGGATGTTTCCTTTGATTTTGATGATAGATGTGGTGAGGCTTTCCAAGTCTTGACAAAAGCCCTCATTACCACGCTGATTCTCCCATTACCAAATTGGACCCTCCCGTTTGAGCTAATGTGTGATGCTTCTAATTTCATAGTTGGAGTGGTCTTAGGTCAAAGGGTTGATGGCAAACCTCATGTGTTGCATTATGCCAACAAGACCCTTACGGATCCTCAGCAGAACTACACGGTCACTAAAAAGGAACTTCTTACTATAGTATTTGCTTTGGAAAAGTTTCGATCTTATCTTTTGGGATCCAAGGTTGTGGTGTTCACTGATCATTCTGCCTTAAAGCATTTTCTTATTAAAAAGGACACCAAAACCTCGCTTAATTCATTGGATTCTGCTACTCCAGGAGTTTGACCTGGAAATTAAAGATAAGAAGTTAAGAATGTGGTAGTAGATCATTTGTCTATGATACCCATTGAGGCATCAACCCCTGCTAGAGATATCAAAGAGACTTTTCCTGATGAGTCTTTGATGGTCGTGGAGGCCAAAACTCCTTAGTTCACTGACATAGTGAACTATCTGGTCACGGGCATTACCCCCAGTACTTGGGACAAGCAGAAGCGAGACAGGTTTCTTGCTGATGCTAAATTTTATCACTGGGAGGAACCTGAGCTTTTTAGAATAGGCCCTGACCAACTTTTTCGCCATTGTGTCCCTGACGAAGAATAAAGAAGTGTTCTGAGCTTCTGTCATGACCTCCACTATGGAGGACATTTTAGTGGAGAAAAGACTGCCCATAGGATTCTTCAGTCTAGCTTTTGGTGGACCACATTTTTCCCAGATGCACATACATATGTGGGTGCACGTCTACATTGCCAGCAGATGGGAACCATTGGAAAAAGGGATGAGATGCCCCAGCAAGCTATTCTCCCCATTAAGATCTTTGACATTGCGGGCATCGACTTCATAGGTCCCTTTCCTGTGTCCTTTGGATATGAATACATCCCTATGGCTGTGGACTATGTATTGAAATAGATAGAAGCCATACCCACGTGGACCAATGACCATTCTGTGGTCTTGAATTTTGTTAAGGCTAATATCATTTCCCGGTACGGGTCCCCAAGGACGATCATAAGTAATGGCAGACCTCACTTCAATAATGTGCACTTCATAGGACTACTTCAAAATTTAGGAGTCAACCACATGATAGCCACACCTTACTATCCCCAAATGAGTGGACAAGTTGAAGTGTCTAATAGGGAGATTAAATAAATTTTAGAAAAAACTGTCAGACCCGACCGTAAGGATTGGTCTAAAAAACTAAATGATGCTCTTTGGGCCTATAGAACCGTGTATAAGACTTCCTTAGGCATGTCTCCTTTTCATCTTGTCAATAGAAAGGCATGCCATCTTCCCGTTGAAATCCAACACAAAGCCTATTGAACTATTGAAAACATTAACTTAAATCTGGATAGAGTGGGAAAGGCACGTATGCTGAAGTTAAGTGAGCTTGAGGAGCTTCGTAATGAAGTCTATGAAACTTCTCAAGCTTACAAGCAACGTATAAAGGTCATCCATGAGAAGGACATCATTAGAAAGACCTTTGAGCCCAACCAGTGGATCTGGCTTTTCAATTCCAGACTTAAATTATTTCCAGAAAAGCTCAAGTCCCGCTGGGATGGGCCATACGTTGTTATCAATACCTTCCCTCATGGAGTTGTAGAGATTCGAAACCCTACTTTTGGTGCAAGCTTTAAAGTAAATGGCCAATGACTTAAACCTTATGTTACTCTTTCAGATGGCCAGGCTTTGAATGCACTTCGACTTGAGGAGCCTTAGCTCCTCCCACTCTCCTCCTCAAGTGGTATTCTTCTATGTCTTTTCAATGAGGGCATTGTCAATCTTAGGCATGGGGGGATATAACCTGAGGATGTTTAGAGCATTTATAAATATTTGCATGCATTTAGGATAGTGGATTAAAAAAAAATCTCTTTTATTTTCTTGAGCTGAATTGGTTTGTCCTTAGCAGAAAATTTTTTATCAAGGAGGTTTCATTCTTAGAATTATTTCTTAAGTTCAGAATCTAGTATAGTTACTTCACTTGCACGTAGACTAGATAATGGATTCTTGTAGAAAATCAATAAGCATTTTTAGTCTGCTAAACCTTTGGATAGTTAATAGGGAGTCAGGCATACTATCATCTATTAGATCCACCTAATATTTGTGAGGAGAAGTAGAGAGACTACTGGTGCGCTAAGTCTAGTGCAAGGACTCTTAAATTCTAGATAATTAGAGGATAATACCTCAGAGTTAGGCATAGTTTTCGCTCTCTATTCCTGTCTGCAAATATTGTGTGAATTCCTGAGAATCACCAATTAAGGCAGATACACAGAGATTGAGTTCTAATAAAACTATGACTATGGTGGATGGTTACGACCGTCCTTCATAGAGTCTTTGGCTGAAGGAGGGTAATAGTGTCAAAGGTCAGAAATACGCTTGTCCTATCCATCCTTTTCCGATGCCAAGAGTAGGCACTTCCACCAAATAAGCCATACAATATCCTCTTGACCATCATCATTCCTAATAATGTCTCATTAATAAAAGTTTGCGTCGTGTTATGTTGATTTATAAAAAAAAAGAAATATATAGATATATATAAAAAAAAGAAAAAAAAAAGAAAAAAAAAAAAGAAAGAGAAATATTTATATTTAGAAATATAGATATAAAAAGAGAAGAAAAAGAAAAAGAAAAAAGAGTCCAAGTTTGGAGTTTTATCTTCATGTCATTTTTTGTGTCAATGTTTTTGAGGCAACAACAAAAACACCCATTGCGATTCACAAAATATGACCCATACCTACCTTTCAATATTTCTGATCGCCCAAATACTGGCTGAGGTCCTTTAACTTAGCTGTAGGGTTATTAGGACTTTAATTGAAGTGTAAATGCAATGTGAGGCCACCAAATATTGAGTACATTTACAAAATCTGGTAAGATATGTGATCTCAAACAGAAAGAAGAAAAGGAAAAGAGAGAATGAGTGAGCGCAAGGGAATGCAAAGAGAGCACAGTTTTTAGCCTATCTCTGGGTTGACTCGTTTGATAGTCTAGAGAGTGAGAGTCTGCAATACTAGACTACCATCTCATACCTAAGCTAGGAAGCCAGGGTCAAATCTTAGATTATTTCCTCCTTTATCCCAAGGGAAGTAGTTGCCAATCCCAGTAAAATGTTTACTAAGGGTTAAGTACAAATTGTAAATGTAAATTGGCTTTTCACTTGGATCTATTGCCTAGGCTATTATCACTTCACATTTCTCTGGATCTCTAAATTTTTGGAGTAAGGAAAGGAGAAATCTCTTGGTTACTTTCATTGTTTTTCACTTTTGCTCGGGACTAGAAAAACTTAGGCATGGGGGCATTTGATAAGTCCACTTTTGTGGACCATTATTTGGCTTAAGTATTCTTCAATTAGTTGTCCTTAATGGTTAATTGAGTAGGAGTTAAATGGTAATTCACCTTAGCCTACATTTAATTTTTTACACTAATTTTACATTTAATAACATATGATATGATAATATAATTTATTTGATGAATGCAGGCTAGGTGAAAGAGTTCAGACGTGTATTTTTGCATCTATAAGACGTCTCAAGATCAGTATGGACGTCTAGGAAATTTCCATCATAAGCTCCTATTTCTACATGTTTTAAGACGACTGAAGTTAACGTCAGACATCTGATGGGAACTGCCAGTGCTTATCCATATGTTCCAACCACTCACAAAGATCCTGAGTGGTTGGAGAAGCTTTCGACGGAGGAAACAAACAGGCGGGCCTTTGTTTCTAAAAGAGAGGATCATCTTCTCCGGAGCTTCATCATCACCTCCATCCTCTCCACCGTGGCTCTCTCGCCTGCACCATGAACCCAAAGCGTGCACTGTTGCTTGATCAAGCTCTACCGTCAACCCTGCAATTTGCCCTCAACCTATGGTGCTCTGTGACAGAGAGCATCACCACCATCACCAGTCCACCACTAAAAACACCATGCCCTCGCCCACTACCATCCTCTTCCTTCTTCTATGTTACCATCAACCTCCTCTTCACCTTCTTCCCCATACACTCCACCTGTAGCCTTAGCGTGAGCCCAACATTCTCCAACACAACGCAACCCAACCACTGTTGCAGACCATCGGCTTCCTCCTCTCCGTCTTCTTCTTCCTCATCTTCTTCTTCTTCTTCCTCCTCTCTGCCAACTGAAAGAACCCAATGTTGGATCAGAAAATGTATGCAAATGGGATTTGAGTTTTGAAAACTCGTTGATGTAGTATGATTTGCGAGGAAATCTGTCAACAGATAAATTTATATCAAAACTCTAGGAATTTCGGGTCAAACAAGGGCGGTGGACGTTTGATTAAAAATATGTGTTCGTTTTGTTTGTTATGAAATAGATTAACCGGTCAAAAACTAACTATCTATTTAACAAATAATAAATAGACGAGAGGGAGAGAGAGAATATTACAAATAATGACAAAAGAGAGGTACAATAAATATGGATTTCATTATCAAATGTTGTTCTTTACACTAATCATTACAATTAGAAAGCAGTAAATCTGCTCTAGAAAGCGATAAAGAGAATGGAGAGAGAAGTATCCTCCTCAACGTGCTTGGAGGATGATCCGAACGGGGTGATGCCTAGAAGACGGGGGATGAAGCAGGAAGAAGGAGAACGAAGCGGGAAGAACCAGGGGCGAGGTAGGACGTTGTCATTGCAGGGTCCACTTACTAAATGGAGTGAGAGGACAACCACGGGATGCTCCACGAGGGAGGGAAAAGGTGGAAAAATTCTAATTTTAACTTTAATGGAGCATCCTAGGTTTAGGACAAGCTCTTAGAGCTTTGGAGGGGGTGAGAGAAGAGAGGAAGGGATGAAGAAAGTGTGAGGGTCGTAGGGCTATATATAGGTGTAGAGGTTGGGGTTAATTAGGTCATTTCATATATAAAACATTAATTCAGGGCCTTTAGTGATGGATTTATCTGTCACTAAAGGCCTAAACATGGGTGACGTGCAAGCGCGCTCGCTGCCTCCTCCTCTCCCGCGTGCCTAATGCTTGTGCATGTCCAAGCAATCTCAACCATCCGATCATGAGATTGGACAGCTTAAAATCACACACGCATGCCTTCACATTCGTGCCTCCCGTTTCAAATGGTGCGTCCGATGGTGCGTTCATGATCCATGCCCATCCGTGCGGCCATGTAGCCATCATCCTAGCTACACGTGCCATATCCAATGGTTGAAATCGGCCGCTCCAGATCCACGCGTGCAACTGCGCGTGGGCTTGGGCGTCTGATTTGGCGTGCGTCTGCCTGCGCATCTGGTGCGGCCACATAGCCATCATCCTAGCCACACGCGCCACATCCAATGGATGAAATCAACCGCGCCCACGCCCAAGCCTTGATTTGTGGCGCAGTAGGGATCAAACCTGTGCCTCTGCCTCGCAAAGAGACGCTTGCCCGCTGTGCTATGCGTGAGTTTGAGGCGCGTAGAAGCCTTTGTGCACGAGAGACCATGGCTATTGGATGGTGATCCAATGACCCAGATCCATCGCGTGGTTGAGAAGGGAAAAGCAGCGGCGAGTCTTGGGCTGGTGTGGGCAGCTGAGATGGCGCCATGTGGCACCATCTTGGCCATCCATCTTCTATTCCTTGTAGATGGTGCCACGGATGTCGGATTGGACCGATTTTCACGTCGTTGGGCTACGATCGTCAATCCGAATCCATCTGTTCAATCGAATTTATCATCTAATGTACAGATTTACACCATCTTAGCCCATTGATCTCTGACCTTTCTCAAACTGTATCTGATTCTATGGAAGTTCGATCATGACGATCTTGGAGTCATTGAACTCCGATTGTCGCCCTGATCAGATTCGTATGGTTGGATCTTCGATTCGAGGCTCCAATTGAATATCGCCCTGTTACCTGACCATAAAAAGCGAAAATTAACCTAAAATTTACACAACCTAACCTAAATGCAAGATGATGCATGTTATGCAAAATTTATAATGTATGATGCAACTCTACGCCTAAGAACACGCATAAATAGATAGTTTATGTGATATAAACGTGTTTACATCACCTAAACCACCCAAAATGCAGCCACATCCACGAGCATCGAAACTCCACACCGTTGATGCCAACATGCTCCCCTCACCTTCACAAGTGCTTCCACGCCATCTGCGCCATCAACCGACGACCTGCACGCCGACGAGCCACCACCGCCGCAGCCGATCCTCATCGCTGGCACCAACTCCAGCCACCGTTGGCTGTGCCACCACCGCCATCGGAACACCCTCATCGCGGCCATCCTCCCCTGGGCGTCTCTCCTCCAGACGTGCTTCCTCCTAGGTGTACGCACAAGGGGAGTTCATCCCTTATTTCTCTACAGTAAAGGCTACATTAAAATTTACGACAAATGCCATTGCCAAAAGTCATTTCTCTAATTTTCTTTGATTATTAAATTGAGGTGAAATTTCGACATAATTATACTTTCTCATATTTGTTTAGCTATTATAATTCATCTCATTTTGCATTGAAATTGGATTAAGAATGGCATGCAATTAAAAATTACATACTATGCCACTACACATGCATCATCTACATATTTTTAGGAGCATAATTTATGACGTGAAATTTACATAAATAGCCCTGAACTTCTCATGAAATTGAAAGTGACATTCATAACAGCAAGTTCATTAAATTAATTTCACGAATGTTTCTGCAAACATGATGGCTCTATACTCGTGAATTTATTGCAGTCGTTCCTCCCCGTGGATATGACCAAACTCTTCGTGGTTAGTTTTATTGAAATATCTTTGTTAGGGATTTTCTACCACGTGATTTTACTGTGACGACATATTTTTCTGATACATTATTTCTGCAAGCAAAAATCTCTCGATTAATAACCAATATCCAGTTGGGGTGGACCCGAGGTTAGATATGGTGATCACCTCCAACGACATCACCGGGACAGAGGCGAAGGTGACTCTACTTGTTTTTAACAATGAGCTAGGCTTCTCTAGGGGGAATGTGGAATCCATCTGCAACGTGGGCTGCTCGACCAAGATGAGGAGGCGCAAGGAAGAAGGGTTTGTTGGCAAGAAAGGTGAGTACTGAGAGCCTGCCACTACTTTGCTCTTTATTTTTCTACTACTAAAGGTGAAGTAGTTAAATGGTTGGTAGGTACGTACGAATGAAATATGACAAGTCATTAGTGCTTCTTTTTCAGAACAAGTAATTTGGTATTGCTGGACTATATTATATGTTTGGCGAAGTTAATGCAATGAAGGTCACCCATTCGTCTCACAGTGGGTTTCTTTTTTGTAGATCTTGGTGTTTGTGGTTAAACACCAAAGGGATGAAAGGATGGGCACAAGTCATGGTCGTAAGAATGGCAAGAGTGCAACTAGTTAAATGGGTTGCCGAAGGCCTAATAGGGTTTTGGATGGAATGCAATATCATCCCATAATAGGGTCTTCAAAGTAATTATGCCATGCTCGGCGGAGTTAATTTGGGGCTACAAAACATCGAAGAATTGGACATTTGTCCTTCTCACAGGGGTTTTGGAGATTATCAAATGATCAAGGTGACTATTTGGGAAGAATGGATGAGAAAACATATGAGAGGACCTTATAGCAACAATTGTGTCCCTTTAATTCGATGTCTTAACATGTAACTTTAAATTATTATGTATCTTTTATATTTACATAATTTTAGGCAAGTACACATGATGGTGCCCAATTGGATCATCTTGAAGTCTATAAGATCACTCATATCAAGGTTACGGATGGCAAGTGCACATGGATTCATGAGACCTACCAAGGCAAGTAGGAGTTTAGCTCACATATTTTCTTTATATTTCTTATTTTTATTTATGTAATGTTACTCTTTTGTAAACATTGTCAAGTTAATTTGTATTAATGTAAATTATTTCTTATTATATTTGATTTATTGAATGCTATATATGTGTTATTAGATGTTATGTAGGTTAATTTAAATGTTACCTTTGATTATCATTCGTAAAATCTAATCAATTAAATATATATATATATTTGGCGACGATTATCCTAATAACCATTGCCAATGCCCTTTCGCGATGGTTTTAGAATCGTCGTGAAAAGGTTAGCCAAGTGACTCCCCTCCTTATAGCCTATCTTTTGCAACGGTTACACAACCGTTGTGAAATGGCATTCGCGACGGTTATTAGTATAACCATCGCCAATAATAAATTTGCAACGGTTATTAAATAACCGTCGCAAAAGTGTTTTTACTATTAGCGACCGTATAAGTCGTCGCAAAAGGAAGCTAATCACGACAGATGAGGTCGCTACTATTAGCGACAATTAGTATTAATAACCGTCGCGAAAGACTATTCACTTCGCAACCTTCCGCGACCCCAAATTGAGATGGTTTTGCTACTTTTGGCGATGGTTTTCAACCGTCATCAAAAGTAGTTTTTCTTGTAGTGCCTGCTTGAGTAGTAGGCTCCTGTGATGTGCCTGCCTGAGTGGCAGGCTGCATGTTGCGACGTGTCAACCTCAGTATCTGGCTGCTAGAAGGGCTACTCTACCTCATCAGCCTCACGCTCACCCCCGTCCTATTTGAATGTCTCCTTTGGTTAGGTCTCATGTTGAGGATTCACCTCAACAAAATAGGTATGTGGGTCAGGCCGTGGGGAAGTAAAGACTAATGCCTTACCCTTACTATGAAGGTGATGACCCTAGGATAGAATATGTGGAGCTATGTACTAGTTATATTGGGAGAGTAACTGATCGGTAGATATAGGTGGAGGGTTGGTATCTGGAGGAAACTGTGACTCCTCCTTAACCTCATGTGTAGATGGATGTCTCCCCTTGTCAGCTAGCTTCTTCCGTGGCCTCATCTGCACATGAATGAAAAAAATTAATTAAACATATTACAAAATGAATATGATAAATGAGAAAAATTTTAACAATAAATATTTTAAAAAATAACTAAAAGATATTGACTTCATTAGAAAGTAAAAGTTATTATACCTTAAACATCGGTATCTACTACACCAAGACCTATTTCTGGTTCTTCTGGAAAATCTTGATATGCTTCGGATAGAAAAGAATATTCACTATCCTTTTTTCCATCAAAGAAACCATGAGGCATGATTTTTACGGGTATGATCCACCCATTCTTGCTATTATCGGGCACATAGAGAACTTGTGATACTTGACAGGCTAGTGTGAATGATTCAGTTGTTTGAAAATTTTGATGATTCTTTTTAAATTGATAAAATCATGTTTGTTATCATTTTTGAAACCAATTCCTTCCTTGAAAACATCAAACCAATCACACTTAAACAAAACCAACTCGCGGTAGTATGTGAAACCCATCTCAACAATCTCTATGATCGGCCATAGCATATTGCGATGCCTTTGCATCATCGATTGACTTTAGTTTGAATCTAAATTCATTAATTATGTACCCAAAATTATAATGTCCATAACTCAGCAGAGTTTCACGTATTAAATCAAAGTCATCCAACCAACGTGGGTCATTGTTGCCTCTCATTTGATATACATGATGTGCATACATTTGATTAACCTAACATGTCTATTAATGCATGTTCTTAGTGTCACATTAGCATCATATATTGTAAATAGTGCATAACATGCATAATCATGCATTTAGATTAAGTTGTATAAATTGTATAGTAATTGTCTCCTTGCTATGGCTAGGGATAGGGAAACTTTTTATCGAAGCCTTGAATCGAAGATCCAACCATACGGATATGATCAGGGCGACGATTGGAGTTCAACGACTCCAAGATCACCTAAATCGGATATCCATAGCATCAGATAGAGATCGAGGAACCCTAGAAGATCAAGGGCCAAGATGGTGTTATTCGCACTTCAGACGACAAATCCGACTGCACGGATGGGTTCGGATCGACGATCGTAGCTTAACGGCATGAAAATCGATCCAATTTGATACCTGTAGCACCATCTACATCACTCAGAAGATGGATGGCCAAGATAGTGCCACGTGGTGCCATCTCAGCTGCCCAACCGGTCGCATGCACCCGCCTTAGCTCATCTGACCGACACTTCCCCGCCATTGGATGCGCATCCAACGACTGTAAGGCACACACGCTGGAAGTGTAAATGCGACAACTTAACCGCTGTAGCATAGCGGTTGAAGGCCTTAACGCTAAGACGAGGTGAGGGTTCGAGCCCACGCAAGTCTCAATTTGGAGAGGGCGCACGTGCGTGAGGAGCCGCACGATCGCGATCCAACGGCGCCATGTAGCCGATATCACCCACGCACTATCTAACGCCCCTGCTTCACGCGAGATCGCACGCGCAAGGCACGGCGAGGAGGGATCTAAGCCGTCCGATCTCACGATCGGACGACTAAGGTTTGAAGAACGTGTGCGGCTGAGTGAGGCGCAGAAGGCCAGCGGGTGCGCAAGCGCCACCCACGAAGGCCACGTTCAGGCCTTTAGTGACGGATTTATCCGTCACTAAAGGTCCTGAATTAATTTTTTCAAAATGTAATGACCAAAATGCCCCCACTCCTTACAACTATAAAAGGAGACCCCCTCCATATGAATTTCTCATCCCTTCCTTCTCTTCTCTCCCTCTCCAAAGCTCAAGAGAAGCTTGTCCCACACCGAGGATGCTCCTCAAGAGATAAAACCAAATTTTCACCCCCATTCTGGAAGTGGATCCCGCGACGACGATGACAGGTTGCCTCGTTCCCGTTCTTCCTACCTCGACCTCCTTCTCGCTCCGTTCCTCGTCTTCCAGGCATCATCTCGTCCGACTCGTCCTCCAAGCGATCATCGAGGAAGATAACTTCTCTCTCCCATTCCTTTTTCCTACTTTCTAGAGTAGAATTTTCCTACTTTCTAGTTGTAATAGTTTTCTTGCTTCCTAGTGTAATTTCTCGCTTACTTAGTTATACAAATATTTTGCAATATCAAGTTGATGTTTTCTCTCTCTCTATCTTTCTCTTATTGTTTATAGTATTTCATTTCATTGTAATTACTGCGCATTTTAACAAAAACACAAAAATAATATAATTACGAATTTGGATCGACATAGCCTCCCTGAATTTTACCCGGGATTTCTATTTTGGTATAAACTTTATTTGTTGAACTTGAGTTCTTCGCTATTCAAACTACAACGAAAGGTTTTCAAAATCAAATCCAATAGCATAGTCTTCCAACGTTTCAACAATACACGCTGCTTAAACTAATCAAGGAACTACAGCTCCTGGATAGAATGAGGTGAAGAATGTTTAAATTCATTGAAAAACGAATCGACATTGGGAATTTGTTTCAAGATATACAAGTGAGCTAACTATTGATCCTTTAAATCAATCATTCTGTATTTTGTGCAGAGGATTGACCTTCCCCTCGTATCAAAAATTGATAGAGAATCATCATAAATTTCATTGTATCCCCCATCGAAATTCCTCTCCAGTAATTCAATCTGTTGTCAATATTGTCCATGTACATAGCTAATTATCGTGAGAATCATTGTTTTAAAAAATATGTGTCGTAGTGTAGGACAAAAATTGCAACAACACTTAAATTTATAAAACTCGAAAGCACAAGTGAGTCTGAGGTTGTTCATAGAGAGCAAATTGGCAATTTCAATCAACTAATCACAATAATGAGAGAAGATATGCAAATATATTCAAAATGATGCCCAATTTATGTATCAGAATAATATAACAAAAAAATCAAGTATGAGAGTGCAAAAAGATTGGGTTAAAATGGTGATTTGAATCACCAAATTAACCCTAATGTTAAGCTCAACAATCAACTCAAATAATTGAACAGAATCCTCAATCTAATATCGACAGTAAATATCTCCACAGTATCTAGTATCAAGCCAATCAAGCACCAAGTCAAATGACAGTGTAAGGCTTCAGACGCCTTAACCTCAAGGCACCAAGGCATAGCAGATAGAGGCACAAAGGCCTCACAAGAGCAAGGGTGCAAAAGCAGCACACCTACACAGTTGCCCTTCTTCAGATCTCAGCTAAGTGTTGAGAGAGGAGAGGGAGGGCATGAATCCGAAGGCAACAAAAAATCCCTCCTCCCTCTCAGATTTTTCATTCCTCTTTAAAAGAGATTGGATCCAGGTAATCGAATCCAATGCCCAGACCCGTAGATGTGATCGCAAGCGAGGGTGCGTAGACAAGTGCGTGTATAGCACGTGTGTTCGGGCATGTGAGGCACCTCACCCCTGTGCTCTCGAAGGCGATAAGCTACTGAGACGAATTCAATTTATGTGCCTTCACGCTTTTGTCCCACACAATGTGGGACTATCCTCTCCTCTTCTCCACGTCAGTGTGTGTGAGCTGCGGCTGAATCGAGTAAGAGATTGAGGATGCTTGAGATGCTCCTTCAGTCAATTGAAGACCTAGGTGGTCTTTTGGGATCTGTCCGCATCGAGTGCAGGTCGAAGTAGGTCGAGTGGAAGCCAGAGAGAGGAGAACTAAGCTGGAGAAGATGGTGGCGACAACAGTTGTCCGGCGATGTACCTGAAATACAAGACATAGGTTAAACGCCCCAATCAGTATTCTTAGGAGGTTCATCGTGTTCTAAGGAACATGACAATGGTGTGCTAGGGGTGTATGGCGACGTGAGGTGCTTGGACGGTGACGGGGAAGGTGTATGGAGGAGGAGAAATTCAGGGGAGTCGTGGAGTGAGTGAAAGTGAAAATAGGTAGAGGGCTTTTGTGTGGGGAGGTGAGGCGGAGCTCGTGGAGGTGCTGGCGTGGTGTTTGGAGTGGCGTAGCGCTGGCGCGAGCATGCCAGAGCTCGTGCCGGACGTAGGGAAGACGAGAGAGAAGGCAGTGTTGTGGTTGACCCTAAACTCTAAGGGGTTGGAGAGGATCAGGAGGGTGAGAGGAAGAGAAAAGGGAGATTTAAAGAGGGGGGAAGTGGATGAGGGCGGCCGACTATGATGGGTTGGTATCGAAGAATGTGAAGGTGACGGTGAGGGAGTGACGCAGCAGGAAAGGTTGGAAATGGTTGGCCTTTGGCTAGACACGACCGCCACGATGAGGTGAAGATGATAATCTGGTCAATTTGGTCATCGATTAGCTCGACGAGAGGGGCGGAGAGGCTTGCCGAAGCTCGAGGAAGCATTAACCAAAGGAGAAAAGAAGAAAAGATTCTTCACCTTTTCTGTGCTAAGGAGAACGACTTGGAAGAGGAGGTCCTAATGTAAACACATTTACACTGCTTAAAATATCTATTTATGCATGTTCTTAAGCATAGGATTGCATTGCATGCTATAAATATTGCATAACATGCATCATCTTGCATTTAGAGTAGTTTGAATAAAATAGAGGTTAATTGTCTCCTTTTATGTGCTTAGACAAGGCAAACTTTTTATCGAGACCTCGGATCGAAGAACCAACCATACGGATATGATCGGGGCGACGATTGGAGTTCAACGACTCCAAGATCGCCCTAATCAGGCATCTGTAGCATCAGATAGTGATCGGGGAACCCTAGAAGATCAAGGACCAAGATGGTGTAAATCCTCACTTCAAAGGACAAATCCGACCGCATGGATGGATTCGGATCGACGATTGCAGCCTAACGACGCAAAAATCGAGTCAATCCGACATCTGCGGCACCATCTACATCATCCAGAAGATGGACGGCCAAGATGGCGCCACGTGGCACCATCTCGGTCGCCCAATCGCCCATACGCACCCGTTGAAGGCCACGCATCCGCCTTTCTCCGTCGTTGGATCAAGATCCAATGGCTACGACGCACCTGCGCTGAAGTCAGGTGCTCGACACAAACGCTCCCCCAGCGCGTTGGTCGAGCGCTCTAACGCGAAGCCAGAGCGTGCGTTCGAGCCTCGCCACGCGAAATCTAGAGCGGGGGTCGTGCCTTCAATTGACCGTCAGATCACGATCCAACGGCCGTGCATGCCTGATAGTGCCGACGCGCTATTGCACGCAAGGCGAGGACACGGCATCATACGCAGGCGACACGCAGCGAGGCAGGCGAAGGCATGATTTAAGCCACCGATCTTGGATCGAACGGCTGAGATCGTCTAGATGTGTGCAAGCGTTGCGCGCGCGGGCAGCGCCCACTGCGCCCATGACGGGACATTAATGACGGTTTTATCCATCACTAAATATCCCTTATTTAATGTTTTAAAGATGTAATGACCAATTTGCCCCCACTCATTGCAATTACAAAAGGAAACCCCCTCCACACAAAATTCTCATCCCTTCCTTCTCTTCTCTCCCTCTCCAAAGCTCAAGAGAAGCTTGTCCCACACCTGGGATGCTTCTCGCGAGATAAAGTCAAATTTTCGTGCCCCTTCGGAAGTGGATCCCGAGACGACGGCGAAGTGCTGCCCCATTCCATTCTTCTGCTTCATCCTCCTTCGTCCTACTTCGTCCTCCTCCGTCCAAGCGTCGTCCCGTCCGGCTCGTCCTCCAAGCGACCGTCGAGGAGGATATCTCTCTCCCTATTTTTTTTACTGCTTTCTAGAATAGATTTACTGCTTTCTAGAGTAGTTCTGCTCATCCTCCAAGTGACCGTCGAGGAGGATATTTCTCTCTCCATTCTTTTAATACTTTCTAGAGTAGATTTACTGCTTTCTAGTGTAATTATTTTCTGCTTTCTAGTTGTAATGTTTAGTGAAACAATCTCTTTAATGATGAATTCCCTGTTCATTCTACATCTCGTTTTGATTTCAGATTGTAATATTCTTCTTCTCTCTTATTCTCTCTCTCTCTTTTCTATTTATTGTAGTAGTTAGATAGTTCTAATCAATTCAATTATTTCATAACAAATAAAAACAAATGCGTTGTTTTTAAATCAAATGTCCGCCTCCCTATGTTCGACCCAGAATTTCAATTTCGGTATAAATTTTATTTGTTGAACACGAGTTCTTCGCTTTCAAACTACAACGACAAGGTTTTCAAAATCGAATACGTTAAAGTAGCAACCTGCACGTTCAACATTTTGGCGTCGTTGCCGGGGTGGCAATGCTCTTTGATTTTCTTTCGCGTTTTCTATCTTACAAATCATTTACCTCACTTCTCTCCTTTCTTATTGTGATTGCAGGTACTCTTTCGAGATAGGAAAAAGCGGTAGACTGGAGTAAAGTGTTGTAGAAGGATTTGTAAGTTATCCCCCACCTCCCACCCATTAGATTTCATTCCACAACATAATAACACAAACATCAATCAACCTAGGTGTTCTTATAAACTATAAGGTTAGATTGTTTGTTGTTTGACACCCACACCCGCCCCAACCCCCACATTAAAAAAAATAAAAATTAAAAAAAAATTCACAGAGGTACACAACCTCATCTGATTTTCAAACTCAACCGGTAACCCGATCTTTGGAGCCGGTACACACATCCAAATACATAATTGAGTAGAAATCAGATTAAGTAATCACTTGTATGCCTAATTAAGTGGTGCAACAAGCTAATTATTTGAATTGATTAGGCCGCACCACTTCAATTAAAATCAACTCATTAAGTAGCTGCCACTTAGGTTCAACTATTAGGGATTTACCAAGTACTCCACATTCATTTTAAGCTTTAAAGGAAAACATCTTCACCCGTGCTTTCAAAACCTGGTGTGCCAGCAAAACTTGTTTGAAAATACCTAAAGTTGAATCCTAAAAGCTACTAAGCAAGATTTGAACTCTAAAATTCACCACATAAAAAATAATCTTGCTTGAAAATCATTGGTTGTGCATGTACACACAAATCAACCAATCATTAAGGGCACAACCCATTTAATGGGCCCATCACATTCCAAAGCACATTCAAACCTAACCCTAAATAAAACAGAGTAGACGTTAGCCTTAAGGATTGGACTCGCTCTTCAGGGCTAAGAACAAGATTATTTTCGATTAGTCTGTTTCTACTGTTCAATCTGATGTCTAGCTAGGGGAGCAGAATCAAACGATCGCGGCTGGGGGGTACACTAGGAATCAGAGGCGCAAGCCGAAGGAAGAACCTTCTCCCCAGTCCCTCCTTCTAACTGGTTGGATTGAACAGATAGAAGTAGATCAAATCGTTCCTTTATCTCAAGATGGGTTTTGGGAGTATGTAGGTCTGTAGGCTAACCCACTTAAGGATATGTTTAATTGTTTGTATTGCAGGGCACCTTTCTTCCTCCCATTTCTCATGAATACTTCTACATATTACACGCATTCCCACTCTTTCCCTCCTATTTTGAATTATCCTCAACATGACGATTATCCTGACTCATACTGTCATCAACCATCAGTTAGTTGGGATAACTCGGATTGGGGATACAGTTCCGGACCTCCATGTTTAGGATCTAACCCTGAACACTTTGATTGTGATTTCTATCCTTCTCAGAGCCACATCGATTATGGATCGTCAACCTTTTATGAACAACCTAATACGATCTACAATCAAGAAGGATACACCGATCCTTACACATCCTCTGATTTCACTGCCTTTAGGTCATCACCACCTTTTGAACAATCTGAAATGACCTATTATCAGGAAGGGTATAGCAAACCTCAATTCGTTAATTCCCCTGCATTGATCCCAAACCCACCCAACCCTGAACCAACTCATTTGGTTCAGGGTAACCAGGTTCAAGATAAGGTTCTGGCTAACTTGAGGAATATCATTCAATCTTTAGAAGTTCAGCAAATACCTTGCATTGAGAGATTGGAGCCCCTGATTGAAATGATTGATGATTTGAATAAGTCGTTGTTGGATTGGCTCCAGGAGGTTAAGGATAAGAACCCGGGTGAGTTTCTACTTGGGAAATTAGTGAAATTAAGGATGAGATTCGTGGTTGCTTTGATTCAATCATGGGATGATTCCCAGGATGAACCCTCTTCGGGAAAGCCAATGACAAAACCCACACAGGCACCTGTTAGGGGGGACACATGTTACGAGGCTGACCAGATTGAATTAGAGCAACCAATTAAGGATTATTTGATTTCTTCACCTGAGATCCCTGATCCGGGGTACGAGGAAACCTATGTCTCCTTGGAACAGAAAGTGACAGATGATTTTGGGACATACATTGATATGGATCTTGATTTCTTTGATGGTAAAGATTCAAGTTGCGAAGTCTCACGCGAGTTTTCTGAACACGATTTTTGTGAGACAATTGGGCCTGAGGAATCTAATAGATCATTTGATAGTCCAATAATTGAGGAGACTGATCTTATTAGGACACGCATTATAGATCCAGAATTGCATTTCTGGAGGATTCAATTCAATGCCCTGATTGTCAGTTACACCCCGTTGAGCTTATTGATGATTCTATTTCTGAGATAATTAGACCCAAGTCAATTTTGATTCAGCCACATCATTTAGACTTGGAGATTTCAGATGGGGTGATTAACATGCAAGAGGTCTCGGAATTTAACATTCTGATTGAGGATAGGAGTTGGGAAGTTCTGATTTGGGAAGCTAATTCTGGAGGAAGTACAAGACTGAGTCGAAGGGTGCCTATTAAGCTGAAACCATCAAATCAGGACCCTTACGACATCTTTTTTGAGGATGTCAAACCCAAGCACACATTCAACGATTATCCTTTTGAGCTTGAATTCTCTGTAACCCGACTTTTTGGTCTTGGGTTGCATCCTCATAAATTGCAAGCCCAACCCAGATTGCATACTGATTTTAGGTTTTGGGTAATTTTTATCCAGAACCTAAGACATTCTCGATTATGGGGTATGGGTCTGCACCACAATCTGGTCCACATTTGTGGACATCAATTGACAGGTTGGAGGTTTCTTCCGTTTATTCTGATTCTGACCTGCACCTGTGAATTCTTCATTTCTCTTCTTTGTATAGTGTGCCTAGCTGAAGGCACTAAATCCAGCACTTATATAGTTCCTTTTTAGTTTTCATCTCAGAGTGGACCTGACATTCACGCAATTCAGGTGCTTTCTATGATATTCCATTCTGTTTTATGTCTTTTTAATACAATGAGGACATTGCATTAGAAAGGCATGGAGGGTGGATATTCATCTCTGAATTTATTCGTCACTTTCATAGATTTGTTTTATTCTCTTTTATTTATATTAAAAAAAATGTGGAATTAGGAAAGAGAATTTGGGTTTAAGAAAATTTTCAATCTTAGGAAATACTACATTATGATTTGAACACAAAGACTCTTCAGGTCTTTGGACTTAATCAGCCTGTGTATCCACTAAAATGTGGATTTGTCTTTCAAGTCCTTGCCATCTTAATTCTATCGTAATTGGAGTAAATAAGCTTGGGTGATAAGTATACGACTTATCAACCCACCCTCTGATTTGAGGGAACTTTGAGTTTCTAGCATCTACACACTATCTTGTCACTGACTCGTTCGACGATTTTAATGGAAATTGGGTAGCTAATGAACCTTCTAGAGTGATATGGTTGGCAAGTTATCGTGGGTAACAGCCCATAGGTAGGTTGTCCAGAGCCCAGTCACTGGACCTTTCTCTTTTTGTTGCCTTTAGGTAAATCTTAGACCAAGGAAGCCACCTACTTAAAAAAGAAAAAAAAATCAAAAAGAAAAGGAGAAAAGAAAAAAAAAAGAAATAAACCACACTTTGCCGTACGAGTATGGCTGGCAAGTTGTCGGTGGTAACAGCTCATCGACCGGTTGTTTAGAACCCAGCTCAATAAATGCACTAAAAATTTCCAAAACACTTAGGAAGAAGCAGAGAAGTAGAATAAACCGGGGAGATATACACTAGATTCACTCTTGTGTTGACCCCGTAAAAAGAATAAAAGTAGGGAGAAAGCTATCAGTTGTAAAGATACACTTTTAGGCATAATTCTTTTTGAGGTCACCTAGAGGCGTAGAAACCCGAAGTTCGTTTTAATTGCCGGTCAACGAGTCTATCACATTCACAATAAGATACTTAGAACTTAAAGTTCTCATCAAATCTTAGGTAAGTCGAATGGCCGTAGAAAGCCACTCTTAAACCCTAAAACTTGAAAAGCCAAAAAAATTAGAAAAGAGGAAAAAGAAAAAATAAATTTTTCTTTTAATAAGGTGAGAGCTTGAGGCGGTCTGCATTTTGACAGATACTTGGGTACTGTTGTGTCTTTGAAAGTTCAGATCTTAGGTAGACATTTTCTTAATGATTGAAAATAACTCATGCCCAAATAATCCAACATAATTCTTTTATAAATAGCATATAGTTTTTGTTAGGGACTAGCAAAAGATAGGCATGGGGGTATGATGTAAACATATTTACACTACTTAAAATATCTATTTATGCATGTTTTTAAGCATAGGATTGCATTGCATGCTATAAATATTGCATAACATGCATCATCTTGCATTTAGAGTAGTTTGAATAAAATGGAGGTTAATTGTCTCTTTTTATGTGCTTGGAAAAAGCAAACATTTTATCAGGACCTCGGATCGAAGATTCAACTGTACGGATATGATCAGGGCTATGATTGGAGTTCAACGACTCCAAGATTGCCCTAATCAAGCATCTATAGCATCAGATAGTGACCGGGGAACCCTAGAAGATCAAGGACCAAGATGGTGTAAATCCTCACTTTAAACGACAAATCTGACAGCACGGATGGATTCAGATTGACGATTGCAGCCTAACGACGCAAAAATCGAGTCAATCCGACATCCGTGGCACCATCTACATCATCCAGAAGATGGACGGCCAAGATGGCGTCACGTGGCACCATCTTGGTCGCCCAATCGCCCGCACGCACCTGCTGAAGCCCACGCATCCGCCCTTCTCCGCCGTTGGATCAAGCTCCAACAGCTACGACGCGCCCACGCTGAAGTCAAGCGCTTGACACAAACGCGCCCCCAGCGTTGGTCGAGCTCTCTAACGTGAAGTGAGAGTATGTGTTTGAGCCTCTCCATGAGAAATCTGGAGCAGGGGGCGCACCTTCAATTGACCGTCACATCGCTATCCAATGGCTGCGCGTGCCCGATAGCGTCGACGCGCTATTGCATGCATGGCGAGGACGCGGCAGCGTACACGAGCGGGCGCACAGCGAGGCGAGCGAAGGCGCGATTTAAGTAGTCTGATCTCACAATCAAACGGCTGAGATCATCTAGACATGCGCAAGCGTTGCACGCGTGAGCAGTCGAGCGGGTGCGCGCGGGCAGCGCCCACTACGCCCACGATGGGGCTTTAGCGACGGTTTTATCCGTCACTAAAGACCCCTTATTTAATGTTTTAAAGATGTAATGACCAATTTGCCCCCACTCCTTGCAACTATAAAAGGAGACCCCCTCCACACGAAATTCTCATCCCTTCCTTCTCTTCTCTCCCTCTCCAAAGCTCAAGAGAAGCTTGTCCCACACCCGGGATGCTTCTCGCGAGATAAAGTCAAATTTTCATCCCCCTTCGGAAGTGGATCCCACGACGACGACGACGTGCTGCCCCGTTCCCATTCTTCTGCTTCATCCTCCTTCATCCTGCTTCATCCTCCTTCGTCCAGGCGTCGTCTTGTCCGGCTCGTCCTCCAAGCGACCGTCGGGAGGATTTTTCTCTCTCCATTCTTTTAATGCTTTCTAGAGTAGATTTACTGCTTTCTAGTGCAATTATTTTCTGCTTTCTAGTTGTAATGTTTAGTGAAACAAACAATCTCTTTAATGATGAATTCCCTATTTATTCAACATCTCGTTTTGATTTCTATTTGTAATATTCTTCTTCTCTTTTATTCTCTCTCTCACTTTTCTATTTATTGTAAGTAGTTAGATAGTTCTAATCAATTGAATTATTTCGTGACAAATAAAAACAAACGCGTTGTTTTTAAATCAAACATCTGCCTCCCTGTGTTCGACCCGGAATTTCAATTTCAATATAAATTTTATTTGTTGAACACGAGTTCTTCGCTTTCAAACTACAACGATAAGGTTTTCAAAATCGAACACGTTAGCGTAGCAACCCACACATTCAACAGGTCCTTTATAGAGCTTCAAGATGGGTTCTAAATAAGGGAAGGAGCCTGATTAGGCTATGAAATCAGAGAAAAGGATCCCTGGATTTCTTCAAGTTCGTTCAAGCTCCATGGTACGAATCAAGGTCCAAGATCAGATCCAAATGATAAAGAGATCTCTCAAGATTAATCCCTTCAAATTTGGAGGGATTTAGTCTTGATTCGAGAGAGAAATCTCTCTGCGAATCTCAACTGAGGTGCGTTCCATCTCCATTGGAAAAAGGGACCTAAATGAAATGAGAAGCTAACGGGTGATGTAGACACATCTATTTAGGTTAAAATGCCTATTCATGCATGTTCTTAGGCTTACATTTGCATTTTATGTTATAAATATTGCATAGCGTTCATCATTCTGCATTTAGAGTAGTATATAATTTAGGTTAATTGCATCCTTTTTGTGGTCAGGAGAGTGATATTTATTTCAAATCCTCGGATTAACGATCTGACCGTACAGATCTGATCAAGATGACGATCGAAGTCCAACGCCTCTGAAATCACCTTGATCGGAGTCCTGTAGCACCATATGCAATCCAAGGAAGATCAATGACTGAGGGATTAGGTGGTGTAATCCAGAGCATCAAATGACAAATCCGACCGCACGGATAGATTCGGGTTGACGATCGCAGCCAAACGGCGTAAAAATCGACTCAATCCGACCTCTATAGCACCCCCTTCAAAGGACAGAAGATGGACGGCCCAGATTGCACCACGTGGTGCAACCCAGGCCACCCATGCGTACGCACCTGCCACGCACATGCATAGCAGCACGGATGCGCGTGCACGTAGGCATGCACGCGCAAGCGCAACGTGGGCGTAGAGGCAGCAGCACGTATCACGCGACAAGGGCGCGTACCGCATGCACCAGCAGTTCAGTAACAAGGGCACGTAAGCGGGATCTTCAGGGACATTTGCGGTGGGTCTTCAACGACGTTTATGACCGTCGCTCAATGTCTTGTATACGAATTTGATTCTTTCCTTCACTATAAAAGGACCCCTACCCCTCCCATCTTTCTTCATCTCTTCCTTTTCTCACCACACCACCTCGAAGGCTATAGAGAGAGCTTGTCCCAAGCCCGGAATGCTCCTCTAGAGTAGAACCAAACTTTTCCTTGCCTCTCACCCCCCTTCGTGGAGCATCCCGTGGCTGTCTCCTCACCTCCCTTTGGGAAGAAGATCCTCGTTGCTACGTCGTCCTGCCCTACCCTCCGTCTTGCAGCTCCGTCCCCATTCGTCCCGCTCCTCACCACATTCCTCCAGGCAATGTCAGCGCAAGTCGTCCTCCAAGCAACCGTCGAGGGGGATTTCTCTCACCTCTTTCTATCATTTTACGCTTTCATAGTGTAGATTTCTCGCTTTTGTAGTTGTAACAAACACTTGCTTATGAATAGATTGTTTCTCTCTTTCTCCCTCTCTCTCGTATATTTTTGCAAGTAGATAAAGTTTTCATCGACCTAATCTCTTGCTTAATAAAAATACAAAAAAATTAGAAAAGATAAAAATGACAAAAATAAATAAAAGCAAAGCACGGATTTTTCAAAACCAAATGTTCGCCTCCCCGTGTTCGACCCGCGACTCGCTTTTCGAGTTTCGGTTATAAATTTATCTAATAGACATGTTTTGCAAGCTACGATGATGGATCCTACAAACCCTTAATTCTAATTTGCGAAACACGCCTCCATCATTTTGTCACCATTGCCGATGAGGCAACGGAATTTACTTTATTATTTTCTGCACTTCTTTGCATTTGCATAGCATTAACCCTACTTATCTTTGATCTATTGTCCTGCAGGTACCTTAGCATGGAGATCCAAGTATGGTAGACCGAAGTAAAGTGCAGGTAGAGTACTTTGTAAGTGTCCCCCACATTCCCCCCCCCCCATTAGTTTCATTTCACCACATTCATAACCAAGACCTAAACCACTTAGGTGTTTGCATAAACCCTAGGATAGAACTGTTTGTCTTGTTTGCCACCTCCACTCATCTCACCCCCACATTTTATACAAAAAAAAATAAAAAGATACTTTCTGTGAGACAACTCAATATACACACTTTATACACCCACATTTGAGGCACATAACCTAATTTGATTTTCATCTACTCAACTGGGATTCAGACCTGTGGAACCAGTACACACAAATCAACACATAAAGGAGTAGAAATCAATCTAAGTTAATCATCTCTGTGTTCCCTTAATCGGTGGTGCATTTGGGCCGATTGATTGAATTGTTTGGGCTACACCACCTAATTTAAAAGAGATTCATTTTGTAGCTGCCCCATAAGATTCAATACTTAGGTCAAGCCAGGCACTCCATATTTTCTTGATTTACAAAGGAAAAAGACTTGAACTCGTGCTTTCAAAACTTGGTTTGCCTCACAAAACTTGGTTGAATATACCTAATATTTGAATCCTAAAATCTACAAGCAAGATTCGAACCCTAAAATTCACCTCATCCTCAATAATCTTTCTTGAAAACATTTTGGTTGTGCACATACACACATTCTCAAACAAATCATTAAGGGCACAACCCATTAAGAGCCCATCACATTCCAGAAGCACCAATATCCCAAGCCTAACTAAAATTGATTAAATGTTGGCCATAAGGACTGATTCGCTCTTCGGGGTCCAGATTGAGATTGTTCACGATTAACCTACTTATACTAATCAATCTGATGTCTAGTTAGGGGAGTAGTGTCAAACAACAGTGGTTGGGGGTACACTAAGAACCAGAGGCGCAAGCCAAAGGAAGAACCTTCTCCCCAATCCCTCCTTCTAACTGGTTGGATTGACTAGATACAAGTAGAGTAAATCGTCCGTAATCTTAGGATGGATTTTGAGAGCTGTAGACCTTTAGGCTAACCCACCTATAGGGTTTGATTGATTGTATTGCAGGGCTCCTTTCTCTCTTCTGATTTCCCTCTTACTCCATAATGTATCCTTCCACTTCTTTCTCACATTTCCAATCCTACCCTCCTACCACCATTTATCCCCAAGATGATTACTATTCTGACTTGACTTGTAATTACCCATCCACTAGTCGGGATGACTTTGATTGGGGATATGAATACGGACCTCAATGACTAGGGCCTAACTCTGAACAACAAGACTATGATTACTATCCTTCCCAGAGCTACAATGATTATAGATCTTTATCCTTTGATCACCAAACCAACGCGATCTATAGTCAGAAAGGATATAATGATTAAAACACCTACCCTCCCCAGTATTCCACTCAATATAGATCACCACCATCTTTTAAACAACTTGAAACAACCTACCATTAGAGAGGGACCCGAGAACCTCAATATCTTGACTCCCGTAGATTTAACCCAAACCCACCGAACCTTGAACCAAACCAGCCGGTTCAGGTAAACCAAATCCAAGATAAGGTGTTAGCTAATTTGAGGAATACTATACAATCTTTAGAAGCTCAGCCAACACTATGCACTGAAGCATTGGAGCCTACAATAAAAATGATTGATGAGCTAAATAACTCTTTATTAGATTTGCTCCAAAATGTTAGGGATAGGAGCCTGGGTGAGTTTTTACTTGGGAAGTTGTCAAGGTTGAGGATGAAATTTGTGGTTGCCTTAGTCAAATCTTGGGATGATTCTCAAGATGAACACCCTTTAGAAGAGCCAATGTCTGAACCCACTCAGGCGCCTGTCGGGAGGGATACATTTCCTAAGACTAGGGATGACCAGGTTGGGCTAGAGCAACCCATTGAGGATGAACCGATTGATTCACCCGAGATCACCGAGTCAGGGAGCGAGGAAAAATGTTTCTTTTAACCAGGAAATGACAATCGATTTTGAGACATATATAAATGAGGATCATGAATTCTTTGACTCTGAGGGTGAAGTCTCACTTGAGCGTAAGGAAGATGATTTTAGTAAGACAAACGGGCTTGAGGAATCTGACGAACCATTTGATAGCCCATTCATTGAAGATTTGGATTTGGTTGGGGCTAACTTAGAGGATTGGAATCCTCATTTACTAGAAGATTCAATCAGTAACCCCATTCCTCAACCACACCCCGAAGGGATTGATTTTGATTTGGAAATCATTGTACCCAAGTTAATTCCGAGTCAACCATGATTTCTGGACTTGAGTAAATCTTATGGGGTGAACGGTACGCTAGAGGTCCCGGAGCCTGAACACTTGATGTTGGAGGATAGAAATGTTGAAATGAAAATTTGGGAGGTTAATTATGAGCGAAAAACAAGTTTGGATTTAAGGGTTCCTGTTAACCTAAAACCACCTACTTTCGACTAGGACCCTTACGATATCTTTCACATGCAACCCAAGCTCGAAATAACTGATTATTTTTCTAAGCTGAACATTAAGTGGACATCTGCACCTATTGAACCATCTTTACTCGTTGTCCGACACTTTGGTCTTGGGTTGCACACCACAAAACCGCAAGCCCGATTCTGCAAACACAATAATCTTAAGTTCTGGGTGATTTTCATTCAGAACCTTAGAACCACTCGACCCTGGGGCATGGGTCTACACCACAACTTGATCCACATCTGTGGACATCTTCTGCTAACGGGTTTAGGGATCAATCTTTTAATTCTGATTCTAACCCGCACTTGTGAATTCTTAATTTCTTCCTTGTATGTATGTTATGCCTAGCTAAAGGCATTAAATTTAGCACGTGTGTATATTCCACGTTCTCTACGAAGCTGACCGGATTTTCATGAAATTCAGGTGTTATTCTATTTACTCCGCTCTTTTCATATCTTTGTTTTTACAATGAGGACATTGCATCATTTAGGCATGGGGGTGGATACTTAATCCTGAAATTATTTCATTAGCTCTGTAGAATTTCTTTTATTTTTTTAAAAAAAATTAAAAATTCAAAAAGATAAAAAAATAGAATTAAGAGAAGATAACTTAAGCTTTTGGAAGTTATTAACTTTAGAAAACGATATGATAGGACCTGAACACTTAGACTCTTCAGGTCATCGGGATTAATTAGCTTGGGAGTCCACTCGAATCTGGACTTAGTCTCGAGTCCTTGCCAATTCAAATTCATCTTTAATCTGGTCAATAAATTGGGGTGATAAGTATACGACTTATCAACCCACCCTCTGATTTGAGGGGACTTTAAGCCTAAACAACTACACACATTTTGGCATTGACTCACTTTTCGACGGTTTTTTCGAAAATTGAGTAGCTAATGAACTATCTAGGGTGGTATGGCTAGTAAGTTGTTGGTGGTAACAGCTCATCGGTCGGTTGTCCAGAGCCCAGCCATAAGACCATCTTCTTCGTATTGCCTTCAGGTAAATCTTAGATCAAGGAAGCCACCTACTTAGGAAAAAAAAAAGGAGAAAATAAAAAAATAAATAAATAAAACCATACTTCATCGCACGAGTATGGCTGACAAGTTACCGTGGGTAACAGCCCATTGGTCGGTTGTCTAGAGCCCAGCTCACAAAAATGCACAATAATTCCCAAAACACTTAAGGAAGAAGCGGGGAAGTAGAATAAACCGGGGAGATATACACTGGGTTAGCCCCTGTGTTGACCCCACAAATAAATGTAGGAAGAAAGCTACCGTTCGAAAAGATAAACCTCTAGACAATGTTACCTAGGGTCATAGAAACCCAAAGTCCGTTTTAAGGGTAGCCTAATGAATCTATCACTATTTTCACAAAATGCTTAGCACTTAGAGTCCTTTTTGAGTCTTGAGCGGGTCGGGTAGCCGTAGAAAGTTATCCCGACACTCTCAAACTCCAAAAGTCCAAAAAAATAAGAAAAGAAGAAAAATGAAAAAATGTATCTTCCCTCTTCAAATAAGGCGAGGACTTGGGCGGACTGCATTCTGGTAGACACCCAGGTACTATTGAGTTTTCGTTATTTAGGATCTTAGTTGAAATTTTCTATTGTTAATAAACGACTTAGGCGTAAGTGATATAATCCTAATTTTGATTTTATACATAGCATGTAGTTTAATTTTGCTAGGGACTAGAAAAAGATAAGTATGGGGGTATGATGTAGACACATCTATTTAGATTAAAATGCCTATTCATACATGTTCTTAGGCTTAGATTTGTATTTTATATTATAAATATTGCATAGCAAGCATCATTCTGCATTTAGAGTAGTTGTATACAATTTAAGTTAATGGTACCCTTTTTGTGGTCAAGAGAGAAGGATATTTATTTCAGAGCCTCGGATTGACGATCTGATCATACGGATCAGATCAAGATGACGATCAGAGTCCAACGCATCTGAAATTACCTCGATCGAAGTCCCGTAGCATCATATGCAATCCAAGGAAGATCAATGACCGAGGGACTAGGTGGTGCAATACAGTGCATCAAACAACAAATCTGATCACACGGATGGATTCGGGTTGACGATCGTAGCCCAACGACACAAAAATCGGCTCAATCCGACCTCTGTAGCATCCCTTACAAAGTAAAGAAGATGGACGGCCGAGATTGCACCACGTGGCGCAACCCAGGCCGCCCATGCGCACGCACGTGCCACCGCACGCGCATAGCAGCGCGAGGGCACACGTGTGTGCAGGCACACACACGCAAGCACAGCGACACGCTCAGCAACGCAACATGCGCGTGGAGGCAGCGGCGCGTATTGCACATGCGCTTGCGACAAGGGCGCGTACCGCCTGCACCAGTGGTTCAGCAGCAGGGGTGCGTAAGCGGGATCTTCAGCAACATTTGTGATGAATCTTCAGCGATGTTTATGACCGTCCCTAAATGTCCTGTATATGAATTTGATTCTTTCCTCCACCATAAAAGGACCCTTACCCCTCTCATTTTTCATCTCTTCCTTTCTTCACCTCACCACCTCCAAGGCTCTAGAGAGAGCTTGTCTCAAGCCCAAGATGCTCCTCTAAAGTAGAACCAAACTTTTCCCTGCCTCTCACCCCCCTTTGTGGAGCATCCCGTGGTCGTCTCCTCGCCTCCCTTCGGGAAGAAGATCCTCGCTGCGACACCATCCTGCTCCACCCTCTGTCTTCCGACTCCGTCCCCGTTTATCCCGCTCCTCACCACCTTCCTCCAGGTGAGGTCAGAGCGAGTTGTCCTCCGAGCAACCATCGAAGGGGATTTCCCTCACCTCTTTCTATCTTTTTACGCTTTCGTAGTGTAGATTTCTCGCTTTTGTAGTTGTAACACACTTATGAATAGATGATTGCTTCTCTCTCTCTCTTTCTCCCTCTCTCTCTCTTATATTTTTGCAAGTATATAAAGTTTTCATTAACCTAATCTCTTTCTTGATAAAAATATAAAAAAATTAGAAAAGATAAAAATGACAAAAACAAATAAAAACGAAACGCGGATTTTTCAAAATCAAACGTTCGCCTCCCTGTATTCGACCTGGGACTCACTTTTCGAGTTTCGGTTATAAATCTATCTGATAGATGCATTTTACAAGCTACAACGGCCGGTCCTTCGAACCCTGAATTTAATTCACGAAGCGCGCCCTCATCAGGGGGCTATTTGCAAAGAATTCGAAACCTGAGGTACTAAATGTAAGAAATAGAGTTTTAAAGAGCTAAATTGCAAACTAGGTCATGATGGACTCTGATTGGATCCAAATTTTGGCACGAACCAAATTTGGACCCAAGAAATCTAATGGTGTAGTTGTATTTGATTTTTGACCATGTTTGACTGGGTAATTTACACAGAAATGTAAATTAGGGCAAAATTTCGTCTGCAACTCTATTCTAGGTCAAAATAGGTTCAGATGGTCAAACCAAGGGTACCAAACCTCTTAGAATATTTTTCTATGAATTTCAGCTGATTTAGATAAATTTTATCCTGACGAAAACTTTGTTAATTTAAGCGAATCTGAAATTAGGGTTCTGTATGTAGTTGGAGTTCTTGAAATGCATGAAACCCCGTTTCTATCAGTGCTGACCCACTTTTTAGAATTTAGAACTCATTTGACCTTCATTTAACCTTAGTGACCCCATGGTTAATTTGTGTTCATGATGTGCGACTCGTCGATCGTTCGCTTTAAAGTCGTTTGCAGTTTAATGTGGTGGAAAAATCGACTAATCAATATTTAAAAAAGAAATAACCACTCGCAGAGGAGCGGGTCGTATCCACAGGGAGGCAATGACGTATCAAAATTTGCACCAGTTAAAAATGTTTGTTCGTAGTTAGTTTGGACAAGAATCAAGCCAAAATTGACTTCAGATTAAGGTTTAAGCAAGAAACAATGCTGAAATAGCAATTCTGAGAAACTAGAGGATATTTTCCGCAATGTAGAATCAATAAAATATGATTAAAAAGTGATAATGGTAGAAAATGTAATTTCTAATTGGCAGGTTACTGTAGCAAAACAGGGGAATTTTTCCCCTTTGTCTTGCGCGACGAGGAGCATGTGGCCGGACGCGGGAAGCTCGGAGGAAGTCCCTTGGACCGAGGGCTTCGAAGCGGTGGTGGCGGCGTGTCGCACGGCGGCCGGAGGTGGCCAGACGGGCTCCGGCGGAGGTGCTGCAGCCGGTGAGCGTGCGCGGCCTGTTGGCTTGAAGACTGCCGCGCGCTGCTGCTGCGTGGGTGGCTGCTGCGGCTGGCGTGGGCGCACTGCCTGTTGGCAGAGGGCACGGGAGCGGATGGAGGTGAACGGGTGGCTGCTGCGCTGGCATGGGCGTGCACTGCAACCGGTGCGAGGAAGGTGCTGCAGGCGCGGGAGTGATGCGGGTGAGGTTCTGCAGGTGTTGGAGAAGGGCCTGCGTGGTCTGGAGGGCGTGGAGATGGCGAAGGCTGATGGTGGGCGCGGGCTGTTGCAGGCTAATGGGCACGGGCTATTGCGCTGATGGGCGCGGGCTGTTGCATGTGGAGAGCGGGTGCGGTTGGAGTTCTGCAGGCGCGGTTGGAGGGTGCAGGCGCGGTTGGAGGGCGCTGCAGGCTGGGCGGGTGTGGGTGGACTTCAGACGGGTACACAGGTGATCGGGTAGCTTCAGACATCCGAGAAATTTCCCGGACGTCTTAAGTTACTGAAAGGGTGGTTGAACGGTAGCTGCGGCGGAGGTGGTTGGTGACGACGGCGAGGAAGATGCACACTAAGGTGCTCACGGTAATGCGGACGAGCTCCGGATGGCGGTGTGGCCTGTCACACCACACGCCCACGGTGGTGGAGACTCGCCGCCATGGTAGAGGCCGGCAGTATGGAATGGAAGAGAGAAGGTCTCTCTGCACAGTGGTGGGTCGGTGGTGGAGGCCTCCCGAGCTCGGCTGCCTCCCTCCTCCTTTTGTAGTGTCCTACACCAATTTGAAATCAGCTACCCGACCAGATCCAACACATCCGCTCCTCCTTGAATGGGTTCTTCACTGCGGCAGCTAGTGGCATTGGAGCGGCAGACAGCCGTTCCTATAAGAAGAAGAATAAAGAAAATAATGTTAAAATATTAGGGCCATTTATATATAGACCCTCAACTTCTATGTTAATGAAAACAATGTACCTAATTGGTTATCTAATTAGATGAATGCCATTCTAAGCTAATTCTAAATGCACTTAAGATATAAATGCAATGCATGGATTATGTAATTAAATTAAAACTATGAATTAATCTATTTACATCCTAATTTATGCTAAAAAAATGTTAGAATTAACCTAATGTGTAGGCACTTAAATACTTAAATAGCCCACAACTATGGGCTAATCAATGTGCTATTAAAATTACAGAATTAACCATGATTTCCCATTCTCTTATCAAATCAGAATATTATGGAATTACGTCCCTCAAATGATTATGTAGGAGCTTTTATTAATCATAACTCACTAAAAGTGGCTAGTTAAGACCTATGATAGTGTTCCCCATCAATAGCGCATAAATTTACGCATTCTTCTATAAGGTAGCCCTCAATAATTGACCCCTTTGACATCGCTTTATTTAAGGTGTAATCTTTGAATTTCTTCAGAAATCGCTCAACTGGATACGTCCATCTATACTGTACAGGTCCACCAACTCTTGCTTCATGTGCAAGATGTAGTGTTAGATGGACCATGATGTCAAAAAAAGTTGGGGGAGACCATGAGTTGTGTGTGAGACCAAAGTGGTTGGTGATGCTCGCTGGCATCTAGCCATCAGGGGGAGGCCTGGGATCGTGGTAGGGGCTCCCACCCCATTTGTGGTTGCACTAGCCTACACAATGCATGTTGATCTTGCAGTAAAGGGTGTTCCTCTAGAAGTCCTCACTGTTGGCTCGGCTTCTACAAGGATGGCCTCCCTTGACAAGTTGACAACGACTTTGAAGGCAATCTTGAAGTCTTCTATGTGGAAGTTGGGAAGGTTGTCGGGGAGAATGGTTCTCCTTTCTGGCTTGGAGGAGGATGATCTCCACTGTGTCCTTTTTTTTCTACAGAGGTGGGGAGATCTACGGTGCAATGGAGGGGTATGTCGCCCATTGATGAGGATTTGGAAGAGCGACCTCCCCCGCGAGTGGTCATCAATGTCAAGATCTTGGGCCTACGTATCCACCTCCGATCGAAAGGCATGTTGGGTGCTCTCTTTGGATGATGCGCTTGCATCGTCGAGTGTAGTGATTTGAGGAACCTTGATGGTGACATCATGGAGGTGAAGGTATCTTTAGAGGTTCTTGAGGGGGAGGTTGTTCCGGAGGCGGTTGTGCTACACTCTTGTGGCGAAATGTGGATGATTAGGGTGAGAAGGAGATTCAATGAGAACGAAGCTTCTCATGTGGTGAAACCCAATCCAAATGGGTGACGATGACATCATCGATGAAAGATGGTGTTGCACCTCACCCCATGGAGGCTGATAATGGTGAGGGGGGCAAGGCTCTTTCATTCACGTGTTCTGAGAAGATGAAGGCAGATTCGATTTGTTCCATGATGGAGCCAACCCGACTGGAGGATTCATGTTGTACTTGGCCAGGTGCTTCTAGTTTGGCTCAGTTCATGGTGATTGAACTGGATGGTGTCATGCCTGGCCCAAGTGAACCGAATGATGGGCAGGATGAGACTCTACCACATGTGGAGGAGACAATGGCGATGATGCCCACTCTTAGGAGGAGACGTCCTCCACAGGGTAAGGACAAATGTGATGATTTGTTTGTTGTGCTTCCATGTAGGTACAGTGTGCAAACTTACATAGCAGTAGGAAGTGGTCGGGTCATGATGATGGATGAAGAGATGTTTGGTCGTTGATCTTCTTAACATTCAGAGACGTATCGAACCGAGAAAGGGGAAAAATGTTGTTTCTCCAAGACACGTATGCTTTCTTGGAACGTCTATGGCCTTCGTGACGAAGAGTGAAGGTCCACATTGAGATGCTATCACCAAGAATGGAGGGTAGATGTTGCCTTCATCCAGGAGACCCACATCAATAGTGTGGAGCCTCGATGTTGGGGACTGTTCGACCATCCACTTGAGGAGAGTCTGCTCCTTAAGGAGTTGGTTGGCTGCTCGAGAGGTATGGCTATTTTGTTAAGGAGTTTGCATCTTAGCTTGAAGGAGTCTAGAGCGGGGGAATTCATCATCTCTGGACGGTTCATGAGAGCAAAGGATGGGGCTACCTTCTATCTCTCTTATGTGTATGGCCCCTACACACCGAAAGATAGAACCTGCCTTTGGGAAGAGCTACAATAGGTGTCTACTTTTGCTGATGGCGGTCCATGGCTGATTGGTGGTGACTTCAATGACACACTCAGTCACGACGATAGGCCTAAGGGGCAAGGTGATTCATCCACGCTTGCCTTCCAGGAGGCGGTGGCTGATCTAGAGTTGAAGGAGATTCCCACTTCGGGGATCACATACACATGGTGAAGTGGGAATGGAGCTATTTCCAGGTTGGATAGATTCCTATGTAATGTCCACTTAGCAGAGGCCCATCAGCTTGTTGGGGTCTCCGCTATGCCTAGACCCTTCTCTGATCATATGCCCATCCTCTGGGATAACGGAAAAGGCTTGTGCAGGGGCTCCTACATCAGATTCCAAAGGTCCTGGATGTAGGAGGACGGATTCAGAGATCTTGTTATTTATGAGTGGGAGGCTTGCCCTAGTGAGCCCTCGGCCACGAGGATGCTTGACTCTCAACTTCACCACCTTAGACAGTAGTTGTAGTAGCACAAGAGGCAGATCAAGGAGAACAGAGAGCGTCGATGAAGTCTGGCTCTAGAGGTCGTCGCTACTCTAGATAGGACTGAAGGGAGTGGCCCTTTACTCATAAGGAGCATGAGGAGAGACAGAGACAAAGGACGGTTGATGTATACACATCCATTTAGGTTAAAATGCCTATTTATGTATATTCCTAAGCTTAGAGATGCATTCCATATTGTAAATATTGCATAGTATGCATCATTCCGCATTTAGAATAGTTTGTATAAATTTTAGCTTAATGTGCATCCTTTTATGGCTAGGAGAGAAGGAGATTTATTTTGGGGCCTCGAATTGACGATCTGACCATACAGATCAAATAAGGACGACAATCAGAGTCTAATGCCTCTGAAATCGTCTTGATCGGAGTCCCATAGCATATTATGTAGTTCGAGGAAGATCAAAGGCCAAGGGATTAGGTGATGCAATTCAAAGCTTCAAACGACAAATCCAACCACACAAGTGGATCCAAATTGATAATCGCAGCCCAACAGTGCAAAAATAAACCCAATCCGACGTCCGTGGTGCCATCTACAAAGCAAAGAAAATGGACAACCATGATAGAACCACATGGTGCCATCACAGCTGTCCAATATCGACCGCAACTGCCCCTCATCCACTAAAGGCCTCCCCAACTTTGCCTCTCCATCGTTGGATGAGGATCCAACAGTGAGGAAGGCGCTACACCTCATCAAGCTTCGACTATTAGATGAAGATCCAACGGCTATGGGCATGTGACCATTAAGACGTCTACTTGACAATCCAAAGCTGTAGCGTAGTGGTGGGGTGCCTAACTCTTAAGCAGAGGGTGTAGATTCGAAACCTTGCACGCCCCCCAATTTCTCTGCACGGAGGTGTGCCTTCAATTGGGCCTCGATGAGCGATCCGACGACGTGGAAGTAGCTACGTGGCCTCACAGATGTAGTTGGGCGTGCACACTCGATCACACATGCAATTCGACGCCTGATCTGATACTCCAGCTAAGTGCACGACGTCTGCATGATCTGCTACCCTCTGATGAAGATCGAACGGCTCCCCTTCGACCATGCCTTAGCTGTGTAAGCGGAGAGCCAACATGCATGGATCTTCAGCGACGTTTATGGCGAGGCTATAGTGGTGTCTTTGATGCCACTAAATGCCCTATACATGAAATGTTCTCTCCTCTATTATAAAAGGGCCCCTACACCCCTCAATCCATCGTCATCTCTTCCTTTCTCTCCCTCACCACCTCCAAGGCTCTAGAGAGAGCTTGTCCCAAGCCCGAGATGCTCTTCTAGAGTAGAAAATCAAATATTTTTCCCATTTCTCAACCCCTCCGTGGAGCATCCCGTGGTTGTCCTCTCACTACCTTAGGGAAGAGGATTTTCGCCGCGATGCCATCCTACCCCATCCTCCTTCCTCCACCACAGTTCTCCTTAGTCCAACTCACCACCGTCATCCAGGTGACATTAGAGTGAGTCATCCTCCAAGCGACCGTCGAGGGAGACTCTTCTCATCTCTCTCTATCTTTTGTTGCATTCTAGTGTAGTTGTAATTATCTTGATTATCTGTATCAAACTCTTTTCGATATATATTGATGTTCTCTCTCTCTCTCTTTCTCTTATTTTGCAAGTATAATAGTTAGATAAAGTTTTGCCAATTTGATCTCTTGCCTTATAAAAATATCAAAAATATTGTAAAAGATAAAAACACCAAAAACAAACAAACTCGAAGTGTGGATTTCAAAACCAAATGTTTTTCTCCCTATATTCGACCTTGGACTCACTTTGAGTTTTGGTATAAATTTTATTTGGTAGTAATATTTTGCGACTACGATGACAGGTTCTCCAAAAACCTTCATTTTAGTTGTAAAATACACGCTCATCAACGGTTGTACAGCAGGAGGACCATCTTAGAGAGATGGATTAGCGTGAGAGGTCTCGTCAGCTCTGGCTGAAAGAAGGGGATGCCAATGCCTGTTTCTTTCATGCCATGGCAAGTGGAAGAAGGTGTGCAAATCACATCTCTCAACTGAGAGATGACCGCATTATTTTAGTTTTCAAAAATGTAAATCAAGATCATTGCAGTTTTAGAAATCGAATGGCGAATAACACAAATCAAAATTAATTAAATAAACTACTCACAAAGGAGCGGATCATGTTCACAGAGGGGCAATAGCCTATTAAAACTCGCAATGGTCAAAAATTGATGTTCACTATTAATTTCGTCAAGAAATCAAGTCAAAACTGCTTCTCAATTGGGATAATAAGACATGATCGTGCTGATTTTGCATTTACGTTGAAATTTGAGGGTGTTCTCTTAAATGTGCCATAATATTTAATTAATAAAAGAAAAAAATCAAAAGCTTGCAATGGCATATGAATGTAATAACTAATGCAAGTTTTACTTTGCAAAAATAGGGGAGGATCTTCAATTGGCTTGCACGCATGGAGAAGGGGATGGCCGGAGGGGAGGAGCTCGCCGGAGGTAGCTGCTACCGGGCCGCTTCTTTTGGTGGTAGCGGTGAGGCACGGTGTGGCCGAAGGTGGCTGGTCGGAGGAGAGGAGTGGCAGCGGTAGTTGTCGCTGCAGCTGTTGAAGCTCGCGAAGGCACGCATGTGAGGAGGTGCAGCAATGTGCACGCGCGCTAGAGGGGTCGCGAGGGCGTGAGTGGGTCATGCAGGCTTACACGGGGAAGTTGCTGGAGGAGCGCGACCGCAGGTGCTGGAGGACGCGCTCTGTAGCGCACGGGCAGAGGTGCTGCTGCTGCGGGCGTGGCAAAGGTGCAGCAAGGGGGTGCGCGAGCATGCGTGTGGGATGGTTGCTGCCCACGGCGCGGGAGGGCTATGCGTGCTGGAGATGTGCGCAGGAGGAGGCGCATGTGTGTGCGAGTAGGGGACTTACGCTCGAAGGTCACACGCAAGCTACTGCGTGGGTTGGAGGTGCGTGCGGGGTTGCACTGGCGAAGGTGCTGTGTAGAGATGTTGATGGTGCACAGCAGCTGTGAGCATGCCAAGTAGGCTGCAGGTGTGCTGCTGGCCATGTATAGGGGGTGCGCGCAGGCGAGGAGGGCAGTGGCGTGCTGTTGGTGATTGCTGGTGATGGCGGTGAGGGTGGTGCACACTGAGGTGCTCACAGTAATGCAAAAGAGCTCCAGATGGTGATGTGACCTGTCACACCACACGCCCACGGTGGTGGAGGCTCGTCGCCACGGTTAAGGCTGGTGGTGGTGGAGTGGACGAGAGGTCAACTCTCTGCACAGTGATGAATCGGGATGGAGGCCTCTCCATGCATGGTCGTCTCCTCCTCCCTTCATAGCTGCTGGTGATGAATTTGAAAACAAAGAGGCCGGATCAGATCCTCTTCATGGCAAATGAATGCCTGCAGCAATGCATGAATGGGTGTGCGAGGAGGAGAAGCAACTATTACTTGTGGAGGAAGAGAATAAGAAAATAATAAAATATTATGATTATTTATGCACAAACCCTTAACTTCTATGTTAAATTAAAATAATACAAGTAATTCGCCTAATTGATTAATTAATCAAATGCATGTAATTCTAAGTTAATTCTAAATGCATACAATGAATGAATTATGCAATTAGGCTAAAAATATGAATTAGTTTATTTACATCCTAATGTATGCTATTTAAATGTTATAATTAACTTAATGTCTAGGCACTTAAATACTTAAATAGCCTACAAATATGGGCTAATCAAATATTCCCATGCCTAATTTTTGCTAGTCCCTAGCAAATTCAAGCATGACTTAACACTCCAAGTTATCCAAGCTAACTCAATTGACCTTTCCATGGAAATTTGGTTGAACCATCTAACCCTAGATCATAAGGTACCTAAGTAGTTGTTGAGTTACAAACTAGGTCAGCTATGGATGAGTTGCAGGCACAAGTTTCTCTGATTTCTAACTCTACCCTAGGGTTTATTACTCCTAAAGATTAAAGCATCCGTGCATGTGCATTGGTCTGAGTTATTTGAGGTTGGTATGATTGCCAACCTAGAAAGAGAGTAAGAGGATTTTTTGTTCTTATTATATATATTTTTGTTTGATTCCTCTAAGCTTAACCTTGGATCAGCTATTAACATGATCTGTGTCGAATTCATTGTCCCCATCACCAAACCTCGAAGGGTGCCTGGCTTTCAATGCTTCGAGATAGCATTGCCCATAGCGACCTAAAAAACTCCTGGCAATTGACACTTTGAGATAGTATCGCCCATGGGTTTTTTAAGCGAATTTAGGCCTGTGGCAATCAGCACTTCGAGATAAGGCCACCTATAGTACCTAAATTGCACAATGCACTTACATGCCCCCAGTAGGATGGACATCCTAAGAGACAAGTGTCGAGGAGATGACATGTTATCATCGCATCCTCAAGGTGAGTATATATTCCACCTCTCCTATGATAGGAACTCTTCCAATCAAATTGTGTTTTCAAGCTTCTCCTAAGTCAGAACTACGATAACCAAATTTTCTTCAAGAACTAAATTAGAGTGATCATTATTTACACAAGACAAGTGTGTGTGAAATGTGGATGCTCAGGTTACAAGAATCCATAAACTAAAAGTGGAAAAAGACACCAGGTACTACCCAGCCTTTAACTCAAACCTTAGTTTTCCTTCCTCAACCGCTTGAGGAATGGTCCGTAACTTAACTCCTACTTAAGTTTTTAAGTCCACAAAGGACCCTAAGGGTCTAAAGCTAGTGGTTCAACCCTAACTCCTATAATTAAATACCTTAAGTCAGCTTAGGCAAACCTAAAGTCTTGATCTTATGCTTAAAGATGTAGAACCCAGCCGATTAAGCATAACTTTTTTTTTTAATTATATATATATATATATATATATATATATCAATATGCATGCATGAATAAAAATGTATACATGCCATAAACAAATGCCTTAGGTCCTATCCCCCCATGCTTGGTTCAAACAATGCCCTCATTAGAAACAAAACAGTTAAAAGAAGATATTACCTGAGGTGGAGAATGATAAGAGCTAAGGCTCCTCAAGAGTGGCATTATCAACCAGATAGCTATTCAAAGTAATGTATGGTTTTAATCGTTGGCCGTTGATGGTAAAGGACATGGCTGCAGAGGAAGGGCTCTTGATCTCCACAACCCCATGTGGAAACACTTTGGTGATTATGTATGGCCCATCCCAACGTGATTTCAATTTTCCTGGGAAAAGTTTAAGTCTGGAATTGAAAAGCCAGACTTGTTGGTTGGGCTCAAAGTTCTTTCTAAGGATATACTTATCATGTAAGACCTTAGTTCTCTCTTTATAAGCTTAAGAGATGTCATAAATATCATTCCTTAATTCCTTAAGCTCACTTAATTCCAGAAGTCATGCCTTACCCACCTTTTCTAAATCCATGTTGACACTTCGGATAGCCCACAGTGCCCTATGTTCCAACTCGATGGGTAAACGGCACTCTTTCCCGTACACAATCTAGAAAGATGTACCGAAAGGGGTCTTGCAGGTCGTTCAATAAGCCTATAAAGCATCATCGAGCTTTTGGGACTAGTCCTTCCTATCAAGTCTTACGGTCTTTTCTAAATGTTCTTTATCTCCCTATTCGACACTTCAACCTGGCCACTAGTCTGGCAATGGTATGGGGTAGCAATCTTGTGAGTGACCCCTAAACTTTTGAGTAACCAGTTGAAGTGATAATTCCGGAAGTGAGGTCCCCCATCACTAACAATAGTCTTAGGGTAGCCGAATCAGGATATGATATTAGCCTTCACAAATTTCAATACCACTGAGTGGTCATTTGTGCATGTAGGAATGGCCTCTATCCATTTAGAGACATAATCAACTGTCACCAAGATATATTCATACCTTGGGACGAAGGGAAGGGGACCATAAAGTCAATTCCCTAAACATCAAAAATTTCAACAGGTTCAATGGGGTGTTGAGGCATCTTATTTCTCTTCCTAATCATTCCAGTCTGTTTACATCTAATATAGGCCTTAACAAAATTATGAGAATCCTTAAATAACAAAGGCCACCAAAAATTGGACTGGAGAACCTTAAAAGCGATTTTCTTAGCACCAAAGTGTCCTCCAAAATGAAGTTCATGGCAAAAACTCAGCATACTTTGTTACTCCTCTTCAGGCACACATCGTCTCAGTACTTGGTCTTATCAAATTCTAAATAATTTAGGCTCTTCCCAATGAAAGTATCTAGCTTGAGAAATGAATCTCTTCCTTTTCTGCTCATCCCAAGAGCCAGGAGTCTCTCCAGCGACCAAGTAATTGACGGTATCAACATACCAAGATGAAGTTGGTGTTACCGCCATAAGGGTTTCATCAGGAAATGTCTCGCGGATGCCTCTAGATGGAGAGTCATCAAGTGGAAGGCGAGACAGGTGATCAGCCACAACATTTTCTACTCATTTCTTTTCACGTATCTCCAAGTCAAATTCTTAAAGGAGTAGGATCCACCTAATCAAACGTGACTTAGAATCCTTCTTAGCAATGAGATGTTTCACTGCCGCATGATCTGTGAAAATAACTACCTTAGACCTAAGAAGATAAGATCTAAACATCTCTAGAGCAAAAACTATAACAAGTAATTCCTTTTCAGTGACGGTGTAGTTTTGCTGTGATTGAGTTAAAGTCTTGCTGGCATAGTGCAGCACATGTGGTCTTCCCTCAACCCTTTGTCCAAGGACTGCTCCCATTGCATAATCCAAAGCATCACACATCAGCTCAAATGGGAGTGTCCAATCAGAAGCTCGGAGAATAGGCGCAGAGATTAAAGCCTCCTTCAGAGTTTGAAAGGCCTCGGCACACTTTGAATCAAAATTGAAGGAAGATTCCTTCACCAATAGATCACAAAGTGGCCTAGAAATTTTACTGAAATTTTTAATAAAGCACCTATAAAAGTTGGCATGGCCCAGAAAGGATCTAATCTGTTTGACATTCGTAGGCAATGGAAGTTTGAAAATATAATCAACCTTGGATTTATCTACTTCCAAGCCTCGCTCAGACACAACATGTCCAAGTACAATTCCTTTCTATACCATAAAGTGGCTTTTCTCCCAACTGAAGACTAAACGATTCTCCTTACATCGCTTCAACACATTCTCTAGGTACAGGAGACACTGGTCGAAAGATAAGCCGTAAATGGAGAAGTCATCCATAAACACTTCAACACACTCGTCAATCATGTTCGAAAAAATGGACATCATACACCGCTGGAAGGTTGCAGGCACATTACATAATCCAAACGGCATATGCCTGAATGTAAAGGTACCCTAAGAACTCGTGAAAGTCTTCTCCTGGTCATCAGGGAAGACTACAACCTGGTTGTACCCAGAATATCCATCGAGAAAGCAATAGTACTTATCCCCCCACCCCCCCAAAAATTTTTTGAGAATTTGATCAATAAAAGGCAAGGGAAAGTGATCCTTCTGGGTAGCAGTGTTCAGCTTGCAGTAATCAATATAGACCCTCCATCCAGTTGAGGGTCTAGTCACAACTTGTTCACCTTGGTCATTAAATTCCACAGTAAAGCCTATCTTCTTTGGCAACACATGAATAGGACTTACCCATTTACCATCTGCAATGGGATATATGATCCCAGCATCCAACCACTTTAGAATTTCCTTTCTAACCACCTCTCTTATATTAGGGTTAAGACGTCTCTACATGTCCCTAAATGGTTTGATGGAATCATTAGTATAAATGTGGTGCATGCAGAGTGTAGAGTTTATATCCTTAATGTCAGCAATGCTCCAAGAAATAGCTTCCTTGTGCCTAGACAAATATTCAATCAGGGCTCCCTCTTGTGCTTCAAATAGCGCAGCTGAAATGATAACGGGGAGCGTATCATTGGCACCTAGGAAGACGCACTTGAGTGTCTGGGAGGGGTTTCAACTCAAGGTTGGGAGCTTGTATGGTTGAGGGTTTCATTATAGATGTCCCCATCTCAAGTAGCAAATCTACCTTGCGCAGAGATGATGGGGAAAGAGACTCAGCAGAAACACCTATCAACTTCTCAAGTTCTAGTATAGCCCCTTCACATTCCTCCAAGAGATAGGAATGCTCATTTAGCATGACATGCTAAAGGGGGTCATCACATAATATTGCAGGGGTTGTCTCTTTAATCAAGTCATCTATCACCTCAACTTGGGAACAATCCTCAAGCCTGGCTTATTTATAAGCATCAAATACATTAAGCCCGATTTTCCTGTTCCCAAAGTCTTTTTTTAATTCCCCAATATTGCAATTCATTAAACCATGCGAAGTTGCAAGGAAGGGGAGGCTCAAAATGATGGAGGGCTTAGTTGGCTTGTTGGTAGGGTCAGTGTCTAAAACTAAGAAATCAATGGGGAAGAAGAAATCATCCACTCTCACGAGGACATCTTCTAAAATTCCCCGATGTGTCTTGAGTGATCGATTAGCAACTTGGAGGATTACCAGGCTAGGCTTCAGATTGCCTCCCCCAAGTTGTTCAACACGTAGCACGAAAAGATGTTCACCCCTGCACCCAGATCAAGTAGAGCCTCATTAATCTGTAAGTCACCAATGACCACTAAGATGTACGGGGCTCCTAGGTCCTTAAGTTTCGACGGTGTACCTTGTTGAACAATTGAGCTAATGAAATCAGGCAGGACAACTTTTGATTGGACCTGTTTTCTAGATTGCCTCTTTTTTGTGCACAGGTCCTTTAAGAAGCGGGCATAAGACGGAATCTGCCTGATAGCCTCAAGTAAAGGTAAGTTAATCTGCACTTCCTTGAAAGTTTCCATGATCTCATCTGTCTTATCTTTGGCTCTAAATGAGCCAGTAGAAATCTACCCAAAGGTGGATAAGCACTCTAGAAAGGGCACTCTTAGTCTCTAGGTGGAAGGGTTGTCATGTCGAGTAAGGGGTGGAATAGGGGAAACCTCTTCCGATCGGCTGATTTCAAGCGGAGGAGATTTAGGCAATTCTTCTCCGATGGGGGTGAAAGTCGGGGTGGATAATTTTTCAGAAGGTGAGACTATAGGAGCATCGGGTTTGGAAATTTCTTTCTCACTCCTCAGAATAGTCATCACCTGGGCATGCTCCCTAAAGACAATCCCTTTTCCTTTAGGATCCTCCTCAGCAACATTGGGAAGCTTCCCAGTTTCCCTCTATCTAACAGCCTCAATAAGGTGTCCTATCTGTGATTTCATTTCATGTATAGCCTTATCATGAAATTGGATGATGGCACTTTGACTTTCTTACATAGTTCTCAACATTGACTTCAATTCATCCATCTCAGAGGGCTTAGGTTGGGCAAAGGTCTGAGGTTGATTCATTTGTTGATTTGAAAGGGTTGTGGTTTATAATTCCCTGAATTTGAGACATTCCCTTGTCTTCATGAAAAATTTGGGTGATTCCTCCATCCTTCATTATAAGTGTTGGAAAAAGGGTCGTTACGAGGTTTAAGACAGAACCCTTAAGCGGCATTCAGGTCCACTTGTACAAGCTCAAGGAATTGGGAGGCCAAGTGGCAATCCATAGTGACGTGTGTATTGCCTTGGCAAATGAAGCATTCTAAAGCTTGGGATGTGGAGGTGCTAGATGTGAATTGGCCTGGGGTCGACATAAGCCTTTCCATATTTTGATTCAACAATTGAATTTGATAGGCTAAATTCTAGGTGTCCCTTGCCTCATTTGCCTCTAACTGTCTTTACATGAGAGTGGGTTTTCTATCCTAGTAGGCAGAATTCAAGTGAATAGAATTCTCACTCAAAATATCAAAAATGTTTCAAGCTTCATCCTCTGTCTTAGATAGAAAGGTTCCTACACAATTACCATCCACAGTCTGCCTGTGCGAATCATTAAGTCTGGTGTAGAACCTTTCAATCAGTTGCCACTTAGGCACCTAGTGATGTGGGCAAAGTCTCAACAGGTCAATAAAGCACTCCCACGCATCATGGAAAACTTCCCCATCCTTTTGAACAAAACTCATAATTTCCCTTCTAAAGTGATTAGTTTTGCTCATGGGGAAGTACTTTTTCAGAAACTCCTTCTTCAAGGTATCCCAAGTGTTAATATCATCTAGGGTGTGATACTAATACTTGGCCTTGTCCTTGAGGGAAAAAGGAAAGAGGGTCCACATTTTAGTGTCATCAGTAACGCTCTGCAGCTTCACCGTGGAATAGACCTCGGTGAATTCCTCTATATGCCTGTAAGGGTCTTCCCTAGTAGTACCACAAAAGGAGGGCGGCAAGGATATGGTACTGCTTTTGATCTCATAAGACTTGTCCTATCCAGGTCTACGTAGTGCAGAGCCAGTTTGATTGGTCGGAATAAAATATTCCTTAAGGCTTCTATGACCAGCTATTTCTTCCCTTGAGCGGTCTCTTCTTAAGGTTCTTTCATGTTCAGAATCAAACACAAGTTGTCTCCTGAGAGATCTCCTACCAAGCATGCACTACAAACACAATTCAAAAGGACCTGTTAGGTCTTTACAAATTAGGCTTTTGATTTTAATTCAAATTGTAGGTGACAAAGCAAGTTACCCAATCAATTACGCGTCTAGTATCGACCTACGAAATGCCTAAAAAGACTTAGTTGGAGCTTTAAGTGTTCTTTCCTAATTCTCAAATGGTAGAGCAACTCCAAGGATGAAAGATCAAGGAATGCAAGTAGGCCTAAGCCTTCCTTTGAAGCTGTGCTTTCGTGGTGCTTCTTAACTACCCCTAAAAATCCGTGACAGGGTATCCCCCTCTTTAGAGTTACAAAACCTTTGATCTTAAGTTCTAAACACTTCAGAATTCAACGGTAGGAGGGCTCTTGTCCTAGTAGTTCCAAGACCTAAGAGTGTCTAAATGCATGCCATGGTGCAAGAGATATAAATGAGCATACATCATAAAAGATTTTGAATTTTAAATTTTGAAACACACGACAGGTTTTCAGCTCAAGTTCTTCGTTTTTAGTGTTCATCCTTAACTTAAAGTCCTTTTTTAAGAAAATATGTGACCACTTAGACTTTTTTCAATTCAATTAGGTGATCTTATTATTAAGTTCAGATGCATATGCGTGAACAAGATAGAATGCAAAGAAAAGGAAATGTACATTGCCTCTAGCAATCTTCAATGAAATGCACCCAAATGCAAAATAAAATCTAGAAGCTACTCATTTACACCTAAATGGTTGTCTTAAGCCAGGCAGCTTCTAGCAAGTAGCTCGTGTTTTTTTTTTTTAGCTACTTATGCACAATCAAGAAAAATAAAATCAATCCAGAAAAGAAAGTAAAAACCTAAGTCTAAATAAATGGGAACAAACTCCCACAAAAATTACCCAACACGGGCTTAAAAGAAAGTCGAGGAACAAACCCCTAAAATGTACCCCAGAATAAAGGTCCCAAATAATGAATGCAAGAAATCCTAAAGTCTAAGTTTATCTAAATGCAAAAGTAGAGAATAAAGATGATCTCTTTTTTTTTTTAAATTCTTCTCCTCGAGTTGGTGGCATCAAGGTCCACCAAGATGCGAAGCTTAGTCCCTCCTCTAAGCGGTGGAAACAAGGTCCACCACAGCATTGCTGAGGCTGATGCGACGCACCTCGCACTAAATCAAATAAAACAGGTTAAATATGACTCAATTTAAATCAGCATGAACAAATGAATGAATGCGATTTTATTAAGTATGTTGTCTCCCTGTCAACGGTGCCATTTTTTACTGTGTTATTTTAGTTTTCAAAAATGTAAATCAAGATCGTTGCAATTTTAGAAATTGAGTGGTGAATAACGCAAATCAAAACTAATTAAATAAACCACTCACAAAGGAGCAGGTAGTGTCCACAGGGAGGCAATGGCCTATTAAAACTCGCAAGGGTCAAAAAATCGATGTTCACTATTAATTTCGTCGAGAAATCAAGTCAAAATCACTTCTCAATTGGGATAATAAGACATGATCATGCTGATTTTGCATTTATGTTGAAATTTGAGGGTGTTCTCTTAAATGTGCCATAATATTTAATTAATAAAAGAAAAAAATCAAAAGCTTGCAATGGCATATGCATGTAATAACTAATGCGAGTTTTACTGTGCAACACTAGGGAGGATCTTCAATTGGCTTGCACGCATGGAGGAGAGGATGGCCGGAGGGGAGGAGCTTGCCGGAGGTAGCCGCTGCCGGTCACTTCTTTTGGTGGTGGCAGCAAGGTACGGTGTGGCCTGAGGTGGCCGGTCAGAGGAGAGGAGCAGCGGCGGTGGTTGTCGCTGCTGCTATTGCAGCTCGCGAAGGAGCACATGTGAGGAGGTGCAGCAGCACGCACACGCGCTGGAGGGGTTGACGGGGGCACGCAGGGGTCGTGCGAGCGCATGCGGGGAAGCTGCTGGAGGATGCGCTCTGTAGTGCACGGGCAGAGGTGTTGCTGCTGTGGACGTGGCGGAGGTGCAACAAGGGGGGTGCGCGGGCATGCATGTGGGATGGTTGCTGCGCACAGCTCGGGAGGGTTGTGCATGCTAGAGATGTGCACAGGCAAAGGCGCAAGTGCACACGGGTGGAGGACTTGCACGTAGAGGTCACGCGCAGGTTGCTGCGTGGGCGGAGGTGTTGTGCGGAGATGCTGGTGGTGCACAGCAGTTGCGGGCGTGGCGAGCGAGCTGTGGCTGTGCTGTTGGCTATGTATGGCGAGTGCACGCATGCAAGAAGGAGGGCATTGGCATGCTGTTGGTGATTGCTGGTGGTGGTGGTGAGGGTGGTGCACGCTGAGGTGCTTACGGTAGTGCAAACAAGCTCCAGATGGTGATGTGACCTGTCATGCCACACGCCTACAGTAGTGGAGGCTCGTCGCCACGGTTGAGGTCGGTGGTGGTAGAGCGGACGAGTGGTCAACTCTCTGCACAGTGATGAATCGGGGTGGAGGCCTCTCCGTGCATGGTCGTCTCCTCCGTTTGTAGCTGTAGGTGATGAATTTGAAAACAAAGAGGCGAGATCAGATCCTTTTCATGGCAAATGAATGCCTGCAGCTGTGCGTGAATGGGTGCACGAGGAGGAGAAGCAACCGTTACCTGTGGAAGAAGAGAATAAGAAAATAATAAAATATTATGATTATTTATGCACAAACCCTTAACTTCTATGTTAAATTAAAACAATACAAGTAATTCACCTAATTGATTAACTAATCAAATGCATGCAATTCTAAGTTAATTCTAAATGCATGTAATGAATGAATTATGCAATTAAGTTAAAAATATGAATTAATTTATTTACATCCTAATGTATGCTATCTAAATGTTAAAATTAACTTAATGCTTAGGCACTTAAATACTTAAATAGCCCACAAATATGGGCTAATCAAGAGATGGGGATAGTCGATTGGACACACTTGAGGAAATTAGGCAAAAGGTGGATTCTTACTTTCAGGAGATTACTATAGCTACCCCTCCTAGTGAATGGTGTTTCTCTACCACGAATATGCTGTCTCTAACAGAGGTGGAGGGCCTAGGGCTAACCAGGCAGATCGACAAGGAGGAGGTTATGACTGCTATGAGGGGATTGAAAGCTGAAGGGTACCCTGGACCGGATGGATTTCAAATTCTCTTTTATAGAGAGTTTTGATTTGTCTCAGGATAGATGTCCTTGGTGTGGGGGAGGAGTTCCAGGCAGGGAACTTGGGCTTCGAGTGATTAAAGCACTCTCTTCTCTTCCTCCTGCTAAAGCGACCAGGTGTAGAGAGTTTAGGAGACTATAGACCTATAGCTCTCTCAAACTCCATCTACTTGATTATTGGCAAGGTACTTACCAACTGCTTCTAGGAGGCCCTTCTTGGTCAAATCAATCCGGTGTAGTCTGCTTTCTTGAGGGTCCGTTAATTACAGGAGTCCTTTGTGGTTGCACAGGAGGTGGTTGCAGCGTGGATGCGTTGACGGACGAGGGCCTTCTTATGGACGGTTGACTTCTCTAAGGCCTGTGACAGTGTCCTAGGCCTACCTTTGGGAGATTCTTCGACAGAGGGGCTTTTCAGAGTCCTACGTTGGCTGGGTCAGGTGGTGTGCGACGACTGCTCCCTTTTTGCCACTCCTCAATGGGAGGCTCACGGGCACATGGATCCAGCCTTAGAAGGGGGTGCGATAGGGGTGCCCTCTTACACCTCTTCTTTTCATCCTAACAGTTGGCACTCTTGCTAGACTGACCTTCAAGGTTCAAGGTGGTGGCTACTAGTCTTTTTAGAGGCTTTACTATGGGACTGGAGCAGAGGAACCTCACTACCATATTACAGTATGACGATGGCACTGTTTTCTTTATGGACGGAGATGTAGCGCAGGCTCAGGTGATTGGGAGGATCGTTCACATCTTTGGTGACGTCACAGGACTCTATGTTAATGGGGATAAGTCCTCCCTAGTCTGCTTCCACCTTGAAGACAGTTGCAGGACACCCATTGGCTCTACTCTTTAGACACCTTTGGTGGCTATCCCAGTGAATTATCTTGGTCTTTCTTTGTAGGCCAAGAGGATGAGAGCTACTGATTGGGCTTTCTGCTTTGAGAAGCTCACTTCCAGGTTGACTGGATGGAGTGGTAGATTGTTGTCCAAAGGCAAGAGAATGGTCGTCCTCAACTCTGTCTTATCTGCCATTCCCACCTTCTACTTTTCCCTGTTCCGACTAAGGAAAGGGGTTCCATGTCATCTCAAGACTGTCAGGAGGAGATTCATTTGGAGAGGTTGTGTATAGGATGGTTGTTTTCTGTAGCCAGTACGGTGGGTGACAAGTTGTAGGCTTAGGAGTAGGGGTGGCCAGGGGGTTCTTTGAATGAAGGAGGCAACTGATTCACTCATGCTGAAGTGGGTTGTTTGACTATTGCAGGGAGAGCAAGGCCTTTGCCAGGATCTGGTGTAGGATGCCTATGGGGATTCAATCCCTCTACTTGGCTGTCACCAGCATCAGATGGGAGTGTCCCCTTTTTAGCGCTCTATTTTTGACAACCTCTTAGAGTACTAGGAGAACTTTACTCCCCACCTTGGTGATGGCAAACACTTTTCTTTTTGAAGCCACAACTGGTCGGGACAAGGGACCTTGCAGGAGATGTTCCCCAGGGTTTTTGCCCAGTCCGAGACACGAGAGGCATGTGTTACAGATTATTGGAGCACGCATGATGGCACATGAGACTGGGTGCCCCAGCCCAGAACTACCCGCTATGTGACTTCCCAACTGATAGCAGCATGCACATTTTTTCTACATGCCTGGTGATAGATCAAGCATGGAGAATCATATTCGAAGAAGGCCTCCCCTTATGGGATGAATTATGGACGTATTTTAGAAATTCATCCAAGCCGCATACATTGATGGCAGGAGTTCTATGGTGTATTTGGTGTGCTCGTAACAATAAATTATTTAGAGGGATATCAATAAATGTGGGGAATATTGTTAGAACTTGCGTAAACTAGTGGGAGCATGGAGAGATTCTTTGTAATTGTTTTTCTCTGTTATGAATTATGAATAACATGCTCCGATCTGCTATCATTAATGATAGCACTCCTCACTTGTTCAAAAAAAAAAAAAAAGGCTTTTGGAGGATTCCTATGTTCAGTGGGAGGGAAGGAAACCACTCCTAGAGCCAACAGGAGGATCTACACACTTAGGATAGTTCGCTTTGGGTGATGGACCAGATTGCTATCTTTTGAGGAATGGTCGTTTCACAGTTGCCAGAACGTACGATGTTCTTACTGATGAGGGTCTATTGCCGGATTTGGAGCATCAAGGCACCCCTCAAAGTGAGACTCTTTCTTTGTCTTGCACGAAGGGGGGGCTTAGCAACTGGTTTTCTCAAGAGGATGATCATGGGGACCCCTAAGCAGACTTGTGAGCTCTTTTGCGGTGCGGACGATAGTACTGAGCACCTCTTCTCTAGGTGCCCTTTCACCCATTGGGTTTGGCATGAAGTGGTTGGTACTGCACCTCCCTCATGGGACTTTTTGTAGGACTTGTTGTTGGACCAAACTGGGGATAGTACTAGAATGGCTGTAACTTTGTGGGCCATGTGGCATGCTTAGAATGGGAGGGTCTTTAGTACTGAGTCTTTCATCTCCTTTGATATTGTTAGATGAGCCCACCTGTAGGCGTCATCTTGGTCCATGTAATTTTTCTCCATGAGTAATATATTTGGATGAACACCATCTTGGCATCTTGTCCATTCCTTTATCAAAAGAAAAAAAAAAACTGAATACCCTTAAACCTAAACCCAAAAGCTAAAACCTAACACCCTAGATCCTAAATCCAAAACCTTAAACACTAAACTCAAAACGCGTAAATCGAAACCCAAAATGCATACGCTAAATCCTAAAATCTAAACTCAAAACCCTAAATCTAACAATTTAAACCCTAAAATCAAAACCCGTAATGTAACACTTTAAACTTAAAATCCAATTCCATCGTCAATCAAAAACCTTAACCCAACATCCTAAATCCTAAAACCTAAAAGGTAAACTCAAAGTCGAATAAATTTCAGTAGAGTTTCACCTATAACGTGCACATTTTCCAATTCCTGCATATAATAAAATAAATCATATGTGTAGGCACACTCTACATTCGAATCAAATAAAAAAAGCAATTGACGTGTAGGCACACCTATGTCAACATTTACAAATTATTCTAAAAATTAATTCACATTCAATAACAATTAACATATACAAATTATTCATCAACTTCAATTATAATTTTATAATTTACATGCAACTAATTATAATTTTAACAATTAACAACTAATTGTGACTACAATAATTTCCATAAATTTACAAAAATTAACGAAAAATAAAAAAATTTCAATTGGAGGGGGATTGGGGTGGAGGATGGCAAGGAGTGCGGGAGGTGGAGGGCTGGTGGGGGAGGGCAGATGGAGAGGAGGGGGAGTGTAGGAAAGGGCAGCGGAGGTGGGAAGTGGGTAGGGCACATGGCGGAGGGGGAGGGGAGGGCAACAGAGGTAAAGGAGGTAGGGATGGGGGGGGGGGGGGGGGGGGGGTGGGGGCAGAGTGGGAGGGCAAAGGGCGCATCGGTTGAGGGGAGGGTGGAGGGGGAGGCGGGTGGAGTGGCAAGGGGTGAATGGGGGAGGAGGACAGGGGCCAATACCGTCGCTAAATCATTTCCTAATAATACATCTCCCTCCCTCAACTTTTGGAGGCACTTGCTCATTGAATTACGGGTGGTTTTACCATAAATCATCGCTAAATGGAGCGCACCTATCGACTTTCAGTGATGGTTTAGGAAATAATTGTTGCTAAATCTTGAATTGGAGATTTAGCATGGCGGGGGATGGGGGATTTAGGGTTTACGCAACGGTTATGATAATAACCATCACTCAATGTTGTATTTAGTGACGGTCAAATAATGGTCGTCGATTAATTGTTGCAAATCGTTCTTTCTGTGGTAGTACCTGAAAACCACATGCGTTGACATGTTGGATTGTCGGTGTTGATTGATTGTTGCCAACCATGACATTGCAAACCATGTGCATTGAGGTGTCGGTTACATAGATCTATACCAAACTTTGTTTTTTCCTTTGGCAATTTTAGGGAAAGATAATATTGAGACCGACCAACCTTTCGACTCTGAGGCTCACTTTTGTTAAGGACTCCACTTGCCACACATGAGAACACACCACTCAATTCAACATGTGCATTTGTAGGCAATGGGTGAATACATATGATTTTCAAGTGGGACGGGTCCACCCTTGGCCCGGTAAGAACGTGTAGAGTGGACAGTTTGTCTACCTTCAATATTTTGTAATTTAACAAGGGAACTCACTTGATTGGTTTGACCGTTGCTCCTATCTAAGAGGTTAGTGTTGATGTCTTAACTTACTCCATAAAAAAAAAAAAAAAGAACACGGCCCATGCCAACTTGTATAAATTATTCTAAAAGTTAATTATCACATTCAATAACAATTAACATGCGGTAATTATTCCTCAACTTCAATTATAAATTTATAATTTACATGTAACTAATTATAATTTTAACAATTAAAAACTAATTATTGCTACAATAATTTCCAAAAATTTACAAAAAATTAACAGAAAATAAAAAAAAAAAATCAATTGGAGGGGGACTGGGGTGGAGGATGGCAGGGAGTGGAGGAGGTGAAGGGCGGAGGGGGAGGGAAGGGAAGTGGAGGCAGAGGAGGTGGGAAGGGGGTAGGGCATGTGGAGCGGAGGGGAGGGGAAGGCAGCGAAGGTAGAGGTAGGGATGGGTGGAGGGCAGAGAGGGAGGGCAAAGGGGGCGTCAGCTGAGGGGAGGGCGAAGGGCGGGGGGGGAGGGCGGAAGGTGGAGGAGGAGTTGGACACTAGCGGGGGTGGAAAGGGAAGGGGGGCGACGCGGCAGGGCGGAGGGGGAGGGGGGTGGAGCAGCAAGGGGCGGAGGGCGAGGTGGGGAGGAGGACAGGGGCGAGAACCTCGTCGAGGTCTACGACGAACAGCCAGTGACGACGATGACGGTTAGGAGAGTCGCGCGGCGGTGTGTGGAGTCCTTGAGAGGGAGGGTCGCCGCGGTGAGGAGGGTCGGACACGGAGGGTCGCCGCGGTGAGGAGGGCCGCCGAAGAGGGAGGGTCAGCGCCGTGAAGAGGGGCAGAGGTCCTTCACGAGTAGAGTGAGCCGCTTAATCCCTAATATCCCAGATTTGGAGATGGTTTGGGGGAAAACCGTCGCCATATCCATTAAAATATTACTTTCGAATGGCAGCTTATGCAACGATTTTTCATTAAATCATTGCTGAATCATTTGCTAATAATACATCTTCCTCCTTCAACTTTTAGAGGTGCACTCTAATTTCATTGAATTAAGGACCATTTTATTATAAATCGTCGCTAAATGGAACATGTCTACCGACTTTTGATGACGATTTTGGAAATAATTGTTACTAAATCCCAAACTGGAGATTTAGCATGGCAGGGGATAAGGGATTTAGGATTTAGGCAACATAGTCATCGCTCAATGTTGTCTTTAGTGATGGTCAAATAATGGTCACTGATTAATCGTCACAAATCGTGCTTTCTCTAGTAGTGCTTGAAAATCATGTGCGTTGACGTGTTGGACCATCAGCGTTGATGAATGATTGTTGCAGGCTATGGTGTTTCAAACCATGTGCATTGAGGTGTCGATTACGTCAATTTATACCAAACTTTATTTTTTGCTTTGGCAATTTTAGGGAAAGAGACAATATTAGGACCGACCAACCTTTCAGTTATGAGGATCATTTTTTATAGGGATTGCACTTGCCACACACGAGAACACTCCATTCAATTCAACATGTGCATTTGTAGGCAATGGGTGAATACAAATGATTTTCAAGTGGGACGGGTCCACCCTTGGCCTGGTAAGATCGTGCAAAGTGGACAGTTTGTCTACCTTCAATTATTCGTAATTTAACAAGGGAACTCTCTTGATTGGTTTAACCATTACTCCTACCTAAGAGATTAGGGTTGGTGCTTAGCTTACCCCAAGAAAAAAAAAAAAAAACAAGGCCCATGTCAACATGTACAAATTATTCTAAAAATTAATTATCACATTCAATAATAATTAACATGTAGAAATTATTCGTCAACTTCAATTATAAATTTATAATTTACATGCAACTAATTATAATTTTAATAATTAACAACTAATTATTGCTACAACAATTTCCAAAAATTTACAAAAATTAATAAAAAATAAAAAAATTTCAATTGGAGGGGGACTTAGGTGGAGGATGGCAGGGAGTGGGGGGAGGTGAAGGTTGGGTGGGGGAGGGTAGATTCAATGGAGGGGGAGGGGAGGAAAGGGTAGTGGAGGTGGAGGAGGTGGGAAGGGGGGTAGGGCACAGGGGCAAGGGGTAGGGGAGGGCAACGAAGGTGGAGGTAGGGATGGGGGGATGGCAAAGGGGGTGTCGACTGAGGGGAGGGCGAAGGGGGAGGGGAGGGTGGAGGAGGTGGAAAGGGGAGGGGGGGAGTGGCAAGGGGCAGAGGGGGAGGAGGGTGGAGCGATAAGGGGCAGAGGGGGAAGGGGGGAGGATGGGTGCGAGTACCTCATCAAGGTCGACGACAAATAGCCAGCGATGACGATGATGGTGAGGAGTCCTAAAGGGGGATGGTCACCGCGGTGAGGAGGGCCGGAGACGAAGGGTCACCACGGTGAGGATGGCGGCAAGAGAGAAAGGGTCGGTGCGGTGAAGAGGGGCAGAGGTTCTTCACCAGTAGACTGAGGAGGGAAAGCCCATGCCCCTCATCCCTAAATCCCATTTTTGGTGATAGCTTGGAAAAAAATCGTCGCCATATCCATTAAAAAATTAATTTCGAATTGCTGCTTCCTAAGAAAATGGGCACGGTATTCAACATTTTTCCATTAAACCGTCGCTAAATCATTTCCTAATAATACATCTTCCTTCCTCAACTTTTGGAGGCGAGCGCTAATTTCATTGAATTAGGGACGATTTTACTATAAACCATCACTAAGCAAAGCACGCCTATCGACTTTCGATGATGGTTTAGGAAATAATAGTTGCTAAATCTCAAACCGAAGATTTAGCATGGTGGGGGATAGGGGATTTAGGGTTTAGGTGACAGGCATGATAATAATTGTCGCTTAATGTTGTATTTAGCGATGATCAAATAACGGTTGCTGATTAATCGTTGTAAATTGCACTTTGTACAATAGTACTTGAAAACCATGTGCGTTGACGTGTTGGACTATCAATGTTAATGAATGATCATTGCTGGCCATGACCTTGCAAACCTTGTGCGTTGAGGTGTTGGTTATGCAGATCTATACCAAACTTTGTTTTTTCCTTTGGCAATTTGAGGGAAAGAGACAATTGGGACTAGCCAACCTTTCGGCTGTGGAGCCCATTTTCTATAAGGACTCCACTTTCCACATGTGAGAACATGCCATTCAATTCAAGATGTGCATTTTTAGGCAATGGGTGAATACATATGATTTTCATGTGGGATGGGTCCACCCTTGGCCTGGTAAGATCGTGCAGAGTGGACAGTTTGTCTGCCTTCGATTATTCGTAATTTAACAAGGGAACTCACTTGATTGGTTTGACTGTTACTCCTATCTCAGAGATTAGTGTCTTACTCAAAAAAAAAAAAAAAGCACGGCCTACCTATCCCCATCCTCTCTATCTTTTTCCTCCATCTCCTCTCCATTCTTCGACATGAGTGTGGAGAAACATCGGGTGAAACCAAAGGCGTGTGCGCAACCGAGGATGCCAGCCTATTGCATCTTTCTTTTTTTGTTTTTTTGAGATAAAAGAGAGAAATTCATTGAAACCTCAAAGGAGATTGAGCCAAAGCTAAGAACCAAATACAAGAGAATGTACACAAATCTGGCGAAGTTAGGCACCTTGGATAGTGAAAGAGAGGGAGCATTAGCAAGTAAGGAATGATAGTTGAGGTTGTGACTGATCAAGTATCTGGCTAACGAATCCAACAACATCGCTGAAGATAGAGCCCACTTCGATAGCCAAATTCAACGCAAGATAAATGCCAGCCTATCACATCTTAATATGCAATGAAAAGTTGGGCATACATAGAGACTACGCAAATTGCTGCCGCTAATGTTTTCATCATTTTTTTCTATAGAAAATTCAGTAAAGTCGATGTTTAGAAAGGAGGCAAATTGAATTGTTTTAACTTTGTTGTAAAACTGTGTCCAATTTGAGCCCCTGGGATGGCTCTTTTGCTCAACATTTAAAAAAAAATCCTATTATTTGGGGAAATTGCAATTATTTTCCCTTATAATATATATGATGATATTTTGCATAATATATACAAATTTGAATTTGATTTGTCATTGGGGGAAATTAGTTAACAATTGCTCGTGGATATTAGAAAAATGCATGATCATTTACTAGGTGAGATTTATGTAAGTTATAGACAATTTATTACTACATTATGCATATTTATCACAAATAATTGATACATATATATTTGAATTAGCTTATATTTGCCAGTTCTTTTTATTGATTTTTCCTATTGGAAATTCGGTCAAGTTATAAACAACAAAATTATGTATGAAGTCAATTAAAAAATCACACTAACACTTTAATTTGTACTGGTGGCTAAATGTGCAGGCTAAAGGATTTAGTTAGTTTGTCTGACTATTAGTCTCAATCTTTCATGATCTTTCCATTAAGGAAATACATATTTTAATGGATTAAAGAGATGTACGTGGCAATTCTGATTCATGAGGCCTAAAATCCATCTATATTATAAGTTATTAAGTTGGATCCAAATATGGACAGTAGCATAGCATCATCCACACTAGTGGGAGTGCTTCACCATAGATGATTAATTATGCATCCCCTAATAAACATTAATTTCGTAGAGTAGTGGAGCTTTTAGTTAAATCTAACAACGAGAAAATTGCTTTTTCTACAATTAAGAATGCATCTACACCCAAAATGAAACCCAGCATCTAAGTGATGTCCATTTGTACACTATTTTAGTCTCTAAGTTCATCACATATTAAATGTTGCTTTGGTTGAATGCAATTTCTATGTAGGAAGCATTTTAAGAATTACTGACCATCCTTTTTTTTTTGCAAATGAAGGACCTTCTCATTTATAACTCATAAGATGCAAGGTACATTGGGGAACAACCAAGTTCCCAGCACATTACAATGATGGCAGCACTTGGTCAACTGCAGAGCTGGTTGAACCAATTTCCTACTCACCTTTCGTAGAGATAACTCCATATTATCTTCCAAGATCAAGGAGGATCTTTGAATTATAGACCTCATTATCCAAGATGGATGCTGAAAGCCAAGGACTTGATTAACAAGATTTAATGCATCAGATAAAATAAAGGCATCCTTAAATACCCTTTGCACTGCTAGCATCAGTCCTTGATGAATCATCTAGTTCTTAGCCTCCTCACTCGATGAGACCTCATATGTGTTAGCATTGGAGCAAAGAATTTGACTAATAGTATTCCCAGTCACCACAGCAGCAACTGATGTGCTAAAGACTACCGCATCCACCAAAACATGTATTCTATCATTGAAGTCAACAGGTGTTAACACACTAAAGTTGGTTTTTAAATTCATGTTATAGTATAGTGACTAGAGCAACGAAAACACATAAATTTGTATCTTGAATTTTGAGTTCAAGGTCATCTCTGAGAGCAAATTAATCACAATTAACCACTAATAAAGTAGTCAAAATAAAACTCAAGAGATTGATATAACAAGAAATATATTCAATGTAGAGCAATGTATGTATCAAACTCAAAAAAAAAAGTGTACTCTAGGTGTTAACGACCAAAAAAATGTGTTTATCAACTAATGCTCAATTGCATCAACACTTCGGCACATTTTAAGCTAAGCCAGCCAATCGGACGTCTTAAAAGTTCACAAGACCAAGCCCAACCATGCCAAAGTCAGCCCAAGGAAAATCGGCTCACTCCCTAGGCCCAGCAACCCTTCCTCTTTGTCTCTTTTCTCTCTAGTCGAATCCAATTTAGGCTCAGAGACACTCGGGAATGCATGGGCGGGCGAGGGCAAGTGCAATGGTCGTGAGATGGGGACCCGACCCCAAGTGCCTTGGGCGAACAGCTTGGGGGTGCATCTCAATTTATGCACTGATCAGCATTCTTTCCAAATGAGGTGTGACTAAAGAAGTACTCCTTTGTTCTCTATGTGAATGAGCTTTGCTCAATTGGAGTTGTATGTGGCTTCAATCCTCCAAATTGAAGGTCTAGGATGACTCTTGGAGCTATTCCGTGCTCGAGGAATGTAGCAGCGAGGTGAGTGGACGTCGGTCAAAGTTGAACGATGACGAAGAAGATGACCGACGACGGCAATGGCTCTGTAACAAAATATGGGCGTAGGGCCCCAATTAAATACCTAGATAGCTTCGCCAGAGTGAGGTGAAGGTGATGGTGATCGAGTTGGGGAATGCGTGAAGCAACTGACCGATGAAGCTTTAAAGAGCTCTAGCGATTGGAGTTGGGGAGCATGATAGAGGTGATGTGAGGGGCCAATTAAGTTAGGCAAAAGGTTTGCGATGATGAGGGGGACCTTTGCTGGGCTTAATTGAGTCAGAGGAAGATGGAGCAGGTCAAGGAAAGAGGGTGGTTAGTGCGGTAGTGGTCCGGATCGGAGAAGACAAAGGACCTAATGTCTAGAGCTCTAAAGCTCCAGAACTCTAATTGAAAGGGAGAGAAAGAAAAGCCCCAAATTAATTTAAAGAAAGGAGAAGGGGAGAGGGGTCATCGGTGGTCGTCGATGATGAGGACAAAGGGGAGGACGACCAGAGAGAATGAGGGCGAGGGAGAAGCTACAGCTTCATGGGAAGCTTCGTATGAAGATGAGGAAGAACACTCAGTCTATTGTGTGTGGCAGAGGGCGAGGAAGAAGAACGAGGAGCTCTAGTGATGCGATGAACTTACCGATATGGAGGAAGAAGGAGGCGAGATCCTACGAAAGTGTGCATACCACCACCTTGTAAATGTGCTACCCTTTAAATAAAACCAAATCCCAGCTCAATAAGCCAAGTTAGGCTCATTTGGCAAGGAATTTAACAAGGTTTTTAGCTCACAGAATTAGGGCTGGCCGTAGATGATTCCAGCCAAATCAGATATCAAGAGGTGGTTCAACTAATAGAGAATGGCCTCAGGATCAATCCTACCAAATTTGGTGGATTTGATCTTGATTTGATCCTTCAAATCTTAGATTGAAGTTCGGTAATTTGGGTTTCAAGCTCCCGCAATTGCCTTGTATGGCTGACGAAGATGATGGCAGAGGGGGCTATTCACAAGAATGACAAAAAGCTAGGGTTCTGCATGTAATAAAAAACACAAAAGAAAGGGAGACATGTGTAATAAATAGAGATCTGTGGGTTAAAATACAAATTAGGCAAAGATGGACTCTGATTGGGCTCAAATTTTGGGGTTGACCTAATTTTGACCCAAGGAATCTAGTGGTGACCTCAGATTTGAGTTTTGACCAAGTTTGATTAGGAAATTTACATAGAAGCCCAAAATAGAATAAATTCCCACCTAAGTCTCTATTTTTGGTCAAAATGAGTTCCTTTGGTCAAAGTAAAGGTTCTAAATCTCATAGAATATTTTTTAATGATTTTTAGGAGGTTTAGATTACATTTATTTCCACTAGAACCCATTTATTTGAAGTAAGGCTATAGTTAAGGTTTTTATTCAAAAGATATCCTCGAAACTCGAAAAACCCTATTTTAGTCAGCTTAGGCCCACTTCTTGGAAAATTAAGCTCATTTAACCTTAGATTAAGCCCTGATTAACCCCTTAGCTAATCTGCATTGGTGATTAGGTGTTAACGCAACATAATTAACTTGTTTTGTCGTCTTCTCAACCCCAACTCTGAACAAAATTATGATCTTCTGATGTATATCACGGAGCATTAATTATCACAGTAATTAGGCTAGTCAATACTAATGATGGTGCTACCATCATACCCCCATACCTAACTTTTTATAGTCCCTAGCAAAATCCTATGGACCAAACTAGATCTTTAGGCCAGCTTTTAATCATCAGGGTGCCTGCTTGTGCCACCACTCTAGAAATCAAATCAAAATACCCACTCTAAGCCTAGAGGTACTCAAGTACCAGCCAAGATATGGACCTGACCAGCCTCAGCCTTGGGTTCACAACGAAGGTTTCTACGACCCCAAAATCTGCTTAGAGGTTTGTTGACCCCAGCGGTTAAAGCACCCATGCATACGTGCAACAAGGTCTAGGTTCAACTTACTAATGTATTTTTTTAGAAGAGAGAGATAGAGAGAGATATATTTTTGAGCATCTTCTCTCTTTGTTTCTAAATTCCCCTAAATCCAACATTGGATTGGCCCTAAACATGGTCAGTATTAAATTCCTTGTTCTTATCATCAATCCTCGAAGGGTCCCTAGCAATCGATGTTTCAAGATAGCACTGCCCATGGAAACCCCCGAAACTATGGCATTCAACACTTCTTGATAATGCCGCCCATGGTGTTTTATAGCTAAATCCAGGCCCTAACAATCGACATTCCGAGATAATGCCACTCATGGCACCTGAACCAGCACAAGGTGCTTACATGCCCCCGGTAGGATATTTAGATATCCTAGGTGACAATCGCTGAGGAGATGATACGTTACGTGTCCTCAAGGGGAGTATTTACTCCTCTCTGTGGTGAGAACTCATCCAATCAACTTATGTTTTTGAGCTGCTCCTAAGTCAAATTTTAAAGAAAATATTTTCTTTCCAAACAAAACACTTTATGGCATTATTTTTCATTAAGCTCACTGCACCAAACCAGTGTGTGAATTTTTGGTGCCTAGGTTACCAAGTTTTGCAAACCAAAGGATAGACAACAAGGCTGAATAATCCCTAAGCCCAGATCTAATACATCAACTTTGCAACTCTCTCAACCTCTTGAGAAATAGTACAGATCTTAACAAATACATGAGTGTTTAAGCCCAAAATAGGCCCAAGAGGCCTAAAGTCGATATCCCTCACTAATCTTATTTTCTTTTAGTACTTTAGGACTTAATACATCATTTGATCCATCCTAAAGCTTAAGTAAGTTCGCTACTCAATTACTGGGAGTAACACAATTTTCTTTTTGGTCCTTTTTCTCTATTTTTCTCCTCTTTTTCCTTCTCAAAATAGATTTTCAAATCAACTCAAAATTTTTCCTCTCCTTTCATCCCTTTTTTTTATACGAAACTCCCCTCAAAAGAATTGAATTTCACGTCATTTTGCACTTTAATACCCTCCCATGCCTAAGATTTGTAATGCCCTCATTGCAAACTAGGTGGGTTCGAGTTCAGCTTAGTTCATAAGTTAGAACAGGTCAGATGGGTGGGTAATGGGTCAGGATGACTACTGCAGATAATTTCAAGCTCTAATATGTTGATCGAAGTTGGAGTCAGTTATCCTAAGGTACGAACCCTAATGTTTAATAGTCATTCAACTCAAATATGGGTTAGAAGGGTCTTGGGTTTTTAAATGATGGGTTGCCTCCGGTTAAGCGCTAAATTTAACGCCATCAATTGGGCACAATGTAGCTCATGGTGAATAGAGATCAAAAGATTCAGTAGCCAGATTCGAATCAGTAAGTTCATGGGTTTCAGTTTTTGACCATTCACTACAAAAGGGTTTGAGTCTTAATTGAGTTCACTAATTTTCATAGATCCATTCCCAAAAATCCTTCGGACTAGAAAAGGTCCAGCCCATTTTGATCTCAGTTTCCCTGGGAAGAGCTTGAGTCAGGCATCGAAGAGAAGCACTTTTTGACTAGGAAAGAAAGATTTTCGTGAGATGTGCTTGTCATGAAAGGTTGTTGGATGGTATTTGTATGCTGAAAATTTGAGTTTTGAAAACCCTGTCGTCGTAGTCATGTAAAAATCCATCAAATAGATAATTTAACCGAAACTCTGGTAAGTCTCGAGTCGTATACATGGAGGCGTACGTTTGATCAAAAATCTCGTTAATATTTGTTGTCACGAAGTAGATTAGCTAGTCGAATTAAATCTACCCTAGCTATTCTACTTAAAGAATAAATAATAGAAGACAGAGAAAGAATAATACAAATAAACAGAAAATAGAGAGAGAATGAACAAATATTTCATAGCCATAGATTCATGTTCAATACAACTACTCACTACACTAAAAAGTGGGAAATCTAATCTAGAAAGAGGTAAAAAGAGAAGGGGGAGAGAAGTTATCCTCTTCAACGGTTGCTTAGAGGATGAGCTGCATTAACAGAGTGCCCGGACGAAGGTGGTGGGATGCTGGATAAGGGAGGACGAAGATGGAGGATGGAACAAGGCAACGTCACAGCGGGATTTGCTTCCCGAACGACGATGAGAGGACAGCCGCGGGATGCTCCACAAAGGGGGTGATAAGGTGGGAAAATTGTATTTTTAACTCTAATGGAGCATCCTGGGTTTGGGACAAGCTCTTAGAGCTTTAGAGGGGGTGAGAGAAGAGAGGAAGAGATGAGGAAAATGTGGAGGGCGTAGGGCCTTTTATAGGTGTAGTCATGGGGGCAAAAATGACCTTTTACAAGCTTAACACATTAATTATTAGGGTCTTTAGTGACAGATATAAACATCACTAAAGACCCAAGTCGTTAAACACGCGCATGTGCCCCTGCCTCTCTGCCTTTAGTTGCTAAGCGTTTCACCCATGCATGCATCCTCGGTCATCCGATCGAGATATCAAATGACTTAAATGCATTCATGCCACTTGATCTTCAACGCAACACGTGCCCATGTGCGATGAGGCGTGCGTTCATGCGTCAGATTGCGTGTGAAGTGCATGCCTTCATCCAGCGCACCACATCGCACTCCCTCGGCTGCCCGATCGCCATCACATGGGCGAATTTCGCCCACTCAATGATCGCGCTTTGATTTGAGGAGGGCGAGATTTGAACGCACGTCACCCTCTTCGTGTGGAGGCTCTCAGTTGCTGCGCCATGAGCTCATTTGAGGCAAATTTTGGATTTCCTCCATACGCTCTCTTGGACATTGGATCAAGATCCAACGGTTGAGAGCAGATCTTGATTTTTCTCTTTAGAGGGGAAGGGTGATGTGGATGGCCATGGGCGGCTTGCATGCTGTCACATGGCATCATCTCAGCCATCCATCTTCTTTTGCTTGTTGGTGGTGGCATGGATGTCAGATTGGACCAATTTTCACATCGTTAGGTTGCGATCGTCGATCTGAACCCATCCGTGTAGTTGAATTTTTCATCTGAGGTATGGATTTAACACCACCTTGGCTCTTGACCTCCGATCTTTCTCGAACTACATCTGATGCTACGGAGGTCTGATCGAGGCGATCTCAGAGTCGTTGAACTCTGATCGTTGCCCTGATTAGATCCATATGGTTGGATCTCAAATCCGAGACCCTAATAAATGTTGTCCAGCTCCCTGACCACAAAAAGGAAAAATTAACCTAAAGTTTATACAATCTAACCTAAATGCATGATGATGCATGTTATACAATATTATAATGCATGATGCAATTATACGCCTAAGAAATGCATAAATAGACAGTTTATGTGACATAGATGTGTCTACATCACACCCCCATTCCTATCTTTGCTAGTCCCTAACAAAATTATATGTTATTTATAAAAGAATTAGGATTAGATTTCTTGGGCAAAAGTTATTTTAAGAAATTTCTACTAAGGACCAAACTACAGAGACACAACAGCACCTGGGTGTCTGCCAAAATAAAGACCGCCCAAGCCCTCACCTTATTCAAAAGCAAAAGGATCTTTTTTCTTTCTCTTTTTTTTAATTTTTTTTGGATTTTTGAGTTTAAGATTTCGAGGCAGCTTTCTGTAGCTATCCAACCCACATAAGACTCGAAAAGAACTGTAAGTACTAAGCATCTTTTTATGTGAATGTGATAGACTCACTAATCTGCAGTTAGAATGAGCTTTGGGTTTCTACGTCCCTAAGTGACCTAGAAAAGAAATTCTACCCAAAGGTGTATCTATCCGGCCAGTAGCTTTCTCCCTACTTTTTATTTTTATGGGGTCAACACAAGGGAGAACCCAGTGTATATCTCCCCAGCTTATTCTACTTCTCCGCTTCTTCCTAAGTATTTGGAATTAAATGTGCATTTTTGTGAGCTAGGTTCTGGACAACTAATTGATGAGCTTTACCACAACAACTTGCTAGCCATACTCGTGTGGTGAAGCGTGGCATATTTCTTTTTTTCTTTTCTTCTTTTCCATTTCTTTTCTTTTCTTTTTGAATCTTTTCTTTTTTTTTTCTATGTAGGTGGCTTCCCTAATCTAAGATTTACCTAAAAGCAGTAGGAAGAGAATGGTCATGTGGCTAGGCTCTGGACAACCAGCCGATGAGCTGTTATCACCGACAACTTACCAGCCATACCACCCTAGAAGATTCTTTAGCTACTCAATTTCCATCAAAACTGCCAAAAAGTGAGTCAGTGCAAAAAGTGTGTAGATGCTTAGGCTTAAAGTTCCCTCAAATCAAAGGGTAGGTTGATAAGTAATGCATTTATCACCCCAACTTATTTAACCAATTTGAAATAAATTTATGAATTGCAAGGACTTGAGAAACAAATCTACATTTTAGTGGACACCCGGGGTTGATTAAGCCTGAAGACTTGAAGAATCTAAGTGTTCAGATCCTACTGTATTATTTCCTAAGGTTGAAAATTTCTAAAGCCCAAGTTTTCTTTTCCTAATTTAATTTTTTTTTATTTTCAAAAAAATAAAAAGAAAATAAAGAGAATCTACGGAGCTAACAAGATGATTTAGATAATGAAATCCAACCCCCTATGCCTATTGTTACAACCCGATTCCTGAATCCCTACGAGACACGAGAATCGGACCGACTCGACTGATCCTAAGACCCAGTCGTCCAACAAGAAAGTAACCAAAAGAGTAGTAAAATAAACCACATTCAACATGTATATAACTAGTAGTAACAAAATACAGTAGTAAAGAAAAGAAATACTACAGTATACACCACCACAATAGTAAGAAATAAACATGTACATAAATATGATGCTTACAACAAAAGAGTATAGGGGTAACAGAAACTACTCACTACAACAAAAGGAAAAGTACAGTGGGTACTACACAAGTAACACTACTGGGCTCTACTAGGCCCAGCACCCTCTGCAGCCGCCGACTCTGGCTGCTCAACACTTGGTCCTGAAAAAGGTGACACGTCAGCGAAATGCTGAGTAGAGTGGCAACTAAAAGTTAAGAGAAACAGTAAGGTGGACAGTAGCTGTATATTTTTAATTTCTTTCTTTAATTTTTTCCATTTATTCACTATTGAATTATTTCTCAGATCTTTCTCTTGATCTTGAATGTTCCTCGTGGGAACGATCTTGATTGCAGTCTTTTCCGAAAAGTAGAAGTAACACGTGGTGCTCTCCTGGCCGGGAGAGTCCCCCGTGGTGGTCCTACCCTCAGTCAACCACCCCAAGGTCACTGACAGATGTAACGGTGATTACGGCACGCGCGATAAACGCATGGGTAGCTACCCTGCACTAGCACGCGGTCAGTCGTTTCCGTTAACGGGTGCGCCTAAAGCACAGCATAGAACCAGTATAGGGCAAAGCCCTCTCAGTAACAGGGGTCCAGCCCCTCCACAGTAACTAAACAGGGGTCTTGCCCCTCCACAGTCTGCGCACCCTCACCTGACTACCCTGGTTTGCCTAGTGGGCCTAACAAGTCGGTGTAGGAGGGCTAGCAGAACCCCGGGGCCCGTGGGGTAGCTAGTGCTCTCTCTACACTAGTAGCTCTCCTCGGTACTGTGTACACGAGGGCCAAAGTTGGTACAAAGTGGCCAGACCTAACCCTCGGTCCCTAGGGCGGCTAGCTCCACTCTGCACTAAACAGGGGACAGTCGCTCTCCTTGGTACTCCATACTCAAGGGCCAGCTCACTTCCCCAATTCTATTCCATTCACTTTCTAGGAGTTCTACTCCTAATTCCCCGTAGGGTTCATGCGCTTTTAACTTAGCCAATTTAGGTTTCATCATTTCAGCTTTATATTCATATAGCCCATGTTCTCAACCGTAATTATTCATCCATAAACAGGCAGCTGTTAACCAATTACAGGCAGTTATTGTTTCCTTTCTACTTTTCCAAGACTGCAATGTATATATATTCAATTTTGGTTTCCTGTGCTAGGATTCATGCCATACCCTAGGATCTATCATTCAATCTAGTTTTCCAGTCCTAGGATTCATGCATTACCCTAGGATCTATCATTCAATCTAGTTTTTCATTCCTAGGGTTCATGCAATACCCTAGACTCTATTAATTATTTCACAAGTGCATAATTTTTGATAAATAATTGAAAGGGCCACTCTACCCGCAAAATCGGGAGTACTGGGGGCATAATCGGCAAGCCTGCGTGCCTTCGCAACCCCTAGAGCTGCGACAGAATGGGGTCCTAACACAAGGATCAATTACAAGGAGCTACTCAGAATAGTATACAATTACTGTAAACAGGTAGAGGAACTAATTCTGAGAAGAACGATACTTGAAAAGCGGAAACGGACTCCGAACGGACCCTAAACGGGTCAAAAACAAGTCTGCCCTAAAATCAGATGTCTGGAACTTCTTCCAGACGTTTTAAATGATTGCTCAGGTCATACCTTGATTTGTGCAGTCCTTCAGATGTCCAGAAGCCCGCTGAACCATATGGACTTAGTTTCCAGATGTCCGACTATCACTCTGGATGTCTGGAGACCCTCTCCGTCATCTGGTGCTATGCCCAGACATCCGATCTGTGTGGGATGGCGTGCCCTTGCACCTTCCCGAACAAGTCCTGCACACACACGCGCCCGTTCTCAACACAAAAAAATGCAGAAGACTTCGGCGGAACGACTGCATGGCTGTACATGCGAAGGAAGAAGAGGGTAAAAATAACGTGCCTTTCAGACGTCTGGACCTTCCTCCAGACATCTGATTTGGGAAATTTTCCCAGAATCAGGACCACCTTGCCCTCCGCCCGTAGTGCACGGCCGTGCCATGCCGTGCTTGCCTGCTGCCTGAGCTGTAGCAGCTCCTCCCCAGCACCACGCGCCTGCTGCGCAACCATCGGCCGACCCTGGCTGACCTGGCGAGCTCGCAACCTCGCGATCGAGCTATCTCTTTCCCTCTCATAGCAGCTCCTCCTCCCACGCACTCACAGCAGCCGCTGCGGCTGCCATTGCCCGCTCACGCTTTCGCTAACAGGAAGAAGAAGAAGAAGGCGGTGGAGTGAGGGTGAGGGAGAGGAGAGGGGTATTTGTAAGCTGCTGAGGGGAGAGAGAGAGAAAAAACTGTCTGCAGGGAGGGAGGAAAGAGAAGAAGGAGGGTAGTGGGTTCAGTCTGCACGTGCATGCGCGTAGATGCGAACCCGTACACCGAAAAGATTTAATTCCAAACGTCTGGGAAGGCTTCTAGACGTTTGACCAGACATCTGGATCACTTCCCAGATGTCTTAAATGACGTTTGATGCCCTGGTTATAACACCTATCTAATGCAATGTCCTTATTTTATTAAAAGGACATGAAATAGAGCAGAGTAGAGTACAAAGCACCTGAATTACGTGATTAATAGGTCAGCTCCGAGATGAAAAAGAGATTGTATACGTGCTGAATTTAGTGCCTTCAGCTAAGCACATTATATAAATATAGAAGAAATAAAGAATTCATAGGTCCAGGTGTTAGTCGCTTGAAATCGGGTTTTAAATTATTGTGTTGTAGTATAGTCGAAATCTTGCGAAAAACAGATAAAATTTATACTCGAAAAGTCCGAGGTCATTCGCTAGGAGCAAGTAGGAATTCGATTCTCAAGATTGCAATTTTAAACAACAGAGATAAGAAATTATGATCAGAAATTGATTCAGAATAATATGGCAATAATATCAAGTGTCAAAATGTAAAAAGAATGAAATAAAATGGTGATTTGAATCACCAATTACTCCCTACAATAATAGCAAGTAGAACTCAATAACTATGTAGAAATAAACTTAAATCAGTCATCTGATTGACTGATTAGACGTCTTAAATGTCTGATGAACAGTGATATCTCTTCTGATTTGCTTCTTCTTCTCTTTCTCTATGCTTGTCTCTCTTCTTCTTCTGCAGCTCTTCTTCTTTTCCTTTCTTTCTCTGCTTACCTTCTTTTTCTTCTCGGCTTCTCTTCTTCACCCAGAGGGGAAAGGGTCTTTAGATTTGGTTAACTGTCAGCCACTTCTCCAGAGAGCAAAACCCCATAACCCTTGACTCTCTCCTCTCTCTCTCCTTGGTCACGCTCTCCCAAAGCCTTCAACAGTACCAAGTATATGGGTAACGGACCTAGAGCGCACCTGGGTCCAGGCTCACCGGCAGTGGGTGGTGAGTGAGGAGTGGATAGCGTAGGCAGGTAGTTGGATCTACTCCAGGCCCGTGTGAGCGTTGTCACGGGTGAGGCAAAGTGAGGGGTGTGAGGGACCTCACCCCATGTGTTTGAGGCAACAAGGCCCAAACACAAATTCAATTTATGCCGCTCAAGAAGGTCGACGCTTTCCGATGTGGGACTATCCCACCGAGAATTTAGCGCGAGCGTCTACAAGTGGTTCCTCGTTTGATTGCAATAGTTGTCGATGGTGTTTCAAGAAATTGGAGACCTAGGTGTAATCCTGGATGACTTCTGCGTCAACCTGAAGCTGTAGCCTGGAGTGGAGACCTCAAGAACACAGCCAGGAGCTTCACGCAGAAGCAACGTTAATGGTGGAGATGCTTGGCACTTGAAAACAACAATAAGGCCTTTTAGCTGCATCAGAAAGCTCAGGAACGATCACCGAAGCACAACGAGTTCAACGATGGCAGTGGCATGGTGTGAGGGTGACCAGATGTGGGTTTGTTCGGAGAGGAGTTCGGAGAGGCAATCGTCCTAACAAAGTTAGGGCTTTTGCTCCTGAAATTGAGGCGGAGGTGTGAAGCGTGGAAGCGGTGGCGTAGGTGGTTTGTGATGGCTGCTAGCGCTCACCGGAGGTATGCTGGTGAGATGGAATACGAAGTCGTGGAGGGTGTCGGCGGGGTCGAAATGATATGTTGGAGATGCTAACGTGATGAGGAGAAGTTGAGTTGATTGAGAGGGGTAGCGGACGACGGGGAGTGGAGATGGCGTCGGTTGTGGTATGGCCGACGTCGGAGAAGGAAGGAGCTCTAGTAAGGGTTGGACGGTGAGGACGAGGAAGATAGAGGCGGAGGCGAGAGGGAAGGATAAATCCGTCGCCGGTATTGCGAACGGACGAGGAATGGAGATGGAGGATGTCGTCGAACGTCGAGGAGCACTTCGGCCGGAGAAGGAGAGAAGAATTGGGGGTTATTCCGATCTAATTCGAGCATGGGAAGTCCGTTGTGCCTCGAGGTTCTTTTATAGGTCATCAGAAGGCAAACGGAGCTTGAGAATCAAGCTCTCAAGCTTGGAAAGCTTCGCCGGAGATAGAAACCAAAATTTCAATTGATTCGCATGGTACTTTGGGTAAGACTTGGAGCCCAAGATGTGGCTCAAATGGAAGGCAACTTCATCAAGAATCTAAGTATCTATTTTGGGACTGATTGATTGAGAATCGAGCGAGAAATTCTCACTCGGTCTCAACAGTGAAGCTCATGGTTGCCTTTAATGGCATCAGGGACCTTTTTGTGAAGACGATGAAGAAGTTGGGGGGCTGCTTGTAAGGAATTTTGAAAGTTAAGGGCATTGTTGTGAAACAAAAGGTCAGACATGACCAAATTGCAAACTAGGTCAAGATGATCTCAGATTGGGTCCAAATTTTGGTAAAAACCTAATTTATACCCAAGGAATTTGATAGCAAAGTTGGATTTTGGTTTTGACCATGTTTGATTGGAGAAATTATGTAGAAACCCAAATTAGGGCAATTGTCTGTCGGAGACTATTTTGGGTCAAGATGAGTTCTAATGGTCAAATTGAAGATACCAAAGCCTAGTGAATGTTGTTATATGATTTTTAAAGGGTTTAGGTGAATTTTATCCTATCCAGAACCTCAGTTAATTAAGTGGGTCTGTTTTTAGGGTTTTAGAAGTCATTTAATTCTCAAAACACGCAAAAATCCTTTTCTGTCTGTTCTAACCCACTTGTTAGCCTTTTAAGACCATTTGACTCTTAATTAACCCCTGAGAAAACCTGTGGTTATTCTGCATTCATGATATGATGGCAAAATTATAATTTTAACTTTGATTTCTTGTCTTTCCCTCAGAATGATTATGTAGTGACTTAGGATTCTTTGGCAGTTATGTAGAAGCATTTAATGACTTAATCAGATCAAATTATGCTAGCTATGACTCATGATGGTGTTCCTAGCATACCACCATGCCTAGCTTTTGCTAGTCCCATAGCAAAATTCTAGGAATTTAACTCAAATTCTAGACCACATGCCTTTTTATGCTCAGATGTATGCTTTCTTTTATAGATCTGGTCAGAATGCCGATAGTAAGCCTAGAGGCACTCAAGTACCAACCAAGATCTGGACCTGACTAGCTCTAGCCTCAGTCCACCGCGAAGGTTTCTAAGGTCCACAGGAACTAACCTAAGGTTCGTTGAACTCCACTATTAAAGCACCTATGCTTGTAACATGTTTTAGCCCAGGTTCAGTTTGTAATGCGTTTTTGTAAGAGAGAGACATAAGAATTTTTTTCCTTATTTTTGGAGAGTTTTCTCTCTCTTTTTTTTTATTTCTAGCTTCGGATTGGCTTTACAACACGGTATGTATCGGATTTCTAGTTCCTACCATCAATCCTCTCAGGGTCCCTGGCAATCGATGCTTCGAGATAGCACTGCCTATGGCAACCCCAGAACCTTGGCTTTCGAGATTTCGAGATAATCTCACCCATGGCATTCTATAGTTAAATCCAGACCCTGACAATCGACATTTCGTGATAATGCTGCCCATGGCATTTGAACCAGTACAAGGTGCTTACATGCCCCCGGTAGGATATTTAGATATCCTAGGAGACAAGTACCGAGGAGATGGTATGTTATTGTGCATCTTCGAGGGAAATTTCCTACCTCTCCGCGCTAGGAACTCTTCCAAATCAACTTTTGTTGATCAGCTGCTCCTAATCTAGGTAGCTTTTTCTCATAATAGATTTAACGCATTTGCATGATTTTGATAATTAAGTGTACTGAACAAGACTGTGTGTAGATTGGGGTGCTTAGGTTACTGAGTCCCGCAAACCAAAGGTTAGTTAACGAGGTCGAATAATCCCTAAGCCTTAGACCTAATACTTAAGCTTCTCATTTTCCCCAACCTCTTGAGGACTATCTAGATCTTAACGAATACTTGAATTTTTAAGCCTAAAATCATAGCCCAAGAGGCCTAAGATCAGCGTTCATACTAATCTCTTTTTGTCTTTCATTTTCTTTCTTTTTGATTTGGTCTAGAACTAAGTTGATTCCTTAATCTTTTACTAATCACTATCTCTATTTTTTTTTCTTTTCAAACTATTTCTCCTTTTTGACATTTATATCACCTCCCCTTTTCCTCCTAAAAAATGATATGCAATTGATTCACTCAAAATTTCCTCCCTTCTCAGATCAAAATTATCGAATGTGAGTGGGCTGAGTCGACCCTTTTCAGATCATACCCCGTTGGTATGGGATAGTGGGGAAGAAAATCAGATTGGATCCTACTTCAAAATGAAACGCTCGTGGTTTTTTGAACCAGGTTTTTACCAGATGATCAACTCCTGGTGGAGAGCTAAAGTGGTCCAGGGATCTGCCACTGTCAGGCTGGCTGGTTTGCGCAGGATCTTGAAAGAGTATGGATCTACTGTTGGATTGCTGAGGGATCAGAGGAGAAGGGAAGATCTGAGTAAAATTCAAGGGCTGGATTCAAAGGAAGAAGCTGACTGATTGTCAGAAGATGAGTTGGCTGAAAGAAAAATGTGGCAGGGTGTGGTTCTTGATGAAGACCTAAAATAAGAAATCGATTGGAGGGAGAGATCTAGGCAGCTTTGGCTTAAGAGGGGGTGCTAATACAAAGTTTTTTCATCTTGCAGCCAGTTCTCGGAGACGTGTTAATTTTATATCCTCTGTTCTGTGTGATGGAAATAGAGTCTCTTCTGATCAGGAGATTAAATCGGAAGCCATCAAATACTTTAGAGAGGCATCTCGGGCATTTAAGAGGGGGAATTGGAGAATGGCGGGCAATGAGGGTCCTAGGGTGTCGAGTGAATAGGAAAAGCTCTTGACGGCACCTATTACTGAGTAGGAGACCTTGCAAGCAATCAGTGAATTAAATGTGGAAGGCTCTTCGGGCCCGGATGGAGTACAGGTTTTCTTTTACAAGGATATGTGGGGGGTGGTGGGTAAGGAAGTGATGGATGTTATCAGAGAATTTGAGATGGGGAATGCGGGTTTTAAGAGGATTAACAAGTCCTACCTATTTCTTTTGCCTAAATTAATGGGAGCAGAGCACTTTTCTAACTTTAGGCCGATTTCCCTCTCAAACTCCATCTATCTTATCATCAACAAGACCCTAGCTAATAGGCTAAGAATTGTGTTATAGGATTTGATTCATCCAGTGCAGGTTGCCTTCTTGCCCAATAGATCTCTTCAAGAATCATTCATTTTGGCTCAGGAAATGGTTAGTGGTTGGCATCGAAGGAAGTGTAAGGCATTCATGTGGAAAGTGGATTTCTAGAAGGCCTATGATTCAATCTCTTGGTCGTACCTGTGGGAGATTTTTAGAAGAGGGTTTCCTCCTCTTTGGATCCAATGGATAAAATGGTGTATCACTACGGCTTCTTTTTCGCCTTTGGTCAATGGTAGGCCATGTGGAGCTTGGATCCAACCTCAGCGAGGGGTTAGAGAAGGTTGTCCCTTAGCCCCACTGATCTTCAACCTTGCAGTGGACGGGCTTGCGAGGTATGCTTGCAAATTGGCTAAGGTGGGAGTCATCAGAGGATACTCACTGTCTAACAGGGGAAATCTAGCCCCCATATTGCAATATGTAGATGACACGATGTTTTTTGTCGAGGGATCCAGATGTGAGGCACATGCTCTGGGGCTACTGGTAAAGATTTTTGGTGACATCTCAGGTTTATGTCTGAACAAGGATAAATCGATTTTGGTTTGTTTTGGCATGAATGAGCAGGAGCAAAGGGAGCTAGAGGGTGTTTTGGGGTCTCCCCGTGCTAAATTGCCAATGAGATACCTTGGTCTACCTCTGAGGGCCACAAAACTGAAAAAATCAAATTGGAATGTTCTTTTTGAGAGGGTGTCTGGTAAGCTCAAGGGCTGGAGTAGTAGATTCCTTTCTAAAGGTGGAAGATTAATCCTACTTAATTCAGTCATAACAGCCATACCGATTTTCTACTTCAGCATTTTTAAGGCCCCTAAATGTATTTAGAAGAGATTGGATACTATGAGGAAGAGATTCTTCTGGAAGGGTGAAGGACATGAGGGTGGTTTCATGCAGCCCATCAGATGGAAGTGTATCTGCAGACCTAAGGAGATCGGGGGGCTGGGAATTAAAGCTCTTAAGGAGTTCAATGAAGCTTTGTTGTTGAAATGGGCCATCAGGATTCTAGATGGCAAGGAGGGATTGATGGAGGACTTGATCAGGGACTGTTATGGGGAATCTAATAGCAGTCTGAGGAGGCTTCAGCCGAAGAAGCCTTCTCCATTTTGGCGTTCAGTGATTGCTGCTATCACCGGCTATTGGCAGTTGCTGCAACCAAAGCGAGGGGATGGCAGAGGCTTTAGCCTATGGAATGAGTGGTGGTCAGACTTGGTCCTGCTGAAAGAGGTCTATCCGAGGGTGTATGCTGCTGTTGCAGATAAGGCAGCCACAGTTAGCAGTATGTGGTCTCAGGAAGAAGGATGCTGGAGGCTGGAAGGATTACAGCAGTGCAGGTGGGCACCTGTCTGTGGGAGGAGAGGCAGAAATTGATGGCGAGTCTACAGCAGCTGCAGCTTGTGAACAATGGGACAGATACTTACTGCTGGCAGGGTGGTTTTTCAGTGAAGCAAGCGTATGAGAAAGTTATTAGAGCAAATAATGAGGTGGAATGGGACCCTATTGATAGAAAGATTTGGCTCCTAAAAGTTCCTCTAAAGGTTCAGATCTTCTTGTAGCTATGTAGACGTGATGGGTTGATCACTGGTGATCTGCGACACAGAAGGATGGGGACTATGCTAAATGTCTGCCCTCTCTGTGGATTTCACTCTGATAGTGCATCACACATTTTTTCCTCCTGTTTGATCACGGATAAGATTTGGAGGTTGGTTTGTTTAGAACCCCTTCCTTCCTGGGATTCAGTATGGCAGAGGTTCATCACTCCTGGTCGACCCGTGGGGGCTATGGCAGCTGTGTTGTGGTGTGTATGGAGGACGTGTAATGATAAGCTTTTTCAGGAGAGATCGGTGAGATGTGAGATTATTGTAAAGGAGTGCTGGTCTCTCATACATAGTTGGGCTTCATACCTATAATTGCTTTTTTGTTATGGAATATACTACCCTCTGGATTGCTATCAAACCTTGATAGCAATCCTCAATGTTTCAAAAAAGAAAATTTCCTCCCTTCTCCATTTCTTTCTCTTTTTCAATTTTTTATTTTTTTGGTTTTTGGAATATGTAATTTTTTTGATGAAACCCTTTCTTGTGAAGTGATTCTCACAGTGTTTTGCACTTTAATACCCCCCCATGCCTACGATTTGCAATGTCCTCATTGTAAATTAGTGGGTTCGAGTTCAGCTTAGATTGTACATTAGAAAAGGTTTCGGGTGGGTGGACTAGTCGGGGTGACTGTTGTAGATGATTTCAAGCTCTGGTACAGGTACCAGAGGCGGAGTCGGTTGTTTTAATGGATGAACCCTAAAGTGCAATATGAGTTCAACATAAGATGTGTCAACAAAGGTTTCAGGTTTCTTCAAAAAGATGACAGGTTGCCTCCCATTAAGCACTGAGTTTAATGCCATCAACTGGGCATAATGAGCTCAGGGAGAATGGAGATCAAAAGATACCTTAGCCATGTTTGTATCGATGAGTTAAATGTACAACTTAAGTCGCTAGCCATTCACGATAAAGGGTTCGGAATCAAGGTTGGGTTGGCTGATTTCAATAGCTCCATTTCCAAAAATCCGTCTGCTAAGATATGGTCCAATCCATTTCGATCTGAGTTTTCCTGGGAATAGTTTGAGTTTGGTATCGAAGAGTAAAACTTTTTGACTATGGTGAAAGATCTTTCTGGATATGTGTTTGTCATGAAAGGCCTTAACCTGCTCTTTGTAAATTCACGAGTTCTCATAGCATCATTGCGTAATTCATCGATCTCGCTCATTTGAAGCTTTCTGTGGGTTCCCACCTTAGAAAGATCTAGATTACACTTCTGTACAGCCCAATAGGCTTTGTGTTCCAACTCAATGGGGAGGTGACACACCTTCCCGTACACCAATTTGAAAGGAGACATGCCTAATTGGGTTTTGCGGGCGATCCTATAAGCCCATAAGGCTTCCAGAAGTTTGGACGACCAATCTTTCTTGTTAGGTCGTACAGTGACCTGAAGGATTTTCTTGATCTCCCGATTCGATAGCTCAACTAGATCATTGGTTTGGGGGTGATAAGGAGTAGAGATTCGGTGCGACACCCCGTATTTGGTCATCAGTGATCTGAATTGAGCATTCGTGAAATGGGTTCCTCCATCAGTGATAATGGCACGTGGAATCCCAAACCAAGAAAAGTTGTTTTGATGAATGAATTTGATTACCACCTTATAATCGTTGGTTCGGGTCAGAATGGCTTCGATCCATTTAGACATGTAGTCAACAGCGAGAAGAATGCACTCGAAGCCATCCGAAATAGGGAAGAGTCCCGTGAAATCAATCCCCCAGATGTCGAAGATTTGCATACGAGAATCAGCTGTAAAGGCATCATATAGAAGTGGCTCATATTGCCCAAGGTCTGGCAACGAGTGCATGTCTTACAGTGATCGTATGCATCTTTGAAAATCGTGGGCTAATAAAAGCCACACAGGAGGACTTTTGCTATGGTTTTATATCTGGAAAATTGTCTGCCGCAGGCCTAGTCATGTCAGAAGGACAAAATGTCCTAAATTTCCTCTTTCGGGATGCATCGTTTGATGATCTAATCAGCACCAATGCGGAAGAGGTACGGGTCTTCCCAGATGTAGTACTTGGCATCGGAAAGCAATTTGTCTTTCTTGGCCTTTGGCCAATCGGATGGAATCTGATGTGATGCCAAGTAGTTCACTAAATCAGCAAACCAAGGAAGTCCTGTACTAATGGTTAGGAGGTGTTCATCGGGAAAGTGTTCTGTGATGGATCCGAAAGGTTCGATACTATCAGAAGGAAGGTGGGATAAGTGGTCAGCTACCACATTTTGCTTTCCCGCTTTATCATGAATCTCGAGATCAAATTCTTGCAACAGTAAGATCTACCAGATTAGTCGAGGTTTCACGTGCCTCGCAAGGAGGTGCCTCACTATAGTGTGATTTGAGTATATGATAACACGGGAACCCAAAAGATATGATCTGAATTTTTCCGAGGCAAATACTATAGCTAGCAGCTCTTTCTTAGTATCTTTGTAGTTACGCTGAGCCTCATCAAGTGTCTTGCTAGCATAGTAGAAGACCACAAGTTTCCTGTCTATTTTCTGCCCAAGTACCGCACCGACAGCATAATCAGATGCATCGCACATGATCTCAAAGGGTTGAGGCCAATCAGGGGACTGTAGGATAGGTGCTTGCGTAACTCGATCATGCAGGATCCCAAATGCCTGAGTGCACTCTTTGGAAATTTCAAAGGGGACATCCTTAGATAGAAGATTAGTCAGGGGGTGTGCGATTTTCGAAAAATCGGGAATGAATCGACGGTAAAAATCGATGTGCCCCAGAAAGTATCGGATGTCTTTGACCGAGCTAGGCATAGGGAGTTTGGAAATCATATTCACCTTGGCTCAATTAACCTGGATGCCTTTTTCCGAGATGAGATGTCCCAAGATAATTCCCTTAGGTACCATGAAGTGGATCTTTTCTCAGGAAAGAACCAAGTTCACGTTGATTCACCGCCTGAGGATTTGGACCAAGTGTAGGAGGCAATCATCAAATGATTCTCCAAATACTGAGAAGTCATCCATGAAGACTTCAAGGTATTCACCTACCACATCTGAGAATATGGCAAGCATGCACCGCTGAAAAGTAGCGGGTGCATTGTAGAGACCGAATGGCATCCTTCGGAATGCGTATGTTCTGAAGGGGCAGGTGAAGGTGGTCTTCTCTTGGTCCTTAGGATGGATTGCAACTTGGTTATAACCGGAGTACCCGTACAAAAAGTAGAAGAATCAATTTCCCGCTAGTTTCTGGGGGATCTGATCAATGAATGGTAATGGGAAATGATCCTTCCTCGTGGAGGAATTGAGTCTTTTGTAATCAATGCAGACTCTCCATGAGTTTGCTATACAGGTCGGTATGGTTTCTCCAGTTTCATTCGTGATGACGGTGAGCCCTACCTTCTTAGGCACAACTTGAATTGGAATCACCGATCAACTATCGGAGATCGAGTAGATGATCCCTGCATCTAACCACTTGATGATCTCCTTTTTCACATCCTGCAAATTTGGAATTAGGAGTCCCTGCATTTCACAGAATGGTCGTGAGCACTCTTCAATGTAGATGTGATGTGTGTAGTATGAAGGGCTGATGCCAGTTAGATCATCGAGAGTCCATCCAATGGCTCTTCGATGCTGCTAGAGAACAGAAATCAGGTGTGTTTCCTGATCAGGTGTGATTCGGGAGTTGATAATCATAGGAAATGTCTGATTGGAACCCAAAATGATGTATTTCAGATGATTGGGAAGAGGCTTTAATTCCATAACTGGGTTGTCAGCGGCAACAGGTGGTTCAGGGTGGGTGTCGGGAGCAAAGGAAGGAGCTATGGGTGTGTCTAGGTTAGGTTCAGACTCCTCTAATTGTGGATTTTGATCTTCTTGTAGTTGATCGAAAATATTTGTGTTTTCCTCGATACATAGGTCATCAACCACAGCCTCAATATCGCAAATTTATTCTATAACTCTGCAATTGATTCCTTGTTGGGCCTTAAAGATGTCGATCTTCAGTGTCTTGCTCCCAAATTTTAATTCAATTTGGCCCTCCTCACAGTTAATATTGGCCTTAGCAATGGCCAGAAAGGGTCTCCTTAATATGATCGGTGTATTCTTCACATTCTCAGGAGCATCCATGTCTAAGACAATGAATCCACTGGAAAATAGAAATCATGTACCCTAACTATGATATCCTCGAGAATTCCTTTTGGTGACTTAATCGATTAATCAACTAATTGCAAGGTCATTTAGGTCGGTTTAAGTTCAGATTCCTCAAAGTAGTCAAGTAGGGATGTACATATCAAATTTATGAGGCTCCTAGGTACAATAAGGCTCGGTCGAACTGCATATCACCGATAGCACAAGAGATCAGAGGGGTGTCTGGGTCTTTTGCCTTAGGCAGGAGTTTGCTCAAAATGATGGAGCTGGCTTTCTTTGACAATACGATCGGGTTCCCACCTTTGGTTCATAGCTTACGCTTGGGTGTACATACGTCTTTCAGAAATCGTGCATAAGCCGATACGTGGCGTATCGCATCCATCAAGGGGATGTTTATATGGACCTACTCAAAGAGCTTACCCATGTCCTCGTCAGGTGCCACAGGTTGGGGTTTCCTTTTTCCTTTGGTCAAGGCCTTAGGAAATGGAACCTTTGTGGGTTCCTCTAGAATGGGTCCAGGTTCTTGATTTAGGATAGAGGTATCCTGGATGACTATCCTATGATTTGAGTTTGCATTACCAGGCTGGGAATGGCTTGGATAAGGTGGGTCCTATGTTGCTTTGCTACTACGGGTAGCAACAGAATTCAATTCTGCTTGGTTTTGGTTTGGTGTGGGTAAAAGAGGTGATTGCTGTTGATAACCCGCATATGATGTTGAAGCCTCCATCCTGTCAGGTGACAGAGTAGAAGGGGCCTAATAAACAAAGTGAGCTTGGCCTTGAGTTGGGTTCATAACGCGCCTCTGGTTCAGCACGTTATTCGGATTAGGCAGAGGTTGTGAAGAAAGTGCACCAGGTTGGTAGGGATTTGCCATATGGGCAAGTTGATTGCGAACCTCTGTGATCTCATCTTTGTGCTGTTTTTGCATAGCCGCATTTGTCTTCTGAATGTCAGCCAGAGTTTGAAGGATAAGAGTCATTTGATCTGCATGAGTTGGTCCGGATTGATAAGTTGGGTTGGGCCGAGGTTGAGGTGGCTGATATAGACGAGGAACTTGTGGTTGGGGTTGAAATTGAGGTCCTTGATTTTGATTATTCCCTGACCAAGTGATATTAGGATGATTACGCCATCCAGGGTTGTAGGTGTTTGAGAATGGTTTTGAATGGCATTGAGGTCCTCGCAGGTCTGAGGAGCCTCGGAAAAGTCAGAATACGAGGGTTCAGAGTTCCCCCAACTAGAATAGGCGGGTCCAGAGTTTCCTCCGAAACTAGAATCAGACGAGGTGGATACGAGTCCATCCCCTGAGAAGATCGATGATAGATGTTATGCATAGCCTCCCTACTAGAGGGCGGTTGTGCGAACGGGTTTTGCGTAGAGGTGGCTCGCTGCAAGTGTCGAGTAGCTCATCCACCTTCTTCTCAATAATAGAGACCTTGTCCAGATGACTGGCCATAAGTTCCAAGTCGATGGAAGAGGACAGGCCTTGCATCTCATGTGCTCCCTTCAGATTTGTCAATGCACAGGCATTCGTCCAGTCGAACATGCCCATGATTCATTATTGATGGAGTTCTCACACATATTCTTCATGTTGACCCATGATGTTTCCTCCACAGGTCGCATTGACGAATAATCTAATATCCTCACGGAGTCCCTGGTAAAAAGACTAGACTTGTTCCCATTTAGGAACTCCATGGTGGGGGCACTTTCGCATGAGATCCAGAAAATGATCCCATGCCTTGTGAAGCGGTTCTCCTGCTTGCTGCGTGAAATGCGTGATCTGGTGCCGTAAAGCATTTGTCCGACCAACAGGGAAGAACTTTCTCAGAAATTCGGATTGAAGTTCTACCCAGGTGTTGATTGGACGCGTTTGGGTTTGGTACCAGCGAGCAACCTTGTCCATAAGAGAGGAGAACATTTTCATGAGTAAGACATCTCGATTTTGAGCTTCTGATCGGAAGGTCTGGGCCAGATGCTTGAGTTGCTTGATATGCTGGAAAGGATCCTTGGAATTACACCCATGGAATTTGGGAATAGCATGAATCATGTTGGGCTTGAGTTTAGTATCAGGACCTCCAGTGGGGATTTGTACTCGAGGTTCAATTGCCACCGCAGCGGGATTGTAGTGATCTCACATCATAGGACGCTGCGGTGGGTTCATAAAGGCTTGGAATAGATCATTGATGTGCTGAAGCTGATTTTCAAGATTATTTTCTTCTACTGGTTGCTCCATGATGGATGAAGGAGAATTAGGTTCAGATGAATCAGAAGAAATATCGATCAGGTTGGGTTGTTGCACAAATAAGGAGGTTGAGGCTTGGCCTCGACGGGAGTGAGTAGCTAATGGTGGCCTCAAGGATGGTCTTAGAGACCTCATCCCGAACATGCATTGGTGGAGTAGGTGAGAGGTAGAATGTGATGGGCCCAATGAAGACACCTAAAAATTTTTAGATGACTATAGAGGTTCGAGGCGGATGATACCCCTTAGTCAGAAGTTGTCCACCTAAGAATTACCTAGCAGCCAGAGAAGGAGAGTCCCACAAAGTCTCCTACACGGTAGAGCATCCCTACGAGTTACAAGGTTTCCCCCACCTGACCTCTCTTGTCACTGATGATCCAAGTAGACCAGAATGGGGACTTAACCTCTTAAGTTTACCAGTTTTAAGTTAAGAGCAAGAGTTCTTATGATTTCAATTGAACTTTAAGATGTTTTTCTGCAAAGTGACCTAATTTGAAGATTGGTTAACCCAACAAGGTGGGTCAACTTCACCTGTATTGTCCTTTGAGAAATTTAGGTCCCTCTTTTAGAGTTCAAATGAGATTAAGAGCTTGATTTTAGGGTTTGCTTGTATAGATCAATTCAATCAAGGCTTAGGCACACATTGTTTGAAAAGATCAATTCTTGATTAAGCAAGTGTGTCTCTAAAATCCTAAACTGGAATCCTTAATTGGCTCTGATTTGGTCCAATTTAATTTATCCAAATATGGTACCTAGGGCTTCAAGCAAGAAGGTGATAACACTAGATACCTTAAGATCTTAATTAGGTGCACAAATCAAGGTTTGAATGTTGTCTAAATAGAATGTATCAAATCAAGCAACTTGATAATTTGTCTACGAATAGAATGCAAGTAGCCTTAATCGATTTTTTCCTTTTTTAGCTTTTTCAGAATCAGGGGCTTAGAAGAAGGTAGATGGAGTTTACCTGCCCCTAGAGTAGTTGATGTGCGGCTGATCTTTCAATGAGTCCCTGAAACAGATCACAACCAAAAGAGATGTAGCAAGTTAGTACCAAATCTGATATTGCAATCAAGAGATCTAATTGCACATTGCTCCCTGGCAACAATGCCAAAATGTTAGTCACTTGAAATCGGGTTTTAAATCATTGCGTTGCAGTATAGTTGAAATCTCACGAAAAACAGCTAAAATTAATACTCAAAAAGTTCGAGGTCGTTCGTTGGGAGTAAGTAGGAATTCGATTCTCAAGATTGCAATTTTAAACAACAGAGATAAGAAATTATGATCATAAAGTGATTCAGAATAATGTGGCAATAATATCAAGTGTTAAACTGCAAAAAGAATGGAGTAAAATGGTGATTTGAATCACCAATTACTCCCTACAATAATAGCAAGTGGAACTCAATAACTATGTAGAAATAAACTCAAATCAGCCATCTGATTGAATGATCAGATGTCTTAAACATCTGATGAATAGTGATCTCTCTTCTGATCTGCTTCTTCTCTTTCTTTGTGCTTGTCTCTCTTCTTCTTCTGCGTCTCTTCTTCTTTTCCTTTCTTTCTCTACTTACCCTCTTTTTCTTCTCTGCTTCTCTTCTTCACGTAGAGGGGGAAAGGGTCTTCAGATTTGGCTAAGTGTTAGCCACTTCTCCAGAGAGCAAAACCCTCCTAACCCCTGCACGATCTCCTCTCTTTCTCTCCTTGGGTCATGCTCTCCTAGAGCGTTCAACAGTATCGGGTATATGGGTAATTAGACCTAGAGTGCACCCGGGTCTAGGCTCACTGGTAGTGGGTGGTGAGCGAGGAGTGGATAGTATAGGTGGGTAGTCAGATCTGCGCCAGGCCCGTGTGAGCAATGTCATGGATGAGGCAGAGTGAGGGGTGTGAGGGACCTCACCCCTTGTGTCTGAGGCAATAAGGCCGAAGCACAAATTCAATTTACACCGCTCGAGAAGGTCAACGCCTTCCGATGTGGGACTATCCCACCGAGAGTTTAGCGCGAGTGTCTGCAGGTGGTTCCTCGTTTGATTGCAACAACTATCGATGGTGTTTCACCCAATTGGAGACCTGGTGATGCGAAGTTTGGCGTGATTTGTAAAAGCAGGTTTTTAATGTCGTTGTAACATACAAATTTGCATACGCTTTTAAATTTATATTCCTACATAGGGGAGTATCTAGGGTCGTCCAAGGAGGCGGGTTGCTTGCAAATCAACTCTCTTGCTTAGAAAATAAATCTCAACTTTCTTTTTGGTATTTTAAATATGTAATTTTTTTTGTTTTGAAATGATGAGGGCAAAATGCGAATTGTGACGGGAAGTACTAACACTTATAATTACTTAGCTAAAACTTAAGAGATAGATAAATCCCCTCCCTAAGCTCACTATAGGCAAGTGGAGGCCTAGAGTAATTAGGAAGAAGAGGTGAAACAAGTTCTAGAACAAAAACAACAATTGCAATAGAAATTAAAAAGAAGACAATTTGATTAAGTAAAATTTGTGTTCTTTTCAAAGACAAGTAGAGGAATGCTTCTACTAGAAATGAAAAATCTAAAAACAATAGAAGAAACACAAAACCTCTTGCAGAATATGGTGAAGAAGGGAGTCTTCTTGCTCCAAGCCTAGCTGCTCCTTGGCATGAAAAGAGGGTCTCCTTCCTTGAAAGCTCCTCCAAGGTGGATGCTACCACCTTAAATGCTCTCCTCCAAGGGTGGCCATGCACCACCCTCAAGTTCTCCTCCAAGGTGGCATGGACCACCTTCAAGACCTCCTCCAAAGGTCTTCCTTGCCTGGCTCCACCTTTGGCTGGCGTGGGCTTAAGAGAGAAGAGAAGAGGGGAAGGCACCAAAGGGATAGAATATCCCCTTAATCTTCTTCTTCTTCTTCTCTCTTGGGCATGGGCTCTAGGTAGAATATGAGAGGAAATTTGCTAGCCAAGGATGGTTTGAATGGTGGTGGGTAGTGGTCTTTTTATAGGGTAGGATGAGGGGTTAAGGTGACTCTTGAAATGGAGGGCTAAGATGGGAAGATGGAGGTGGTTGGGGATCCTATGGCTAAGGGTAATTGGCTCCAACCCAAGGGGCACCTAGGTGGTGGTTATGGGTGGTGGAACCCGTTGAAGTTGGTGCCAAAATGGCTTCTAGAAAGGGGGCTTAGGTGGCGTCAAGTAGGGTTCTAGAAGGAGGGGTAGGTGGGTGGCTAGGATTGGTTGTAGGGTTATGTGTAGGGCCATGATGTGGGGGTGTTTTAGAGGGAAAAAGTGGCGCCAATAATGAGGTAGTTAGGGTGGTTTTGGCACCACTTTATGGTGTCTTTTGGAGGTAGTGGGTAGGCTAGGTTGGCACCAAGGTGAGGTGGAAGTAGGGGTAGCTTATGTGGAGCTAGTTGGTGGAGTTGTTAGGTAGGGTTTTTAGCTGGTAAAAGCCAAGGGAGCTTGAGAATAGCTAAGCTAAGCTAAGCTAGCTTAGCTAATAGTGGAGTAGAGGGGGAGGTGTTGGAGGTAGGGTTTGGAGGGAGGAGTTGGATCTGAAGAATTTGGAGTTGGAGTGGAGCTGACAGCTACTGAAGAGGTCAACATGGGGCTACTCTAGCTGGCTTAGCTTGCTAGTTCTTTTCTAGCTACTAAGCCAAGCTAAAGTGAGCTGGCTTCTGTTGAATGGAGCTGAGGTGAGTTGGGTCTGGTGCCCCCGGGGAGGATTGAGCTGGTTGAGACAGCTAAGGTAGCTTAGCTCAACCAAGTTGAGCTAAGCTGAGTTCCCGGGAGCTAGACTTGAGCTTCCTGAGCTGGGATGAGTTCTTCTTCAGCTGGCTGGAGTTGAGTGGAGTTGGATGTAGCTGGATCTGAGCTGGGGTGAACTCCAGTCAACTCAGCTGAGCTAGCTAGAGCTCCCTGTGGAGTAGTGGGAGCTGAGATGAGCTAGACTCAACTAAGTTGAGCTGGATCTGAGCTGACCTGAGCCAGGGTGAGCTAAGATGAGCTCTCTTGAGCTGCCATTCAGCTGAGATTAGCAAAATGGAGCTAGGATGAGCTAACCGTAGTCCAGGTGAGCTAGATTCCAACTGTGGTGAGTTGGATCAAGCTGTGTTCTAGCTAATCTGAGCTCCTCCTTCACCATTTTCCTTCTTAAGTGCTAGGGTTTTAGGGATCTATATATCTGTTCATCCCTAACACTCACAAAAACACATTAAAACAATAAAAGAAAATGCAATGCATGCCTAACCTAGTTAATGCCTAAATGTAGCCCAAAAACCCATTTGTGGAGCAAAACTCTAAGAGCTAAGTTTGTTTTAATGCATAAGAATGATGATAAATTGTCGTTTATCATTTGGGTGTAATCATGGATGACTTCTGCATCGACTTGGAGCTGCAGCCTGGAGTAGAGACCTCAAGAACATGGTCGGGAGCTTCGCGGAGAAGCTGCGTTAATGGCGGAGATGCTTGGCACCTAAAAACAACAATAAGGCCTTTCGGCCATGTCAGAAAGCTCAGGAACGATCGTCGGAGCATGGCGAGTTCAACCATGGCAGTGGCGTGGCGTGAGCATGTGTGAAGAGGCTTGTCGACCTTGCGGAGGGTGGCTGGATGTGGGTTTGTTTGGCGCGGAGTTCAGAGAGGCAATCATCCTAACAAAGATAGGGCTTTTGCTCCTAAAGTCGAGGCGGAGGTGTGGAGCATGGAAGCGGTGGCGTAGGTGGTCTGTGATGGCCGCTAGCGCTCACTGGAGGTATGCCGGCGAGATGGAAGACGGAGTTGCGGATGGTGTCGGCGGGGTTGAAACGATATGTTGGAGATGCTGACATGATGAGGAGAAGCTGAGGAGTTGATTGAGAGGGGTAGCGGACGACAGGGAATGGAGATGGCACGGTTGCGGTATGGCCGGTGTTGGAGAAGGAAGGAGCTTCGATAGGGTTGGATGGCGAGGACTAGGAAGATAGAGGCACCGACTGGTACTGTGCGACGCGGAGGAGAGAGGGAAGGATAAATCCATCACTGGTATTGCGAACTGATGAGGAATAGAGATGGAGGATGTCACTAGATGTCGAGGAGCACTTCGGGTGGAGGAGAGAAGAATTGGGGGTTATTCCAGTCGAATTCGAGCGTGGGAAGTTCCTTGTGCCCCGGGGGTTCTTTTATAGGTCATCAGAAGGTGAACGGAGCTTGAGAATCAAGCTCTTAAGCTTGGAATGCTTTGCCGGAGATAGAAACCCAAATTTCAATTGATTCGTATGGCACTTTGGGCAAGACTTGGAGCCCAAGATGTATCTCTAATGGAAGGCAACTTCGTCAAAAATTTGAGTATCTATTTTGGGACTAATTGATTAAGAATCGAAAAAGAAATTCTCGCTTAATCTCGTCAGTGAAGCTCAGGGTTGCCTATAATGGCATTAGGGACCTTTCTCCGAAGATGATGAAGAAGTTGGGGGGCTTCTTGTAAGGAATTTTGAAAGTTAAGGGCATGGTTGTGAAATAAAAGGTCAGACAGGACCAAATTGCAAACTAGGTCAAGATGATCTCAGATTTGGTCCAAATTTTGGTACAAACCTAATTTTGACCCAAGAATTTGATGTGAAGTCAGATTTTGGTTTTGACCACGTTTGACTAGAAAAATTGCTTAGAAACTCAAATTAGGGCAACTGTCTGTCTGAGACTCTATTTTGGGTCAAAATGAGTTCTAATGGTCAAATTGAAGATACCAAATCATAGAGAATATTTTTATATAATTTTTAAAGGGTTTAGGTGAATTTTATCCTGACCAGAACCTCAGTTAATTAAGCGGGTCTATTTTTAGGGTTTCAAAAGTCATTTAATTCTCAAAACACGCAACAATCCTTTTCTGTCTATTCTAACCCACTTGTTAACCTTTTAGGACCATTTGAATCTTAATTAACCCCTGAGAAAACCTGTGGCTATTTTGTATTCATGATATGATGGTAAAATTATAGTTTTAACCCTAGTTTCTTGTCTTTCCCTCAGAATGATTATGCAGTGACTTAGGGTTCTCTGGTGGTTATGTAGGAGCACTTAATGACTTAATCAGATCAAATTGAGCTACTTATGGCTCATGATAGTGTTCCCATCACCAGGTCAAGATCAAGATAAGAAAATCTATTTTTGAACCTGTTAAGAGAAGATGTCCACAGATGTGGACGAGGTTGTGATGCTGACCCATGCCTCATGATTGAGTGTATCTAAGGTTCTAGATAAAAATTACCCAGAACGTAAGATCAGTATGCAAGTGGGGTCGGGCCTGCGGTTTGTAAGGATGTAACCTAAGTCCAAAGAGTCAGATAAGAGGAAAGTCAAAAGGATAATCAATAAATTTTTGCTTGGGTTGGACATCCTCAGAGTAGCAAAATGTCATAAGGGTCCTGGTAAAAGTTTAGTGGCTTCAAGGATATAGGAACCCTTATATTCAAACCTCTGCTTCCCTCGGAATTGGTTTCCCATATCTTCATTTCCCAGTTCCTATCCTCCACAATCAGGATTTCAGATTCTGAGACCTCCTGCATGTTAATCACCCTATCTAAAATTTTCAAGTCCAAGATTTGTGGCTGAATCAGAATTGACTTGGGTCTAGTGATCTCAAAAATCAAATCGTCATTATGCTCAATGGGGTGTAAGTGCGGAATGGGGCTACTGATTAAATCATCAATTAAGTCAGGATCATATTTCTTCACATTTGCCTAGTAGGATCAGAATCCTCAATTATTGGGCCATGAAATGATTCATAATACTCCTCAAACTCGCATGTCTTACTAAAATCAATTTCCTCAAACTCAGGTGAGACTTCACATAACGATTCTTCACCTTCAGAATCAAAGAATTATGGATCTGCATTTATGTATGTCTCAAAATCATCTATCATTTCTTGGTGCATGAAGACATACTTTTCCTCGTATCCTAGCTCAAGATCTCAGGTGAAGTAATCAATTCATTCTCAACTAGTTTCTCTACACCAACCTGGTCAACCTCGGTCTTATAAAATGTGTACCCCCTACAGGTGCCTGAGCGGGTTTTGACATTGGCTCTCCTGAAGGGGGTTCATCTTGGGAATCATCCTAAGATTTGACTAAAGCAATCACAAATCTCATCCTCAATTTCGATAATTTCCCAAGTAAAAATTCACCCGGGTCCTTATCCTTAACATCTTGGAGCCAATCCAACAAATATTTATTAAGATCGTTAATCATTTGAATCAGAGGCTCCAATTCTTCAGTGCAGGGTGTTGGCTGAGCTTCTAAAAATTGAATGGTATTCCTTAAGTTAGCCAGCAACCTATCTTGGACCTGGTTCACTAGAACCAAATGGTTTGGTTTAGGGTTGGGTGGGTTTGGGTTTAGTCTAGGGGAGTGAACAAATTGAGGTTCTTGATACCCTCCCTGATAATAGGTCATTTCGGATTGTTCATAAAGGGGTGGTGACCTATATGCAATGTAATCTAGGGGAGGGTAAGAGCTATAATTAGGATATCCTACTTGATTGTAGATCGGTTTAAATTGATCAATAACGGGTGGAGATTTATAATCATTATAGCTCAGAGAAGGATAGAAATCACAATCATGGTATTCAGGGTTAGACCCTAAACACGGAGGCCTAGAATTGTATCCCTAATCAGAATTATCCCAACTAGTAGATGGGTGAGAATAAGACTAGTTGGGATAATAATCATCTTGGGAATAACATGTGCTAGAAGGGTAAGTGTGGAAATGCGAGTAGGATGTGGAAGCATCCATGGAAAAGCGGGAGGAAGAAAGGTACCCTGCAGTACATGAAGGTTCTCTAACGGAGGGGGTGAGATATGTGTGATATATATAAAAATGTGAAAATATAAGTAAATTGACGAGTCGATTGTTCACTTTAAAGTCGTTTGTAGTTTTATGTCGTGGAAAAATCGACTAATTAATAATTAAAAATAACCACTCGCAGAAGAACGGGTCATATCCACAGGGAGGCAATGACGTATTTAAATTCGCACCGATTAAAAATTCTTGTTCGTAGTTAGGTTAGATGAGAATCAAGCCAAATTTGCCATCAGATTAAGGTTGAATCAAGAAAACATGCTGAAATGGCAATTTTTAACAACTAGAGGATATTTTTTGCAATGCAGATTCAATAAAATATTAATAAAAGATGACAATGGTAGAAAATGTAATTATTAATGGGGCGTGTACTGTAGCAAAACAGGGGATTTCTTCCCCTTGGCCGTGCGTGAAGAGGAATGAATGGCTGGAGGCGTGAAGCTCGGAGGAAGTTCTTTGGACCAAGGGCTTCGCAGCGGTGGTGGTGGCGAGTCGCGAGGTGGCTGGAGCCGGCCGGATGGAGCTCTGGTGAAGGTGGCCTTCGACGGTGGCTGCACCTGCTGGAGGAGGGGCAGCTGTGCGCGCGCGAAGGTTACTGCAGGTGATGCGCACGGGCACTATTGTTGCGGGCACACGGGAGTTGAGCGCGCTGAAGGTGATGCGGGCACACACACTAATGGCGGTGTTGCAAGTGGTAGCGGTGGGTGCTGCAGACGGTAGGCGCAGGCGCACTGGAGTGGGCGCGCGAGAGTTGAGCACGCTGAAGATTGCTGGCGGGCATGCTGTAAGGAGCGGGCGCGGGAGCGGGCTTGGCGCTGCAGGTGAGTGGGTGTGAGCTTGGCGCTGCAGGTGAGCGCGTGGAGGCGGATGCTACTGCAGGCGGCGTGCTGAAGCAGATGCTACGTGCGGCGAGGAGTGAGCAGGTGCACTGCAGGCTGGAGATGGCTTGAAGGCGGTCTTGCGTAGCAGGATGCACACAAGACTGCAAGACAGTTGGCGCTGGAGGTGATGCGGGCGAGGGAGGTGCACGCTGAGGTGCTCATGGTAATGCAGACGAGCTCCGGATGGCGGTGTGGCCTGTCACACCACACGCCCACGGTGGTGGAGACTCGTCACCACGGTTGAGGCTGGCAGTGTGGGATGGAAGTGAGACGAACTCTCTGCATAGTGGTGGGTCGATGGTGGAGGCCTCCTGAGCACGGCTGCCTCTCTCCTCTTTTTGTAGCTGCCTGCATGAATTTGAATGGACAGGCAGGAGCAGATCCACCTTCTCTGCTAATCCATGAATGTAGGCTTTAGTGTCGTAGGTGGCGTTGCAGCGGCAGCCGAGCCGTTGCTGAAAAGAAGAAGAATAAAAGATATTGTTAAAATATTATGGTTATTTATATACAAACCCTCAACTTTTATGTTAACTTAAATTAATGCATGCAATGCACCTAATTGGTTAACTAATTAAATGAATGCAATTCTAAGTTAATTCTAAATGCATTTAAAATATGAATGCAATGCATGAATTATGTAATTAAATTAGAAATATGAATTAATCTATTTACATCCTAATTTATGCTAAATAAATGTTAGAATTAACCTAATGTCTAGGCACTTAAATACTTAAATAGCCCACAAATATGGGCTAATCAAATACCCCCATGCCTAGTTTTTGCTAGTCCCTAGCAAAATTAAGCGAAACCTAGCACTCCAAGTAGACTAGCCAACTCAATTTGTCTTCCTTCAGAAACATATTAAGTTCAGACTCTAGACCCAAGGTTCCCAAGTAGTTGCTAAGTTACAGACTAGGTTGACTAAAGATGAGTTGTAGGCACAAGTTCCCTGATTTCTGACTCTACCCTAAGGTTTATTGATCCCTGAGATTAAAGCATCCGTGCATGTGCATTGGTCTGAGTTATTTGAGTTAAAGGAAAAAGTTTTTTTTTTTTTGAATAATAGATATATATTTTTTTGTTTGATTCTTCTAAGTCTAACCTCAGATCAGCTATCAACACGGTCTATGACGGATTCATTGTCCCCATTACCATACCTCAAAGGGTACCTGGCTTTCGATGCTTCAAGATAGCACCACCCATAACGACCCCAAGAACTCCTGGCAATCGACACTTCGAGATAGTATTTCCCATGGATTTCTTAAGCGAATTCAGGCCTATGGCAATCGGCACTTCGAGATAGGGCCGCCCATGGTACCTCAACTGCACAATGTGCTTACATGCCCCCAGTAGGATGGATATCCTAAGAGACAAGCGCCAAGGAGGTAATATGTTATCATCGCATTCTCAAGGTGAGTATATACTCCACCTCTCCTGCGGCGGGAACTCTTTCAATCAAATTGTATTTTCAAGCCTCTCCTAAGTCAAAACTAAGAGAACCAAATCTCTTTTATGAAAGAAAGAAATTAAGTTGATTACCAGACCAAGTGTGTGAAATTTGGATGCTTGGGTTACAAGGACCCGTAAACCAAAAGGTAGAACAAGACTCCAGGTACTACCCCACCTTTTAACTCAAACCCTAGCTTTCCTTCCTCAACCTCTTGAGGAATGGTCCGCAACTTAACTCCTACTTAAGTTTTTAAGTCCACAAAGCACCCTAAAGGTCTAAAGCTAGTAGCTCATTTAGCTTCTAAAGTTTGACCCTGGAATTAACTTAGTCTACCCTAGAGTTCTGATTTGCTTAAGACTGCATGATCTAGCAAGTTAAGCTCAAAACTTTTTTTCTTTTTTTTTTGCAAATGTATGCAACGAGTGCACTAAGCTATGTATATTCCCAAGCACAACCCCCCATACCTAAAATATGCAATGTCCTCATTGCATAGAAGGATATTACCTGGGTCAAAGCTGGGCTGAATAGCCAAAGAATGTGCAAATCAGGTTCAAGGATTGCAGAAATAGGCCCTAAAAATGAGCAAAGTAATGTTGGCCTAGAAAATAGGTAACCTAGGATGTTGGCGAGCTGATGATGAATCCCAATAGCAAATGCTCGCCCAACCAGGATGGGAATGAAATCTTCCCAGGTCACCAGAGGAGGTTCTAAAGGATAAACAGGTATAACAACCTCCAAAGGGGTAGGGGGAGGATGACAAGGATCCTCCAAAAAGAATGGGGAAGGAATGGTGCAGAGATAAACCCCCAAGGTAATGGACTGACTAAAGAAATCATCAATCCATACCCGATACTCCATTATAGGAAATATTGGTCTGTTAAGCCCCCAATCAGAACAAAAGTGAGCAAAAGGCAAGGATCGTCTAGGGTGTCCAAGTTACGAGGTTGCAGGATGGCCATAAGATCTAGGTTGGGTTTAATCAGCTCGGTGTCCATCCCTAACACTCTTTCTAAATCCTCAATTTCATCCCTAGCATTCCTTGCACCATCACATGTATCTTCCTGCTCTTCATCAGGAGTCACAATTTCGCTTTTAGATATAAGCGAATCAGAGGTTGACTTCGAAATGAATGAAGGCAGGTTGGAAGCAACAGATCTAGGGATTATCCTATCAAGGTCATCCCCGGGTTTTTGTTCTTTACTCAAATCTTCCCCGGAGTCTATATGTGAATCCACATAAATCTTAGAAGTTGCTTCCAAATTTTCCATCATTTCATCATGAGGAGAAATATCATCAATGGGTGTGCTAAGGAAACCTAATTTGGTCAAATTTGTGACATCCTCTGGGGCTAACTCTTCAAATAAGAAATAATCACCCTTAGTGTCACTCCAAATCTTGAATGTAGGTTCCTCATATAATTCGTCTTTCTCCTCATCACACAATTCATCATGTACCTGAGGCCTAGAATCATCTAATATCTCAGTAGGTTCCCTAGGGTGCTCTATCTGAGGTAAATGGTTTACACTGGTAACATTGGACTCCTCAGATAGGTCAATTTCTTTAGGGTTAGGTTCCCTAAGGGTGGGTTTGAGTTCCATCTCGTGATCAGAAGGGAGGGTAGGATTAACAACTTGACTTCGACTCACTTCATCAAATGTCACGAAAATACTATCATCTGGGTCGAGGTCTTCCAATGGTACCATCATTTCCTTCTTTTGACTCCAATATAATTCAGGTGGATACTCAACCTTATCATCATCTTCCTCGGGTTGCCACCTTTCTTCATCCAATGCATAGCTACTTTCATGTGTATCTTCCTCCCACCTAAGGTGTGGATCTCTCAAGGAAGTTTCATCTAATGGGGAGGTTTCAAAATCGATCCTCGAAAAGTAGCTATTCTCCATAGAATTTCCCTCCAACTTAAAGTGTAGTTCTCCCATGGGAGATGCATCTATTGTAGAGGGGCGTACGTCACCCTCAATGGGGTAGATTGGGTGGCTAATTTCATCTCTTTCTTGTTGGCTTGCTCTCGAAGATTCTCCTAACAATTCAATCATTTCGTTTTGCATTTTTTATTCGATCTTCAAAGAGGAGAGGTCATTTCTATCATGAGAGAAGTCAGGCTCAGGCTTATAGTACCGAGGAGTGTCTATCCAACCATTATAATTTTTAAGGGAGGGTGGGTTGGGTATTTCCATGGTGTGTGGGATATTGGGTTAAGCAAATCCCGCTCCTAGGTTCTGCTCACTGATTTGGGGCTTAACCAGGCCAATACTCCTATAATAGGAGTAAAACGAATCCCAATGATTGTCATTATGTCCATCAAGGGATGGACCATCTCAGCGTCTGGGATCGAAGGATAAAGAGTGGGGGTGAGGGTGTGGGCAAGATGTAAAAGGATGAAAATCAATGTGGTCCATTCTAATTCACAGCTCAATCAGAATTCCCTAAGCAAAACACAAAATAAGACTTTTTAGGTCTTTCCCAATTTAGGCTTTTGATTTAAGTCAGATTGCAGGTGACAATACAATTTGTTCAATCAATTTACGTGCCTATTGTCGACCTACGGCTCGCCTAAGAAGACCTAGTTGGAACTTAGGTGTTCTTCCCTAAATTTCAAATGGTAGAGCAACTCCAAAGACGGAAGATCGAGGGATGCAAGTAGGCCTAAGCCTTCCTTTCAAGCTGTGCTTTCGCGGTGCTTCTCAACTACCCCCAAAAATCTGTGACAGGGTATCCCCCTCTTTGGATTTACAAAACCTTTGATCTCAAGTTCCGAACACTTCAGAATCCAACGATAGGAGGGCTCTTGTCGTAGTATTTCCAAACCTAAGGAGTGTCTAAAAGCATGCCGTGGTGCAAGCGAAATAAGTGTGCATACACCGCAAAAGATTTTGAATTTGAATCGCACGCCAAGTTTGAAAATCAAATCCTTGGTTTTTAAAATGTCCCTCCTTTAATTAGTCCTTTTTCTAGAAAATATGTGACCACTTGTTAGATTTATTCAATAAAGATTAGGTTGTCTTCGCATTAAGTCCCAAATGCAATGCGTGATCAAGAATAGGATGCAAAGTAAGAGAATGCGTACCTTGCTTCCAGCCATCAACGATGCGAGAATGCACGCAATGCAAAGAAGTAAATCTAGAGGCTACTCATATAGACCTAAATGGTTCATCCTAGGGTAGGCAACTTCTAGTAGGCAGCTCATTTTTTTTATTTTTTTTAAACTACTTATGCACAAGCAAATAAAAGTAAACAATCCACAAAATAAACAAAAAGAAAACCTAAATCTAAAGAAAAGGGAACAGGCTCCCAAAAATTACCCAACACGGGCCTAAAACAAAATCGGAGAACAAACCCCTCAAATATACCCCAAAACAAGGGTTTCAAACCAAATGCAATGAAAAATTAAATCTAAAGTCTTAATTCTATTCTAATCAGACTAGCGACTAAATGTACAATGATGACCGTCGCTTCCTCGTCCTTCTCCTCCTTTTCAAAGTAGCTCGACCAATTCTCCTCTGGCACGTCAAGGGTCGCCTCTCACGATGGCTGATTCCTCGCACAAAATTTCTCGCACAGGAAAAAAAATAAATGGTCAAATCACTGTGAAATTGAGAAATAATCAAAATAAAATCAGGTGAAATTATTGCGTCTGTTGCCTCCCTGACAACGGTGTCATTTTGACGAGTCGATTGTTATCTTTAAAGTCATTTGTAGTTTTATGTGGTGGAAAAATCAACTAATCAATAATTAAAAATAACCACTCGCAGAAGAGCAGGTCGTATCCACAGGGAGGCAATGACGTATTTAAATTCGCACCGGTTAAAAATGTTTGTTCATAGTTAGGTTAGACGAGAATCAAGCCAAATTTGCCTTCAGATTAAGGTTGAATCAAGAAAACATGCTGAAATGGCAATTTTTAACAACTAGAGGATATTTTTTACAATGAAGATTCAATAAAATATTAATAAAAGATGACAATGGCAGAAAATGTAATTATTAATGGGGCGTGTACTGTAGCAAAACAGGGGATTTCTTCCCCTTGGCCTTGCGTGAAGAGGAATGAACGGCCGGAGGCGTGAAGCTCGGAGGAAGTTCTTTGGACCGAGGGCTTCGCAGCGGTGGTGGCGACGAGTCGCGAGGTGGCCGGAGTTAGCCGGACGGAGCTTCGGCGAAGGTGGCCTTCGACGGTGGCTGCACCTACTGGAGGAGGGGCAGCTGTGCGCGCACGAAGGTTGTTGCAGGTGATGCGCGTGGGCAATGCTGTTGCGGGCACGCTGGAGTTGAGCGCGCTGAAGGTGATGCGGGGTGCACACACTGGTGGCGGCATTGCAGGTGGCGGCAGTGGGCGCTGCAAACGGTAGGCATAGGTGCATTGGAGCGGGCGCGCGGGAGTTGAGCGCGCTGAAGATTGCTGGCGGGCATGCTGCAAGGAGCGGGCACGGGCTTGGCACTGTAGGTGAGCGGATGTGAGCTTGGCACTGCAAGTGAGCGCATGGAGGCAGATGCTACTGCAGGCGGCGTGCTGGAGCAGATGCAGTGCGCGGCGAGGAGTGAGCGGGCACACTACAGGCTGGAGATGGCTTGAAGGTGGTCTTGCACAGCAGGATGCGTGCAAGGCTGCAAGACAGTTGGCGCTGGAGGTGATGCGGGCGGGGGATGGTGGTTGGCGCTGTAGGTGAAGTGCTGCAAGGGTGGTTGTTGCTGCAGGTTGGAGAGGCGTTGGAAGCTTCAGATGTCCGGGAAACTTCCTGGACATCTTAACTGACTGAGGAGTGAAATTACAGTGGCTATGACGGTGGTTGTTGGTGATGACGGCGAGGGAAGTCCACGCTGAGGTGCTCACGGTAATGCGGACGAGCTCCAAATGGCAGTGTGGCTTGTCACACCACCCGCCCATGGTGGTGGAGACTCGTCGCCACGGTTGAGACCAATAGTGTGGAATGGAAGAGAGACGAACTCTCTGCACAGTGGTGGGTCGGTGGTGGAGGCCTCCTGAGCACGGCTGCCTCTCTCCTCTTTTTGTAGCTGCCTGCATGAATTTGAATGGAGAGGCGGGAGCAGATCAACCTTCTTCGCTAATCCATGAATGTAGGCTTTAGTGTGGCAGGTGACGTTGCAGTGGCAGCCGAGCCATTGCTGAAAAGAAGAATAAAAGATATTGTTAAAATATTATGGTTATTTATATACAAACCCTCAACTTTTATGTTAACTTAAATTAATGCATGCAATGCACCTAATTGGTTAACTAATTAAATGAATGCAATTCTAAGTTAATTCTAAATGCATTTAAAATATGAATGCAATGCATGAATTATATAATTAAATTAGAAATATGAATTAATTTATTTACATCCTAATTTATGCTAAAAAATATTAGAATTAACCTAATGTCTAGGCACTTAAATACTTAAATAGCCCACAAATATGGGCTAATCATAAATCAATCTCCCAAAAGAATGCAATCACAAGTACACAAGTACTTTTAGGTGAAAACCTAAACCCAGGTAAAAACCACGACCTAAACCTTTAGGTTTAGGATTTTCGGATCGATTGAATCAATTAAATCCACTGACGAACTACTTCAAACGAGGGTAGTTCAACCTCTTACAACAACACTACTTTATACGAGGGTAGTGTACCTCAAACCCCTCCTCTTCATGAGGAGTATTTTGTGCCATAAAGGAGACGAAAATTCATAACGCGAATACCCAACCAACAATAAAGAAAATACAATAGAACCTATAGAGCCACAAAGTAAATTTACTGTAAATCTAGCTCCTATAGGCAAAAGAACTTCCCTTAGATGGAAGTGGTGTGATGTGAAGTCGGCATCATGACAGTACTCTTGGATGGAAGCTAGAAGGATAGGAGAGCAACAGCACTATCTTCTTTGTTCTCTCTTCTCTTGGACACAAAAGTATGGAAGTAGTATTCTTAGGTGTGTGTATGCTTAGGAAGGGTGTTCCTCTATTTATAGAGGTCCTAAGAAAGGTTTAGAAGCCTCTTCTAGCCATTGGAAGGCTTCTCTAGTTGTTGGGAATAAATCCAATGCAAATCAGGCTGGAATTAAGGTCATTTATGATTCTGACAAGCTTATCAAACATCTGGATTTATTATCAGATGCCTGGGTCATAGTCTGATTTTATGGTCAGGTGTCTGATCTAAAAGGGTGGTTCAACTGGACGGTGTTGGATCAGAACAGTCATCTAAAGATGACTTTTAAGGCATCTGGACTTAAGGACAGACGTCTAATTCTAGATGAATTTCCTTCCTATTTTTGCCCAAACCTAAATAGGGTTCTAGGACCTAATGGTCAGATGACAGGTCGATCATCTGGCACAACGTCTGGATGTCTGGAAATAGGTTTTACTGTGGAAGTTGATTTCCAGAGGCCAATGGCTATAATCATCTGATAAAAGGTGATTTGGGCCTAATGTCTACTTATTCGACGTCTAGGGATCACTATGGATGTTTGAAAGTGAAGTAGGTTAGACAAAGAGTTAATCCTCTAAGATTAGCCTGGTAAAGCCAACGGTCCTCTAGTTGGACAAAAGGCTAGTCGTCTGAAATCAACAGACAGAAGGCACTAAGTCCAGCCTAAGTGTTTGGATGTCTTATCAAACAGTCAGACGTCTTAAAGTCCAAGATCAGATGTTAGATTTTCAGATTGGATGTCTAATCAGGCTGTTTGAAGCCTATTTTAGCTTTCTAAGTTCTTTATGAAAAAGCCTAAGTATCCTAGGGTAGAGTAAGTATTCCTAGGACTAATGTTTAGTTACTTTGGGGCTCTTTAACATATAACCTAGACACAATTAAAGAGCAAAGAATAAAGATACAAAAAATAAAGTACATGAATAGATAAAAGTTCTATCCTATTCTTCAACCTCTCGCTCAACGTGAAGCTTCTTCTCCTCCATCAAACTCCTCCAATCCACCATGGATGAGAGCTTGAGCTCCTCCTTCATACTTGAATCCATTTGCATTTTCCTGAAACTCATAAACTTAATGCAAATGTTAAATAACACATGTTTTGTTATTATCAAAATTAACGATCGCGGTGCCCTTGCACCAACAATCTCCCCCTTTTTGATGATGACAAAACCATAAATGTTAATCCAAAAAATCTCCCCCTTTTTGACATTATCGAAAAGGTTTAGTTAATTTTACAAACTTTATCCTATACTCCCCCTTAAAACATGCTCTTTTAATTCCATATTTTTCGTATAGCTATGTAATTATCTCCCATTTCTAAAGGCACTATATCTTTGTTATTTTTAAAACCTCCCCCTTAATGATGGATAAATATCTTCATCAATTTTTAACTCCCCCTATCTACATGCTATAAATGAAAAGATAGGTTTAAGTGTGTACCTCACTTACCATGGCCAATAGCATGGCCCAAATGGAGGTTGCCAAAATGGATGGGGCTCCCATCCGAAGCTTGGAGTCTGGTCATCGAAGCCGATCTCCAATTGGGTGGTCGACGTGTACCAGTTTCATCACCTTTTGGTCATCTTGTTGACCTTCTTGTCTTCCTCTTTGGTCTTGACGTTGGTCCACCTAGCTTGAGTAGGCATTCCTTGAACTTGTAGGTCCAATCTTTGACATTGTAATCTCCCTTGAACCCTACAAAACAGGATTCGAGTTCTCCCTTCAGTATCTATGTCAATTTGGATCCGGTTGTGTTAGTTGGTCTCCTTGATGGAGATCCTTTCTCAACCCTATGACTAATGCTAATTCCATTTAACAACTTATCCAATTTTTCTTTAAGGCAAATAAGATCATTTTCAAAAACATGCATCTTGGTTTTTATATCAGAAATTTTCATTTTTAAACTAGTATTCTCTTCAATCAATCTACTATTTTCATTAATTAGGTTTTTATTTTCTAATAACAAATTATCATTTTCAGAAAATTTACAACTAGAACTACTTTCTAGATCCTTAATTTGAATCTCTAACCATTCATTTTCAGTTTTAAGAAGGCTAAGATTTTTTTTAATACTTTTGTTTTCTACTTTTAATGACTTACTAACTTCATAAAGTTCATCAAAAGTATCTTGTAATTCGTTAAAAGAGTTTACCTCTTTGTCATCTTCGCTTTCACTATCACTTGCCATGGCCATGAAGCCCATGCAAGCGATTTCTTCTTCGGGATTTTCTTTTTCTTCTACTTCCGAGGTCGAGTCATCCCAAGTAGCTTGGAATTCTTTCTTCTTGTACTTCTTCTCCTTCTCCTCCTTCTCCTTTTTCTTTTCCTTCTTAAGAAGAGGACATTCGAGTTGGAGATGTCCTTTTTCGTTGCAATGATATCAACGTCTTGGACTTTCCTTCATCATCTTTTGTTTCTTTGAATCCCTACAAAACTTGAAAATTTTCTTAAGTAAAATCTTAAAGTCCTCGTCATCGAAACTCACCTCACTATCCGATGCAGCTTTGAATGCCAAACTCTTCCTTGGCTTTGGCTCAGGAGTGTCCTTCTTCTTCATCTTCATCTCATAGGCCATGAGGTTGCCTAAGAGGTCTTCCATGTTGAGCTCCTCAACTTCGTTCGCCTCCTCAATGGCGATGACCTTTTCCCATTCCGGTCCGAGAGAACGAAGTAGCTTTCCTTGAAGCTCCCCCTTTATGAAGGTCATACCTAAGGCTTTAAGATTATTCACTATGAGAGTGAACCTAGTATTCATCTCACTTAAAGTTTTGTTAGGTTTCATGGAAAAAGATTCAAAATCTTGAGATAAGACATTAATTTTAGAAGCTTTACCTTTGAGGTACCCTCATGAATTACCCCTAATGTATGCCAAATCTCATATGCAGTGGCACATTGAGAGATTCGGTTGAACTCCTCTGGGCTCAATGCGCAATAGAGAGTATTCATTGTTTTGGAATTTAGCAAAAGTTCCCGAGTTTGTTGTTGGAAGTAACCTACCTCGGGTCTTTTTGGAACGACGTATGGCACTTCACATCGCTGCCATATCGTGCAGTCACTTGCTTGTAGCCAAGTCTTCATCTGGAACTTCTAGTAAGGGTAGTTGCTTCCATTGAAGAACGGCGGACGGGTAGTAGATTGCCCCTTGAATGTTCTCATCATTGTGATGCATCCCTCCATGATCTCTTGTCGGTGTGTGACGCCGAAAATGAAAGACTTGCTTTGATACCAAATGAAGGTTCTCTAATGAAGGGGGTGAGATATGAGTGACACATATAAAAATGCAAAAATATAAGTAAATTGATCTCACAAAAGAATGCAATCATAAGTACACAAGTATTTTTTGGTGGAAACCTAAAGCCGGGTAAAAATCGCCACCTAAACCATTCGATTTAGGATTTCTTGATCGACCGAGTCGATCAAATCCACCAACGAATTACTTCAAACGAGGGTAATTGAACCTCTTACAACAACACCACCTTATACGTGGGTAGTGTACCTCAAAACCCTTCTTTTCACGAGGAGTATTTTGTGCCACGAAGGAGACCGGAATTCACAAGGCAAATACCCAACCAACGAAAAAGTAAATACAATAGAACCTATAGAGACACAAAGTAAATTTATTATAAATCTAGCTCCTATAGGCAAAAAGAACTTCCCTTAGATGAAATTGGTGTGACGTGAAGTCGGTAGCGTGACAATACTCTCAGATGGATACTAGAAGGCTAGGAGAACAACAGCACTACCTTCTTTGACCTCTCTTCTCTTGGACACAAAAGTATGGAAGTAGTATTCTTAGGTGTGTGTGCTTAGGAAGGGTGTTTCTCTATTTATAGAGGTCCTAAGAAGGGTTTAGAAGTGTCTTCTAGCCGTTAGAAGGCTTCTCTAGTCGTTAGGAACAAATCCAATGTAAATTAGGCTAGAATCAAGGTCATTTATGATTTTGACAGGGTTATTAGATGTCTAAATCTATTATCAGGTGCCTGGGTCATCGTCTGATTTTATAGTTGGGTGCATGATCTAGAAAGGTGGTTCAACTAGATGGTGTTGGATCAGAACGGTCGTTTAAACATGACTTTTAAGACGTCTGGACTTAAGGTCAGATGTCTAATTCTAGACGAGTTTCCTTCTTGTTTTTTCCCAGACATAAACAGGGTTCTAGGACCTAATGGTCAGACGACAGGTTGGTCGGCTGGCACAAAGTCTAGACATTTGGAAATAGGTTTTACTATGGGAATTGCTTTCCCGAGGCTAAACGGCTATAATCATCTGACAAAATGTGATTTGGGCTAGCGTCTACTTATCAGATGTCTAGGGATCACAATGGACATCTAAAAGTGAAAGTAGGTTAGATAAAGAGTTAATCCTCTAAGATTAGCCTGTTAAAGCTAACGGTCCTCTAGTTGGACATCTGGCAATGACATCAGACATCTGGACTAAGAGCTGGTTGTCTGAAATCAACAGATAGAAGGCACTAAGTCTAGCCTAAGTGTTTGGATGTCTTATCAAATAGTCAGACATCTTAAAGTCCAAGATCAGACGTCTGATTTTCAGATTGGACTTCTGATCAGGCTGTCTGAAGCCTATTTTGGCTTTCTAAGTTCTCTACGAAAAAACCTAAGTATCCTAGGGTAGAGTAAGTGTTCCTAGGACTAATGTTTAGTTACTTTGGGGCTCTTTAACATATAACCTAGACACAAATAAAGAGCAAAGAATAAAGATATAAAAATAAATTACATGAACAGATAAAACTTCTATCCTATTCTTCAACCTATTGCTCCACACGAAGCTTCTTCTCCTCCATTAAACTCCTCCATCAAACTCCTCCAATCCACCATGGATGAGAGCTTGAGCTCCTCCTTCGTACTTGAATCCATTTGCATTTTCCTGAAACTCATAAACTTAATGCAAATGTTAAATAATACATATTTTGTTATCAAAATTAACGAACATGGTGCCCTTGTACCAACAATACAAATAATCAAACCTGTCCTTAGGTAGGGTAGCCTAAAGGTCTACAGACTCTCAAAACCCATCTTGAGATGAAAAGAACGATTTGATCTAGTTCTTTCTAGTCAATCCAACCAGTTTGAGGGAGTGCCTGGGGAGAAGGTTCTTCCCTTGACTTTTGCCCCAGGTTCCTTTGATACCCCCTGATTAACGAGTTTTGGTGAAGAAAAATCAGGGTTTCGAGAACCCATCATCATAGTTCGCAAAGCACATTATCAAATACAATTTTTAACCGAAACTCGAAAAGTAAGTCCCGAGTCGAACACAGGGAGGCAAATGTTTGGTTTTGAAAATCTGCATTTTGCTTTTATTTATTTTTTTTATTTTTGTCTTTTCTAATTTTTTGGGTATTTTTAGCAAGCAATAGATTAGGTCATTGAATTCTTATCTAACTAATCTACTTGCAAAATAAAGAGAGAGAGATAGAGTAAGAGAAAAACAATCATGCATTTTTATAATCAAATGTTTATTACAACTAGGAAAGTGGGAAAACTATACTACGAAAGCAACAAAGATAGAGATAGGTGAGAAAAATCTCCCTCGATGGTTGCTTGGAGGACGACTCACTCTGACGTCGCTTGGAGGAAGGTGGTGAGGAGCAGGATGAACGGGGATGGAGCCAGAGGATGGAGGGTGAGGTAGGATGGCATCGTAGCGAGGATCTACTTCTCAAAGTAGGTGAGAAGACGGTTGTGGGATGCCTCCACGAATGGGGATGAGGGGAGGGAAAAATATTTAACTCTACTCTAAAGGAGCATCTCGGGCTTGGGACAAGCTCTCTCTAGAGCCTTAGAGGTGGTGAGAGGAAGAAAGGAAGAGATAATGAAGAAAAGAGGTGGGTAGGTCCTTTTATAGTGGAAGGAAGAGGAGGAATTCATGCATAGGGCATTAGTGACAACTGCAATCATCGCTGAAGATCCGCCCAACTGTCGCTAAAGATTCGTGCCAACCCTCGCCCCTTGGGGCGCACATCATGCACCCCTGCCCTTGCACCGTGTCGCGCGTGCGTGCGCTGGCATGCGCTACGTGTGGCTATGCTGTGCACGCTTGTGCATGCACACGGCTGTGCGTGCGTGCTTACTTTCTCAATTGGGTGGGTTGCGGGGATTCGAGCCCACGCCCCTCCCTTGGAAGTCCACGCCTCCACCAGCAGGCCAAGTCCATGTTTGAGTCGAGAAGACATCTTATGGCACGTGGTGAAGGAAGGTTCTTAACCGTTGGAACAATATCCAATGGATGGGAATATAGGTAGAGGATGAGGAGTGGTGTGAGCAGGTGCTGCTAGCTGATGTTGGGCAGCCGAGATGGCACCATGTGGCGCCACCTGGGCCGTCCATCTTCTTTCTATTGTAGAGGGTGCCACGATGCTCGAATTGAGATGATTTCCGTGTTTCCAGACTGTGATCATTGCTCCGGATCCATTTATACGATCAGATTTTTCATCCAAAGCCTGTAAGGATGTCACATTGCCCCCTAGCCAATGATGTTCCTCGGATTGCATAAGGTGATACGGGATTCTGATTAGGACGATCTCAGAGGCATTGGACTCCGATCATCATCCTGATCAGATTCATACATTCAGATTGTCAATCCAAGGCCCTGAAATAAATCTCCTTCCTTCCTGGCCATAAAAGGGATGCAATTAATCTAAAATATACACAATCATTCTAAATGAAGAATGATGCATGCTATGCAATATTTATAATATGAAATGCAAATCTAAGACTAGGAACATGCATGAAAAGGCATTTTAACCTAACTAAATGTGTCTACATCATACCCCCACGCCTATCTTTTGTTAGTCCCTAGCAAAATTAGACTACATGCTATGTATAAAAATAGAATTAGGACTCGATTACTTAGGCCTAAGTTGTTTATTAATAATAGAAATTTTCAACAAAGGTGCTAAATTACGAAAACTCAACAGTACCTGAATGTCTACCAGAATGCAGATCACCCAAGTCCTTGCCTTATTTGAAAAGGGAAGATACATTTTTTTTTTGCTTTTTTTCTTATCTAATTTTTTTGGACTTTTGGAGTTTGAGAGTTTCAGGATAACTTTTTACAGCTACTCGACCTGCCCAAGACTCGAAAAGGATTCTAAGAGCTAAGCATCTTGTGAAATGAGTGAAAGACTCACTAGGCGACCGTTAAAATGGACTTCGAGTTTCTACGACCCTAGGTGACCTTAAGAGTTTCTGCCTAAAGGTTTATCTTTTCGAACGGTAGCTTTCTCCCTACTTTATTTTTTTTGGGGTCAACACAAGGGCGAATCCAGTGTATATCTTCCCGATTTATTCTACTTCCCCACTTCTTCCCTAAGTGTTTTGGGAATCATTGTGCATTTTTGTGTGCTGAGCTCTGGACAACCGGCCAATGAGCTGTTACCCACGATAACTTGCTAGCCATACTCGTGAAGTGGAGTGTGATTTTATTTTTTTATTTTCTCCTTTTTCTATTTTTTTCATTTTGTTTTCTTTTTTTCTTTTTATTTTTGAGTATCATATTTTTTCTTTTTCTGAGTAGGTGGTTTCCCTAATCTAAGATTGACCTAAAAGCAGTAGAATGAGTATGGTCATGTAGTTGGGCTCTGGACAACAGGCCAATGGGCTATTACCCACGACAATTTGCCTGCCATACTACCCTAGATGGTTCATTAGCTACCCAATTTCTATAAAAGTCACCGAAAAATGAGTCAGTGCAAACAGTGTGTAGATGCTTAGACTTAAAATCCCCTCAAATCAGAGTGTAGGTTGATAAGTCGTGCACTTATCATCCCAATTTATTCACCAAATTAAAGTAAAATTACTTAGTAAGGACTCGAGACTAAGTCCACATTTGAGTGGACACCCAGGCTAATTAAGCTTGAAGACCTGAAGAGTCTAAGTGTTCAGGTTCTAAAGTTTCATTTCCTAAAGTTAATAACTTCCAAAAGCCTAAGTTCTCTTCCCAAAATTCTATTTTTTTCTTTTTTTGTCCTTTTGAAAATTCAATTTTTTTTTAAAGAAAATCAAAGAAATTCTACAGAGCTAACAAAATAATTTCAAGATTAAGTTTGCACCCCCCCATGCCTAAATGATGTAATGTCCTCATTGTAGAAATAAAGACATGAAACAGGAGAAATAACAAAATATCACCTGAGTTTCGTGTCAATCTGGTCAGCTCCACAGATAAAAGAGAATATACACACATGCTAAGTTTAATGCATTTAGCTAGTTATAATATACATACAAAGAAGAATTTAAGAATTCACAAGTGCGGGTTAGAATCAAAATAAAAATATTGATCCACAAACCCACTAACAGAAGATGGCCACAGACGTGGACCAGATTATGGTGCGAACCCATTCCTCAGGATCGAGTAGTTTTGAGGTTCTGGATGAAAATCACCTAGAATCAGAGATTATTGTGCTTGCGGGGCCGAGCCTGCGATTTGGTGGTGTGCAACCCAAGACTAAAGTGGTAGATAATGGGTAGATCTGATTCACTCAACTCGGGTGTCCACTTAGAGTTCAGCTCAGGAAGATAGTCAATTATTCCGAGCTTGGGTTGCACATCAATGATATCGTAAGGGTCCAGGTAGAAACTAGGTGGTTTTAGGTCAATAGAAACCCTTAAATCCAAACTCTTGCTCTCCTTGAAGTTAACTTCCCAGATCCTCACTTCCAAATTCCTATCCTCCAACATCAACTGTTCGGGCTCTGGGACCTCTAGCGTATCATTCACCCCATATGATTTACCCAAGTCCAGAAATCGTGGCTGAATCAGAATTGACTTGGGCATAATGATCTCAAAAGTATGATCATTCAGCTCTTCGGGGTGTGGTTGAAAAAATAGGGCTACTGATTGAATCTTCTAGTAAATTAGGATTTGAATCCTCTAAGTTAGCCTCGACCAGATCACAATCTTCAATAATCGAGCTATTAAATTGTTCATCAGATTTCTCAGGCCTGTTTGTCTCACTAAAATCATCTTCCTTAAGCTCAAGTGAGACTTCACCTAAAGATTCCTCACCCTCAGAATCAAAGAATTCTTGATCTACATTTATATATGTCTCAAAATCATATGTCATTTCCTAGTCCATAGAGACATATTTTTCCTCATTCCTTGGCTCTGGGATCTTGGGTGAGGTAATCAGTTGACCTCAATTGGTTGCTTTAACCCAACTTGGTCATCCCCCATCTCAGAAAATGTATCCCCCCCAACAGGCGCCTGAGCAGGTTCAGAGATTGGCTTTCCTAAAGGGGGTGCATCTTGAGAATCATCCCAAGATTGGACTAGGGCAACCACAAATTTCATCCTCAATCTTGATAATTTCCCAAGTAGAAACTCACCCAAGCCCCTATCCCTACATTTTGGAGTAAATCCAATAAAGAGCTATTCAACTCATCAATCATTTTTATCATAGGCTCCAATGCTTCAGTGCATGGTGTTGACTAAGCTTTTAAAGATTGTATGGTATTCCTCAAGTTAGCCAACACCTCGTCTTGGATCTGGTTCACCTGAACCGAATGGTTCGGTTTAGGGTTGGGTGGGTTTAGGTTTATTCTAGGGGAGTCAAGATATTGAGGTTTTTGGGTCCCTCCCTGATAGTAGGTTGTCTCAGGTTGTTCAAAGAATGGAGGTGACCTATATTCAGTGGAATACTGGGGAGGGTAGATGTTATAATCATCATATCCTTCCTGATTGTAGATCGGGTTGGTTTGATCATCAAAGGATGGAGATCTATAATCATTGTAGCTCAAGGAAGGACAGTAATCATAGTCTTGTTGTCCAGGGTTAGGCCTTGGACACTGAGGTCCGGTATCGTATCCCCAATCAAAGTTATCCTGGCTAGGAGATGGGTAATCATAAGTCAAGTCAGGATAGTAATCATCTTGAGGATACATGTTGGTAGGAGGGTAGGATGGGAAATGTGTGTAAGATGTGGAAGGATACATAGTAGAGTAGGAGGGAAAACAGAAGAGAGAAAGGTGCCCTGCAGTACAATCAACCAAACCTGTCCTCATGTGGGTAGCCTAAAGACCTACAAACTCCCAAGACCTGTCATGAGATGATAGAAACGATTTGGTCTACTTCTATTTGGCCAATCCAACCAATTAGAGGGAGGGGTTGGGGAGAAGGTTCTTCCTTTAGCTTGTGCCTTCGGTTCCTAGTATACCCCCCAGCCACAGTCGTTTGATGCTACTCCCCTAGTTAGACATCAAATGGACTAGTAGAAGTAGATTAATCGAAAAAAATCTCAATCTAAGCCCTGAAGAGCAAATCAATCGTTAAGGCCAACGTCTACTTAGTTTTAATTAGGCTTTGGATGATTGTGCTCTTGGAATGTGATGGGCCCTTTAGATGGGTTGTGCCCTTAATGATCAGTTAAAATGTGTGCTTGTGCACAACCAGGGTTTTCAAATAAGGTTATTATAATGTGTCTTTTAGGGTTTAACCTTGCTTAGTAGCTTTCAGGGTTTAATCCTTAGGTTGGTTCAATCAGGGTTTAGTAGAACTCTCTAAGTTTTACAAGCACTGGAGATGATGTATTCCTTTAGAAATCAGAAAAAAAAGTGAAGTGCCTAGTTCAACCCTAAAAATTAACCCTAAGTGGCAAGCTACTAATGAATCACTTTTATCTTAAGTGGTGTGGCCCAAATAGCTCAATCAATTGGCCTGTTGCACCACTTGATTAAGGCACACAAGATGTTTAACCTATTCAAATTGTCTCCTCACTTATTAGTGTGTTGAGTTAAGGTGTACCAGATCCATTGGTTAGATTCTGGTTAAGTGGTAGAATTGATGTAATTGTGTGCCTTAGGATGAGAAGTTGTAGGTGTTAAGCGTATAGCTTTTAGTTAAATCCCACAAGAGAAAAGTTTTTTTTTTTTTTTAATTTTCTTTTTATGCGAGGGTGAGATGAGTGGAGGTAGTAAACAAGACAAGCAACTTCTATCCTAGGGTTCGTGGAAACACTTAAGTAGATTAGGTCTTGATTATTCAGATGGCGAAATGAAATCTAGTGGGTGGGGAAGTGGGGGAAAACTTACAAATATCTCTACCCGCGCTTTACTCCAATCTACCACCTTCAGCTCCTTGATCGAGTTCCTGCAAGATGGTGCAAAAATACGCATGATTTGTAATTAGGGTTTCAAATTGTTGTAACACGCAAAATCGCAAATGCTTTTAAATTTTTAAACCTAAATGGTGGGGTATCTAGGGTCGTCCAAGGAGGCAATTTTGTAGTTATAAATCTCTTACTTGAAATTGGAAATCACCTTTCTTTTTGTATTTTTGGAATATGAGATTTTTTTGGGTTTTTGAAACAACGGGGGCGATTGTGAAATTGAAGCGAGAAGGTGACTACACCTAAGTTGTTGAAACTAAAACCTAAGTGACAAGCAAGTTCTCTTTCTAAGCTCACTCTAGGTACATGAAGACCTAGAATAATTAGAGAGAGAGTAGGTGCGCACTAGGTAAAAGTAATAAGATGCAACTAGAAATGCAACAAAAATTAAAGAAGGCAAAATTTTACTAAAGGAAGATATTGTTTTACAAGTAGAGGAATGCTTCTACTGAATAAAAAAAATAAAAAAATAAAAACTCAATATCCTCCTGATGATGATGATGAAGATGGAAGGGTCCTTTCTCTAACTGTAGCTGCTCCAGTAGTTGAAAAGGATTCCTCCTTCTTCTCCTTGAATTGCTCCTTCAAGGAATGTACTCCTCCTGGCAAGCCCTAGATGGGGTGTGCCTTAGCTCATCCACAGGTGGATGGTTTCCACCTCAAAAGCTCCTCTAAGGGTGGGCATATACCACCCTCAAGAACTCCTCCAAAGGTCCTCCTTGCCTGGCTTCTTCCTTTGGCTGGCATGGACACAAGAGAGAAGAGAAGAGGGGAAGGCACCAAGGGGATAGAGTGTCCCCTTAATCTTCTTCTTCTCCTTCTCTCTTGGCCATGGGCTATAGGGTAGAATATAGGTGGAAAATAATGCAACCAAAGGTGCTTTAATGGTGGTGGGTGGTGGTCTTTTTATAGGAGTGGAAGGGGGTTAAGGGTAGTTAATGGATGGAGGTTTAGGATGGCTTGTAGAGGGTAGTTAGGAGATCTTAGGCTGGATAATGGGTAGCACCAAATGAGGGGATGCATGGCAATTTGGTGCCAACCCTAGGTGGGGACTAGGGTTAAGGGTTGATGGTGGTAGGGTTAGCTGGCGTGTAGGACATGTGTAAGGTTAGGATGGAGTTGTAGGGTGGTGGTTGGTGTATGGGTGGTGAATATAAGGTGGCATCAAGTGAGGGGTTGTATGAGGTGGTGGTTGGTGTGGGTTTAAGTAGAGTTGGTGCCACTTTATGTTGGTTAAGGGAGAGGGTTAGGTGGTGCCACTAGATGAAGGGTTAGGATAGGTTGTGGTGTTGATGGAGTGGTGGAGATTTAAGGTGATGTTGGCGCCAATATGAAGGGGTGTGGGTAGGAGTTTTTGGCGCCAACTAGAGGTGGTTTAGGGTTGGTTAGAGGTGAAGGTTGGCACCACCTAAGGCTTCTAGAAGGGGCTTATATGTAGGGTGGAGATAGCCTTAGGTGGTGATGTGTACGGTGGAGATTAAGGGGTCGTTGGAGCCATTTTGAAGGGGTGTATGTGGGTGGTTTTGGTGCCAACATGAAGAGGTGTGATGGGGTGGTGCTTGATAAGGGTTGCACCAAAAGTAGGTGGGTTAGTTAGGGTTTAGTTAGGGTTAAGGGGAAAGAGTGGATGGCCATGGAGGTAGAGCTAGTTGGGAGCTTAGCTAATAGAGTAGAGGTGGTTGAGCTAGGGTTTTATGAAGGGAGCTGTAGAAAATAAATCTGGAGCTGGTGGATGCTGCATCTGGAGTTGGATTTGATGAGGCAGCTTCATGGGGAGCTCAACTACTTAGCTAAGCTACCTAGTTCTTATGCTAGTAGCTAGGCTTGGGTAGTTGAGCTAAGTTGAGTTGGCCTCAACCTAGGTGGAGCTAGGTTGAGCTGGGATTGCCTCAGAGGAGAACTCTAGAGCTAGATAAGCTACTAATTGACAAGTAGTAGCTCAGCTAGCATGGAGTCCAGCTGCCATGAGTTGGGTGGAGCTGGAATGAGCTGGGGCTGAGCAGAGATGGACTCCTATCAACTTAGTTGAGCTAGCTAGAGCTCCCAGTGAACTGATGGGAGCTGAGATGAGCTAGATTTGAGCTGGCTTGAGCTGGGTTGAGTTGAGATGAGTTGCCTTGAGCTACCATTCAGCTAAGGTGAGCTGAATGGAGCTAACCCTAGTGCAAGGGAGCTGGTATCCAACCATGATGAGCTGGAATTAGCTGAGTCCTAGCCTGGTTGAGCTTCCTCTTCACCAATTTCCTTCAAGAGTGGTAGGGTTTTAGGGATCTGTCAATTTGTTTATCCCTAACACTCCAAGAAACACATTAAAAACACAATAAAAAATGCAATGCATGCCTAACTAATTGATGCCTAAGTGCAACCCATAAACTCGTTTGTAGAGCAAATTCCTAAGAGGTAGGTTTGTTTTAATGCATAAGAATGATGATAAACTGGTGTTTATCACAAGGCAATAAATCAAAGAAGAAAGATAGGTTAGAAAAATATGTAAGTAATGCGGGAAAATGCGAGAAAAACCAAAGAGCGTTGCGTCCCCTGCAACGGTGCCAAAATGATCAATGGGCTTTTGCAAAGAAAAATCAAGGTTTTGAGAACTCGTCGTCGTAGTTCATAAAATAAGTTATTAGATATAATTTTTAACCAAAACTCGAAAAGTGAGTCCCGAGTCGAACACGGGGAGGCAAACGTTTGGTTTTGAAAATCCACATTTCGCTTTTATTTGTTTTTTTGTTTTTGTCTTTTCTAATTTTTTTGGTATTTTTAGCAAGCAAGAGATTAGGTCAATGGATTCTTATCTAACTAATCCACTTCCAAAATATAAGAGAGAAAGACAGAGAGAGAGAAACAATCGTGTATTTTAATAATCAAATGTTTATTACAACTAGGAAAGTGGGAAAACTATACTATGAAAGTAATAAAGATAGAGATAGGTGAGAGAAATCCCCCTCGATGGTCGCTTGGAGGACAACTCACTCTGATGTCACCTGGAGGAAGGTGGTGAGGAGTGAGACGAATGAGGACAGAGTTGGAGGACGGAGGGCAGGGCAGGTGATGTCATCGGATCTCGTCGTGGAAAGGATTGGATTTGCAAAGCCTGTTGTCGTAGTTCGATTCACGAGAAAATCCATCGATTAGATAAAATTTATAACTGAAACTCAAAATGTGAGTCCCGGGTCGAACACGGGGAGGCGAATAGTTGGTTTTGAAAGATATGCATTTCACTTTTATTTATTTTTGTCATTTTTATCTTTTATAATTTTTTTTTGGTACTTTAATAGGGCAAGAGATCAGGTCGATGAATTCTAGTTAATCTACTTGAAAAATATAAAGGAAAGGAGAGAGAGAGAACAATCATCTATTTATGAATAAATGTTTGTTTCAACTATGAAAGCGGAAAAACTACACTAAAAAAGTGAAAAAGATAGAAAGAGGTGAGAGAATCCCCCTCGACGGTCGCTTGGAGGATGACTTGCTCTGATATTGCCTGGAGGAAGGTGGTGAGGAGCGGGACAAACGAGGATGGAGTCGAAGGATAGAAGGCAGGGTAGGACGACGTCGCGGTGAGGATCTTCTTCCCGAAGGGAGGTGAGAAGACAGCCACGGGATGCTCCATGAAGGGGAATGAGAGGTGGGGAAAAATATTTGATTTCTACTCTAGACGAGCATCCCGGGCTTGGGACAAGCTCTCTTTAGAGCTTTGGAGGTGGTGAGAGGAAGAAAGGAAGAGATGAAGAGGAAGGCGAGGTGTACGGGTCCTTTTATAGTGAAGGGAAGAGGAGGAAATCTGTCCATGGGCTATAGCAACATCAAATGAGTCGCTAAAGATCTACCTTGGATGTCGTTAAAGGGCTGGTGGGCGCTCGCGCATGTGCACCCTCCGAACGCACAGCTGCTGTGAGGTTAGAGCGTTGAGGATTGTTTAATCTAAATTTGATGGTTGACGTTTGCACGGCGCTCGTGCTTGAAATAGCGCTGAGCGCACGCTTAAAGTTTGAATGGGCACGGGGAGGGGATCGTGGTCGTTGGATGAGCAATGAGAGACTGAGATCACTTGAGGAGCAGCATTGTGGATCACGCGCATGTGATTGAGTGTAAGTTATTGTGTGATCTAGGATGTGTGCACATCAATCAAATCTGATCTCGCCACGTTGCCGCACTCTCCGCTGCTTGATGATTATCCAACGAACACAATTCGATTACAACCGTGCTCCACATGATTAGGCATCACGATGGGATTTGAATGGTGGTCCTTGCATCACAAGTGAGGGCGATACCCAACATAGTACCAACGTGGATTGTCGCGAAGATGAAAGTGTATGCACCCTCTCCTGACCGTTGGATCTTGATCCAACAGTTGGGATTTCATCCCCGCGTTCCTTTTTGGAGTAGAGTGCCTTGCTGAGGTGATTCTCAGCCGTTGGATATGATCCAATGGCTTGGATTGCGTGATGATATGCATGCAAGATGGAGCGGTAAGGCTTGGGTGGGTTTGGGCGGCTATGGTGGCGCCACGTGGTGCCATCATGGTCATCCATTTTCTTCGCTTTTTAGGTCGTGCCACGAATGTTGGATTGGGTCGATTCTCATGCCGTTGGGTTGTGATCGTTGATTCGGATCCGTCCGTGCAGTTGGATTTGGCATTTGAAGCTCCGAATTACGTCACCTAGTCCCTTGGCTATTGACCTTTCTCAGACTGCATATGGTGCTACGGAATGCCGATCTCAATGATTTCAAAGGTGTTAGACTTTGATCATTGTCCTAATCAAATTCGTACGGTCAGATCATCCATCCGAGGCCCTAAAATAAATCTCCTTTCCTCCTAGTCATAAAACGGACGTAATTAACCTAAAATATACATAACTACTCTAAATGCAGCATGATGCATGTTATATAATATTTATAACATGAAATGCAAATCTAAGCCTAGGAACAAGCATGATTAGGCATTTTAACCTAAATAAATGTATCTATATCATACTCCCATGCCTATCTTTCGCTAGTCCCTGGCATAATTAAACTACATGCTATGTATAAAAATAAAATTAGGATTCGATCACTTAGGCCTATGTTGTTTATTAACAATAGAAATTATCAACTAAGGTCCTAAACTACAAAGACTCAGCAGTACCCAGGTGTCTGCCAGAATGCAGACTGCCCAAGTCCTCACCTTATTTGAAAAGGAAAGATACATTTTTTTTCTTCATTTCTAGGTTTTTTGGAGTTTTGGAGTTTGAGAGTTTCGAGATAACTTTTTATGGCTACCCAACCCACCCAAGACTTGAAAAGGACTCTAAGTGCTAAGCATCTAGTGAAAAGAGTGAAACACTCACTAGGCGGCCATTAAAAAAGACTTCAGGTTTCTACGACGCTAGGTGACCATGCCTAGAGGGTTATCTTTTCGAACAGTAGCTTTCTCTCTACTTCTTTTATTTATGGGGTCAACATAAGGGCGAACCCAGTGTATATCTCCCCGATTTATTCTACTTCCCCTCTTCTTCCCTAAGTGTTTTGGGAGTTATTGTGCATTTTTATGAGCTAGGCTCTAGACAACCGGCCAATGGGCTGTTACCTATGACAACTTGCTAGCCATACTCGTGCGGTGACGTGTGGTTCTGTTTATTTTTTTTTAATTTTTTTTATTTTCTCCTTTTTCCTTTCTTTCCTTTATTTTTTTTTTAAGTAGGTGGCTCCCCTTATCTAAGATTTACCTAAAGGTAGTATGAAGAAAATGGTCTTGTGGCTGGGCTCTAGACAATTGGCCGATGAGCTATTACCTCCGACAACTTGCCAGCCATTCCACCCTAGATGGTTCATTAGCTACCTAATTTCTAAAGAAACTGTCGAAAAGTAAGTTAGTTAAACAGTGTGTAGATGCTTAGGCTTAAAGTCCCCTCAAATTAGAGGGCGGGTTGATAAGTCGTATACTTATCACCCCAATTTATTGACCAATTTAAAATAGAATTACTTGGCAAGGACTCGAGACTAAGTCCACATTTGAGTGGACACCCGAGCTAATTCAGCTTGAAGACCTAAAGAGTTTAAGTGTTCAGGTCCTATCGCATCATTTTCTAAAGTTAATAACTTCCAAATGGCTAAGTTCTCTTCTTAATTTTTTTTTATTTTTTTGAATTTTAATTTTTTTTAAAGAAACTAAAATAAATTCTATGGAGTTAACAAAATGATTTTGGGAATTAATTATCCACCCCCCATGCCTAAATGATACAATGTCCTCATTGTAAAAATGAAGACATGAAAGGGCAGAGTAAACAGAATATAACCTGAATAACGTGAGAATCTGGTAAGCTCTACCGAGAATGTGGAATGTAAACATGTGCTAAATTTAATGCCTTTAGCTAGGCATAACATACATACAAGGAAGAAATTGAGAATTCACAAGTGCGGGTCAGAATCAAAATCAAAAGATTAATTCTCAGACTCACCAGTAGAGGATGTCCACAGACGTGGACCAGATTATGATGGAGACCCATGCCCCAGGGTCGAGTGGTTCTCAAGTTCTAGATGAAAATCACTTAGAATCGAAGGTTGTTAAGCTTGTGGGGTCGGGCCAGCGATTTTGTTGTGTGCAACCCAAGACCAAAGTGTCAGACAATGGGTAAAGATGGTTCAATAGGTGCGGATGTCCACTTAACATTTAGCTCAGAAAAATAATCAGTTATTTTGAGCTTGGGTTGCACATAAAAGATATTGTAAGGGTCCTTGTAGAAAGTAAGTGGTTCTAGGTCAATAGGAACCCTTAAATCCAAACTTGTTTTTCCCTCAGAATTAACCTCCCAAATTTTCACTTCAACATTTCTATCCTCCAACATCAAGTGCTCAAGCTTCGGGACCTCTAGCATACCGTTCACCCCATATGATTTACCCAAGTCTAGAAATCGTGGCTAAATCAAGATTGGCTCGAGCACAATGATCTCAAAAGTCAGCTCTTCGAGGTGCAGTTGAGGAATGGGGCAACTGATTGAATCATTAGGATTCAGATCATCCAAGTTAGCCCCAACCGAATCAGAATCTTCAATAGTTGGCCTATCAAATGGTTTATCAGATTCCTCAAGCTCATTTTTCTCACTAAAATCATTCTCCTTAAGCTCAAGTGAGACTTTGTAAGAGATTCCTCACCCTCAAAATCAAGGAATTCATGATCCTTATTTATATACGTCTCAAAATCATATGTCATTTCATGGTTCATGGAGACATTTTTCATCATTCCCTGGCTCTGGGATCTCGGGTGAGAAACTCAGTTCATCCTCAATGGGTTGCTCTAGATCAACCTGGTCATCTCCAATCTCAGAATATGTATCCCCCTCGACAAGCGCCTGAGCGGGTTTTGACATTGGTTCTCCTGAAGGGGTTCATCTTGAGAATCATCCCAAGATTTGACTAGAGCAACCACAGATTTCATCCCTGCCCTCGATAATTTCCCAAGAAGAAACTTACCCAGGTCTTTATCCCTAACATTTTGGAGCAAATCCAATACAGAACTATTAAGTTCATCAATCCTTTTGATCACAGGCTCCAATGCTTTAGTGTATGGTGTTGGTTGAGCTTCTAAAGATTGTATAGTGTCCCTCAAATTAGCTAACACCCTATCCTGGATCTGGTTCACCTGAACCGACTGGTTCGGTTCAGGTTTGGGTGGGTTTGGGTTAAATCTAGAGGAGTCAAGATTTTGGGGTTCTCGGATCCCTCCCTGATAGTAGGTCATTTCAGGTTGTTTAACGAATGGTGGTGACCTGTATTCAGTGGAATACTGGGGAGGGTAGGTGTTATAGTCAACATATCCTTCTTGATTGTAGATCGAGTTAGGTTGATCATCAGAGGATGTAGATCTATAATCATTATAGATCTGGGAAGGATAGTAATCATAGTCTTGTTGTCAAGGGTTAGTCCTTGGACACTGAGTTCCGTATTCATATCCCCAATCAAAGTGATCCCAGCTAGTGGATGGGTAATTACAAGTTAAGTTGGGATAGCAATCATCTTGGGGAAAAGTGGTGGTAGGAGGATAGGATGGGAAATGAGTGTAGGATGTGGAAGGATACATGGTAGAATATGAGGGAAATCTGAAAAGAGAAAGGAGACCTACAATACAAGCAATCAACCTTGTCCTTAGGTGGGTTAGCCTAAAGACCTATAGACTCCCAGGATCTGTCTTGAGATTATAAATGATTTGGTCTACTTCTATCCAGTCAATCCAACTAGTTAGAGGGAGGGGCTAGGGAGAAGGTTCTTCCTTTGGCTTGCACCTCTGGTTCCTAGTGTATCCCCAGCTGCGGTCGTTTGACGCTACTCTTCTAGCTAGACATTAGGTGGACTAGCAGAAGCAGATTAATCAAAAAAAATCTCAATCTGAGCCCCGAAGAGCGAATCAATCCTTAAGGCCAACATCTACTCAGTTTTAATTAGGCTTTGGATGATTGTGCTCTTGGAATGTGATGGGCCCTTTAGATGGGTTGTGCCCTAAATGATTGATTCAAATGTGTGTGTGTACACAACTAGGGTTTGCAAACAAGGTTATTTGATGATGTGTCTTTTAGGGTTTAACCTTGTTTAGTAGCTTTTAGGGTTTAATCTTACATGTATTCAATCAAGTTCAGAAGAACACTCCAAGTTTTGAAAACACGAGTGTAGATATATTCCTTTAAAAATTAGAAATAAAATGTGGAGTGCCTGGTTCAGTCCTAAAAACCAACCCTAAGTGGCAAGGTACTTGATGAATCAATTTTAATTTAAGTGGTGCGGCCCAAATAGCTCAATAAATTGGCCTGTTGCACCACTTAGTTAAGACACACAAAAAGTCTTAACTTAGTCAAATTTTCTACTCACTTATTGGTGTGTTGAGTTAGGGTGTATTGGATCCAGAAGTTAGATTTCGATTAAGTGGTAGAATCGATGTGAAGTGGTGTGCCTTACGATGAGAAGTTGTGGGTGTTAAGTGTGTAGCTTTCAGTTAAATACCACAAGAGAAGAGTTTTTTTTTTCTTTCATATGCGGAGATGAGATGGGTGGAGGTGGCAAACAAACAACCAGATCTATCCTAGGCTTTATAAAAAACACCAAAGTCGATTTGGGTTTCAGTTGTTAGTGTGGTGAAATGAAATCTAGGGTGGGGGTGGTGGGCGAAAACTTACAAATGTCTTTACCTGCACTTTACTCCAATCTACTACCTTCGGCTCCTCGACCGGGCTCCTGCAAGATAATAAATCGAAGAAGACAGATAGATTAGAAAAATATGTAAGTAATGCAGGAAAACACAAAAAACCAAAGAGCATTGCCTTCCTGGCAAAGATGCCAAAATGATAGCGGTGGATTCTAGCGAATGGAATTCAGGTTTGGAAAACCCATCGTCGTAGTTTGATTTGTGAGAAAATCTGTTGATCAGATAAAATTTATAAGCGAAACTTGAAATGTGAGTCTCAGGCCGAACACGGGGAGGCGAACGTTTGGTTTTGAAAGATACACGCTTCGCTTTTATTTATTTTTGTCATTTTTATCTTTTATAATCTTTTTTGGTATTTTAATAGGGAAAGAGATCAAGTTGATGAATTCTAGCTAATCTACTTGCAAAATATAAAGGAAAGAGAGAGAGAGAGGGAGAAAAGAACAATCATCTATTTATGAATAAATGTTTGTTACAACTACGAAAACAAAAAAGATTGAAAGAGGTGAGAGAATCCCCCTCGACGATCGCTTGGAGGAGTACTCGCTCAGACGTTCCTGGAGGAAAGTGGTAAGGAGTGGGACTAACAGGGACGGAGGGCGGGGTAGGATGGTGTCGCGGCGAGTATCTTCTTCCCGAAGGGAGGTGAGAAGACGACCACGGGATGCTTCATGAAGGGGGATGAGAGGTGGGGAAAAATATTTGATTTCTACTCTAGAGGAGCATCCTGGGCTTGGGACAAGCTCTCTCTAGAGCTTTGGAGGTGGTGAGAGGAAGAAAGGAAGAGATGAAGAGGAAGGCGAGGTGTAGGGGTCCTTTTATAGTGAAGGGAAGAGGAGGAAATCCATCCATGGGCTATAGCGACATCAAATGAGTCGCTGAAGATCTGCCTTGGATGTCGCTAAAGGGCTAGCTGGTGCTCGCGCATGTGCACCCTCTGAACGCACAGCTGCTGTGAGGTTGGAGCGTTGAGGACTGTCTGATCTAAATCTGATGGCTGACGTTTGCGCGGTGCTCACACTTGAAATAGCGTTGAGCGTGCTTAAGGTTTGAATAGGCGCAGCGAGGGGATCATGGTCGTTGGATGAGCAATGAGAGGTTGAGATCACTCAAGGACTAGCATTGCGAATCACGAGCGTGTGATCGAGTGTAAGTTATTGCGTGATCTAGATCATGCGTGCATCAATCGAATCTGATCTCTCCACGTTGCCGCACTCTCCACCACTTGATGATTATCTAACGAATGCAATTCGATTGCGCCCACTCTCCACAAGATCAGGCATCATGGTGGGATTCGAATGGTGGTCCTTGCATTGCAGGCGAGGGCGATACCCAACACGCTACCGATGTGTATTGTTGCAAAGACGAAAGTGTGTGCACCCTCTCCTGACCGTTGGATCTTGATCCAACGGTTGGGATTTCGTTCCCGCGTTCCTTTTTAGAGTACAGTGGCATGCTGAGGTGATTCTCAGCTGTTGGATTATGATCCAACAGCTTGGATCACGTGATGATATGCCTACGAGATGTAGTGAGGCTTGGGTGGGTTTGGGCGTTTATGATGGCACCACGTGGCACCAACATGATCATCCATTTTCTTCGCTTTGTAGGTGGCACCACAGATGTCAGATTGGGTCAATTCTCATGCTGTTGGGCTGCGATCGTCGATCCGGATCCATTCGTGCAGTCAGATTTGGCATTTGAAGCTTCGAATTACGTCACCTAGTCCCTTGGCTGATGACCTTTCTCAAACTACATATGGTGCTATGGAATTCCGATCTCAATGATTTCAGAGGAGTTAGACTCCGATCATCATCCTAATCAAATCCATACGGTCAGATCATCAATCTGAGGCCCTGAAACAAATCTCCTTCCCTCCTGGCCATAAAAAGGACATGTGTTGTGGGTGGAAAACTTCACGATCGAAGTTGGATTTAAAAAAGCTTGTCATAGTTCGATTTGCGAAGAAATCTGTCAACAGATAAATTTATACCAAAACTCTAAGAATTTCAGGTCAAACACAGGGAGGCTACATCGATCTTAAATCTGCGATTATATTTTTCTTGAGTTTTTGTTTGAAAATGAGATAATTACAATGGAATTGATATAAACAATAAGAGAGAGAGAGAAAAAGAGAGAGAGAGAACAATCACTTGATATAATAAAAATGTTTTTACAACTAGAAAGTAGGAAATGATTACAACTAGAAAGCGAGAAATTCTATTATAGAAAGCAATTAAAAAGAAGGGAGAGAGATGTTATCTTCCTCGACAAATGCTTGGAGGACGAGCTGGATGGAGCGACGCTAGGAAGATGGAGGACAGAGCGGGAAGGAGGATGAAGCAGGAAGAAGCGGGAATGAGGTAGCATGTCCTCGTTGTCACGGGATCCACTTCTGGAATAGGGGCGAGAAAATTGTATTTGGCTCTAGAATAGCATCCCACGTGTGGGACAAGCTTCTCTTGAGCTTTGGAGAGGGAGAGAGGTGAATGAAGGGATGAGGATTTCGTAGGGTAGGGGTCTTCGTTTATAGTTGCAAGGATTGGGGGCAATTTAGTTATTACATTGTTAAAACATTAAATGAGGGTGTGCTCCTTAAATTTTTAGGTACATCCATGTCAAGGAGAAGGAAATCTACAGGAAAATAGAAATCCTTAACCTTAACAATAACATCTTCAATAACGCCTTGTGGATTTGTGACCGAACGGTCCGCTAACTACAGCATTGCTGAAGTTGGCTGAAGTTCACCTAATCCGAACTTCTCGTAAAGAGAAGTCGGAATTAGGTTAATAGATGCACCTAGATCCAGAAGTGCTCTATCAAAAGTGTAATCTCCGATGACACAAGAAATCAAAGGAGCATCTGGATCTCTCTTTTTCTAAGGGAGGTGATGCAGGATAGCAGAACTAGCCTGCTCGGAGAGTACCACCTTCTTTGAAATAGATTCCCACAACTTACTCTTCTGTGTGCATAAATCCTTCAAAAATTTAGCGTAAGCCGGTATGTGTTTGATAGAATCGAGGAGTGGGATATTGATCTCGACATTCTTGAATATATTCAAGAACTCGTTACTATCAACAGGCTTTTTCTTCCTAGGTTTAATTAAGGCCTCAGAAAAAGGAACACGAGTCAAATCTTCGGAATCAAGTTCCTGAGCCTTGATTTCCTCTTTAGAGTTCTCCTTTCTCTCCTTAGGCTCTCCAGGATTTGATAAATCATAACAATGCGGTTGTGCATCCTGAGTTTGTTTTCCACTCCTCATGGTAACGGAATTAGCAGATGCAAACGGGTTTGGGTCTTGGGGAGGGTTAGGAAAGATTGGAGGGGCTTCATTAGCCAAAAACCTTTGATTTGAAGAAGCAGAAGAGGAAGGACCCTGCTCAACCACCTGAGCATGTGCATGTGGGTCCCTCTGATTCTCGTGCCCTTGGGCTTGATTTCCCGGATTCTGGATATTACGCGGGTTGGGTACAGGTTGAGATGGCAGAGATCCAGGTTGACAAGAATTAGAAATGAACCCGGTTTGCAAGTTGTCCAGCGAGGTTTTCATTTGTTGCATGAGCTGGAGCATAGATCCTTGCATTTCTATCATTTGTCAGTTCAAATCAGCCTACCCTACGGGTTGACGAGCATTCCAAGCTGGATAATTGACCTAATTTGGGGGTAGCTAAGTGTAAACATGACCTTGACCCATTGGTCTTTGCGGAGCATAGTTGCTGGGTCAGAATTGGGTCTGCTGCCTTGGGCTTTTCCAAGAGAAGTTAGGGTGGTTCCTCCAACCCGAATTATAAGCATTGGAGTAAGGGTTGGACCTAACATTCTCCTATATAGCTTAGGCATCCTCATAGGGTGAGGATGGAGAGAAAGAAAGGGAGGGATCAGAGAAACTGGGATCAAAGGCCCCAGTTTGGAACCTGTGGGCTTCCGAATAATGCTGACTCATAGGTTGAGCCGCATCAAGTTGATTCACAAACTCCCATCCAGAAGGAGCTTGCGACGAATGGAATCCCGAATTCTGGGATTGAGTGGATCAAGAATTGTTCATTGAATTTCCAGCCATCCACTCCTCCATCCTTTTAGTAACCAAGTCCACCTTATCTAATTTATTGCAAATCAATTCCATATCGAATGAATGAGAGTCATGGACTTCATTAACATTCGATCTGGGTTGTTGGGACCGGATAAAAGTATCCATGGAGGCATGATTTATCAAATTCTCACTCATCTCCTCAAACAAATCGTGCACGCTACCTGCATCTTTGTTGAGGAAATTGCCTTCGCAAGAAGCGTCCACGTGATTTCTGACTTGCTCAATAAACCAGTGGTAGAAGATCTGCACGAGCTACCATTCGGCACCTCATGGTGTGGACACCTCCACAATAAGTCCTGGAATCGCTCCTAGGCAACATGAAATTGCTCCCTCGGCCGTTGGGTGAAGGTAGTAATTGCCCGTCTCAGAGCATTGGTACGTCTGATAGGGAAGAATTTCTTCAGGAAAGTCGATTTCAAATCATTCCATGTTGTGATCGGTCTGCCTATGGTCTTGTACCAATGAGTGGCTTTATCCTTAAGAGAGTGGCGAAAGAGCCTCTTGATCATCTGCTCTTCATTCACATTTCGCGCCTTGGTGGTCTGGACCGAAGTGGTCAAGTCCTCTAAGTGCTGAAACAGGTCTTCAGAGCCAAGCCTATGGAAATGTTTAATTAGGCTTTACACCTGGGGCTTGATTTCTACATCTCTGGCAGGTATCTAGACGTTGGGATGGTCCCCTTAATTTGAAGGATCATAAAAATCTTTTAAGGGCTGAGTGCCTTGCATTCTCTGGAACCATTCTTGCATTCTTTGCATTTGTTCTAGCTGCCTTTGAAATACCTCCTGTGGATTTTGAGGCAGAGGAGGTTGTTGATCGACCATGGGATCAATTTGGCCAAAATCCAATCTACGCCTCCTAGAATATTCTAGTGGTCCTTCTAATTGGGTATTTAATGACCTCCCTGGTATTCTAGTGGTCCTTCTAGAGAAAATTGGATTTGGCTCTAGAATAGCATCCCGTGTGTGGGACAAGCTTCTCTTGAGCTTTGGAGAGGGAGAGAGGTGAAGGAAGGGATGAGGATTTCGTACAGTAGGGGTCTCCTTTTATAGTTGTAAGGATTGGGGGCAATTTAGTCATTACATTGTTAAAACATTAAATGAGGGGGTCTTTAGTGACGGATTTAAGCATCACTAAAGACCCCACGTCGTTGTAGTCTCGCACGCATGCCCACCTTCGCGCCTGCCGCACGCTTAACGCTCACCCACATCCACGAAATCTCAGCCGTCTGATCGCGAGATTGGATGGCTTAGATTACTCCTCGCTCGCTTCAGCTACACCGCCTACGCGTGCTATCGAGTGTGAGGCAGTGCATCTGATCGCGCGTGCTCCTGATTAGGCGATCTAGGCCATCCGCAGTCGATCGCGCGATCAAGATTAACCACTTGTACGCTGCAGATTGCGAGTCAAATGTGCGCCCTGCTCTCGTGCAACACCACTCGACCACTGCGCTAGCGGCTCTTCTTTTCGCGCTTACAATTTAAGCATGCGCACTCATGGCCGTTGGATCAAGATCCAATAGCCCAGATCTAGCCTCGCTGCACCTTCGGAAGATGAGAAGCGATGTTACGGTTGATTTGGGTGGCTATGATGGCACCACGTTGTGCCATCATGGTCGTCCATCTTCTATGACATGTAGAAGGTGCCACAGATGTCGGATTGGGCCGATTTTCACACCGTTAGGTTGCGATCATCGATTCGAACCCATCCGTGCAGTTGGATTTGTTGTTTGCAGTGTGGTTTGGTACCATCTTGACCCTTGATCTCTAGGCTTCCTCAGACTATAGCTGGTGCTACGAATGTCCAATCAGGGCGATCTTGGAGTCGTTGAACTCCAATCGTTGCCCTGATCAGATCCGTATGGTTGGATCTTCGATCCGAGGTCTTGATTAGAAGTTACCCTGTCCCTAGCCATAAAAGGAGAAAATTACTATACAATTTATACAATTTGACCTAAATGCATGATTATGCATGTTATGCAATATTTACAATGTATGATGCTAGTATGACACTAAGAACATGCATTAATAGATATTTTTGTCTATTTAGATGTATGCACATCAGCGTGATTAACCTAAATATACACAACTACTCTAAATGCAGGATGATGCATGTTATGTAATATTTATAACATGAAATGCAAATCTAAGCCTAGGAACATACATAATTAGGCATTTTAATTTAAATAAATGTGTCTATGTCAGTAGGACGGTGTCACGGCGAGGATCTACTTCCCAAAGTAAGTGAGAAGATGGCCGTAGGATGCTCCATGAATGGGGATGAGGGGAAGGAAAAATATTTGATTCTACTCTAGAAGAGCATCCTGAGCTTAGGACAAGCTCTCTATAGAGCCTTGGAGGTGGTGAGGGGAAGAAAGGAAGAGATGATGAAGAATGGAGGGGGGTAGGCCCTTTCATAGTGGAAGGAAGAGGAGAAATTCATGCATAGGGCAATAGTGACAGTTGCAACCGTCGCTAAAGATCTGCCCAACTTTCGCTGAAGTTCTGCTCCAACCCTCGCCCACCCTGATGCACGCTTCACGCACTTGTGCCCCTCATGCCGTGTCGCGTGCGTTGGCATGCACTGCGTGCGGCTGTGCTGTGCGCGCTTACTTTCTCAATTGGAGGGGCCGCGGGGAGTTGAACTTGCACACCTCCCTTGGAAGTCCACGCCTCCACCAATAGGCGAAGTTGATGTTTGAGTTGAGAAAACATCTTATGGCACGTGGTGGAGGAAGCTACTCAGTCGTTGGATGAAGATCCAATGGCTGGGAATGGAGGTTGAGGATGAGGAGTGGTGTGGGCGGGCACTGCTGGCTGATGTTGGGTAGCCTAGATGGCCCCATGTGGCGCCATCTGGGTCTTCCATCTTCTTTCTGTTGCAGTGGGTGCCACGGTGCTTGAATTGAGATGATTTTCACGTTTCCAGACTGCGATCGTCGCTCCGGATCCATCTGTATAGTCGGATTTTTCATTCGAAGCCGGCAAGGATGTCGTATTGCCCCTGGCCGTTGATCTTCCTCAGATCGCATAAGGTGATACAAGATTCTGATTAGGATGATCTCAGAGGCGTTAGACTCCGATCATCATCTTGATCAGATTCATACATTTGGATCATCAATCTGAGGTCCCGAAATAAATCTCCTTCCCACCTGGCCATAAAAAGGATGTAATTAACCTAAATATACCAACTATTCCAAATGCAAAATGATACATGCTATGCAATATTTAGAATATGAAATGCAAATCTAAGCCTAGGAACATTCATGAATAGGCATTTTAACCTAATTAAATGTGTCTACATCACCCCCAACCGCGTCATTTGACTCTACTCCCCTAGCTAGACATCAGATTGAACAGTAGAATCAGATTAATCAAAAATAATCTCGATCTGGGCCCAGAAGAGCTAGTCCAATCCTTAAGGCCAATGTCTACTCTATTTTAATTAGGGTTAGGTTTGAATGTGCTTTGGAATGTGATGGGCCCTTTATCTGGGTTGTGCCCTTAAAGATTAGTTTCAATGTGTGTGTGTGCACAACCAATGATTTTCAAGCAAGATTAGTTTTTAATGCGGTGAATTTTAGGGTTTAAATCTTGCTTAGTAGATTTTAGGATTCAACTTTAGGTGTATTCAATCAAGTTCTGTTGGCACACCAGGTTTTGAAAGCATAGGTGAAGATGTCTTCCTTTAAAACTTAAAAGAATGTGAAGTGCCTGGTTAATTCCAAAAAGTTGAACCCTAAGAGGCAGCTACTTAATGAGTTGTTTATAGATGAAGTGGTGCGGCCCAAACAACTCAAACAATTGGCCTTAATGAACCACTGAGTTAGGCACACAAGTGATTTCCTAATCTAATTTCTACTATATTATGTGTTGATGAGCGTACCAGTTCCAAAGATTCGATTACCAATTGAGTATGAAGAATTAGAAGAGGTTGTGTACCTCTGTAAGATTTTTTTAGAAATTTTTTTAAACGGAGGTTGAGGCGGGTTGAGGTGACAAACAAATAACCAAGAGTAGTCTTAGGGTTTATGAGAGCTCCTAGGTTAATTAGGGCTTGTGTTATTAGATGATGGAATGAAAACTAGGGGGTGGGAGGTGGGGTGTACTTACTGACCCTTCAACTGCACTTTACTCCAATTTATCACTTTTGCCCTCCTCGAGAGAGTACCTGCAATCACAATAAGAAAGGAGAGAAATAAGGTAAAAGATAAGTAAGGTGGGAAAACGTGAGAAATCAAAGGGCATTGCCTCCCCTGCAATGGCGTGAAAATGTTGGACGGGATTTGTACGCTGAAAATTTTTGAGTTTTGAAAACTCATCATTGTAGTTGCGTAAAAATCCGTCAAACAAATAAGTTAATCAAAACTTTGGTGAGTCCTGGGTCGAACATGGGGAGGAGAACGTTTAATCAAACATCACGCCAATATTTGTTGTCATGAAATAGATTGGCTAGTTGAATTAAATCTACCCAAGCTATTCTACTTAAAGAATAAACAATAGAAGACACAGAAAGAATAATACAAATAAAGAGAAAATAGAGAAAGAATGAACAAATATTTCATAGCCAAAGATTCATGCTCAATAAAACTACTTGCTACACTAGAAAGCAGGAAATCCAATCTAGAAATCAGTAAAAAGAGAAGGGGGAGAGAAGTTATCCTCCTCGACGGCTGCTTGGAGGATGAGCTGCATTAACGGAGTGCCCGGACGAAGGTGGTGAGATGCTGGATGAGGGAGAACGAAGATAGAAGATGGAGGATGGAATAGGGCAACATCACAACAGGATCTGCTTCCTAAACAACGGTGAGAGGACAACAGCGGGATGCTCTACAAAAGGGGTGAGAAGGTGGAAAAATTGTATTTTTAACTCTAATGGAGCATCCTGGGTTTGGGATAAGCTCTTAGAGCTTTGGAGGGGCTGAGAGAAGACAGGAAGAGATGAAGAAAATGTGGAGGGCGTAGGGCCTTTTGTAGGTGTAGTCATGGGGGCAAAAAGGACCTTTTACAAGCTTAACACATTAATTGCAAGGGTCTTTAGTAATGGATATAAACGCCACTAAAGACCCACGTCTCTAAACATGCGCACGCACCCCTGCCTCTGTGCCTTCAGCTGCTGAGCATTTCACCCATGCATTCATCCTCAGCCGTCCGATCGAGAGATCGGACAACATAAACGCACTCATGCCTCTTGATCTTCAACGCAACGCATGCCTCCTTGAGATGGGGCATGTGTTCACGCGTTAGATCATGTGTGAAGCATGTGCCTTCATCCAGCACACCACATCGTGCTCCCTTGATCGCATGATCGCCATCGCACGGGCAAATTTCACCCTCTCAATCCTTGTGCTTTGATTTGAGGCCGACGGGTGATGTAGACATAATTATTGAGGGTAAAATGCCTATTCATGCATGTTCCTATGCTGAGATTTGTATTTCATGTTATAAATATTACATAGCATGCATCATTCTACATTTAGAGTAGTTGTATATAATTTATGTTAATTGCATCCTTTTTGTGGTCAGGAGAAAATGATATTTATTTCAAAGCCTCAGATTGACGATCCGATCATACGGATCTGATCAAGATGATGATCGGAGTCCAACGCCTTCGAAATTGCCTCAATCGGAGTCCCATAGCACCATATGCAGTCTGAGGAAGATCAATAGCCAAGGGACTAGGTGACATAATTTAGAGCTTCAAATGACAAATCCGACCACGTGGATGGGTTCGAGTCGACGATTGCGGCTCAACGGCATGAAAATCGACTTAATCCAACCTCTGTAGCAGCCCCTACAACGAAAAGAAGATGGACGACCCAGATTGTGCCTCGTGGCAAACCGAGGCTGCCCATGCGCATGCATGCGCCACCGCATGCGCAAAGCAGTGCGGGTGCGTGCGCGCGCAGCGATAGTGCATGTAGTTGTGTAGCGCACTGAGGTGTGCGCTCTGGTGCAGCGGCAGTGTGGGTGCTTGAGCTGTCTTCAGCAACTATGGTGGATCTTCAACGACATTTACGACCATCACTAAATGTCCTGTATACAAATTTGATTCTTTCCTCCACTATAAAAGGACTCTTACCCCTCCCATTTTTCTTCATCTCTTCCTTTCCTCCTCTCACCACCTCCAAGGCTCTAGAGAGAGCTTGTCCCAAGCCCGGGATGCTCCTCTAAAGTAGAAAATCAAATAGTTTTCTTTCCTTCATCCCCCTTTGTGGGGCATCCCATGGCCGTCCTCTCACCGCACTTTGAGAAGAAGATCCTCGCCGCGATGCCATCCTGCCCCACCTTCCGTCCTCCGACTCCATCCCCATTTGTCTTGCTCCTCACCACCTTCCTCCACGTGACGTCAGAGTGAGTCATCCTCCGAGCGACTGTTGAAGGGGATTTCTCTCACCTCTCTCTATCTTTTTATGCTTTCGTAATGTAGATTTCCCGCTTTTGTAGTGTAACGAATATTCATTTATAAATAGATGATTGTTTCTCTCTCTATTTCTCCCTCTCTCTCTTATATTGTTGCAAGTAGATTAGCTAGAATTTATTGACTTGATCTCTTGCTTGCTAAAAACTTAAAAAATTAGAAAAGATAAAAAATGAAAAAAAGAAATAAAAGAGAAGTGTGGATTTTTATAAAACCAAACGTTCACCTCCTCGTGTTCGACCTGGGACTCACTTTTTGAGTGTCGGTTATAAATTTTATCTGATAGATGCATTTTGCGAGCTATGAGACGGGTCCTCCAAACCCTGATTTGAATTCGCAAAGCGTGCCCCCATCATTTTGGTGTCGTTGTCAATTTGGCAACGCTCTTTGCTTTTTCTCGCATTTTTTCCACCTTACCTAACTTTTGTCACTTTTTCTCTGATCTTATGTGATTGCAGGTACTCTTTTGAGGCGGGCCAAAGCAGTTAGATCGGAGAAAAGTGCGGATGAAGGTTTTGTAAGTTTATCCCCACCACCCTTACCTACTAGTTCATTTCACCACGCTAATAACTCAAACCCAAATCAACTTAGGTGCTTTTTATAAACCCTAGGATAGATTGGTTGTTTGTTTGCTACCTCCACTCATCTTACCCCCGCATATATATATATAAATATATATATACTTTTCTCTTGTGGGATTTTCTAAAAGATACACACTTAACACCCATAACTTCTCACCCTAAGGCACACAATCACATCGATTCTACCACTTAATCGGGATCTAACCTGTGGACCCGGTACACTTAACTCAACACACAAATAAGTGAGTAGAAATCTGATTAGGTTAAGACTTTTTGTGTGCCTTAATCAAGTGGTACAATAGGCCATTTGCTTGAACTGTTTGGGCCACACCACTCAATCTAAAATTGATCCATAAAGTAGCTTGCCACTTAGGGTTGATTCTTAGGGCTGAACCAGACACTCCACATTATCTTTTATTTTTAAAGGAACATATCATCACCCGTGTTTTCAAAACTTGGAGTGTTCTACTAAACCTTCATTGAACCAACTTAACAATTAAACCCTAAAAGCTACTAAACAAGGTTAAACCCTAAAAGACACATCATCAAATAACCTTGTTCGTAAACCCTGGTTATGCACGTACACACATTTCAACTGATCATTAAGGACACAACCCATCTTAAGGGCCCATCACATTCCAAAGCCTAACTAAAACTAAGTAGACGTTGGACTTAAGGATTGATTCACTCTTTGGGGTTCAGACTGAGATTCTTTTTGATTAATCTGCTTCTGCTGGTCCATCTGATGTCTAGCTAGGGGAGTAGCGTCAAACGACTGCGGTTGGGGGGGTGTAAGCCAAAGGAAGAACCTTCTCCCCAGTCCCTCCTTCTAACTTGTTGGATTGATCGGATAAAAGTAGACCAAATCGTTTGTAATCTCAAGACAGGTCTTGGGAGTTTGTAGGTCTTTAGGCTAACCCACCTAAGGACAGGATTGATTGTTTGTATTGCAGGGCTCCTTTTTCTTCTGATTTCCCTCCTTCATTACCATGCACCCTTCCACATCTTACACACATTTCCAATCCTATCCTCTCACCACCACTTATCCCCAAGATGATTACTATCCCGACTTGACTTGTAATTACCCATCCACTAGCTGGGATAACTTTGATTGGGGATATGAATCCGGACCTCAATGTCCAAGGCCTAACCGTGGACAACAAGACTGTGATTACTATCCTTCCCAAACCTACAATGATTATGGATCTCCATCCTTCGATGACAAAACCAACCCGATCTACAACCAGGAAGGATATGCTGATTATAACACCTACCCTCCTCAATATTCCATTGAAAATAGGTCATCACCATTCTTTGAACCTGAAATGACTTACTATCAGGGAAGGACCTGAGAACCTCGACATCTTGACTCCCTTAGATTTGACCCGAACCACCTAAACCTGAATCGAACTAGTCGATTCAGGTGAACCATATCCAAGATAGGGTGTTGGCTAATTTGGGGAACACTATACAATCTTTAGAAGCTCAGCCAACACCAAGCACTGAAGCATTGGAGCCTATGATCAAAATGATTGATGAACTTAATAATTTTCTATTGGATTTGCTCCAAAGTGTTAGGGATAGGGACCTGGGTGAGTTTCTTCTTGGGAAATTGTTGAGGTTGAGGATGAAATTTGTGGTTGCCCTAGTCAAATCTTGGGATGATTCTCAAGATGAACCCCCTTCAAGAGAACCAATATCTGAACCCGCTCAGGTGCCTGTCGGGGGGGGGATACATATTCTGAGATTGGAGATGACCAGGTTGGTCTAGAGAAACCCTTTGAGGATGAATCGAGTTTCTCACCCGAGATCCCAGAGCCAAGGAATGATGAAAAATATTTTTCCATAGACCATGAAATGACATATGATTTTGAGACATATATGATGAGGATCATTGATTCTTTGATTCTGAGGGTGAGGAATCTCTTAGTGAAGTCTCACTTGAGCTTAAGGAAGATGATTTTAGTGAGACAAATGGGCTCAAGGAGCATGACGAACCATTTGGTAGTCCAGTCATTGAAGGTTTTGATTCAGTTGGGGCTAACTTGGAGGATTCGAATCCTCATTTACTAGAAGATTCGATCAGTAGCCCCATCCCTCAACTGCACCCCGAAGGGATTGATTTTGATTTATAAATCATTACGCCCAAGTCAATCCTAATTTAGCCGCAATTATTGGACTTGGGTACTTTAGATAGGGTGTACAATGATTTGGAGGTCCCGGAAACATTGATTTCTGAGGATAGGTAGTTGGAATTAAAAATCTGGGAAGCAAATTCTGAGGGAACTTTGATTTTGGATCTAAGGGTTCCTGTTGACCTAAAACCACCTACTTTCTACCATGACTCTTACGATATCTTTCACATGCAACCCAATCTCGAAATAATTGATTATTTTTCTGAGCTGAACATTAAGTGGACATCTGAACCTTGTAAATCAAATCTACCTTTTGTCCGACACTTTGGTCTTGTGTTGTGCACCACCAAACCACAGGCCCGACCCCGTAAATACAACAATCTTTCGTTCTGGGTGATTTTCATCCAGAACCTTAGAACCACTCAACCCTGGGGCATGGGTTTGCATCATAACTTGGTCTGCATCTATGGACATCTTCTAATGACAGGTTTCAAGATCAACCTTTTGATTTTGATTCTGACCCGCACTTGTGAATTCTCAATTTCTTCCTTATATGCATGTTATGCCTAGCTGAAGGCATTAAATTTAGTACGTGTTTATATTACACGTTATCTACGAAGTTGACTGGATTTCTCATGGTATTCAGGTGATATTCTATTTACTCTGCCCTTTTCATTTCTTTATTTTTACAATGAGGACATTGCATCATTTAGGCATGAGGGGGTGGATACTTAATCCTGAAATAATTTCGTTAGCTTTGCAGAATTTCTTTTATTTTCTTTAAAATAAAAATTTTGAAAAAAAAAAGAATTAAGAGAAGATAACTTAGGCTTTTGGAAGTTATTAACTTTAGGAAAGGATACGATAGGACTTGAACACTTTGACTCTTCATATCTTCAGGCTTAATTAGCCCAGGTGTCCACACGAATGTGGACTTAGTCTTGAGTCCTCGCCAATTCAAATTCATTTTAATTTGGCTAATAAATTGGGATGATAAGTATGTGACTTATCAACCTGCCCTCTAATTTGGGGAGACTTTAAGCCTAAGCATCTACACACTTTTTGCACTGACTCATTTTTCGATGGTTTCTTCAGAAATTGGGTAGCTAATGAACTATCTAGGGTGATATGGCTAGCAAGTTGTCGGTGGTAATAGCCCATCGGTGGGTTGTCCAGAGCCCACCCACAAGACCATTTTCGTTGTACTGCCTTTAGGTAAATCTTAGAGCAGGGAAGCTACCTACTTAAAAAAAAAAGAAGAAAGAAAAAGAAAAAGAAAAAAATAGAAAAAGGAGGAAATAAAAAAAAAAATAAATCCACACTTCACTGCACGAGTATGGCTGGCAAGTTGGCATGGGTAACAGCCTATTGGCCGATTGTCCAGAGCCCAGCTCATAAAAATGCACAATAATTCCCAAAACACTTAGGGAAGAAGCAGAGAAGTAGAATAAATCGAGGAGATATACACTAGGTTCGCTCTTGTGTTGACCCCATAAATAAAAGAAGTAGGGAGAAAACTACTGTTCGAAAAGATAAACCTTTAGGCAAGGTCACCTAAGGTCATAGAAACCCGAAGTTCGTTTCAACGGTTGCCTAGTGATTCTTTTACTCTTTTCACTAGATGCTTAGCACTTAGAGTCCTCTTCGAGTCTTGGGTGGGTCGGGTAGCCGTAAAAAGTTATCTCTGAACTCTCAAACTCCAAAAGTACAAAAAAATTAGAAAAGAAGAAAAAAGAAAATGTATCTTCTCTTTTCAAATAAGGTGAAAACTAGGGCGGTCTGCATTCTAGGAGGCACTTGGGTACTGTTGAGTTTTCGTTGTTTAGGACCTCAGTCGAAATTTTCTATTGTTAATAAATGACTTAGGCCTAAGCGATCGAATCCTAATTCTATTTTTATAAATAGCATGTAGTTTAATTTTGCTGGGGACTAGCAAATAATAGGCATGGGGGTATGATGTAGACACAATTATTGAGGGTAAAATGCCTATTCATGCATGTTCCTAGGCTTAGATTTGCATTTCATGTTATAAATATTGCATCGGATGCATCATTCTGCATTTAGAGAAGTTGTATATAATTTAGGTTAATTGCATCCTTTTTGCGGTCAGGAGAGAAGGATATTTATTTTGGAGCCTCGAATTGACGATTTGACTGTACGGATCTGATCAAGATGATGATCAGAGTCCAACACCTCCGAAATCACCTCGATCGGAGTCCCGTAGCACCATATGCAGTCAGAGGAAGATCAACGGCTAAGGGACTAGGTGACATAATTCAGAGCTTCAAATGACAAATACAACCACGCGGATGGATTTGGGTCAACAATCACAGCCTAACGGCACAAAAATCGACTTAATCTGACCTCTGTAGCAGCCCCTAAAACAAAAAGAAGATGGTCGGCCCAGATCGCGCCACGTGGCGCAACCCAAGCCACCCATGCGTACGCACGTGCCACCACACACGCACAGCAGCGCAAGCGCACGCATGTGCAGCAGCAGTGCACGCAAGCATGTAGTGAAAGGAGGCATGCGACACGGTGCACGGAGCGCTAGCCAGGGTAGTGGTAGCCTGGGTGCGTGGGTTGTCTTAAGTGATGTTTGCGGTGGATCTTCAGCGATGTTTATGACCGTCACTACATGTCTTGAATACAAATTTGATTCTTTCCTCCACTATAAAAGGACCCTTACCCCTCTCACTTTTCTTCATCTCTTCCTTTCTTCCTCTCACCACCTCCAAGGCTCTAGAGAGAGCTTGTCCCAAGCCCGAGATGCTCCTCTAGAGTAGAAAATCAAATAGTTTTCCCTCCTCTCATCCCCCTTTGTGGAGCATCCCATGGCTATCCTCTGACTGCCCTTCGGGAAGAAGATCCTCGCCACGACGCCATCCTGCCCCGCCCTCCGTCCTCTGACACCGTTCCCCATCGTCCCGCTCCTCACCACCTTCCTCCAGGTGATGTCAGAGCGAGTGGTCCTCCGAGAAACCATTGAGGGGGATTTCTCTCACCTCTATCTTTTTACGGTTTTGTAGTGTAACAAGCATTCGTTTATAAATAGATGATTATTTCTCTCTCTCTTTTTCCCTCTCTCTCTTATATTGTTGCAAGTAGATTAGCTAGAATTTATCGACCTGATCTCTTGCATGCTAAAAACTAAAAAAGCTAGAAAGATAAAAAACGACAAAAAGAAATAAAAGAGAAATGCAGATTTTCAAAATCAAATGTTCGTCTCTCCGTGTTCGACCTGGGACTTACTTTTCGAGTTTCGATTATAAATTTTATTTGATAGACGTGCTTTGCAAGCTACAACGACGGGTCCTCCAAACCTTAATTTTAACACACGAAACACGCCCTCATAAACGGGATACGAATGCCCGTCACCCTCTTCGCATGGAGGCTCTCAACCGCTGCGCCATGAGCTCATTGGAGGCAAATTTTGGATTTCCTCCTCAAGTTCTCTTGGCTGTTGGATCAAGATCCAACAGCTGAGAGTAGATCTTGACTTGCCACTTTAGAGGGGAAGGCTACTGGTGATGGCTGTGGGTGGCTTTGATGATGCCACATGGCATCGTCTAAGTCATCCATTTTCTTTTTCTTGTAGGTGGTGGCATGGATGTTAGCTTGGATCGATTTTCACGCCGTTGGGCTGCGATCCTCGATCTGAACCCATCCATGTGGTTGGATTTTTCATCTGAGGTATGGATTTAACACCACCTTGGCCCTTGACCTCTAATCTTTCTCGAACTACATCTAATGCTATGAAGGTCTAATCGGGGCGATCTCGGAGTTGTTGAACTCCGATTGTCGCCCTAATCAGATTCGTATAGTTGGATCATCGCCCTGATAAATGTTGCCTTGTTCCCTGACTACAAAAGGAAAAATTAACCTAAAGTTTATACAATCTAGCCTAAATGCATGATGATACATGTTATGCAATATTTATAATGCATGATGCAATTATATGCCTAAGAACATACCTAAATAGACAATTTATGTGACATAGATGTGTCTACATCAAAGGCCTTAAGAAGATAAGGTTCGGGAATTACATCCTTGAGAGGTTTTGATTTAAGCTTATTACATGTGTTTGGGAAATCACAGCATGATGGACCAGCTTCATGGCTTTCTAAGGCTAGTTCAGAATCGAGAACACCTGCAATTGGATCCTCCCAACACATATCAAGATTAGGCATGTTAATCTGCACAAAGTTTGAATAAGATTGCATTTGGGTTGGGGGTCCACAAAAACCTTTATTTTCAAATCGGGGATTTAGGAAATCATGTTGATCTGTAATGTTGTTCCAAGGTGTCTCATCGATTTTTGAGGGGATATCTGGGTATTTTTGATCAATGGCTTCATACACCCTATTCAGTAATTTTCCACATTTCTCCATGAGATCTAGTGTTTTTAAAAAAGTAGGGGATTTGACCAACATTGTAGATACTCATTGCTATGTACATCATCCCGGGTTGAACCGTGTTTCATTTGTGTCAAAATCAATTCATCACAGTTCATAATGTGGGTTGTTGTTTTTGAAACATTAACATGAATGTGCTTTAATGGATTTGAGGTTTTGTAATATTCATCATGATGTTAAGAGTAGCCTCGGTCATCTTTTCTTTCATGCTCATTTGGGATTCAGGTTTCTGAAAAAGTCTTCCTAATTTGTCAGGTTGAATTTTCAAATCAGGTCGGTGAATCAAGATGTAGAATGAAATTTAGGTTTAGATTGAATTGATTAGATCATATCAGAAATCCCACAGAAGATCAACTCTAATGAGGCTTCTAGGTTAACAACTTAGGGACCTTTCCTATGTATGTGTTCTAAAGAAAAGATGAGGGACTGGATATGAATTGAACCCAATCAAGGCACCCAAACATTTTTGGATGACTAAGGCTGTTTCGAGACAGATGATACCTTTGAATTAGAAATCCACACACTTGAGAAGTACTTAGGTAGCCAGGAAGGGAGAGCTCCGGAAAGACCCCTACATGGTAGAGCATCCCCATGGGTTACAGGGTTTCCCCCACCCGACCTTCCTTGTCACTGCGGTTCCAAGTAGATCGAAATGTATGAATTGAGACCTTAAATCCACAAAGTTAAGTCCTAATTTGTGCCTTGAATTTCACATGTTTAAGAAGTTGATTTAGTTTGTGACCTAATTTGAAGGTTGATTGGACAACAAAGTAGGCCAACTTCACTTGACCTGCCCTAAAGGATTGAGGATGAAATCTGAGTCTTGACCCAAAAATCACCCTGAATTGACTCTTAAGTTATTAGGTCCAAAATTTCAGGGTTCAAGTGAATTTATAACCTGATTTTAGGGTTTTCCTTGAAAAGCTCTTTTCAAACAAGGGCTTTGGGTAGCATGTTTGCTAGTCGTAGAGTGCATTTTGATAGGAAAAATGTCGTAGTATAGTGCGTAATACGATCAAACAAAAATATTTATAAAAAGATAACGAGACTTTGAGTCTCGGTCGTTCGTCTTTGGGAGGCATTTGTTTAATTCTGAAATCGATCTTTTATCTCTCCACTTTGTTTAGAATCGCACGTCAGTTTCCAATCTTCGTATTAAAGTTTCGCCACTTCTATTGTGAATTCTAATTATGTGCGTGTGCGTTAAATAGATAGCAAAGGTGAAAGTATGAGTTTTGGTGTGCACAATTCTAGTTACGTGGTGGTTGTTTACGGAAAATTCATCTATAGTTAGATCTTCTATATTTTCTGGAACAGACATGCTTGTTGCAAAATATATATATAAGTGAAAAACAGGCAACTTGAATCACATGAAAGAGATGGAAACCAATAAGCTCATGGTGATTTCAAACACAGAGATATGTATAAAAATATACTTTTATTCATTCATTCAGAGGATGTTTGCAACATGGAATGTAGAGGAAAGCTTTTAAAGGAAAGCTTGAAAAACATAAAACTAGCTAATAGAAAATGATTGCATACAGGAATCTATGGGGGGATTTTGTATGCATCATTGGGGGAGAATAAGAAGCTATACTACTAAGTAGTAAATAGAAGCGGTAAAACTATGAAGAGCTAAGTTACTAATCTAGCAGGATGGAAGGGCATTCGAAGGTGGTCTCCGATGGCCTTTGAGTGGCTGAGAGGAGGAGGGGCGGCCAATGGTGCTTAGGCCGACCCTTGGAGAGAGGTTGGAGAAGTGATCCAGCATCCTGGTGTGGAGATGGTGGTAGCCATGTTGCCCAACTCATGGAGGTGGAATGAATGTGGAGGTAGCTACGCTAAGTGGAAGTGAATGCCAAGAAAATGGAGGGCCAAGAGTGGATGGGTGCAAATGGCCACCCCTTAGGTCATTTTATAGACCTAAGGGAGTCTCTCTAAAGAACTGTGGAACTCTCTAGAGAGATCTCCAAGAGTGGCCGGCCAAGTGAGAGAGAAGTGGTTCTTAGATCCATAAAAAGTGGATCTAAGAATTGAATGCCTCTTGGTTGCTAAATTTGGCAACCAAGAGTGGTGCCACTTCAAGAGAGTTCTAGAGAACTCTATATGTGTGCGAGTACATGAATGGGTGTGTGTGTGTGTGTGTGTGTGGTCGTGCCCTAGGTGTCTAAGTGGTATAGGTTAGGTCCTAAGGGGTTTAGGTAGGTGCATGCCTTGAATTAGTGTTGCAAACCCTAATTGCTAAGGGGGAATTGCAATTAAACTTAACTCAAGTTTAATTGAATGGGTGTAAACCTAATTGAGAGAGAAATAACTCAATTAGGATGGGCTTAGGTCAATTGGACTCTCACTAAGTACAATTGGACTTGTGTGGGTTGAGATCTAAGCTCAATTGGACCTTATGAGTCCAATTGACTTACGTGATGGTAATTGACTTTGATCTAAGTCAATTGGGTTTAGTGAGGACCTAATTAGGTCCTTAGGGAGGTCTAGAGGAGATGTACTAGGGTTAGGACACCTTAATTTAGGTTCCTATGGGGTTGGAATTGGGTCTAGGGAGCTAGAGATCCAAGATCAAGGCTTGAATCTCAAAACAGGAACTGGAGAGCAGTTCCAGACGTCCAAAAATAGAATCAGATGTCTTATACTCAAAAATTAGAAGTTCAGACTTGTTGTCTGGACGTCTAATCAGGGTCAAGGAGAATTCAAGGTTCTGTCTTGGCTATTCTGTAGAAATTGGATTTCTGACCAAGTGTCTGGACGTCCAATAACACTGCAGAAGTGGGTTTCAGGTGTGTGGGAGTTGGCTAAGGGTTCTGGACATCCTATAATTCATTTGGACGTCTAGATAAAGGTTGGAATTAGGGTTTTAAGGTTTCCTAGGGTGCGGTGACCTAATCTAAGGGTGGCTAAGGCTTGGGGAATTCTCTAGGCTATCCTAGGGCTAGGATGGACCTAAGCTCTTCATATTTTACTGTTTTATTTCTACTTAATAGAGTGGCATGCCTTAACTCCCTTACATTATTATATCCTACATCTAATCTGAATCTTCTGCTCCAACTCTGCTGTAACACCCATTATTCCTAATCCATCTTCAGATCCAGCTCCAGATCCAGCTCTAGATCCAGCTTATTACCTGTAATTGGCATAATGCAGTTAATCAGCACATTATAACATTATTTTATGTATGGCTAAAGAAGAGCAGTAAAGATGCAGATAATGCTTATGCATGCATGAATTACCCTAACTTATGCTAAGTCCTAGCCTAATTTAGGTCAATTAAGAGCTATGATTGCTACGCAATCGTAGCACACAAAGCGGGAGGGTTAATTTCCTTTAATCCTGGAAAGTGTGTACTAGAACATCAAAACCCTAAAGTAGAAACCCTAATTGATTCTATTTCAAGTCCAATTTAATCTCAAGGGTAACACCTTGGACTCAAACAACAAGGTGAGTAGTCCAAGATGTTTTAAAATTTAAGAGCAAATCCCAAATAGGTATGGGAATTCAAGGTAGGGATCTTTAAACAAATCATCTCATCTTCAATTAGATTTCCAATTAAGTTCGCAAGTCAGGAATCTTTTTCCTTTTGAATGATAATTACTAAGAAAATAAGGCAGATGAATCCTAATTGATTTGTTTCCTTTTCTCTCTTCCCAAGATTAGGAGGTTGATTTAGGGAAGAAGTGAAAGTTTACTTGCCCCTGGAGTGGTTGTTTGCACGGAAGATCTCTTCGTGATGTACCTCGCAAAATCACAATCAATGCAAATAGGGCAAGTTAGTGCTTAGATAAATCAAGAAAGATAAGACTAATGGTGAATTGTGCGTTGCCCCCTGGCAACAGTACCAAAATGTTGCATGCGTGGAAAGAGGAGATTTTAATATGCATTCATTGTAGTACACTCCTAAATTGCATAACAAAGCATTTAAATTTAAAAACTCAGATTCTAATTGGAGTCCAAGGTAGTTCGTAGGGAGCAAATGTGGAATTCACACATTAATCTTCATTTAAAATAAATAAGCACAATAAATTGAGCATCAGATAGATATTCAATGAATGGATTGCTCTAATTGATATTCAAATGTAAGTCAAATGATCATGAGAAAAAAAGAATAGAAAGATAAAATAATGGTGATTTGAGTCACCAATTATTCATCTTAATTAAGCATATATCTCACACTCAAATAATTAAATAGTATTCTCAATCAACTCAACTTAGGTACTTAAAAAATTCAACAGTACCAGCATCAACCTTTCAGACGACAGGAACAAGGCATCAGATGACTTAACCTTCACTTATCAGAGCTTCATAGAATGCACACAAGGGTGCCAACCTTCCTTCAAGGCCTTTAAATTACAAGGCCTCTTCAAGCCATCAAGCACAGGCTTTTCTTCTCACAGAGGCTAAGTATAGAGCCTTTCTTCCTTCAGTTCATGCCCAAGCACTTTAGAGAAAAACCCACCCCCTCCTCCTCATAAATCCTCTTATTTCTTCTCTATTAGACCAGGGTGTATAATCGAGTCTAGTTATTGGGTAATCGGATCCTAAAGAGTGGCCAGACTCGCAGGCATGTGCACGGGCAAGGCGTGAAGTGACGAGGAGGCGCGTAAAGTGGGGACCCAACCCCTGGTGTATTGATCGAGAAGGCTATGAGAGGAAATCAATTTATATCACACAGGCGGTTCTTCAATAACCAATGTGGAACTATGTCCCTATCTTCCTCGCGTGAAGCTGCAGTAGGTGATCCTTCCAAAATCAACGCAACTACTGGTTCCTCTACGTCTAATTGGGATTGCTTCTGAGTCATGGCCAATCCGAGAATGGATCTAAGGAAAAATATAATGAAAGGAACATAGTGAGAAAGCTCTCCATAAATCAAATTCTCCTTATATGTCACTCTCAAAATGCATTGGCAAACTGAACCAGACTAACCATGTTTTAAGCACAGGTGCTTTAACTGAAAGGTCCAACGAACCCTAGGTTAGTTCCTGCGGGCCTTAGAAACCTTCGCAGAAGACTGAGGCGAAAGCTAGACAGGTTTGGATCTGGGCTGGTACTTGAATACCTCTAGGCCTATTATTGGTATTAAGATTTGATTCCTAAAGATGCATCCTAGTAAGGCATTCTAATGGTTAAAAGCCAACCTAGATAACTGGTTCAAATTAGATGGTTTTGATAAGGGACTAGAAAAAGCTAGGCATGGGGGTATGATGGGAACACCATCATGAGCCATAACTATCTTAGTTTGATCTGACGAAGTTAATAAAATCTCCTACATATCTTTCAGAAGGTCTTAAGGGCACAAAAATTGATTTGAGAAGAAGATAAGAGTACAGGGTTATTTCTGCAAATTTACCATTCTATCACAAAAATAGAATAACCATAGATTTTCTCAGGGGTTGAATAAAGGTCAAATGTGCTTTAGAGTCTATTAAGAGGGATCATATAGAACGAAATGGGTTTTCACACGTTACAGGAATTAGTGGACATCTGAAACCCTAAAAACAGACCCGCTTAATTAACTGAGGTTTTGGTTAGGAAAAAATACACTCAAACCCTCTAAAAATCATAGAAAAATATTCCCTAGGGTTTGGCATCTTTAAATTGACCATCAGAACCCATTTTGACCTAAAACAGAATCTCAGACTGACATTTGCCCTAATTTGGGTTTTTGCATAAACTACCTAGTCAAACTAGATCAAAACCAAAATACAACTTCAGAATTGGATTCACTAGGACTAAATTAGGTTTGTAACAAAATTTGGGCCCAATTTGAAATTGTTTCGACCTAGTTTGCACTTTGGTCCAAGTTTGATTTTCTTTATTTCACATGGCCCCTCAGCTTTTGAATTTCTTACAAAAAGGACCCCAACCTCTTTGTCTTCTTTACAAAAATGCCCCCGCCAGACCACAATTCTATTCCTACAACTTCGACGAGCTTCATTTGGAGAGTTCTCCTTGATTTATCAATAAAACCTTCTCAAAATTGAACCAGAGACTCTTTAGGAAATCCTCTTTCCAATGAATCCGATCTTGAGCCCAACAACCTTCCTAATCTCTCATGCGAATGCATGAGAGATTTGGCTATCTTTCGAGTTTCCTACTCTGGCGACCTTCCAAGGTTGAAAAGCTTGGATTCCAAGCTTCAACCGACCCCCTGTTACCTATAAAAGAATCCCCAGTTCAGACCATTCTCCTCAAGCTTGATTTCGGCCAGAAATTCCCCACATTCCTCCTTCCATTCCTGTCGAAAGGCTCCTCGACCTCCAGTGACTCTCACTGCCTCTCCTCGTCGTCTGACCGCAATACTGGCGGTAGATACTCCTTGTTTTCCTCCGCATCGAGCAGTACCAGCCGACGCCTCTATCTCCTTTGTCCTTGCTGTCCAACCCCCACCGAAGCCATCTTCGTCTCCGACGCCAACCATACCGCAACCGACGCCAACTCCGATCCCCGTTGTTCGCTACCTATCTCTATCGACTCCTCAGCTTCTCCACTTCATGATAGCACCTCCGACACTCCTCTTCGACTTCCGCACCGCCCTCTGCAAGTTCGTCTTCCACCTCACCGGCATACCTCCGATGAGCTCCAATGGCCACCACAGACCACCTACGCAAAAGGAAGTAGGACGTTTAGTCCCATATTGGAAACAACAGGACACTTCAAGCCGCATAAGTTGAATTTTTGCTTGCAGCTATTCCCCTCGAGTCACAAGGGGTGAGGTCCCCACTCACCCAACACCTGCCTCGTCCGTGACATTGTCCACGCGGGCCTGGCTTCGACCCGACCTGCCTAACCCGTGCACACCTCGGCTGCTACCCCACACCGGCAGCCCTAGTCCCAGGTGTGCTCTAGACCCAATTACTCGTTACTGTAGAAGGCTCTAGGAGAGTGGAACCCAGAGAGAGAAAGAGAGAGAGAGCATGGGGATAGGGGGTTTTTGCTCTCACTGATATTTGTGCGACACTTAGTCGCGAGAAGAGGAGGAGGGCAGCTAAAGAAGAGCATAGAAAGAATGGAGAAGGAAGAACCAAAGAGAAGAAACAGAGTTCTGAAGAAGAAGAACAATAGAGAAGAAAGGAAGAAGAGACCCTTGAGTCCCTTGGAAGCATTGTAGCAACTGGCTGTTTAAGCCGTCTAATACAAGCCTGTGTAGTTTGATTGCATACATTTGAGGCTTTTTTTCCTTTGTTGATACTGTTGAGATAGTTGCTATTATTGTGAAGGGTAATTGGTGATTCAAATCACCATTTTACCCTAATCTTTTTGCTTCATTGACATTTGCTTTATCATATATATCATTCTTGCTTGGATTTATTGTTATACATTGATAGAATTGCAATCTTGAGAGTTAATTGTTACTTGCTCCCTACATTCGACCTCGGATTTCATTCGAGTTACAAATCTTATTTGTTTTTTGCATTGATTCAAACTGTACTACAATGCAACGATTTTAAAAATTATTTCAGAGCGACAAACATTTTCGCGCCATTGCCGAGGAGCAACATGCAACTTTGATCTCATGATTGCAATATCTAATTTGATACTAACTTGCTCTCTCTTTTGACTGTGATTTGAGATAGGGATACATTGGAAGAAGACCAGCTGCACATCAGATCACGCAAGGGGCAATTAAACTTCATCCAATTTTCCCTATGCCCCCTATTCTTTAAAAGCTAAAAGAAGAAACAAATCAATTAGGTTGAACTTGCATTCTATTCTTAGATTAATCATCAAGTTTCCTGATTTGATACATTCTATTTAGAGAACATCTAAACCCTGATTGGTGCACCTACTCAGGATTTAAGGTATCTAGGGCTATCACCTTCTTGCTTGAGCCCTAGGCACCACATTTGGACAAATTTGATTGGACCAATCAGAGCCAATTAGGATTTCCAGTTTAGGATTTTAGAGACACACTTGCTTTATCAAGAATTAACCTTCCCAAATAGTGTGTGCCTAAGCCTTGATTGAATTGATCTATTCAAGAAAACCCTAAAATCAGGCTCTTAATTTCATTTGAACACTAAAAGAGGGACCTAAATTTCTCAAAGGACAAATAGGTGAAGTTGACCCACCTTGTTGGGTTAACCAATCTTCAAATTAGGTCACCTTGCACTAAAACATCTTAAAGTTCGAGTGAAATCATAAGCACCCTTGCTCTTAACTCAAAATTTGTAGACTTTAAGAGGTCAAGTCCCCATTATGGTCTACCTGGATCCTCAGTGAGAAGAAAGGTCGGGTGGGGGAAACCCTATAACCCGTGGGAGCGCTCTACAGTGTAGGGGTCATCGCAGGACTCTCCCTTTCTGGCTGCCTAGGTAATTATCAAGTGGATGACTTTCTGACTTAAGGGTATCATCTGCCCCGAACCTCTATAATCATCCAAAATTTTTTTTGGGTGTCTTGATTGAGTCCATCACCTACTATCCCTCATTTACTCCATCGGTGCACGTTCGAGAGGAGGTCCTTAAGACCACCCTTGAGACCTCCATTAGCTATTCACTCTCATCAAGGTCAAGCCTCGACTTCCGTGTTTGTGCAACAACCTAATCACATTGATATATCTTCTGATTCAGAACCAAATTCCCCCTTATCATCTATGGATCACCAAGAAGATCAACCTAACCTTGAGCAACAAGTCCATGATTTAGAAAATCGAATCAATGCCATCATCAATCCATTGCCGCATCCTCAAAAATGAGATCATTATAATCCTGTAATGGTGGGGATCATACCCCGAATCAATAATCCCACAGGAGGACTCAAGGTGGATCTCAAGCCTAGCATGCTTCATTTGACCCCAAAATTTCATGGCTTAAACTCCGAGGATCCTTTCCAGTACATCAAAAACCTAAAACATCTAGCCCACACTTTTGGGGAAGATGTATAGAATCGGGATGGATTACTCTTAAAACTCTTCTCATTCTCTCTGGCTGACAAAACTGCTCACTGGTTTCAGACGCAACCACACACGATCAACACATGGGGAGAACTTCAGTCCACTTTCCTACAAAAATTCTACTCCATTGGTCGTACAAACACAATGCAGCACCAAATCATGCACTTATCCCAAGGATTAGGAGAATCTCTACATGAGGCATGGTATCACTTTCTGGATCTCATGCGTAAGTGCCCCCATCACGGAGTTATGAAGTGGGAACAAGTCCAATCCTTTTACCACGGGCTCCGTGACGACATTAAGCTATTTGTCAATGCAACCTGTGGTGGCAACATCATGGGTCAACATGAGGACACGATCTGGGAGATTCTTGAAAACATGTGAGAGAATTCCTTGAACAATGAGTCATTAGGTGAGTATGACTGACGCCCACCCATGCATTGACAAACAATCGGGGGGGTACACGAATCTCGAGGCCTTTCCTCATCCATTGATTTGAAGTTGGTAGCCAGTCAATTGGATAAGGTCTCCATTATTGAAAAGGTGGACAACATCACTCGTCATCTACACAAATCTACCTCAGCACGTCAAAGCACATACGTGCACCATCCAATGGGAAGGGAGGCTACGCACAACATCTACCACTCCTCGAGGATGGATGCATATTCACCCCCATCTGATTATGGCTTCGAAGGCAACTCCGGGTCAGCCCACCACAGTTGAGGGAACTTTGAACCCTTGTACCCTGATTATCTCAGAGCTCCTCAAACCTGTGAGGATCTCCATGCCATACAGAGTAATCCTTTCTCCAACACCTACAACCCTAGATGGCAGAATCATTTTAACTTTGCATGGTCAGGAAACAACCTGAGTCTGAGATCCCAATTCCAACCCTGACCACAAAACTAGCGACCATATCAACCCACTCAACCAAGGCCCAATCAAAATTTCCAATCTGGACCACCTAAAGAAGATCAGACATCTTTGATTCTCCAGACCTTGGTTGACATGCAAAAACAACACAAAGAAGAGATCTCTGAGCTACGAAATCAATTGGCCCAGCTAGCAAGTGCTTGCCAGCCTAGTATACTTCCTTCTTAGCCTCTTCCAAACCTGAATAACATGCCGAACCAGAGGCGCATTATGAATCCAAATTAGGTCCAAGCTCACTTTGTTTATCAGGCCCCTTCTGCTCCATCACCTGACAGAATGGATGCTTCAACTTCATACTCAGGATTTCAGCAGCAGACACCTATTTTACCCAATCCAAACCAAAATCAGGCAAGATTAAATTTTGTCAGCACTTGTAGTGGCAAAGCAACACAAGACCCACCTTTTCCTAGCCACGACATTCCTGATACTATAGACCCTAACCCTAGATTGCTCATCCAGGACATGCCCATCCCTGATAAAGAGCTTGAGCCAATTCTAGAGGAACCATCTAATGTTCCATTTCCCGAGGCCTTGACCAAGGGAAAGAAGACAACTAAACCTAGAACCTGAGGAGGATCTGGTCAAGCTCTTTGAGTAGGTCCATATAAACATCCCCTTGATGAATGCGATTCGCCACGTACCAGCTTATGCACGATTGCTGAAAGACGTGTGTACACCTAAGTGTAAGCCGCAAACCAAAGGTGGGAACCCGATCGCATTGTCGGAGCAAGCCAGCTCCATTACTTTGAGCAAACTCCCGCTTAAGAAAAAAGACCCAGGCACCCCTCTGATCTCCTATGCTATCGGTGATATACAGTTTGACCGATCCTTATTGGACCTAGGAGTTTCCATCAATTTGATACCCACATCCCTACTAGACCACTTTGAGGAATCTGAACATAAATCGATAGAGATGATTTTGCAGTTAGCTGATCAATCTATTAAGTCACCAAAAGGAGCACTCGAGGATGTCATAGTTAGGGTACACAACTTTTACATTCCTATGGATTTCATCGTCTTAGACACCAATCATTTTAGGAAGACCTTTTCTGGCCATAGCTAGGGCCAATATTAATGTAAGGAGGGCCAAATTGAGTTAAAATTTGGGAGCAAGACACTAAAGATCGACATCTTTAAGGCCTAACAAGGAATTAATTGTGGATTTATTGAACAAATTTGCGATGTCGAGGCCGTGGTTGATGACCTATGTATCGAGGAAATCCCAAGTATTTCTGATTACAAGATGATTGAAACCGGCAACTAGAGGAGCTTGAACCTAACCTAGACATACCAATAGCTCCTTCCTTTAGTCCCAACACCCACCCTGAACCACCTACTGATGCTGATAATCTTGTTATGGAGTTGAAACCCCTCCCTGACCATCTTAAATACGTCTGTTTGGGTTCCAATGAGATGTTTCCTGTGATTATCAACTCTCGACTCACATTTGATCACGAAAAACACTTGATTACTGTCCTCCAGCAACATTGGAGAGCCATTGGATGGACTCTCAATGATCTGACTAGCATTAGCCCCTCATACTGCACACATCACATCTATACCGAAGAGGGCTCACAACCATCCGGTGAAATGTAGAGATGCCTAAATCCTAATCTACAAGAGGTCGTGAAAAAGGAGATCATCAAGTGGTTAGATGCAGGGATCATCTACCTGATCTCCGACAGTCGTTGGGTGAGTCCAATCCAAGTTGTGTCTAAGAAGGTAGGACTCACCATGATCTTGACTGAAACCAGAGAAACCATACTGACCGGTATAGCGAACTCATGGAGAGTCTGCATTGATTAAAAAAGACTCAATACCTCCACGAAGAAGGACCATTTCCCACTACCGTTCATTGATCAGATCCTCGAGAAACTAGCGGGAAATAGATTCTTCTGCTTCTTGGACAGGTACTTCGGTTATAACCAGGTTGCAATCCATCCTGACGACCAAGAGAAGACTACCTTCACCTGCCCCTTTGGGACGTACGCATTCCAAAGGATTCTGTTCGGTCCCTGCAATGCACCCACTACATTTTAACGGTGCATGCTTGCCATATTCTCAGATATGGTAGGTGAATACCTTGAAGTCTTCATGGATGACTTCTCGGTATTTGGAGAATCTTTCGATGATTGCTTCCTACACTTGGTTCAAATCCTCAGGTGATGCATTGATGTGAATTTGGTTCTTTCCTGGGAAAAAGGCCACTTCATGGTACCTGAGGGAATTGTTGTGGGACATCTCGTCTCTGAAAAAGGCATCCAGGTTGACTGAGCCAAGGTGAATTTGATTTCCAAACTCCCTATGCCTAGCTCGGTAAAGGACGTCCAATCATTTCTAGGGCATGTTGGTTTTTACCATCGATTCATTCTTGATTTCTTGAAAATCGCATGCCCCCTGACTACTCTGCTTTCTAAGGATGTTGCTTTCGAAATCACTGAGGAGTGCACTCATGCATTTGAGATCCTACATGATCGAGTTACCCAAGCACCTATCCTACAGTCCCCTGATTGGTCTCAACCTTTTGAGATCATGTGCGATGCATATGATTATGCTGTGGGTGTGGTACTTGGGCAGAAAATAGACAGGAAACCCGTGGCATCTACTACGCTAGCAAGACACTTGACGAGGCTTGGCATAACTACATAGTTACTAAGAAAGAGCTGCTAGCCGTACTATTTGCCTTGGAAAACTTCAGATCATATCTTTTGGGTTCCCGTGTTATCATATACTCGGATCACACTGCAGTGAGGCACCTCCTCGTGAAGAAGAATGCGAAGCCTCACTAATCTATTGGATTGCTATTGCAAGAATTCGACCTTGAGATTCGTGACATGGCGGGAAAGGAAAATGTGGAAGCTGACCACTTGTCCCACTTTCCTTCTGACATTATTGACCTTTCCAAACCCATCTCCGAACACTTTCCTGATGAGCACCTCCTGACTATCAGTGCGGGACTTCCTTGGTTCACTGATTTGGTGAACTACTTGGCATCACATTAGATCCTATCCGATTGGCCGAAGGCCAAGAAAGACAAATTGCTTCCCGATGCTAAGTACTACATCTGGGAAGACCCGTAACTCTTCCACATTGGTGTTGATCAGATCATCAGATGGTGCATCCTAGAAGCGAAAATTCAGGACATTTTGTCGTTTTGCCATGACTAGGCCTGTGGAGGACACTTCTCCAGACATAAAACCGTAGCAAAAGTCCTCTAGTACGGCTTTTACTGGCCCATGATTTTCAAGGACGCATACGATCACTGTAAGGCATGCACTCATTGCCAGACCTTGGGCAACATGAGCCACTGCGATATGATGCCTTTATAGTTGGTTCTTGTATGCAAAATCTTCAATATTTGGGGGATTGATTTCATGGGACCCTTCCCTATCTCGAACGGCTTCGAGTACATTCTTCTCGCTGTAGACTGTGTCCAAATGGATCGAAGCCATCCTGACCCGAACCAATGATCATAAGGTGGTAATCAAATTCATTCATTAGAACATCTTTTCTCGGTTCGGTGTCCCATGTGCCATTGATGTAAACACATTTACACTACTTAAAATGTCTATTTATGCATGTTCTTAAGCATAGGATTGCATTTCATGATATAAATATTGCATAACATGCATCATCTCACATTTAGAGTAGTTTGAATAAAATGGAGGTTAATTGTCTCCTTTTATGTGCTTGGACAGGGAAAACATTTTATCGGGGCCTCGGATCAAAGATCCAACAGTATGGATATGATCAGGGCGACGATTGGAGTTCAACGACTCTAAGATCGCCCTAATCAGGCATCCGTAGCATCAGATAGAGATCGGGGAACCCAAGAAGATCAAGGGCTAGGATGGTGTAAATCCACACTTCAGATGACAAATCTGACCGCATGGATGAATTCGGATCGACGATCGCAGCCCAACGACACAAAAATCGAGTCAATCCAACATCCTTGGCACCAACTACAACTTCCAGAAGATGGACAGCTGAGATGGAGTCACGTGGCGCCATCTCAGCCACTCAAACGGCCGTTGGCATTTTGTGAAGGCCCTCGCCCGATCGCTCTCCGCCGTCAGATGGAGATCCAACGGCTGTGGCCGCCCAGCGCTTAAAACGTGCGCTCGACCATCCGCGCCCCGCAGCGCAGCAGTCGAGCGCGCTTACGCGAGCGCGGGGCGCGGGTACGAGCCGCGGCGAGGGGATTGGAGGCGCGGGTAATTAAGGCGCATGGAGCATCAGATGGAGATCGTACGGTCGCGGGTGCCCGATAGCGCCGACGCGCGATTGGACGCCCCGCGTAACGTGCGATCTCACGCGCAGGCGGGCGGGTTGCAGCGGGTGCGGACGCGATTTAAGCCGTCCGATCTCGCGATCGGACGGCTGAAAAACGCTGGACGTGCGCGAGCGTTGAGGAGCGGGCAGCCGAGGAGGCACGCGTGGGCGCGGCAACAACAACCACGTCGGGGCTTTAGTGACGGATTTATCCGTCACTAAAGACCCCTTATTTATTATTTTGAAGATGTAATGTCCATTTTCCCCCACTCCTTGCAACTATAAAAGGAGACCCCCTCCATACGAAATTCTCATCCCTTCTTTCTCTTCTCTACCCCTCCAAAGCACAAGAGAAGCTTGTCCCACACCTGGGATGCTTCTCGCGAGATAAAGTCCAATTTTCGTTCCCCTTCGGAAGTGGATCCCGCGATGACGACGACGTGCTGCTTCGTTCCCGTTCTTCTGATTCCTCCTCCTTCATCCCGCTTCGTTCTCCTTCGTCCAGGCGTCATCCCGTCCAGCTCGTCCTCCAAGCAACCGTCGAGGAGGATTTCTCTCTCCCTATTCTTTTTACCGCTTTCTAGTATAGATTTACTGCTTTCTAGATTAATCTACTCGTCCTCCAAGCAATCGTCGAGGAGGACATTTCTCTCTCCATTCTTTTAATGCCTTCTAGAGTAAATTTATCGCTTTCTAGAGTAATTGTTTTATGCTTTCTAGTTGTAATGAACAATCTCTTCAATACAAAAATTCCTTGTTTATTCTACATCTCATTTTGATTTCTCTGTGTAATATTCTCTTTCTCTCTTACTCTCTCTCTCTTCTATTTATTGTAAATAATTAGATGGTTCTAAATTGAATTATTCTGTAACAAATAAAAAGAAACGCGTAGTTTTTAAATCAAACGTCTGCCTCCCTGTGTTCGACCCAGAATTTTAATTTCGGTATAAATTTTATTTGTTGAACATGAATTCTTTGCTTACGAACTACAATGACAGGTTTTCCAAAATCGAACACGTTAGCGTAGGTTCGTACGCGTTCAACATTTTGGCGCCGTTGCCGTGGAGGCAACGATCTTTGATTTCTCTTCGCGTTTTGTAACTTACAAATAATTTACCTCACTTTTCTCCTTTCTTATTGTAATTGCAGGTACTCTTTCGAGGCAGGAAAAAGCGGTAGATTGGAGTAAAGTGCTGTAGAAGGTTTTGTGAGTTACCCCCCACCTCCCACCCATTAGATTTCATTTCATCACATAATAACTCAAACATCAATCAACCTAGGTGTTTTTATAAACTCTAAGGTTAGATTGTTTGTTGTTTGACACCCATACTCACCCCAACTCCCACATTAAAAAGAAAAAAAAATCTCACAGAGGTACACAACCTCATCTGATTTTCAAACTCAACCGGTAATCCAATCTTAGGAGCCGGTACACACATCCAAACACATAATTGAGTAGAAATCAGATTAGGTAATCATTTGTGTGCCTAATTAAGTGATACAACAAGCCAATTGTTTGAGTTGATTGGGACGCACCACTTCAAATAAAATCAACTCATCAAGTAGCTGCCAATTAGGTTCAACTCTTAGGGATTTACCAGGCACTCCACATTCTTTTTAAATTTTAAAGGAAAACATCTTCACCTGTGCTTGTAAAACTTGGTGTGCCAACGAAACTTGATTGAAAACACCTAAAGTTGAATCCTAAAAGCTACTAAGCAAGATTTGAATCTTAAAATTCACCACATCTAAAACAATCTTGCTTGAAAACCACTGGTTGTGCACTCACACACAAATCAATCAATCATTAAGGGCACAACCCATTTAAAGGGCCCATCACATTCCAAAGCACATTCAAACCTAGCCCTAAATAAAACAGAGTAGACGTTGGCCTTAAGGATTGGACTCGCTCTTCAGAACCCAGAACGAGATTATTTTCGATTAGTCTATTTCTACTGTTCAATCTGATGTCTAGCTAGAGGAGCAGAGTCAAACGATCACGGTTGGGGGGTACATTAGGAACCGGAGGCGTAAGCCGAAGGAAGAACCTTCTCCCTAGTCCCTCCTTCTAACTGGTTGGATTGAACAAACGGAAGTAGATCAAATCGTTCCTTTATCTCAAGACGGGTTTTGAGAGTCTGTAGGTCTTTAGGCTAACCTATTTAAGGACAGGTTTGATTGTTTGTATTGCAGGGCACCTTTCTTCCTCTCGTGTATCATGAATCCTTCCACATATTTCACACATTCCCGCTCTTTCCCTCCTGTTGTAAATTATCCTCAACATGAGGATTATCCCAACTCGTATTGTAATCGACCATCAGTTAGTTGGGATAATTCGGATTGGGGATACAATTCCAGACCCCCGTGTTTAGGGTCTAACCTTGAACACTTTGATTCTGATTTCTATCCTTCTCAGAGCTACATCGATTATAGATCGTCCTCCTTTCATGAACAACCTAATACGATCTACAATCAAGAAGGATACACTGATCCTTACCCATCCTCTAATTTCACTGCCTTTAGGTCATCACCATCTTTTGAACAATCTGAAATGACCTATTATCAAGATGGGTATAACGAATCTCAATTCGTTAATTTCTCTACATTGATGTCAAACCCGCCCAACCCTGAACCAACTCATTTGGTTCAAGTTAATCAGGTTCAAGATAAGGTTCTGGCTAACTTGAGGAATATCATTCAATCTTTAGAAGTTCAGCCAATACCTTGCATTGAGAGATTGGAGCCCCTGATTGAAATGATTGATGATTTAAACAAGTCTTTGTTGGATTGGCTCTAGGATGTTAAGGATAAGAACCCGGGTGAGTTTCTACTTGGGAAATTAGCGAAATTGAGGATGAGATTCGTGGTTCCTTTGATTCAATCTTGGAATAATTCCCAGGATGAACTCTCTTCAGGAAAGCCAATGACAGAACCCGCTCAGGCACCTGTTGGGGGGGACACGTGTTACGAGGCTGACCAGATTGAATTAAAACAACCAATTAAGGATGATCTAATTTCTTCACCTGAGATCCCTGAGCCGGGTTACGAGGAAACGTATGTCTCCTTGGAACCGAAAGTGACAACTGATTTTGGGACATACATTGATACGGATCCTGATGGTGAAGATTCAAGTTGCGAAGTCTCACGCGAGTTTTCTGAACACGATTTCTGTGAGACGATTGGGCCTGAGGAATCTGATAGATCAATTGATCATCCAATCCATACTAAAAGATCATCCAATCCAGCCTAAAACTTAGGTAAGTTCCATACTCAATTGCTAAGACTAACACAATTTTTCCTTTCTTCTCCTTTTTCTCTATATTTCCCCTCATTCTCCTCCTCAAACTCGATTTGCAATGCAACTCACGTGTTTCTTTTTTTTACGAAACCCCCTTAACAGAATTGAATTTCACATCGTTTTGCACTTTCATACCCCCATGCCTAAGATTTGCAATGTCCTCATTGTAAATTAGGTGGGTTCAAGTTTAGCTTGGTTCATATGTTAGAATAGGTTCAGATGGGTGGGTGAATGGGTCGGGATAACTATAGCAAACGATTTCAAGCTTCAATACAAATATTGGAGGTGGAGTTGGCTGTTCTAAGTAACAAACCCTAAAGTGCAATATGAATTCAGCTCAGAAATGGGTAAGAAGGGTCTCGGGCTTTCAAATGACGAGTTGCCTCCCGTTAAGGGCTAAGCTTAACGTCATCAGCTAGGCGCAATGTAGCTCATGTTGAATGGAGGTCAAAAGATTTAGCAGAAAGATTCAAATAAGTTTGAGGAATGGTTTTAGTCTTTGACCATTTTCTACAAAAGCGTAAGAGTCCTGCCTGAGTTCAGTGATTTCCACAGCTCCATTCCAAAGATCCACCAAACTAGAAAAGGTTTGATGCATTTCGATCTCAGCTTTCCTGGGAAGAGCTTAAGCTTGGCATCAAAGAGCAGCACTTTTTGACTAGGATGAAAAGATTTTCATGATATGTGCTTGATGAGGCAAAGATTCATCGTGAAAAGGTTTGAGTTTGGAAAACCTGTCGTCGTAGTTCGATTCAAGAGAAAATCTGTCGATTAGATAATATTTATAACCAAAACTCGAGATGAGTCCTGTTGGTAACGGCTATTTCGTGACTACTAGTTTTGTTATAACGTTGTAGTACAGGTAGTCATTGCCATTATTACAATTTTATATTTTTTACTTGGAAAATAAAAGAGTTCCCGAGGTCGAACTCAGGGAGCAAGTTGTATTCTAGAGATATACATGTTCTATTACAAAAATAAACAGAGAGAGAGAGATGAAAGTTTGGCTTCTTCTTCTTTTCTTCTTTCTTTCTCTTTGTCTTCTCTTTAGCTTTTGTTCTTCCTATTCTTCTTTTCTTGCTTCAGATCTCCCTCCCGTGCTCTTCTTCTTCTTCTTTTCTTCTTGCTTCTCTTCTTCTTCTACTTGGCTGCTCCGTCTCTCTTCTTTTTCTTCTTCTTCTTTGTCTTCACCCGTCTTCAGGACGTCATCTGATTTTCCAATCAGACGACTTAACTCGCGGATGCTACAGTGTTGCTTTAGTTCTTCTTCCTCTTCTTCCGCAGTCTTTTGCTTCGGGCAGCCCTGGCTGCTCTTCTTCCTTCAGTCTTCTTCTCCTTCTCTGTTCAGTGGGTGTCTTTCTTCTTCTTCTCTGCCTACACACTTGCACAGCTTGATCAGAGGGGCAAAACCTAATTCTACCCTCTCCCCCGCATTTCTCTCTCACGGAAGCCGCTCTTAGGAAAGCTCTCCCAGAGCTGCCGGGTATTCGGGTACAGGTCGTGCCCGGGTCCAGGCCCACCGACGTGCGTGGTGGGCGAGGAGTGCAGGTCGGGCTTAGTCGGGTCGGGCCAGGTCCGCGGGGCGTGGTCGCGGACGAGGCCGGGTCGAGCGGGTAAGTGAGAGGGACCTCACCCCGTGCTCAGGAGGCAACGAGCCTAAGGCACTTTTTGCCTTTATGCGGGCGCGCACCTCTGAAAAGTTTCGAGGTGGAACTAAATGTCCCACCCCAATTGGGCGCCCGCAGCTGAAGACACTGCAGGAGTTCGCGGTTGCACGCGAGGCCTTTGCCCTAGCTGCAAGCTTGGGACGCTTCGCGGAGACTCTCCGCGAAACCTGGGAGTTGGACCTGGGCGAATCGCGCCTGCAGATGTAGGTTGAAGGAGCTCCGGCTTCTCAGCAATGGCGATGGAGGGAGAGACACCTGTTCACAGAAGAACGGCCTCTCGGCCTAATTAGACAAGCGGAGAACCTTCGCCGTGGCACGGCGAAGGTGGTGGGGGGTCTGGCAAGCCGTGGGGCGGAGCGTAGGGGCTGCGCTAGGTCAGATTGTGGCGCGAGAAATGGGTTTGTCCGGTGGAGTATGGTGGAGGCGAAGAGTGGTAGCGAAGGGGCGGAAGTTGGTCAGCGTGATGAGGCGGAGGTTATATGCAGGTCGGCGAGCCGTGTGGGATGCTGGAGTGATGGGAGCGGGTCGCCGGAGTGTGGCCGGAGGTGGAGAAGGTGAGGGTGATTGGTCGGAATCGAGGGCGACAGTAAGGGTTTAAAGTGAGGAAAAGGAAGAGCGGAGAAAGGTGAGAAGTTACACCTACTTAGCAGGACGAGGAGGGGCCAGAGCAGGCGACATTCGTATCGACTGTCGCCGGAGAAGAAGCTGCCCGGAGGAAGGAGCGACGGCGAGGAGAGGGCTGGAGAGGCACGCGCTGGGTGCGGCGCGGCGCGGGAAGAGCGGGGGAAGGCAGTCCTGCTGCTGGTAGTGCGGCAGAACGACGAGGAGGAAGAGGAGAGACCGCCGGAGCTGGAGGGCTTCCTGTCGGAGTGGGAAGAGAGTGAAAAGAGGGTGTTTCTCCATCAGGACCGAGCTGGGAAGAACGGCGGAGCGACGGGGGTATTTATAGGGGCTGAACCAGAGAGGAGGGCGGAGGGAGACGACGTGTCTCCCTCGTCGGAGGATGCCGGAGATGGAGACCCATACCGTCCGTGCGTTCGCACGACCGGTATGGTGGGTTGCAGCGACCAGGGGGGTGCTCCTGTGACGGCTGACGACGCAGGGCACCCCCGGTTCACTTGCCAGGCCCTCTCCCTTACCCTGCGCGGCGCCATTCTCCGCGCAAGGTCGCCGGAGTATGGTGCCGGTCAGGTTTTGCAGGAGGGACCTGAACGCAAAGAATGAAGAAGAGTTAGGGGTCAAAATGCGAGGGTTCAAAAGTTGAGGGCCAAAAAGTAAATATATGAGGACCAAAGTGTAAAGTTGGTCAAGAAGGTTTCTTCTTAGGCTTAAGTTTTTATACATGACTAATTAGGACCTAAGGAATCTGATGGTGAATTTTATTTCTAGATTAAACCTTGTTTGACTGGTCAATTTATGCAAAAACCCAAATTAAGTTATTAATCGGGCATGGTTCTCAATGTAGGTCAAAATGGGTTCCTAAGGCCAAATCGAAGGTTATAAACCCTAGAGATTATTTTTCTATGAATTTTAGAGGGTTTATTACATTTTTACTTTGCCTCGAACCTCGTGAATTGAAGTGGGTTTGTTTTAGGGTTACAGATTATCATTTAGTTCCTTGGAATTGTTGTAGCCCTTATCAGATCATCCCACTTTTCTTCTTATTTGGTTTGTTTGACCTATGTTTGGACCTGTATGAATATTATACTGGTAAAATTGCATTTTTACCCCTTATGACTTGTTTTCTCCTTAAACTCAGAATTCTCTGAGTTAAGCCTTTCCTTGAGTTATGTAGGAGATTTTATCATTTGTATTAGGTCAAAATGAGCTAGTTATGGCTCATGATGAGGTTCTCATCAAGTCCCAAGTCGAACATGGGGAGGCAAACATTTCTTTTTGTCATTTTTATCTTTTATAATTTTTTTTGTGTTTTTATCAAGGAAGAGATCAGATCGATGAAAACATTATCTAACTAATCTACTTGCAAAAATAATGTAGAGAGAGAGATAAAATATCAATATATTGATGAACAAATGTTTTCTACAGCTATGAAAGTGGAAAAACTATACTAAAAAGTAGTAAAGATAGATGGAGATGAGAAGAGTCCCCCTCGACGGTCGCTTGGAGGATGGCTCGCTCTGATGGTGCCTGGATGAAGGTGGTGAGGAGTGAGATGAGGGAGAAAGGTGGTGGAGGAAGGAGGACAGGGCAGGACATTGTCGTGGCGAGGATCTTCTTCCTGAAGGAGGTAAGAGGACGATCACAGGATGCTCCACGAATAGGGATGAGAGGTAGAAAAATATTTATTTTCTACTCTAAAGGAGCATCCTGGGCTTGGGACAAGCTCTTTATAGAGCCTTGGAGGTGGTGAGGAGAAGAAAGGAAGAGATGAAGAAGAATGAGAGGGATAGGGGTCCTTTTATAGTAGAGGAAAGCATCAATTTCGTATACAAGACATTTAGTGATGGCCATAAACGTTGCTGAAGATCCATCGCAAACGTTGTTGAAGATAGCCTTGCGCCTATGCTGTAGCGCGCACCCTTGTCGCGAGCGCTATGCACCCACTGCCTTGTGCGTGGTGCCTTGCGCTGCACGCTACGCTGCTGTGCGCGTGCGGTGGCGTGTGCATGCATATGGGTGGCCTGGGTTGCATGACGTGGTGCGATCTGGGTCGTCCATCTTCTTTCCTTTGTAGGGGCTACTACAGATGTTGGATTGAGTTGATTTTCATGTCATTGGGCTATGATCATTGACCCGAATCCATCCATGCAGTTGGATTTGTCGTTTGAAGCTCCAAAATGCATCAGCTAGTCCCTCGACTGCTAATCTTCCTCAGACTGCATATGGTGTTACGAAACTCCGATCAAGGCGATTTCAGAGGCATTGGACTTCGTTCGTCATCCTGATCAAATCCGTATTGTCGGATCGTCAATCTGAGGCTCTAAATTAAATCTCCTCTCCCAGTCATAAAAGGACACAATTAACCTAAAATATACACAAACTACTCTAAATGCAGAAAGATGAATGCTATGCAATATTTATAGTATGGAATGCATATCTAAGCCTAGAGACATCCATAAATAGGCATTTTAACCTAAATGGATGTGTCTACATCATACCCCCATGCCTATTTTTTGCTAGTCCCTAGCAAAATTAAACTATATGCTATGTATAAAAATGGAATTAGGGCTCTATCGCTTAAGCCTAAGTCATTAATTAACAATAGAAAATTTCAATTAAGGTCCTAAACTACGAAAACTCAACAGTACCCAGGTGTTTGCCAGAATACTGACCGCTCAAGTCCTCGCCTTATTTGAAAAGGGAAGATACATTTTTTTATTTTTCCTTTTTTTCTTACTTTTTTGATTTTCTTTGAGTTTAGGGTTTTAGGGTAGCTTTCTACGGCTACCCAACCCACCCAAAACTCGAAAAGGACTCTAAGTGCTAAGCATCTTGTGAAAGGGTGACAAACTCACTAAGTGACTGTTAAAATGGACTTCAGGTTTCTACAACCCTAGGTGATCTTAAAGATTTCTACTTAGAGGTCTATCTTTCTGATGGTAGCTTTCTTCCTACTTTTTATTTTTATGGAGTAAACACAAGGACGAACCCAGTGTATATCTCCCCAGTTTATTCTACTTCACTTCTTCCAAAGGGTTTAGGAATTATTTATGCATTTTTGTGAGCTGGGGTCTGGACAACCAGTCGATGAGCTGTTACCATCGACCACTTGCTAGCCATACTCGTGTGGTCAAGTGTGGCTTCATTTATTTTTTCATATTTTCTCCTTTTTCTTTTTCTTTTTTCTTTTTTTTTCTTTTTGGGTGTTTCTTTTTCTCTTTTTTTCTAAGTAGGTGGCTTCCCTGATCTAAGATTTACCTAAAGGCAGTAGGAAGAGAATGGTCATGTGGTTGGGCTCTGGACAACTAGCCAATGAGCTGTTCCACCGACAACTTGCCAACCATACCACCTTAGATGACTCATTAGCTACCCAATTTCCGTAAAACTGCCGAAAAGTGAGTCAGTGAGAATAGTGTGTAGATGCTTAGACTTAAAATCCCCTCAAATCAAAGGGCGGGTTGATAAGTCGTGTACTTATCACCCCAATTTATTTACCAAATTAAAATGAAATTGCTTGGCGAGGATTGGAGACTAAGTCCACATTTGAGTGGATATCCAGGCTAATTAAGCCCAAAGACCTGAAGAGTCTAAGTGTTTAGGTCCTAAAGTATCATTTCCTAAAGTTAATAACTTCCAAAAGCTTAAGTTCTCTTCTCCTAATTTTTTTTTGTCTTTTTGAATTTTTAGATTTTTTTTAAAGAAAATAAAAGAAATTCTACAGATCTAACAAAATAATTTCAGGATTAAGTATCCACCTCCCCATGCCTAAATGATGTAATGTCCTCATTGTAGAAATAAAGACATGAATAGGTGGAATAACAGAATATCCCTGAGCTTCGTGACAATCCGGTTAACTTCGGAGAGAGAAGAGTATACACACGCGCTAAGTTTAATGCCTTTAGCTAGGCATAACATACAAACAAAGAAGAGGTTAAGAATTCACAAGTGCAGGTCAGAATCAATATCAAATGATTAATCCTCAGACCTGCCAACAGAAGATGTCCATAGATGTGGACCAAGTTGTAGTGTAGACCCATGCCCCAGGGTCAAGTAGTTCTAAGGTTCTGGATGAAAATCACCCAAAATCGATGATTATTGAGCTTGCTCGATCGGGCCTACGGTTTTGTGCAATACAACCCACGACTAAAGTGTCGGACAAAAGGTAGATTTGATTCACTAGGTTTAGATGTTCACTTAAAGTTTAGTTTAGAAAGATAGTCAGTTATTTCAAGCTTGGGTCGCATGTTAAAGATATTATAAGGGTTTTGATAAAAAGTTGGTTCTTTTAGGTCAATAGGAACCCTTAGATCCAAAATTGTGTTTCCCTCAGAATTAGCCTCCTAGATTTTCATTTCCACATTTCTATCCTCCAAAATCAATATTTTTGAGACCTCCAAATCATTGTACACCCCATCTAAAGTACCCAAGTCCAACAATTGTGGCTCAATCAGAATTGACTTGGGTCTGGTGATCTCAAGAATATCATAATTTATCTCTTTAGGGTGTGGTTGAGTAGTGGGGCTATTGATTGAATCATTAGGATTCGAATCATCCAAGTTAGCCCCAACATGATCATAATCTTCAATAATCGGGCTATCAAAAGGTTCGTCAGATTCCTCAAGCTTGTTTGTCTTACTAAAATCATTTTCCTTAAGCTCAAGTGAGACTTCACCTAAAGATTTCTCACTCTCATAATTAAAGAATTCTTGATCCTCATTTATGTATGTCTCAAAATCATATGCCATTTCATGGTCCATGGAGACATATTTTTCGCCGTTCCCTGGCCCTGGGATCTTGGGTGAAGCAATCGATTCATCCTAAATCAGTTGCTCTAGACCAACCTAGTCATCTCTAGTCATAGAACATGTATCCCCCCCAATAGGCACCTGAGCGGGTTCAGACATTGGCTCTCCTGAGGGGGTTCATCTAGAGAATCATCCCAAGATTGAACTAGAGTAACTACAAATTTCTTCTTCAATCTTGATAATTTTCCATGTAGAAACTCACCCGAGCCCCTATCTCTAACTACTTGGAGCAAATCTAATAAAGAATTGTTAAGTTCATCAATCATTTTGATCATAAGCTCCAATGCTTCAGTGCATGGTGTTGATTGAGATTTTAAAGATTGTATGGTGTTCCTCAAGTTAGCCAACACCCTGTCTTGGACCTTGTTCACCTGAACCAAATGGTTTGATTCAGAGTTGGGTGGGTTTGGTTTAAATCTAGGTGAGTCAAGATATTGAGGTTCTCTGGGTCCTCCCTGATAGTAGGTCATTTCAGGTTGTTCAAAAAATTGTGGTGACCTATATTTAGTGGAATACTAGGGAGGGTAGGTGTTATAATCACAATATCCTTCTTGATTGTAGATCGGGTTGGTTTGGTCATCAAAGGGTGGAGATCTTTAATCATTATAGGCATGAGAATGATAATAATCATAGTCTTGTTGTCTAGGGTTAGGCCATAGACACCGAGGTCCGAATTCATATCCCCAATCAATGTTAACCCAGCTAGGAGATAGGTAATCATAAGTCGAGTCGGGATAGTAATCATCTTGAGGATAGGTAGTGGTAAGAGGGTAGGATTAGAATTGTGTGTATGGTGTGGAAGCATACATGGTGGATTAGGAGGGAAAACAGAGGAGAGAAAGGTGCCCGATGAGTCCATTTTAATGTACTAGTGTTATGCCTAAGTACTTTAATTCTAACATAATATGTTTGTCAATAATCACATTATATCATTAAATAAGTGCATGTATCATTACTTGAGTTTTTATCTATTTTATCGTATTTTATAATTTAACATGTAATTATTTTATGTTGCAGGAATGATATTAGGAAAGAACAAGGAGGGGGGAATAAATTTCTCCAACAAATAGCCGGCTCAATCCCTTCCTCATCCTCCGGCCAGCCGCAACACCTCCCTCACAAATATCTGATCTCCCACTACCCTCCCTCAACAAATGAAGCCATATTTAGGAAAGGATTTGGAAAATCCCTTGAAGGGTGGAAGAGAGGAGTTAAGAGGAGGCGGAACAAAGGCGAGGGGGATCTTCGGGTTCTTCATCCTTACCCTGGAGGCAATATCCACCTTCCCTACCGTGGAGAGGGCAGACCCTATGAGCACTGCGTGCACTATGCAAAACCTTCCATCACCGCGCACCTGCACCACCGCTACTGCTAAACGCTCGCAACCTGCAGGCGCGCACTAGCGCAACACCTTCCATCACCCTTCCACTGTAAGCCACGCCATCAGGGCCTCCACCGCAGCGCGCCCTCACCTGTGCCTACTCTCATCGCACCTGCACCAGTGCCCTGCTAGACCGCCTGCAAGCGCTCGCGCCATCTCCACTGCAGGCGCACCCCTGTAGGCACAGCCCCCTCCAGTGCCTTTCACTGCAAACGCTACACCTCACTTCTGCAGGTGCCCACGCCCCTTCAGTGCCCCCCACCAGCGCTCCCGCCTGCAGCATGCTATCGTCTGCAGCTCACCCTCGCCACCAGCGCTCCCTGCAGGCGCGCACCCACGCGTACCTGCACCATCGCCCAGCGTCGCACCTACCATCCACTGCTTCCTCCAACCCGCGCCTGCAGACACTGCACAGCAGGAAGCAGCGAGGTCGCACCCGCGAGCACCTACGCCAGTGCCCAGCGTGCAGCAGTGTGGGCTACAGTAGCGGCATCCTTCTCCAACAGGCAAGTGTCCATCCTCCTCCGCCCAGCCGCCGTCGGCCACCTCCGGCCGCTGTGTCACCGCCATTGCGTAGCCCTTGTCGAGGCGCACCTCCCCGTCGACTCTCGCCGCCAACCGTGCACGACCGCACACGCGAGGAAGAGAGAGGATAAATCCTCTGTTTTCCTCTCTATTAATAATTACATTCAATGCCATTGCCAATTTTATATTCATATTTTATTCAGGCCACATTGCATTGATGCACTCAGACTTTCCTGAAATTACGTTACTTGTGTTATGTGCATGATTCTACATTGAATTTCAAATCAACTTTGCATGCAAGTTGAATTTATATGATATGCCATTACACATGCATCATATGCATATTTTTGGAGCTTAATTCTTTACGTGAAAATTGCATAACTAACCCTAAACTTTTAAAGATATTACAAGCTCCATTTAAAATAGCATATTCCTCGCATGAAAGTCACGAAAGTGTCTGCGAGCATTATATTCATCTTCTCGTGAATTTATTGGTCTATTCCTCCCTGTGGATACGACATCTTTACTGTGCTTAAAATTAATATTTAGTTTTGATTGAGAGATTTCCACCACATTAATTACAACGACATATCCGCTATTGCTATCACAAATAAGTGAAAATCTCTCTATCAAAATGGCGCCGTTGCCGGGGAGGCAACAGATGCAATAGATTCACTTCATTAATTTTTTGAATATTCTGAGTTGTGCAATCATTTAATCATTTTTTTTTATTATGCGAGGAATCTGACACGGCGACAAACGCAGCAGAGCGACGACATTGAACCTGAACGACGTGCACGGCGGAGATGATCTTTTTGGTGGACCTTGACGCCACCTGGAGGCCAGCAACAGGAACACGTAGGCCTTGATCCCACACGCATAGGCTTACGGAGAAGCCTATTTCTAATTTTGTCAGTAGATCTTAGTTAGATTTAGTTTAAATAGACATTAGAATTTAATTTCTGTCTTTTGGACCCTTGTCCGGTATTTTTGGGAATGTGTTCCCAGTGCCTCTTTATTTCTTATCGCTCTTGTATGCGGGAGCGTATTTTTGGGAGCGTGTTCCCATTTATTTAGATTATAGGACTATTTGAATTATTTGAACTGCATGTCGGTTAGTTAGTTAGTTAGATTAGGTATATTTGCTTATTATTATTATTATTAAAAAAAAAAAAATCGAACTGCCTGCTAGAAGTTGCATATCTATAGGACGACCATCTAGGACTGAATGAGCAGCATCTAGTTTATTTTTACTACATTGCATACATTGCACGAAGAAAGCTGGAGTAAGGTACGTCTTCTCTTGAGCATCAATTACCTATCATGCATATGCATTGAACCTAAATCTAAGATCACTAAAGTGCTTGAATCAAATTAATTCAGTGGTCACTTTAAAAATTGGGATTGCTAAGAGGTTGGACTTTAAAATCTGTGACTGAAAATTGTGTGCAAAAGGATCTTGTTTGCGAAATTTCAAAAATCAAAGCATGATCGTATGTTTGCACACTTGAGACACTGTGCACCTCACACATAAGGTCACTAGATAAATTTCTACCTCTCCTCTTTTGCACCATAAGGGAAGTTAGTCGGAAATCAAAAAGCCTATCCACCAAGTTTCTTCGATTCCTCGAGTGTGGGCTCAATTCGAGACTTCCATCCCTTGCGAGTAGGTTATAGGCACCAGCAAAGGTTGGCCTAGGAAGTGTAATTCTTGCAAAACTTGTTTGGCCACCAACTAAACATTTAATTCTAAGACCTACAATCTACTAAAAATAGATCCCATTGAATTTGTGTTTGCTTTGACAGTAGAACTCTCTAGGAAGTTTCTACTTGTTTTCTGAATTCTTCTAAATCCAATGAGAGTTAAAACTGTTTTGCTTTAAGAAATGGATCACCCTTACTCCTATCATTTAGATTATCAGAGTCAATACTTCCCATCTTTTAATTAGGATCCCATGCCCCGAGCGTATCCATCCTTTGATGGGTACATTGACAATTCATGGGATCATTCTTATTCTTATCCTGGGAGTACTAGCTTGATAACACTCACTTTTGAGCAGAGCCTAGGAGCAGGATTTTCCAACCCTGAAACCCCTACTTCCATGCAAACACCCAACCCTCCCACCCTTCATGATTTTCCGTATCAAGGTTGGACCGACACCCCTAGGCAACCAGAGCCTGAAATTGACTATCGTCCCCAACCTGATAATAGTAGCCTCTCCTCTTTTATGATAGAAATGCAAAAACAACAAAAGGAAATGATGGAATCAATGGGAGAGATGTTGAGGAATAGTCAACAGTTAAATGAAGAAATAAGATAGCTTAGCTACACGCTTCCCAATAATTCTGATCCTTACCCATACGACCATGATCATGAAAATAATTCTGAGGAAACCATTGACAATAGGGATCCAATTTTATGCAGCTACCACTTAGACTCTCCCAATGAGACGCGGCCACTAGAGGAGAATGATGATAGTGAGTATCCACCCGATCCTTATTGGAGTGAAAAGCAAGGGAAGATGGTACCTCTTGAGGACCTTGACCCCAATGACAGTATTCTCTTTACCCCTACCAACCTGGGTCAAGGTTGTATTGTTCGTATCACTTCCCCTATTGATTATTTGGTGGAATCCTAGTCTACCCTTAGTGAGCCTACTCCTAACCCTCCACTTAGTGAATCAACACCTACCATTCAACATCCTAATGATTTAAATGCACCCAATGAAGGTGACCCTAATGGAATGGAGGATGAATTAGATCAATTTTGGTCTCAGGGATATGAAGAGTCTATTTCAGAAAATGAGGATGCCCCAATAGAAGAACCTGGATTGAAAATTTGGAGTGAATCACAAGGGAATTATTTATTATTTGAGGATTTACCTCCAGAGGATATAAATAATATGGCGAAATCCAGATTCCTCCCCTCTTTTGAGAGTCATCCTCCATCAAAATAGGAGTTGCTATTAGAGGAGGAAAAACAAAATAGTGAGAAGTCTATGGGAGACTCTCGGGGACAAAACACGTCAATTAAGGATTTATACCCTGAGAAGAATAACGAATTCAGTAATATAGGCTTGCTCAAAAACATTAAGACTGATTCTCCTTTAGGAATAATTGAGGATACTGATCCAACTCCTAATGAATCACATATGCAGCCCGACAAAACTTTGAGTGAACCAAATGAATTCGGGGATGAGCTTAATGATAATGATTCTGATAATTTAACCCTGCCATCAAAGAGTTGTAATTTGGAGTCTACCCTTGATTCAAATATGACTCCGATCATTAATGCTAGGCAGGGTAACTTGAAGTTATCTACAATTGTTAGGGAGTATACACAATCTGAATCATTGTTGGAATTGAACCTGACATCGACTAAGCCCTCATTGGACTTAACCATTACCTTCCAATACTACAAAAAACCCTTATACTCCCTAACCTATCCTTGGCTCAGATCTTTGCTTATGTACATTCTTTCTGGAGAACATATCAGGCCAGTACATCCTCGGGTAGAATGGCGAGTGTGGATTGATGCTTGTACTTTTACTCTCACTATTCAAGGGTTTGAACTAATAATGTTTATATCTTTTACAACCTGTCCTGCTCTGGAGGATCCTGGTTATCCTCCACTTATTCCGTTTCGGGAGGTCCCTTTTTATATTCCTTTTATTATTCCTAGACCTCCCAAGGTAGCCAACGAGGTTCTTCGCTTTCATATCTTCTGGTGAGCATTTGGTATTACGTTACATCATCAGCTCGCCAACATCCGTGGCTACCTATTTTCTAGGCCCGCACTGTTACGCATATTTTTAGGGCCTAACCTTTTCTGTCTGGAACCAGACTTACAGGTTCCTTCTAAGTCTGGATGCTGACAGAAAATGCAGTGCTTGTTGGGAGGCAACCCAGCGTTCTGGATAACACCTTTATCAAGTGATTTCTTTCCTTCTTCTATTTTAATTTTACAATGGGGACATTGTAGGATTTAGGCATGGGGGGTGCATTTTGCATCTTAGGAAGTATTCATGCATTTAGGTTAGCATATATAAAAAAAAAATTTCTTGAGCTAAATGGGTTAGTCCCTAGAAAAATATCTATCATTGGAGGTTTTTCTTCCTGAATTATTTCTTAAGTTTAGAATCCAGTACATATGCACGTAGACTGGGTAATGGATCCTTGAAGAAAACCAATAAGCATTTGTGGTCTATTGAACCCTTGGACAGTTAATAGGGAGTCAGGCATACTATCTTCTAGTAGATCCACCTCATATTTGTGAGAAGAAAGTAGAGAGATTACTGGTGCGCTAAGTCTAGTGCAAGGACTCTTAAATTTTGGACAATTAGATGATGATACTTCATAGTTAGGCATAGTTTTCGCTCTCTATTCCTGTGTGCATACTTTGTGTGAATTCTTGAGAGTCACCAAATAAGGAAAATACACAGAGATGGAGTCTTAATAAAGCTATGACTATGGTGGATGGTTACGATCGTCCTTCATAGAGTCCTCGGCTGAAGGAGGGTAATAGTGTCAAAGGTTAGAAATACGCCTGTCCTATCCATTCCTTCTCGGTGCCAAGAATAGGCACTTCCACCAAATAAGCCACACAATATCCTCTTGATTATCATCATCCCTAATAATGCTTCATAAATAAAATCTATATCATGTTGTGTTGATTAATAATGAAAAAAAGGAAAAAGAAAAAGAAAGAGAAGAAGAAAAAAAAGTGAAAAAAAAGGGGAAAAAAAAAGAAGAGATGAAAAGAGAGAGAAAAGAAAAAGAAAAGGGTCCAGGGTTATCGTTGTAACACTGTCTCTGAGGCAATAAAACACTTATCGCGTTACACCAAATATGGCCCATACCTACCTTTCAGTATTTTTGATCGCCCGAATACTGGCTGAGGACTCTAACTTAGTTGTAGAGTTATTGGGACTTTAATTGAAGTGTGGATGCCATGTGAGGCCACCAAACAGTGAATACAGTTACTAAATATGGTGAGATTTGTGATCTCAGAAAGAAAAGAAAGTGTGAGCGCTCAGGAACATCAAGAGAGCAAGTTGTTTAGCCTCTCTCCGAGTTGACTTTTCTAATAGTCTGGATATCTAGAGTCTGTAGTACTAGACTACATGTAGCACCAGATGAGTGTGTGCCACCAAATACAAATTCATTCAACTCGATATCTCCTACCTAAGCCAAACGTCAGGGTCAAATTACAGATTATCTTCTGCTTTATCCTCGAGGGAAGTTGTTGCCTATCACGACAGCAATATTTACCAAGGGCGAAGTACTAATTCCCAATGCGAATTGGCTTTTCACATTGATCTGTTACTTAGGCTATCATCACTTTACATTTGTCTGGATCTCTAAAGTTTTGAAATAAGAAAAGAAGAAATCTTCTGATTACTTCTATTATTTTTCATTTTTGCTAGGGACTAGCAAATCTTAAGCATGGGGGTATTTGATGAGTCCATTTTAATGGACTATTGTTACGCCTAAGTACTTCAATTCTAACATAATATGTTTGTTAATAATCACATTAGATCATTAAAAAGTGTATGTATCATTACTTGAGTTTTTATCTATTTTATCGTATTTTATAATTTAACATGTAATTATTTTATGTTGTAGGAATGATATTAGGAAAGAACAAGGAGGGGGGAATAAATTTTGCCAACAAATAGCTGGCTCAATCCATTCCTCATCCTCCGACCAGCTGCAACACCTCCCTCACAAATATCTGATCTCCTGCCGCCCTCCCTCAACAAATGAAGCCATATTTAGAAAAGGATTTGGAAACTCCCTTGAAGGGCGGAAGAGAGGAGTTAAGAGGAGGTAGAACAAAGGAGAGGGGGACCTTCGGGTTCTTCTTCCTCCCCCTGGAGGGGATATCCACCTTCCCTACCATGGAGAGGGCAGACCCTGTGAGCACTGCGTGCACAGTGCCAAACCTTCCATCACCGTGCACCCCCGCCAGCGCTACTGCCAAATGCTCGCAGCCTACAGGCATGCACTAGCGCAACACTTTCCATCACCCTTCCACTGCAAGCCACGCCATCAGCACCTCCACCGCAGCGCGCCCTCACCTGTGCCCGCTCTCACCGTGCTTGCACCAGCACCCTGCTAGACCGCCTGCAAGTGCCCGCGCCATCTCCACTGTAGGCGCACCCCTACAGGCACATCGCCCACTAACGGCCTTCACTGCAAGTGCTGCACCTCACCTCTGCAGGCACCTGCGCCCCTTCAGTGACCCCCACTAGCGCTCCTTCCTGCAGCATGCTACCGCCTGCAGCGTGCCCTTGCCACCAGATCTCCCTGCAGGCGTGCACCTGCGTGTACCTGTGCCATCGCCTAATGCCGCTCCCACCGTCCACCGCTTCCTCCAACCCGTGCCCGCAAGCGCTACATAGTAGGAAGCAGCGAGGCCGCACTTACGAGCACCTACGCCAGTGCCTAGCGCACGCGCCCAACGTGTAGCCACACGGGCTACAGTAGCGGCATCCTCCTCCAACAGGCCGGCGGCCATCGTCCTCTGCTCGGCCGCCGGCCACCTCTGGCCACCGTGTCACCACTGTTGTGTAGCCCTCGTTGAGGCACACCTCCTCGTTGACTCTAGCAGCCAACCGTGCACGGCCGCACATGCGAGGAAGAGAGAGGAGAAATCCTCTATTTTCCTCTCTATTAATAATTACATTCAATGCCATTGCCAATTTTATATTCATATTTTATTCAAGCCACATTGCATTGATGCACTCAGACTTTCCTGAAATTACGTTACTTGTGTTATGTGCATGATTCTACATTGAATTTCAAATCATGTTGAATTTATATGATATGCCATTACACACGCATCATATGCATATTTTTGGAGCTTAATTCTTGACATGAAAATTGCATAACTAACCCTGAACTTTTAAAGATATTACAAGCTCCATTTAAAATAGCATATTCCATGCATGTAAGTTGATGAGAGCCTCATCATGAGCCATAACTAGCTCATTTTTACCTACATAACCTAGTAGAAGGCCTAAATGAAGGAATAAGTGTTCTGAGAAGAAAACATGAAATAAAGGTTAAAACTGCAATTTTACCATTGCAGTACATAAACGGGATTTCTCAGAGACAAAACATAGGTCAAATGGCCTAAATAAGATAAAAAGTGGGTTGAGTCAATCATAAATGGGTTCATGTGCAATCTAGGAATTAAATGACATTTGGTAACCATAAAACAGACCTGCTTAAATCAACAAGGTTCTGGTCAGGATAAAAATCAAGTAAACCCTCTAAAAATCATGGAAAAATATTCTCTAGGGTTTAGAACATTCAATTTGGCCTTTGGAACCCAGTTTGACCTAGATTAGGGTCCTAGTTCATCAATTAACCTAATTTGGGTTTTTATGCAAAATATCCAATCAAACGTGGTCAAAGCTAAAATCCAACTTCACCATTGGATTCCTTAGGTCCAAATTAGGTTTTTACCAAAATTGGACCTAAGGGAAGGTCATCTTGACCTACTTTGCAATTCAGTACACCCAAATCACAATTTGGTCCCTATCTTTCGAAAATCATCACAGAGAGCCCCCTAACTTCCTCACCACCTTTGCAATCAGGTCCTTCCACCATTATTGGGGTAGAATCCTTCTTCGGCGAGGATTAGAGAGGGAATACTCTCTGATTCCTCAGAGATCCCCTCCCAGAAATGGAAGGGAGATTCTCTGAGGAATTCCCTTCCATTTAAGGCCAATCACGATCTTTGGTGTGAACCCAATCTCTCGTGCGAATGCACGAGGGATTTGGGTATACACCCTCTTTCCTTCTCCGGCAAGTCGTCGGAGACGGATACGTGCCCTCCAAGCTCTGAACACACGGCCCAATGCCTATAAAAGAACCCCCAAACTTGGCCGCTTAATTTTAGCTTGACTTGGCCAGGGTTTCACCTCAGATTCGTCTCTTCCTTCCCTGCTAGGAACTCAGTGAGCTCTGGCGAGCTTTCTTTCCTTTCCTCTTCACTCTGCCACAAAACCAGTGGCAGAGACTTCTTCCTGATTCTCCTCCGCGTCGCGCAATACCCGCGCACGCCGCCTCAGCCCCATCGTTGCCGCCATCCTCCCTCCACGGGGCATCTTCTTCTCTGGCGACAGCAGGTACAGCCGGAAGCCTCTCCGTCCCCCTTCATCCCTGTAGTTAGGTTTAAAATATTCTCCTCTATCCCCTCTTTCATTCCCCCCACTGTATTTCATCAGTCGACCCTCGACCGTCGCTGACCACCGCCATCTTCCTCGCCTCCGACCAACCTTCGGCGAGTCGCTCCCATCGCTCCACACTTCCGCACGACTCACTAACCAACTCAGAGGCTCCGCCTCACCTCACCGAGCAACCTTCGCCCATCCATCATCCCTCTACGCCTCCACCACAGCCTCCCGAACACACCCACACCTCCGGTCACAGGGAGACCTAGGAACTCATGCCTAGGCCACCCCGCGACTTGCTGCACGTCGCATCACCTTCGCCGTGCCACGGCAAAGGTCTGTAGGTGGTTTGATTAGTCCAATAGGCCGTATTCATGCATGACAGGATCGGAGCTGCAGCTGCCATTGACAACAGTTGAAGAAGCTCCAAGCTCGCTCCAGGCTTTAGGACGTCCAGGCTTCAGGTGCTACGCATTGGGGCAGGTCTCGCGAAGATCGTTGCTCCAGAAATCAACGCCAACAGAGGCCGCAGTTGTGGCAATTGCACGAAGGTTCTGCGGGCGCGCGCGAGAGCGGGACAGGACTAATAGTCCCACATCGGCAATCTACAACGTGTAGGTATGCTTTAAATTGATTTTGTGTTATACACTTATCGCCTCTGAACGCACAAGGGTGAGGTCCCTCACCTAACGCACGCTCGCCTCGTCCGCGGTTTCATCTCGCGGATCTGGCTGGCTCCAACCTGACCCTATCTGAGCACACCTCGCGCATCACCCTCACGCCGGTGCGCCTGGTCCCGGATACGAAGCCCGACCCGATTACCCATAGCTCTGGGAGAGCATCCTTTGAATGATTCTTAGAGAGAGAGAGACGCACGGGTAGAGGGAAAGGGCTAGGTTTTGCTCCTTGTGCAGGCAGGCTGAGAGTTGAAGAGAAGAGAGTTAGCCGTAGGAAGGAGAAGAGAAGGAGCAGAAGAAGAAGAAACTCTGAAGAAGAGACTGAGCAAGGCAGAAGAAGAAGAAAGGCTGCAGAGAAGAGAAGCAGAAGACAGAAGAGAAAAGAAGCAAAAGGCTGCAGAGAAGTGACAGAAGACCAAGGAAGAAGAGAGATTGCAGAGAAAGAAGAAGAAGGCCAACACAAGAAGAAGAAAGAAGCAAGGTGAAGGCTGCAGAAGAAAGAAAGCAAAAGAAGAGGGGGAAACACTATTAAGACGTCTGATCACAAGATCAAACGTCCAATTTCATTCTTTTGTCATAATTACTTTTTAACCACATACATTCATATTTAATTAAAGTTTTGAGTAAATTAGAGTGTTCAATTACATTTGAGATTAGTAGTAAATTCCGATTGCTTCCTGTGTTCGACCTCGGATACTCTGATTTTCAAGTAATAAAAACTTTTATTTGTTGATGACGCTTGATCACCTATACTACGACGCAATAACTATTAAAACACGATCGAGTCAGTCGCTTCAACATTTTGGCACCGTTGGCGGGGAGCAACACGCAATTTACCACTAGTCTCTACATTCTTTTTATCATATTGAACACTAACTTGCCCTACTTTACTTTGTTTTGATCTTGCAGGTATTCCACGAGAAAATCCCTTCCGCAAGTGAACCACTCTAGGGCAGGTAATTTCTTTTCTTCCTTAATCATCCCCTAATTCTAAAAAGACAAAAGGAAGAAAATCAATTTAGGAATCAATTGCCTTCTTTATATAGTAATCACCATCTTTAAGGCAAACATTTCCTGATTTTGCAAAAATTTTTCAAATCTTCTTGAAGTTGGAGCGATTTTTTTAGATTCTATCTCACAAATTCATGTGCCTAATTGAAATCACGCTTAATCTCGGTGGACAACACACTTCTTGTTTTTAAGTCCAAAGAGAACCTTTTCAAAAAGAAAAAGAGGATTGGAAATAGAACCAAATTAGGGTTTCTACAGTAGGATCTTGGGGTGATAGTCACACATGCCTGCATAAAAGGAAATAAACCTCCCGCATCAGTGTGCCGCCCAAGACCTTGATTGAAGAGGGCTAAACAAGACAAACCCTAAGAAAAAAAGAAGCTCTAAAATCACTTGAACCTTAAAATTTTGGACCTAATAACCTGGGAGTCAAATCAGGGTGATCTCTAGGCTCCAAACCTAGAATCATTCTGCCATCTATAGGACAGGTCAGGTGAAGTTGACCCCTTGGGTCAACCAACCTCTAAATTAGGTCACAATATCAAAACATCTAAAGTTCAAGTGAGAACCCTAAAGCACCTTTGAAATAAAAGTGGTAGACTTAAGAGGTCAAGGTCCCCATTCTGGTCTACCTGGAATCTCAGTGACAAGAGAGGTCGGGTGGGGGAAACCTTGTAACCCGTGGGGATGCTCTACCGTGTAGGGGTCTTTACGGGACTCTCCCTCTCTAGCTACCCAGGTAATTCTCAGGTGGACGACTTTCTGATCCAGGGGTCCATCCTCCCCGAACCTCCATAGTCATCCAAACGTCTTTGGGTGTCTTGATTGGGTCAAAAACATCTCCAGTCCCTCATCTTTTCTCTTTAGAGCACACATACACATTTTCAATGGGACTCATTATTCAGATCTGATCACTTCATAACTTGATTCTACAACTTGATTCAAACTTTGATTCTACATCTTGACTCCACCACCTGATCCAAATATGCAGCCAAACCGCCTAGGACCACCATTCAAGAAACCTGAATATCAGAGATCCATGAGAGATAAAATGATTGAGGATGCCCTGAAATTTTATGAAAATGAAGAAACCTCAACACCAGTAGGAAACATTCAGGTTGATGTCCCAACAACCACAACCTTTATCATAACTTGTGCCCAAGTACTATTAGCAGAAGCCACAGAAGGATCAACCCGTGACTTGCTCATTACTGCATACATTGAGATAGAAAAACTGCACAATATTGAATACCGTCAATGTATGACAAATCCTCGACTTTGGAAGCAACACCAAGATAGTCTTGAAAAATGGGAAGAGATACTGAGGTTAGTAAAACAAGTTATTGACCAGAAATACCCGTATATACCACAAATAAAGGAGGAACTATCTTGGGAGAACATCGAGGATCAATCTGATCTAGGGTTTGAGGCACAAAATGGTTGTGGATTCCCAACCCAGATAGAATACAATGTGCCGGATATTGAAGAAGGTTGGGAAGCTCTAAATGCAGGAAAATACAATCTTGAGCCCATTTTAGAATCCCAAAACTCCTGCAAGAATGAGAGTAGAACTGAACCTCTCGAGGGTGTAAATTCCATCCCTTATTCTAATAAGGTGACCCTCGAAGGTTATTCAGATCTAGATTCTTGTAATTCAACCCACATCCTAAATCTAGAACCTAGATCGAAACCATATTTTGAAGATTTCAAGGCCCCAGATGAAGAAGATCAATCTTCTAATGAAGTATATAATTTTGGGCCTCGATTTGATGAATATCCCTCGCCAACATCCTCAGAGGAACTAATCGATTTTTCGAAAGTCATGCCAATCTACGACACAGAAATTGAGGAGTTGGACGAGTGGGGTTTCGATTGGGTCTGCCCTACTAACTTTGAACCTGAGCCTCTACCAAATAGGGACACCCTTTTAAGCTCAGAATTCACATTTAGGCTAGACCCCAGTCAGGCTGCTGAGTATACAACATATGATTTATTCTATGGTGGAACTCATTCAGACTTTGATTTTCGCAAACTCTCCGACGATTTCGAATCTGACCATAACATCGGAGAAAATCTGCTTCCTGATTATAACAAGCCAATTTTCTTTGAAGCCACCTGCTCCACATATACAGAACAAATCAAAACCCGTTCTCTACCTCGACTCACAATCGGACTCAATTTTTATTCCGATTCACCTCTCACTGAGCCATTTGCAGATGATTCAACTCCATATCTATACCGGGTATCGGGCACTGATCCGACCGAAAGTTAGGAGCCATCATTCTTTGATCACCCCTATAGGGATTCCACACCTTACATTGATTATTTTTCGGAACCCTACTCTGACCAGGCTGAGTCGACTCAGCCTAAACCCGAGATTTCACTTCCTTATTCATTTGAACTTTACTACATATGGTGGGTTCCGCATCTGTTGATCTACATCTATCAACCCACCAGACTTATTGGGCTTGGGCTGCATCATCAGCCGACTGATCTTAACAAGCACCTGGTTGGACCAACCAGGCTCCTAATCAAGGTGCTTGTTTTACAAAATTCCATTAATTTGACCACTCCCTCTCCACCCCATTTTCCGCTCGATTGAAGGCATTAAATTTAGTGCTTAATGGGAGGCAACCCGTCATCCCAAAACAGAGACCCGTCTGATGATCCGTCTGTACTCCACGTCCATTGCACCTTGAGTTCAGCCTTAGACAGTTGATCCCACCTCTAGTACACGTATCAGAGCCTGCAATCATTTGCATCATTCATTTTCGACCTATTCACCCACCCGATGTATCCTATTCTAAGTCCTTGACCTCAACACTATTTCACACCCTCCGTTTACAATGAGGACATCGCAAAACTTAGGCATGGGGGGGTGATAAAGTGCATACATACAGAATCAAGAAAAAGTCAGGAGTCTCACACACAAAAATTTTTGCATATGTCAAAAACACAAAAAAATTGAAAAATTATGAAAAAGAACAAAAAAATGGGGGAGGGAGGAAATTTTGTGAGCCACATATTCATAAGGAGGAGAAAAAGAGTAAAATGACAAAAAGGAGCACAAAATGAGAAAGAAAAAGAAATAGTCATTAGTAAAAGATTTAAGGAATTAGCTAAAGTTCTAGACCAGATCAAGAAAAGAAATAAAAGAAAAGTGCTAAGGAGACATAACGAGAGATTAGCGGGAACGCTGGTCTTAGGCCTCTTGGTCTAGATTCTTTAGCTTAAAAATTCACGTATCTGCTAAAATCTGGATAATCCTCAAGAGGTTGAGGAAAATGCGAAGCTTAAGTATTAGGTCTAAGGCTTAGGAAGTATTCGGCCTCGTTAACTGACCTCCGATTTACGGGATTCGGTAACCTAAGCACCCCAAAGTCACACATAGTCTGGTTCAGTGCGCATAAACATCCAAATCATGCAAAAGCGTTTAATGTTCTACAAAAGTCACCTAGATTAGGAGCGGCCAATCAACACAAGTAGATTTGGATGAGTCCCCAGTGCGGAGAGGCGGGAATTTCCCCTCGAAGATGCGTAACAACATATCATCTCATCGGTTCTTGTCTCTTAGGATATTTAAATATCCTACTAGGGCATGTAAACACTCTGCTGGTTCAGATACCATGGGCGGCATTATCACGAAATGTCGATCGCCAGGATCTGAATTCGGCCACGGAACACCATGGGCAGGATTATCTCGAAATCTCGAAAGCCAGGGTTCTGGGGGTTGCCATGGGCGGTGCTATCTCAAAGCATCGATAGCCAGGGAACCTTGAGGATTGATGATGGGGACGAGGAATCCGATACAGACTGTGTTAAGAAGCTAATCCAAAGCTAGAAATAAAAAGAAAAGAGAGAGAAAAGTTCTCCAAACAAATAAATCCTCTATCTCTCTTACAAAAACACACTGCAAATTAAACTTAGGCTAAGAATGTCTCAAGCACGGGTGCTTTAACCGCGAAGTCCAACAAACCCTAGGTTAGTTTCTGTGGGCCTTAGAAACCTTTGCGGAGGACTGAGGCTAAAGTGGAACATGCCCGGATTTTGGTTGGTACTTGAATACCTCTAGGCCTATTGTCGGCATTCCTACTTAATCACAAAAGAAAAAGAAAAGCACTTACGCTCAGAGTCTAGAACAGAAGTTAAAACCTTGAAATTTTGCTAAGGGACTAGCAAAATCTAGGCATGGGGGTATGATGAGAGCCTCATCATGAGCCATAACTAGCTCATTTTGACCCAATAAAGAAGATAAAAGCTCCAACATAACCTTGTAGAAGGCTTAAATGAAGGAATAAGTGTTCTGAGAAGAAAACATGAAATGGAGGTTAAAACTGCAATTTTACCATTGCAGTACATAAATGGGATTTCTTAGAGACAAAACATAGGTCAAATGACCTAAATAAGATAAAAAGTGGGTTGAGTCATCAGAAATGGGTTCATGTGCAATCTAGGAATTAAATGACATTTGGTAACCCTAAAACAGACCCGCTTAAATCAACAAGGTTCCGATTTGGTTAAAAATCAAGTAAACCCTCTAAAAACCATGGAAAAATATCCTCTATGGTTTAGAACATTCAATTTGGCCTTTGGAACCCAGTTTGACCTAGATTAGGGTCCTAGTTCATCAATTAACCTAATTTGGGTTTTTATGCAAAATATCCAATCAAACGTGGTCAAACCTAAAATCCAACTTCACCATTGGATTCCTTAGGTCCAAATTAGGTTTGTATCAAAATTTGGACCTAAGGGGAGGTCATCTTGACCTACTTTGCAATTCAGTACACCCAAATCATAATTTAGTCCCTATCTTCTGAAAATCATCACAGAGAGCCCCCTAACTTCCTCACCACCTTTGCAATCAGGTCCTTCTGCCATTATTGGGGCAGAATCCTTCTCCGATGAGGATTAGAGAGGGAATACTCTCTGATTCCTCAGAGATCCCCTCCCAGAAATGGAAGGGAGATTCTCTGAGGAATTCCCTTCCATTTAAGGCCAATCACGATCTTTGGTGTGAACCCAATCTCTCGTGCGAATGCACGAGGGATTTGGGTATATACCCTCTTTCCTTCTCCGGCAAGTCGTCGGAGACGGATACGTGCCCTCCAAGCTCTGAACACACGGCCCAATGCTTATAAAAGAACCCCCAAACCCGGCCGCTCAATTTTAGCTCGACCTGGCCGGGGTTTCACGTCAGATTCGTCTCTTCCTTCCCGGCCAGGAACCCAGCGAGCTCCGGCGAGCTTTCTTTCCTTTCCTTTTCTCTCTGCCACAAAACCAGTGGCAGAGATTTCTTCCTGATTCTCCTCCACGTCGCGCAATACCCGCGCATGTTGCCTCTGCCCCGTCATCACCGTCGTCTTCCCTCCACTGGGCATCTTCTCCGGCGACAGCAGGTACAGCCGTCCGCCTCTCCGTCCCCCTTCGTCCCTGTAGTTAGGTTTAAACTATTCTCCTCTATCCCCTCTTTCATTCCCCCCACCTTATTTCATCAATCGACCCTTGATCGTCGCTGACCACCGCCATCTTCCTCGCCTCCGACCAACCTCCAGCGAGTCGCTCCCTTCGCTCCACACTTCCGCACGACTCGCCGACCAACTCAGAGGCTCCGCCTCACCTCACCGAGCAACCTTCGCCCGTCCATCATCCCTCTACGCCTCCACCACAGCCTCCCGAACACACCCACACCTCCGGTCATAGGGCGACCTAGGCACTCATGCTTAGGCCACCCCGCGACCTGCTGTACGTCGCATCACCTTCGCCGTGCCACGGCAAAGGTCTGCAGGTGGTTTGATTAGTCCAATAGGCCGTATTCATGCATGACAGGATCGGAGCTGCAGCTGCCATTGACGACAGTTGAAGAAGCTCCAAGCTCGCTCCAGGCTTCAGGTCGTCCAGGCTTCAGGTGCAGCACATTGGGGCAGGTCTTGCGAAGATCGTTGCTCCAGAAATCAATGCCAACAGAGGCCGCAGCTGTGGCAATTGCACGAAGGTTCTGCGGGCGCGCGCGAGAGCGGGGCAGGACTAATAGTCCCACATCGGCAATCTACAACGCGCAAGTATGCTTTAAATTGATTTTGTGTTATACGCTTATTGCCTCCGAACGCACAGGGGTGAGGTCCCTCACCTAACGCACGCTCGCCTCGTCCGCGGTTTCATCTCGCGGATCTGGCTGGCTCCGACCCGACCCTATCTGAGCACACCTCGCGCATCACCCACGCCGGTGCGCCTGGTCCCGTATACAAAGCCCGACCTAATTACCCGCGGCTCTAGGAGAGCGTCCTTTGAGTGATTCTTAGAGAGAGAGAGACGCACGGGTAGAGGGAAAGGGGTAGGTTTTGCTCCTTGTGCAGGCAGGCTGAGAGTTGAAGAGAAGAGAGTTAGCAGCAGGAAGGAGAAGAGAAGAAGGAGAAGAGAAGGAGTAGAAGAAGAAAAAACTCTGAAGAAGAGACTGAGCAAGGCAGAAGAAGAAGAAAGGCTGCAGAGAAGAGAGTAGAAGACAGAAGAGAAAAGAAGCAAAAGGCTACAGAGAAGTGACAGAAGACCAAGGAAGAAGAGAGACTGCAGAGAAAGAAGAAGAAGGCCAACACAAGAAGAAGAAAGAAGCAAGGTGAAGGCTGCAGAAGAAAGAAAGCAAAAGAAGAGGGGGAAACACTATTAAGACGTCTGATCACAAGATCAGACGTCCAATTTCATTCTTTTGTCATAATTACTTTTTAACCACATACATTCATATTTAATTAAAGTTTTGAGTAAATTAGAGTGTTCAATTACATTTGAGATTAGTAGTAAATTCCGATTGCTTCCTGTGTTCGACCTCGGATACTCTGGTTTTCGAGTAATAAAAACTTTTATTTGTTGACGACGCTTGATCACCTATATTATGACGCAATAACTGTTAAAACACGATCGAGCATGTCGCTTCAACAATAGTCACGAAAGTGTCTGCGAGCATTATATTCATCTTCTCGTGAATTTATTGGTCTATTCCTCCCTATGGATATGACATCTTTACTGTGGTTAAAATTGATATTTAGTTTTGATTGAGAGATTTCCACCACATTAATTACAGCGACATATCCGCTATTGCTATCACAAATAAGCAAAAATCTCTCTATCAGTGCCCTGCAGTACAATCAACCAAACCTATCCTTAGGTGGGTAGCCTAAAGATCTACAGACTCTCAAAACCCATCCTAAGATTATAAACGATTTAGTCTACTTTTATCTGGTCAATCCAACCAGTTAGAGGGAGGGGCTGGGGAGAAAGTTCTTCATTTGGCTTGTGCCTCCGATTCCTTTGATACCTCCCAACCATGGTCATTTGACGCTACTCCCTTAGCTAGGCATCAGATGGACCAGTAGAAATAGATTAATCGAAAACAATCTCAATTTGAGCCCCAAAGAGCGAATCAATCCTTAAGGCCAACGTCTACTCAGCTTTAATTGGACTTGAATGATTATGCCCTTGGAATGTGATGGGCCCTTTAGATGGGTTGTGCCCTTAATGATAAATTCGTGAGTGTGTATGTGCACAACCAATGGTTTTTCAAGTAAGATTAAATTTTTGTAAGGTGAATTTTAAGGTTCGAATCTTACTTAGTAGCTTTTAGGATTCAAATATTAGGTGTATTCAACCAAGTTTTGTGAGGCAAACCAAGTTTTAAAGCACAAGTTCAAGTATTTTTCTTTATAAATCAAGAAAATATGGAGTGCCTGGCTTAACCTAATTATTTGAATCCTTTAGAGCAGCTACAAGATGATTTAGTTTTAAATTGATTAGGTGATTCAGCCTAAATAGCTCAAACAAGTGACCCAGATGCACCACCAATTAAGGCACACAGAAGTGATTAACCTAATCTGATTTCTTCTCTTTATGTGTTGATTTGTGTGTGTACCGGTTCAACAGGTTGGAATCCCAGTTAAGTGGTAGAATCAATGTAAAGTGATGCACCTTATGTCGTGACTTGTGGGTGTTAATGTGTGTTTCTTTCAGTAAATCCCACAAGAGAAGAGTATATTTTTGTTTTCTTTTCTTTTTTTTATATATATGTGGGGGTGAGATGAGTGCAGGTGTTAAACAAGACAAACAATTTCTATCTTAGGGTTCATGAAAACTCCTAAGTAGATTAGGTCTTGATTATTAAGGTGGTGAAATGAAATCTAGGGTGGGGGTGATGGGGGTACACTTACAAAACCTTTATCTGCACTTTTCTCAGATCTAACTACTCTGGCCTGCCTTGGAAGAGTACCTGCAACCACATTAAGATCAGAGAAAAATTTAGATAAAAGTTAGGTAAGGAGAAAAAATGTGAGAAAAACCAAAGAGCGTTACCTCCCCAGCAACGACGCCAAAATGATGAGGCGGAGATTCGACATGAAAAAGTTTGAGTTTGGAAAACCCGTCGTCGTAGTTTGATTTGCAAGAAAATCTACCAATCAGATAATATTTATAACCAAAACTAGAGATGAGTCCCTGGTTGAACACGAGGAGTTGAACGTTTGGGTTTGAGAAATCCGTGTTTCATTTTTATCTTTTATAATTGTTTGTGTGTTTTTATCAAACAAGAGATCAAATCGATGAAAACATTATCTAACTAATCTACTTGCAAAAATAATGTAGAGAGAGAGAGAAAATATCAATATATTGATGAACAAATGTTTTCTACAACTATGAAAGTGGAAAAACTATACTAGAAAGCAACAAAGATAGATGGAGATGAGAAGAGTCCCTCTCGATGGTTGCTTGGAGGACGACTCACTCTGACAGTGCCTGGATGAAGGTAGTGAGGTGCAAGACAAGGGAGAATGGTGGCAAAGGAAGGAGGACGGGGCAGGACGTCATCGTGGTGAGGATCATCTTCCCAAAGGTGAGAGTACAGCCACGGGATGCTCCATGAATGGGGATGAGAGGCGAGAAAATAATTATTTTCTACTCTAGAGGAGCATCTCGGGCTTGGGACAAGCTCTCTCTAGAGCCTTAGAGGTGGTGAGGAAAAGAAAGGAAGAGATGAAGAAGAATGGGAGGGGTAGGGATCCTTTCATAGCAGAGGAAAGGATCAATTTCGTATACATGACATTTAGTGACTGTCATAAACGTCACTAGAGATCCGTCGCAAACGTTGCTGAAGGCAGCCTTGCACCCACGATGCATTTACAATGGCGCGCGCTCCGCGTGCAGTTGTCATGTGCTACACCCTCGTTTCCTTGCACGTAGTGCCTTGCGCTACACGTTGCGCTGCTGTGCGTGCGTGCCTCCGCACGCACATGCACCCGCGCTGCTGTACGCGTGCAGTGGTGCGTGCGTGAGCATGGGCACTTTGGGTTGTGCCACATGGTGTGATCTAAGCCATCCATCTTCCTTCCTTTGTAGGGGCTACTACAGAGGTTGGATTGAGACGATTTTCACGCCATCGGGTAGCGATCATCGACTCGAATCCATCTGTGTGGTCGGATTTGTAGTTTGAAGCTTTGAATTGCATCATCTAGTCCCTTGAATGGTGCTACGGAACTTCAATCATGGAGATTTCGGAGGTGTTGGACTCTGATTGTTGTCTTGATCAGATTCGTACGGTTGTATCATCAATCTGAGGCTCCAAATTAAATCTCCTTCTCTCCTAGTCATAAAAGGATGCAATTAACCTAAAATATACACAAACTATAAATGCAGAATGATGCATGCTATGCAATATTTATATTGGAATGCATATCTATGCCTAGAGACATCCATAAATAAGCATTTTAACCTAAATGGATGTGTCTACATCAGTGCTTGTCATGGAAGGCCTTGATCAGTTCCTTGCAGCTATGTGAGTTCTTATATGCATCATTGCGTAACTCCTCAATCTTGGTCATTTGCAACCGGCAGTGGATTTCATCTAGATTGCACTTTCATACTGCCTAGTAGGCTTTATGTTCCATCTCTACAGGAAGATGACATGCCTTCCCGAGAATAAGTCTGAATGGAGACATTCATAGCTAGGTTTTATGGGTGGTCCTTGTTGAAGCGACCGGCTCGATCGTGTTTTAACAGTTATTGCGTCGTAGTATAGGTGATCAAGTGTCGTCAACAAATAAAAGTTTTATTACTCGAAAATCGGAGTATCCGAGGTCGAACACAGGGAGCAATTGGAATTTACTACTAATCTCAAATGTAATTGAACACTCTAATTTACTCAAAACTTTAATTAAATATGAATGTATACGATTAAAAAGTAATTGTGACAAAAGAGTGAAATTGGATGTCTGATCTTGTGATCAGACGTCTTAAAAGTGTTTCCCCCTCTTCTTTTGCTTTCTTTCTTCTTCTTGTGTTGGCCTTCTTCTTCTTTCTCTGCAGTCTCTCTTCTTCCTTGTCTTCTCTCTTCTGCGAAGGCTTCTTCTTCTTTGGTCTTCTGTCTCTTCTCCTTCTTCTCTTCTGCCTTACTTAGCCTCTTCTTCAGAGTTTCTTCTTCTTCTGCTCCTTTTCTTCTCCTTCTTCTCTTCTCCTTCCTGCGGCTAAGTCTCTTCTCTTCAACTCTCAGCCTGCCTGCACAAGGGAGCAAAACCTACCCTGTCCCTCCACCCGTGCATCTCTCTCTCTCTAAGAATCACTCAAAGGACGCTCTCCCAGAGCTGCGGGTAATCGGGTCGGGCTTCATATCCGGGACCAGGCGCGCCGGCGTGAGGGTGATGCGCGAGGTGTGCTCAGATAGGGTCGGGTCGGAGCCCACCAGATCTGCGAGGTGAAATCGCGGACGAGGCGAGCGTGCGTTAGGTGAGGGACCTCACCCCTGTGCGTTCGGAGGTGATAAGCGTATAACACAAAATCAATTTAAAGCATACCTGTGCGTTGTAGATTGCTGATGTGGGACTATTAGTCCTGCCCTGCTCTCGTGCACGCCCGCAGAACCTTCGTGCAATTGCCACAGTTGCGGCCTCTGTTGGCGTTGATTTCTAGAGCAACGATCTTCGCGAGACCTGCCCCAATGCGCAGCACCTGAAGCCTGGACGTCCTGAAGCCTGGAGCGAGCTTGGAGCTTCTTCAACCGTCGTCAATGGCAGCTGCAGCTCCGATCCTGTCGTGCATGAATACGGCCTATTGGTCTAATCAAACCACCTGCAGACCTTCGCCGTGCCACGGTCGCAGGGCGGGCTAGGCTGCGTGCCTAGGTCGTCCTGTGACCGGAGGTGTGGGTGTGTTCGGGGGGCTGTTGTGGAGGCGTAGAGGGATGGTGGATGGGCAACAGTTGCTCGATGTGGTGAGGCAGAGCCTCTGAGTTGGTCAGCGGTTTGTGCGGAAGTGTGGAGCGATGGGGGCGACTCGCCGGAGGTTGGTCGGAGGCGAGGAAGATGACGGTGGTCAGCGACGGTCGAGGGTCGATTGATGAAATAAGGTGAGGGGAATGAAAGAGGGCATAGAGGAGAATAGTTTGAACCTAACTAAAGGGATGAATGGGGACGGAGAGGCAGACAACTGTACCTGCAGTCTCCGGAGAAGAAGCTGCCCAGTGGGGGAGGACAGCGGCGACGACGGGGCTGAGGCGGCATGCGCGGGTGTTGCGCGACGCGGAGGAGAATCAGGAAGAAGTCTCTGCCACTGCTTTTGTGGAAGAGCGAAGAGGAAAGGAAAGGGAGCTCGCCGGAGCTCACTGGGTACCCTGGCCGGGAAGGAAGAGACGAATCTGAGGTGAAACCCCGGCCAGGTCGAGCTGAAATTGAGCGGTCGGGTTTGGGGGTTCATTTATAGTCATTGGGCCGTGTGTTCAGAGCTTGGAGGGCACGTATCCATCTCCGATGGCTCACCGGAGAAGGAAAGTGGGTACATACCCACATCTCTCATGCATTCGCACGAGAGATTGGGTTCACACCAGGGATCAAGATTGGCCTCAGATGGAAGGGAATTCCTCAGAGAATCTCCCTTCCATTTCTGGGAGGGGATCTCTGAGGAATCAGAGAGTATTCCCTCTCTAATTCTCGCCGGAGAAGGATTCTGCCCCAATAATGGTGGAAGGACCTGATTGGAAAGGTGGTGAAGAAGTTAGGGGGCTCTCTGTGATGATTTTCAAAAGTTAGGGACCAAAATGTGATTTGGGGTTACTAAATTGCAAAGTAGGTCAAGATGACCTCCCCTTAGGTCCAAATTTTGGTACAAACCTAATCTGGACCTAAGGAATCCAATGGTGAAGTTGGATTTTAGGTTTGACCCTGTTTAACTGGACATTTTACGTAAAAACCCAAATTAGGTCAATTAATGAGCTAGGACCCTAATCTAGGTCAAACTAGGTTCCAAAGGCCAATTTGAATGTTCTAAATCCTAGGGGATATTTTTCCAAGATTTTTAGAGGGTTTACTTGATTTTTATCCTGATCGGAACCTTGTTGATTTAAGCGAGTCTGTTTTAGGGTTACCAAATATCATTTAATTCCTAGATTGCACATGAACCCATTTCTGATTGATTCAACCCACTTTTTATCTTATTTAGACCATTTGACCTATGTTTTGCCTCTGAGAAATCCCGTTTATGTTCTGCAATGGTAAAATTACAGTTTTAACCTTTATTTCATGTTTTCTTCTCAGAACACTTATTCCTTCATTTAGGCCTTCTACTATGTTATGTATGAGCTTTTATTCTCTTTATTATGTCAAAATGATCTAGTTATGGCTCATGATGAGGCTCTCATCAGTCCTATAGGCCAATAATGCTTCCAAAAGTCAAGATGACCAATCTTTTCTATTAGGCCAAGTAGTCACCTCAAGAATTTTCTTGATCTCTTGATTGGAGAGGTCAGCCAATTGATTAGTCTGGGGGTGATAAGGAGTCGAAATACGATGTGACATCCTGTACTTTTTCATCAGAGACTATGATGTAGACACATCTATGTCATATAAACTATCTATTTATGCGTGTTCTTAGACCTATAATTGCATTCTGCATTATAAATATTGCATAGCAAGCATCATTATTGATTAACCCATATTTGTGGGCTATTTAAGTATTTAAGTGCATAGACATTAGGTTAATTCTAACATTTATTTAGCATAAATTAGGATGTAAATAGATTAATTCATATTTCTAATTTAATTACTTAATTCATGCATTGCATTCATATTTTAAATGCATTTAGAATTAACTTAGAATTGCATTCATTTAATTAGTTAACCAATTAGGTGCATTGCATGCATTAATTTAAGTTAACATAAAAGTTGAGGGTTTGTATATAAATAACCATATTATTTTAACAATATCTTTTATGCTTCTTTTCAGCAACGGCTTGGCTGTCGCTGCAATGCCACCTGCCGCACTAAAGCCTACATTCATGGATTAGCGGAGAAGGTGGATCTGCTCTCGCCTCTCCATTCAAATTCATGCAGGCAGCTACAAAAAGAGGAGAGAGGCTGCCGAGCGGGAGGGGCCTCCATCCCAACAATCCACATTGTGCAGAGAGTTCATCTCGTCCATTTCACCACTGCCAGCCTTAACCACGGCGACGAGCCTCCACCACTGTGGGCGTGTGGTGTGACAGGCCACACCGCCATCCGGAGATCGTCTGCATTACCGTGAGCACCTCGCCGTGCACCACCCTCCCCGTCATCACCAACAACCTCCACAACCGCTACTGTAATTTCACTCCTCAGTCATTTAAGATGTTCGGGAAGTTTCCCGGACGTCTGAAGCTTCGACCCCCCCCACTCCAACAGCAACCGGCCGCTCACCTCCACTTCACTCCCGCATCACCTCCATCTTCCAACGCCTCTCCATCCTACAGCAGCAACCACCCTTGCTGCATTTCACCTCCAGCACCAACCGCCTTGCAACCTCGCACGCATCCTGCTGCGCAAGACCACCTTCAAGCCATCTCCAGCCTGCAGTGCGCCCGCTCACTCCCCACCACGCTCCTTCCTTTGAACTTTGGAGCATTGCATCTACTCCAGCACGCCTTCCTAGTAGTGTCCGCCATCGGCATCCAGCAGCAGCGGTGCGCCTACAGCAGCACCACCCTCGGTGCGCGCGTAGACCAGTGCATGCTCCTTTTCACCTTTAGCGCGCTCAACTCCTGCGCGTTCAACTTCCATGCACCTGCTCCAGCGTGCCCGCACCTTCCGCCTGTAGAGCCTCTCCGCATCTGCAACGCCCCCCCGTCGCCACCTGCAGCACCTCCAGCAGTGCGTGCAGACTCAGTGCGCGCAACAGCAATGCCCGCGCGCACCTCCTGCAGTAGCCTTTGCGAGCGCATAGCCGCCCCTCCTCCAGCAGGTGTAGCCACCGTCGAAAGCCACCTTCGTCGAAGCTCCGTCCGGCCGACTTCGGCCACCCGCGACTCGCCGCCACCACCGCTGCGAAGCCCTCGGTCCAAAGAACTTCCTCCGAGCTTCACATGTCCGGCCGTTCCTTCCTCTTTGTGCACGGCCAAGGGAAGAAATCCCCTATTTTGCTACAGTAAAAGGGCCATTAATATTTACATTTTCTGCCATTGCCAACTATTATTGATATTTTATTGAATCTGCATTGCAAAAAGTATCCTCTAGTTGTTAAAAATTGCCATTTCAGCATGTTTTCTTTATATTAACTTAATTTGAAGGCAGATTTGGCGAGATTCTCGTCTAAACTAACTATGAACATACGTTTTTAATTGGTGCGAACTTAAATACGTCATTGCCTCCCTATGGACATGACCCACTCTTTTCCGAGTGGCTATTTTTAATTATTGATTAGTTGATTTTTCCACCACATAAAACTACAAATGACTTTAAAGCGAACAATCGACTCGTCAAAATAGCGACGTTGCCGGGGAGGCAACAGATGCAATAATTTCACCTATTTTATTTTTTATTATTTCTCAATTGCACAGTGATTTGACCATTTATTATTTTCTTTCCTGTGTAAGAAATTTTGTGCGACCCTTGACGTCGCCATAGGAGAGATTGGTCGAGCTACTTTGCAGAGGAGGAGAAGGACGAGGATGCGACGTACATTTAATCGCTGATTTAATTAGAGTAGGATTAAGACTTTAGATTTAATTTTTCATTGCATTTGGTTTGAAACCCTTGTTTTAAGGTATATTTTGAGGGGTTTGTTCCCCGATTTTGTTTTAGGCCCGTGTTGGGTAATTTTTGGGAGCCTGTTCCCTTTTCTTTAGATTTAGGTTTTTTTTTTATTTTGTGGATTGTTTACTTTTATTTGCTTGTGCATAAGTAGTTTAAGAAAAATAAAAAAATGAGTTGCCTGCTAGAAGCTGCCTGCCCTAGGACGAACCATTTAGGTCTGTATGAGCAGCCTCTAGATTTACTTCTTTGCATTGCGTGCATTCTCGCATCGTTGATTGCTGGAAGCAAGGTACGCATTCTCTTATTTTGCATCCTATTCTTGATCACGCATTGCATTTGGATTTAATTTGAAGACCACAAAATTTGTCTTGAAGCGATCTAACAAGTGGTCACATATATTTGTGAAAAAGGACTAATTAAAGGAGGGACATCTAAAAATCAAGGACTTGATTGTCAAATGTGGTGTGCGATTCAAAATTCAAAATCTTTTGTGGTGTATGCACACTTATTTCGCTTGCACCACGGTACGCTTTTAGACACTCCTTAGGTTTGGAAATACTAGGACAAGAGCCCTCCTATCGTTGGATTCTGAAGTGTTCGGAACTTGAGATCAAAACTTTTGTAAATCCAAAGAGGGGGATACCCTGTCGTGGATTTTTTGGGGTAGTTGAGAAGCACCGCGAAAGCACAGCTTCAAAGGAAGGCTTAGGCCTACTTGCATCCCTCAATCTTCCATCTTTGGAGTTGCTCTACCATTTGAGATTTAGGGAAGAACACCTAAGCTCCAACTAGGTCTTCTTAGGCGAGCCGTAGGTCGACAATAGGCGCGTAAATTGATTGAACAAATTGTATTGTCACCTGCAATCCAACTTAAATCAAAAGCCTAAATTGTGAAAGACCTAAAAAGTCCTATTTGAATTGTGTTTTGCTTGGGGAATTTTGATTGAGGTGTGAGTTAGAATGGACCACATTGATTTTCATCCTTTCACATCTTGCCCACACCCTCACCCCCACTCTGCATCCTTCGATCCTTGACGTCGAGATGGTCCATCCCTTGATGGACATAATGACAATCATTGGGATCCATTTTACTCCTATTATAGGAGTATTGGCCTGGTTAAGCCTCAAATCAGTGAGCAAAACCTAGGAGCGGGATTTGCTTTGCCTAATATCCCACACACCATGGAAATACCCAATCCACCATCCCTGAAAAATTATAATGGTTGGATAGACACTCCTGGGTACTATAAACCTGAGCCTAACTTCTCTCATGATAGAAATGTCCTCTCCTCTTTGAAGATGGAAATACAAAAAATGCAAAACGAAATGATTGAATTGTTAGGAGAATCTTCGAGACCAGGCCAACAAGAAAGAGTTGAAATTAGCCACCCAATCTACCCCATTGAGGATGACGTACACCTCTCTACAATAGATGCATCTCCCGTGGGAGAGCTACACTTTAAGTTGGAGGGAAATTCTGGGGAGAGTAGCTACTTTTCGAGGATCGATTTTGAAACCTCCCCATTAGATGACACTTCCTTGAGAGATCCACACCTTAGGTGGGAGGAAGATACACATGAAAGTAGCTATGCATTGGATGAAGAAAGGTGGAAACCTGAGGAAGATGATAATAAGGTTGAGTATCCACCTGAATTATATTGGAGTCAAAAGAAGGGAATGATGGTACCATTGGAAGACATCGACCCAGATGATAGTATTTTTGTGACATTTGATGAAGTGGGTCGAAGTCAAGTTGTTAATCCTACCCTCCCTTCTGATCATGAGATGGAACTCAAGCCCACCCTTAGGGAACCTAACCCTAAAGAAATTGACCTATCTGAGGAGTCTGATGTTTCCAGTGTAAACCATTTACCTCAGATAAAGCACCCTAGGGGATCTGCTGAGATATTAGATGATTTTAGGCGTCAGGTATATGATGAATTGTGTGATGAGGAGAAAGACGAATTATATGAGGAACCTACATTCAAGATTTGGAGTGACACTAAGGGTGATTGTCTTATTTGAAGAGTTAGCCCCTGAGGATGTCAAAAATTTGACCAAATTAGGTTTCCTTAGCACACCCATTGATGATATTTCTCCTCATGATGAAATGATGGAAAATTTGGATGCAACTTCTAAGATTTATGTGGATTCACATATAGACTCCGGGGAAGATTTGAGTAAAGAACAAAAACTCGGGGATGACATTGATAGGATAATTCCTAGATCTGTTGCTTCCAACTTGCCTTCATTCATTTCGAAGTCACCCTCTGATTCGCTTATATCTGAAAGCGAAATTGTAACTCCTGATGAAGAGCAGGAAGATACATGTGATGGTGCAAGGAATGCTAGGGATGCAATTGAGGATTTAGAAAGAGTGTTAGGGATGGACACTGAGCTGATTAAACCTAACTTAGATCTTATGGCCATCCCGCAACCTCGTAACTTGGACACCCTAGACGATCCTTGCCTTAGAGAATTGCTCACTTTTGTTATGACTGAGGGGCTTAACAAACCAATATTTCCCGTAATGGAGTATCGGGTATGGATTGATGATTTCTTTAGTCAGTTCATTACCCTGGGGGTTTATCTCTGCACCATTCTTTCCACATTCTTTTTGGAGGATCCTTGTCATCCTCCCCCTACCCCTTTGGAGGTTGTTATACCTGTTTATCCTTTAGAACCTCCTCTGGTGACCTGGGAAGATTTCATTCCCATCCTGGTTGGGCGAGCATTTGCTATCGGGATTCATCATCAGCTCGCCAACATCCTAGGATACCTATTTTCTAGGCCAACATTGCTTTGCTCATTTTTAGGGCTTATTTCTGCTATCCTTGAACCCGATTTGCAGATTCTTTGGCTATTCAGCCCAGCTCTAACCTAGGTAATATCCTTCTATGCAATGGGGACATTGCAGATTTTAGGCATGGGGGGTTTGCTTCGGAATATACATAGCATAGTGCATTCATTGCATACATTTGCATAAAAAAAAAAGGTTTTGAGCTTAACTGGCTAGATCTTGCAGTCTTAAGCAAATCAGAACTCTAGGGTAGACTAAGTTAATTCTAGGGTCAAACTTTAGAGGCTAAATGAGCTACTAGCTTTAGACCTTTAGGGTCCTTGTGGACTTAAAAAATTAAGTAGGAGCTAAGTTGCGGACCATTCCTCAAGAGGTTGAGGAAGGAAAGCTAGGGTTTGAGTTAAAAGGTGGTGTGGTACCTGGAGTCTTGTTCTACCTTTTGGTTTACAAGTCCTTGTAACCCAAGCATCCAAATTTCACACACTTGGTCTGGTAATCAACTTAATTTCTTTCTTTCTTAAAAGAGATTTGGTTCTCTTAGTTTTGACTTAGTAAAGGCTTGAAAACACAATTTAATTGGAAGAGTTCCCGTCGCAGGAGAGGTGGAGTATATACTCACCTTGAGGATGCGATGATAACATATTACCTCCTCGGTTCTTGTCTCTTAGGATATCCATCCTACTGGGGGCATGTAAGTGCATTGTGTAGTTCAGGTACCATGGGCGGCCCTATCTCGAAGTGCCGATTGCCATAGGCCTGAATTTGCTTAAGAAATCGATGGGTGATACTATGTCGAAGTGTCGATTGCTAGGAGTTCTTGGGGTCGTTATGGGCAGTGCTATCTCGAAGCATCGAAAGACAGGCACCCTTCGAGGTACGGTAATGGGGACAATGAATTTGACACAGACCGTGTTGATAGCTGATCTGAAGTTAGACTTAGAGGAATCAAACAAAAAAAATTATATTTTGAAAAAAAAAAAAAAAAAAAATATATATATATATATATGTATCCTTTTTCCTTTAACCCAAATAACTCAAACCAATGCACATGCACTGATGTAAACACATTTACACTACTTAAAATGTCTATTTATGCATGTTCTTAAGCATAGGATTGCATTTCATGATATAAATATTGCATAACATGCATCATCTCGCATTTAGAGTAGTTTGAATAAAATGGAGGTTAATTGTCTCCTTTTATGTGCTTGGACAGGGCAAACATTTTATCGGGGTCTCGGATCAAAGATCCAACCGTATGGATGCCTGATTAGGGCGATCTTGGAGTTAATTCGGAATTAGGAAAGAGAATTTGGGTTTAAGAAAATTTTCAATCTTAGGAAATACTACATTAGGATCTGAACACAAAGACCCCTCAGGTCTTTGGACTTAATTAGCCTGTGTATCCACTAAAATGTGGATTTGTCTTTGAGTCCTCACCATCTTAATTCTATTATAATTGGAATAAATAAGTTTGGGTGATAAATACACGACTTATCAATCCACCCTCTGATTTGAGGGAATTTTGAGTTTTAAGCATCTACACACTTTCTTTACACTAACTCGTTATTCGGCGATTCTAACGGAAATTGGGTAGCTAATGAACCTTCTAGGGTGATATGGCTGGCAAGTTATCGTGGGTAACAGCCCATAGGTAGGTTGTCCAGAGCCCAGTCACTGGACCTTTCTCGTTTTGCTGCCTTTAGGTAAATCTTAGATCAGGGAAGCCACCTACTTAAAAAAAAAAATCAAAAAGAAAAAGGAGAAAAGAACAAAAAGAAATAAGCCACACTTCGCCGCACAAGTATGGCTGGCAAGTTGTCGGTGGTAACAGCTCATCGACCGGTTGTCCAGAACCCAGCTCAGAAAATGCATTAAAAATTCCCAAAACAGTTAGGAAGAAGCGGAGAAGTAGAATAAACCGGGGAGATATACACTGGATTCACCCTTGTGTTGACCCCGTAAAAAAATAAAAGTAGGGAGAAAGCTACCGGTTGTAAAGATACACCTTTAGGCAGAATTCTTTTTGAGGTCACCTAGAGGCGTAGAAATCCGAAGTCCGTTCTAATTGCCGGTCAACGAGTTTATCACAATCACAATAAGATGCTTAAAACTTAGGGTTCTCATCAAATCTTGGGTGAGTTGAATGGCCGTAGAAAGCCACTCTTAAATCCTAAAATTTGAAATTCCAAAAAAATTAGAAAAGAGTAAAAAGAGAAAAAGAAATTTTTCTTTGAATAAGGCGAGGGCTTGAGGCGGTCTACATTTTGGCTGATACCCGGGTACTGTTGTGTCTTTGAAAGTTCAGTTCCTAAGTAGACAATTTCTTAATAATTGAAAATAACTCAGGTCCAAATAATCTAATCTAATTCTTTTATATATAGCATATAGTTTTCGCTAGGGACTAGCAAAAGATAGGCATGGGGGTATGATGTAAACACATTTACACTACTTAAAATGTCTATTTATGCATGTTCTTAAGCATAGGATTGCATTTCATGATATAAATATTGCATAACATGCATCATCTCGCATTTAGAGTAGTTTGAATAAAATGGAGGTTAATTGTCTCCTTTTATGTGCTTGGACAAGGTAAACATTTTATCGGGGCCTCGGATCAAAGATCCAACCGCATGGATATGATCAGGGCGACGATTGGAGTTCAACGACTCCAAGATCGCCCTAATCAGGCATCCGTAGCATCAGATAGAGACCGGGGAATCCTAGAAGATCAAGGGCCAGGATGGTGTAAATCCGCACTTCAGATGACAAATCCGACCGCACAGATGAATTCGGATCGACGATCGCAGCCCAATGACATAAAAATCGAGTCAATCCGACATCCATGGCACCATCTACAACTTCCAGAAGATGGACGGCCAAGATAGCGTCACGTGGCGCCATCTCAGCCGCCCAAACCGCCGCTGGCATTTTTTGAAGGCCCCCGCCCGATCGCTCTCCACCATCAGATGGAGATCCAACGGCTATGGCCGCCCGACGCTTAAAACGTGCACTCGACCATCCGCGCCCCGCAGCGTAGCGGTCGAGCGCGCTTACGCGAGCGTGGGGCGCGGGTTCGAGCCGCGGCGAGTGGATTGGAGGCACGGGTAATTGAGGCGCGTGGAGCGTCGGATGGAGATCGTGCGGTCGCGGGTGCCCGATAGCGCCGACGCGCGATTGGACGCTCCGCGTAACGCGCGATCGCACGCGCAGGCGAGCGGGTTGCAGCGGGCGCGGACGTGATTTAAGCCGTCCGATCTCGCGATCGGACGGCCGAAAAGCCTGGACGTGCGCGAGCACTGAGGAGCAGGCAGCCGAGGATTTATCCGTCACTAAAGACCGCTTATTTATTATTTTGAAGATGTAATGTCCATTTTGCCCCCACTCCTTGCAACTATAAAAGGAGACCCCCTCCATACGAAATTCTCATCCCTTCTTTCTCTTCTCTACCCCTCCAAAGCTCAAGAGAAGCTAGTCCCACACCCGTGATGCTTCTCGCGAGATAATTCCAATTTTCGTTCCCCTTCGGAAGTGGATCCCGCGACGACGACGGCGTGCTGCTTCGTTCCCATTCTTCTGATTCGTCCTCCTTCGTCCTGCTTCGTTCTCCTTCGTCCAGGCGTCGTCCCGTCCGGCTCGTCTCCAAGCAACCGTCGAGGAGGATTTCTCTCTCCCTATTCTTTTTATCGCTTTCTAGTATAGATTTACTACTTTCTAGATTAATCTACTCATCCTCCAAGCAATCGTCGAGGAGGACATTTCTCTCTCCATTCTTTTAATGCTTTCTAGAGTAAATTTATCGCTTTCTAGAGTAATTATTTTACGCTTTCTAGTTGTAATGAACAATCTCTTCAATACAAAAATTCCTTGTTTATTCTACATCTCATTTTGATTTCTCTGTGTAATATTCTCTTTCTCTCTTACTCTCTCTCTCTCTTATATTTATTGTAAATAATTAGATGGTTCTAAATTGAATTATTCTGTAACAAATAAAAAGAAACGCGTAGTTTTTAAATCAAACGTTTGCCTCCCTGTGTTCGACCCGGAATTTTAATTTCGGTATAAATTTTATTTGTTGAACATGAATTCTTCGCTTTTGAACTACAACGACAGGTTTTCCAAAACCGAACAAGTTAGCGTAGGTTCGTACACGTTCAACATGCACGGATGCTTTAATTTCAGGGATCAATAAACCTTAGGGTAGAGTCATAAATCAGGGAAACTTGTGCCTGCAACTTGTCTTTAGCCGGCCTAGTCTGTAACTTAGCAACTACTTGGGAACCTTGGGTCTAGAGTCTGAACTTAATATGTTTCTGAAGGAAGACCAATTGGGTTGACTAGTCTATTTGGAGTGCTAGGTTTCGCTTAATTTTGCTAGGGACTAGCAAAAACTAGGCATGTGGGTATTTGATTAGCCTATATTTGTGGGCTATTTAAGTATTTAAGTTTCTAGACATTAGGTTAATTCTAACATTTATTTAGCTTAAAATTAGGATGTAAATAGATTAATTCATATTTCTAATTTAATTACATAATTCATGCATTGCATTCATATTTTAAATGCATTTAGAATTAACTTAGAATTGCATTCATTTAATTAGTTAACCAATTAGATGCATTGCATGCATTAAGTTAAGTTAACATAAAAGTTGATGGTTTGTATATAAATAACCATAATATTTTAACAATATCTTTTATACTTCTTCTTTTCAGCAACAGCTCGGTTGCCGCTGCAACGCCACCTACCGGACTAAAACCTACATTCATGGATTAGCGGAGAAGGTGGATCTGTTTCCGCCTCTCCATTCAAATTCATGCAAGTAGCTACAAAAAGAGGAGAGAGGCTGTCAAGCGGGGGGGGGGGGGGCTCCATCCCAACAATCCACACTATGCAGAGAGTTCATCTCATCCATTTCACCATCGCCGGCCTCAACCGCGGCGATGAGCCTCCACCACCATGGGTGTGTGGTGTGACAGGCCACACCGCCATCCGGAGATCGTCCGCATTACCGTGAGCACCTCGTCGTACACCACCCTCGCCGTCATCACCAACAACCTCCATAACCGCTACTGTAATTTCACTCCTCAGTCAGTTAAGTCGTCCGAGAAGTTTCCCGAACGACTGAAGCTTCGACCCCCCCACTCCAACAGCAACCGGCCACTCACCTCTACTTCACATCTGCATCACCTCCAGCTTCCAATGCCTCTCCAACTTGCAGCAGCAACCAACCTTGCTGTGCTTCACCTCTAGTGCCAACTACCAGCCTTCACCCGCATCACCTCCAACGCCAACCACCTTGTAACCTCGCGCACATCCTGCTGCGCAAGACTGCCTTCAGGCCATCTCCAGCCTACAGTGCGCCTGCTCACTCCCCGCCACGCGCCTTCATTTGAACTTTGGTGCACTGCATCTACTCTAGCACGCCTTCCTTACAGTGTCCGCCAGTGGCATCCAGCAACGGCGTGCCTGTAGCAGCACCACCGTCGGTGCACGCGCAGACCAGTGCGTGTGCCTCCTCACCTTCAGTGTGCTCAACTCCCGAGCACTCGACTTCCGCACGCCCGCTCTAGCGTGCCCATGCCTTCCGCCTGCAGAGCCTCTCCGCATCTACAGCGCCCCCCCCGCTGCCACCTGCAGCACCTCCAGCAGTGCACGCGGACTCATTGAGCGCAACAGCAGTGCCCACGCGCACCTCCTATAGCAGCCTTCGCACGTGCACAGTTGCCCCTCCTCCAGCAGGTGTAGCCATCATCGAAAGCCACCTTTGGCAGAGATCCGTCCGGCCAGCTCCAGCCACCTTGCGACTCGCCGCCACCACCGCTGTGAAGCCCTTGGTCCAAAGAACTTCCTCTGAGCTTCACGCGTCCGACCGTTCCTTCCTCTTCGCGCACGGCCAAGGGGAAGAAATCCCCTATTTTTTTATAGTAAAAGGGCCATTAATATTTACATTTTCTGCCATTACCAACTTTTATTGATATTTTATTGAATCTGCATTGCAAAAAATATCCTCTAGTTGTTAAAAATTACCATTTCAGCATGTTTTCTTGATATTACCTTAATCTGAAGGCAGATTTGGCTCGATTCTCATTTAAGCTAACTACGAACATACGTTTTTAATTGGTGAGAACTTAAATATGTCATTTCCTCCCTATGGACACGACCCGCTCTTCTGCAAGTGGTTATTTTTAATTATTGATTAGTCGATTTTTCCACCACATAAAACTACAAACGACTTTAAAGCGAACAATCGACTCGTCAATTATGCATTTAGGTTAGATTATACAAATTATAGGTTAATTTGCCCTTTTTGTGGTTAGGGGATAAGGCAATATTTTTCGGGGCCTCGAATTGAAGATCCAACCATACGGATCTGATCAGGGTCACTATCGAAGTCCAACGCTTCTGAGATCGTCCCGATCAAACCTCCGTAGATTAGATGCAGTCCAAGAAAGATTAAATGCCAAGGGTCAAGGTGATGAAAATTCAAACTTCAGACAACAAATCCAACTGCATGGATGGGTTCGAATCGAAGATCATAGCCCAATGGCATGAAAATCAACCCAATTTTACATCTGTGGCACCATCTACAAGAACTGGAAAATGAACGACCGAGATGGCACCATGTGGCTCAATCCAAGCCACCCACGGTCACCGCCCACGGTCATCGAGATGGTACCATCGAATTAACATCAATGGTTGAGAGCGACCACGGGAAGATTCAAGTTCTCAACCATCCGCACTCGTAGCATGGTGGTCGAGCAGTTGTTCGTGAAGAGGGAAGCGTGGGTTTGAGCCCTACCTCGCCTCAAATCAAGTGAGAAGCGGTGCGTGGAGAAATTAGACTGTTGGATGTGGTGTGAACGGTCGATGGAGCATGCCTTCTCATGTGCCGGATGAGTGATCACACTGCACATGCGTGATGATGGCCATCGTACGTGCATGCATGCAATCGATGAAGATGAGAGGTGAGCGGCCGGACGGTCGAGATTGATTAAGACTCGCTTGCGCTAATTCCTGAAGGTGAGAGGTGTCGACGTGGCCACTTCTGAGTGCTCTGATCTCCATCGTGCGACCGACGTTGCACTTGCGCCTTCACCGACATTCACCTATAGCAATGGATACATCCATCACTAAAGACCCCTATATTAAGTTATAAGTATTTAAATGACCAAACTACCCCCATTTCTATGCCTATAGAAAGGCCCTATGCCCTTCACTTCTTTTTCATCCCTTCTCTTTTTCTCTTAGCCCCTCTAAAGCTCTATGAGTTGGTCCCACACCCAGGATGCTTCACTAGAGTCTTAAACATAATTTTTCTAACTTCTCATCCTCATTGGTGGAGCACCCGCAGTTGTCCTCTCAACGCCATTCGGGAAGTGGATCCCGCTGTGATGTTACCCTACTTCGTTCTCCATCCTCCTACTTCGTTCTCCTTCATCCAATATCTTACCACCATCGGCTGGGTGCTCCATCAATGTGGCTCGTCCTCCAAGCAGCCGTTGAGGAGGATTTTTTCATCCCTCTCTTCTTATCACTTTCTAGTGCAGATTTCCAACTTTCTAGATGTAGCAAGTAGATGCAATGGACATGATGCTATGGTTATGAAATAGTTGTTCATTCTCTCCCTATTTTTTTTCTTTGTATTATTCTTTCTCTGTCTTCTATTGTATATTCTTTAAGTAGAATAGCTAGTGTAGATTTAATTTAACCAGCTAATCTGCTTTGTGAAAAATAATTCCAAACGTGATTTTTGATCAAATGTTCATTTCCCTATGTTTGACCCAGGATTCACTTTGAGTTTCAGTAAATTTTATCTGATAGCGGATTTTAATGCAACTACAATGACGTGTTTTTAACTTAACCTTTTAGCGTACAAAATCTCGCTAATTAGACAAGAAGTGCACATTCATAAAGTGGGTCCCTCGGTCATAGTGTGTGGAACATCAAGCTGAGAAAAGATGTGCTGGTGAATGAATTTGATTACAACTTTATGATCATTGGTTCAGGTCAGAATGGCTTTGATCTATTTAGACATGTAGTCCATTGCTAGAAGGATGTACTCAAAACTATTCAAATTCAGGAAGGAACCCATGAAATCAATCCCTCAGTTGTTGAAAATCTCGCACACAAGAATCGAGTGCAAGTGCATCATGTCGCGGTGGTTCATGTTGCCAAAGGTCTGGCAACGAGTGCATGCTCTATAATAATTGTGTGCGTCTTTGAAGAGTGTAGGCTAATAGAAGTCGCACTGGATTATTTTCGCTATAGTTTGGTGGCCAAAGAAGTGGCCATCGGAGGCCTGGTCATGGCAGAAAGATAATATATCATTGACCTTAGAGTCACGAATGCATCTCCAGATGATTTGATTGGCACCGATGCGGAAGAGATAAGGATCTTCTTAGATATAGTATTTGGCATCTGAAATCAATTTGTCTTTCTTGGCTTTTGGCCTATCAGACGGAATCTGGTGTGATGCCAAATAATTAACTATATCAGCAAACTAAGGAAGTCCAGTATCAATAGTCAGAAGGTGCTCATTCGAAAAGTGCTCAGTAATAAGTCTAGAAGGGTCAATGACTGAAGAAGGGAGGTGGGACAAATGGTCAGCTACCACATTCTACTTCCCAGCCTTATCGCGTATCTCAAGGTTAAACTCTTGCAGGAGTAAGATCCTTCAAATTAGCCTCGATTTCACGTCCTTCTGCATGAGTAAATGCCTCACTGTGGTGTGATCCGAGTAAATGATGGCATGGGAGCCTAGGAGGTATGTTTTGAATTTCTCCAAATTGAATACTACTGCCAGCAGCTCTTTCTCTGTAATCGTATAATTACGCTGAGCCTCATCGAGTGTTTTGCTGGTGTAATATATTACCACTAGTTTCCCATCAATTTTCTACCCAAGCACTGCTCCTACTGCGTAGTCAAACACATTGCACATGATCTCGAAGGGTTGAGACCGGCCAGGAGATTGTAGATCGAAACTTAGTTGACCTTACTCGAAGGGTTGAGACCAGCCATTGTAGAATCTCGAAGGCATGAATGCACTCACTTGTCATCTTGAAAGGTGTGTCCTTCAAGAGAAGATTTGCTAAGAGGCACACGATTTTGGAGAAATTAGATATGAATCGTCGGTAGAAACTGACGTGCCCTAAGAACGATCGAATATCTTTAACCAACGAAGGTACAGGTAGTTTGGAAATCAAATTCACCTTGGCTCGATCAACTTGGATACCTTTCTTAGAGACAAGGTGTCCAAGTACGATGCCTTCAGGAACCATAAAATGGTTCTTTTCCCAAGAGAGAACCAGATTTACGTCGATGCATCTTTTGAGGATCTGAACCAAGTGTGAAAGGCAATCATCAAAGGTTTGACTGAAGACCGAGATGTCATCCATGAAGACTTCAAGGTATTTACCTACCATATCAGAGAATATAGCCATCATGCATCGCTAAAAGGTGGCAGGCGCATTGCATAGCCTAAATAGCATCTTACGGAATACGTGCGTACGTAGGGGCAAGTAAAGGTGGTCTTTTCCTAATCTTCAGGATGAATTGCCAATTGGTTATATCCAGAGTAGCCATCCAGGAAATAGAAAAACTGATTTCCTGCCAGTTTCTCGAGGATCTGATCCATGAACAAGAGAGCAAAATGGTCTTTCTTCATGGAGGTGTTCAATTTTCGATAGTCTATGCAGACTCTCCATGAATTCGCAGTTTAAGTTAGGATGGTTTCTACAGATTCGGTCATATCACAGTGAGCCCTACAATTTTAGGCATAACTTGGATGGGACTCACCAAATAGCTATTAGAGATGGGGTAGATAATTCCAGCATCGAGCCACATGATAATTTCTTTTTTCACAACCTCTTGGAGATTTGGGTTTAATCTTCTTTGCATCTTGAATTTTGAGTCCAAGGTAGTGGGGAAAATTAATCACAATTAACCACTAATCAAGTAGTGAAAATAAAGCTCAAGTGATTGATGTAACAAGAAATACATTCAATGTAGAGCAATGTATGTATCAAACTCAATAAAAAATGTGTACTCTAAATGTTAAAGACCAAACAAATGTGTTTATCGACTAATTCTCAATTGCCTCAACAGTTGGCACATTTCAAGCTAAGCCAGCCAATTAAACATCTTAAATGTTCACAAGACCAAGCTCAACTGCACTAAAGTCAGCCCAAGCAAGATCGACCCACTCCCTGGGCCCAACAACCGTTCCTCTTTCTCTCTTTTCTCCCTATTCGGATCCAATTCAGGCCCAGACCCACCCAGGCATGTGTGGGTAGGCGAGTGCAATGCTCATGAGATGGGGACCCAACCCCCAGTGTCTTGGGTGAACAGCTTGGGAGCACTTCTCAATTTATGCACTAATCAGGGTTCTTTCCAAATGAGGGGGACTAAAGAAGTCCTCCTCCTTCTTCAATCTTTGCGTGAATGAGCTTTGCTCAATTGGAGCTGTAGCTGGCTTCAATCCTCCAAATTGAAGGTCCAGGACGACTCCTAGAGCTATTCCACACTCAAGGAATGCAACAGCGAGGTGAGTGGACATCAGTCAGAGTCAAATGGAGACGAAGAATATGACCGGCTACGGAGAGAGCCCTATAAACAAAACACAGGCCTAGGGCCCCATTCATATACCTAGATAGCTTCATCGGAGTAAGGTGAATGTGATGGTGGTGGTGATTAAGTTAGGCAATGTGTGAGGTAGTTTCCTGATGAAGCTTCTATGAGCTTCGCTGACCGGACTCAGAGAGGATGATGGAGGCAATGTATGGGCCAAGTAAGTTAGGAAAAAGGTCTGCAAGGGTGAAAGGGACCTTTTACCAGGCTTCATTGAGTTGGAGGAAGGCGGAGGGGGTCAAGCGAAGAGGGTGGTCGGCATGTTAGTGGTCGGATTCGGAGAAGGTGAAGGACCTAATGTATGGAGCTCTAGAGCTCTAGAACTCTAATTAAAGGGGAGAGAAAGAAAATCCCTAAATTAAAGGAGAAGGGGAGAGGGGTCATTGACGGCTGCCGGTGATGAGGACAAAGGGGAGGATGGCTAGAGCGAATGAGGGAGGCGAGAAGCTAAAGCTTCATGGAAAGCTTCATATGAAGATGAGGAAGAACCCTTGGCCTATTGTGCATGGTAGAGGGTGAGGAAGAAGAATGAGGAGCTCTGGTGATGCGACAAACTTTGCCGGTGTGGAGGACGAAGGAGGGGGATCCGACGAAAGTGTGCATACCCCCGCCTTGTAAATGTCCTGCCCTTTAAATAGAACCAAATCAAATATTAGCTTTTTTCTCATAGAATTGGGGCTCGCCAGAGATGATTTCAGCCAAATCAAATATCGAGAGGTGGTTCAACTGATAGAGAATGGCCTCAAGATCAATCCTACCAAATTTGGTGGATTTGATCTCGATTTGATTCTTCAAATCTCAAATTAAAGTTCGGCAATTTGGGTTTCAAGCTCCTGCGGTTGCCTTATATGGCTGAAGAAGATGATGGCAGTAAGGGGCTATTCACAAGAATGACAAAAATCTAGGGGGATTCTTGTAATAAACACACAAAAGATAGGGAGTCATATGTAATAAATAAAGATTTATTGCTAAAATGCAAACTAGGTCAAGATGGACTTTGATTGGGCTTAAATTTTAGGGTTAACCTAATTTGGACTTAAGGAATCTAATGATGAACTTCGATTTGTGTTTTGACTAAATATAACTAAGAAATTTACGCAGAAGCTTAAAATAAAATAAATTCCCACCTAAGTCTTTGTTTTCTGTCAAAATGGGTTCTTTTGGTCAAAGTAAAGGTTCTAAACCTCATAAAATACTTTAAAATGATTTCTAAGTGATTTAGATTACATTTATTTACACCAGAACCCATTTATTTGAAGTGAGGTTGTGTTAGGGTTTTTATTAATAAAATATTCTTGGAAATGCGAAAAACCCTATTTCAATCAGCTCAGGCCTACTTGGTGGGAAATTAAGCTCATTTGATCTTAGATTAAGCTCTAATTAATCCCTTAGTTAATTTGCATTGATGATTAGGTGTTAAAACAACAGAAGTGACTTATTTTCTTTTCTTCTCAAACCTAACTCAAAACAGAATTATGATGTTCTAATGTATATCAAGGACCATTTATCACTGTAATTTGGCTAAATTAGGCTAGTTAACACCAATGATGGTGCTACCATCAGCAGGTAAATCAAATAACCCATTCCTTCTTGTCAATCTATCATGATAGTAGGAGCATAAGAAATATGGGTAACTGGGGTAGCAGCTTCAGAATTATTGAATCTAGCCATGTTCAATGAGGTTTTGATGAGAGTAAAGGGATCAATAAAGGCTCCTTCGGAGACCACTTTGCATCTGTACAGCCAAAGTGAGTGGAAAAGGTAAAAAAACAAAAATTTTGGAAGTCCCCTTTCATCAAAATGTACATTGATATTTGTAATAAAGTCCCACCACCCAGCAAAAATGCTAGATATCCTCACTCTCGAGTAAAACCATATTATGTGCAAAAAAGCACACCTATTCAGCAAATGCTCCCATAATTCATCCTCAGCATGACATAATGGGCATTGTGGATCAGGCACATGAAATCTTCTAGCCAAAATGCCTTCAATGACAAAGCTTTGATAGATGCTCTCCAAAGGAAGACTTTAGTTCGAGGTGCTAGCTCCTTAAAGGACCAACATTTTTTGCAAATGTTCATCTCATTCTCTAATATCAAAGCAGCTAGCCCATCTTCTTTGATAAGAGTTAAATGAGCTGAGCAAACACTGAATTCACCCTTATGATGTGGCTTCCATATCAACAAATCTTATCCCTTATGGGTTGGCATGGAATTGATAGCCTGGGCAAGATCAGGTGAGAAGGATCTATTCAACATTTCTTACTTCTAGCTAGCCTCATCCTTGAGACCAGCCACTGATTCCAGTCGTAGTGCATTATAATCTGCAAGTGTCATTGCCTCATCCCAATTTAACACCCACTGTTGAGACTATATATTAAGTCCCCATTGCCCACCAACCAATGGGCATGCTTTAATAACAGATTCTTAATCTCTCCCATTGCGTTCATAAATTGAGAATATAAAAATTCCTTAAGGAGAATATTTTGATTTCAATTGTTCCTACAGTAGGCCTTCATTATTTGAACACAAATTCCATCCCATTCTCATAAGAAAAGCAAGATTAGAATTCTTGATTGATTTGAAAGCAAATCCTCCCATGTGCTTTGGAACACAAATAACCTTCCAAGCTTTTAAGTAGAGATGTCCCTTGTCATCAGTGAACCTCCACCAGAAATCTCTCATCATTTTTTATCCAATTGATTGCACAACTTGTTAGAAAATAGAGTAGTCGACATGAGGTGGTTTGGAATAAAAGCCAAGGAGGACTGAAGTAAGATCCCTCTACCAGCCTGAGAAAGTTCTTTTGCTTTGCAATCGGCTAGCTTTTTAGAAAATTTTGTAATCATTAGATCCTTCAATTTGCTTTGATTCACTAAATCCATAATAGGACAACCAATATACAACTCCTTGTTGTCCATCAGATTAACATGGAGTATTTATACTATTTCATGTTGAATCTGAGAATTAACACCAGAACTGAAGAAAATCCTAGATTTTCCATAGTTTATTTTCTATCCAGAATAATTCTCATAACCCTCCAATATGCACTGAATATGTGTTGCTTCCATAATAGATGCTTGACCAAACAATTTTGTATCATCGGCAAACATTAAGTGTGTAATAGGGATGGCATTTCTATGTATTTTATAACCTATAATGAAATTACTTATTGCCATATGATATTTAACTACATCACTTTGTTAATAAGTCCTTATTAAGTCATAGTATAAGAGTAAAGTAGTCAACATATTTTATAATTTATACTGGTTGGGTCTAGGTCATTCACTGGGAGCTAAATAATCATATAATTCACTAATTATTTTTAATTACTCTTTATTGTTAATTACAATAATTAACCTATTACTATATACTTAACTTATATCTAATACTTATATAACTTAATTACTACTACAAATACTATATTACTATATTTAAACTTACTATAATTTACTCATAACTTAACACATACTTAAGTTACTTAACTTAGTTAGCTTACTTAGTTACTATAAATACTAAACTAAGTACTTAATTAGAGTATAACTATAACTTAACTTACTAAGGACATAAGTTAACTATAACTTACTTAGCATAAATGCTACTTATTGACTCAATACTTATTTAAGATACTTAATTAGACTATAAACATACTAAATCTAATTACTAACTATATACATAACAAATATGAATACTAACTTAATTATGTTAAGTATAAGATAACTTATTACTCTATATATACATTATCTACTATATAGTTATTTACTTAAGCTCTAAATACTTAACTAATCTCTATATACTTAATTAGAGTATAATTTAGTCTAATACTTAACTACGTAGCTTTATTACCTAATTAACTACCTAATTACTCACAATATGTTATCTACATGAACAATTGCATAAGAATTGCAATTATTCCATAAGAATTAAAGAGAGTATGCATTGAATTTGTAAAAAGAAATATCTCCAAAAATGTTGTTTTATAACAACACAATTAATCTACAATTATTTCATTCAACACTTAGGCTTATTAAGCCCTTACAAAGCTCATGCATGGCATTCAGTAAGCCTTCACAGCGAAGTCTCAACACTTAGATTTTTCAAAAACCACACACAAGGCACAACACTTAGCAAATCAATGGTCCCATCTGGCACAACCTAGCCAACAGACTCAACAGTTAAGCCGAAACACAGTTTGCACTATGTGTGCCACGTGGCACCATCTCCACTGTTGATAAACACCAATTTATCATCATTCTTAGGCTAAAAATCACATCTAGTTCCTAGGTTTTCTGCAATGCATTGTGGTATTGGGTTGCATTTAGCATTTCATACATTCTAGGTTTTCGGCATGCATTAGCATTATTTCTTATCTTTTCATGTTCTCATTTGTTCCATTTGTTTGCTGGGGATGAGAAGACAGTAGAAATCACTTAAAACCTCACGATAAGGAAGGAGTAGAAGGTCGTCAGATTATAGACAAATAGCCTATGATTACGTAAGTTGGGGGAGGAGGGTAGGGATGAGATAGCCTTAAATCTGAGGGTATGGGGGCTATTTATAGGCTCCACCGGAGCTCATGGGGAAGGAATCTGGATGGAATCGTGTCTAGGTTCATCATAACCTCCATCATCCTCTTCGATGATAGTGAGGCTATTCACCTTGGAAAAGTCAGTTGACGGCTCATCCGAGCCGTCAGATGAAGAAGAGGTGGTGGGTGAAGGTTCAACGACCATGGCGAAGAGGTTTGGGTGTCGGATTTAAGGTGATCAAATGGTCTAGTGAGCGACAATCGCTGACCGTCCAAGGAGAAGAAGTGAGGAAGAAGAAGACAAACAGACAGACCTATACGTAAATAATAAAGGACTTGGAAATAATAAAAGGACTTAATCAATATGGAAGTCAAGGGTTAAAATGTAAACAATGGATTTTAATGCTTAAATTAAATTAAATCTTTTCTAATCTTTTTATATGTTATTATAAATATGATAAATAATATATTTATACCATGAAATTACATTTTTGTCCTTTTTAGTCTTATTTATTTAAGTGATTTACATTATTAACTTAATTAATAAGTTATGTACTATAAATAATATAAGCTTAGATATGATAATTATAAGTATCTAAATGATTGGAATTAAGTCTTAATTATTAATTAAACATAGAGGAATGCTTATTAACCCTTAATTTAGGTATTTATCATATAATTGTGGTCCTTGCTATTATTAACTAAGTCTATAATTAACCCTATTTAAATGTTATTCACTATTGATTTAACTAGGTAAACTAACTAATTATGGTGATTTAGGAGCCATGATGAGTTCCTCATCACCATACTCAAAGATTTTGGTAAATATTCAGAACACACAATAAAAATATATGGTGATAAGGGGCATCCCTATCTAATTCCACGTGAAGGTATAATAATATTTGAAGGACAACCATTCACTAGAACTTGGAGTGTAGCAGATTTTATACATCACATTATCAAGTTGAATAGTTGATTAGGAACATGAAGTTGGCATAAATAGAAGCTCACAAAATCCCATTTGATTCTGTCAAAAGCTTTTTCCATGTCTAGCTTTATCATCATGGAGCCTTTCTTTCTCTTAGATTTCCTCATTGCATGTACCACCTCTTTTGCTAGCACCATATTATCGGCAATTTGCCTTTCAGAGAGGAATCTAGATTGATTTCGTGATACCACTCTTTTCAAAATAGGTTTTAGGCTTCTTGCAACTAGCTTAGACACCAATTTGTAGAGAGTATTAGTAAGACTTATAGGCTTGTAATCTTTTGGCACTTTGGGATTAATGATTTTTGGAGCAAGTGCAAGAAAAGTCTTGCTCAAGGGGGCCGGCATATTCTGATTTTGAAAACAATCCTGCACAAAAGATATTACTTCATTCTTAATTGTATTCCAACTTCATTAGCAAAATAAAGCAGGCAAACCATCTGGCCTAGGACTCTTACTAGGTGGCATGCTTGAGAGGACATTACAAATTTCTTCTTCACTTGGCATTTGAGAGCACCAACTCTGTTTAGTTGCTGTAGCCCTATCTTCTACATTAAAAAGATCCTTAGGTCTAAAATCATTAAGTTGGGTGGTATATAATTTGGCGTAATAATTGCAAAAATAAGAATAAATTTTAATCTCATCACCTGTTTCTTCACCGCTTAGTAACTGATTGCGGTGGAGATTCATTGCGAAAAGGTTTGAGTTTAGAAAACTCGTCGTCGTAGTTTGATTCGCGAGAAAATCCATCGATTAGATAATATTTATAACTGAAACTCGAAAGGAGTCCCAAGTCGATCATGGGGAGGCGAATGTTCGATTTGAAAAATCCACGTTTCACTTTTTATTAGTTTTTGTCGATTTTATCTTTTGTTAATTTTTTGGTATTTTAATAGGGCAAGAGATCATATCGATGAATTCTAGCTAATCTAATTGCAAAATAAAGAGGGAGAGATAGAAAGGAGAGAAATAATCATGTATTTTTATAATAAATGTTTATTACAACTATGAAAGCAGGAAAACTATACTGCAAAAGCAATAAAGATAGAGATAGGTGAGAGAAATCCCTCTCGACGGTCACTTGGAGGATGAGTCACTCTGATGTCGCTTGGAGGAAGGTGGTGAGGAACGGGACGAACGAGGATAGAGGGCGGGGCAGGACAGCATTGCGAGGAGGATCTACTTCCCGAAGTAGGTGAGAAGACGACCTTGGGATGCTCCACTAATGGGGATGAGGGGAGGGAAAAATATTTGATTCTACTCTAGCGGAGCATCCTGAGCTTGGGACAAGCTCTCTCTAGAGCCTTAGAGGTGGTGAGGAGAAGAAAGGAAGAGATGGTGAAGAATGGAGGGGGTAGGTCCTTTTATAGTGGAATGAAGAGGAGGAATTCATGCATAGGGCATTAGTGACAACTGCAATCGCTGCTGAAGATCTGCCCAACTGTCGCTGAGGATCTGCACCAACCCTCGCCCCCACTGGTGTGTGCATCACACACCCATGCCCCTCGCGAAATGTCGCACATGCATGCACTGGCATGCACTGCGCACGGCTGTGCTATACGTGCATGTGCGCGCACGCAGCTATGTGGGCATGCTTACATGTGCGCACTCAATTTCTCAATTGGTGGAGCTACGAGGATTCGAACCCACACCCTTCCCTTGGAAGTCCATGCCTCCACCAATAGGCCAAGTCAATGTTTGAGTCAAGAAGACGTCTTATGGCATGCGGTGGAGGAAGCTTCTCAGCTGTTGGATCAAGATCCAACGCTTGGGAATGGAGGTCACGAATGAGAAGTGGTGTGGGTAGGTGCTGCTGGCCGATGTTGGGTGTTGGGGATTGTAAAGCACATTTTTGATAGGAAAAGCGTCATAGTATAGAGTGCAATACGATCAAACAAAGATATTTAAAAGATAACGAGACTTGAGTCCCGGTCGTTCGTTTCTAGGAGGCATTTGTTTTACTTTTGAATTCAATCTTTTACCACTTTACTTTGTTCAAAATCGCATGCCGGTTTCCAGTCTTCTGATTAAAATTTCACCACTTCAATTATGAACCCTGATTACGTGCGTTTGTGTTAAATAGATCACAAAGGTGAAAGTGTGAGTTTCTGTGCGCACGATTCTGGTGAGGTGGTTACTGTTCACAGAAAATGTGTCTATTGTTAGATTTTCTATATTCTCAGGAAATGACATGCTTGTTGCGGAATAGATAAACAAGTGAAAATAGGCAACTTGAATCACGCAAAAATGATGGCAATCAATAAGCTCATGGTGATTTCAAAACATAGACATATATATATAGAAAATATATTTTTCATTCATTCATTTGGAGAGTGTTTGCAACATGAACTTGTAGAGGAAAGCTTATACATAAATGCTTAAAAATGTAGATCTAGCTCTCAGAAAATGATTGCATACAAGAATCTATGGGGGGATTTTGCATGCATCATTTGGGGAGAATAAGGACTACGCTACTAGGCAGTAATTAAAAGCAATAAAACTATGAAGAGCATAAACTACTAATCTATATCTAGCATAACAGAAGGGCATTCGGAGGTGGTCTCCAATGGCCTTGGCGTGGTCGGGAGGAGTATGAGGGGCGGCCAATGGAGATTAGGCCGGCCCTTGGAGAGCGAGAGGAGTGATCCAACATCCTGGCATGGTGTCCTTCATGGTGGTAGTCAACTCATGGAGATGGTGGTGGAGAGGGTGGAGGCTAAGTGGAGGTGGATGTGAAGGGAGCCAAGGAAGTGAATGGGTGAAAATGGCCACCCTTTAGGTCTATAGACCTAAGGGCTTCTCTCTAGAGAGGTTTGGAACTCTTTAGAGAGAATCCAAGAGTGGCCGGCCATTGGAGAGAGAGAAGTGGTTTTGAGATCCAAAAAATGTGGATCTCAATTTAAATGCCTCTTGGTTGCTAAATTTGGCAACCAAGGGTGGCACCACTTGGAGAGCGTTTTAGAGAACTCTATATGTGTGGGAGTGCATGGATGGGTGTGTGTGTGTGGTCATGCTCTATGTGGCTAGGTGGTTTAGGTTAGGTCCTAAGGGGTTTAGGTAGGTGTATGCCTTGAATTAGGGTTACAAACCCTAATTGCTAAGGGGAATTTGCAATTAAACTCAACCCAAGTTTAATTGAATGAGTGTGAACCTAATTGAGAGTGAAATAACTCAATTAGGTTGGGTTTAGGTCAATTAGACTCTCAGCAAGTCCAATTGAACTTGTGTGGATTGAGATCTAAGCTCAATTGGACTCAATGAGTCCAATTGACTTAGGTGAAGGTAATTGACTTTGATCTAAGTCAATTGGGTTTGGTGAGGACCTAATTAGGTCCTTAGGTGGGTATAGAGGTGATGTACTAGGGTTAGGACACCTTAATTTAGGTTCATATGGGGTTGGGATTAGGTCTAGGGAGCTAGAAATCCAAAATCAAGGCTTGAATCTCAAAACAGGGACTGGAGACCAGTCCCAGACGTCCAAAAACAAAATCAGATGACTTATACTCAAAATTCAGAAGTCTAGACTTCAGTTCTGGATATCCAATCTGAGTCAAGGGGTAATCTAGGTTCTATTTTGGGTATTCTACGGAAATTGGACGTCTGATAAAATGTCTGGACATCCAATAACGCTGTAGAAGTGGGTTTGAGGTGTGCGAGAGATGGCTAAGGGTCCTGGACGTCCTACAACTTATCTGGATGTCCAGATAAGGGTTGGAACTAGGGTTTTAGGGCTTCCTAGGGTGCTGTGACATAATTTAAGGGTGGCTAAGGCTTGGGGAAGTCTCTAGGCTATCCTAAGGCTAGGATGGACCTAAGCTCTTCACATTTTACTGCTTAATTCCTACTTAATAGAATAACAAACCTTAACTCCCTTACATCATTATTCCTACATTTAATCTAAGCCTTCTGCTCCAGCTCTGCTGGAACTCCCGTTATTCTTGATCCAGCTTCAGATCCTACTCTAGATCCAACTCCTGATCAGCTTATTGCCTGCAATTGGCATAATACACTTAATCAGCACATTATATCATTATTTTATGCATAGCTAAAGTAAAGCAATAAAGATGCAAATAATGCTTATGCATGCACGAATTACCCTGACTTATGCTAAGTCCTAGATTAATCTAGATCAATTAAGACCTATGATTGCTGCGCAATCATTGGGCAGCCTAAATGGCACCATGTGACGCCATCTAGGCTATCCATCTTCTTTCTGTTGCAGAGGGTGCCACGGTGCTCGGATTAAGATGATTTCCACATTGTCGGACTACGATCGTCGCTCTAGATCCATCCATATGGTCGAATTTTTCATTCGAAGCCCGTAAGGATGTCGCATTGCCCCCTGGCCATTGATTTTCCTCAGATCGCATAAGGTGATACGGGATTCCAATTAGGATGATCTCGGAGGCATTGGACTCTAATCATCATTCTAATCAGATCTGTACATTCGGATTGTCAATCCGAGGCCCCGAAATAAATCTCCTTCCATCTTGGCAATAAAAAGGATGCAATTAACCTAAAATTTACACAACTATTCTAAATGCAGAATGATGCATACTAATATTTATAATATGAAATGCAAATCTAAGCCTAGGAACATGCATGAATAAGCATTTTAACCTAATTAAATGTGTCTACATCATACCCCTATGCTTATCTTTTCCTAGTCCTTAGCAAAATTAAACTACATGCTATGTATAAAAATAGAATTAGGACTTGATTGCTTAGGACTAAGTTATTTATTAACAATAGAAAATTTCAACTAAGGTCCTAAACTATGAAAACTCAACAATACCTAGGTATCTGCCAGAATGCAGACCGCCCAAGTTCTCGCCTTATTTGAAAAGGGAAGGTACTACTTTTTTTGCTTTTTTTCTTTTCTAATTTTTTTGGACTTTTGGAGTTTGAGAGTTTCGGGATAACTTTTTACAGCTACACGACCTGCTCAAGACTCGAAAAGGACTCTAAGTGGTAAGCATCTTGTGAAAAGAGTGAAAGACTCACTAGGTGGCCATTAAAACGGACTTTGGGTTTCTACGATCCTAGGTGACCTTAAGAGTTTCTGCCTAAAGGTTTATCTTTTTGAAGAGTAGCTTTCTCCCTAGTTTATTTTTTATGGGGTTAACACAAAGGCGAACCCAGTGTATATCTCCGTAGTTTATTCTACTTCCCTGCTTCTTCCCTAAGTGTTTTGGGGATTATTGTGCATTTTTGTGAGCTGGGCTCTAGACAACTGGCCAATGGGCTATTACCCACGGTAACTTGCTAGCCATACTCGTGCTGTGAAGTGTGATTTTATTTTTTTATTTTCTCCTTTTTTATTTGTTTCTTTTTCTTTTCTTTTTTTCTTTTTATTTTTGAGTATCATTTTTTTCCTTTTTCTGAATAGGTAGCTTCCCTAATATAAGATTTACCTAAAAGCAGTAGAATGAGTATAGTTATGCAGCTAGCCTCTAGACAACTGGCCAAAGGGCTGTTACCCACGACAACTTACCAGCCATACTACCATAGATAGTTCATTAGCTACCCAATTGCCATAAAAATCATCAAAAAGTCAGTCAGTGCAAATAGTGTGTAGATGCTTAGATTTAAAATCCCCTCAAATCAGAGGGTGGGTTGATAAGTCGTGTACTTATCATCCTAATTTATTCACCAAATTAAAGTAAAATTACTTGGCAAGGACTCAAGACTAAGTCCACATTCGAGTGGACATCTGGGCTAATTATGTCCGAAGACCTGAAGAGTCTAAGTATTCAGGTCCTAAAGTATCAGTTCCTAAAGTTAATAACTTCCAAAAGCCTAAGTTCTCTTCTCCTAATTCTATTTCTTTTTTTGTCTTTTTGAATATTCAAAATTTTTTTTAACAAAATGAAAGAAATCCTATACAGCTAACGAAATAATTTCAGGATTAAGTATCCACCTCCTCATGCCTAAATGATGCAATGTCCTCATTGTAGAAATAAAGACATGGAACAGGCGAAATAATAAAATATCACCTGAGTTTCATGTCAATCTGGTCAGCTCCGCAGAGAGGAGAGTATATACATGTGCTAAGTTTAATGCCTTCAACTAGGCATAATATACATACAAAGAAGAATTTGAGAATTCACAAGTGCTGGTCAGAATCAAAATAAAAAAATTTTGATCCACAAACTCGCTAACAGAAGATGTCCACAAACGTAGACCAAATTATGGTGCAGACCCGTGCCCTAAGGTCAAGTAGTTCTCAGGTTCTAGATGAAAATCACCCAGAATCGAAGATTATTGTGCTTGCAGGGCCGAGCCTGCAGTTTGGTGGTGTGCAACCCAAGACTAAAGTGGTGGACAATGGGTAGATCTGATTCACACAACTCGGGTGTCCACTTAGAGTTTAGCTCAGGAAGATAGTCAATTATTCTGAGCTTAGGTTGCACATCAATGATATCGTAAGGGTCCTGGTAGAAAGTTGGTGATTTGAGGTCAACAGAAACCCTTAAGTCCAAACTCCTGCTTTCCCTGAAGTTAACTTCCCAGATCCTCATTTCCAAATTCCTATCCTCCAACATCAAGTGCTTGGGCTCTAGGACCTCTAGCATATCATTCACCCCATATGATTTACCTAAGTCCAGAAATCGTGGTTGAATTAGAATTGACTTGGGCACAATGATCTCAAAAGTATGATCATTTAGCTCTTCGGGGTGTGGTTGAAGAATAGGGCTACTAATTGAATCTTCCAGTAAATGAGGATTCAGATCCTCCAAGTTAGCCCCAGCAAAATCACAATCTTCAATAATCGGGTTATCAAATTGTTCATCAGATTCCTCAGGCCCATTTGTATCACTAAAATCATCTTTCTTAAGCTCAAGTGAGACTTCACCTAAAGATTCCTCACCCACAGAATTAAAGAATTCTTGATCCTCATTTATATATGTCTCAAAATCATGTCATTTCTTGGTCCATAAAGACATATTTTGTTGTTCTCTGGCTCAGGGATCTTGGGTGAAGCAAACGGTTCATCCTCAATTGGTTACTCTAGACCAACCTGGTCTTCTTCACTCTCAAAAAATGTATCCCCCTCGATACGTGCCTGAGTGGGTTCAGACATTGTCTCTCCTGAAGGGGGTTCATCTTGAGAATCATCCCAAGATTGGACTAGGGCAACCATAAATTTCATCCTCAACCTCGATAATTTCTCAAGTAAAAACTCACCCAGGCCCCTATCCCTAACATGTTTGAGCAAACCCAATAAAGAGCTATTTATCTCATCAATCATATTTATCATAGGCTCCAATGCTTCAATGCATGGCATTGGCTGAGCTTCTAACGATTGGATGGTGTTCCTCAAGTTAGCAAACACCCTATCTTGGACCTAGTTCACCTGAACTGAATGGTTCGGTTCAGGTTTAGGTGGGTTTGGGTTAAATCTAGGGGAGTCAAGATATCGAGGTTCTCGGGTCCCTCCCTGATAGTAGGTCATTTCAAGTTGTTCAAAGAATGGTGGTGACCTATATTCAGTGGAATACTGGGGAGGGTAAGTGTTATAATCAACATATCCTTCATGGTTGTAGATCTGGTTAGGTTGATCATCAAAGGGTGGACATTTATAATCATTGTGCTTTGGGAAGGATAGTAATCATAGTCTTGTTGTCCAGGGTTAGGCCCTGGACACTGATGTCCGGATTCATATCCCCAATCAAAGTTATCCCAGCTAGGAGATGGGTAATCATAAGTCGAGTCGGGATAGTAATCATCTTTAGGATACATGTTGGTAGGAGGGTAGGGAAATGTGTGAAAGATGTGGAAGGATACATTGTGGAGTAGCAGGGAAATCAGAAGAGAAAAGGTGCCCTGCAGTACAATCAACCAAACCTATCCTAATGTGGGTAGCCTAAAGACCTACAGACTCCTAGGACCCATCTTGAGATGATAGAAATGATTTGGTCTACTTCTATCTGGCCAATCCAATTAGTTAGAGGGAGGGGCTGGGGAGAAGGTTCTTTTGGCTTGCACCTCCGGCTCCTAGTGTACCCCCTAGCCATGGTTGTTTGACGCTACTCCCCTAACTAGACATCAGATGAACTAGTAGAAGTAGATTAATCGAAAAAAATCTCAATTTGTGCCTCGAAGAGCGAATCAATCCTTAAGGCCAACGTCTACTTAGTTTTAGTTAGGCTTAGGATGATCGTGCTCATGGAATGTGATGGGCACTTTAGATGGGTTGTGCCCTTAATAATCAATTCAAATGTGTGTGCGTGTGCAACCAGGGTTTGTAAACAAGGTTATTTGATGATGTGTCTTTTAGGGTTTAAACTTGTTTAGTAGCTTTTAGGGTTTAATCTTTAGGTTCGTTCAATCAGGTTTAGTAGAACACTCTAGGTTTTGAAAGCACTGGTGATGATATATTCCTTTAGAAATCAGAAATAAAATGTGGAGTGCCTGGTTCAGTCCTAAAAATCAACCTTAAGTGGCAATCTACTTGATGAATCAATTTTAATTTGAGTGGTGTGGCCCAAACAACTCAATCAATTGGCCTATTGCACCACTTAGTTAAGGCACACAAAAAGTCCTAACCTAGTCAAATTTTCTACTCACTTATTGGTGTGTTGAGTTAGGGTGTACTAGATCCACATGTCAGATTCTAGTAAGTGGTAGAATCGATGTGAAGTGGTGCACCTTAAGTTGAGAGTTGTGGGTGTTAATGTGTGTCTTTCAGAAAATTCCACAATCAGATAACTTTTTTTTTTTTTAATTTATGTGGATGGCAAGGTGAGTGGAGTGACAAACAAGACAAGCAATTTCTATCCTAGGGTTTGTGAAAACACCTAAGTAGATTAAGTCTTATTAAGGTGATGAAATGATCTATTGAGTGGGGAAGTGGGGAAAAATTTACAAATGTCTCTACCCACACTTTACTCCAATCTACCGCCATAGGCTCCTCGATCGTGTTCCTTTAAGACAATAAATCGAAGAAGAAAGATAGGTTAGAATAATATGTAAGTAATGCGGGAAAACGCAAGAAAAATCAAAGAGCATTGCTTCCTCGGCAACGAGGCCAAAATGATTACAGCGAAGATTCGTCGTGAGAAGGTTTGAATTTGGAAAACCCATCGTCGTAGTTTGATTCACGAGAAAATCCATCGATCAGATAATATTTCTAACCGAAACTTGAAAGGAGTCCCAGGTCAAACACTGGGAGGCGAACATTTGGTTTGAAAAATCCACATTTTACTTTTTATTTGTTTTTTTCATTTTTATCTTTTGTTAATTTTTTGGTATTTTAATAGGGCAAGAGATCAGGTCGATGAATTCTAGCTAATCAACTTGAAAAATAAAGAGAGAGAGACAGAGAGAAAGAGAGAAACAATCATGTATTTTTATAACCAAATGTTTATTACAACTTGGAAAGTGGGAAAGCTATACTACAAAAGCAATAAAGATAGAGATGGTAAGAGAAATCCCCCTCGACAGTTGCTTGGAGGATGACTTGCTCTGACGTTGCTTGGAGGAAGGTGGTCAGGAGTGGGATGAACGAGGATGGAGGGTGGGGTAGGACAGCATCGTGGCAAGGATCTACTTCCCAAAGTAGGTGAGAAGACGACAGCGGGATGCTCCACGAATGGGGATGAGGGGAGGGAAAAATATTTGATTCTACTATACAGGAGCATCTCGGGCTTGGGACTGTTCGTGACGTAGATCGCGTAGAAAATTAATGCGTTGTATGTAGTATAGCACGAAATGCATCTCGAGCAAATAAATTAACGGAACTTGGTGAGTCCCAGTCGATCACAGGGAGGCAGAAAACACTTTTGATTTCATACACTTGTTCTCAATATGATTACTAAAGAATAGAAACAATCAATTACAACATTCACATTACAAGGAGATTGAATTTGATAGAATGAAAACATGAAAGTAAGCTACTACTAATCTAACAGAATGAGGGCACCACAATTAGTTCGTGGTGGCCTTTTGGAGAGGTTGAGAAGAGCAGCAACAATCCGTCAAGGCGGCCCAATGGATGCTTCAGACGGAGGTGTAGAGACAGATGCAAAGAAGATAGGAAGAAGAAGAAGAAAGAAAGGTTGAAGGAGGAAGAAGAAGAGAATTATGAGAAGTGCCTTCAAAAGGGGGCCCTTTGGCATCTTTTTATAGCTTTGGTGGGGGGCAAAGAAGGCATTTGGCCCTTTAAATCTGTGCAAATGCCTTGGATTAATCAGATCCGTTGATTAGGAGATCAACAGCCTTGATTAAGCCTTCCAAATCTTTCTTTTATCCCCAGTTGAATCTGGTGCTGCCACGTGGCAGCCTGTGAGCCCTTGAATGAAGATCGCACGGCTCCCACTTGCCTTCTGAGTACCCTAACCTCAACCATCCGATCTTTCGCACGCTCGATCCCACCTTGAAAATCCTAAAGTGCAGTCTCGCACATTTCTGCATGCATCATCACACGCATCTGCATCCAACGCTCTTGCTCTCGCCACGCGTTCGCTACCGAGCCACTCGATGGAGATTCGACGGGTGAATTCCTTCTATGCTCACCGCTTCTCCTAAATCCACATCGGGTGCACTTCGATCCCTCACCACCCGTCTTGTGGATAGAGCGCTAACCAATGCTCTACTCCCACGAGTTGGTTGCATTGAAGTTTTGTTGGCATGCATTCTTGGCCGTTGGATGGGAATCCAACAGTCGAGATCTCATCTCATCTAATGAGGTGGCTGAGGGTGGGTGCATGGCTGCGATCACGGACATTGGATGATGATCCAACAGCCCACAGTTCTCCTTCCTAATTGGGGTGTAGTGAGGGGGCGGCTGCTATGGCACCACGTGGTGCCATCGTGGCCGTCCATCTTCTTTTTGTATTTGATGACGTAGGCCTCCGATTAAGCTAATTTCTACACCGTTGGACTGCGAACGTCAATCTAGATCCATCCGCATGGTTGGATTTGTCATCCGAGGTTCGGATATTCTTTAATTTCCCCTTGGCTCGTACTTCTTCTACGTACTCCCTAGGGTGCTACGAGATTCTGATTGATGCGCTCTTGGATGCGTTGGACTCCCGTCATTATTCTGAATAGATCCATAAGGTTGGATCGCTCATCCACAGCCTTGGATTACCTATAATTAATAATACCTCTCAAATAGCACATTATTGTGTATAAAACATATAACTCATCTAAGATGCAAAGTATGATGTGTATGCATGTAGAATGCCCATGTCAAGCTAGGTTCTACCTTAATTCAAGCAAATTAGGGTTTATGATTGCTGCGCAATCATACCCCCATGCCTAAATATTGCTAGTCCCTAGCAAGTGCAAGACTAAATGTATTGTATCAAGAGTTTGCGAAAGGTTTATTTCTTTTTGTTTCATCCAAACATTCAGAATCTAGATAATCATGAATATATAATGTTGTAGCTTGTACAACAGATCCAAGCGAAAAGCCGATACACATTTAAAGTTTGTACTTGACCCCTAGTAAATTTCTATTGGGATAGGCAAACCTCTTCTCTCAGGGATATAAACTATTCTCTAATTTTAGCCCTAGCTTTTAGCTAAGGTAGCAGATGTCTAAGTTAACTGGATTTGTATTTGGTGGCTCACTCTCTTCTGGTGCTACATGGAGACTAGTATTTTAGAATCTAGATTATTAGATTATTGAATAACTTAACTTAGAGAAGGGTTGGAAAACTGTGCTCTCTTTAATCTTTTGTGCTTTTTCTTTTCTCTCTTTCTCACTCTCTTTTTCTTCTTCTTTTTCTTCCTGAGCTCACATCTTACCAGATTTGCAGCTGTATTTGGTGGTATTACTTGGCATTACACTTTAATTAGGTTCTAATAACCCTACAACTAAGTCAGACTCCTCAGCCCATATTCAGGAGATCAGAAATATAGAAAAATAGGTTTCGACTGTATTTGGTGGTTTGTTGGGGATGGTAGGTATTTTTGCCTCAAAACATTTGAACTTACATAACTCAAACTTCTTAACATAACACTTTTTGTTTTCACAAGCAAATATCTCTTTGGTATGCTTTTTCTTCTCCTTTTTTCTTTCAATATATATATCTACTGGAACAATGTCGTTACCAACATAACATAATGCAACAATTCAACACGACATACATACTTTTATTCATAAGGCATCTTTTGGGATTTTTGGGGAAGACCAAGAGGATCTCGAGTGACTTATTTGGTGGAAGTGCATACTCTTGGCACCAGGTAGGGAATGGATAGGACGATGTATTTCTGATCTTGACATCAATACCCTCCTTCAGCCGAGGATTCTGTATAGGATGGTCATGACCATCCACCTCAGTCCTAGTTTTATCAGAACCCGTTCTCTGTGTTTTTGCCTTATCTAGTGTCTCTCGTATGGAATTTCTCATAGATTTAGTACGCAAGAACTGAGAGAGAAAACTATGCCCATCTCCGAATATCATTATTCAATTATTAAAGATTAAAGATCCCTTACACTAGCCTTAGAGCACCAGTAGACTCACTACTCTCATCTCACGTATGTTTTGGTGGATCTACTAGGAGATGGTTCACCTGACTCCTTGATTGCTGTCCAAGGGTTTAGGAGAAGAAGCAATGCTTCTTCTCGACGAACTAGAGATGTTTATCGATTTTCATAGTGGATCCATTGCAAATTCTACATGCAAGTATGAAATTATACTGGATTCTAAGTCTAGGAATCTACTAAAGAATAATTCTCTAAAAAATTCTCTTGATAAAGCGATCTAATCCCCCAATTGTTGGCAGAAAATTTTTAGTTTTTATGGACTACCCCCCCATGCCTAAGTGTTTGCATGTCCTCATGCATGAATAAAAGAAATAAGGCAGTGTGTATGTGGATAGAAATCACCTAAAATTGCTTCTGAGTTGTCATTGAGCTCATGCCATTACTACAATGGTATACACAATATGCAAAACAATATGCAAAACATTATGTGAAAATAAAATATACTATGTATTTATGGTATATATATATGTATACGTGCTGAGTTTAGTGCCTCCAGCTGGGCAACTCATCAGTCACACGTCCTCAAGAAGATGTATCGTTTCGTCAATAGGAGGTTCCTAGGCAAAGAATGGTTTGAGGCTTTGGTCATTAATCGTAAAAACGTGCCCAGATTTTGGGTCTCTAATTTGAATCGCCCTGTTAGGATATGGGTGGACCGCCAGAAACGGCCCAGTCCACTTGGACTTGAGCTTTCTCGCAAAGAATTTTAGTTGGGAGTCAAACAACCAAACTTGCTGGTTAGGTGCGAACTCCTTCCTCCAGATGTGTTGATCATGGAAAGCTTTTGTCATGTCCTTGTATATTTTTGCATTCTCATATGCTTCCCACCTAATCTCCTCTAACTCACTAAGCTGGAGCTTTCTTTCATAACCTCTGGCCTCGAGTTTATAATTACACTTCTGCACTGCCCAAAAAGCACAGTGCTCCAGCTCCACAGGAAGGTGACAGGCCTTTCCATACACCATGCGGTATGGCGACATTCCGAGTGGGGCCTTGTACGCGATCCGATATGCCCATAGTGCATCAATCAACCGATCAGACCAATCCTTCCTATCAGGTCTAACCGTCTTTTGAAGGATAAGCTTGATTTAACGGTTTGATACTTCAGCCTGCCCATTGGTCTATGGGTGATACGGGGTAGCAATGTAGTGTTGCACCCTATATTTCTTCAATAATGACCTAAAATGGGCATGGATGAAGTGGCTTCCCCCATCACTTATCAGGGCTCGGGGAACTTCGAATCTCGCAAAAATAAATTCTCGGACAAAGGATATAATAATCTTATGATCAGCTCATCTTGCTGGGATAGCTTCTACCCACTTTGAGACATAGTCTATTGCGAGGAGTATGTACTCAAAGCCATGTGAGTCAGGAAGGGGCCCATAAAGTTGATGCCTAGATGTTGAACACTTCTACGACTAGAATGGATTGGAGAGGCATCATATCTCTCCAGGTCATAGAACCGATTGCCTAGCATTGCTTACAGCACTTGGCAAACTCATGTGTATCTCTGAAAATGGTTGGCCAGAAAAATCCCAACCGCAAAATCTTTGTAGCAATTTTTCAGCCTGAGAAATGACCCCCACAAGCATCGCTGTGGCAGAAGGATAGCACACTAGAGATTTCCGAATCAGGGACGCATCTACGGATGATCTGATCAGCCCCAATGCGAAAGAGCAATGGGTCATCCCAAAAATAGAATTTATCCTCTGATATAAATTTGAGCTTTTGATCCTTGGATAATTACGCAGGTAGCTTGCCTACAACAAGATAGTTTGCTATATTAGCATGCCAAGGAAACTACACAGAGTTGATGGATAGCAGAGACTCATTCGAAAATTGGTCTGATATTGGTAGGGAGTACGGAATGTAGTTTGGGTCTAGCCAAGACAAGTGGTCCACCACAACATTTTGTGCTCTGGCTTTGTCGCAAATTTTGACATCAAACTCCTGCAAAAGAAGGATCCATCGGATAAGGCGGGGTTTGGCGTCCTTCTTTGCCAACAAATGCCGGAGGGCGGAATGGTCAGTGTAGATGATAACTTTGGACTTGAGTAAGTATGACCTAAATTTCTCCAACCCAAATACTACGGCTAGCAATTGTTTCTCAATGATTATATAGTTACACTGAGCCTCGTTAAGTATTTTGCTAGCGTAGTATATTACAAATGGATGGCGCTCCTGACACTGGCCAAGAATGGCTCCGACAACGAAGTCGAAAGCATCACACATCATCTCGAAGTCGAGTGACCAGTAGGGGGGTTGGAGAATAGGTGCACTGGAGACAGCGCTTCGCAAGGTCTCGAAAGCACTGAGACACGAGGAGTCGAACTCAAAGGGCGTGTCAGTTACCAGAAGATTCGTTAATGGACGAGCAATTTTTGAGAAATCTCAAATGAACCTTCAATAAAATCCGACATGCCCTAAGAATGATCTAATTTGCCTAACTGAGCTAGGTAAAGGTAATTGTGAAATGGTTTGACTTAGCTCGATCGACCTCGAGTCCATTAGAGGAGATTCTATGACCTAGTACGATGCCATCCCTCACCATAAAATGGCTATTCTCCCATGAAAGTACTAGGTTAACCTCTATACATCTCCTCAAAATCTTTGTGAGGTTACCAAGACAAGATGAGAAATTGTCTCCAAACATAGAGAAGTTGTCCATGAACACTTCTACACAATCCCCGATCATGTCTGAAAAGATGGCCATCATGCATCGCTGAAAAGTAGCTAGTGCGTTGCAGAGGTTGAAAGGCATCTGCTTAAAAGTGAATGTTCCAAAGGGACACGTAAAAGTCATCTTGTCTTGGTCTTTTGGGTTGATTGCAACTTGATTTCACCTAGAGTATCCATCCAGAAAGCAGAAGAAACTACACCCGGTTAGCCGTTCTAGAATCTGATCAATAAAGGGCAAAGGAAAATGATGCTTTTTGGTAGTCGAGTTTAGCTCCCTGTAGTCAATGTAGACTCGCCAAGAAGTCGTGGTGCGGGTTGGGATGGATTCGCCCAATTCATTTCTGATTATGATGAATCCTGCCTTTTTGGGCACTATTTGAATGGGACCCACACACTGGCTCTCGGAAGTTGGATAGATAATGTTTACATCCAGCCATTTAATGATCTCCTTCCTGACAACCTCCAACATATTTGGATTTAGGCGTCTCTGATGTTGTCTCAACGATCTCACCCCTTCATCAGTGTAGATATGGTGAGTGCAATATGAGGGGCTAATTTCGTGGAGATCAGCAATGCCCCACCCAATAGCAGCCCTATGTGCTTGCAAAACGGAGATCAACTGGTGTTCCTGATCCGTAGTCAAGTGAGCATTGACAATCACTGGATATGTCTCACTTTCTCCCAGAAACACGTATTTGAGTGAATCAGGTAAGGGTTGTAACTCTAATATCAGAGGGTGGGGAGGAGGGTTATGTAGGGGAGGATGAAACAATAGCAGAAATTTGCTGATCCTGACTAATGAAGAATCCACCTGCAGTGGTCATGTAATCCTGTCCTAACATATCAGTGTTGGATAGGATAGGATAGTCAGGATCAGGGGTGTTAGGAGTCAATGAACACCCATGACAACCAGATCCATGGGATGAAATGTGTATATCCTTAGTCTCCATCCCATGTGGATCGCGATCAAAGACCCTTCATAGTGAGCATGAATGTGCCATTGGGTCGTTGCAGAGGAGCCCAATGTTCCCACAGAAAGCTAAATCTTCGTCTTCACTATCCTCCTCGATCAAGTCACAATCAAAGTTCTTTGATGGCTTGAAAATGTCCACTCTAAGCTTTTCATTTCCCAGGGCAATCTCCATGCACCCTGATGCACAGTTGATGTTTGCGCAAGCGGTTGCCAAAAATGGGTGACCTAGAATAATCGGTGCATCACGAAGATTAGGATGAACCTCCATATCAAGAACAAAAAAGTCCACTGGAAAGCAGAATCCTTGGACTTTTACGATCACATTTTCAACCAACCCCTCGGTGTTTTTACAGATCGGTCAGCCAACTGTGTGGTAACCGAGGTGGGCTTTAACTCCCCAAATTGAAATCGATCAAATACTGCGGTGAGAGTTAGGTTGATGGACGACCCCAAATCAATAAGGGCCCTATCAAAAAGGGAATCTTGCAAAAAGCAGGAAATCAGTGGTGTGCCTGGGTCATTCTTTTTGAGTGGTAAGTCAGCTAAAATGACAGCGCTGGCTTCCTTAGATAATACCACTTGTCGTCCGATCCTATGCTACCGCTTCGGAGTACAGTAGTCTTTAAAGAACCTAGCAACAGCTGGGATGTGATCTATTGCTTCAAGGAGAGGGACCTAAATGTGAACATCCTTGAACATAGATTTCAGGTCCTTGAAATTCCATGTGTCCTTTTTCCATGTTGAATCTCATGTTAGGGCCATGGGAAAAGGGACGGGAATTTCAGGGTCTAGGGGCTTCTTTCCTTTATCTAATGAAGATGGCTTGTGAGAGGAAGAGGGTTGTGAGCCATCTCGTGCTATAGCACAGGAAAAATCGTTACCTACTTGCCTAGGTAGCGGGCCTTGTGTAGTCTTTCCTCTCCTTAAGGTGATAGCTTTTGCATTGGCGTGCTGTCCATGTAGGGGCAGAGGAGCAGGTTGGTTTGGATACATAGGGTTTGGCAACAGAGGTGGTTGACCAAGCCCATAACTCGGAGGTGCGGGAGATGATTTCATAACACCGTGTGCCTGTCCCTGTGGTGCTTGAAATCTAGGCGGGGTGCCCTGATTCTGTACATATCTCGGGTTTGGGATAGGTTGGGAGGGCAAAGCTCCCTATGATCTATGCTACTGCATCATCTGGTTTTGCATCTTCTGTATGCTCTGTATTTGGTCAGCCAATGCCTTCGTTATTTAGAGGTTATCAAGAGTAGATTTTCAAATTGATGCCTACAATTCCTCCTTCAACGACTCTAAAGGGTCGGCCTGCTTTCAAGGATAGTTGGCAGCTTGGTGTAGCGGCTGATAGATAGAGTGTGTCTGTTGCTGCTAAGACGGGAATGGCTGCTACCTAGGATACGTGTTCTGCACATTCCTGTATTGTTTGGTCTGGTAGTGTGGAGCTTGACTCGGTCTTTGTGGGTCACCAGATCAGGCGAAATTGGGATGCTGGCGCCAACCAGGGTTACATGTTTCAGAATACGGGTTTGATGCACAGGACTCATAGGTCTTAATTGTCCAGAATTAGGCTAGGACTTAGCATAAGTTCGGATAATTCATGCATGCAAAAGCATTACTTGCATCTTTACTACTTTCTTTTAGTTATGCATAAAATAATGCTATAATGTACTGATTAGGTGCATTATGTCAATTTGCAGGTAATAAGCTGATCAGAAGGTAGATCTGAAGCTGGATCTAAAGCTGGATTAGAAGAATAAAGGATAACTAGTGTTGCTGCAAAGTTGGAGTAGAAGGCCTAGAATAAGATGTAGTAGACAATAATGTAAGGGGTTGAGGTTTGCTATTCTATTTTAGTAGGAATAAAGCAGTAAAATATGAAGAACTTAGGACCATCGTAGCCCTAGGATAGCCTAGAAGCTTCCCCAAGCCTTAGCCACCCTTACATTAGGTCACCACACACTAGGAAACCTTAAAACCCTAATTCTACGCTCTATCTGGACGTCCAAATGAGTTATAGGATGTCCAGAACCATTACCTAACTCCTGCACACCTTAAGCCCACTTCTGCAGTGTTATTGGACATCTAGACACTTGGTCAGACATCCAATTTCTGCAGAATACCCAACACAGAACCTAGAATCTTTCCTGACACTGATTGGATGTCCAGAAAATAAGTCTGGACTTCTGATTTTTCACTATAAGATGTCTGACACTATTATTGGACGTCCTGAACTGCCCTCCAGACCCTATTTTGAGATTCAAGCCTTGATCTTGGATCTTTAGGTCCCTAAACCCAATTCCAACCCCAAAGGAACCTAAATTAAGGTGCCCTAACCCAATTACATCACCTCTAGACCTCCCTAAGGACCTAATTAGGTCCTCACTAAACCTAACTGACTTGGATGTTAGTCAATTCCATCAGCCTATTCAATTGGACTCATTGAGTCCAATTGAGCCCCGATCTCAGCACACACCATCCAATTGGACTCTGTGAGAGTCCAACTGACCTAGGCCTGATTTAGTTGAGTTATTTTACTCTCAATTAAGTTTTCACAAACCCAATTAAACTTTTATTAAGTTTAATTTCACTTTACATTAGTGAATTAGGGTTTACAACCCTAATTTGAGACCTACCTTGACCTAAACCCACTAGAACCCTAATCAACCTAGCCACCTAAGTTTTGACCCACACACACCCACGCACACCCACACACACCATCCACACAAAAATACCTAGCCTAGAGTTTTCTAGAACTCTCTACCATGTGTTGTTGCCTTGGTTGCTAAAATTAGCAACCAAGAACTATTCAATTTTTAGATCCACATTTTGTGGATTTAAAAACCACCATCCATCCTCTCTCTCCCATGAGCTCCCACCATAGGCCTCTCTAGAGAATTCCATAATTCTCTAGAGAGCTTCCCTTAGGTCTATAAAAAGTCCTAAGGGGTGGCCATTTACATCCATCCACTCTTGGTTCCATTTAGCTTAGTTTCATTCCACATCCACTCCACCTCCATGTCCACGAGTAGCTTCACCATGGCCACCACCACCTCCACGCCAAGATGGTAGATCACCTCCTCAACCTCTCCAAGGGCTGGCCTAAGCACCATTGGCCGCCCCTCCTTCTCCTCTCAACCAAGTCAAAGGCCATCGGAGCAAACCTCTGAATGCCCTTAGTTCTGATAGATTTGATTATAGTTCTTCATAGTTTACATGCTTTGTTTGCTACTTAGTAGTGTAGCTCTACATTCTCCCCCAATGATGCATGCATAATCCCCCCTTTAAATTTATGTATGCGATCGTTTTCTACTAGCTAGATTTGTATTTCCAAGCATTCCTCTATAAGCTTTCCATGAGCTTAATGCTGTAGCCACCATCATGAATTGAATGAATGAAAATCTTTTTTTCTATATACATATATCTATGTGTTTAGAATCACCATGAGCTTATTGCAATATATTTTGTGTGATTAAAATTGCCTGCTTTTAAGTTTTGATATTCTGGCAACTAAGCATGTCGTGCATAAATATGTAATAATTATAAACTGACATGCGATTTTAAGCAAGTAGAGTGAAAGAGATCAATTTCAAATTTGCATAAATGCCTCCTAGAGATGAACGATCGGGACTCAAGTCTCGTTATCCTTACAAAATCATTTTTTTGATGAGCATTTCAGCGTGACTATTCTACGATTTCCGACGATTTTAAAACGTGCGAAAATGGCTTCTGTCAAATGGCACCATTGCCGCGGAGGCAACATCATTTTTTGATTTTGATCCTTTGAGCTATCACTGACAAATCTTCCTCTGCTTGTCTTTGGATGTGCAAGAAAAATAGGAAAAAAAATGGGATCTGTGCACACAACGAGCACGGAAAAAAAAAATTCCAGGTGAACATCATATCTGCTTTAGTCTAGTTTTTTTTTGTGAACCCTAGGTTAGATTTGCTTCTAGTAATTTCATTTGGAAAAGAAAAAAAGCTTATTCATTTTTGTAAAAAAGAAAAAAAAATATCTAGGTAGTTCGATTAGGTTTCTTTTTGAATCCTAGGTTAGTTTTGAAAAAGCAAAAAAAAGAAATTTATTTTTGAAAATCCTTTGAAAAAAAATCCTTCTTGAAAAAAAATTTCAAAATATTTTGAAAAAAAAAAAATATTGTTTTGGTGGAAAGTTTGAATTTCAAATTCAAACACTCTTTCAAAAGCTTTCTCACCACCCTCTGATTTTCAGCTAGACTTTAAATTTTGATTTAAAAATTCAATTGCTGAAAAATTAGTAAACAAAAAATTCTGAAATTCAGGCTAGAACTTCAGTTTCAAACCATCCTTCAAATTCCACCATTCATTTGAAGAAATTCTAAGTACAAAAGTTTTAAAAATTCATGAAGTGTAAGGGGGTCAGATTGACCTAGATTTGAGATTTTTCAAAATTCAAAAAGTAATTCCAAGTAATCTACGAATCGATTTTGAGTAAAAATGATGGGGTTTGAAAGCTGATCTCATTGGCTTTAATTTTCATATTTTTTCCTGAATTTTTGAAAAACATTTGATACTGTTTCAATTTGAAAAATCGACCTGGGGTCAAAATTCCATATCTGATCCCCTGACATTTAAAAATCTCTATAAATTTAGTTGAAACATTAAAAATTACAAAAGAATATTCTCTAAAAATATAGTTGAAAAAGGAATCTACTCGCCAAATTTCAATTCAATTAGATTCCAATTTTGTTTAGAGAGCTAGTTTTATTCTTGTGGTCTGCTGAAGAAGAACAAAACAAAAGAACAAAGAGAAAACCTCTAGAATTGCATGAACCCTTGGTTACATCTTTAGGGTTAAAATCTAGGGATCACATTTAGGCTATACTAGACTTAATCAAGTCTAATGCTTAGCCGGTGAGCCTGGTCACCTTGTGGGCCACTTACCACAAACCCGAACTGAAGAAAAATGGGCTAAAATCAATTCTAAAACATGAAATCAACTTGAATTCATTGTCATACTACTGGGTGCTTTCAACCTCTTAGCTGGGTTAGCTTGAGAGGCGGGAATCACTTTCAGTCTGTTGTACGACGAATTTTTCTTTAGGAATTTTAACTTAAAACAAAAAATCTGGTCACCTGATCATAAGGACCATTTGATTGATAGGGCCTTAGCCTTGTCTGGCTTGGCTACACCAACCCAGGGGATAGGTGGTGTATGCAAGGAAGGAGGTCACTCAGACCTCAATTAGTTGAACCTTGGGAGTCGCTCCCAAGGAGGCGAGTCACTTCACCCTGGCCATCTTCTCCCCCACCCTCTTCTTCGATCTGCTTAGCCGCAATGGCTAACCCTGGATCTGGACCTAATCAGGATCTAAAAGAGCTGGACCCACGAGCTTACCTGAGAGCCTGGGTCACTGAATCAGCTCAACCTTGGGATCAGAACCCAAGGTGACGAAGATGACTTTTCACTTTGCCTGATCCTTCTCCTCAGGTTACCGAAATGGTTAACCCATATCCTAACCTTGGATATTATGACCCATACCAGTTGGTCCCTCAAAGGACTGCATCTTATAACCCAGGATATGGATTTCATACTCTTGCTTCTCACCCATGGAATATGGGTAGACCTGATTCACCCCCTGGAACCCCTGAAGAGCTACCAATGCATATGCGATCGCATTACAGAATATAGAGAGCTATAGTTAGCATTAAGGAAAAGGTCGCATCCTATCTTTACGAAATCTAAGCTATCATTGAGCCGAACCAAAGACAAAGCTGGATTCCGCATCAACAAGCTGTGATGGAGCTCCTTCAGGGAACAGTAGGGATAACAAGGCTAATTGGACAAAATCGGGAAACTCAAGAACTACTGCTTTTGAGATATCAAGTGGAAAATAGCCTTGAAGACCTTGAAGAATCTGAAACAACTACTCCAGAAGGACACACAGGAGATTCCCAGGAGCAGATGCCGAAAGATAATTCGGGGGAATATAGCTTGGATATGAGACAGGAGTAGGAAGTGTTTCAAATGGGTTCATTTGAGAACTCCATTCAGGAAATTGAGGAGGAAAGACTGATATCTCCAGGACTGAGCCACAATCGGATCATCCTGAATCCTGGGAGAGACCTCTTGGGTTAGATAACCCAACCATGATAAGGGAAGTATATCCATTTGAGGATATGGATCTTAAGGCAAACATTATATGTGACACTACTGATAAATGCCAGTTTATCAGCATTCTTATGCATTAAAACAAACCTAGCTCTTAGGATTTTACTCCGCAAACGGGTTTTTGGGCTTTATTTAGGCATAAAATAGGTTAGGCATGCATTGCATTTTTTATTATCTTTTTAATATGTTTTTTTGAGTGTTAGGGATGAACAGATATATAGATCCCTAAAACCCTAGTACTCAAGAAGGCAAATGGTGAAGGAGAAGCCCAGACTAGCTGGAACTCAGCCTGATCCAGCTCAACTCAGCCTGATCCAGCTCACCTCAGCTTGATCCAGCTCACCGCAGGTGGAACCTAGCTTACTTGAACTAGGGTTAGCTCATCCCAGCTCCATTCAGCTAATCTCAGCTGGATGGTAGCTCAAGAGAGTTCACCTTAGCTCACCCTAGCTCAAGTCAGCTCAGATCCAGCTCAACTTAGCTGAGTCTAGCTTATCTCAGCTCCCACTAGTCCACAGGGAGCTCTAGCTAGCTCAGCTAAGTTGACAGGAGTTCACCCCAGCTCAGATCTAGCTACATCCAGCTCCACTCAGCTCCAGCCAGCTGAAGAAGAATTCATCCCAACTCAGGAAGCTCAAGTCCAGCTCCCGGGGACTCAGCTTAGCTCAACTCAGTTGAGCTAAGCTACCTTAGTTGCCTCAACCAGCTTGATTCTCCCCGGGAGCACCAGACCTAGCTCACCTCAGCTTATTTTGGTAGAAGCTAGCTCACTTTAGCTTGGCTTAGCAACTAGCAAAGAACTAGCAAGCTAAGCCAGCTAGAGTAGCCCCATGCCAGCCTCTTCAGTAGCAGCCAGCTCCAGCTCCAGCTCCAGACTTCTCCTCCTCAGCTCCTTCCTCCAAACCCTAGCTCCATTACCTTCTCCTCTACTCCACCTTTAGCTAAGCTAGCTTAGCTTATCTTAGCTTAGCTAACAACCAGCTCCTTGGCCATCCATTACCTTAAAAATCAACCCTAGCTAGCTCCACCAACTCAAGGCTACCTAAGCTAGCTACCCTACTTAAGTTGGCGCCACCACCTAGCCACCCCTTCACCCCATTATCTCCACCAAAAGACACTTCAAGTTGGCGCCAAAAACCACCCCTAACCACCCCCATTTTGGCGCCAACTTTCAGCCTCTTCATCCACCCTACACCTACCCATATAACACATCCTAGCCATCCACATACCCCCCTTCTAGAACCTTAAGGTGGCGCCACCTAATAGCCTTCTAGAAAGCCCATTTTGGCGCCAACACTAAGGGGTGTCAACACCCATAACTACCCCCTTGGTGTCCCTTAAGGTGGCGCCAACTCTCCTTGGCCATGGGATCTCCAACCACCTCCATCAACTCATCTTGGCCATCCAATTCAAAGGTCACCATAGCCCCCTTCCTATTCTATAAAAAGCCACCACCTACCACCATTTTGGGGCATCCTCCCTTAGTATATTTTTCTACCTAAACCACCTATACCTACGGCCAAGAAGAAGGAGTAGAGAAGGAGATTAAAGGGGCACATTACCAGCCCCTTTGGTACCTTCTTCTCCCCACTCTCTTCAACTTGAGCCACGCCAAGGAGGAGGACTCTTCCACTTCAAGGAGGACGGCTAGGCAAAGGAGAAGGAGTTAGGGCGGACGTACACCCTTGGAGAGAAACTTAGGGCACGCCCCCTAGGACTTGCCTTGGAGGACATCACCTTGGCGGAGCACTGCAAGGAAGGAGTTGAAGGACTCTTTTCAAGATTGGGAGCCACCAACCTTAGAGCAAGAAGCCCTCTTCTTCACCGTCTATCTAGAGGATTTGTGTTTTCTTTTCTTATTTGCATTTTTCTAGTAGTACAAGCTTTCCTCTACTAGGCCTTTTGTAAAACACTTTATCAATTATCTAGTTGCCTTCTTTGCATTTCTTGTTTGCATTTCTATTAGCTTATTTTCAGCATTCTTCACTCCCTCTCCCTAATTATTCTAGGCCTCCACTTGCCTAGAGTGAGCTTAGGGAGAGGCTCTACTTGCCACATAGAAGTAGTATTTAAATTGAAGTGTAAATCACTTTTCCCGCCATCAGTTCGCATGTTGCCTTAGCTTAAAAACAAAAAAAATGATATATTGAAAAAAATACCAAAAAGAAAGTTGAGATTTATATTCCTAGCAAGAGAATCAATTTTGCAACCATATTGCCTCCTTGGACGACCCTAGATACTTCCCTATCTAGGATTATAAATTTAAGAGCGAAATCGGATTTACACGTTACAACGACCTAATTAACAAACCGCGTATTTTCGCTATCAACTACTAATCAGCCTAAGCCACTTCCCATTTTAGGTGAACCTGTGCTAGAGCCAACATCTTCTGATCTGCACTCTTCTTTCACCTACATACCTAATTCAGATGTTAGAGATTCTGAGATGACACTTTCTATCCCTGATCGTGACATCTGAAGACCAGAAGTAGCTATGGATGACTTGACCGAAGAAATAAATATGCTACCTGAGGCAGGAATTACTGAGGAACCCAATGCATATGAGGGTGAAGCTTTGAGCAGAATGAGCTGGGGAAGCATCTATCATCCTAGTCAATCTAATGGATGGCTCGACTCAAAGCCTGAAGAGTCAGCTTCTGATGAATCAGATATGAGTACAAACAACGACAAAGTAATTTCTGACGAGGACTTTTTTGACCTCCCTACAGATCTTCTACTTTCATGGATACCCCCATATGATCCAGAGCCTGGAGAGGGCATGATCTTTGATGTCAATTATCGTTGTGAGGATCCCTATGACTCAGATTCTGGTTTTGAGATACATTTTGATCTACTCCCTTAGCAACTTCCTACTGAATTGTGGGACGTGATAAATCAGCTAAATTAGCATCATGATCCCCCCTCTGATTATCCTCTATTTTCCACCACCACTCCACACATTCTTATAACTAGACTTTTTGGAGTAGGGGTACATAATCAGCTGGTTCGCATCTCTGGACCACTGATTCTAGGAGCATATGAGCACATCCTTCTCTTAATCTTGACTGGTTCCTATGCAAGAACTGATACATCTGATTGAGTTTTCGCCTAGCTGGAGGCATTAAACTCAGCATCTACTCCACATCCATCACCTATACATACCATTTTTATACATAGCATATTTTTCTTTTATCACATTTTCTTTCTGCATATTGCATACTGTCTGGTTGGCCATTGCTGAATGTATATTTTCAAGAGCAATTCCAGGTGACTTCTACCCACTCATTGTCTGTCAAATTTATTTTCTTTTTATTCATGCATGAGGACATGCAAGAACTTAGGCATGGGAGGGTAGATACAACAAAACTGAAAATTTTTATGCCAACATTTAGGAAAACATCGAAGCTACATGTCAAACGTACTTTAGGACACTAAATAAAAGAACAACCGACTCCACCTCCAATGTTCGTATTGGAGCCAGAAATCATCCGCAAAAACCATTTCCGACTCATCCACTCACCCTTTTGTTCTAAATTTTGGGTCAAGCTAAATGTAACCCGAAAAGAAAATTTCATGAAGTACGAATATAAGGGGTTACTTGTTTATAGCATATATACATAGTGCATCTATGAATAATATTATTTTATTAAGAGAATGCATTATGATTTTTTTCCTCTAGTTGATTCCTGTAATCTGGAATCTAGTACAACTTTTCACACACGTAGAATTTGCAATGGATTCATGGTGAAGGCTGATAAATGTCTTTAGTCTGTCGAGAAGTAGTGCTTCTTCTCATGAACCCATGGATAGTGTTTTGGGAGTCAGGCAGCTTTTCCTCCAAAAATCCACCAAATAGTGTGAGTTGAGAATAGAGAGTACTAGTGCTCTAAGATTAGTGCAAGGAATTCAGAATCCTAGATAATTAGGTGATGATACTCAGAGGTTAGACATAGTTTCCGCTCTCAGTTCCTGCGTATACATTTTTGTGCAAAATATTGAGAGCCACCAAATAAGGTAAATACACGGAGAGTGAGTTTTCATAAAACTAGGGCTAAGGTGGATGGTTACGACCATTCTTTACGGAATCCTTGGCTGAAGGAGGGTGTTGATGTTAAGGTCAGAAATGCACCATCCTATCCGTCTCTCCTAATGCCATGAGTAGGGACTACCACCAAATATGCCACCCAATATCTCTTTAGTACCACCAATCCCTAATAATGCCTCCTCAATAAAGTTTATGGATATGTGCTAGTGGTGTTGTGTTGAAAGAAAAAAAAAAGAAAAAAAAGAGAAAAAAATGAAAAGAAAGAATAATTGAAAAAAAAGAAGAAAAAGTAAAGAGAAAAAAGAGTGAATATTTAGTGTTTATTTCAGTTGCATTGAGGCAATACTACCAAATAAATCTGAGATCCACCAAATAAGGCCCTAATATATCTTTCTGTGTTTCTGACCACCTGAATACTGGCTAAGGAATTCCGACTTAGTGTTAGGGTTATGGAACTCAATTAAAGTGTTAATGCCAAGTGAGACCACCAAATACAGGTCATATATGTGAATCTGGTGAAATTGTGAGCTCTAAGAAAAAGAAAGAAAACAAAAGAAAAAGAGAAAGAAAAAGAAAAAGAGAGAATGAATACAAAGGAACCAGAAAAGAGAGCATAGTTTTCTCATCTTTCTCTGAGTTGAGTTATGTAATAATTTGGGAATCTAGATTCTACAGTACTAATCTCTATGTAACACCAATCGAGGGTGATCCACCAAATATATAATATTTTCCCTTTAAAATTCTCTACCCAAGCTTAAAGCTGGGTGGAATTCATAAAATATCACGAATATCCCGAGGGAAGAAGTCCGCCGATCCTGCTAGAATTTTACCAGGGGTCAAGTACAGGTTTTAGAGCTGAATTAGTTTTTCACTCGAATCTGTTGCAAAAGCTACATAGCTACACTTTCACGATTGTCTGGATTTCTAGAGCATAGGATGAAAACAAAAAGAAGAAAAATCTCTATGCATGTACTTGATAAAATAATCAATCCCTTAGGGACCCTTCTGTGAATAATTTAGCTTTGCATTTGCTACGGACTAGCAAGATTTAGGCATGGGGGTATGATTGCACAGCAATAATAGGTCTTAATTGTCCAGAATTAGGCTAGGACTTAGCATAAGTTAGGATAATTCATGCATGCAAAAGCATTACTTGCATCTTTACTACTTTCTTTTAGCTATGCATAAAATAATGCTATAATGTACTGATTAGGTGCATTAGGACAATTTGCAGGTAATAAGCTGATCAGAAGTCAGAAGGTAGATTTGAAGCTGGATCTAAAGCTGGATCAGAAGAATAAAGTATAACTGGTGTTACTGCAAAGTTGGAGCAGAAGACTTAGAATAAGATGTAGTAGACAATAATGTAAGGGGTTGAGGTATGCTATTCTATTTAAGTAGGAATAAAGCAGTACAATATGAAGAACTTAGGACCATCCTAGCACTAGGATAGCCTAGAAGCTTCCCCAAGCATTAGCCACCCTTAGATTAGGTCACCACACCCTAGAAAACCTTAAAACCCTAATTCTAGCCTCTATCTGGACGTCCAGATGAATTATAGGATGTCCAGAACCCTTAGCCAACTCCCGCACACCTTAAACCCACTTCTGCAGTGTTATTGGACGTCCAGACACTTGGTTAGACGTCCAATTTCTGCAGAATACCCAAGACAGAACCTAGAATCCCCGCTGACACTGATTCGACGTCTAGACAACAAGTATGGACTACTGATTTTTCACTATAATACATCTGACACTATTATTGGACGTCCAGAACTGCCCTCCAGACCCTGTTTTGAGATTCAAGCCTTGATATTGGATCTTTAGGTCCCTAAACCGAATTCCAATCCCATAGGAACCTAAATTAAGGTGCCCAAACCCTAATACATCACCTCTAGATCTCCCTAAGGACTTAATTAGGTCCTCACTAAACTTAATTGACTTGGATATTAGTCAATTCCATCAGCCTATTCAATTGGACTCATTGATTCCAATTGAGCCCCGATCTCAGCGTACACTATCCAATTGGACTTTTTGAGAGTCCAACTGACCAAGACCTGACTTAATTGAGTTATTTTACTCTCAAATAAGTTTTCACATACCCAATTAAACTTGTATTATGTTTAATTGCACATTACCTTTGTGAATTAGGGTTTACAACCCTAATTTGAGAACTACCTTGACCTAAACCCACTAGAACCTAAGCTAATCAACATAGACACCTATGTTTTGACCCACACACACCCATGCACAACCACACACACCATCCACACGAAAAATACCTAGCCTAGAGTTCTAGCAACCAAGGCAACAACACATGGTAGAGAGTTCTATAGAACTCTCTACCATGTGTTGTTGCCTTGGTTGCTAAAATTAGCAACCAAGAGCCATTCAATTTTTAGATCCACATTTGGTGGATCTAAAAACCACCATCCATCCTCTCTCTCTCTCACTCTCTCATGAGCTCCCACCATAGTTCTCTCTAGAGAATTCCATAATTCTCTAGGGAACTTCCCTTAGGTCTATAAAAAGTCCTAAGGGGTGGCCATTTGCACCCATCCACTCTTGGTTCCATTTAGCTTAGTTTCATTCCACATCCACTCCACCTCCATGTCCACGAGTAGCTTCACCATGGCCACCACCACCTCCTTGCCAACATGCTAGATCACCTCCTCAACCTCTCTCCAAGGGCCGACCTAAGCACCATTGGCCGCCCCTCCTTCTCCTTTCAACCAAGTCGAAGGCCATCGGAGCCCACCTCTGAATGCCCTTAGTTCTGATAGATTAGATTATAGTTCTTCATAGTTTACATGCCTTGTTTGCTGCTTAGTAGTGTAGCTCTATATTCTTCCGCTATGATGCATGCATAATCCTCCCTTTAGATTCATGTATGCGATCGTTTTCTACTAGCTAGATTTGTATTTCCAAGAATTCCTCTATAAGCTTTCCATGAGCTTAATGCTGTAGCCACCATCATGAATTGAATGGATGAAAATCTTTTTTTCTATATACATATATCTATGTGTTGAGAATCACCATGAGCTTATTGCAATATATTTTGTGTGATTAAAATTGCCTGCTTTTAATTTCTGATATTCTGGCAACTAAGCATGTCATGCATAAATACGTAATAATTATAAACTGACATACGATTTTAAGCAAGTAGAGAGAAAGGGATCAATTTCAAATTTGCATAAATGCCTGTCAGAGACGAACGACCGAGACTCAAGTCTCCTTATCCTTACAAAATCATTTTTTTGACGAGGGTTTTAGCGCGACTATACTATGATTTTTGATGATTTCAAAATGTGTGAAAATGGGTTTGTCAAGGTTGTTGCGCCCGTATCTCTGAATGGCATTGACATCTTCGTAAGTGTTTATCATGCTGAATCGAGTTTTAAAAAGTATTGCATTGTAGTATAGCCGAAATGGCATTCAAAATAGCTATAATTTTATTACTCGAAAAGATTTCCGAGGTCGAACACAGGGAGCAAAGTGGTATTTAGAAATCAAGATCACAATTTAAACTAAAAGAAATTGCAATAGTAGTAGTGTCAGAGTGCAAAAATATGGGAGTAAAATGGTGATGTAGATCACCAAATACTCTTACAATATCACCAAATGATTCAATATGTAAATATGCAATGGAGACTAGAATCTGTTGTCTGATTCCTTAATCAGACGACTTAAAGTGTCTAAGTTCTTCTCTTTCTCTTCTCTGTCTTCTACTTCCTTCTTCTTCTTTGCCTTTCTGCGATCCTTCTCTTTTATCTTTAGCTTTCTCTGTCTTCTGCCTTCTCTTCTTTTTTTCTTTGCCTTAAGCCCTGCAGTCCTCCTCTCCTTCTTCTTCTTCCTTTAGCTTCTGCTTTACCCTTTGAATTCGACTAAGTGTCGAGCCAAACTCTCCAGGGCAAAGCCCCCTTCCTCTCCGTATCTCTCCTCTCTCTTTCTCTCTTTTCTATTTCAGAACTGCTCTCCCAGAGCCTTAACCACTCAGGTAAATGGACTTAATGCAGACCCGGGTCCAGGCTCACCGGCGTGTGTGGTGAGCAAGGAGTGAAGGGTAATCGGGTAGTCGGGTTCGACCAAGTCCGCGTATTAGGTGTCGTGGACAAGTTTGGTGAGTGGGGGGAGGAGGAGAACCTCACCCTCAGTTTGGAGGCGAAGAGCCTCTAACACTTTTCCCCTTTATGCGACTTCGGGTGGCTTTTCACTTCTGAGGTGGGACTAAATGTCCCACCTTCTTCTCACATACACAGCAGCAGGTGCATGACCAAATTGGCGAGGCAGCAGAGGCTGAAGCCTTTACTTGATGGCTTGGATGCGTGCGGGCCTCATGTTCGCACAACCTAGAGCGATCTCTTGGAGCAAAGCGAGGCTTGGAGCGGCTTGAAGCTTGCTTCAACCTCGGCAGTAATGGCGGCAGTCATCCTGAACTTGAAATCAATAGCACTGCCTCGCGGCCACGTCAAATCGGTCAGAGAGGGTCGCTAGACCACGGCAGATGTGATGGGGATGTTGTCATGGCTCGGAGGTGCCTATGCGTGTATGCCTAGGGCACACTATGTATGAATGTGTGGGTGTGTTTGGTGAGGTGCTTGGGTGAGTGACACGGTGCATGGAATGAGGGGAAGTGATCATAAAGATGAGGCGGAGGTCGTAGGGTGGTTGGCGAGGTGGATGGAGGTGCGGAGCGATGGGAGCACCTTGCCGGAGGAGTCACTGGAGGTGGAGAAGGTAACGGTGGTCAGTGGCGTCGATGGATGATTTCTGGAAATAAAGAGAGGGGGAGAGAGTACAGAGGATAGGGAACCTATGAAACCTAATCTAAGGGATGAAAGGGAAGGGAATCTGTTACGACTCGATTCTCGGATCCCTACAGGACCCGAGACCAATTCGCCTCGACTAATCCCAAGACCTAGTCGTCCAACAAGAAATAACCAAAAGCAGGAAAAGTAAACAACATTCACATATGCAATATAACTAAGCAGAAGAAACGTACAAAGCAGTAAAGGAAAATAAATCTGCTGTTTCAGTACATACTACCACAACAACAATAACAACGGAAAGCGGAAAGTAAATAGTAGTAGCAGAATAGTACCTAAAAGTCCATTACTTACTACAATAGTAGAGAAAAGAAAAGGAAGTGCTGAAGAAAACTACGACTGGACTCGACTAGGCCCATCACCCTCCACAGTTGGAAACTCGGGCTGCTCAACTCCTGGTCCTGTACAGTGTTATGAAAAGATAGAGTCAGTGAATGCTGAGTAGAGTGGTATCTATTTTTATCTAAGTACAAAACAGTAAAAGCAACAGGTTTAATTCTTATTTCTATTTATCTATTTTATATATTTCTGTTTCACCCATTTCTTAAAGTATCCAGATATTTCTTGATCATGCATGTTCCTTGTGGGAATGATCTTGATTGCAGTCTTTTCCGTAGAGTAGAAGGTACACATGGTGCTCTCCTGGCTGGGAGAGTCCCTCGTGGTAGTCCTATACCCAATCAACCACCTCGAGGTCACTGTCATGAAGTAGCGGTGACTACGGCAGCGTGATAAGAGCACGGGTAGCTACCCCGTACTGACACACGGTCAGTCATTTCCGCTAGTGGGTACGCCCAAAGTACAACACAAAATAGTATAGAGCCTTGCTCTCTCAGAACCAAATAGGGGTCTCGCCCCTCCACAGTCCGTGCACCCTCGTCTGACTACCCCAGTTTGCCTAGAGGGCCTAACAAGTCAGTGTAGGGTGGCTAGCTGAACCTCGGACCCTGTGGGGTGGCTAGCTCCCTCCCTACACTAGTAGCTCGCCTCGGTACCACGTACACGAGGGCCAACAGGAGTCGGTGTAGAGTGGCCAATCCTAACCCTGGGTCTCAACCCAAGGGAGGCTAGCTCCACTCTACACAAAAGGGGACAGTTGCTCTCCTTGGTACCACGTAATCAAGGGCCAGCACATTTCCCATCCATATTCTAGATTTTCGTCTATCCACAGGAGTTCTACTCCTGATTCCCCGTAGGGTTCATGCTCATGTTCACCTCATTTATTCTGATCTAGATTTCACCTATAATTCATTTCTCATCCATTTACAGGCAGCTTGTGTTTCTATAATTCAATTCGCAATACTTGCAACTGGTGATTTCATAGGTAATTGTTCATTAAATATAGGTAGCTCATATTCTAACAGGCAACTCACAATTATATTACAAGAAATTGCTAGAAGTTTATCTCAATCATGCATACAAGTACATCATACAGTACAAACGATTCATTCATTTCTCTACCCTAGGGTTCATGCCACATCCTAGGATTCCATTCGGCTATTTCCACAAGCACATTCTTACTTAAATATTATTAACAAAATTAAACCGCTCTACCAGGCAACACGGGAGTAATGGGGGCTCGAACCGCAGACCCAAGCATCCTTACGACCCCAAAACATGTAGTAGGCTGAAACCCTATACCAGTGAGTACATCACAAATGGAGAGTTTAGAACAGTGTAAAATAGACTCTAGTACGCAGAGGAACTCGTGAGGAAAGTACAAGTATTTCGTTTGCGTAAAACGGACCCCAATCGGACCCTAAACAAGTCAAAAACATGCCCACTGTTCAAAATCAAACGTCTAGGAATAATCCCAGACGTCTTAAAAGGTGTCAGATCTTACCTTTTGTTCCTGTGGTATCCTCAGACATCTAGACCTTCTCTGCGATCTTCTGAAGGTAGTTCCAGACGTCAAACAATGCCTCCGATCGTTTGGATGGACCTCCGGACGTCTGGAGATGCACTCAGACATCCAAAAACACATGGAAAGGAGTTCCATGCTCCTTCCCAAGGGCCTTTACCTACGTACGAATCCGCAGGTCCAAAATCAGGCCCGACCAGCTTCAGTGGTGAGGCCTGCATGGCCGTAACTATGGAAAAGAATGTACCTTGTGATATAAGTGCTTTCAGATGTTTGGTCTCAGACCCGGATGTCTAGCTACCGCCACGGTCGTCTGGTCGACTCTCCAGACGTCTGATACTAGAAAAATCCTAGTATCAACAACTCCCCACAGCTCGCTCCGCTTGCTCTCCCCATGCCGCAGCAGCTCTAGCCACTGCAGAAGGCTGGGAGGCCGCCTCCCCGAGCCATCTCCTCCTCCCGCACGCTCCTACTGGTGGTTGTGCGAGCTCCTCTAAGCTTCCATCGAAGCTCCTTTGACCTAGACCTCCTCCTCCTCCCACACTCTCCTCCTTCCTCCCTCTTGCTCTCCCTCGCTCGCCCCCCTCTCGCTGCTCCTGCACAGCACTGAAGGTGGCGGTGGCTGGTGTGTGGAGTGGTGAGGAGATAGGAGGGGGGTTTATATAAGAGGCGAGGGGTTTAGGGTTCAGGGAGGGTGAGGAAGAGAGAGAGAAAGGAGCGGTTCTGCGTGCTACCCACGCATAGAGCGTAGTGTGCAGTACAAAAATTTCACTTTTAGACGTCTGACTGAGACTCCAAACGTCTTAAAAGGCTAAAAAGTAACAGGTCCTTACATCATAACAAACTTGAAGGAAGTTTTGTCTCCGAAACTTGAGCTAGCTATGGTGTGGAAAAAGGAACATAAAACGCATAACAAACTTAAAGACGATCGAAGTAGGTCCGAAGAGACGTACCCTCAAAAAGCTCCGAGTATCGCTCTCGCATTGCCACCTCAGGCTCCCAGGTCGCCTCTTCATACCGCTGGCTTCTCCATAGGACTTTCACTAATGGTACCTGCTTCCATCTCAGACTCTGGATGGCTCTATCTAGTATCTGCACTGGTCTCTCGGGATAGGTCAAGTCGTCACCCACCTCGACGCTCTTGTGGCTCAGAACGTGACTTGGATCAACGACGTACTTCCTGAGGTTGGACATGTGGAACACTTTGTGCACTCCAGAAAGCTGGGGAGGAAGGGTAAGCCGGTAAGCAATTGGTCCCACCCACTCCAAAACCTCAAAGGGCCCTACAAACCTCGGTGCATGCTTCCCTTTCACCCCAAAATGCTACAGACCCTTCATGGGCGAAACACGGAGAAAGACATGATCCCCAACCTCAAACTGCACCTCTCTACATTTCCGGTCAGCGTAACTCTTCTGCCTGCTCCTAACGGTGCAAAGTCATTGTGAATTTGCTCTATCACCTCTAGACTCTACCGGATCAGCCTGGGGCCAACCTCCCACTTGGTCCCCACCTCGACCCAACTCAAGGGTGCTGTACACCTCTGTCCGTAGAGAGCCTCGTAAGGTGCCATGCCGATGCTCGAGTGGTAACTGTTATTATATGCAAACTCTGCCACGGGTAAATGCTCCTCCCAAGAGCCTCTCCAGTCTAGTACACAGGCGTGTAAAAGGTCCTCAAGTGTCAGTATGGTGCACTCTGACTGTTCATCCGTCTAGGGGTGGTAAGCAGTATTGAACCTCAAACGTGTTCCTAAAGCCTGCTGAAACTCAACCTAGAACTAGGAGGTAAAACAGGTATCCCTGTTGGATACAATCTCACGTGGGACTCCGTGCAGGCGTACCACATCATGAATGTACCTCTCTGCCAACTGTGCTGGTCCCAACGTGACTCGGATCGGTAAGAAACGTGCCGTCTTCGTCAACCTATCTACTATCACCCAGACTGCGTCGTGTCCTCGTTGGGTAACCGGTAGACTCACCACCAAGTCCATGCTGATGCCCTCCCACTTCCACTCTAGCACAAGAAGTGGCTGCAACGGCCCTGCAGGCCTCTGATGCTCGGCCTTCACCTACTGGCACACCAAGCACTACTGCACATACTCACCAACATCCCACTTCATCCCTCTCCACCAAAAGTTGCATCTCAGATCATGATACATCTTTGTGTTCCTGGGATGTATGGTGAACCTGAACCCGTGCGCCTCAGCCAGGAGCTCTCTCAATAACTCCTCGTCCCTAGGAACGCATAAGCATCCCCTCATGCATAGTATCTCATCTATAACGTAAACTTCTCCTGGGTCTCCTGTCAACACCCTGTCCCGTAGTGTCTGTAAGTACGGATTTGTCATCTACCCTGCAATGATGCAATCTATCAGCTCTGGTCGCGTCTGCCGTGTCACTGTCATTGTCCCACAATACCCTTGTTTCTCCCAGGGTCACCAACTACCCAACTCCTCCATAAGTCTCCAACTCTGTGCCTGTAGTTTGGCCAAGTGGGTGGGTGCCTTTCGGCTTAAGGCGTCAGCCACCACATTAGCCTTCCCCGGATGGTAGGAGATGCTGTAGTCGTAGTCCTTCAGGAGCTCTAACCAACGTCTCTGTCTCATGTTGAGCTCCTTCAAGTCAAACAAGTACCTGAGGCTCTTATGATCCGTGAAAATCTCAAAAGTCTCACCATAAAGGTAGTGCCTCCATGTCTTTAGCGCAAAGACAACAGCTGCCAGCTCTAAGTCATGGGTAGGGTAGCTATGCTCATGGCACTTCAGTTGTCGCAATGCGTAAGCGACAACGTGACTCTACTGCATGAGCACACCCCCTAACCCTTGCAATGAAGCGTCTGTGTAAACCACAAAACCGTCACTGCAGTACGGGATGGTAAGCACAGGAGCTAAAGTCACTCTCTCCTTCAACTCCTAAAAACATGCCTCACACTCATCTATCCAGGCAAAGGGCACATCCTTCCGAGTCAACTGGATCATAGGACGCGCAATATGAGAGAATCCTCTGATAAACCGCTGATAGTAACCTGCCAGTCCCAAAAAGCTGCATATCTCTATCATTGTACGTGGCCTCTCCCACCTGAGTACAACCTCAACCTTGGCTGGATCCACAGCCAAACCATCCCCTGAGATCACGTGGCCCAAGAAAGTCACCTGCCTCAACCAAAACTCACACTTGTTGTACTTGGCATACAGCCTACGTCACCTCAAAGTGTCCAGGATCATCCGTAAATGCTGCCCATGCTGCACCTGATCCCTTGAGTAAACAAGTACGTTGTAGATGAACACACCGCAAACTAGTCCAAGTACAGCCTGAAAACCTAGTTCATCAAATCCATAAAAGCAACGGGGGCATTGGTCAACCCAAACGGCATGACCAAGAACTCGTAGTGCCTATACCGGGTATAGAATGCTATCTTGGAGACATCGGTCTCCCTGATCCTCAACTGGTGGTAGCCTGACCTCAGATCTATCTTCGAGAACACTATGGCATCTCGCAACTGATCAAAGAGGTCATCAATCCTCGACAGCGAATACTTATTCTTAATGGTGACCCTATTCAGCTGTCGGTAATCGACACAAAATCGCTGGGTACCGTCCTTCTTCTTCACAAATAGTACAGGGGCTCCCCATGGGGATGCACTGGACCTCACAAAGCCCTTCTCCAACAGGTCCTGCAGCTGTGACTTGAGCTCTCACAGCTCAAGCGGTGCCATCCGGTACGGTGTAGTAGAAATGGGGCTGGTCCTCAGTACCAGTGAGATCTCAAACTCAATCTCACGCTCAGGCGGTAGTTTGGCAGCTCCTCTGGAAAATGTCGGGGTACTCGCAAACCATCTGAATACTTTGAAGTCAGACACGGGGCAAGGCTCTACCACGACACAGGCCAAAAAGCCCTCACACCCCTGGCTCAAAAGCCTCGCTGCCTAAAGCGTGGAGATGCATTTGAAACCTCCATCCACCGACTATCCGTGAAACTCAAAGCGAGGCAACTTTGGTATGGAGAAGACAATCTTCCTCCCGAAACAGTCCACCAAGGCGTGATAGGTGGACAGCCAGTCCATTCATAGGATCACGCCAAAATCCTCCATCTGTATCACAATCAGGTCAGCGGGGAGGCTGTGTCCCCCTATACTGACCTCGCAGTCCATGTAGACCTCCTCAGCTACAAACAATTGGCCACCTGGGCCTTGATCAAAAACAAATCCTCTAACAGTACACTGGCCTGCCTCAAACTGACGGCAAAACTCGTAGCAACAAAAGAGTGCATGGCACTGGAATCAAAAAGTATGCACACTAATCTGCCAGAAACGGTAACCATACCTACCACCACTGAATCGGAAGCCCTAGCGTCTCTGTGTGTCAAGGCATTGATACGCCCCTTAGTCCTCGGTGTAGACGAAGCGCATACACTCTGGGTTAGGTGAGTAGCCACTGGCTGGTACCCTCCTCGTGACTGCTGCCCTCCCCCACACGCCTGGTGACCACGACCACCAACTCGGCCTCTAGCGCTCGGTGCGGGGAGCATCTACTGTGCTCCGACCCTAGATGGGCAGTCCCTCCTGATGTGGCCCAGCTGGTCACACTGGTAGCAGAGGGGGACATGACCTCCCCCCTCAGTAGGTCCCTGCTGGCGACTGTGCGAGGGTCTGATGCTGACAACTAGCCCCTATCTGGGGCCCCCAAAGGCCACTGGTGGCCTCGCAAAATGAGACGGCTCTCCTGCGGGTGTCGTGCACCAGCCTTGAGAGTACTCTGGCTGGTAGGGCCTCTTCCGTCCGCTATCCATGTCCTTTGCGGTTGGGTTGGTCTCCTCATAGGTCATGGATGCCTTAACCACTCATGAGAAGGTGGGCAGCTTCAGGGGTTTGACATACCCCCGAATAGCAGGTCGGAGCCCCTCGGTAAAACCTCCACAGGCGCTCCTCCTTTGTAGACGGTTGTCGAGGTAAAATGTGACAACTCTAGAAAACACGTGTGGTACGCGCTAATAGTCGTCGTCCCCTGGTAGAGAGTGTGGAACTTCCACCTCCTCTGGTCTTACCTGGTCTGCGAAAAGTACTGCTCGTAGAAAAGAGTCATGAACTGGTCCCATGTCGGCTCTCTCCCCTCTTGGTCTCTGACTGCCCTCCACCACCTATGTACTGCGCTCTCTAGCTGGTACGTGGCAAAGGCCACACAGCACTCCGCGGGAGGGAGAAGGGTGTCAAACACCTTCTCTAACTGCTCCAGCTAGTCCTCTGCCTCAGACGGATCCTCATCCCCTTTGAAGGAGGGGGAATTCAACTTCCGGAACTGTTCGAAAAGCTCATGGTGCAACTGAAGTGGGGGAACGGGCACGCCTCCAGGCAAGGAGGGCTCATGCTCGGAAGTGTCAGAGTGCGGTGGGGGCGATGGAGGACCACCCCCTTCCCCTCCTACTAGTCCGGCACTGCGACGGTCTCTCTGTCCCATCGAGGACTCCCCCTCCACGTCCTCAGGGAGAGGTGCCAGTGGGGGCTGGTGGAGCTCCTCTCACACAATATCTATGATCATCTAGGTGAGATCCTAGGCCAGAACGTTGGGGAGAAGAGGTAGGTCAACTAGTACCTCTGGCCCGGCACATCTGCTCCTCCGACCTCGTCCACAGTCGAGATCACGGCCTGCCTCGAGAACTCCCCGACGAGGCATCTCTTGCAAGGAGACGCAAAAGATAGAACAAGAGAGTCAACGATATCGAATTACTTCGAGAAAAGACCCTGAACGAATATCAAGGCGATACGTTGTGGTGGCTATCCTAGTTATATGCACGCGAATGGTTATTCTCCAGGCAATTAGTTCATTTCTCGGGACAACCTTGCTCTGATACCATCTTGTTACGACCCGATTCCTGGATCCCTACAGGACCCGAGATCGGCTCACCTCGACTAATCCCAAGACCTAGTCATCCAACAAGAAATAACCAAAAGTAGGAAAAGTAAACCACATTCACATATGCAATATAACTAAGCAGTAAAGGAAAATAAATTTGTTGTTTCAGTACATACCACCACAACAACAATAACAACGGAAAGCGGAAAGTAAACAGTAGTAGCAGAACGGTAACTAAAAGTCCATTACTTACTACAACAGTAGAGAAAAGAAAAGGAAGTGCTGAAGAAAACTACGGCTGGACTCGACTGGGCCCCGCACTCTCCACAGTTGGAAACTCGGGCTACTCAACTCCTGGTCTTGAACAGTGTTATGAAAAGACAGAGTCAGCGAACGCTGAGTAGAGTGGTATTTATTTTTATCTAAGTACAAAATAGTAAAAGCAACAGGTTTAATTCTCATTTCTATTTATCTATTTTATAAATTTTTGTTTCACCCATTTCTCAAAGTATCCAAATATTTCTTGATCTTGCTTGTTCCTTGTGGGAACGATCTGGATTACAGTCTTTTCCGTAGAGTAGAAGGTACATGTGGTGCTCTCCTGGTTGGGAGAGTCCCCCGTGGTAGTCCTACACCCAGTCAACCACCTCAAGGTCACTGTCAAGACGTGGCGGTGACTACGGTACACGTGATAAGGGCATGGGTAGCTATGCCACACTGACATGCGGTTAGTCGTTTCTGCTAGCGGGTACGCCCAAAGTACAGCACAGAGCAGTATAGGGTCTTGCCCTCTTAGAACAGGGGTCTCGCCCCTTCATAGTCCGCGCACCCTCGTCTGACTACCCCGGTTTGCCCATAGGGCCTAAGAAGTCAGTGTAGGGTGGCTAGCTGAACCCTGGGCCCCGTGGGGTGGCTAGCTCCCTCCTTACACTAGTAGCTCGCCTCGGTACCACATACACAAGGGCCAACAGGAGTCGGTGTAGAGTGGCCAATCCTAACCCCTGGTCTCAATCCAAGGGAGGCTAGCTCTGCTCTACACAAAAGGGGACAATTGCTCTCCTTGGTACCATGTACTTAAGGCTAGCACACTTCCCGTCCACATTCCAAATTTCTATCTATCCATAAGAGTTCTACTCCTCATTCCCTGTAGGGTTCATGGTCATGTTCACCTCATTTATTCCAATCCAGATTTCACCTTTCATTATTCATTTCTCATCCATATACAGGCAGCTCGTGTTTCCATAATTCAATTCTCAATAGATGCAAATGGTGATTTCAAAAGTAATTGTTCATTAAATACAGGCAGCTCATATTCTAATAGCCAACTCACAATTATATTACAAGCAATTGCTAGCAATTTATCTCAATCATGCATACAAGTACATCATACAATACAAATGGTTCATTCATTTCTCTACCCTAGGGTTCATGCCATATCCTAGGGTTCCATTCGGCTATTTCCATAAGCACATTCTTATTTAAATATTATTAACAGAATTAAACCACTGTACCAGGCAACACGGGAGTAATGGGAGCTCGAATCGCAGACCGAAGAGTCCCTGCGAGCCCCAAACACACAGCAGGCTGAAACCCTATCCCAGTGAATACATCATAAAAGGAGAGTTCAGAACAGCGTAAAATAGACTTTAGTACGTAGAGGAACTCGTGAGGAAAGTACAGGTATTTCGTTTGCGTAAAACGGACCCTGATCGGACCCTAAACAAGTCAAAAACGTGCCCACTGTTCAAAATCAGATGTTTGGGAATAATCTCAGACGTCTTAAAAGGCGTCAGATCTTACCTTATGTTCCTGCGGTATCGTCAGAGGTCCAGACCTTCTCTACGCTCGTCTGAAGGTAGTTCTAGATGTTGGACAATACCTCTAGTTGTCTAGACGCACATCCAGATGTCTGGAGATGCACTCAAACATCTAAAAATGCATGGAAAAGAGTTTCGCGTGCCTTCCCAAGGGCCTTTACCTACGTACGAATCCACAGGTGCAAAATTAGGCCCGACCTGCTTCTGCAGTAAGGTCTGCATGGCCGTAACTGCGGAAAAGAATGTGCCTTGCAATATAAGTGCTTTCAGACGTCTAGTCTCAGACCCCGACATCCAGCTGCCGCCACGGTCATCTAGTCGACTCTCAAGACATCTGATATTAGAAAAATCCCAGTATCAGCAACTCCCTGCAGCTCGCTCCACTCGCTTGCCTCGCACTGCAGCAGCTTTAGCTACTACAGAGGGTCGGGAGGTTGCCTCCCCGTACCCTCTCCTCCTCTTGTATATGCCTATCGGTGGCCATGCGAGCTCTACCAAGCTTCCACCGAAGCTCCTCCAACCTAGACCTCCTCCTCCTCCCGCGCTTTCCTCCCTCCCTCTTGCTCTCCCTCGCTCGCCCCCCTTTCGCCTCTCCTGCACAAGCATTGAAGGTGGTGGTGGCTGGTGTGTGGAGTGGAGAGGAGATAGGAGGGGGGTTTATATAAGACGCGAGGGGTTTAGGGTTCGGGGAGGGTGAGGAAGAGAGAGAGAGAAAGGAGTGGTTCTACTCGTCGCCCGTGCACAGAGCGCAGTGTGCAGTACAAAAATTTCACTTTTAGACGTCTGGACAGACGTTTGACTGGGACTCCAAATGTCTTAAACGGCTAAAAAGTAACATGTCCTTATAGAATCCCATGCCGGTATGGTTGCTGGTCGTGGGGGAGACGAATGCCTCCGTAGATGATGCAGCAGCGAAGATGAGGTAGAGGCAACATTGGCCGGTGTTGCGCGATGTGGAGGACTGTGGCAGAGTTAACCTGACCTCTGGTATTGTGGTTGAGTGACGAGAGAGCAAGGGAGAAGCTGTCAGAGCTTGCTGAGGATTGTTGCCGACGAGGAGAGAAGAATAAAGGAGGAACCGACCTAATTTCAAGCTGAGTTCGATTTTGATCTGGGGCTTCTTAAATAGGCCTGTGGAAAGGGATTTGTACTTGGAAGCCAAGCTTCCAAGCAAGGAAGGGTCACTGAAGATGGAAATTCTCAAAATACCCAAATCTCTCATGCATTCACATGAGAGATTTCGAAGGAATCAGGGTATTAAACCGGGTTCATATTGGAGGGATTTTCTCAGAGAATCTCCCTTCCAATTTTGGAGGAGATTCTCTGAGCAATCTGGGAGAACTCTCCTTTCAAAGCTCGGCGGAGTAGGATTTCTCCACTATAATGGTGGAGGGATCTAATTACGAAAATGATGAAGTTAGGGGGCTATTTGTAAGGCTTTTTGAAAGATAGGGTTAGAAATGTAATCATACTAGACCTCTTTGCAAACTAGGTCAAGGCAAACTCATCTTGGGTCAAAATTTTGGTACAAACCAAATTTGGACCTAAGGAATCCAATGGTGAAGTTGGATTTTGGGTTTGACCATGTTTGACTGGGAAATTTATGCAAAAAACCTAATTTAGGGTAAATATCTGTCTGAGACCCCATTCTAGGTCAAGATGGGTTCTTATGGCCAAATTGAAGGTTCTAAACCCTAGAGAATATTTTTCTATAATTTTTAGAGGGTTTAAGTGAATTTTATCCTAACCAAAACCTTTGTTAATCAAATGGGTCTATTTTAGAGTTTCAAGAAGTCATTTAATTCACAGAACTCACACAAACCCTTTTCTGTTAAATCCAACCCATTTGTTGTCATGTTAAGACCATTTGACCTTTGTTTAGCCCTTGAGAAAACCCATGATTGTACTGCAATGGTAAAATTATAGTTTTACCCCTTGTTCCTTATTTTCCTCTCAGAAAGGTTATTCAGTGAATTATGACCTTCAGTTGGTTATGTAGGAGCATTTATTCTCTTCATTGGGTCAAAATGAGCTAGTTAGGGCTCATGATGGTGTTCCCATCAATAAGCCAAAGATGTCTCAGATGCAAATTCATCAAAAGAATACACACTTGCATCATCATGTGGTGTGTAACCCTGATTGTACGGCACCAGATCCATATTGTTCACGGGTTCCTGGTATGCAGGATCCCTTGAAGATGGAGAGAAAACGTCCTGAGTAATCGGATATATACGAGCAGAGGGGGCTTGGGATGCTTGAGAGGAGTAAGATGGAGCAGTGTTGCCAGAAGATCCGGATCTCACTTGCATTAATTTATCGAGCTTCTTATCAAGCAGATCCACCTTATCCAGCTTTTTGGTGATAATGACCATGTCGGCTCGAGTAGACTCGGCTTGAGCTTCATGGGCATTAACTCGTTGCTGTCCAGGTTGCTGGAACTGGTTCATTGAGGTCATCGAGTTCTCTGCTAAGGACTCGAACAGTTCAAATGCGTTGTTCTCATCCTTCGCGAGAAAATTCCCATCGCTAGATGCATCGGCCAGGTACCGATGTGTGTCATCCAGCCCATGGTAAAATACTTGCGCGAGGTGCCATTTGGGTACACCATGGTGTGGGCACTTCCTGAGAAGATTGTGGAATCTGTCTCAGGCATCATGTAGCTTCTCTCTAGGGCCTTGAGCAAAGGTCGTGATTGCACGCCTTATGGCAGTTGTTTGACCGATCGGGAAGAACTTTTGGAGGAATTCATGACGTAATTCCTCCCAGGTTCCAATTGGCCTCCCGACGGTCTTGAGCCAATAAGCAACTTTATCCTTAAGAGAAAAAGGAGAAATCTTCATAAGAACAATTCCAATATCTATATTCCTGGGTTGAACTGACTCTGCAATCCAACTCAGGTCTTCGAGGTGCTGGAAGGGATCCTTATTTGAGTTTACATGGAAATGAGTCTGAATTAGACTTATGATATTTAGCTTTAACTCGAATGCGTCTCCACCTGCGGGAATCCGGACCTAAGGTGCTATGATTGTTGCTGCTGGATCATAGAAGTCTTGCAGTTGTTCTCCGTGTGGTGGATGCTGCATCCTGTCGAGTGTCGTGAGAATCTGGTCGATGCTCTACTCATATTTCTGTTCAGTTTCCTCGACCATGGCTTTTAGAGGAGCCAATGGGTCCTGATTCTCAGGGTACTGAAGAATTCGAGCATCGGGATTAGCCATCTTAGCTAATCGGGTGGAAGAAGGTTTAGAAGAGAGGTCAGGTGAAAATCGCCTTTGCCACCTTGGGTTTGGCTCCTAAGGTCCAGCAAGTTCAAATCTTAATGAGCTTCTTCCTTACATACGCCAACTCAAAGGGTTGGTGTAGTCAAGCAGACAAGGCTAAGGTCTTGTTAATCAGAGTGGTCCTTTAGATCAGATGACCTGATTTTTCATTTAAGTTTGTGTTATTGAAAATTTGGCGAGAGACCAACTGCAAGGAATTCCTGCCTCTCAAGCTAACTTGGCCAGTCTAGTTACAAGGGGACTGCGAGGAAGGTTCTTCTTTCGAATTTTGCCTCCAGTTCTGTTACCCCACAGCCACGGTCGTTTGACACTACCCCGCAAGCTTAGTCACCAGGTTTTGCAAGAGAGGTTGGAACTACCCAGTAGTTTCAAGCCAAATGAAGGTTATTTGATGTATTTTCATGAATTCTTAACCTGTTTCTTCAATGTAGTAGTTGGTGGGTGGTCCACAAGGTGACTCGCCTCACCGACTAACTTTTGCGCTCGTCAGAGTCCAAGTTAGTCAATGTGGTCCTAGTGGCTCATGCACTTCTAAGTTCTTTCTTAAATTGAAGACCACAATTCAAAAGTATACTCTAGGGTAAGATGGAATCCAAACGATTTGAAACTTGTCAAGACAATTCCTTTTTCAATAAGCTTTTTAGAAGTATTTTTCAAAAATTTTTTTCTATTTCCAACAATTAATTATGAATTTTTAGCTAACCAAGGTTCAAATTTGGGATTTAGATCCCAAGTTGGTTTTTCTATTGAAAACTATATCAAATATGCTCCAAAAATTTTGTAAAAATATGATATTGAAAGATAATTTGATTATATTTCACACCCCATAAATTTTGAGTAAATCTGATTTGTATGTTAGTCAGAATTGAGTTCTAAAATTCATAAAAGTTCTATTTTCAATTAATCTAACTAGTATATACTCCATGAATTTTTAAAAATTCCACAGAAGGAATTTACTTCTGGGAATGGTGGCATTGGAAAGATAATTTGAAGATCTAGTTCTAGTCCAAATTTCAAGATTTTTAGAGCATTAGAAACACAGCTATTGAATTCTAAAGATGACACTTACTTTCTAGCTGAATTTCTAATAGGAATGTGTGCACCTGATTTTCGCAGCACCCGCTTTTCCTCGTTCGCCGCTTCGTGTCTTTGTTCCTACACACAAAAATACTATATTAGAGATAAAATAAAAAGTTTCTTTGCTTCCCCAGCAACGATGCCAATTTGTTCATGGCATAGATCGCGTAGAAAATTAACACGTTGTAGTATAACGCGAAATATGTCTCGAGCAAACCAATTAATGGAACTTGGTGAGTCCCGGTCGATCACAGGGAGGTAGAAAGCACTTTTAATTTCATACACTTGTTCTCAATATGGTTACTAAAGAATATAAATAATCAATTATAACATTCACATTACAAGGAGATTGAATTTGATAGAATGAAAACATGAAAGTAAACTACTACTAATCTAACAGAACGAGGGCACCACAGGTAGTTCATGGTGGCCTTTTAAAGAGTTTGAGAAGAGCAGCAATAATCAGTCAGGGTGACCCAACGGATGCTTCAGACAAAGGTGCAGAGACAGATGCAGAGAAGACAGGAAGAAGAGAGAAAGGTTGAAGGAGGAAGAAGAGAACTATGACAAGTGCCTTCAAAAGGGGGCCCATTGGCCTCTTTTTATAGCATTGGTGGGGGGCAAAGAAGGCATTTTGCCCCTTAAATCCATGCAAATGCCTTGGATTAATCAGATCCGTTGATCGGGAGATCAATGACCCTGATTAAGCATTCCAATCCGTTGAATCCGATGCTGCCACGTGGTAGCTTGCAAACCCTCGAATGAAGATCCCGTGGCTCCTGCTCACCCGCACTCGCCCTTCACTTTCTCTCCTTCGTTGTTAGCTTCTTATGAGTGCCCAAACTTGAGCCATCCGATCATAAGATCGGACGGCTTAAATGTGCGCTCGCTCGCGCCTTGAAAATCCTAAAGTGCGCACTTAAGTGTTTTCGCACGCATCATCATGCACATCTGCATCCAATGCTTTCGCTCTCACCACTCATTCGCTGCCGAGCCTCTCGATGGAGATCCGATGGGTGAATTCCTTCTACGCTTGTTGCTTCTCCTAAATCCACATCGGGCGCAGTTCGATCCTGCGTTGCCCATCTCATGGATAGAGCGCTAACCAACGCGCTACTCCAACGAGTTGGTTGTGTTGAAGTTTTGTTGGCTTGCGTTCTCAGCCATTGGATGGGAATCCAACGGTCAAGATCTCGTCTCATCTGATGTGGCAGCTGAGGGCGGGTGCGTGGCTGCTATCGCGGCCATTGGATGACGATCCAACGGCCCGCGGTTCTCCTTCCCAATTGGGGCCCCATGAAGGGGTGGTTGCGATGGCACCACGTGGCATCATCATGGCCATCCATCTTCTTCCTCTTGTATTTGATGATGTAGGAGTCCGATTAAGTTGATTTCTGCACCATTGGACTGCGAACGTTGATTCGGATCCATTCGAGTGGTTGGATTTGGAGTCTAACATTCGGATATTCTTTAATTTCCCCTTGGCTCTTGCTTCTTCTGCAAACTCCCTAGGGTGCTACGGGAATCTGATTGATGCCCCTTGGATGCGTTGGACTCCCATCGTTATTTCGAATAGATCCATAAGGTTGGATCGCTCATCCGTAGCCCTGGATTACCAGCAATTAATAATACCTCTCAAATAGCACATTATATGTATAAAACATATAACTCATCTAAGATGCAAAGTACGATGTGTATGCATGCAAAATGCCAATGTCAAGCTAGGTTCTACCTTAATTCAGGTGAATTAGGGTTTATGATTGCTGCTCAATTAGGGACAAGCTCTCTCTAGAGCCTTGGAGGTGGTGAGGAAGAGAAAGGAAGAGATGGTGAAGAATGGAGGGGGCTAGGTCCTTTTATAATGGAAGGAAGAGGGGAAATTTGTGCATAGGGCATCAGTGATAGCTGCAATCATCGCTGAAGATCCACCCAACTGTCACTGAGGATCTGCGCCAACCCTCGCCCTTGCTGGCCCGTGCATCACGCACCTGTGCCCCTAGCGCCGTGTCTCGCACGCATGCATTGGCATCGCTACACGCGCTTGTGTTGTGCGCGACTATACACGTGCGTGGCTGTACATGTGTGTGGCTGTACGCGTGCACGATGACTTGTGCATGCTCAATTTCTCAATTGGGGGGGCTGCGGGGATTCAAACTCGTGCCCCCCCTTGGAAGTCCACACCTCCACCAAAAGGGCAAGTTGATGTTTGAGTCGAGAAGACATCTTATGGCATACGGTGGAGGAAGCTTCTCAGCCATTGGATCAAGATCCAATGGCTGGGAATGGAGGTTGCGAATGAGGAGTTGTGTGAGCAGGTGCTGCTGGCCGATGTTGGGTGGCCTAGATGGCACCACGTGGTGCCATCTGGGCCGTCCATCTTCTTTCTATTGCAGAGGGTGCCACGGTGCTCGAATTAAGAAGATTTCCACGTTGCTAGACTGCGAACGTTGCTCTAGATCCATCCGTATGGTTGGATTTTTCATCTGAAGCCTGTAAGGATGTCGCATTGCCCCCTGGCCATTGATCTTCCTAAGATCGCATAAGGTGATACGAGATTTCGATTAGGACGATCTCAGAAGTGTTGGACTCCGATCATCATCTTGATCAGATCCGTAGATTTGAATCATCAATCCAAGTCCCCAAAATAAATCTCCATCCCTCCTTGCCATAGAAAGGATGTAATTAACCTTAAATATACACAACTATTCTAAATGCAGAATGATGCATGCTATATAATATTTATAATATAAAATGCAAATCTAAGCCTAGGAACATGCATGAATAGGCATTTTAACCTAATTAAATGTGTCTACATCAGTAACACAATCCAATCAATTGTATTTTTTCTTTTTCTATTCATCACATAAAGGTGATAGAAATTAGTGTTTTTATCCCCAGAATTAACCCATTGATGCCTCAATCTCTGATCCACTGTATCTCCTCTTGAAGTAAAACCTCTTCAAATTACTCAACAATTCATCCCCTTTATTAGGACCATTATCCTGTATGCACCTCCCCTAAAGATCAGAAAGTTATTTTTCAATTTTTTGCTTTCTTTTCTTGCAATTAATCTCAGGTTTGGCCTACCAATTTCTCATCTCCATTGATACTTTTTTTCTTTTCACCTAAATCTATCTGCACTGCTCATTACTTTCCCCTTTCCAACCCTTATCGCCCACCTCTTGATAGCCTTCTTGAAGGCACCATTTAGCCCCCATTCTCCAGATCCCAAAAGATCTCTTCTTCATTCCTTGCAATCTAAGAAAGATAGGGATGTGGTCACTTCCTATTGCAGGTAGATGAAGCACTCCAACACTAGGGAAATTAAGATTCCAATTTCTAGACACCAGCACACTATCTTATCTTTCTTTAATAAGATATTGTTGCCTTCTCTTGTTGGTCCAAGTGTTAGCTTGCCCAAAATACCCTAAATCCATCAATTCCAGCTTCATAATAAAAGTTTTAAAATGTTGCAACTGTCTAAACTTAACTTGAGAACCTCTTAATTTGTCAGCCACAAATAATATGGCATTGTAATCACCAATACACACTAAATTTTCAGAATAATTATGCAACAACCTTGGCATTCTATTCCATAATTTTTTTGTTTTATTTTGTTTGGGAGTGACATAGATACAAGCTAGGAACCAAGATACACCATTTGATACAATGTTGATTAACATGCAGTGATGCTCTGCATATATAAGGTCGACTATAGGATCTTCCTTATAAATAAACCCTAACTCCGCAGATCTTTCATTAGCATCTACAACAAAGGAAGTAAAGCCTATTAACTTACTATCTTCTAAAAATTATGTTTTGATACATGAGTTTCTTAGATGAACAGCATATCAATCTTTGTCAATCTCATCAGAGATTTCAGATGGCGAACTGCAGAAGGGGAGCTCATACCTCTGCAATTCCAAGCAAGGACATTCATGACAATTGTGGCAGTTGTATAGGCTCAGTTGCCACCAGCCCAGAATCAGTTAACTCCAAGCATCTTTTTTTGGCACAATTTTCTTCACAACCTTCTTTAGAGATCTTGCATTTCTCTTACCTAGCATCAACAAATTTTTTTCCTTAAACTTCTTTTCTCTAGCAATTTTCTTAAAGCTAGTCGTCCTATTAATATTACCCTTCCCTACATTAAGAGTGACAATGAAGAGTGTAGGCTCTCTAACCCTATCGACACATTGGCTGTTATCAGAATCTAAGCTGTAGTCCTCCACTAGCCTGATCTGGGCTGCTTCCTTTGGTATATCTTCTATAAAGTGAGGGGGATTTATAATAACTTCCAGCAGACAAGTGGTAGGAACGTTCTTAGAAGGTCCTGCCTCAATGTGAGGAACATGCATAACACACATATTTGAAGGCATTGAACACCATCATGAGCCATAACTAGCTCAATTTAATCATTAAGGAATAAATGCTCCTACATAACCTCCAGAAAGCCCTTATTCATTGCATAATCATTTTGAGAGAAAGATAAGAAAATAGGGTTAAAACTATAATTTTACCATCATATCTTGAACACAGAATAACCGCAGGTTTTCCCAAGGGTTAATTAAGGGTCAAATGGTCTTAAGAATCTAACAAGTGGGTTAGAACAGATAGAAAAGAATTTTCGCACGTTTCAAGAATTAAATGATAACTGAAACCCTAAAAATAGATCCACTTAATTGAGGTTCTAGTCTGGATAAAATTCACCTAAACCCTCTAAAATTCATAGAAAAATATTCTCTATGGTTTGGTACCTTTAATTTAACCATCAGAACCCATCTTGACCCAAAATAATCCTAGACAGATATTTGCCTTAATTTAGGTTTTTTGCATAAATTACTCAGTCAAACGAAGTCAAAACCTACATATAACTTACCATTGGATTCCTTGGGTCCAAATTAGGTTTGTACCAAAATTTGGGCCCAATCTGAGATCATCTTGACCAAGTTTGCATTTTAGTCCAATCAAACTCTTTTTATCTCATTCAGATCCTTAACTTTTTGAATTCCTTGCAAATGGCCCCCTAACTTTATCATCGTCTTCATAGAAAGGTCCTTGCTGCCATGAATCCTAATCCTACAAACTCTGACGACCTTAAAATGGCATGTTCATCCTTGATTCCTTGACGAGTCCATCTCAAATTTGAAAGGGAAGTTCGTCAAGGAATTCCCTTCCTTTTATGCCAATTCCCAAGCTCCATATCTCGCCCAATCTCTCATGCGAATCCTTCAAAGAGATGGGTCTCCTATTTTGGTGAGCATTCCTAGCTTGGAAGCTTGGCTTCCAAGCTCAAATCGACCTCCTAAGCCCTATATAAGCATGCTTAGGGCTCAGCCAAACCCCGAAGCTTGATTCCGGCTGTGAAATCTCAAATTCCAACTTCCTCTTCTAGTCGCAAAGCTCCGCAAGCTTCGGCAGCTTCTCTTGACCTCCTTCGTTGTCCGTCCATAATACCAGTGGTTGGATTCCCTTCCACTCTTTCGTCCACTCTTGGTCGTACCAGTAGGAGCCCCTCTATCTCCATCATCGTCGTCGTCCCCATCGCCGGAGTGTCTTCTTCCCCAATGATAGCCTACCAATATCGGTGTCGTTCTCCCCCCTTTCATCCATTTAGATTAGGTTAGATTAGTTAGCTTAGTTTCCTAGTTTAGATTCCTACCCAAAAATCCCAAAAATAACCCTTGACTCGACACGCTCACCTTCATCTTCCCCATTTTCAACCACTCCTTCAGCGAGTCCAACTCACCTCCACAAACCACCAATCAACTAGCCAACCACCTCATGACCTTCGCCGCATCACACCCTACCAAACCCCTCTCCCTATTTGCCTTCCCGTCCACCCAAACCCGCTGTCGACCAACCCACCTTTTCGTCTCCATTCCCGAATCCGACCGACCACCACACACCCTAATCCGCCATAGGACCACCCGCATTACATTTGCCATGCCTTGGTGAAGCTTCTGAGCTATTCTAATGTGGCCGTGAGGCCTTATTCAGTGTTTCAGGTTCTCGCCGTCACGCTCCACCACCGTCGCCATCTTCAGCCTTGTTCCTCACGTTCAAGGCTGTGATATCCCCAGTTCTCGATCCCAAGTGCTATGGGACCTTCTCAGCAACACAAGTAGTTGGTCAATTGGGATCATTGCCTGCTGCCCTGATCTCAATTAAAGGTGCCATGAATTGCAGCTGCACACAAATGAGGAGGACTAGATAGTCCAACATCGAGCGCTGACAGCCGCACCACAATGCATATATTGATTTTATCCTATAGGCTCTTCACCTCAGCAAGCACAGGGGGTGAGGTCCCCGCACGTGCCCCTCATGCACCTCACCTGCGACACCTTACACGTGGGTTTGGCAGATCCGTATACCTGCCTAACCCAAGCACTCCTCGGCTGCCACTCATGACCGGCAGCCCTGGTCCCAGGTGCACTCTACCCGTATACCTGATTACCTTGACTGTGGCCCTGGGAGGGTTGATCCTAGAGAGAGGAAGAGAGTGTGGAGTAGGGGAGGGTTTTGCCCCATGCGACACTTAGCCAAATATGAGAGTGACTCCCTTATGCATAAGAAGAAAGAAGAAGAGAAGAGGACCTGAAGAGGCAAAAGTGAAGAAGAAAGAAGAGGAGGAGAAGGAAGAAGGCTCATGCATAAAGAAGAGAAGGAAGGAAGAGAGCAGCTGAAGAAGGAAAGCTAAAGAAGAAGAAAGGACAAAAGCAGAAGAGAAGAAGGCTTAGAGAAGAGAAAGAAGAGGAAGAAGAACAGTGCTAGGGAAGTACTGTAGCATTTGTTGGTTAAGTCGTCTAGTCATTAGACCCACCGTCTGATTTGAGGCTTGATATTGTGAAAGCTGGATTTAGAATTACTGTTGAGATATTTAAATTGATTGAATGGTTGATATACTTGCTTAGGGAATAATTGGTGACTCACCATAGTTTTAGCTTCTCTACTTTTTTATTGCCTCAAGATGCATGAGAATTCAATGAATATCTAATGTGATAGATTAATATTTATTGAATATCATTATATTGGTTTATGTTCTTGTGCTCGATTACATATTAATTGAGATTAGTGTGTGAATCCCTATTTGCTCCCTGTATTCGATCTCAGACTTTCATTCAAGTAATAAATTTTATTTATTTTCAAGCGATTTCAACGTATACTACAACGCAGCATTTAAAACCTCGATCTTGCTCTGTTAACATTTTGTCTTCGTTGCCGGGGAGCAACGCACAATTCATCGCTATTCTCTACATTATTTAATTATATTTTAGCACTGACTTGCCCTCGTTGATTTCTTGTGATTTTGTGAGATACTTTACGAGGAGATCTTCCGTGCAAAATAGCCACTCCAGGGTAGGTAACTTCTCTATTCTTCCCTAACCAACCTCCTAATCTTGGGAAGACAAAAAAGGAAACAATCAATTAGGAATCACCTACCCTATTTTTCATAGTAATCATTATTTAAAGGGCAAGTTTACTAATTTGCGAAAATTTTTCAAATTTAATTGAAGATTAAGATAATTTTGTTTAGAATTCCCTACCCCAAATTGCCTATTCCTATTAAAGACTACGCTTAATTTTCTGATCATCTTGGACTACGTACTTCTTGTTTGAAGTCCAAGGAGAACATTTTAAGATAAAATTGGATGCAGAATAGAACCAATTAGGGTTTCAATTTTTGGGTTTTGGAGTGCTAGTTCACCCTTGCCAGCATAAAAGGAAACAAATGCTCCCACATTTGTGTGCTACCCAAGCCCTTGGTTGAAAAGATCTAATCAAGAAAAACCCTAAAATCATGCTCTAAATTCACTTGAACCCTAAAATCCTTAGGCCTAATAACCTGGGAGTCAAATCAGGGTGATTTCTAGGTCTTAACCTAGATCTCATTCTACTATCTTTAGGGCAGGTTAGGTGAAGTTGGTCTACATTGTAGGCAAACCAACCTCCAAATTAGATCACAAGCTGAATTAACTTCTAATCAAGTGAAATTAAAATCACAGATCAGGACGTAAAATTGGTAGACTTAAGGTCTTAAGTTCACACATTCTGGTCTACCTGGACCCTCAGTGACAAAGAAGGTCAGGTAGGGGAAACCCTATAACCCGTGGGGACGCTCTACCGTGTAGGAGTCTTTATGGGGCTCTCCCTTTCTGGCTACCCAGGTATTTCTCAGGTGTGTGAATTTCTGATTCAGAGGTATCATCCACCTCAAAATTACCTTAGTCATCCAAAAATCTTCGGGTTCCTTGATTGTGTCAATATCATATCTAGTCCCTCATCCCTTATATTTAGAGCACATACACATATCATCTTAGGGAATCTCTTTTAGATTTGATCAACTTCAATCTAACCTGAGTTTTGATTCTACGTCTTGATTCCACCATCTAATTCAAAAATGCAGCTTGGCTATATAGGAAGACTATTTAAGAAACCTAAATCCCAAATGAGCTTGAAAGAAAAGATACTTGAGAATGCCTATAGAAACCATGAAGAATATTATGCAAGGGGCATTCAGTAAAGATTTGCAAAAATAACAAAAATCATCATGAATTGTGTAGAAATAATATGGACACAAATGAAATACGGTTCAACCTAGGATCTCCTATTAGCAGAACATAATGAATTGGTGAAATTGCACAACAATGATTGTCTGCAATGTTGGTCAAACGATGAATTTTTAGAAAAATGGGGAGAATTACTGAATAAGTTATATATAGCAATTGATCAAAAATACTCATTAAAAACTAACAAAACATCTTGGAGTGAGACTAGTGATCAGCACAAATTCCCAAATCCTGGGTTCAATGATGATAATTGTGGATCCCTATCCTAAATAAATTCAAATTCACATTTCATAGCAATTGACATTCCTGATCTTGATGAGGGTTGGGAGGATCCAATTGCAGGAGATCATGATTTCGAGCCATCCCTAGAGATACCAAACTCTAGTTCGCTAAGCTTAGATTTCCTAGACTCCTATGATAATAAGATTGAATCAGAACCTTTCAAGAGTGTAAATTCCGTCCCTTATTCTAATAAGGTAACTCTCGAGAACAATTCTGACATCCCTGTAGAGCCCAACCTAGATTCTAGTAATCCAACCTACACCGTTAACCTCGAATCTGGATCTAAGCCTTCTTGGGATGATTACAATGCCCCATGTGATGAAAACCAAATTTTGAATTTGGATTCTGATTCAAGGCCCATATTTGATGAATGCACCTCTCCAACCTCCTTAGAGATATAGATTGATTTGTCAAAATTCACGCCTATCTATGATATAGAAATCGTGGAAGTAGAAGAGTTGGGTTTCGATTAGGTCTTCCCTGCAAACTAAGAACTCGAGCACATGCCTAATAGGGATACCTTTTTGAGCTCAGAATTTGAGAATAGGCTAGACCCAAGTCAGGTTGCTGAATCTACATCTTTTGATTTCTTCTATGGTGGAACCCCTGATCCCGAATCAGATTCAGAACTTGATCCTCGCAAGTTCTCCGACGATTTCAAGTCTTACTCTGATTTCGGAGAACCCTTGTTTCCTAACGACTACGAGCCAATCTATGACCTCAGCATACATGATCCATTCTTTGACTCTGACTCTGAGGTCTCTAATCCTGAGATCATTGATTCAAAATCAGATTCCATTGAGATGGAATCATTTCTTTTTTATCCTTAGGAATCAGAAATACAAAATGCCTAGAGTATCTATTACCCAGAGTTCGAACCTTTTCTTGACTCAGATTTCCTTGATCCTATAAACACTCTTCAGGCATTCACCATTGATTTTGATGGCTATTATGAGGACTCTCTAAATGAACCCACCTTTGAATCCTTTCTAGAGGAGCCCTCACACACAATTCCTATTGATGCCACCTCTTCTACACATGCAGAACCTTCCCAAACCCATTTTCAACCCCGATCCACAATTGGACTAAATTTCTACTCTGATTCACCTTGCAATGAGCTAGTTGCAGATGATTCTCCTCTACATTCCAATCGGGTTTTGGACATTTATCAGACTACAAATAACGACTCATCCTTCTCTGATCGCTCTTGTAGGGTTCCTACATCCTCCACTGATTCCTTTTCATTTGAGGATCCCTACTCTGATCAGGCTGATTCGACTCAACCAAACCCTAGCTATACACTTCCATATCCTTTTGAGCTCCACAGTATATGGTAGGCACCGCATCTCTTAATCCACATCTATAAACCCACTAGATTGATTGGGTTTGGGTTGCATCATCAGCCTATTGATCTGAACAAGCACCTGGTTGGACCAACTAGGCTATTGATCAAGGTGCTTGTTTTACAAAATTCATATGATTTAACCACCTTCTCCATATCATTTTCCGCTCGACTGAAGGCGTTGAATTTAGCACTTAATAGGAGGTAACCCATCATTCCAAACATTGGAGATCCTTCTGATTATCCTTTTTGTACTTCACGTCTATTGCACTCTGAGTACGATTTTAGAATAGTTGATCCTACCTCTAGTACTCATACCAGGGCTTGAAATCATCTGCAATAGTCATCCTGACCCGTTTGCCCACCCGATAATCCTTTTCTAATCCCTGAACTATAACTGTTTCACACCCTCCATTTACAATGAGGACATTGCAAAACTTAGGCATGGGAGGGTGGTAAAGTGCAAACATACAAAAATTCACAGCTCAAAAGGATTCTCACAAAGAAATACATATTCCAAAAAATCAAAAAATAAAAAATTGAAAAAAGAACACAAAATGGAGAAGGGAGGAAATTTTGAAAGAATCAATTTGCATATCATTTTTGAGGAGGAAAAAGAGGAGGTGATACAAATGTCAAAAAGGAGTACTGTTTGAAACAAAAATAGATAGTCATTAGTAAAAGATTGAGGAATCTAGTTTGTTCTAGACTAAACCAAAAGAAAGAAATAAAAGAAATAAAAGTGTTATGAGACAAAAGAGATTAGTATGAATGCTGATCTTATGCCTCTTGGGCTATGTTTTAAGCCTAAAAATTCATGTATTCGTTAAGATCTGGATAGTCCTTAAGAAGTTGGGGAAAATGTGAAGCTTAAGTATTAGGTCTAAGGCTTAGGGTTTATTTAGCCTCGTTAATTGACCCCTAGTTTGTGGGACTCGGTAACCTAAGCACCCCAATCCACACACAGTCTGGTTCAGTGCGCCTAACTATCAAAATCACGCAAATGTGTTAATTCTATTATGAAAAAGCTACCTAGATTAGGAGTGGTTGATCAACACAAGTTGATTTGGAAGAGTTCCCGACGTGGAGAGGTGGGAAATTTCCCTCGAATATGCGCAATAACATATCGTCTCCACGGTGCTTGTCTCCTAGGATATCTAAATATCCTATCGGGGGCATGTAGGTACCTTGTGCTGGTTTAGATGCCATGGGTGGCATTATCACGAAATGACGATTGCCAGGGTCTGGATTTAGCTATAGAACTCCATGGGTAGGATTATCCCGAAATCTCGAAAGCCAGGGTTCTGGGGGTTGCCATGGGTGGTGCTATCTCGAAGCATCGATTGGCAGGGACCCTACGAGGATTGATGGTGGGAGCTAGGAATCCGATATAGATTATGTTGTAATGTCAATCCGAAGCTAAAAATAAAGAAAGAAAAGAGAGAGAAAACTCTCCAAAAATAAAAAATCTTCTATCTCTCTCTTACAAAAATGCACTACAAACTGAGCCTGGGCTAAACATGTTACAAGCATGGGTGCTTTAACCATGGAGTTCAACGAACCTTAGGTTAGTTCCTGTGGGCCTTAGAAACCTTCGTGGCAGACAGAGGCTAGAGCTAGTCAAGTTCAGATCTTGGTTGGTACTTGAGTACCTCTAGGCCAACTATTAGCATTCTGACCTAATCTACAAAAGAAAGCACACAACAGAAATCTGAGCATAAAAAGGCATATGGTCTAGAATTTGAGTTAATTCAATGAGATTTTGCTAAGAGACTAACAAAAGCTAAGCATGGGGATATGATGGGAATACCATCATGAGCCATAACTATCTTAATTTAGTCATTATTAAGGAATAAATGCTTCTACACAATCGCCAAAGAGCCCTTATTCATTGCATAATCATTCTGAGAGAGACAAGAAAATAAGGTTAAAACTACAATTTTACCATCATATCTTGAATGTAGAATAACTGTGGGTTTTTTGAGGGGTTAATTATGAGTTAAATGGTCTTAAGAATCTAACAAGTGGGTTAGAACAGACAAAAAAGAGTTTCATACGTTCTAAGAATTAAATGACATCTGAAACCCTAAAAACAGACCTGCTTAATTAACTGAGGTTTTGGTCAGTATAAAATTAATCCAAACCTTTTAAAATTCATATAAAAATATTCTATAGGTTTTGGTACCTTCAGTTTGACCATCAGAACCCATCTTGACCCAAAATAAAGTCTTAAACAGACATTTTCCCTAATTTAGTTTTTTTGCATAAATTACTCAGTCAAATGAGGTCAAAACCTAAATCTAACTTCACCATTAGATTCATTGGGTCCATATTAGGTTTGTATCAAAATTTGGGCCCAATCTGAGATCATCTTGACTAAGTTTGCATTTTGGTCCAATCTAACTCTTTTTATATCATTCAGATCCTTAGCTTTTTGAATTCCTTGCAAATAGCCCCTAACTTTATCATCATCTTCACAGAAAGGTCCCTACCTCTATGAATCCTAATCCTACAAACTCCGACAACCTTAAAATGGCATGTTCTTGATTCCTTGCCCAATCCCTCTCAAATTTGAATGGAGATCTTGCCTAATCTCCCATGCGAATCCTTCAAAGAGATGGGTCTCCTATTCTGGCGAACATTCCTAGCTTGAAAAATTAGCTTCCAAGCTCAAATCAATCTCCTAAGCCCTATATAAGCACACCCAGGGCTCGGCCAAACCCCGAAGCTTGATTCTGGCCATGAAATCTCATATTCATCCTTCCTCTTCCAGTCGTGAAGCTCCGCAAGCTCCGCCGAATCCTCCTGACCTCCTTCATCGTCTATCCACAATACCAGTGGTCAGATTCCATTCCTCTCTCTCGTCCGCTCTTAGCCGTACCCGCATGAGCCCCTCTATCTCCGTCATCATCGCCATCCCCATCACCGGAGTGTCTTCTTCCCTGACGTCAGCCTACCAATGCTAGTGCCGTTCTCCCCCCTTTCATCCATTTAGATTAGCTTAGATTAGTTAGCTTAGATTCCTAGTTTAGATTCCTACCCAAAAATCCCAAAAATAACCCTCGACTCGACACACTCACCTCTGTCTTCACCGTCTCCAACCACTCCTCCGGCGAGTCCATCTCACCTCCACAAACCACCAATCAACTCTTTAACCACCTCACGACCTTCGCCGCATCACCCCCTACTAAACCCCTATCCCTATCTGTCTTCCCATCCACCCAAACCCGCTGTCGACCAACCCACCTTTCTGTCGCCATTCCTGACTCCGACCGGCCACCATACACCCTAATCAGCCATAGGACCATCGGCATTACATCCGTCGTGCCTTGGCAAAGCTCTTGAGCTATTCTAATGTTGCCGTGAGGCTTTATTTAGTGTTTCAGGTCCTCGCTGCCACGCTCCACCACTGTTGCCATCTTCAACCTTGCTCCTCGTGTTCAAGGCCGTGATATCCCCAGTTCTCAGTCCCAGGTGCTGCGGGACCTTCTCAGCAACACCAGCAGCAGGTAAATTGGGAGCATTGACTACTGCCCTAACCTCAATTGAAGGCACCATCCACTGCAGCTACATGTGAAGGAAGAGGACTGGATAGTCCCACATCGGGCACTAATAGCGACACCGCAGTGCATATATTGATTTTGTCCTATAGGTTCTTCGCCTCAACAAGCACAGGGGTGAGGTCCCTGCATGTGCCCCTCACGCGCCTCGCCCCCGACACCTTACATGTGGGTCTGGCAGATCTATATACTCACCTAACCCAAGCACTCCTCAGCTGCCACTCACGATCGGCAGCCCTGGTCCCAGGTGCACTCTACCCGTATACCCGATTACCTTGACTGTGGCTCTGGGAGGGCTGATCCTAGAGAGAGGAAGAGAGTGCGGGGCAGGGGAGGGTTTTGCCCCGTGCAACACTTAGCCAAATTTGAGAGTGACTCCCTTCTATGTAAGTAGAAAGAAGAAAAGAAGAGGACTTGAAGAGGCAAAGGTGAAGAAGAAAGAAGAGGAGGAGAAGGAAGAAGGCTCGTGCGTAAAGAAGAGGAGGGAAGAGAGTAGTTGAAGAAGGAAAGCTAAAGAAGTAGAAAGGAGAAAAGTAGAAGAGAAGAAGACTTAGAGAAGAGAAAGAAGAGGAAGAAGAAGAACAATGCTAGGGAAGCACTGTAGCATTTGTTGGTTAAGTCATCTGGTCATTAGACCCGACGTCTGATTTGAGTCTTGATATTGTGAAAGCTGGATTTAGAATTATTGTTGAGGTATTTAAATTGATTGAATGCTTGATATACTTGCTTAGAGAATAATTCGTGATTTAAATCACCATAGTTTTAGCTTCTCTACTTTTTTATTGCCTCAAGATGCATAGAATTCATTGAATATCTAATGTGACAGATTAGTATTTATTGAATATCATTATATTGGTTTATGCTCATGTGCTCGGTTACATATTATTTGAGATTAGTATGTGTATTCCTACTTGCTCCCTGTGTTCGACCTCAGACTTTCATTCGAGTAATAAATTTTATTTGTTTTCAAGCGATTTCAACCTATACTATGATGCAGCATTTAAAACCTTGATTTGATTTCGATGGTGAAATTTCATATTCCTCCTTCCTCTTCCGACCGCAAAGCTCTGTAAGCTCCGACAACTCCTCTGGACCTCCTTCGTCATTCGTCCACAATACCAGTGGCCGGATTCCCTTCCTCTCTCTCATTTTCTCTTGGCCGTACCAGCAGGAGCCCCTCTATCTCCGTCATCGTCGTCATCCCCATCACCGGAGTGTCTTCTTCCTCAGCAACAGTACCAAAATGTTGTTCGAGTGAGATCGAGGTTTATAAATGTTGCATTGTAGTATAGGTCAAAATCGATTTAAAATAAATAGAATTTATTACTTGAATATCAGAAATGAAGTCCGAGGTCGAACACAGGGAGCAAATAAGAATTCACACATTAATCTCAAATAAGATGAAACTGAGCACAAGAACTTAAACCAAATAATGATATTCAATAAATACTAATCTGTCACATTAGATTTTCAATGAATTCATATGTATCTTTGAGGAAATAAAAAAGTAGAGAAGCTAAAACAATGGTGATTTAAATCACTTGTTATTCTCTACCCATATATATCAAGCATTCAATCAATTTAAATGTCTCAACAGTAATTCTAAAGTATCAAGCCTCAAATCAATCATCAGGTCTGATGACTAGATGACTTAACCATCAGATGCTACAGTGCTTCCCTAGCACTGTTCTTCTTCTTCTTCCTCTTTTGTTCTCTCCTTTTGTTTTTCTCCTTTCTTCCTCTTTAGCTTTCCTTCTTCAGCTGCTCTTTCCTTCTCTTCTTTATGCATGAGCCTTCTTCCTTCTCCTCGTCTTCTTTCTTCTTCACCTTTGCCTCTTCAAGTCCTCTTCTCTTCTTCTTTCTTTTTATGCACAAGGGAGGCACTCTCAGATTTGGCTAGTGTCACACAGGGCAAAACCCTCCCCTACCCCGCACTCTCTTCCTCTCTCTGGGATCCGCCCTCCCAGGGCCACAGTCAAGGTAATCGAGTATACGGGTAGAGCGCACCAAGGACCAAGGCTACCGACCGTGAGTGGCAGCCGAGGAGTGCTTAGGTTAGGTTGGTATATGGATCTGCTAGACTCTCATGTAAGGTGTCACAGGCGAGGAGCATGTGGGGTGCGTGTGGGGACCACACCCCCTATGCTTGCTAAGGTGAAGAGCCTATAGGACAAAATCAATATATGCATTGTGGTGTGGCTGTTAGTGCCCGATGTGGGACTATCCAGTCCTCCTCCTTCGCGTGCGGCTGCAGTGGATGGCACCTTCAATTGTGGTCAGGGCAGCAGTCAATGCTCCCAATTGACTTACTGCTTATGTTGCTGAGAAGGTTCTGCAGCATCTGGAACCGAGAAATGTGGATATCACGGCCTTGAACATGAGGAACAAGGTTGAAGATGGCAATGATGGCAGAGCGTGATGGCAAGAACCTGAAACACTGAATAAGGCCTCACGACCACATTAGGATAGCTCACGAGCTTCACCAAGGCACGATGGATGTAATGACGGTGGTCCTGTGGCGAATTAGGTTGTGTGGTGGTCGGTCGGAGTAGGGAATGGAGACAGAAAGATGGGTTGGTCGACAACGGGTTTGGGTGGACGGGAAGGAAAATAGGGTGAGGGGTTTGGTAAGGCGTGATGCAGCGAAGGTCGTGAGGTTGTTGGCGAGTTGATTGGTATTGGTGGTTTGTGGAGGTGAGTTGGACTCGCTGGAAGAGTGGTCGGAGACGGGGAAGACGGAGGTGAGCGTGTCGAGTAGAGGGTTATTTTTGGGATTTTTGGGTAGGAATCTAAACTAGGAATCTAAGCTAACTAATCTAACCTAATCTAAATGGATGAAAGGGGGGAGAATGGAATTGGCATTGGTAGGCCAACGCTAGGGAAGAAGGTGCTCCGGTAGAGGGGGACGGCGACGACGGCGAAGATAGAGGGGCTCCTACTGGTATGGCCAAGAGCGGATGAGAGAGAAGAAGGGAATTCAGCCACTGGTATTGTGGTCGGATGACGAAGGAGGTCAGGAGTCACCGAAGCTTGCGGAGCTTTGCGGTCGGAAGAGGAAGGAGGAATATGGGGTTTTCACGGCCTGAATCAAGCTTGAGAGTTTAGCCGAGCCCTGGGCCTACTTATATAAGGCCTAGGAGGTCGATTTGAGCTTGGAAGCCAAGCTTCCAAGCTAGGAATGTTCATCGGAATAGGTGACCCATCTCTTTGAAGGATTCGTATGAGAAATTGGGCGAGATCTAGAGCTTGGGCATTGGCACAAAAGGGAATTCCTTAGTGAACTTCCCTTTCAAATTTGAGAGGGATTCGTCAAGGAATCAAGGAGAACATGCCATTTTAAGGTCGTCGGAGTTTGTAGGATTAGGATTCATGGTGGCAGGGACGTTTCTGTGAAGATGATGATAAATTTAGGGAGCCATTTGTAAGGAATTCAAAAATCTATGGATCTGAATGAGATAAAAAGAGTTTAACTGGACCAAAATGCAAACTTGGTCAAGATGAACTTAGATTGGGCCCAAATTTTGGTACAAATCTAATTTGGACTCAAGGAATCCAATGGTGAAGTTGGATTTTGGTTTTGACCTACTTTGTCTAGGTAATTTATGCAAAAACCCAAATTAGGGCAAATGTCTATCTAGGACTCTATTTTGGGTCAAGACGGGTTCTGATGGTCAATTTGAAGGTACCAAATCCTATAGCATATTTTTCTATGAATTTTACAGGATTTAAATGAGTTTTATTCCAACTAAAACCTCAGTTAATTAAGTAGGTCTATTTTTAGGGTTTTAGAAGTCATTTAATTCTCAAACACGCAAAAACCCTTTTCTGTCTATACTAAGCCACTTGTTCGAATTTTAAGGACATTTGACCCTATTCTAACCCCTGAGAAAACTCATGATTGTACTGCAATTGAGATATACTGTTAAAACTATAATTTTAACCCTATTTTCTTATCTTTCTCTCAAAATGATTATGCAATGAATTAGGGCTCTCTGACGGTTATGTAGGAGCATTTAGTGACTTAATTAAATCAACTTGAGCTAGTTATGGCTCATGATGGTGTTCCCATCAATGAGGAAAATGCATAACATACATATTTGAAGGCATTGAATTAGCAGAGCATACTCCTTTCTTTATTTCAATAGTCATCAAAACTTTATCTTCTAACTCCTTATTCTACTTCATTTTGGAACATCTCATTAGATTGGACTCATCCTTGTTAGACTCCCCTTCTTGGTACTCCTCCACCCTTCCTCTTACAGTATTATTTGAACCATGGCATTGTATTTCCCCTATACCCTCCACAACTTCCACCTTCCTACCACCAGTTCTTTGCACTCGCAAGGAGCTATCAAACTCATATAGTATCTCCTACTCTAAAATTCCTCTCATATGTTTAGATGAGACATTTGCTATCTCTTTCCTAGCTTCCAATAGCCTTCACAATCTTAATTTAGATAATCGATCCTCCCATAAAGAAGCACATAGCCTAGGAAGCCTTTCATATTTCAAAGGAATGAAGATTGAAACCCTATAGTCATGTGTAAGTTTAAGTTTTCTGATCAAAGGCTTCCCAACTACTATCTCTACCTTTATTCTCACGAATCAACCCTCTCTTTACTCATCTAAATTTATATCCTTCACTGCCACAAATGCTTTTCCATACGCAAAAGAACCGAATAACACTTGTATTCTGGAGGAAGATCAAATAATTGAATCCATAAACACACAGAGTCAAGAGTATAACCAGACGATCTCTTCTTTCTTTTCTGCTTAGCTTTCATCTTTGTTAGATCCCCTTCAAAATGCTAATGACTTTTGTTAAGGACTGCCCTAACATCTGCTTCCTTGTCAAACCATTCCATTCACCTCTTCTCATCCACCTCCATGATCAACGACGCTTTCGAAGAGGTCCATGCCTTTGTTAATACTTCAATCACCACTCTATTCTTGACCTTTCTATTTGTGGTAATAGTGAAATAAATGCGTTTGTTCCACGTACTTGGGTCCTTTAAGTATTTGTCAGAAGTATTTATCTCTAGGACCACTTCACTTTGATGCAGCAACTTTCTTACTCCTTCAATGATTTCTAACTCAGCACCTTCCATAGTCACCATAGTTACATTCGATTGCCAAATAGAGGACAAAGAAATGTAGAGAGATTAAGTTAAAGAAGGATTCGAGGGGAAGACAATCTACTACTAACTCGAGTAGATTGCAAGAAACCCTAAGAAAAGAGGGGAAAAGATGAGGGCCCATGGCAGCAGTGGGGGGAACAAAGCTTCCTTCAAAAAGGAGTGACCTATGTTGAGATTCTATAGAATAACTAACCATCCTAGCCTGCTTGAGTTGCCTGATGGTTGAGTAGGTGGATTCTAATCCAAGAGACTAGAGTTTAAACCCTACCTTAATAAAAAAATCCATTTATTCCATGCTTATTTGAAATATTTGTTAAGACATTAAGATTAAGGTTATAACATGTTAATATTAGTGGTTTTTATGTTGATAAAATATTATAAATTATTAAAATAAATAATAATATTTCATGTTGAATTACTAGGGTGAAAGTTTCATAGAGTTGATGAAAGTTACCTTTGTTGAACATCGATGTATATTTAATACTCATTTGTTTGATATGATAATACTTATGAATAGGGGTGATTACATTTGTACAACAGATTATCTACAAGTTACAAGTATATACATGCAAACATGCCAGACATTTGTATTGGATTTTGTATGCCTTGAGTTAGACATCCAGGTTTTTGTAATGAGATTACATTTTATCTGAATGAAGAATTTAATTATTTTCTAGTAAATGATTTAGGTCCCAAAGTACAATTAGGGTTATGTACTTGACTAGATCAAATAAGATGATGTACATTTATTTAGAGATCTAACTAGTTTAGAGGATTCGATAGCACAATAAGAAGCCATTTCATTTGATCATTTGTTTTTGGTTTGAGTTGATTTGGCAACCTTCTCTAAAAGTAGTCACCTGATTAATGTTCTCGAATGGAGATTTGAGAACTATCACATGAGTAGGGTTAAGGAGTTGATGGTAACACCATCATAAGCCCTAACTAGTCACATTTAGTTAGATTTGATTGATAAAAGCTCCTACCTAACCTTCTGAGAGCCACAACTCCACATCATTCTAATTTAAGAAGAAAATAGGGAATCAAGGTTAATTCTGTAATTTTAATAGCACATCACAAACACAGATTAACCACGGGGTCACTCAAGGGTTAACTGAAGGTCAAATGAGCACAAAAGTCTAAAAAATGAGTCAACACTGACAGAAACAGGGTTTCATGCATTTCAGGGGCGAAAACAGCACCAAAACCCTAATTAACAAATCACTTAAATTGAAAAGATTTTAGTCAAGATAAAATTAATCTAAACCACCTAAAATTCATAGAAAAATGTTCTAAGTGGATTGTTACCTTTGATTTGACCATCTAAACCCATTTTGACCTAGAATAGAGTTTCAGATGGGATTTTGCACTAATTTGGGTTCCTATATAATTTTCCCAATCAAGCATGGTCAAAACTCAAATCCACATTCACCATTATATTCCTTGGGTCCAAATTAGGTTAACAACAAAATTTGGGCCCAATCAGAGTCCATCTTGACTTAGTTTGCAATTCAATCCCTAAAATCTCTTTCCTTCCACTTAAGCCCCTCAGTTTCAACTCTATTGCAATTTGGTCCCTAACTTCTCATCATTCTTCTCCAAATGGTCCTTGCTGCAATGACAGTTTGAAAAGAATCTTCAGAGCTCCCATATCGATATTTAATCAAAGATTTGATTCTAGAAATCTCGATGAAAAATCCTAAAACTCTACAGAATTGACCCTCAAATCAATCCACATCGATCAGGCTCATTCTCAAGGCTAATCATGGCCGAAATTTGCACCAGCATGCTTGAGAAATTGATCTTTTTGTGCCATGAAAGCATCTACCCAAAGTACCCAACTTGCCTTGATTGAAGCACAATCCTAGTTCTATTTAAGGCATGGCAAGTCCCCAGGCATGCATTCTTCGCTGGATATCTCCTCAAATTATTCCTTCTAATCGGCATTGAGGACCACCATTGGAGCTCTTCAAAACCCCCTCATCGCCATCTACCACGTACGATAGGAAAAGGGATCCTCTTCCTCCATCTACGAAGCTTCCCACGAAGCCTCGACCTCTCTAGCCTCCTCTTCCGCTCTGGTTACCTCGTTTTCTTCCTCTGCTTCGATGTACCTTTGACAGCTTCTTCCTCACCTCCTTCCTCTCAATTAGTTTAGGGATTTAGCTTCCCTCTTCCCCAATTTCATATCTGGAGCTTCACAGCTCCTAATTCCTGCTCCCCCATCATCTCCGTCGTTGGCTGCTTCGTCTCCGACCACCTTCACCGTTGGCACACCTCCTCCCATCACACACTCCAAAGCCACCACCACTAGCGTTGCCTCATGATAAACACATATAAATTCATCGTAAGATGCTTATTTATAATAGTTCCTAGGCCTAGCATTGCATATCATGATATAAATATTGCACAAATATCCATTGCATTGCATTTAGGATAGTTGTATATTATGTATATTAATTCCATCATTTTACATGGCCAGGAGGCAGTGCGACATCTTTATAGGCTTCAGATGAAGAATCTGACCGTATGGATGAATTCAAAGCAACGATCACACCCCATCAATGTGAGAATCACCCCTATCAGAGCTCTGTAGCACCCTCCACAAGAAAAAGAAGATGGATGGCCCAGATGGCGCCACGTGGTGCCATCCAGGCAGCCCCACCTGAGCCAAGGCATCCGCAAGCTCGCCTCAAGATTAGATCCAAGCCATTGGATCTCAATCCAATGGCTGAGATGCGTGCTCCAAGGTTGAAGAAGCACCTCATCTCACCCAGCCTCAGGTAGATCAAGCAAGGAGTCATCTCAATCGTTGGATCTTCATCCAACGGTCGTGGGTGCAGAAGCTCAATTCGTAAGCAGAGCACATATCGACCCTTAGCACAGTGGTTTGCACCTCAGCTCACAATGCACATCCATGCATTCGAAGCCCCGCGTGCAGATTTTATCCATTGAAGCGCATGCGAGAGGGAAATTAAGCCGTCGATGGAAGATCGGGTGGTGAAGGAAGCACCTACATGGATGCACAGTTGAGCGCGGATGTTGTACGCGGCTGCCGACGCACCTCGAGAACTCACCATCAGACATGCACAGTTAAGATGTCTGAATGTAGCATTCGACGGCTGATGGCGTGGTGCGTGATTCAAATTTTGCGAAGGGGTGCGATCTTCTCTTGGTCGTGCGATCCTTCATCCGATGGTCAGGTTTCATCTGTGCCTACGTGTGCGATGACAGCTGCGAGTGTGAGCGATGGGTGCGGGATTTACAATGACAGAAGAGTAGGCCTTTAGTGACACTTGCAGCTGTCACTAAATGTCCTGCACAGTGGGTGCGCCAGTCAAGGCAATGAAGAGGCATGGATCTTCAGCGATAGCTAGAGAGGCCTTTAGTGATGCTTATAGTTGTCTCTGAATGTTTGTGCATGGGATTCTCTTCTTCCCATCCACTATATAATGGCCTACACGCCCCCTTCACCAAACCATCTCTACCTATTCTACTCCCACCTACTCCTACGCTCTAGCATGCCTACTAACGCTCCATTAGAGCTTACACTCAAGCTCCCAAGGATCCTATTAGTGTAGCGAACCTCTGCCTCACCAAATATTCCTCCATCTTCCCATTCCCATTCATAGGTCGCCTTGGAGCCGTCCTCCCACCTCCATTCCGGTAGCAGATCATCTTCGCCTTCTCACCTCCATTCTGGAGCCACGCTAAAGCTTTCCTCTACCCGATGTCCTCCTGCATCTCACCTCCTTCGTCTCACTTCTCACCTCCTTCGTCCGAGCTTCCACCAGGCACCATCATCTGGCTAAACAACCGATTCGGGAGATTTCTTCTCACCTCCCTCTCTTTTTATGCTTTCATAGATTATTGTAATATACATTCATGCAATACATCACATTTGATTCCATCTCTATCTTATGATTGCTTGTTTTTATTTTGAAAACAAAACCCTAAAACATCAAAAAGAAACAAATCAAAGTGCGATTTTCATACAAAGTAAACGTCGCCTCCCCATGTTCGACCCAGGACTCCCTTGGAGTTTTGGTATAAATTTTATTTGATCATGAGTTTTGCAACTATGACGACAGGTTACTCATAACCCCGATTTCAAACATGCGAAACACGTTCGACCATTTTGGCACCATTGCTGGGGAGGCAACGAAATTTACTTTATTTCTGCGCTTCTTTGCATTTACATAGCACTAACTCCGCTTGTCTTTGATCTACTATCTTGCAGGTACCCTAGCATGAAGATCCAAGTGCGGTAGACCAGAGTAAAGTGTGGGTAGACCAAAGTAAAGTGCGGGTAGAGTATTTTGTAAGTGTTCCCCACATTTCCCCCCCACTAGTTCATTTTGCCACAATCATAACCAAGACCTAATCTACTTAGGTGTTTGCATAAACCCTAGGATAGTCTTTGTTTGCCTTGTTTGCCACCTTCACCCATCTCACCCACATCTTATAAAAAAAAAAAACAAAAAGATACTTTCTGTGGGACGAAGCAATTTACACACTTTATACACCCACATCAGAGGTACATAACTTGACTTGATTTTCATCTACTCAACTGGGATTCTGACCTGCGGACCTGGTACACGAATTCAACACATTAAAGAGTAGAAATCATATTAGGTTAATCACCTATGTGTGCCTTAATCGGTGGTGCATTTGAGCCGATTGATTGAATTGTTTGGGCCATACCACCTAATCTAAAAGAGGTTCATTTTGTAGCTACCCCATAGGATTCATTAGTTAGGTCAAACTAGGCACTCCATATTTTTCTTGATTTCTAAAGGAAAATACTTGAACACGTGCTTTTAAAAACAAACTTGGTTTGCCTCACAAAACTTGGTTGAAAACACCTAATATTTGAATCCAAAAGCTATTAAGCAAGATTCTAACTCTAAAACTCACCTCATCATTAATAATCTTGCTTGAAAACCTCTTGGTTGTGCATATTCACACATTCTCAAACAAATCATTAAGGGCACAACCCATTAAGGGCCCATCACATTCCAGAAGCCCCAATTTCCTAAGCCTAACAAAAATTAATTAGACAACCCTAAGGACTCATTCACTCGTCAGGATCTAGATTGAGATTATTCACGGCTAACCTGCTTATACTAGTCAATCGGATGTCTAGCTAGGGGAGTAGCGTCAAACAATCGTTGCTGGGGGGTACACTAGGAATCGGAGGTGCAAGCCAAAGGAAGAACCTTCTCCCCAGTCCCTCCCTCTATCTGGTCGGATTTCCTGGACATAAGTAGAGTAAATCGTCCATAATCTTGGGACGGATTCTGAGAGTCTGTAAACCTTTAGGCTACCCCATCTAAGGACAGGCTTGTATTCTTATGTTGTAGGGTTCCCTCTCTTCCCCATCCTTCCGACTTCCTTCCAGGGCATGCTTGGAAGGAGGTCATTGAATCCTAGTTTGGAAGGACCTCTAGACCATTCTAGGAGGCAGAGGTTGAGCTATAGCCAAGCAGATCTAATGGCTGATCAACAACCACCTCCCCCGCCCTCGAACCAGCAAGAGTTGATTTAGAGGCAATTGGAAGAAGTGCAACAGATGCAGCAATGGTTCCAACGTATGCATGGTCAAGGCACTCGGCCCTTGAAGGATTTTTATGATCCTTTAAACTATGGGGAACATCCCGACGTCATGATTCCTGTCGGAGATAGAGAAATCAAGCCCCAAGTATTAAGTTTGATTAAGCATTTTAATGGGCTTGGCTCGAAGGACCCATTCCAGCACTTGGAGGATCTGACCACTTTGGTTCAGACCACCAAAGCAAGGAATGTGAGCGAAGCGCAAATGATCATGAGGCTCTTCCCCCACTCTCTCGGGGATAAAGCCGCACATTGGTACCAAATTATAGGAAGGTCGATGGAAACTTAGGCTGCTCTTAAGTCGACTTTCTTGAAGAAATTCTTCCCTATTGAGGACCAATGCCTTGCAACGGGCAATTACCACTTTTGCCCAGTGGCCAGGGGAATCGTTTCATGGTGCCTGGGAGTGATTCCAGAAACTTTTGAGGAAGTGTCCACACCACGAGGTGCCAAAATGGCAACTCGTGCAAATTTTCTATCATGGGTTGGTTGAGCAACTTCGTAATCACGTGGATGCTTCCTACGGAGGCAATTTCCTCAATAGGGATGCAGATAGCGCATACAACCTGTTTGAGGAAATGAGTGAGAACTCAATTAATCACGCCTCTATGGATGCATTCAACCAGTCCCAACAACCCAGGTCAAGTGCTAATGAGATCCAAGATTCTCATTCATTTGACATGGAATTGATTTGTAATAAACTTGATAAAATGGACTTGGTTGCTAAGAGAAGAATGGATGTCTGGGAATTTAGGAAACACTTCTATAACTACTCAATCCCAGAATTTGGGATTCCATTCCTCATGAGCTCCCTCGGGGTAGGAATTCGTGAACCAACTTGATTCGGCTCAACCTATGAGCTAGGATTTCTCGGAACCTTATGGGTTCCAAACTAGGGCCTTTGATCCTAGTTTTTCTGATCCTTCCTTCTCTCCATCCTCGTCCTATGAGGATGCGTATGCAATGCAGGAGAATGTTAGGTCCAACCCGTATTCCAACACTTATAACTTGGGTTGGAGGAACCACCCTAACTTCTCCTAGAAAAGTCAGGGGTAATAGACCCAAACTTGACCCAGCAACTATGCATCTCAAAGACCTATGGGTCAGGGTCAAGCATACACCCAGTTGCCCTTGAAACTAGTTACTCAGCCATCTTGGAATGCCCAACAATCTACAAGGCAAGCTGATTTAAACCGGCAAATCATGGAAATGAAAGGTTCCATTCTTCAGCTTATGCAGCAAATGAAGACATCATTGGATAGCTTGCAATCTAGGTTAATTGCTAACACCCTACAACCTGGATCTCTACCATCCCAACTCGTACCCAACCTGTGCAATATGCAAAATCAGGGCCATAGAGCCCAAGGGTACGAGAATCAAAGGGACCCACATGCACATGCTTAGGTGGTTGAGCAGGGTCCCTCATCATCTTCTTCTTCTAGTTACATGACTAACCAAGGCCCTCCAATCTTCACTAACCCACCTCAAGACCCAAACCCATATGCCTCTACAAACTCTGTCACCTTGAGAAGTGGAAAGCAAACCCGAGATCCTAAACTACCTTTTAGATGCCAAAACCCTGGGGAGCTTGAGAGAGAAGAGGAGGAGATTGAAGAAGACAATAAGGCCCAGGGATCGAAAATTGAAAATACCACCCATATCCCGTTCTCTAAAGCCCTATTGAAAACCAAGAAGAAGAAAACCCTAGATAGCAATGAGGAGCTCCTAGATTTATTCAAGAGTGTAGGGATCAATATTCTGCTCCTTGATGCTATTACGCACATCTCGGCTTATGCTAAATTTTTTAAAGAACTATGTACACAAAAGCGTAGATCGAGAGAACCCACTCCGAGGAAGGTGATTCTCTTTGAGCAGGCAACTTCTTTGATCTTGCATCACCTTCCTCAAAAAGAGAAAGATCCAGGTGCCCCCTTGATCTCCTGCATTATTGGGGAATACACTTTTGATAGGACACTGTTGGATCTAGGTGCGTCCATCAACCTAATCCCGATTTCTCTTCATGAGAGGTTTAAGTTAGGTGAACGCAAGCCAACCTCAGTAACACTATAATTAGCAGACTGTTCGATCACCACACTGAGAGGTGTTATTGAGGATGTAATTGTCAAGGTCAAGGATTTCTATTTTCCGTAGATTTCCTCGTCCTTAACATGGATGTATCTAATGATTTGAGGAACACACCCATTATTCTGGGACGTCCATTCCTAACTACTGCCAAGGCCAACATAAATTGTGAAAGCGGTAGTATGGAGATTGCCTTTGGGGATAAGAAGTTAACTTTGGATATTTTAAGGCGATAAGAGGATTTGACGATTATGGATTCATTGAGGAGCTTAAGGATCAAGATCTTGAGACTTGTATGACAATCAGTGCACTCGAGGACTCCACCAGCTTTAGCGAACCAAACCCACAACCCTCCGTGGTAGACTTGCCATACCCTGAAGAGGCTGTTGATTTTGTTCATTCCCAGCCTCTTCCACTAGATCATCCTGATGAATCTTCATCAGCATCCTCCCTACCTTTTATTCTAAACCTACCCCAGTTGGAATTAAAACCATTGCCCAAAAAATTGAAATATGAGTTCTTAGGACCTGAAAACACGCTCCCTGTGATTATTAGTGCTGATTTGACTAAGGAGCAAGAATCAAGGTTAGTTAAGGTCTTTAAGAACAACAAGGAGGCAATTGGTTGGACCATCCACGATCTTAGGGGGATCAAGCCATCTTATTGTAATCATCTTATTTTCAGGGAAGATGGATCACGCCCTTCTCGCGAAATGCAAAGGAGACTAAACCCGAATATGCGAGAAGTGGTCAAGAAGGAGATAATCAAGTGGCTCGATGCTAGGATTATTTACCCAATCTTGGATAGTCCGTGGGTTAGCCCCATTCAGATTGTACCCAAGAAGGCAGGAATAACCGTTATGACTAACGAGAAAGGGGAAACCTTCACCACTCATTTAGCTTCTGCTTGGAGAGTTTGTATTGACTATAGGAAGCTGAACACAACCACTAAAAAGGATCACTTTCCCTTTCCATTTGATGAGAGCCTCATCATGAGCCCTAACTAGCTCATTTTGACCTAAGAAAGAGAATAAGAGCTCCTACATAACCTAGAGAAGGGCCTGATTAAAGGAATTAATGTTTTGAGAAGAAAACATGAAACAAAGGTTAAAACTGCAATTTTACCATTGCAGTACATAAATGGGATTTCTCAGAGGCAAAACATATGTCAAATGGTATGAATAAGATAAAGAGTGGGTTGGTTCAGTCAGAAATGGGTTATTGTGCAATCCAAGAATTAAATGACATTCTGTAACCCTAAAAGAGACCTGCTTAATTCAACAAGGTTCTGGTCAGGATAAAAATCAACTAAATCCTCTAAAATTCATATAAAAATATCCTCTAGGGTTTATAAGCTTCAATTTGCCCTTTGGAACCTATTTTGACCAAGATTGGTGTCCTAGCACATTATTTAACCCAATTTAGGTTTTTATGTAAAATGTCCAACCAAACATGGTCAAAACTAAAATACAACTTCACCATTGGATTCCTTAGGTCAAAATTAGGTTTTTACCAAAATTTGGACCTAAGGGAAGGTCATCTTGACCTACTTTGCAAAATAGTCTACCTAATTACATTCTGGCCCCTATCTTTTGAAAATCCTTGTACAGACCCCCTAACTCCCTCGCCACCCTTACAATCAGGTCGCTCCACCATTAATGGGGAGGAATCCAACTCCAGCGAGGAATGGAGGGGAATTACTCCTTGATTCCTCAGAGATCCCCTACTAGATTTGGAAGGGAGATTCTCTGAGGAATTCCTTTCCATCTGAGCGCAATCATAAGATCTGATTTGCACCCAATCTCTAGTGCGAAAGCTCAAGAGATTTGGATATCCAATCGATTCCTTCTCCGGCGAGGACTCTCGCGCTTGGAAGCTTGTCTTCCAAGCATAAGAGCCCCTGCCAGTGCTTATAAAAGGATCCTCAACTCCAGCTGCAGAGATTCAGCTCGACTTGGCTGGAGAATCACCCAAATTTTTTCTCCTTCTCCTCCAGTCAGGAGTCCAACGAGCTCCAGCGAGCCCCCCTCCTCTTTCTCGTCACTCTGCCACAATACTAGTGGCAGAGCCGCCTTCACCACCTTCCTCCGCGTCGTGCAACACTCACGCACTTGCCTCTAGCCCCGTCGTCGAAGTCGTCACCCCTACCCTGGACATCGTCTTCTCCGACGGCAGCAGGTATAGCCAGTCACCTCCTCTCCCCCTTTGTCCACTTAGTTAGGTTAGAATTACTCCTCTCTATGCCCTCTTCATTTCCCCTCTTTTTATGTGCACTTTTGGCCCCTCATAGCCATTGTCCACCTCCATCTTCTCCATCTCCGGCCACCCACCAGAGAGGTGCTTCCACCGCTCTGCACCTCCACATGCCTCACCAGACACCTCACCACCTCCGCCATCGTCTAATGATCACCTTCCGCCCATCCATCAACCGCCAACACCTCCCTAGATGCCCCCCTGACCTGACCGAAAAGCACGACCACAGAGCGACCTAGGCACGCATGCCTAGGCCACCCTGCGACCTGCCACCCACCGCCTCACCTTTGCCTTGATATGGCGAAGCTCCTCATGTGTTTTAATGGGGCCGTAAGGCTGTATTCATGAACTTCAGGTCGACCCCCCTTTCCTCCATTGACGCACGGAGCAAGGAGCTTGCAGCAGTGCTCCAGGTCGCGTGCTCCAAGCATACGCGTCCAAGGTGAAGTGGGTTGAGTGCACGAACTCATCCAGCCAAGAGATTGGCTTAGCAAGCAACTCAGCAGCAACAATTGAAGAAGGTTTCCTGCGGGCCTGAGCGAACAAGCGGGTGGGACATTTAGTCCCACATCATGAACGCAAGAGCACAATGCGTAGTATAAGTTGAATTTGTGCTTTATGTTAGTCGCCTCCAAACGACATGGGGTGACGTCCCTCACCCTCACTTTCTCAGGCCTCGTCCGCAACCCCTGCCCCAGCGGACCTAGCACCTGACCTAATTACCTAGACCTAGCACTCCTCGCGCACTACACCACACCAGTGTGCCTGGACTTAGGCATGCGATACCCAACCCGATTACCCAGCTCTAGGAGAGCGAACCTGAGAGAGAAATAGAGAGAGAGACGTGGGGGAGGGTAGGGGATAGGTTTTGGTTCACTATGTGCAGGGAAGAAGAAGGAAGAGGAAGGCGCAGTTGAGGTGAAGCTAAGCAGGGAAGGAAGGACACTTAGCTGCAGAAAGGAAGAAGAAGGAAGGAAGAAAAGAAAGAAATAGAAGACCAAAGAGAAGAAGAGAAAGTCAGAGGAGAGCTAAGGAAAAGGCTGAAGAAGAAAGAAGAAATAAAGAAGAGAAGTAAAAGAAGAAGGTCAAAGAACAAGGCAGAAGAAGAAGACCGCAGAGGAAGAAGAAGGAGAAAGGCACTATGCAAGAGAAAAAAGGGAAGGAAGAAAGGCAAAGGTAGAAGATCTAAAGAAGAAGGAAGAAAGAAAGAAATCAAGGGCCGAGAAAGCTAAGTCAGAGAGGGAAGAAAGAGCAAAACTAAAGAGAAGAAAGAGAAAGAAGAAAGGCAAGGCTAGAAGGCCAAAGAAAGGAGCCAAGAAGAGGCAAGGAAGAAGAGAGGCAGACGGCCAAAAGGCAGAAGGCGAAGAGAAGAAGAAAGAAAGTAGAAAAGAGAAGGCTGAAGAAGAAGAAAGGAAATAAGAGCTAAAAGGGAGATATCTTTTTAAGACGTCTGATTATAGAATCAGACATCCAATTCATCTATTTTTGCTTATTGAGAATCGTAAAGCGCATTTTTGATAGGAAAAGCATCGTAGTATAGTGCGCAATACGATCAAACAAAGACATTTAAAAGATAATGAGACTTGAGTCCCGGTCCTTCGTCTCAGGGAGGCATTTGTTTTACTTTTGAATTCAATCTTTTACCACTCTACTTTGTTCAAAATCGCATGCCAATTTCCAGCCTCCTGACTAAAATTTCACTTCCATTGTGAACCCTGATTACATGCACGTGTGTTAAATATATCACAAATGTGAAAGTATGAGTTTCTATACGCACGATTCTAGTGAGGTGGTGATTGTTTATAGAAAATGCATCTATTGTTAGATTTTCTATATTCTCAGGAAATGACATGCTTGTTGCGAAATGGATAAATGAGTGAAAACAGGCAACTTGAATCACGCAAAAATGATGGCAATCAATAAGCTCATGGTGATTTTAAAACATTAGACATATATATATGTAGAAAATATACTTTTCATTCATTCATTTGGAGTGTGTTTGCAACATGAACTTGTAGAGGAAAGCTTGTACATGAATGCTTAAAAATATAGATCTAGCTATCAGAAAACGATCTCATACAAGAATCTACGGGGGCATTTTGCATGCATCATTTGGGGAGAATAAGGACTACACTACAAAGCAGTAATTACAAGTAGTAAAACTATGAAGAGCATAAACTACTAATCTAGATTTAGCAGAACAGAAGGGCATTTGGAGGTGGTCTCCGATGGCATTGGAGTGGTCGGGAGGAGAATGAGGGGTGGCCAATGGAGCTTAGACCGACCCTTGGAGAGAGAGGAGTGATCCAGCATCCCGACATGGTGTCCTTCATGGTGGTAGTCAACTTGTGGAGATGGAGTGGAGGTGGCTAGCCAAAGTGGAGGTGGATGTGAATGGAGCCAAGGAAGTGTGGACAAAAAGTGCATGGGTCCAAATGGCCACCCTTTAGGTCCTTTTATAGACATAAGGGATTCTCTCTAGAGAGGTGTGGAACTCTCTAGAGAGAGCCCAAGAGTGGCCGGCCATTGGAGAGAGAGAAGTGGTTTTGAGATCCAAAAATGTGGATCTCAATTTGAATGCCTCTTGGTTGCTAAATTCGGCAACCAAGAGTGGCGCCACTTGGAGAGAGTTCTAGAGAACTCTAGATGTGTGGGAGTGCATGAATGGGTGTGTGTGTGTGTGTGTGTGGTCGTTCCCTATGTGGCTAGGTGGTTTAGGTTAGGTCCTAAGGGGTTTAGGTAGGTGCATGCCTTGAATTAGGGTTACAAACCCTAATTGCTAAGGGGAATTTGCAATTAAACTTAACACAAGTTTAATTGAATGGGTGTGAACCTAATTGAGAGTGAAATAACTCAATTAGGTTGGGTTTAGGTCAATTGGACTCTCACTAAGTCCAATTGAACTTGTGTGGGTTGAGATCTAAGCTCAATTGGACTCAATGAGTCCAATTGACTTAGGTGAAGGTAATTGACTTTGATCGAAGTCAATTGGGTTTGGTGAGGACCTAATTAGGTCCTTAGGTAGGTCTAGAGGTGATGTACTAGGGTTAGGACACCTTAATTTAGGTTCCTATGGGGTTGGGATTAATCTAGGGAGCTAGAGATCCAAGATCAAGGCTTGGATCTCAAAACAGGAACTGGAGACCAGTTCCAGACGTCCAAAAATATGATCAGATGACTTATACTCAAAAATCAGAAGTCCAGACTTCAGTTCTGGACGTCCAATCTGAGTCAGGGGGGAAATCTAGGTTCTGTTTTGGGTATTCTGTAGAAATTGGATGTCTAACAAAGTGTCTGGACGTCCAATAACATTGCAGAAGTGGGTTTGAGGTGTGCGGGAGTTGGCTAAGGGTCCTGGACGTCCTATAACTTATTTGGACGTCCAGATAAGGGTTGGAACAAGGGTTTTAGGGCTTCCTAGGGTGCTGTGACCTAATCTAAGGGTGGCTAAGGCTTGGGGAAGTCTCTAGGCTATCCTAGGGCTAGGATGGACCTAAGCTCTTCACATTTTACTGCTTAATTCCTACTTAATCAAATAGCAAATCTTTAACTCCCTTACATCATTATTCCTACATCTAATCTAAGCCTTCTGCTCCAGCTCTGCTGCAACACCCATTATTCCTGATCCAGCTTTAGATCCTACTCCAGATCCAGCTCCTGATCAGCTTATTGCCTGCAATTGACATAATACACTTAATCAGCACATTATATCACTATTTTATGCATAGCTAAAGTAAAGTAGTAAAGATGAAGATAAGGCTTATGCATGCACGAATAACCCTGACTTATGCTAAGTCCTAGCTTAATCTAGGTCAATTAAGACCTATGATTGCTGCGCAATCATACCCCCATGCCTAAATCTTGCTAATCCCTAGCAAATGCAAGACTAAATTATTTACAGCAAGGGTCCCTAAGGGACTGATTATTTTATCATGTGTATGCTTAGAGATTTTTCTCTTTTTTGTTTTCACCCTATGCTCTAGAAATCTTAACAATGAGAGTGCAGCTATATAGATTTTGCAACGGATTCGAGTGAAAAATCGATACACCTCTAAAGCTTGTACTTGACCCCTAGTAAAAATTCTAACAGGATAGGCAGACTTCTTCCCTCGGGGTATTCAAAGTATTCTACGAATTCCACCCTGGCTTTAGGCTTAGGTAGAGAATCTCTGAGGGAAAAGATTATATATTTGGTGGCTCACTCTCACTTGGTGCTACATAGAGACTAGTACTGTAGAAACTAGATTCCTGGATTACTAAGTAACTCAAGTCAGAGAAAGACGAGAGGGGATATGCTCTCTTTTGATTCCTTTGTATTCATTCTCTCCTCTCTTCTCTTTTTCTTTTCTTTTCTTAGAGCTCACAATCTCACCAGATTCACACATATGATCTGTATTTGGTGGTCTCACTTGACATTAACACTTTAATTGAGTATCCATAATCCTAACACTAAGTCGGAATTCCTCAGCCAGTATTTGGGCGGTCAGAAACACAAGAAAGGTGGGTTAAGGCCATATTTGGTGGATCTCAAATTTATTCAGTGGTATTGCCTCAATGCAACTGAACTAAATATTCACTCTTTTTTCTTTGCTTTTTCTTCTTTCTCAATTTTTTTTTTAATTTTTCTTTCTTTTCATCATTTTTTTTTTAACATAACACATCCATGAATTTTATTGAGGAGGCATTATTAGGGATTGGTGGTACTCAAGAGACATTGGGTGGCTTATTTGGAGGAAGTACCTACTTGCGGCACCGGGAGAGATGGATAGGATGATGTATTTCTGACCTTGACATCAATACCCTCCTTCAGCCGAGGATTTTGTAAAGAATGGTTGTAACCATTCACCTTAGCCCTAGTTTTATGAGAACTCGCTCTTTGCGTATTTACCTTATTTGGTGGCTCTCAAAATTTCGCACAAAAATGTATATGTAGGAACCGAGAGTAGAAACTATGCCTAATCTCTGAGTATCATCACCTAATTATCTAGGATTCTAGATTCCTTACACTAATCTTAGAGCACCAGTACACTCTACTCTCATCTCACACTATTTTGTGGATTTTTGGAAGAAAATTTACCTGACTCCCAAAACACTGTCCAAGGGTTCAAGAAAAGAAGCTCTGCTTCTTCTCGATAGACTAAAGACGTTTATCAGCCTTCACTGTAAATTCATTGCAAATTCTACGTGTGTGTGAAAAGTTGTACTGGATTCCAAATTACAGGAATCAGCTAGAGGATGAAATCCCTAATGCATTCTCTTAATAAGATAATCTTATTCATTGATGCACTATGTATATATGCTATAAACAAGTAACCTCTTATATCTGTACTTCATGAAATTCCCGTATCGGGTTACATTCAACTTGACCCTAAATTTAGAACAAAAGGTGAGCGGGTGAGTCGGAAATGGCTGTTGTGGACGATTTCCAGCTCCAATGCAAGCATTGGAGGTGGAGTCGGTTGTTCTTTTATTTAGGGTCCTAAAGTATGTTTTACATGCAGTTTTGAGGTTTTCCTAAATGTTGGCATAAAATTTTTTTCAATTTTTATTGTATCTACCCCCCTATGCTTAAGTTCTTGCATGTCTTCATGCATGAATATAAAAGAAAATAAATACAGTAGGGAGAGAATGGGTAGAAATTAGCTGTAATTGCTCTTGAAATTATACATTTAGCACCGGCCAACCTGTCAGTATGCAATATGCAGAAAGAAAATATGCTTAAAGAAAAATATGCTATATATAAAAATGGTATGTATAGGTGATGGTGGAATGTGGGGTAGATGCTGAGTTTAACGCCTCCAGCTGGGTGAAAACTCAATCAGATGTATCAGTTCTTGCATAGGAGACAATCAAGATTAGGAGAAAGATATGCTCATATAATCCCAGAATCAGTGGTCCGGAGATGCGAACCAGTTGATTGTGCACCCCTACTCCAAAAAGTCTAGCTGTAAGAAAGTGTGGAGTAGTAGTGGAGAATAGAGGATAATCAGAGGGGGGATCATGATGTTGATTCAGCTGATTTATCATGTCCCATAATTCAGCAGGAAGTTGCTGAGGGAGTAGATCAACATGTATCTCAGAACCAGAATCTGAGTCATAGGGATTCTCATAACAATAATTGACATCAAAGATCATGCCCTCTCCAGGTTCTGGGTCATATGGGGGTATCCGTGAAAGTAGAAGATCTGTGGGGAGGTCACTGAAATCCTCATCATAAATTAGTTCATCCTCATCAGTACTCATCTCTGATTCATCGGAGGCTGACTCTTCAAGCTTGGGGTCAAGCCATTGACTAGGATGATAGGTGCATCCCCAGCTCATTCTGCTTAAATCTTCACCCTCATATGCATTGGGTTCCTCAGTAATTCATGCCTCAGGTAGCATATTTATTTCTTCGTTCAAGTCATCCATAGCTACTTCTGGTCTTCGGATGTTAGGATCAGGGATAGAAAGTGTCGTCTCAGAATCTCTAGCATCCGAATTAGGTATGTAGGTGAAAGAAGAAGAGTGCAGATCAGAAGGTGTTGGCTCTAGCACAGGTTCACCTACAATGGGAAGCGGCCTAGATTGATCAGTATTGTCGCATGTAATGTCTGCCTCAAGATCCATATCCTCAACTGGATCTGCTTCCCTTATCTCAGTTGGGTTTTCTAACCCATGAGGTATCTCCCAGGATTTTGGATAATCCAATTGTGACTCAGTCCTGGAGATATCAGTCCTTTCCTCCTCAGTTTCCTGAATGGAGTTCTCAGACGAACCCATTCGGCATACTTCCTACTCCTGTCTCATATCCAAGCTAGATTCTTCTTCCCCTGAGTGATCTTCCAGCATCTTCTCCCAAGAATCTTCTGTGTGTTCTTCTGGCGTAGTCGTTTTAGATTCTTTGAGGTCTTTAATGCTATTTTCCACTTGATATCTCAAAAGTAGTAGTTCTTGAGTTTCTCAATTTTGTCTAATTAGCCTTGTTATCTCTACTATTTCTCGAAGGAGCTCCATCACGGCATGTTGATGAGGAATCCAGCTTTGTCTTGGGTTCGGCTCAATGATAGCCTGGATTTCATGCAGGTAGAATGCGGCCTTCTAATTAGCGCTAGCTATAGCTCTCTATATTCTGTAATGCGGTCGCATATGCACCGGTAGCTCTTCAGGGGTTCTAGGGGGTGAATCAGGTCTACCCATATTCCATGGGTGAGAAGCAGGAGTATGAAATCCATATCCTGGGTTATAAGATGTGGTCCTTTGAGGGATCGACTGGTATGGGTCATAATATCCAAGGTTAAAAAATGGGTTAACCATTTTGGTAACCCGAGGAGAAGGATCGAGCGAAGCGAAAAGTCATCTTCACCACCTTGGGTTCTGATCCCAAGGTTGAGTTGATTCAGTGACCTGGGCTCTTAGATAAGCTTGTGGGTCCAGCTCATTAACATCCTGACCCGATCTAGGTCCATGTCCAGGATTAGCCATTGTGGCTATGGGAGATAGAAGAAGTGGGGGGAGAAGATGGTTCTGGTGAGGTGACTCACCTCCTTGAGAGTGGCTCCCAAGGTCCAACCAATTGAGGTCTAAGTGACCTCCTTCCTTGCATACACCACCCAACCCCTGGGTTGGTGTAGCCAAGCCAGACAAGGCTAAGGCCCTGTCAATCAGATGGTCCTTATGAATCAGATGATCAAATTTTCATTTTATGTTTTAATTCCTGAAGAAAATTCGTCGTACAACCGACTGAAAGCGATTCCTGCCTCTCGGCTAACCCAGCCAAGAGGTTGAAAGCAGCCAGTAGTACAGCAACAAATTTGGGTTTAATTCGTGTTTTAAAATTGATTTTTGCCTGTTTTCTTCAGTTGGGGTTTCCTTTTGGTGAGTGGCCCACAAGGTGACCAAGCTCACCAGCTAAGTACTAGACTTGACTAAGTCTAGGTTAGCCCAAATGTGGTCTCTAAGTTGTAACCCTAAAGATTTAACCTAAGGTTCATGCAATTCTAGGGTTTTGTTCTGTTTCAGTAGACCACAAAAATAAAACTCATTCTCTGACAACAGTTGGAATCCAATTAACTTGAAATTTGGTGAGTAGATTCCTTTCTCAATTGTCTTTTCAGAGAATATTTTTTTTAGAATTTTTATTATTTCAACCGAATTTTTAGAGATTTTTGAATGTCTGGGGGTCAGATTTGGAATTTTGACCACTGGTCGATTTTTCACTTTGAAACAGTATAAAATGACTTTAAAAAATTCTATAAAAATATAAAAAATAAATCTAATAAGATCAGCTTTCAAACCCCACCATTTTCAGTTAAAATAGATTCGCGGATTGCTCGAAATAGCTTTTTAAATTTTGAAAAATCTCAAATCTGGGTAAGTCTAACCCTCTTGTACTTCGCAAATTTTTAAAAATTGTGTACTTGGAATTTTTTCAAAAGAATGGTGCCATTTGAAAGATGGTTTGAAAATGAAGGTCTACCTCAAATTTCATAATTTTTGTTTGTAATTTTTCAGCAATCAAATTTTTAAATCAGACTTTGAAATCTGGCTGAAAATCAGAGAATGGTGGAAAAGCTTTTAAAGAGGGTTTGAGTTTGAAATCCAAACTTTCCACCAAAAAAAATGTTTTTTATTTTTCAAAACTTTTGCACGATCTTTTTTTTCTTCTTCAAAAAAATTTTTTTTCTTTCAAAGGGTTTTCAAAAAAATATATATATATATTTGCTTTTTTCAAACTAACCAAGGATTCAAAAAGAAACCTAATCTAGATTTTTTTTTTTGAATTTTTTTTCACAAAAATGAATAAGTTTTTTTCTCAAAAAAAACTGTAGGAAGTAAATCTAATCCTAGGGTTCAGAAGAAAACCTAATCTAAGAGAAGATGATGTGCACCTGGATTTCTTTTCCGCACTCATTGAGTGCGTAGATCCTGTTCTTTTTCCCGTTTTCCTACACATCCAAAAATAGAGTAGAGGAAGATTTGTCAGTGATGGTTTAAAAGATCGAAATCAAAAAAGAAAATGACGTTGCCTCCCCGACAACGGTGCCATTTGTTGAAAATCGTAAAGCATCTTTTTGATAGGAAAAGCGTCACAGTATAGTGCGTAATACGATCAAACAAAGATATTTAAAAGATAACAAGACTTGAGTCCCGATTGTTCGTCTCTGGGAGGCATTTGTTTTACTTTTGAATTTAATCTTTTACTGCTCTACTTTGTTCAAAATCTCACGCCAGTTTCCAGCCCATATTTGCGGGCTATTTAAGTATTTAAATACCTAGACATTAAGTTAATTCTAACATTTATTTAGCATAAATTAGGATGTAAATAGGTTAATTCATATTTCTAATTTAATTACATAATTCATGCATTGCATTCATACTTAAATGCATTTAGAATTAACTTAGAATTGCATTCATTTAATTAGTTAACCAATTAGGTGCATTGCATACATTAATTTAAGTTAACATAAAAGTTGAGGGTTTGTAAATAAATAACCATAATATTTTAATATTATCTTTTATTCTTCTTTCAGCAACGGCTACATTTCCTTCAGCTGCCGCTCCAACGTCACCAACTGCCGCACTGAAACCTGCATTCAAGGACGAGCGGAGAATGTGGATCTGCTCCCACCTCTCCATTCAAACCTATGCAGGTGGCTACAAAAGGAGGGAGGCTGCCGAGCAGGGGAGGCCACCACCCCCGACCCACCACTGTGCAGAGAGTTCATCTCTCATCCATTCCACCACCACCGGCCTCAACCGTGGCGACGAGCCTCCACCACCATGGGCGTATGGTGTGACAGGCCACACAGCCATCTGGAGCTCATCCGCATTACCGTGAGCACCTCAGTGTGCACCACCCTCGCCATCGTCACCAACAACCACCACTGCAGCCACTACATTTTCATCTCCTCTGTTAGTTAAGACGTTCGGGAAATTTCCCGGACGTCTGAAGCTTCGTCGCCGCACACAACAGCAACCGGTTGTCCACTTCACGCCCGCATCCCTCCGGCTGCATAAGCATTCCATCCTCCAGCACCATCCCCAGCCTACACGCGCCCCTGTTGCACGCCTGCAGCAGCAACTGCCAGCACCCTGCGCCTTCCTTGCACACCCTGCACCAGCCCAAGCGTGCACCCTGCAATCGCCTCCAGCCACGCACGTAGCCAGTGCGCCCGCCAGCGTGCAGCACGCCTACCAGCTCCCCTTAGTGTGCTTCATCTCCTCCAGTGTGTGGACTTCCACGCGCCCACTCCCATACCCGCGCATGCCCTTGCTACGACTCACCACCTTCAGCCCTTAGCGCACCTGGCTCACCTCCAGCAGCAAAGCCTACCGCCTACCCGTCGTGAGCCTTCCTTGCAGCGTGCGGCCAGCAGCATCCAGCAGCAGCGGCGCTTCCACCAACAGCACCACCCTCTGTGCACGCGTAATCTAGTGCGTGCACCTCCTCACTAGAACCTCAGACGCGCCCGTCCACACCGCACGACTACGGCACTTCAGCCCACACCGAAACCCACCACCATTGTTCCTCCGTCCGGCCACCTCAGAGCATCTCGCACGTCGCTGCAATCGCCATCATGGAGCCCTCGGTCTAGAGATCCTCCTCCGAGCTTCACGCCTCCGACTGTTCCTTCCTCATCGTGCACGGACAAGGGGAAGAAGATCCCTTATTTTGCTACAGTACCAGCCCTATTAATATTTACATTCTATGCCATTGTCATCTTTTATTAATATTTTATTAAAGCTGCATTGCAAGAAATATCCATTAGTTGTTCAAAATTGCCATTTTAGCATGTTCTCTTGATGCTTTGTTAATCTGAAGGCAGATTTGGCTCAATTCTCATCGAAACTAACTGTGAACATACGTTTTTAATCGGTGCAAGTTTAAAAACGTCGTTGCCTCCCTGTGGGCACGACCCGCTCTTCTGTGAGTGGTTATTTTAATTATTGATTAGTCGATTTTTCCATCACATAGAACTACAATCGACTCGTCAAATGGCGCCGTTGCCAGGGGGCAACAGAAGCAATAATTTCACCTGATCTTATTTTTTATTATTTCTCATTGCACAGTGATCTGACCATTTTTTTTTTTTTTCTATGCGAGAAATTTATGCAAGGAATCAGCCGTCGTGAGAGGCGACCCTTGACGTCGCCAGAGGAGAGATTGGTCGAGCTACCTTGCAAAGGAGGGTAAGGATGAGGACGAGATGATCATCTCTGTACATCTAGTCACTGATTTAATTAGAGTAGGATTAAGACTTTAGACTTAATTTTTCATTGTACATTTGGTTTGAAACCCTTGTTCTAGGGTATATTTTGAGGGGTTTGTTCCCTAATTTTGTTTTAGGTCCGTGTTGGGTAATTTTTGGGAGCCTGTTCCCTTTTCTTTAGATTTAGGTTTCTAATTTATTTTGTGGACTGTTTACTTTTATTTGCTTGTGCATAAGTAGTTAAAAATAAAAATAATAATAATAAAATGAGCTGCCTGCCCTAGGATGAACAATTTAGGTCTGTATGTGCAGCCTCTAGATTTATTTCTCTACGTTGCATGCATTCTTGGATCGTTGATTGCTGGAAGCAAGGTATGATTCTCTTACTTTGCATCCTATTCTTGATCACGCATTGCATTTGAACTTAATTCAAAGACCACCTAATCTGTATTGAATAAATCTAACAAGTGGTCACAAATTTTTTAGAAAAAAGGACTAATTAAAGGAGGGGAATTTTAAAAATTAAGGTTTTGATTTTCAAACTTGGCGTGCGATTCAAAATTCAAAATCTTTTACGGTGTATGCACACTTATTTCGCTTGCACCACGACACGTTTTAGACACTACTTAGGTTTGGAAATACTAGGACAAGAGCCCTCCAATCGTTGGATTCTGAAGTGTTCGGAACTTGAGATCAAAGGTTTTGTAAATCCAAAGAGGGGGATACCCTGTCACGGATTTTTGGGGGTAGTTGAGAAGCACCGTGAAAGCACAGCTTCAAAGGAAGGCTTTGGCCTACTTGCATCCCTCAATCTTCCATCTTTGGAGTTGCTCTACCATTTGAGATTTAGGGAAGAACACCTAAGCTCCAACTAGGTCTTCTTAGGCGAGCTGTAGGTCGACAATAAGCACGTAAATTGACTGAACAAATTGCATTATCACCTATAATCTGACTTAAATCAAAAGCCTAAATTGGGAAAGACCTAAAAAGTCCTTTTTGAATTGTGTTTTGCTTGGGGAATTCTAATTGAGGTGAGTTAGAATGGACCACATTGATTTTCATCCTTTCACATCTTGCCCACACCCTCACCCCCACTCTGCACTCTTCGATCCCATATGCCGAGATGGTCCATCCCTTGATGGACATAATGACAATCATTGGGATCCGTTTTACTCCTATTATAGGAGTATTGGCTTGGTTAAGCCCCAAATCAATGAGCAGAACCTGGAAGCAGGATTTGCTTTGCCCAATATCCCACACACCATAGAAATACCCAACCCACCCTCCCTAAAAAATTATAATGGTTGGACAGACACTCCTGGGTACTATAAGTGTACTTGGGGATATACATAACATACTGCATTCATTGCATACTTTTTCATTAAAAAAAAAATCTAAATAAAAAAAAAAAAAAAAAATTAAAAAAAAGGTTTGGGGCTTAACTGGCTAGGTCAGGCATTCTTAAGCAAATCAGAACTCTAGGTTAGACTAAGTTAATTCTAGGGTCAAACTTTAGAAGCTAAGAGAGCTACTAGCTTTAGACCTTTGGGGTCCTTTGTGGACTTAAAAACTTAAGTAGGAGTTAAGTTGTGGACCATTGCTCAAGAGGTTGAGGAAGGAGAGCTAGGGTTTGAGTTAAAAGGTGGGGTAGTACTTGGAGTCTTGTTCTACCTTTTGGTTTATGGGTCCTTGTAACCCGAGCATCCAAATTTCACACACTTGGTCTGGTAATCAACTTAATTTCTTTCTTTCTTAAAAGAGATTTAGTTCTCTTAGTTTTGACTTAGGAGAGGCTTGAAAACACAATTTGATTGGAAGAGTTCCCGCCGCAGGAGAGGTGGAGTATATACTCACCTTGCGGATGCAATGAGAACATATTACCTCCTCAGCGCTTGTCACTTAGGATATCCATCCTACTGGGGGCATGTAAGCTCATTGTGCGGTTCAGGTACCATGGGTGGCCCTATCTCGAAGTGTCGATTGCCATAGGCCTGAATTCTCTTAAGAAATCCATGGGCGATACTATCTCAAAGCGTTGATTGCCAGGAGTTCTTAGGGTCGTTATGGGCGGTGCTATCTCGAAGCATCGAAAGCCAGGTACCCTTCGAGGTATGGTAATGGGGACAATGAATCCGACATAGACCGTGTTGATAGCTGGTCTGAGGTTAGGCTTAGAGGAATATAAAAAAAAAACCTTTTTCCTTTAACTCAAATAACTCATACCAACGCACATGCACGGATGCTTTAATCTCAGGGGTAAATAAACCTTAGGGTAGAGTCAGAAATCAGGGAAACTTATGCCTGCAACTCGTCTTTAGCCGACCTAGTCTGTAACTTAGCAACTACTTGGGAACCTTAGGTCTAGAGTCTGAACTTAATATGTCTCTAAAGGAAGACCGATTGGGTTGACTAGTCTACTTGGAGTGCTAGGTTTGTTTGGATTTGCTAGGGACTAGCAAAAACTAGGCACGGGGCTATTTGGTTAGCCCATATTTGTGGGCTATTTAAGTATTTAAGTGCCTAGACATTAAGTTAATTTTAACATTTATTTAGCATAAATTAGGCTATAAATAGGTTAATTCATATTTCTAATTTAATTACATAATTCATGCATTGCATTCATATTTAAATGTATTTATAGTTAGCTTAGAATGGCATTCATTTAATTAGTTAACCAATTAGGTGCATTGCATACATTAATTTAAGTTAACATAAAAGTTGAGGGTTTGTATATAAATAACCATAATATTTTAACGTTATTTTTTATTCTTCTTCTTTTAGCAACGGCTGTATTTCCTTCAGCTACCGCTCCAACTCCACCAGCTATCGTACTGAAACCTGCATTCAAGGACGAGCGGAGAATGTGGATCTACTCCCGCCTCTCCATTCGAATCTATGCAGGTGGCTACAAAAGGAGGAGGGAGGCTGCTGAGCTGGGGAGGCCACCACCCCCGACCCACCACTATGCAGAGAGTTCATCTCTAGTCCATTTTACCACCACCGGCCTCAACCGTGGCGACGAGCCTCCACCATCGTTGGTGTGTGGTGTGACAGGCCACACCGCCATTTGGAGCTCATCTACATTACCATGAGCACTTCAGCGTGTGCCACCCTTGCCGTCGTCACCAACAACCACCATTGCATCCACTGCATTTTCATCTTCTCCTTTAGTTAAGACGTTCGGGAAATTTCCCGGACGTCTGAAGCTTCGTCCCCACACACAACAGCAACCGGCCGTCCACTTCACACCCGCATCCCTTCAGTTGCACAAGCCTTCCATTCTCCAGCGCCATCCCCAACCTACACGCGCCCCTATTGCACGCTTGCAGCAGCAATCGCCAGCACCCTACGTCTTCCTTGCACACCCTGCACTAGCCCACGCGGGCACCCTATAATCGCCTCCAGCCATGCACACAGCCAGCGTGCCCGCCAGCGTGCAGCACGCCCACCAACTCCCCTCAGTGCGCTTCATCTCCTCCAGCGCGTCCACTTCTGCGTGCCCACTCCCACGCCCGCGCATGCCCTTGCTGCGACTCACCGCCTTCAACCCTTAGCGCACCCGCCTCACCTCTTGCAGCAGAGCCTTCCACCTACCTACCGTGCACCTTCCTTGCAGCGTGCGGCCAGTAGCATCCAGCAGCACCACCCTCTGCATGCGCGCAGTCCAGTGCGTGCGCCTTCTCGCCAAAACCTCAGTCGTGCCCGTCCACACCGCACGGCCTGTAGCACTTCAGCCCACACCAAAACCCACCACCACCGTTCCTCTGTCCGACCACCTCGGAGCATCTCGCACGTCGCCGCGACCGCCATCATGGAGCCCTCGGTCTATATATCCTCCTCCGAGCTTCATGCCTCCGGCTGTTCCTCCCTCATCGGTACGGACAAGGGGTAGAATATTCCCTATTTTGCTACAGTACCAGCCCTATTAATATTACATTCTATGCCATTGTCATCTTTTATTAATATTTTATTAAAGTTGCATTGCAAAAAATATCCGTTAGTTGTTCAAAATTGCCATTTCAGCATGTTCTCTTGATGTTTTCTTAATCTGAAGGCAAATTTGGCTCGATTCTCGTCGAAACTAACTGTGAGCAAACATTTTTAACCAGTGCAAGTTTAAATACGTCATTGCCTCCCTGTGGACACGACCCATTCTTTTGCGAGTGGTTATTTTAATTATTCATTAGTCGATTTTTCCACAACATAGAACTACAAACGACTTTAAAAGCGAAGAATCGACTTGTCAATTAAGACCTATGATTGTTGCGCAATCATTGCTACATTTTAATATTCATAAACTCTTGCATTTATACTCTGAATTAGGTTTTGAGTAACTCTAGGTGTTCAATTACATTATTGAGGTTAGTGAATAAATTTCAATTGCTCCATGTGTTTGACCTCAGATACTTAAGTTTTCGAGTAATAAATTCTTATTTGTTTTCGAGGTGATTTCATCTATACTACAATGTGACATCTTTCTAAAAACACAATCTTGCCTTGTCAACATTTTGGCACCATTGCCGGGAAGTAACGTGCAATTTATCACTAGTCTCTACATTCTTTTTGACTATATTTGAGCACTAACTTGCCCTATTTATTTTGTTGTGATCTTGCATGGTATTTTACGAGAAGATCTCCCATGCAAATCAACCTCTCCAGGGTAGGTAACCTCTCTTCTTCCATAAAATCCATCTCCTAATCCTTGCCAGACAAAAGGAAGAAACCAACTTAGGAATCAATTGCCTTCTTTTTATAGTAATTACCATATTTAAGGCAAAGGTTTCCTGATTTTGCGAAAATTTTTTAAACTTATTGAAGTAGAAGTGATTTCTTGGTGATCCTATCCCAAAAAATTCCTGTGCCTAATAGAAATCACGCTTAATCTCTGCGGAAAACACACTTGTTTTTGAGGCCGAAGAGAACTTTTGTGAAAAAGAGGATTGGAAATATAACCAAATTAGGGTTTCAACAGTAGGGTTTTTGGAGTGCTAGTCACACATGACTATTTAAAAGGAAATAAACCCACCTGCATCAGCATGCTACCCAAGCCCTTGATTGAAGAGATCCACACAAGACAAACCCTAAAAATTTAGCTCTAAAATCACTTGAATATTAAAATCATTAGACCTAATAACTTGGGAGTCAAATCAGGGTGATTTCTAGGTCTTGACCTAGAATCATTCTACCATCTTTAGGATAGGTCAAGTGAAGTTGACCCTTTGGGTCAACCAACCTCCAAATTAGGTCACAAAACCAAAACATCTAAAGTTCAAGTAAAAACCCTAAAAGCACCTTTGATCTTAAAAGTGGTAGACTTAAGAGGTCAAGGTCCCCATTCTGGTCTACCTGGAATCTCAGTGACAAGAGAGGTTGGGTGGGAGAAACCCTGTAATCCTTGGGGACGCTCTATCGTGTAGGGGTCTTTGCGGGACTCTCCCTCTCTAGCTGCCTAGGTAATTCTCAGGTGGATGACCTTTTGATCTAGGGGTATCATCCGTCCCAAACCTCCATAGTCATCCAACATTTCTGGGTGCCTCGAATTGGGTCAAAAACATCTCTAGTCCCTCATCTTTTCTCTTTAGAGCACACACATAAAACTTCAATGGGACTCTTTATTCAGATCTATTTGCTTCACAACTTAATTCTACATCTTGATTCAAACTCTGATTCTACATCTTGATTCCACCACCTGATCCAAATATGCAGCCAAACCACTTAGGACTACCACTCAAGAAACTTGAATCTCGGAGATCCATGAGGGATAGGATGATTGAGGATGCCTTGAAATTCTATGAAAAAGAAGACAAAACCTCAACACGAGTAGAAAACATTCAGGTTGATGTCCCAACAACCGCAATCTTCATCATAACCTGTATCCAAGTGTTATTGGTAGAAGCCACAAAAGGGTCAACCCAAGACATGCTCATTACAATATACATTGAGATAGAAAAATTGCACAACCTTGAATACCTTCGATGCATAACAAATCCTGTACTTTGTGAACAACACCAAGATGATCTTGAAAAATGGGACGAAATGGTGAGATTATTGAAACAAATTATCGATCAACAATACCCATACATACCACAACCAGAGGATGAACCATCTTGGAACAATATCAAGGATCAATCTAATTTCCCAGATCTTGGGTTTGAGGCACAGAATGGTTGTGGATTCTGAACCCAGATGGAGTACAATGTGCCTGATATTGAAGAAGGTTGGGAAGTTCCAATTGCAGGAGAACACAATGTTGAGCCAACCCTAAACCATGAATCACCAGGCTTAGAATTCCAAAACTCCTGCAATGATGAGAGTAGAACTGAACCTCTCGAGGGTGTAAATTCTGCCCCTTATTCTGATAAGGTGACCCTTGAAGGTTATTAGAACCTAGATTCTAGTGATTCAACCCACACCCTAAGCCCAGAATCTAGATCTGAAACTTGTTGGGAAGATTTCAAGGCCCCATATGAGGAAGATCAATTTTTCAATGAAGAATATGATTTTGTGCCTCTATTTGATGAATATCCCTCACCAACATCCTCAGAGAAACTAATCGATTTTTCAGAAGTCATGCCAATTTACGATACAGAAACTGATTTGGAGGAGTGGGGTTTCAATTGAGTCTGTCCTACCAGCTTGGAACCTAAGCCTCTACCAAATAAGGACACCTTTTTAAGCTTAGAATTGACATCTAGGCTAGACCCCAGTCAGGATGCTGAATCTATAGAATATGATTTATTCTATGGTGGAACTCATGATCTTGAACCTCATTCAGATTTTGATTTTCGCAAACTCTCCGACGATTTCGAATCTGACCATAACATCGGAGAAAATTTGCTTCCTGATTATAACAAGCCAATCTATGACCTCAGCTCATATGACTCATTCTCTAACTCTTATTCTGAGGTCCCAATTCCCGAGATCACTGATTTCAGTTCAGGTTCCAGTGACATGGAATCATTTCTTTTCGATCCTCAAGAATCAAAACTAGAAAATGCCGAGAGGATTACGACCCAGAATATGAATCTTTTCTCGACTCTAATTTCCAGTATCCTATAAACACTCTCTAGGCATTCACTTTTGATTTTGAAAGTTACTATGAGGACTCTCTACATAAGACCACCTGTCATTCCTTTCTAGAAGAGCCCTCATACACAATTCTCATTGAAGCCACCGCTTCCACACATACAGAATCGATCAAAACCCATTCTCAACCTCGACACACAACCGGACTCAATTTCTATTCTGATTCACCTCTCACTGAGCTATTTTCAGATGATTCAACTCCAAATCTATACTAGATTTCGAGCATTGATCAGACTAAAAATCATGATCCATCATTCTTTGATCACCCCTGTAGGGATTCCACATGATTCACTGATTATTTTTCGGATCCCTACTCTGACCGGGCTAATTCGACTCAACCTAAACCCAAGTTTTCATTTCCACATCCATTAGAGCTTCATTGCATAAGGTGGGTTCTACATCTGTTGATCTACATCTATCAATCCACCAGGCTGATTGGGTTTGGGCTGCATCATCAATCTATTGATCTTAACAAGCACCTGGTTGGACCAACCAGTCTCTTAATCAAGGTGCTTGTTTTACAAAACTCAATTGATCTGATCACTCCCTCTCCATCCCATGTTCCTCTCAGCTAAAGGCATTGAATTTAGTGTTGAACGGGAGGCAACCCGTCATTCCAAAAATAGAGACTTGTCTGATTATCCGTCTGTACTCCACGTCTGTTGCACCTGGAGTTCAGCCTTAGACAGTCGATCCCACCTCTGGTACATGTACCAGAGCTTGAAATCGTCCGCATCAATCACCTCCCAACCCATTCACCCACCCGATGAATCCTGTTATAAGCTCCTAAACCTAATATTGTTCACACCCTCCGTTTACAATGAGGACATTGCAAAACTTAGGCATGGAGGGGTGATAAAGTGCATACATACAAAGCCAAGAAAAGTCAGAAGGATTCTCACAAAAAAAATTCACATATGTCAAAAACACAAAAAAATTGAAAAATTATGAAAAAGAACAAAAAAAATGGAGGGAGGAAATTTTGAGCCACATAATCATGAGGAGGAGAAAAAGAGCAAAATGACAAAAAGGAGCACAAAATGAAAAAGAAAAGAGATAGTCATTAGTAAGAGATTAAGGTAATAACTAAAGTTCTAGACCTCATCAAGAAGAAGATAAAGAATGAAGAAAAAGTGCTAATGAGACACAAAAAGAGATTAGCAGGAATGCTAATCTTAGGCCTTTTGGGCTAGACTCTTAGGCTTAAAAATTTAAGTATCTGCTAAGATCTGGATATTCCTCAAGAGGTTGGGGAAAATGCGAAGCTTAAGTATTAGGTCAAAGGCTTAGGGAGTATTCAGCCTCGTTAACTGACCTTTGGTTTGCGGGGCTCAGTAACCTAAGCACCCCAACCCACACACAGTCTGGTTTAGTGCGCATAACTATCAAAGTCACGCCAAAGTGTTCAATGGTCTAAAAAAGTTGCCTAGATTAGGAGCGGCTGATCAACACAAGTTGATTTGGATGAGTTCCTGATGCGGAGAGGCGGGAAATTCCCCTCGAAGATGCGTAACAACATATCGTCTCCTCGGTGCTTGTCTCTTAGGATATTTAAATATCCTATCGGGGACATGTAAGCACTCTGTTGGTTCAGATACCATGGGCGGCATTATCACGAAATGTCGATTGCCAGGGTCTGGATTCAGCCAAGGAACACCATGGAGGGGATTATCTCGAAATCTCTAAAGCCAAGGTTCTGGGGGTTGCCATGGACGGTGCTATCATGAAGCATCGATTGCCAGGGACCTTTGAGGATTGATGATGGGGACGAGGAACCCAATGCAGACCGTGTTGAGAGCCAATTCCAAGCTAGAAATAAAAAGAAAAGAGAGAGAAAACTCTCCAAACAAATAAATCCCCTATCTCTCTTACAAAAATGCACTGCAAACTAAACCAAGGCTAAAAATGTCTCAAGCATGAGTGCTTTAACCGCGGAGTCCAACAAACCCTAGGATAGTTTCTGCAGGCCTTAAAAATCTTTGCGGAGGACTGAGGCTAAAGCGGGTCAGGTCCAGATTTTGGTTGCTACTTGAGTACCTCTAGGCCTATTGTCGACATTCTGACCTAATCACAAAAGAAAAAGAAAAAGCACTTATCACAACTGGTAGAAGAAACTCATGGTCTAGAATAGATGTTAAAACCTTAAAATTTTGCTAAGGGACTAACAAAAGCTAGGCATGGGGTCATGATGAGAGCCTCATCATGAGCCCTAACTAGCTTATTTTGACCTAAGAAAGAGAATAAGAGCTCCTACATAACCTAGAGAAGGACCTGATTCAAGGAATTAATGTTCTGAGAAGAAAACATGAAACGAAGGTTAAAACTACAATTTTACCATTGCAGTAAATAAATGGGATTTCTTAGAGGTAAAATATTGGTCAAATGGTCTGAATAAGATAAAGAGTGGGTTGGTTCAGTCAGAAATGGGTTATTGTGCAATCCAAGAATTAAATGACATTCTATAATCCTAAAAGAGACCCTCTTAATTCAATAAGGTTTTGGTCAGAATAAAAATCAACTAAACCCTCTAAAATTCATGGAAAAATATCCCCTAGGGTTTAGAACTTTCAATTTGGCCTTTGGAACCTATTTTGACCTAGATTGGGGTCCTAGCTCATTATTTGACCTAATTTAGGTTTTTGTGTAAAATGTTCAGACAAACGTGGTCAAACCTAAAATCCAACTTCACCATTGGATTCCTTAGGTCCAAATTAGGTTTATACTAAAATTTGGACCTAAGAGGTGGTCATCTTGACCTACTTTGCAAAATAGTCCACCCAATTACATCCTGGCCCTTATCTTTTGAAAATCCTTGCACAGACCCCCCTAACTTCCTTGCCACCCTTACAATAAGGTCCCTCCACCATTAATGGGTAGGAATCATACTTCAGCGAGGAATGGAGGGGGATTACTTCTAGATTCCTCAGAGATCCCCTCCCAGATTTGGAAGGGAGATTCTCTAAGAAATTCCCTTCCATCTGAGCGCAATCACAAGATCTAATTTGCATCCAATCTCTCGTGCGAAAGCTCGAGAGATTTGGGTATCCAGCTGATTCCTTCTCTGATGAGGACTCTCGAACTTGGAATCTTGTCTTCCAAGCACAAGAGCCCCTGCCAGTGCCTACAAAAGGATCCTCAACTCCGACCGTAGAGATTCAACTCAACTTGGCTAGAGAATCACCCCAATTTTGTCTCCTTCTCCTCCGATCAGGAGTCTAGCGAGCTTCGATGAGCCTCGCTCCTCCTTCTCGTCGCTTTGCCACAATATTAGTGGCAGAGCCACCTTCACCACCTTCCTCTGCGTCATGCAACACTTGCGCACGTGCCTCGAGCCCTGTCGTCGTCGCCGTCACCCCTCTCCTAGACATCACCTTCTTCGACGGCAGTAGGTATAGCCAGCCACCTCCTCTCCCCCTTCATCTACTTAGCTGGGTTAGAGTTACTCCACCATATCCCCTCTTCATTTCCCCTCTTTTTATTTGCGCTTTCGACCCTTCGCAGGCACTGTCCACCTCCGTCTTCTCCATCTCCGGCCGCCCACCAATGAGGTGCTTCCACCGCTCTGCACCACCACACGCCTCGCCAGACACCTCACCACCTCCGCCATTGTCCATTGATCACCTTTTACCCATCCATCGATTGCCAGCACCTCCCTAGATGCCCCCCCGACCTGACCCATAAGCACGACCATAGAGCGACCTAGGCACTCACGCCTAGGCCACCCCGTGACCTGCCACCCACCGCCTCACCTTCACCTTGACACGGTGAAGCTCCTCATGTGTTTTAATTGGGCCACAAGGCTATATTCATGAACTTCAGGTTGACCCCCCCTTTTGCAATTGACACACGGAGCAAGGAGCTTGTAGCAGCGCTCTAGGTCGCATGCTCCAGGCATACGCATCCAAGGGGAAGCGAGTTGAGTGTGCGAACTCATCCAACCAAGAGATTGGCTTGGCAAGCGACCAAGCAGCAGCAATTGAAGAAGGTTTCCTATGGGCACGAGCATAGAAGCAGGTGGAACATTTAGTCCCACCTCGTGAACGCAAGAGCACGGTGCATAGTATAAGTTGAATTTGTGCTTTCTGTTGGTCACCTCCAAATGAAACGGGGTGAGGTCCCTCGCCCTCACTCGCTCATGCCTCGTCTGCAACCCTTGCCCCCGCGGACCTGGTACCTGACCTGATTACCTAGACCTAGCAATCCTCACGCACTACACCATGCCGGTGCGTCTGGACCCGGGCACGCGATACTCGACCCGATTACTCAGCTCTGGGAGAGTGAACCTGAGAAAGAAATAGAGAGAGAGAGATGCAGGGGAGGGTAGGGGATAGGTTTTTCTTCACTATGTGCAAGGAAGAAGAAGGAAGAGGAAGGCGCAGCTGAGGTGAAGCTAAGCAGGGAAGGAAGGACACTTAGCCGCAGAAAGGAAGAAGAAGGCAGGAAGAAAAGAAAGAAATAGAAGACAAAAGAGAAGAAGAGAAAGTCAGAGGAGAGCTAAGGAAAAGGCTGAAGAAGAAAGAAGAAAGAAAGAAGAAGAGAAGTAAAAGAAGAAGGTCAAAGAACAAGGCAGAAGAAGAAGACTGCAGAGGAAGAAGAAGGAGAAAGGCACTGTGCAAGAAAAGAAAGGGAAGGAAGAAATGCAAAGGTAGAAGATCTAAAGAAGAAGGAAGAAAGAAAGAAATCAAGGGCCGAGAAAGCTAAGTCAGAGAGGGAAGAAAGAGAAGAACTAAAGAGAAGAAAGAGAAAGAAGAAAGGAAAGGCTAGAAGGCCAAAGAAAGGAGCCAAGAAGAGGCAAGGAAGAAGAGAGGCAAACGACCAAAAGGCAGAAGGTGAAGAGAAGAAAGAAAGCAGAAAGAGAAGGTTGAAGAAGAAGGAAGGAAATAAGAGCTAAAAGAGAGATATCTTTTTAAGACATCTGATTATAGAATCAGACGTCCAATTCATCTATTTTTGCTACATTTTAATATTCATAAACTCTTGCATTTATACTCTAAATTAGGTCTTGAGTAACTCTAGGTGTTTAATTACATTATTGAGGTTAGTGAGTAAATTCCAATTGCTCCCTATGTTTGACCTCGGATGCTTAGGTTTTCAAGTAATAAATTCTTATTTGTTTTCGAGGCGATTTCATCTATACTACAACGCAACATCTTTCTAAAAACACAATCTCGCCTCGTCAACACCATTCATCGATCAAATCCTTGAAAGGTTAGCTGGGCAAAAATACTTTTGCTTCCTCCAAAGATGCATCAAAACATGGCTGCTCCTTAGTTGGGAAAAGAGCAACTTTATGACTCAGGAAGGCATTGTCCTAGGTTATGTAGTCTCTAGTCAGGGTATTGAAGGTGATAAAGCTAAGGTGGATGCTATCTCTAGATTTCCTCCACCCACATCCGTAAAATAGATCCGCTCTTTCCTTGGGCATGTGGGTTTCTACACAAGATTCATTAAGGACTTCTCGAAGGTTGGTCGGCCCTTGAGTAACCTTCTGGCCAAAGACACATCATTCGTGTTTAATGAATCATGTCATAAGGCATTTGATTTATTAAAAATGATAGTCACCTGTGCCCTGGTGTTGCAACCATTGGTCTGGATAGACCCATTTGAGATTATGGCTGACACATCTGATTATGTTGTCGAGGCTACCTTGGGTCAAAAGATTGAGAAAAATCCCTCTGTGATTTACTATGCTAGCAAGACTATGAACGAGGCCCAGTGGAACCACATAGTTACTGAAAAAGAATTGCTAACCATAGTTTTCACTTTAGAAAAATTTAGGGCTTATCTGTTAGGTTCTCATGTCATCATCTATACCGACCACTTGGCCTTGAAACATCTCTAGGCCAAAAAGGATGCCAAACCCCAGCATATTTGCTTGATTCTGCGGCTTCAAGATTTCAATCTTGAAATCAGGGATAAAGCCGAGGCACAAAATGTAGTGGTGGATCACCTCTCGAGAATCCTAATTGATTCTTCTCATCCGGATGTCCCGATCTCTGATACTTTTCCAGATGAAACTATCCTTACAGTCTCAAGTATCCAAACCCCCTGGTTTGCGGATATTGTCAATTATTTGGTCGTTGGTCAAATTCCCCAGGATTGGACCAAACAACAACGGGATAGACTTGTGTATGAGGCCAAATATTATTTTTGGGATGATCCCGAGCTGTATCGCATCGGTGCAGACTAGATTATCCGTCGATGCATCCCGGAAATCGAGTTCCATAGCATACATGAGTTCTGCCACAAATTTACTTGTGGTGGACACTTTTCCGAGAAAAAGACTACAGCAAAATTCTTGCAATCCAGATTCTATTGGCCGTCATTATTTAAGGATGTCCAGGAATTCTCAAAGTCATGCACCTGATGCTAGACACTCGGGAACGTGGCAAAGAGAGATATGATGCCCCTGAACCTAATTCTTTTTGTCAAAATTTTTGACATTTGGGGCATCGACTTTATGGGACCCGTCCCTCCTTCATTTGGACACCAGTATATTCTGGTTGCTGTTGATTACGTGTCCACATGGATTGAGGCAATTCCCACCTGGACCAATGACCACAAGGTGGTCATTGATTTTGTGAAGAAAAATATCTTCAGTTGGTTCGGGGTTCCTAGGGCAATTATCAGTGATGGTGGCACACATTTCACCCATGCCTAGTTTTAGAATTTACTGGGGAAATATGGGGTGAATCATCGAATTTCCACACCTTACCAACCCCAGACGAACGGATAGGTCGAGGTCTCCAATCGGGAGATCAAAAACATTTTGCAGAAAACCGTTAGGCCTGATAGGAAGGATTGGAACCAAAAGCTAAATGATACTCTTTAGGCATACCATACGGCGTACAAAACGCTTATCGATATGTCTCCATTCCGTCTGGTGTTTGGTAAGGCATGTCACTTAGCCGTAGAACTTGAACACCGGGCATTTTGGGCCATCAAAAAGTGTAATTTTGACCTAGAGTTGGCCAGGAAAACCAGGAAACTCCAACTATCTGAGTTGGAGGAGCTTCAAAATGATGCGTATGAAAATGCCAAAATCTATAAGGCAAGGACCAAAGCTCTCCATGACCAAATGATTTCATGAAAGAGCTTTGAGCCGAACCAGAAGGTCTGCCTTTTCGATTCTTGATTGAAGCTTTTCCCCAGAAAACTTAGGTCTAAGTGGCTGGTCGTACGTGTTTCGCGTGTTAGAAATTGAGGTTACAAGTAACTTGTCTTCGTAGTTGCAAAAGATGTCGATCAAATAAAATTTATATCGAAACTCCAAGGGAGTCCTGGGTCGAACACAGGGAGGCAATGTTTACTTTACCAGAAAATCGCGCTTCGTTTCATTTCTTTTTGGTATTTTAGGGTTTTGATTTTTTTTGTATTTTTGAAATAAAAGAAATGAAGCAAACATATCACAAGATAGAGATCTGGAACAAATCTGATATATATTACTTCTAATGTCAATTACAAGAAACTATCAAAGCATATAAAGAGAGGGAAGTGAGAGGAAATCTCCCGAATTGGCTGTTCGGCGAGACGACGGTGCTTGGCAGAAGCTCGGACGAAGGAGGTGAGGAGCAGGACGACGAAGGTGAGATGCTGGAGGACGTCGAGTTGAGGAAAGCTTCGGCGTAGCTCCGGAATGGAGGTAAGAAGACAGAGTTGATCTGCTACCGGAATGGAGGTGGGAGGATGGCTCCAAGGTGACCTATGAAGGGAGATGGGAAGTTGGAGGAGTATTTGGTGGGGCAGAGGTTCGCTACACTAATAGGCACCTTGGGAGCTTGAGAACAAGCTCTAATGGAGCATTGGTAGGCTTGCTAAAGATTGGGAGTAGGTGGGAGTAGAGTAGGTAGAGATGGCTTGGAAGGGAGGGGGTGTAGGTCCTTTTATAGTGGAGAAGAGGTAAAAATAGGTATGGGACCATTAGTGACATCCAGGGAATCACTGGAAACGTCACTGTAGGCAGCTCATGCCTGCTGGTGCCTACAGTTGGCTTTGCTGGCATGCGATGAATTACCGACGGCTGTAAGCGTTGCTGTAAGTCCAGCTCATTAGTCGCTGTAGTCCACCTCACGTTGCGTTGGCGCCGCGCTCCTACCTTGCCGCACGTGCGTGCGCACCCATGCACTAGCGCTGCATGCATGCGTGCCCGCACGTGCACCGACGCTGCTGCGCGCGTGTGGTGCTGCGTGTGTGTGCTGGTGGCCTGGGCTGTGCCACGTGGCATAGTCTGGCCCGTCCATCTTCTTCTTGTTGTAGGGGCTGCTACAGAGGTTGGATTGAGTTGATTTTTGTGTCGTTAGGCTACGATCGTCAACCTAAATCTATCCATGCCGTCAGATTTATCATTTGAAGCTTCGAATTATGTCTCATAGTCCCTTGGCCATTGATCTTCCTCAGACTACATATGGTGCTACGAGACTCCGATCGAGGCAATTTCAGAGGCGTTGGACTCCGATTGTCATCTTAATCAGATCCGTATGGTCGGATCATCAATCTGAGGCTCCGAAATAAATATGCTTCTCTCCTAACCACAAAAAGGACACAATTAACCTAAATTATATACTACTCTAAATGTAGAATGATGCATGCTATGCAATATTTATAACATGAAATGCAAATCTAAGCCTAGGAACATGCATTAATAGGCATTTTACCCTCAACAAATGTATTTACATCATACCCCCATGCCTATCTTTTGCTAGTCCCTAGCAAAATTGAACTATATGCTTTGTATAAAAGTAGAATTAGGATTAGATCACTTAGGCCTAAGTTGTTTATTAACAATAGAAAATTTCAACTAAGGTCCTAAACTACGAAAACACAACAGTACCCGGGTGTCTGCCAGAATGCAGACCGTCCAAGTTCTCGCCTTATTTGAGAAGTGAAGATATATATATTTTATTTTACCTCTTTTCTAATTTTTTTGTATTTTTTGAAGCTTGAGAGTTCCGGGGTAACTTTTTACGGCTACCCGACCCGCCTAAGACTTGAAAAGGACTCTAAGTACTAAGCATCTTTGTGAAAAAGTGATAGACTCATAAAATGGCCGTTAAGATAGACTTCGGGTATCTACGACCCTAGGTGACCTTACCTAAAGGTTTATCTTTACGATCGGTAGCTTTCTCCCTACTTTTATTTATGGGGTCAACACAAGGGCGAACCCAATGTATATCTCCCCGGTTTATTCTACTTCCTTGCTTCTTCCGTAAGTGTTTTAGGAATTATTGTGCTTTTTTTTTTGTGAGCTGGGTTCTGAACAACCAGCTGATGAGCTGTTACCACCGACAACTTGCCAACCATACTCATGTGGTGAAGTGTGGTTTTATTTATTTTTTTATTTTCTCCTTTTTCTTTCTTTTTGTTTATTTTTTTTTTTAGTGTTTCCTTTTTTTTTCTAAGTAGGTAGCTTCCCTGATCTAAGATTTACCTAAAGGCGGTACAACGAAAATGGTCTTGTGGCTTTGATCTGGACAACCGACCGATGGGCTGTTACCACCGACAACTTGCCAGCCATACCAGTCAAGTCGGTCCATTAGCTACCCAATTTCCGTAAAAACCGTCGGAAAGTGAGTCAATGCAAAAAAATGTGTGCAGATGCGTAGGCTTAAAGTCCCCCCAAATCAGAGGACGGGTTGATAAGTCACATACTTATCATCCCAAATTATTTACCAAATTAAAATGAATTTTAATTGGCGAGGACTCAAGACTAAGTCCACATTCGAGTGGACACCCGGGCTAATTAAGCCCGAAGACCTGAAGAGTCTAGGTGTTTAGGTCCTCTCGTATCATTTCCTAAAGTTAATAACTTCCAAATGCCTAAGTTCTCTTTTCCTAATTTCTCTTTTTATCTTTTTTCAAATTTTCAGTTTTTTTTAATTTTATAAGAAACTAAAAGAAATTCTACGGAGTTAACATAATGATTTCAGGAATTGATTATCCACCCCCCCATGCCTAAATGATGCAATGTCATTGTAAAAATAAAGACATGAAAAGGGTGGAGTAAACAGAATATCACCTGAGTGTCATGAAAATTCGGTCAGCTCCGCAGAGAGAAGAGTGTATATACACATGCTAAGTTTAATGCCTTCAGTTAGGCATAACATACATACAAAGAAGAAATTGAGAATTCACAAGTGCGGGTCAGAATCAAAATCAAAAGGTTGATCCTGAAACCCATCTGCAGAAGATGTCCACAGACGTGGACGAGATTATGGTGCAGACCCATGCCCCAGGGTCGAGTGGTTCTCAGGTTCTGGATGAAAATCACCCAGAACCGAAGGTTATTGTGTTTGCGGGGCCGGCCCTGCGGTTTAGTGGTGTGCAACCTAAGACCAAAGTGTTGGACAACGGGTAAAGATGGTTCAATAGGTGCGGTTGTTCTCTTAACATCTAGCTCAGAAAAATAATCAGTTATCCCAGGCCTGGGTCGCATGTGAAAGATATCATAAGGGTCCATATAGAACATAGGTGGTTTCAGGTCAATAGGTACCCTTATATCGAAACTTGTTTTTCCCTCAAAATTAACCTCCCAAATTTTTATTTCCAACTTCCTATCCTCTGAAATCAAAGTTTCCGGGACCTTCAGATCATTGTACAGCCCATCTAAAGTACCCAAGTTCAACAATTGTGGCTGAATCAAAATTGACTTCGGCACAATGATCTCATAAGTATGTTCATTCAGCTCTTCCGGGTGTGGTTGAGGAATGGAGCTACTAATTGAGTTGTCAGGTATCGGATCCTCTAAGTTAGTCCTAACTGAATCAGAATCTTCAGTAGTTGGGCTACCAAATTGGTCATCATACTCCTCGAGCCCGTATGTCTCACTAAAATCATTCTCCTCAAGATTAAGTGAGACTTCACTAAGAGATTCCTCACCCTCAAAATCAAAGAATTCATGATCCTCATTTGTATATGTCTCAACATCACAAGTCATTTCATCATCCAAGGAGACATAATTTTCTTCGTTTCCTGACTTGGGGATCTCGGGTGAATCAAATGGTTCATCCTTAAAGGGTTGCTCTAGACCAATCTGGTCATCTCCAATCTCCGAATATGTATCCCCCCTGACAGGCGCCTGAGCGGGTTCAGACATTGGCTCTCCTGAAGAGGGTTCATCTTGAGAATCATCCCAAGATTTGACTAGTGTAACCACAAATTTCATCCTCAACCTCGACAATTTCCCAAGAAGAAACTCACCCAGGTCCCTATCCCTAACACTTTGGAGCAAATCCAATAGAGAACTATTAAGTTCACCAATCATTTTGATCATAGGCTCTAGTGCTTCATTGCATGGTGTTGGATGGGCTTCTAAAGATTGTATGGTGTTCCTCAAATTAGCCAACACTCTATCTTGGATCTGGTTCACCTGAACTGACTGGTTCGATTTAGGTTTGGGTGGGTTTGGGTTGAATCTAGGGGAGTCAAGATGTTGAGGTTTTTGGGTCCCTCCCTGAAAGTAGGTCATTCTAGGTTGTTATTCAGTGGAATACTGGGGAGGGTAGGTGTTATAATCATGATATCCTTCCTGATTGTAGATCGGGTTGGTTTGGTCATCAAAGGATGGAGATCCTTAATCATTATAGCTCTATGAAGGATAATAATCATAGTCTTGTTGTCTAGGGTTAGGCCCTGGACACTGAGGTCTGGATTCATATCCCCAATCAAAGTCATCCCAGCTAGTGGATGGGTAATTACAAGTCAAGTCGGGATAGTAATCATCTTGGGGATAAGTGGTGGTAGGAGGATAGGATGTGAAATGTGTGTAGGATGTGGAAGGGTACATGGTGAAGTAAGGAGGGAAATCAGAAGAGAAAGGAGCCCTGCAATACAAAAATACAAGCCTGTCCTTAGTTTGGGTAGCCTAAAGGTCTACAGACTCTCAGAATCCATCCTAGGATTATAGATGATTTATCTACTTATGTCCAGGCAATCCAACCAATTAGGAGGGACTGGGGAGAAGGTTCTTCCTTTGGCTTGTGCCTCCGATTCCTAGTGTACCCCCAGCCGCGATTGTTTGATGCTACTCCCCTAGCTAGACATCAGATTGACTAGTATAAGTAGGTTAATCGTGAATAATCTCAATCTGGATCCTGATGAGCGAACCAGTCCTTAGGGCCAACGTCTAATCAATTTTAGTTAGGCTTGGGACAATGGTGCTTCAGGAATGTGATGGGCCCTTTAGATGGGTTATGCCCTTAATGATCAGTTAAAATGTGTGTGCGTGCACAACTAGGGTTTTCAAACAAGGTTATTTGATGATGTGTCTTTTAGGATTTTACCTTGTTTAGTAGCTTTTAGGGTTTAATTCTTAGGTTGGTTCAATCAAGGTTTAGTAGAACACTCCAAGTTTTGAAAGCACGGGTGATGATATGTTCTTTTAAAAAAAAAAATAATGTGGAATGCTTGGTTCAGCCCTAAGAATCAACCCTAAGTGGCAAGCTACTTGATGGATTAGTTTTAGATTGTGTGGTGCGGCCCAGACAGCTCAATCAATTGGCCTATTGCACCACTTAGTTAAGGCACACAAGAATGCTTAACCTATTCAGATTTCTACTCACTTATGTGTATTTAGTTGAAGTGTACTGGGTCCACAGGTCAAATCCCAATTAAGTGGTAGAATTAGAGTGATTGTGTGCCTTAGGATAAGAAGTTGTGGGTGTTAAGTGTGTAGCTTTCAGAAAATCCCACAATCAGATAACACCTTTTTTATATTTTTTTTATTTATGTCGATGGTGAGGTGAGTGGAGGTGGCAAACAAAAAACCAAATCTATCCTAGGGTTTATAAAAAGCACCTAAGTTGATTTGGGTTTGAGTTATAAGGTTATGGAATGAAAACTAAGGTGGGGGTGGTGTAGGGGGCACTTACAAAACACTATACCCACACCTTACTCCGGTCTACCGCACTTGGATCTCCATGCTAGGGTACCTGCAAGATAGTAGATCAAAGACAAGTAGGGTTATTGCTATGTAAATGCAAAGAAACGCAATAAATAATAAAGTAAATTCCGTTGCCTCCCCGGCAACGGTGCAAAAATGGTTGTGTTGTCCCCAGCAACAGCGCCAAAATGGTCATGCGTGTTTCGCGTGTCAGAAATTGAGGTTACAAGTAACCTGTCGTCGTAGTTGCAAAACACGTCGATCAAATAAAATTTATACCGAAACTCCAAGGGAGTCCCAGGTCGAACACAGGGAGGCAACGTTTACTTTACCTGAAAATCGCGCTTCGTTTCGTTTCCTTTTGGTATTTTAGGGTTTTGATATTTTTTTGTATTTTTGAAATAAAAGAAATGAAGCAAACGTATCATAAGATAGAGATGTGGAACAAATATAATATATATTACTTCTAATGTCAATTACAAGAAACTATGAAAGCATATAAAGAGAGGGAAGTGAGAGCAAATCTCCCGAATTGGCTGTTCGACGAGACGACGGTGCCTGGCGGAAGCTCAGACGAAGGAGGTGAAGAACGGGACGATAGAGGTGAGATGTTGGAGGACGTCGGGTAGAGGAAAGCTTTGGCGTAGCTCCGGAATGGAGGTGAGAAGACGGAGTTGATCTGTTACCGGAATGGAGGTGGGAGGACGGCTCCAAGGTGACCTATGAAGGGAGATGGGAAGTTGGAGGAGTATTTGGTGGGGCAGAGGTTCGCTACACTAATAGGCACCTTGGGAGCTTGAGAATAAGCTCTAATGGAGCGTTGGTAGGCTTGTCAGAGCTTGGGAGTAGGTGGGAGTAGAGTAGGTAGAGATGGCTTGGAAGGGAGGTGGTGTAGGTCCTTTTATAGTGGAGGAGAAAAGGGAAAAATAGGCATGGGACCATTAGTGACATCCAAGCCGTCACTGGAAATGTCGCTGTAGGTAGCTCATGCCTGCTGGCGCCCACAGCTGGCTTTGCTAGCATGCGATGAATTACCGATAGCTGTAAGCGTCGTTGAAAGTCCAGCTCATGTGTAGTTGTAGTCCACCTCACGCTACGCAGGCACCGTGCTCTTGCCTTGCTGCGCACGCGTGCACGCCCACGCACTGGCACTGGCGCTGCGCGCATGCGCGCCTACGCGCTCGCGTGCACACCCACGCTGCTGCACGCATGCGGTGCTGCGTGCGTGTGCTGGTGGCCTAGGCTGCTCCACGTGGCGCAGTCTGGGCCGTCCATCTTCTTGTTGTAGGGGTTGCTACAGAGGTCGAATTGAGTCGATTTTTGTGCCGTTAGGTTGCAATCGTCCACCCGAATCCATCCGTGTGGTCGGATTTATCATTTGTAGCTCCGAATTATGTCTCATAGTCCCTTGGTGGTTGATCTTCCTCAGATTGCATATGGTGCTACGGGACTTCGATCGAGACTATTTCAGAGGCGTTGGACTCCGATCGTCGTCTTAATTAGATTCGTACGATCGGATCGTCAATTCGAGGCTCCGAAATAAATATGCTTCTCTCCTAACCACAAAAAGGATGCAATTAACCTAAATTATATACAACTACTCTAAATGCAGAATGATGCATGCTATGTCATATTTATAACATGAAATGCAAATCTAAGCCTAGGAACATGCATGAATAGGCATTTTACCCTCAACAAATGTGTTTACATCAGTGGGATGACCCATTCGTTATTGAGTAGATTTTCCCTAACGGGGCCATTGAAATGTCTGACCCAAAGATGGGTAATATCTTCAAGGTCAATGGACAGTGTCTTAATCCCTTTGTTGACCATGTGCTCCCTGAACCTGTCTTGGACAAGGTTGCTCTTACCTTGCATTAACCACCACGGGCCGATCATCACCGAGCTGAAGGCACTAAACTCAACACATGTAAAGACTATTCCAAGCTGACCAGAGTCTCATAGAAACCAGGTGTTATTCTTCCTCTTCTACTCTCCTGCATGCTTTCATTTTTAACAATGAGGACATTGCAATAGATAAGCATGGGGGGGTGGAAATATCTTATAATCTTTTTGTCAGCTCCAACAGTAATTTCCTATTTTTTTGTTCTATTAAAAAAAATTAGAATTAGGAGACGAGAACTTAGGCATTAGGAGTTGCAAACTTTAGGAATTGATACATTGAGACCTGAATACTTAGACTCTTCAGGTCTTCGAGCTTAATTAGCCCGAGTGTTCACTTGAATGTGGACTTAGTTTCGAGTCCTCGCCAATTAAAATTCATTTTAATTCAGTAAATAAATTGGGATGATAAGTATGTGACTTATCAACCCTCCCTCTGATTTAGGGGGACTTTAAGCCTAAGCATCTACACACTTTTTTTTTTGCCCTGACTCACTTTTCGGGGATTTCTTCAGAAATTGGGTAGCTAATGAACTATCTAGGGTGGTATGGTTGGTAAGTTGTCAATGGTAATAGCTCATCGACCGGTTGTCCACAGCCCAGTCACAAGACCATTTTCATTGTACTGCCTTTAGGTAAACCGTAGATCAGGAAAGCCACCTACTTAAGAAAAAAAGAGAGAAAAAGGAGAGAAAAAAAAAAATAAAACCACACTTTACCGCACGAGTATGGCTGGCAAGTTATTTTAGGTAACAGCCCATTGGCCGGCTGTCCAAAACCCAGCTCACAAAAAAAAACATACTAATTACCAAAACACTTAGGGAAGAAGCGGGGAAGTAGAATAAACCAGGGATATGCACTGGGTTCGCCCTTGTGTTGACCCTATAAAGAAAAGTAGGGAGAAAGATACTGTTAGAAAAGATAAACCTTTAGGCAAGGTCACCTAGGGTCGTAGAAACCTGAGGTCCATTTTAACGGCCACCTAGTGAGTCTTTCACTCTTTTCACTAGATGCTTAACACTTAGAGTCCTTTTCGAGTCTTGGGCGAGTCGGGTAGCTGTAAAAAGTTATCCCAAAACTCTCAAACTCCAAAAGTACAAAAAAAAATTAGAAAAGAAGAAAAACAAGAAAAAATTTTTTTGTATCTTCTCTTCTCAAATAAGGCAAGGGCTTGGACAGTCTGCATTCTAACAGACACCTGGGCACTGTTGAGTTTTTGTAATTAGGCCTTGGGGTTGAGATTTTCTAAAGTAATCAACGAATTTTGCCTAAATACTTGAATCCTAATTCTACTTTTTTTATACACAGCATTTAGGTTAATTTTGCTAGGGACTAGCAAAAAGTATGCATGGCGGTATGATAAACACGTATAAATTCGTCATAAAATGCTTATTTATAATAGTTCCTAGGCCTAGCATTGCATATCATGTTATAAATATTGCACAAATATCCATTGCATTGCATTTAGGATAGTTGTATATTATGTACATTAATTCCATCATTTTACATGGCTAGGAGGCAGTGTGACATCTTTACGGGCTTCGGATGAAGAATCCTACCGTACGGATGAATTCAAAGTGACGATTGCAGTCCATCAACGCGAGAATCACCCCAATCAGAGCTCTGTAGCACCCTCCACAAGAAAAAGAAGATGGACGACCTAGATGGCGCAACGTGGAGCCATCCAAGCTGCCTCACCTGAGGCAAGGTGTCCCCAAGTTTGCGGCAAGATCAGATCCCAGCCATTGGATCTCCATCCAATGGCTGAGATGTGCACTCCACGGTTGAAGTGCCTCATCTCACCCAGCCTCAGGCAAATCAAGTGAGGAGTCATCTCACTTTGGGGCATCTTTTATAGTCGCAGGCGAAGGGCCTTGTGCAGCACGGCAACCTTGCCAGACTTGGAAGGTTGAGAGATACCCATATCTCTCATGCGTTCGCATGAGAGATTGGGTATGAATCAGAGTGCATAATTGGGTTCACATGGTCAGGAATTCCTCAGAGAATCTCCCTTTCAAATCTGAGAGGGATTTTCTGAGGAATCAAGGAGATATCCTTCTTGAATCCTCGCCGGAGTAGGATTCCTCCGCTGTAATGGCAGAGGGACCTAATTGCAAAGAATGACGAGGAAGATAGGGGGTCTTTGCAAGGTTTTCAAAAGTTAGGGGCATAAAAGTAATTGGGTTGGACTGTTTTGTAAAGTAGGTCAAGGTAAACTCCCCTTGGGTCTAAATTTTGGTCTAAACCTAATTTAGACCCAATAAATCCAATTGTGAAGTTGGATTTTAGGTTTAACCATGTTTGACTGGACATTTTGCATAAAACCCAATTTAGGGCAAATGTTTGACTAGGACCCCTATTTAGGTCAAAATAGGTTCTAAAGGTCAAATTGAAGGTTTTAAACCCTAGAGGATACTTTTCCATGAATTTTAGAGGTTTTAGTTGATTTTTACCTTGGCCAGAACCTTGTTGAATTAAGTGGATCTATTTTAGGGTTACAAGAAGTCATTTAATTCCCAGATTGCACATTAACCCTTTTCTGATTGAACCAGCCCACTTTTTATCTTGTTAAGACCATTTGACCTATGTTTAACCCCTGAGAAATCCCGTTGATGTACTGCAATGGTAAAATTGCAATTTTACAGTTTGTTTCTTGCTTTTCTTTCAACCCAGCTATTCCCTGAGTTAGGCCCTTCACTTGGTTATGTAGGACCTTTTATTATCTTTTCTAGGTCAAAGTGAGCTAGTTTGGGCTCATGATGGTGTTCCCATCAATGCGTGCGTGGAGGTTTGGGTTCCTTTGGGTGGAAGTTGCAGGTGGTGCAGGCTTGAAGAAGAGTAAGAAGAAGAAAAAGAGTGAAGGAGAGGAAGGGGCAGCGTGGCTTTCATGGTGGTGTTGGGTTTGATGGGTGAGAGGGTGGCCGATTGTCAGGTTGTGATGTTGGGTTTGATGGGTGGAAGAAGGTGGTGGTGGACAGGAAGGTGTGCGGTGGCAGGAGGTTGAAGAAGGTGAACAGTAGATGTTGGTGGTGGTTTAGATGGTGTTGGTGGCGGTGATGGTGTAAGCGCTATCACCGCACACACCACGACAGGGGAAGGTGGGGTCACAGTGCACGCTTGAGGTTCAGGGTGTACATAGATTCCATGGTGGTGGCAAGGGAGGAGATCCCCGCAAGGGGAAAGATCAAAAGATGCCCTTTCAAAGGAGAAGAGCCCTTGCTTTTTAAAGTCTTCGCGAATCTGTTCCTCCTCTCCCCTTCTCAAGGCTGTAGTTAACTCTACCTAAGAATAACCATGATCTCCCCCTCCGTCGACAATTATTCCCTATATTTCACACAAAACATAATTATTTATAAAATATATGAAATTACACGAGCACTATTTATTCACAATTGTAAATGCATGTAACATAAATTAATCCATCTATATATAATAAGATGCTTATGCTAATAACTATTAACAATCGAGACTATTATTTTTAGGCTTAATAATAGTCCAGCAAAATGGACTCATCAACCTTGTTATGTTGGTAGAAATAAATATATATGAAAAGAAAAGAAGAAAAAGGAAAAAAAAGGAAACAGTAAGGAAAGAAAAAGAGAGAAAAGCAGAAAAAATATATATAAAAGTGTTAATTGCATTGTGTTTACTTCATGTCAGGCACATTGGGGTAATAACACCCATTCCCTTTACAATCCACCAAATACAACTTTGACCTACTTTTCTGTATTTCTGATCGCCCGAATACTGGCTAAGGATTGCTAACTTAGTTAAAGAGTTATCGGAACTTAACCAAAGTGTTAATGCCATGAGAGGCCACCAAATATATTGACAAATCTGGTAAGATTGTGAGCTAGAAAAGAAAAAGAAAAGAAAAGTGAAGAAAAAGAGAAAGAAAGAAAAAGAAAGAGAGAGAAGGAGTACAAAGGAACTAAAGAGAGCATAGTTTCTCTGCCTCTCTTTGAGTAATTTATTTAAGCCTAGAAATCTAGGTTCTGTAGTACTAGTCTATGTGTAGCACCAGAGGAGTATAAGCCACCACATACAAACCCACTTGACTCAGATATCTTCTACCTAAGCCAAAAGGTAGGGCTGAAATTATAGATTATTTTAAAACCTCGAGGGAAGAAGTTTGCCTATCCCGATAGAATTTTACTAAGGGTCAAGTACAAGGTTTAGATGTGGATTGACTTTTCACTTGGATCCATTGCATATGTTACAACACTACACTTTCACGACCATCTGGATTTCTAAAGTTTTGAGTGAACGAAAAGAAATATATTTCTAGTCGAACTCTTGATAGAAATTAGACATTTAGGACCACTTTACATTTAGTCTGGCATTTGCTTGGGACTAGCAAGATTCAGGCATGGGGGTGTGATTGCACAACAATCATAGGACCTAATTTACCTAAATTAAGTTAGATTCTAGCTCAACTTAGGAATAATGCATGCATAAGCATCATAATTTGCATAGTAGTTTCTTTGATAGCTTTATAGATAATACTATCATTTTGTGCTCTAAAAGAGAGACAATATTAATTGCAGATGATTTGGAGTTGCAGATGATAGATCAGACTGTACAGATTTTATCAGGACGATGATGAGAGTTCAACGCTTCAGGAATAATCTTGATTAGATAACCGTAGCATCACATACAACCCATAGAAGAACAGAGGCCAAGGAGCAAGATAGTAGAAATCCAAACCTCAAATGTCAAATCCGACTGCACGGATGGATCCGGATCAACGATCACAATCCAATGGTGTAAAAATCAACCCTATTGGAGTCCTACAGCACCATCTACAAAGCAAAGAAGATGGACAACCGTGATGGCACCATGTGGCGCCATCATAGCCACCCAAGAGCATTGCCCCTAGCCACTGAAGGAGTCCCCCGGGCCTTGTGGGTCATTGGATCGTCATCCAATAGCCACAAGAGTGCCACGTTACCCTTCCCACCGCACCTAATCAAAGAAGAGATCATCTTAGTTGTTGGATTTCCATCTAACGGTTGAGGATAGCTGAGTGGCAAAGGAGATCCGCAGCCATCCGTGCGTGTAGCGCAGTAGAGAGCACACTCGTGCAAAAGAGAGGGGTGAGCATTGGAATCGTGCCCAGTGCGAAATCAAGGAGGCAGTGCACTCGCGTGAAATCTGACTGTGAGATGGACATCGAAGGGTGCAGACGTGACAGCGTGGCACGTTGGATGCGGTGGTACGGATGACGCTTGATCCGATGCTCGAACTAATGCCTCTCTACACGAGCATACTTAAGTCATTGTGATGTGCGACGTAAGCTATCCGATCGTGAGATTGGGCGATTGAGACTGAATGCATGCGTAAAGATGCGAGCTCATGAGAGCAGTGCTACGGATCGGATCTAGTGGCAGTTAATGTGACACGTGGCACCATCTAGTGCATTCCGTGCATATAAGGTGCATTTAAGGTTTTTTGTTAGGAGTGATCAGAGTTGTTGCTCTCCCGATCAATGAATATAATGGCTCCAAGGATGTTGCAAGGTTTTAAGAGCTTAAATACCTATTTTGCCCCTCAATAAAGCTATAAGAAGATCCCTAGGGCTCCTAGTTGAGAAGGAACTCCCACCAGACACATCTCTAGCCTCTCTCGCTATAACTTCTCTACAATCTTCCTCTCGATGCTCTGGATCTGAAGTGCTACCGCACTTCGCACAAGCATCCCACAAGCGGCGCCGTCCATCTACTTTTCTCTCTCTCTATTCTTTAGCATATTTGTTTAGATTCCTAGTTTAGAACTATTTGCAAATAATAATAGAAATCTAATACTTTGAATATCTGGTCCCTATTTATATGTTGCATTAGGATAGATTAATTAATACGAAAGTTTTGAAAGTCTTGTTTTGCCTCCCTAGGAATGACTCTGTACTTACTGATTAGCCCATATTTGTGGGCTATTTAAGTATTTAAGTGCCTAGACATTAATTTAATTCTAACATTTATTTAGCATAAATTAGGATGTAAATAGATTAATTTATATTTCTGATTTAATTACATAATTCATGCATTGCTTTCATATTTAAATGCATTTAGAATTAACTTAGAATTGCATTCATGTAATTAGTTAACCAATTAGGTGCATTGCATGCATTATTTTAAGTTAACATAAAAGTTGAGTGTTTGTATATAAATAACCATAATATTTTATTATTATTTTATTCTTCTTCTATGAGCAACGGTTGCATTTCTTCCTCCAGCTGCCGCAGTCAAGACCCCATTCATGGAGGAGCAGGTGTGTTGGATCTGGTTGGGGTAGTTGACTACAAGGGAGAGGAGGAGGCTGTCGAGCTCGAGGAGACACCACCCCACTCCACCACCGTGTACTCCATTCCACCACCATGGTCTTTAAGGCCAAGCTCCACCACACCGTGGGCCGGCGAGGTGACAGCTTGCCGCGCCAAGCCGGTGGACTCGTGCCAACACCATGAGTGTGTGTCCCTGATGGCCACACTTCCATCGCCGTGCCTCACCAGATTCAACATCACCACCTTCACCGCCATCACCAACAACCACCACCGCAGCCGCCGCAACTCCATGTCCTGCATCTTCATCTTCCCTGTCAATTAAGACATCCGGGAAGTTTCCTAGATGTCTGAAGCTTGGCCTCATATCTTCTTCTTCTTTCTTCTTCTTCCTATGTTTCTCTTCACCTTAAAAACAAACCCAACAACACACCTTCTCCATGCGCAGCAGCAGCCAGCTCCAACTCCATACCGTGCATCACCGCGCACACGCAAGCAGTGCCCAGCCACTGTCCTCGCACGCCTCTCGGCCAGATCCAGCAGCAGCCTCCGCGTCCTCCTCCCAGCAACCGCATGTCCACCAGCCCACGGCCATCGCCTCCAGCCACACACGCAGAGTGCGCGCTACTCCAGCTGCACGCACCCGCACCTCCGCCCACGTGCCCTCCAGCTATTTCCGCCCGAACGCCCTCCAGCCGCATGCGTAGGGTGCGCTGCACTTCTGCTCGCACTCCCTGTAGCGCGCCGTCGATGCTTGCAGTGTGCGGCCAGCAGCATCCAGCAACAGCAGCTGCGGCCTTCCAGCGCTTCCCCGCGTGTGGCCTGCAGTGCGCAGCAACAGCAACTACGGTTGAGCTCAGTGCGCTAGCACGACCTACGCGTCTACCGTGTGAAGCCCTCTGCACACACTGTTCGTGCCTCCTCGCTGCCACCCTCTCCATTTTCGTGCACCTCCAACTCCATACCGTGCATCACCATGCATGCGTAGGCGGTGCCCAGCCACTGTCTTCTCATGCCTCTCGGCCAAATCCAGCAGCAGCCTCCACGTCCTCCTCCCAGCAACCGCGTGTCCACCAGCCTGCGGCCATCACCTTTAGCCATGCGCGCAGAGCGTGCGCCACTCCAGTTGCACGCGCTCGCACCTCCACCTGTGTGCCCTCTATCTATTTCTGCCCGCACGCCCTCCAACCGCGTGCATAGGACGCGCTGCACTTCCGCCTACACTCCTTGCAGCATGCCGTCGACGCTTGCAGTGTGCGGCCAGCAGCATCCAGCAGCAGCAGCTGCGGCCTTCCAACGCTTCCCCGTGTGCGGCCTGCAGCACACAGCAGCAGCTGCTGTGGCTGAGCTCAGTGCACCCGCACGGCCTGCACGTCTACCACGTGAAGCCCTCTGCGCACACTATGCATGCCTCCTCGCTGCCATCCTTGCCATCTTCATGAACCTCCACCATGCTCGCAGCAACACGCGTCCTCCAGCAGCGCCACACTCCACGCGCGTGTAGTCCAGCGTGTGTGCCCCCTCGCCAGGAGCCCAACGCACGCTACCTCCACCACGCCCATCCATTCCCCTTGCCAGGAGCCTTCCTGCGCTCCACGCACGGCCAGCAGCCACCGAAACCCACCTCCATCGCAGCTCTGTCTGGCCACCTCAGGGTGCCTCGTACTTCACCGTGATCACCATCACGGAGCCCTTGGTCTAGAGATCCTCCTCCAAGCTTCACACCTCTGGCCATTCCTTCCTTCTCGTGCACGGACAAGGGGAAGAATTTCCCCTGTTTTGCTACAGTAAAGCCCCTATTAATAATTACATTTTGTGCCATTGTCAACTTTTATTAGTATTTTATTAAGCTGCATTGCAAAATATATCCTCTAGTTGTGCAAAATTACTATTTCAGCATTAACACTTATTGTTTATCTAATCTGAAAGTGATTTTGATTCGGTTTCTTGACTAAATTAATAGTGAACATCGAGTTTTGACCCTTACGAGTTTAAATAGGCTATTGTCTCCCTGTGGACACAACCCACTCATAATTGAGTGGTTATATTAATTATTGATTAGTCGATTTTTCCACCACATAGAACTACAAACGACACGTCATTTTATGTGACAAACGACTTTAAAAGCGAAGATTCGACTCGTCAAATGGCGCCGTTGCCGGGGAGGCAACAGGCTTAATTAATTCGCAATTATTCATTTGTTCAAATTGATTTTTAATTGAGGCATATTTAACCCGTTTTATCTTATTTGGTGTGAGGTACACATATTACGCATGAATTGTCGCATCGGCCTCAGAAACACCATGGTGGACCTTGTCTCCACCACTCTAGAGGAGGAATCAAGTTTCGCATATACGAGGAAGAGCTTGAACATTATGAACTTTGTTGTCACCAATTGGGAAGAGGACATCTGGAGTGATCATTTTCATCTCTGTCGATTTGTCAAATAGATAGAATTTAGGTTTTAGAACTTTACTTTTCTTTATTTTCTTGCACTTACATTTGGTTTGAGACCCTTGTTTTGAGGTATATTTTTAGGGGTTTGTTCCTCGATTTTGTTTTAGGTCTATGTTGGGTAGTTTTTGGGAGTCTGTTCCCTCTTTTCTTTAGATCTAGGTTTTCTTTTGTGGGTTGTTTATCCTCTACTTGTTTGTGCACAAGTAGGTAAAAAAAAGAAAAAAAAAAGAGTTGCCTGCTAGAAGCTGCCTGCCCCTAGGACAAACCATTAGGTCTGTATGAGCATCCTCTAGATTTATTTCTCTGCATTGCGTGCATTCTCGCATTGTTGATTGCTGGAAGCAAGGTACGCATTCTCTTACTTTGCATCCTATTCTTGATCACGGATTGCATTTGGACTTAATTCGAAGACCACCTAATCTGTATTGAATAGATCTAACAAGTGGCCACATATTTTCTAGAAAAAGGACTAATTAAAGGAGGGACATTTTAAAAACCAAGGATTTGATTTTCAAACTTGGCATATGATTCAAAATTCAAAATCTTTTGCGGTGTATGCACACTTATATCTCTTGCACCACGGCACGCTTTTAGACACTCCTTAGGTTTGGAAATACTAGGACAAGAGCCCTCCTATCGTTGGATTCTGAAGTGTTTAGAACTTGAGATCAAAGGTTTTGTAACTCCAAAGAGGGGGATACCCTGTCATGGATTTTTGGGGGTAGTTGAGAAGCACCGCGAAAGCATAGCTTCAAAGGAAGGCTTAGGCCTACTTGCATCCCTCGATCTTCCGTCTTTGGAGTTGCTCTACCATTTGAGATTTAGGGAAGAACACCTAAGCTCCAACTAGGTCTTCTTAGGCGAGCCGTAGGTCGACAATAAATGCATAAATTGATTGAACAAATTGTATTGTCACCTGCAATCTGACTTAAATCAAAAGCCTAAATTGGGAAAGGCCTAAAAAGTCCTTTTTGAATTGTGTTTTGCTTGGGGAATTCTAATTGAGGTGTGAGTTAGAATGGACCACATTGATTTTCATCCTTTCACATCTTGCCCACACCCTTACCCCCACTCTGCACTCTTCGATCCCATACACCGAGATGGTCCATCCTTTGATGGACATAATGACAATCATTAGGATCTGTTTTACTCCTATTATAGGAGTATTGGCTTGGTTAAGCCCTAAATCAGTGAGCAGAACCTAGGAGCGGGATTTGCTTTGCCTAATATCCCACACACCATAGAAATACCCAACCCACCCTCCCTGAATAATTATAATGGTTGGACAGACACTCCTGGGTACTATAAGCCTGAGCCTGACTTCTCTCATGATAGAAATGACCTCTCCTCCTTGAAGATGGAAATACAGAAAATGCAAGACAAAATGATTGAATTGTTAGGAGAATCTTCGAGAGCAGGCCAACAAGAAAGAGATGAAATTAGCCACCCAATCTACCCCATTGAGGATGATGTACACCCCTCTACAATAGATGCATCTCCTGTGGGAGAGCAACACTTCAAGTTGGAGGGAAATTTTAGGGATTATGTAAGGGAGAATAGCTACTTTTCGAGGATCGATTTTGAAACCTCCCCATTAGATGACACTTTCTTGAGAGATCCACGCCTTAAGTGGGAGGAAGATACATACGAAAGTAGCTATGCATTGGATGAAGAAAGGTGGCAACCCGAGGAAGATGATGATAAGGTTGAGTATCCACCTGAATTATATTGGAGTCAAAAGAAGGGAATGATGGTACCATTGGAAGACCTCGACCCATATGATAATATTTTCATGACATTTGATGAAGTGGGTCGAAGTCAAGTTGTTAATCCTACCCTCCCTTCTGATCACGATATGGAACTCAAGCCCACCCTTAGGGAACTTAACCCTGAAGAAATTGACCTATCTGGGAAGTCTGATGTTACCAGTGTAAACCATTTACCTCAGATAGAGCACCCTAGTGGATCTGCTGAGATATTAAATGATTCTAGACCTCGGGTATATGATGAATCATATGATGAGGAGAAAGGTGAATTATATGAGGAACCTACATTCAAGATTTAGAGTGACACTAAGGGTGATTATGTCTTATTTGAAGAGTTAGCCCTTGAGGATGTCACAAATTTGACCAAATTAGGTTTCCTTAGCACACCCATTGATGATATTTCTCCTCATGATGAAATGATGGAAAATTTGGAAGCAACTTGTAAGATTTCTGTGGATTCACATATAGACTCTAGGGAAGATTTGAGTAAAGAACAAGAACCTGGAGATGACATTGATAGGATAATCCCTACATCTGTTGCTTCCAACCTGCCTTCATTTGTTTCGAAGTCATCCTCTGATTCACTTATGTCTGAAGGCGAAATTGTGACTCCTGATGAAGTGCAGGAAGAAACATGTGATAGTGCAAGGAATGCTAGGGATGCAATTGAGGATTTGGAAAGAGTGCTAGGGATGGACATCGAGCTGATTAAACCTAACCTAGATCTTATGGACATCCCGCAACCTCGAAACTTGGACACCCTAGATGATCCTTGCCTTAGAGATTTGCTCACTTTTGTTCTGACTGGGGGGCTTAACAAACCAATATTTCCTGTAATGGAGTATCGGGTATGGATTGGTGATTTCTTTAATCAGTCCATTGCCCTGGGGGTTTATCTCTGCACCATTCCTTCCCCATTCCTTTTGGAGGATCCTTGTCATCCTCCCCGTACTACCCCTTTGGAGGTTGTTATGCCAGTTTATCCTTTAGAACCTCTTCTGGTGACCTGGGAAGATTTTATTCCCATCCTGGTTGGGTGAGCATTTGCTATCGGGATTCATCATCAACTCGCCAACATCCTAGGTTACCTATTTTCTAGGCTGGCATTACTTTACTCATATTTAGGGCCTATTTCTGTGATCCTTGAACTTGATTTGCAGATTCTTTGGCTACTCGGCTGCTAACAAAAGAATGGAAGCCCATCTCTGACCCAGGTAATATCCTTCTATGCAATGAGGACATTGTAGATTTTAGGCATGGGGGAGTGTACTTGGGGATATACATAGCATAGTGCATTCATGCATTTAATTAAAGCATTCTGCATTGCATACATTTGCATTAATTTAAATAAATACATAAATAAAAATGAAAAAAATAATAATAAAAAAATGTTTTTAGCTTAATGTTGGTAGGAAAAATCGTAGCTTGCGTTTTTGATAAAAGTATCATAGTATAGTTGCGAAATACGATCCAACAAAGATATTATTTTGTAAAAATAAGGAGACTTTGAGTCCCGGTCGTTCGTCTCTGGGAGGCGTTGCATTTACTTTTGAAATCGATCTTAATCTACTTTGTTTAGAATCGCATGTCGATTCGTGATTATTACGTAGTTAAGTATGACATGCTTAGTTGCAAGAACATTAGGAATCGAAAACAGGCAACTTAAATCACACAAAAAGAGTGACAATTATTAAGCTCATGGTGATTTCAAACATATAGAGACAAATATATATATATAAAAGCATTCTTCATTCATTCAGTGGGAGAGTTGTTTGCAACATGAAAATCTAGAGGAAAGCTTATACATGAATGCTTAAAAATTAAACCTAACTACCAGAAAACGATTGCATACAAGAATCGATGGGGGGATTTCGCATGCATCATTGGGGGAGAAGTAAGACTACACTACTAAGAAGTAAATAAAAGCAGTAAATATACGAAAAGCTAAACTACTAATCTAGCAGAAGGAAGGGCATTCGGAGGTGGTCTCCGATGGCCTTTAAGTGGTAGAGAGAAGGAGGGACGGCCAATGGCGCTTAGGCCAACCCTTGGAGAGAGGTTGGGGAGCTGATCCAGCTTCCTAGCATGGAGATGGTGACCTCCATGGTGGTGCTCTACTTGTGGAGGTGGAGTGGAGATGGAAGTGGCTAGCCTAAGTGGAATGAATGCCAAGGAAGTGAATGGGTGCAAATGGCCACCGATTAGGTCTTTTTATAGACCTAAGGGAAGCTCCCTAGAGAATTATGGAATTCTTTAGAGAGGCCTATGGTGGGAGCTCATGGGAGAGTGAGAAAGAGAGGGTGGATGGTGGTTTTTAGATCCACCAAATGTGGATCTAAAAATTGAATGGCTCTTGGTTGCTATTTTTGGCACCCAAGGCAACCACACATGGTAGAGAGTTCTAGAGAACTCTAGGCTAGGTATTTTCGTTTGGATGGTGTGTGTGGGTGTGTGTGGGTCGAAACTTAGGTGGCTAGGTTGATTAGGTTAGGTTCTAGTGGGTTTACGTCAAGGTATGTCTCAAATTAGGGTTATAAACCCTGATTCACTAAGGTAAAGTACAATTAAACTTAATACAAGTTTAATTGGGTGAGTGGAAACTTAATTGAGAGTAAAACAACTCAGTTAATTTAGGTCTAGGTCAATTGGACTCTCACTAAGTCCAATTGGACAGTTTGTGCTGAGATCAGGGCACAATTGGACTCAATGAGTCCAATTGAATAGGCTAATGGAATTGACTAAGATCCAAGTTAATTAGGTTTAGTGAGGACCTAATTAGGTCCTTAGGGAGGTCTAGAGGTGATGTACTAGGGTTAGGGCACCTTAATCTTGGTTCTTATGAGGTTGGAATTGGGTTTAAGGACCTAGAGATCCAAGATCAAGGCTTAAATCTCAAAACAGGAATTGGAGAGCAGTATCAAACGTCTAATAATATAATCAAACGTCTTATACAAGTCTGGACATCCAATCAGATTCAGGAAGGATTTCGGGTTCTGTTTTGGGTATTCTGTAGAAATTGGACGTTTGACAAAGTGTTTGGACATCCAATAACACTGCAGAAGTGGGTTTGAAGCGTGTGGGAGATAGCTAAGGGTCTTGGACGTCCTATAACTTATCTGGACGTCCAGATAAGGGTTGGAACTAGAGTTTTAGGGCTTCCTAGGGTGTTGTGACTTAATCTAAGGGTGGCTAAGGTTCGGGAGGTCTCTAGGCTATCCTAGGGCTAGGATGGACCTAAGCTCTTCACATTTTACTCTTTATTTCTACTTAATAGAATAAAAAACCTTTAACCCCCTTACGTTATTATTCCTACATCTAAACTAGGCCTTCTGCTCCAGCTCTGCTACAACTCCTGTTATTTTAGATCCAGCTTCAGATTCTGCTCAAGATCTGCTTATTATCTGCAATCGACACATTATCACATTATTTTATGCATAGCTAAAGTAAAGCAGTAAAGATGCAGATAATGCTTATGCGTGCATAAATTTCCCTAACTTACGCTAAGTTCTAGCCTAATCTAGGTCAATTAAGACCTATGATTGCTGCGCAATCACTTAACTGGCTAGGTCCTACATTCTTAAGCAATCAGAACTCTAGGTTAGACTAAGTTGATTCTAGGGTCGAACTTTAGAAGCTAAGTGAGCTACTAGTTTTAGACCTTTAGGGTCCTTTGTGGACTTAAAAACTTTTAAGTAGGAGTTAAGTTGCGGACCATTCCTCAAGAGGTTGAGGAAGGAAAGCTAGGGTTGAGTTAAAAGGTGGGGTGGTACCTGGAGTCTTGATCTACCTTTTGGTTTATGGGTCCTTGTAACCCAAGCATCCAAATTTCACACACTTGGTCTGGTGTAAGTATGTAATCAACTTAATTCCATTCTTAAAAGAGATTTGGTTCTCATAGTTTTGACTTAGGAGAGGCTTGAAAACACAATTTGATTGGAAGAGTTCCCGCCGCAGGAGAGGTGGAGTATATACTCACCTTGAGGATGCGATGATAACATATTACCTGCTCGGCGCTTGTCTCTTAGGGTATTCATCCTACTGGGGGCATGTAAGTGCATTGTGCGGTTCATTTACCATGGGCAGCCCTATCTCAAAGTGTCGATTGCCACAGGCCTGAATTCGCTTAAGAAATCCATGGGCGATACTATCCCAAAGTGTCGATTTCCAGGAGTTCTTGGGGTCGTTATGGGCGGTGCTATCTTGAAGCATCGAAAGCCAAGCACCCTTCGTGGTACGGTGATGGGGACAATGAATCTGACATAGACTGTGTTGATAGCTGATTCGAGGTTAGACTTAGAAAGAATTATATATATATTATTAAAAAAAAAATCCTTTTTCCTTTAACTCAAATAACTCAGACCAATGCACAAGCACGGATGCTTTAATCTCAGGGATCAATAAACCTTGGCGTAGAGTCAGAAATCAGAGAAACTTGTGCCTGCAACTCGTCTTTAGCCGATCTAGTCTATAACTTAACAACTACTTGGGAACCTTAGATCTAAAGTTTGAACTTAATATGTTTCTAAAGGAAGACCGATTGGGCTGGCTAGTCTACTTGGAGTGCTAGGTTTTGCTTGATTTTGCTAGGGACTAGCAAAAACAAGGCATGGGGGTATTTGATTAGCCCATATTTGTGGGCTATTTAAGTATTTAAGTGCTTAGACATTAAGTTAATTCTAACATTTATTTAGCATAAATTAGGATGTAAATATATTAATTTATAGTTCTGATTTAATTACATAATTCATGCATTGCATTCATATTTAAATGCATTTAGAATTAACTTAGAATTGCATTCATGTAATTAGTTAACCAATTAGGTGCATTGCATGCATTATTTTATGTTAACATAAAAGTTGAGGGTTTGTATATAAATAATCATAATATTTTATTATTATTTTATTCTTCTTCTATGAGCAACGGCTGCATTTCTTCCTCCAGCTGCTGCAGTCAAGACCCCATTCATGGAGGAGCGGGTGTGTTGGATCTGGTTGGGGTAGCTGACTACAAGGGAGAGGAGGAGGATACCGAGCTCGAGGAGACACTGCCCCACTCCACCACCGTGTACTCCATTCCACCACCGTGGTCTCCAAGGCCGAGCTCCACCACACCGTGGGCCGGCGAGGTGACAGCTCGCCATGCCAAGCCGGTGGACTCGTGCCAACACCGTGAGCGTGTGTCCCTGATGGACACGCTTCCATCACCGTGCCTCACCAGAATCAACATCACCACCTTCACCGCCATCACCAGCAACCACCACCGCAGCCGCCGCAACTCCATGCCCTGTATCTTCATCTTCCCTGCCAATTAAGATGTCTGGGAAGTTTCCTAGACGTCTGAAGCTTGGCCTCATATCTTCTTCTTTCTTCTTCTTCCTCTGTTTCTCTTCACCTTAAAAACAAACCCAACAACACGCCATCTCCATGAGCAGCAGCAGCCACCTCCAACTCCATACCGTGCATCACCGCGCACATGCAAGCGATGCCCAGCCATTGTCCTCGCGCGCCTCTCAGCCAGATCCAAAAGCAGCCTCCGCATCCTCCACCTAGCAATCGTGTGTCCACCAGCCCGTGGCCATCGCCTCCAGCCACACTCGCAAAGTGCGTGCTACTCCAGCTACACGCACCTGCACTTTCGCCCACATGCCCTCCAGCTATTTCCGCCCGAACGCCCTCCAGCCACGTGCATAGGGTGCACTGCACTTTCGCCCGCACTCCCTGTAGTGCGTGTCGATGCTTGCAGTGTGTGGCCAGCAGCATCTAGCAACAGCAGCTGCGGCCTTCCAGCGCTTCCCCACGTGCGGCTTGCAGTGCACAGCAGCAGCAGCTACGGCTGAGCTTAGTGTGCCAGCACGGCCTGCGCGTCTACCGCATGAAGCCCTCCACGCACACTATGCGTGCCTCCTCGCTGCCACCCTCTCCATCTCCGTGCACCTCCGCCATGCTCGCAGCAGCACGTGTCCTCCAACAGTGGCACACTCCGCGCGCGTGTAGTCCAACGTGTGCGCCCCCTTGCCAGGAGCCCACCACATGCTACCTCCACCACGCTCGTCCACTCCCCTTTCCAGGAGCCTTTCCACGCTCCACGCACGGCCAGCAGCCACCGGAACCCACCTCCCCCGCAACTCCGTCCGGCCACCTCAGGGTGCCTCGTACTTCGCCGCGACCGCCATCACGGAGCCCTCAATTTAGAGATCCTCCTCCGAGCTTCACACCTCCGGCCACTCCTTCCTCCTCGCGCACGGATAAGGGGAAGAATTTCCCCTATTTTGCTATAGTAAAGCCCCTATTAATAATTACATTTTGTGCCATTGTCAACTTTTATTAGTATTTTATTAAGCTTCATTGCAAAATATATCCTCTAGTTGTGCAAAATTACTATTTCAGCATTAACACTTATTGTTTATCTAATCTGGAAGTGATTTTGATTCAGTTTCTTGACTAAATTAATAGTGAACATCGATTTTTGACCCCTGCGAGTTTAAATAGGCCATTGCCTCCCTGTGGACACGACCTGCTCCAAATTGAGTGGTTATATTAATTGTTGATTAGTCGATTTTTCCACCATATAGAACTACAAACGACGCGTCATTTTATGTGACAAACGACTTTAAAAGCAAAGATTCGACTCGTCACTTACCGAAATATTTATAAATTTATTTGTTTCGACGTGATTCGCAACTACAATGATACAAAACTTTTTTAACGCATTTCGCACCAAATAGCTGGCTTAGCTTGAAATGTGCCTAAGTGTTGAGGCAATTGAGCATTAGTCGATAAACACATTTTGTGGTCTTTAACACTTAAAGTACACATTTTTTATTGAGTTTGATACAAACATTGCTCTACATTGAATATATTTCTTGTTATATCGATCACTTGAGCTTTATTTTGACTACTTGATTAGTGGTTAATTGTGATTAATTTTCTCCCTAAGATGACCTAGAACTCAAAATTCGAGATTACATATTTAAATGAGCATTAAAATTTTGGCACCGTTGCCGAGGAGTAACGCACAGTTCATCACTAGTCATATTCATTTTGATTTGATTTCTAACTTGCTATATTTATATTGTTTCGAGGTGAATCACTATTCAAGATCATCAAGCTCAAGTAACCACACTAGGGTGAGGTTAGTCATTTTGACTTCTTCCCTAATCCCCTCTCTATCTTGGGAAGATAAAAAAGGAAACAAAAGAAATTAGGATTCAATTCTGCCATACTTTTCCAGTAGTCATCATTCAAGGCAAGAGTCTTTCTTGATTTATCTTCATTTGATTGATACTGATTTGATTAAAGACACCCAATCCTGATACTTCCACCTATGAGGGATAATGTAGACATAATTATTAAGGGTAAAATAACTATTCATGCATGTTCCTAGGCTTAGATTTGCATTTCATGTTATAAATATTGCATAGCATGCATCATTTTGCATTTAGAGTAGTTGTATATAATTTAGGTTAATTGCATCCTTTTTGTGCTCAAGAAAGAAGGATATTTATTTCGGAGCCTCGGATTGACGATCCGACCGCACGGATCTAATCAAGACGGCGATCGGAATCCAACGCCTCCAAAATCGCCTTGATAGGAGTTTCATAACACCATATGCAGTCTGAGGAAGATCAACAACGAAGGGACTAGGTGACATAATTCAAGGCTTCAAACGACAAATCCGACCGCATGGATGGATTCGAGTAGACGATCGTAGTCCAGCGATGTGAAAATCTACTAAATCCGACCTCTATAGTAGCCTCTACAATGAAAAGAAGATGGACGACCCAAATCGCGCCACGTGGTGCAACCTAAGCTGCCCATGCACACGCACATGACACTACATGCACACAGCAGCGTAGGCTGCGTGCACTCAGCGGCAGTGCATGTAGGCACGTAGCGCGTGGAGGCGCGCAACATGGGCACGCGGAGCGTGCGCCAGTGCAGCATTGGGTGGGTGCGTGGGTTGTCTTTAGCAACGTTTGCGGTGGATCTTCAGCAACGTTTATGACCGTCACTAAATGTCCTGTATATGAATTTGATTCTTTCCACCACTATAAAAGGACCCCTACCCCTCCCAATTTTCTTGATCTCTTCTGTTCTTCCTCTCACCACCTCCAAGACTCTAGAGAGAGCTTGTCCCGAGCCCGGGATGCTCCTCTAGAGTAGAAAATCAAATAGTTTTCCCTCCCTTCATCCCCATTGGTGGAGCATCCTGTGGTCGTCCTTTCACCGCCCTTCGGGAAGAAGATCCTCACCGCAATGCCATCCTACCCCATCATCCGTCCTCCAACTCCGTCCTCCGTCGTCCCGCTCCTCACCTCCTTCCTCCAGGCAACGTCAGAGCCAGTCGTCCTCTGAGTGATCGTTAAGGGGGATTTATCTCACCACATTCTATCTTTTTACACTTTCGTAGTGTAGATTTTCCACTTTCATAGTGTAACAAACATTCATTTATAAATAGATGATTGTCTCTCTCTCACTCTTATATTGTTGCAAGTAGATTAGCTAGAAGTCATTGACCTGATCTCTTGCTTGCTAAAAATACCAAAAAAAAAAGAAAAGATAAAAATGACTAAAAACAAATAAAAGAGAAACGTGGATTTTCAAAACCAAACGTTCGCCTCCCCGTGTTCGACCCGGGACTCACTTTTTGAGTTTTGGTTATAAATTTTATCTGGTAGATACATTTTGCAAGCTACGACGACGGGTCCTCCAAACCCCGATTTTTAATTCGCAAAGCATGCTCCCATCATTTTGGCACCGTTACCGGGGAGGCAACGCTCTTTGGTTTTTATCGCATTTTCTTGCAATACTTACATATTTCTCTAACCTATCTTTCTTCTTCGATTTATCATCTTGTAGGAACCCGATTGTGCAGCCAAGGGCGGTAGATTGGAGTAAAGTGCGAGTAGAGAATTTTGTAAGTTTCCCCCCACTTCCCCACAAACTAGTTCATTTCACTGCATTAATAACTCAAACCCAAATCAACTTAGGTGCTTTTTATAAACCCTAAGATAGATCTAGTTGTTTGTTTGTCACCTCCACTCATCTCACCCTCGCATATATTAATAAAAAAATACTCTTTTCTTGTGGAATTTTCTAAAAAATGCACACATTAACACCCACAACTCTCAACTTAAGGCACCCCACTCCACTTTGATTCTACCACTTAACCGAGATCTGACCTGTGGATCTGGTACACCTTAACTCAACACACACATAACTGAGTAGAAATCTGATTAGGTTAAGACTTTTTGTGTGCCTTAATCAAGTGGTGCAATAGGCTAATTGCTTGAATTGTTTGGGCCGCACCACTCAATCTAAAACTGATCTATTAAGTAGCTTGCCACATAGGGTTGATTCTTAAGGCTAAACCAGGCACTCCACATTATTTTTGATTTTTTAAGGAACATATCATCACCCATGTTTTCAAAACTTGGAGTGTTCTACTAAACCTTGATTGAATCAACCTAAGAATTAAACCCTAAAAGATACATCATCAAATAACCTTGTTTGCAAACCCTGGTTGTGCACGCACACACATTTGAATCAATCATTAAGGGCACAACGCATCTAAAGGGCCCATCACATTCCAAGAGCACAATCATCCCAAGCCTAATTAAAATCGAGTAGACATTGGCCTTAAGGATTGATTCGCTCTTCAGGGCTTAAACTGGGATTTTTTTGATTAATCTGCTTCTGCAAGTCCATTTGATGTCTAGCTAAAGGGGTAGCGTCAAACAGCTACAGCTAGGGGGTACACTAGGAATTAGAGGCGCTAGCTAAAGGAAGAACCTTCTCCCCAGTCCCTCCTTCTAACTGGTTGGATTAACCGGATAAAAGTAGACTAAATCGTTTATAATCTTAAGATAGGTCTTGGGAGTCTGTAGGCCTTTAGGCTCGCCCACCTAAGGACAGGTGAAAGAGCGATCTTCGTTTTCGTTGAAAACTTTAACATAAAATGATGTGTCATATTTAATCGTGTGGTAGAAAATCGCTTTTCAAAATATTTTAATTTTTAGAATCTAACCATGAAGCGTTAGGTCGTCTCCACAGGGAGGAATTAACCTATTAAAAATGAGTAATGATGCATCAAGTAATCGGGAATGTCAACTGATATGCAGGCAAACTAGTGCTCTAATTTCCAGCATAAATTCTTAATCTAGATAATTAATCAATAATATAAGGGTGCACATGCAAAATCACCACCATGGAAATACCAGAATTGCTATCTTAATGCTGACAAGCATCAATAAATTTAATTAAATCAAAATTTGTTCCCCATAACAAGGATACATGTTTGCTTAGTCATGAGATAAATGTGACTGCATGCAATTCAATTAGAATGGAGGGATATTCATGCAATTTTATCGTAATATAATAATAAGATAAATAAGTGAATAATGACCCCCCACAATGGCATGGATGGTAATTTTTAATTGGAGTAAAAACATAAGAAACTTCCTCTCTCCTCCTCAAATGAACGGTTGTGCGTGGCTGGCTGCGAGAGTCGACGGGATGGTGCACCTCGACGAGTGCTTCGCGATAGTGGTGACGTGGCGGTCGGACAGTGGAGGAGAAGAACGCCAGCGACAGGTGTTGTGCGCACGGTTGTGGCTGCCTGTGGGCGTGGCCTGTGGGTGCGTGGCCGCGCGTGCGGGTGCGGTGAGGGCGCCGCGTGGTGATCTGCATGGATAGGGGGTGTGCTGGAGGCACACGTTGGTTGTGGAGGCAGGGTCAGTGGGCACGCGCTAGATGCTGCAGAGAGGAAGAGGGAGACGGACAGGCAGGCGTGTGGTGTCTGCAGGGAGCGCGATGGGGCAAGCTGCGGTGCTGGGTTCTTTGCATGCGGTGGGGGCATGCTTGCCAGGGCTGCGGTGGGAGGACGCTGCGCTGCTTGCAGGGCACGTGCATGCGGTCGGAGAGGATGAGGTAGTGCCACTGCTGCGTGGAGGTTGTGATGGACTGAAGGTGGCTGCAGTGAGGAGCGGGCAGGTGTGGCTTGCTGCAACAGAGAGGGACCAGCGATGGTGGTTGTATGCTAAGAGGGCACGTGCGCATGGGCGCTGCAGTGTTGGAGAGGTTGGCGGTGCGTGGTGCTCGCTAGTTCCACAGTGCCCGCCTTCTTCACGGTGGTGAAGGTGGAGATGATGAGGGAGGGAATCCCCACAGTGGGGAAAGGAAGACTGCCTCTTCTCGCCAAGAGCCCTTCTTTAATCTCCTCCCCCCCCCCCCCCATCCACAAGTCAAGGGATTTTCAAATCCCTTACTAAACTTGGCCGACAGTTGTTGAATTTGTTGAGGCTGGCAGCTATTGGGTGAGGTGTTGTTGAGGTCGGTTGGCTGTTGGGGCAGGAGAAATTTCTTTTTACCACCCTTTTCTTTGCAAAATTATTCCTACAATAATGAAGCATAAAATAATTACATACTAAGTTATAGAATGCGATCGAATAGATGTAAACTTAAGTAATGATGCATGCAATCATTCTATAACCTAATGTAGTTATTAACAAACATAAAATGTAAGAATAAAGTTAACTTAGGCATAACAATGGTCCATTAAAATGGACTCATCAAATACCCCCATGCCTAAGATTTGCTAGTCCCTAGCAAAAATGAAAAATAATAAAAGTAATCAGAAGATTTCTTCTTTTCTTATTTCAAAACTTTAGAGATCCAGACAAATGTGAAGTGATAATAGCCTAGGTAACAGATCCAAGTGAAAAGTCAATTCACATTGGGAGTTCATACTTCACCCTTGGTAAATATTTCTGTCGGGATAGGCAACTACTTCCCTTGGGGATAAAGCAGAAGATAATCTGTAATTTGACCCCGGCTTTTGGCTTAGGTAGGAGATATCAAGTTAAATGGATTTGTATTTGGTGGCACATACTCATCTGGTGCTACATGTAATCTAGTACCACAGATTCTAGATCTCTAGACTATTAAACAAGTAAACTCGGAGAGAGGCTAAACAACTGTGCTCTCTTGATGTTCCTTGGTGCTCACTCTTTTCTTTCTGAGATCACAAATCTTACCAGATTTAGTAAGTGTATTCACTGTTTGCTGGCCTCACATGGCATTCACACTTCAATTAAAGTCCTAATAACTCTACAACTAAGTTATAGTCCTCAGCCAGTATTTGGGCGATCAAAAATATTGAAAGATAGGTATGGGTCATATTTAGTGGATCGCGATAGGTGTTTTTGTTGCCTTAGAAACAATGTTACAAAGATAAAATTATAAACCTAGACTCTTTTCTTTTTCTTTTCTCTCTCTCTTTTTTTTCTTCTCTTCATTTTTTTTTAATATAATTGTTTCTTCTTCTTTTTTCTTTTTCTTTCTTTATAAATCAACATAACACAACACAGACTTTTATTTATGAGGCATTATTAGGAATGATGATGGTCAAGAGGATATTGTGTAGCTTATTTGGTGGAAGTGCCTATTCTCAGCATCGGGAAGGAATGGATAGGACAAGCGTATTTCTGACCTTTGACACTATTACCCTCCTTCAGCCGAGGACTCTATGAAGGACGGTCGTAACCATCCACCATAGTTATAGCTTTATTAAGACTCAATCTCTATGTATCTGCCTTATTTGGTGACTCTCACGAATTCACACAAAGTACGCACACAGGAATAGAGAGCGAAAACTATTCCTAACTCTGAAGTATCATTATCTAATTGTCCAAAGCTTAAGAGTCCTTGCACTAGACTTACTGCACCAGTAATCTCTCTACTTTCTTCTCACAAATATGGGGTGGATCTAGGAGAAGATAGTATGCTTGACTCCCTATTAACTGTCCAAGGATTCAGTAGACTAAAAATGTTTATTGGCTTTCTTCAAGGATCCATACCCAATCTACGTGCACGTGAAGTAAATGTACTAGATTCTAAACTTAAGAAATAATTCAAGAAGAAAAACCTCCAAGACAAAGATGTTTTGCTAGGGACTAACCCATTCAGCTCAAGAAAAGAGAATTTTTTTTTATATGCTAACCTAAATGCATGAATACTTCCTAAAATGCAAAATGAACCCCCATGCCTAAATCTTACAATGTCCTCATTGTAAAATTAAAATAGGAGAAGAAAGGAAGGAAATCACCTGATAATGGTGTTATTCAGAACGCTGGGTTGCCTCCCAACAAGTAGTGCATTTTCTGTCAACAGCCAGACTTATAAGGAACCTGTAAGTCTCATTCCAGATAGAAAAAGTTAGGCCCTAAAAATATGTGTAACAGAGAAGGACTAGAAAATAGGTAGCCACAGATGTTGGCAAGCTGATGATGCAACGTAATCCCAAATTCTCGCCAGAAGGTATGAAAGCAGGAAACCTAGTTGGGTACCTGGGGAGGTCTAGGAATAACAAAAGGAATATGAAAAGGGACCTCCCGAAACGGAATAAGTGGAGGATAACAAGGATCCTCTAAAGTAGGATGGGTTTTAAAAGATATAAACATTATTATTTCAAACCCTTGAATGGCAAGACTAAAAGTACAAGCATCAATCCACACTCGCCATTCTACCCGAGGATGTACTGGCCTAATATGTTCTCCAGAAAGAATGTACATGAGCAGTAAGGATTGGTTAGGGAGTGTAAGGGTTGTTTGTAGTGTTGGAAGGTAATGATTAAGTCCAATGAGGGCTTAGTCGGTGTTAGGTCCAATTCCAACAACGATTCAGATTGTGTAGTCTCCCTAACAATTGTGGATAACTTCACGTTACCCTGCCTAGCATTAATGATCGAAGTCATATTTTCACCTTTCAGTATATGTGAATCAATGGTAGACTCCAAATTATAATTCTTTATGGTAGGATCGAAATAATAGAATCATTACCATTGATTTCATCCCCGGATTCGTTTGGTTCACTTGAGTTTTTGTTGGGGCGTATATGTGATTCATCAGTAACGGAAGGAGTTGGATCAGTATCCTCAATTATTCCTAAAGGAGGATCAGTCTTAATGTTTTGGAGCAAGCCTATATCACTGAATTTGTCGTTCTTCACGGAGTATAAATCCTCAATTGATGTATATTGTCCCCAAGAGTTTCCCCTAGGCTTCTCTCTATTGTGTTTGCCTTCCTCCAATATCAACTCCTGATTTTGCAGAGGATGACTCTCAATATCGAAAGAAGGGAGGAATTCGGATTTCACCAGGTGATTTATATCCTCAGGGGGCAAGTCCTCAAATAACACATAATCTCCCTGTGATTCATTCTAGATTTTCAGTCCGGGTTCCTCCATTGGGGCATCCTCGTCCTCTGAAATAGACTCTTTATATCCTTGAGACCAAAATTGATCTAATTCATCCTCCATTCCCTTAGGGTCACCTTCATTGGGTGCATTTAAATCCTCAGAATGCTGAATGGTAGGTGTTGATTCCCTAAGTGGAGGGTCAGGATCAGGCTCACTAAGGGAAGAATGGGATTCCACCAGATAATTAATAGGGGAAGTGATATGAATAATACGACCTTGACCCGGGTTAGTAGGGATAGGGAAAATACTATCATTGGGGTCAAGGTCCTCAAGAGGTACCATCTTCCCTTTCTTTTGACTCCAATATAGCTCTGGTGGATAATCACTAGGATCATTCTCCTCTAGTGGCCATGTCTCTTTGGGAGAGTCTGAGTAATAGCTACGTAAAAATGGGATCCCTATTGTCATTGGTTTCCTTAGAATTATTTTCATGATCACAGTCGTAAGAGTAGGGATCAGAATTACTGGGAAGAGCGTAGCTAAGCTGTCTAATTTCATTATTCAAATGTTGACTATTCCTCAACATCTCTCCCATAGATTCCATCATTTCCTTTTGTTGTTTTTTCATTTCTATCATAAAAGAGGAGAGGTTAGTACTATCAGATTGGGGAGGATAGTCAATCTGAGGCTCTGGTTGCCTAAGAGTGTCGGTCCAACCTCAATACGGAAATCATGAAGTGTGGGAGGGTTGGGTGTTTGTATAGAAGTAGGGATTCCAAGGTTGGAAAATCCTGCTCCTAGGCTCTACTCAAAAGTGCAAGTTATCATGGCAATACTCCCAGGATAGGAATATGAATGATCCCATGAATTGTCAATGTACCCATCAAAAGATGGATATGCTCGGGGCATGGGATCCTGGTTAAAAGATGGGAAGTATTGACTCTGATAATCTAAATGATAGGAGTAAGGGTGATCCATTTCTTTAAGCCAAACAGTTTTAACTCAGGATTTAGAAGAAATCAGAACACAAGTAGAAACTTCGTAGAGAGTTCTATTGCTGTCAAAACAAACGCAAATTTAGTGGGATTTGTTTTTAGTAGATTTTAGGTCTTAGAATTAAATGTTCAATTGGTGGCCAAACAAGTTTTGCAAGAATTACGCTTCCTAGGCCAACCTTCGTTGGTGCCTATAACCTACTCGCAAGGGATGGAAGTCTCGAATCGATCCCACACATGAGGAACCGAGGTAACTTGGTGGATAGGCTTGTTGATTTCCGACTAACTTCATTTGTGGTGTAAAAGAGGAGAGGTAGAAATTTATCTAGTGACCTTATGTGTGATGTGCACAGTGTCTCATGTGTGCAGCACACGTTTGCAGTTTGAGTTTTGAAATCTTGCAAACAAGATCCTTTTCACACAATTTCAAGTCACAGATTTTATGTTCCACTCTCTTAACTGTCACAATTTTTAAAGTGACGACTAAATTATCCCGATTCAAACACTTTAGTGGTCTTGAAGTTAAGTCCAATGCAAATGCATGACAAGTATTTGATGCTAAAGAGAAGATGTACCTTACTCCCGCTTTCTTCGAGCAAGAATGTATGCAATGTAGTAAAGATAAACTAGATGTTGCTCATTCAGTCCTAGATGGTTGTCCTATAGATATGCAGCTTCTAGCAGTCAATTCAAATATATATATATTTTTAATAATAATAAGCAAACAAACCTAATCTAACTAACTAGCCACATGTAGTTCAAACAATTTGAATAATCCTATAATCTAAGTAAATGGGAACATGCTCCCAAAAATATGCTCCTGCATACACGAGCGATAAGAAATAAAGAAACACTGGGAACACGTTCCCAAAAATACCCGACAAGGGTCCAAATGACAGAAATTAAGTTCTATTGTCTATCTAAACTAAATCTAAACTAAGCTCTAATGACTAAGTCAGAGACAAGCTCCTTCGTAAGCTTACGTGCGTGGGATCAAGGCCCACAAGCATCTGTTGCTGGCCTCCAGGTGGCGTCAAGGTCCACCAAAAAGATTGTCTCCGCCATGCACGCCCGTCGCGTTCGTTGCGTGTTTTTGCATAGAAGAATATTCACAGTTAATAACTCAGAAAAGCTTTCAACATAGCATAAACATAACATAAAATTCCCAAAAAAATTAATAGGCGTGTTTCCTCCCTGGCAACGGTGCCATTTGAAAGAGCGATCTTCGTTTTCGTTGAAAACATTAACATAAAATGATGTGTCATTGTATTTAATCACGTGGTAGAAAATCACTTTTCAAAACATTTTAATTTTCAGAATCTAACCACGAAGAGTTAGGTCATCTCCACAGGGAGGAATTAGCCTATTAAAAATGAGTAATGATGCATCAAGTAATTGGGAATGTCAACTGATGTGCATGCTAACTAATGCTCTCATTTCCAACATAAATTCTCAATCTAGATAATTAATCAAGAATACGAGGGTGCACATGCAAAATCACCACCATGGAAATACAAGAATTGCTATCTTAATACTGACAAGCATCATCAAATTTAATTAAATCAAAATTTGTTCCCCATTACAAGGATACATGTTTGCTTAGTCATGAGATAAATGTGATTACATGCAATTCAATTGGAATGGAGGGATATTCATGCAATTCTACCAAAATATAATAATAAGATAAATAAGTGAATAGTGCTCCTCCGCAATGGCTTGGATGGTAATTTTTAATTGGAGTAAAAATAGAGGAAACTTCATCTCTCATCGCGTGAATGGCCGTGCATGGTTGGCTGCGAGAGTCGACGGGATGGTGCACCTTGACGAGTGCTTCGCGATAGTGGTGATGTAGCAGCCGGAGGTGGCCGGCAGTGGCCTGACGGTGGAGGAGAACAACACTGGCGACGGGTGTTGTGCACATGGTTGTGGCTGCCTATGGGCATGGCCTGCGGGTGCAGTGAGGGTGCTGCACGATAATTTACGCGGAGGGGGTGCTTTGGAGGCACGAGCTGGTTATGGAGGCGATGTTTGCGGGCGTACACTGGTTGCTGTAGAGAGGAAGAGGGAGACGGATAGGCACGCTCGTGGTGTCTGTATGGCACATGGTGGGATAGACTATGGTGCTAGGTTCTTTGCACGCAGTGGGGGCACGCTTGTAGGGGTTGGGTGGGAGGACGCTGCGCTGCTTGCAGGGCTTGTGCGTGCGGTGGGAGAGGATGAGGCAGTGCCGCTACTGTGTGGAGGTTGTGGTGGACTGAAGGTGGCTACGGTGAGGAGCGGGCAGGTGTGGCTTGCTGCAATAAAGAGGGACCAGCGGTGGTGGTTGTACGTTGAGAGGGCACGTGCGCAAGGGCACTGCAGTGTTGGAGAGGTTGGCGGTGCGTGGTGCTCGCTGGTTCCACAGTGCTCGCCTTCTTCACGGTGGTGAAGGTGGAGATGATGAGGGAGGGAATCCCCACAGTGGGGAAAGGAAGACTGCCTCTTCTCGCCAAGAGCCCTTCTTTTATCTCCTCCCCCCCCATTCGCAAGTCAAGGGATTTTCAAATCCCTTACTAAACTTGGCCGGCGGTTGTTGAATTTGTTGAGGCCGGCGGCTATTGGGGGAGGTGTTGTTGAGGCTGGCCGGCTGTTGGGGGAGGAGAAATTTATTTTTACCACCCTTTTCTTTGCAAAATTATTTCTACAATAATGAAACATAAAATAATTACATATTAAGTTATAGAATGCGATAGAATAGATGTAAGCTTAGGTAATGATGCATGCAATCATTCTATAACATAATGTAGTTATTAACAAACATAAAATGTAAGAATAAAGTTAACTTAGGTGTAACAATAGTCCATTAAAATGGACTCATCAACAGGGTTGGTTGCTTGTACTGTAGGGCACCTTTCTCTGTTCTGATTTTCCCTCCTATTCTACCATGTATCCTTCCATATCCTACACACATTTCACATCCTATCCTCCTACCACCACTTATCCCCAAGATGATTACTATTTTGACTTGACTTGTAATTACTCATCCACTAGCCAGGATGACTTTGATTGGGGATATGAATTTGGACATCAGTGTCCAGGGCCTAACCCTGGACAACAAGACTATGATTACTATCCTTCCTAGAGCGACAATGATTATAGATCTCCATCCTTTGATGGCCAAACCAACCCGATCTACAATCAAGAAGGATATGATGATTATAACACCTACACAACCCAGTATTCCATTGAATATAGGTCACCACCATTCTTTGAACAACCCGAGAACACCTACTATCAGGGAGGAACCTGAGAACCTCGACATCTTGACTCCACTAGATTTAACCCAAACCCACCCAAACTTGAATCGAACCAGTTAGTTTAGGTGAACCAGATCCAGGATAGGGTGTTGGCTAATTTGAGGAACACTATACAATCTTTAGAAGCTCAACCAACACCATGCACTGAAGCACTAGAACCTATGATCAAAATGATTGATGAACTTAATAGTTCTCTATTGGATTTGCTCCAAAGTGTTAGGGATAGGGACCTAGGTGAATTTCTTCTTGGGAAATTATTGTGGTTGGGGATGAAATTTGTGGTTGCCCTAGTCAAATCTTAGGATGATTCTCAAGATGAACCCCCTTCAGGAGAGCCAATGTCAGAACTTGCTCAGGCGTCTGTCGGGGGGCATACATATTCTAAGAGTGGAGATGACCAGGTTGGGCTAGAGCAACCCATTGAGGATGAATCGATTGATACACCTGAGATCCCCAAGCCAAGGAGCGAGGAAAAATATGTCTCTTTGACCAGGAAATGACAATCGATTTTGAGACATATATAAATGAGGATCATGAATTCTTTGACTCTGAGGGTGAAGAATCTTTTGGTGAAGTCTCACTTGAACTTAAGGAAGAGGATTTTAGTTAGACAAACGGGCTTGAGGAATCTAACGAACAAGTTGATAGCCCAATTATTGACGATTTGGATTTGGTTGGGGCTAACTTGGAGGATTCAAATCCTCATTTACTAGAAGATCCAATCAATAGCCCCATTCCTCATCCGCACCCCGAAGAGCTGAGTTCCGAGATCATTGTGCCCAAGTTAATCTTGATTCAGCCATGATTTCTGGACTTGGGAGAATCATATGGGGTGAATGATATGCTAGAGGTCCTGAAGCCTGAGCTCTTGATGTTGGAGGAGAGAATTATAGAAATAAAAATTTGGGAGGTTAATTTTGAGGGAACTACAATTTTGGATCTAAGGGTACCTATTGACCTAAAACCACCTACTTTCTATCAAGATCCTTATAATATCTTTCACGTGCGACCCAAGCCTGGAATAATTGACTATCTTCCTGAGTTGAACTATAAGTGGACACCCAATTTTAATGAATCAGATTAACCTATTGTCCGACACTTTGGTCTTGGGTTGCACACGACAAAACCGCAAGCTCAGCCCCATAAACTTAACAACCTTCGGTTCTAGGTGATTTTCATCCAGAACCTTAGAATAACTCGACCCTGGGGCATGGGTCTGCATCATAACTTGGTCCACATCTGTGGCATATTTTGTTGGCAAGTCTGAGGATCAATATTTTTATTTTGATTCTGACCCGCATTTGTGAATTCTTCATTTCTTCCTCGTATGTATTTTATACCTAGCTAAAGGCATTAAATTTAGCACTTGTGTATATTCCACATTCTCTACGGAGCTAACCAGATTTTCACAAAATTCAAGTGATATTTTGTTTACTCCGCCCTTTTCATGTCATTATTTTTACAATGAGGACATTGCATCATTTAGGCATGGGGGGTGGATAATCAATTCCTGAAATCATTTTGTTAACTCCGTAGAATTTCTTTTAGTTTCTTATTAAAAAAAAATTTGAAAAAGATAAAAAAGAAAGAAATTAGGAAAAGATAACTTAGGCTTTTGGAAGTTATTAACTTTAGGAATTGATACTTCAGGACCTGAATAGCTAGACTCTTCAAGTCTTCGGGCTTAATTAGCCCGGGTGTCCACTCGAATGTGGACTTAGTCTTGAGTCCTCGCCAATTCAAATTCATTTTAATTTGGCTAATAAATTGGGATGATAAGTATGCGAATTATCAACCTGCCCTCTAATTTGAGGGGACTTTAAGCCTAAGCATCTACACACTTCTTGCACTAACTCACTTTTTAGCGATTTCTTTGGAAATTGGGTAGCTAATGAACTATCTAGGGTGGTATGGCTAGCAAGTTGCTGGTGGTAACAGCTCATCGGTCAGTTGTCTAGAGCCCAGCCACAAGGCCATTTTCATCATACTACCTTTAGGTAAATCTTAGAGTAGGGAAGCCACCTACTTAGAAAAATAAACGAAAAAGAAAAAAATATAGAAAAAAATAGAAAAAGGAGAAAATAAAAAAATAATAAACAAATAAAACCACACTTCACCACACGAGTATTGCTGGCAAGTTGCCTGGGTAACAGCCCATTGGTCGGTTGTCTAGAGCCCAACTCACAAAAATGCACAATAATTCCCAAAACACTTAGGGAAGAAGAGGGGAAGTACAATAAATCGGGGAGATATACACTGGGTTCGCTCTTGTGTTGACCCCATAAATAAAAGTAGGGAGAAAGCTACTGTTCGAAAAGATAAACCTCTAGGCAAGGTCACTTAGGGTCGTAGAAACCCAAAGTCCATTTTAACAGCCGCCTAGTGAGTCTTTCACTCTTTTCACTAGAAGCTTAGCACTTAGAGTCCTTTTCGAGTCTTGGGCGGGTCGGCTAGCTGCAAAAAGTTATCCTGGAACTCTCGAACTCCAAAAGTACAAAAAAATTAGAAAAGAAGGAAAAAAAATGTGTCTTGCCTTTTCAAATAAAGTGAGGATTTGGGTGGTCTCCATTCTGGCAGGCATCGGGGTACTGTTGAGTTTTCGTTGTTTAGGACCTTAGTTGAAATTTTCTATTGTTAATAAACGACTTAGGCCTAAGTGATCTAATCCTAATTTTGATTTTATACATAGCATGTATAATTTTGCCAGGGACTAGCAAAAGATAGGCATGGGGGTATGATGTAGACACAATTATTGATGGTAAAATGTCTATTCATGCATATTCCTAGGCTTAGATTTGCAATTCATGTTATAAATATTGCATAGCATGCATCATTCTGCATTTAGAGTAGTTGTATATAATTTAGGTTAATTGCATCCTTTTTGTGATTAGGAAAGAACGATGTTTATTTTGTAGCCTCGGATTGATGATCCGACCACACGGATATGATCAAGACGGCAATCAGAGTCCAATGCCTCCAAAATTGCCCTGATCTAAGTTTCGTAGCACCATATGCAGTCTGAGCAAGATCAACGGCCAAGGGACTAGGTGACATAATTCGAGGCATCAAATGACAAATTCGACCGCGCAAATGGATTCGGGTCGACGATCACAGCCCAACAGCATGAAAATTGACTCAATCCAACCTCTATAGCAGCCCCTACAATGAAAAGAAGATGGACGACCCAGATCGCACCATGTGGCGCAACCCAGGCCGCCCATGTGCACGGATGTGGCACTGCATGTGCACAACGGCATGGGCGCGTGCGTGCGTACAGCAGCAACGCAGGCGTGTAGAGCGTGGAGGCACGCTACACGGGCGAGCGGAGTGCGTGCCAGCGTAGTGTTGGGTGGGCACGTGGGCTGTCTTCAGCGATGTTTGCGGAGATCTTAAGGGACATTTATGACCATCACTAAATGTCCTGTATATGAATTTGATTCTTTCCTCCACTATAAAAGGACCCTTACCCCTCCCATTTTTCTTCATCTCCTCCTTTCTTCCTCTCACCACCTCCAAGGCTCTAGAGAGAGCTTGTCCTTAGCCTGGGATGCTCCTCAAGAGTAGAAAATCAAATAGTTTTCCCTCCCCTCATCCCCATTCGTGGAGCATCCCATGGCCGTCCTCTCACTGCCCTTCGGGAAGAAGATCCTTGCCGCAATGCCATCCTGCCCCATCATCTGTCGTCCAGCTCCGTCCTCTATCATCTCGCTCCTCACCTCCTTCCTCCAGGTAATGTCAGAGCGAGTTGTCCTCTGAGCGATCGTCAAGGGGGATTGCTCTCACGTCATTCTATCTTTTTACGCTTTCATAGTGTAGATTTTCCGCTTTCGTAGTGTAACAAACATTCATTTATAAATAGATGATTGTTTCTCTCTCTCTATCTTTCTCCCTCTCTCTCTTATATTGTTGCAAGTAGATTAGCTAGAAGTCATCAACCTGATCTCTTGCTTGCTAAAAATACGAAAAAAATTAGAAAAGATAAAAATGACCAAAAACAAATAAAAGAGAAACGTGGATTTTCGAAACCAAACATTTGCCTCCCCATGTTCGACCCGGGACTCACTTTTCAAGTTTTGGTTATAAATTTTATCTGATAGACACATTTTGTAAGCTACGACAATGGGTCCTTTAAACCCTGATTTTTAATTCGCGAAGCGCACCCCCATCAAGGGACGTAAAGCTCCTTGGGTTATTGATCTTCTTGTTTAAGCCCAAGGTGTGTGGATTTCTTATCCAGTGGTCAATTAACCTCAACTGCCATAGTCATCCAATCTTTTTTGGTTCCTTGATTGGGTCCAGAACATTTCGATTACCTCATCTCTTTTGCTAGTGCATGTATGGGAGGAGGTCTTTAAGACCCATCTTGAAACCTCCATTGCTTAGGCACACTCATTGAGGTCAACCCTCAACTCACGTGTTTAGGTTTCCATCTGAACCATCTGAGATCTCTTCTAATCCATCTGACTTATCTAATCCAGATTCTCCTTCCTCTGCTTCCATGGAGAATCCATAGCATGAGGGGGGTGAGATGCCAAAACTGCAGGACTAGTTGCAGATTCTTATTGATCTAATTCATGCATTGACCAACTCCCAACCTCATCCACAGATGTGGGATCATTATAATCCTATAGCTGTGGCAATTGAACCCAAGGTGCAAATCCCAACTGAGGGACCTGATACTGAGTTGAAACCAAATATTATCAACTTGATCTCCCACTTTCATGGATTGGGGACACCCTGCAATATATCCAGCAGTTGAAACATCTGGCCTAGACTCTTGGGTCAAATGTTCAAAACTGGGACACCTTGCTCATGAAAATGTTCCGTTTCTCTTTGAAGTATAAGCCAGCTCATTAGTATTGGTCTCTGACTCGACCGATCAACACTTGGGAGGGTTTATAAGCTGAATTCCTTAGGAAATTCTTCCCAATGGGGCTCACTAATGCCCTAAGGCACCAAATCACGCATTTAACATAAAATGAGGGGGAACAACTTGATGAGACATGGCATCATTTTCTGGATCTCATGCTGAAATGCCCTCATCATGGAGTTCCTAAACGAAACTATTTCCAGTCTTTTTACCAAGGACTCCGTGAGGATATCTAATTATTTGTCGATGCAGCTTGTGGAGGCAACTTCATGAGTAAAGATGAAGACACCATTTGGGAGATTCTTGAGAACATGTGCGAGAACACCATAAATAATGAGTCCATGGCTATGTTCAACCAGACGACTACCCATGCATTGACAAACATCAGAGGGACACATTAGCCACAATACCTATCCACATTTGTCAATCTAGAGTTAGTGGCCAGTCGATTAGATATGGCCTTCATTATCTAGAACAAGTTGGATGATTTGACTCGCCAACCGCAAAGGGCCACTTCTTCTCAATAGAGCACATATGCGTGTTTGCCCACAGGGAGGGAGGCCATGCATAACATTCACCACCCCTCATATCAGGGGATGGATGCGTATTTGATACGGAGTTTTACGCTATTTGTTAATGTGGGTTTTAAATCGTTGCAACATGTAAAATCGATCGACTTTTAAATTTGTAAACCTAGATATGGTGAGTATCTAGGGTCCTCCAAGGAGGCCAATTTGTTAGTCAATTAACTGCTTCTCTCTCTCGCTCTCTCAAATCTACACTACTATTTTTGTATTTTGGGTTTTGCAAATTTTTAGGGTTTGGAATAATCAGGGCATGAAAAATTGTGTTGACTACGCCTAAGTGAGCTAAATGAAATCTTCCTTTCTAAGCTCACCCTAAGCAAGTGCTCCTAGGGTAATTAGAAAGGAGAAGTGCTGCACTAAGCTACTAGAAAAAGCTAGAATTTAAGGCACATAAAAAGAGATGGAAGCTAGATATGAAAAGGCACTTTGAATTTAAAATGAAGTAGTTGAAATTACAAGGTACTTGGGGAGCTCAATTGTGTGAATGGCAACAAACAATTAATTCCCAACTAGAGGAATGCTTAAAATACTATAGATAAGGATGACAGAAAAGAAATAAAGTAGAAAGCTTCTCCCAAAATGCAGAAGGTATCCTCGCTCAAAGCCCAGCAGCTCCTGGGCCTAAAGAGGATCCTTCTTAATCATTGAATGCTTCCTCCTAAGCTCCTTCAATGGTGGATGTCCTCCACCTTAGCTCCCTCCTCCTACCTAGCCGTCCTCCTATGGTGCTCCCAAGCTTTTTAGCACAAAGAAGGGAAGAAGAAGAAGGCACCAAGGAGGCAAGGGGTAGCCTTCTTAATCTTCTTGTTCTCTCCTTTTCTTCAACCAAGTATAAGGTAGATATAGATAGGATAAATGTAAGCTTAGGATGGGAATTATGTGGTGGTAGGGTAGGGTATTTATATGATGGGAAGGGGAGTGGTTATGGTGTTTTCGGAGAGAAATGACAGGGTGCTTGGATATTTTTGGAGGGAAATGAAGAGGTGCCTTGGTTTTCCTTCCAACAATACCTTCTAGAAGGTGTTGATTTTGGAGGTGAAAAATGGAGGATGGAGATTGGTTTTGATGGTGGATGTAGGGTGGTTATGAAAGGGATAGTTGGCACCAAATTGAAATCGGAGTAAGTGGTATTTTTGGTGGAGCTTAGGTAGTAGGGTAGTAGGCCATGAGTAGGGAGCTTAAGTAGAGTTAAGCTAAGGTAGATAAGCAAGCTTAGCTAGTAGAGTAATGGAGGAAAGAGTAGAGGAGCTGGGCTTTCCATTGGAGGAGCTTAGAAAGAGTTGCATTGGAAATTGCCGGAGTTGACTGCGGCTGAAGATAGCTAAAGTAGAGCTCAATAGCTAGCTAGCTAGCAAGTTCTTTGCTAGTTGCCAAGCTAAGCTAGGTTGAGCTTATTTTCTTCTATCTTGAGCTAAGGTGAGCTGGAGCTAGTCTTCCCAAAGGCTACCTAGCTAGTTGAGGTAGCTAGCTTAAGTCAAGTAGCTCAACTTAACCAAGTTGAGCTACTTTGAGTCTTCGGAAGCTGAAGTCGAGTTGAACTAAGCTGGTTGAGGGTTTCTTCATTTGACTAGGCTTAGCTGGTTGATGGTAGTACCTAACCCTATTTAGGTAGAGCTTCCAAGAGGTGAATGGAGATGGAATGAGCTAAGTTGAGCTAGCTTGACCTGCTATTTAGCTGAGGTGAGTTGAATGGAACTAAGATGTGCTATCCTCAACTAAGTTGAGCTGGAATCTAGCTGTGATGAGTTGGATTTAGTTAGAATCCAACTGAACTTGAGCTTCCTCTTCATCTTTTGCATTCCATGGTGCCAGGGTTTGTGGGATATGACTTTCTGTTTATCGCTGATACTAAGTTAAAGATATTAAAATAATAAAAGAATTCAATGCATGCCTAACCTAAGAGAATGCCTAGATGCAACCCAAAATCCTGATTGCAGAGTTAAAACCTAAGAGTTAGGTGAGTTTTAGGGAATGAGAATGATGATAAATTGACATTTATTAGTATCCACCCCAATGTGATCTTGGTTTTGGAGGAAACTCTGAGCCATCATGCTCCAATTAGGGGATCTCTAGACCCCCGTACCCTGATTACTCAAGAGCTACTCAACCTTGCGAGGAGCTCCACGCCATCCAGAATGATCCATTCTCCAACTCCTGCAACCCTTGATGATGTAACCATCCAAATTTTGCATGTTTGGGAAATAATTTGAACTCTAGACCTCAATTCTAACCCCGAAGACAAAATCCACGTCCATAGCAGCACACTCATCTTAGGCCCAACCTAAACTTTCAAACCGAACCTAGCAAGGAAGACCAGATGAGCCTGATTCTACAGACTTTGGTTGATATGCAGAAGACCAATGCTACCATGCAAAGGCAGCATAATGTAGAAATTACATAGGTTGGCAACCTACTCACACAGATGGCTGAGACTCAACAGCCTGGTGCACTTCCATCTCAGCCTCTACTAAATCCAAACAACGTACTACACCAGAGGCATGTTGCGAACCTAAATCAAGGCCCAGCACATTACATTTATCAGGCCTCGTCTGCACCTCCACCTAAAGGGTTCAAGGTTTCTACTGCATATACAGGATATCAATAGCAACCTCCTCTTCTGCTAACTCCAAATCCAAACCAGGTAGGCCTAAACTCTATCACTACATGATGTGCACACATCTAATTGGCCAAAAATGTCTTTTTATAAAAGTTTTTAGTGTCATAAAATCATTCAGCATTATAAATATTACATAACATGCATTATCTTGCATTTAGATTAGTTTGTATAAATTATAGGTTAATTTTCCCTTTTTGTGGTCAAAGGATAGGGCAATATTTATCAAGGCCTCGAATTGAAGATCTAACTATATGGATCTGATCAGGGTGACAATCGGAGTCTAACGCCTCCGAGATCATCCCAATCGAACTTTCGTGTCATCATATGCAGTCCGAGAAAGATCACAGGCCAAGGGGCAAGGTGGTGAAAATTCAGACTTCATATGATAAATCCAACCTTGCCCATTCACCCATCACATAAATCCGTACGATTGGATTTATCATCTGAAGTCTGGATTTTCACCACCTTGCCCCTTGGCCTCTGAACTTCCTTGAACTGCATATGATGTCACAAAAGTCCGATCGGGATAATCTTGGAGGTGTTAGACTCTGATTGTCACCCTGATCAGATCATACAGTTGGATATTCAATCCGAAGCCCCGATAAATATTGCCCTGTCCCCTAACCACAAATTAGGAAAATTAACCTATAATTTATATAAACTAATCTAAATGCATGATGATGCTCGTTATGAAATATTTATAATGCTGAATGCCTCTATGACACTAAAACATGCATAAATAGACATTTTAGGCCAATTAGATATGTGCACATCACACCCCTATGCCTATCTTTTGCTAGTCCCTAGTAAAACTACATGCTATTTATAAAAGAATTAGGGTCAAATTACTTGAGCAATATTTATTTCTCAACACTAAGAAATTTCTAATAAGGCCTTGAACTACAAAAACTCAATAGCATCTGATTGTCTTCCAAAATGCAAATCGCCATAAGCCCTCGCCTTATTCAAAAGCAAAAGCATATTTTTCTTTCTCTTCTTTTCTAATTTTTTTCTGGATTTTTTAGTTTAAAGTTTCGGGTAGCTTCCTACAGTTATCCAACCCATCCAAAACTCGAAAAGAACTCTAAGTGATAAGCATCATTTTGTGATTGTGATAAACTCACTAACCGGCAACTAGAACAAACTTCAGGTTTCTATGCCCCTAAGTGACATTGAAAAGAAATTTTGCCTAAAGGTGTATCTATCCGACCGATAGCTTTCTCCCTACTTTTTATTTTTATTGGGGCAACAAAAGGGTGAACTGTTGAACGCTACGAGTTGCTACGCTAACGTGTTTGGTTTTGAAAAACCTGTCGTCGTAGTATGAAAGTGAAGAACTCGTGTTCAACAAATAAAATTTATATCAGAATGGAAATCCCAGGTCAAACACAAGGAGGCAGACGTTTGATTTAAAAACACGTGTTTGTTTTATTTGTCACGAAGTAATTCAATTGTTTAGAACTATCTAACTATTTGCAATAAATATAAGAGAGAGAGAGTAAGAGATAGAGAGAATATTACAAATGAAAATAAAAAAGAGATGCAGAATAAACATGGAATTTCATCATCAGAACGATTGTTCATTACACTAGAAAGTGGAAAAATAATTACACTAGAAAATAGTAAATCTACTCTAGAAAGTAATAAATCTATTCTAGAAAGTAGTACAAAGAATGGGGAGAGAGATATCCTCCTCGACGGTCACTTGGAGGATGAGCCGGACGGGACGATGCCTGAATGAAGGAGGACGGAGCAGGACGAAGGAGGACAAAGCGGAAGAATGGGAACGAGGTAGCATGTCATCGTCGTCGTGGGATCCGCCTCCGAAAGGGGACGAAAAATTGACTTTATCTCACGAGAAGCATCCCAGGTGTGGGACAAGCTTCTCTTGAGCTTTGGAGAGGGAGAGAAGAGAAGGAAGGGATGAGAATTTCATGTGGAGGGGGTCTCCTTTTATAGTTGCAAGGAGTGGGGGCAATTTGGTCATTACAACTTTAAAAACATTAAATTAAGGGTCTTTAGTGATGGATAAAACCATCGCTAAAGCTCCATCGTGGGTGTAGTGGGCGCTGCCTACGCGTGGCTACTCACCTCCTTATGCATAACGCATGCACACATCCAGCTGATCTCAGTCATCCGATCGTGAGATCAGACGGCTTAAGGTGAACCTTCAGCGTGCGCCCGCCCGCGTACGATCCGCATCATGCATAGGCGTGCGATAGAGAATGGGGCGGATTGGGCGCCCGCAGCGGCTCAATCGAGATCGAGCGGTCGCGGAGCCCGCTCACCCACGCCTCAATTGGCTCTCGCGCAAGCTCGAACCCGCACCAGCACCTCGTGATAAGGCGTTCGCCAAGCTGCGCTACGTCGTCGAGATGGTCACGCGGATGAATTCAGGCGTGCGCATCTATAGCCATTGGATGTGCATCCAATGGCGGAGAAGCTGCACTCTGATTGAAGATGAGAAGGTGCGGCAGGTGCTTCAGCCGGTTGGGCGGTTGGGATGGCACCACATGGCGCCATCTGAGCCGTCCATCTTCTGGATGATGTAGATGGTGCCATGGTTGTCGGATTGAGTCGATTTTCATGTTGTTAGGCTGTGATCGTCGATCCAAATCCATCTATGCGGTCGAATTTGTCGTTTGAAGTGTGGATTCACACCATCTTGGTCCTTGATCTTCTAGGGTTCCCTGGTCTCTATCTGATGCTACAGATGCCTGATTAGGGCGATCTTGGAGTCGTTGAACTCCAATCGTCGCCTTGATCACATCTATATGGTTGGATCTTCGATCCAAGGCCCCGATAAAAAGTTTGCCCTATCCATGAACATAAAAGGAGACAATTAACTTTCATTTTATTCAAACTAATCTAAATGCAAGATGATGCATGTTATGCAATATTTATAGTATGCAACGCAATCCTACGCTTAAGAACATGCATAAATAGACATCTTAAGTAGTGTAAACATGTTTACATCATACCCTCATGCCTATCTTTTGCTAGTCCCTAGCAAAAACTATATATTATTTATAAAAGAATTAGGTTGGATTATTTGGGCATGAGTTATTTTTAATCACTAAGAAAATGTCTACTTAGGATCTGAACTTTCAAAAACACAACAGTGCCCGAGTATCTACCAAAATGAAGACCGCCTTAAGCCCTCGCCTTATTCAAAGAAAAATTTATTTTTCTCTTTTTCCTCTTTTCTAATTTTTTTGGATTTTCAAGTTTTAAGGTTTAAGAGTGGCTTTCTATGGCCATTCAACTCACCCAAGATTTGATGAGAACCCTAAGTTCTAAGCATCTTATTATGAATGTGATAGACTCGTTGACCAGCAGTTAAAATAAACTTCGGATTTCTATGCCTTTAGGTGACCTAAAAAAGAATTCTGCCTAAAGGTGTATCTTTACAACCGGTAGCTTTCTCCCTACTTTTATTTTTTTACGGGGTCAACACAAGGGTGAATCCAGTGTATATCTCCCCGATTTGTTCTACTTCTCCTCTTCCTCCTAAGTGTTTTGGGATTTTTCAATGCATTTATTGAGATGAGTTCTAGACAACTGGTCGATGAGCTGTTACCACCGACAACTTATCAGCCATACTCATGCGGCGAAGTGTGGCTTATTTCTATTTTTCTTTTCTCTTTTTTTTTTTTAAGTAGGTGGCTTCCCTGGTCTAAGATTTACTTACAAGCAACAAAAAGAGAAAGGTCCAGTGACTGGGCTCTGGACAACCTACCTATGGGCTGTTATCCACGATAACTTGCCAGCCATATCACCCTGGAAGGTTCATTAGCTACCCAATTTTCGTTAGAATCGCCGAACAACGAGTCAGTGCAAAGAAAGTGTGTAGATGCTAGAAACTCAAAGTTCCCTCAAATCAGAGGGCAGATTGATAAGTCGTATACTTATTACCCAAACTTATTTACTCCAATTAAAATAGAATTCAGGTTGGCGAGGACTCAAAAAACAAATCCACATTTTAATGGATACATGGGCTAATTAAGTCTAAAGACCTGAAGGGTGTTTGTGTTCAAATCATAATGTAGTATTTCCTAAGATTGAAAATTTTCTTAAACCCAAGTTCTCTTTCCTAATTCCACAATTTTTTTTTATAATAAAAGAAAATAAAACAAATCTACGGAGCTGACGAATAAATTCAGAGATGAATATCCACCCCCCATGCCTATCTAATGCAATGTCCTCATTGTATTAAAAAGACATAAAACAGAGTGGAATAGAATAGAAAGCACCTGAATTGCGTGAATGTCTAGTCCGCTCTGAGATAAAAACTAAAAAGAACTGCATATGTGATGAATTTAGTGCCTTCAACTAGGCACACTATACAAAGAAGAGAAATAAAGAATTCACAAGTGCAGGTCAGAATCAGAATAAACATAAGAAACCGCTAACCTATCAGCAGATGTCCTCAAATGTGGACCAGATTGTGGTGTAGATCCATACCCCACAGTCGAGAATATCTCAGGTTCTAGATAAAAATTACCTAAAACCTAAAATCATTATGCAAGCGGGGTCGAGCCTACAATTTATGAGGATGCAATCCAAGACAAAAAAGTTGGGATACAGAGATATCAAAAGGATAATCAATGAATGTGTGCTTGGATTGAACATCCTCAGAACAAATGTCATAAGGGTTTTGGTTTGATGGTTTCAGATGAAATGGAACCCTTAGACACAATCTTCTACTTCCTCCGGGGTTAGCTTCCTAAAACAAAACTTCTCAGCTCCTATCCTCGTCAATCAGAATGTTAAATTCCTGGACCTCTTGCATATTAATCACCCCGTCTAAAATCTGCAAGTCTAAAAGATGTGGCTGAATCAGAATTGACTTGGGTCTAATTATCTCAGAAACAGAATCATCAATAAGCTCAATGGAGTGTAACTGGCAATCAGGGCATTGAATTGAATCCTCCAGAAAATGCGATTCTGGATCTGTATTGTGAGACCCAATAAGATCAGTTTCCTCAATTATTGGGCTATCAAATGATCTATCAGGTTCCTCAGGCACAATCGTCTCACAAAAATCATGTTTTGTAAACTCGCGTGAGACTTCGCAACATGAATCTTCACCATCAAAATCAAAGAAATCAAGATCCGTATTAATGTATGTCCCAAAATCATCTACACTTTCTATTCTAAGGAGACATACGTTTCCTCATACCCTGGCTCAGGGATCTCAGGTGAAGAAATCAGATCATCCTTAATTGGTTGCTCTAATTCAATCTGGTCAGCCTCGTAACACATGTCCTCCCCAACAGGTGCCTGAATGGGTTCTGAAATTGGCTCTCCTGAAGAGGGTTCATCCTGGGAATCATCCCATGATTGAATCAAAGCGACCACAAATCTTATCCTCAATTTCTCTAACTTCATAAGTAGAAACTCACTTGGGTTCTTATCCTTAACATCCTAGAGCCAATCCAACAAATATTTATTCAAATCATCAATCATTTGAATCAGGGGCTCCAATCTCTCGATGCAAGGTAATGGCTGAACTTCTAAAGTTTGTATGATATTCCTCAAGTTAGCCAGAACCTTGTCTTGAACCTGGTTACCCTAAACCAAATGAGTTGGTTCAGGGTTGGGCGAGTTTAGGGTCAATGCAGGGGAATTAATGAATTGAGATTCGTTATACGCTTCCTTATAATAGGTCATTTCAGATTGTTCAAAAGGTGGTGATGACCTAAAGGTAGTGTAATTAGAGGATGGGTAAGGATCAGTGTATCCTTCTTGATTGTAGATCATATTAGGTTGTCCATGAAAAGTTGACGATCTATAATCAATGTGGCTCTGAGAATGATAGAAATCACAATCATAGTGTTCAGGGTTAGACCCTAAACACGGAGGTCCGAAACTGTATCCCCAATCCAAGTTATCCCAACTAACTGGTGGTTGATTACAGTACGAGTCAGGATAATCGTCATGTTGAGGATAATTCAAAATAGGAGGGAAAGAGCGGGAATGCGTGTAATATGCGAAAGGATTCATGAGAGACGGGAGGAAGAAAGGCGCCCTGCAATACAAACAATCAAACTTGTCCTTAAGTGGGCTAGCCTAAAGACCTACAGACTCCCAAAACCCATCTTGAGATAAAGGAATGATTTGATCTACTTCTGTCTGTTCAATCCAACCAGTTAGAAGGAGGGACTGGGGAGAAGGTTCTTCCTTCGGCTTGCGCCTCCGGTTCCTAGTGTACCCCCCAGTCACGATCGTTTGATTCTGCTCCCTTAGCTAGACATCAGATTGAACAGTAGAAACAGACTAATCGAAAATAATCTCGTTCTGGGCTCTGAAGAGCGAGTCGAATCCTTAAGGCGAACGTCTACTCTGTTTTATTTAGTGCTAGGTTTGAATGTTCTTTGGAATGTGATGGGCCCTTTATCTGGGTTGTGCCCTTAATGATTGATTGATTTGTGTGTGCGTGCACAACTAGTGATTTTCAAGTAAGATTATTTTTGATGCGGTGAAATTTAGGGTTCAAATCTTGCTTAGTAGCTTTTAGGATTCAACGTTAGGTATTTTCAAACAAGTTTTGTTGGCACACCAGGTTTCGAAAGCACAGGTGAGGATGTTTTCCTTTGAAGCTTAAAAAGAATGTGGAGTGCCTGGTAAATCCCTAATAGTTAACCTAAGTGGCAGCTACTTGAGTTGATTTTAATTGAAGTGGTGCTGCCCAATCAACTCAAACAATTGGTCTGTTGCACCACTTAATTAGGCACACAAATGATTACAAAATTTAATTTCTACTCAATTATGTGTTTGGATGTGTGTACTAACTCCAAAGATCAGTTTACTGGTTGAGTTTGAAAATTAGATGATGTTGTGTACCTCTATGAGATTTTTTTTTAATTTTCTTTTTAAATATGGAGGTTGGGGTGAGTATGGGTGTCAAACAACAAACAATCTAACCTTAGAGTTTATAAGAACACCTAGGTTGATTGATGTTTGTGTTATTATGTTATGGAATGAAATCTAATGGGTGGGAGGTGGGGGATAACTTACAAAACATTTAACAACACTTTTCTCTGATCTACCGCATTTGCTCGTCTCAAAAGAGTACCTGCAATCACAATAAGAAGGAGAGAAGTGAGGTAATTGATTCGTAAATTATAAAAACGCAAAGAAAAATCAAAGAGCGTCGCCTCCCCTACAACAGTGCCAAAATGTTGAACGCTACGAGTTGCTACGCTAACGTGTTTGGTTTTGAAAAACCTGTCGTCGTAGTATGAAAGCGAAGAACTCGTGTTCAACAAATAAAATTTATAGCGGAATGGAAATCTCGGGTCGAGCACAGGGAGGCGGACGTTTGATTTAAAAACATGCATTTGTTTTATTTGTCATGAAGTAATTCAATTGTTTAGAACTATCTAACTATTTACAATAAATATAAGAGAGAGAGAGAGTAAGAGAGAGAGAGAATATTACAAATGAAAACCAAAAAGCGATGTAAAATAAACATGGAATTTCATCATCAGAACAATTGTTCATTACACTAGAAAACGGGAAAATGATTACACTAGAAAGCAATAAATCTACTCTAGAAAATAGTAAATCTATTCTAGAAAGCAGTAAAAAGAATGGGGAGGGAGATATCCTCCTCAATGGTCGCTTGGAGGATTAGCCGAACGGGACGACGCCTGGACGGAGCAGGACTAAGGAGGGCGAAGCGGAAGAAGGGGAACGGGGTAGCATGTCGTCGTTGTCGTGGGATCCACTTTCGAAAGGGGATGAAAAATTAACTTTATCTCGCGAGAAATATCCCGGGTGTGGGACAAGCTTCTCTTGAGCTTTGGAGAGGGAGAGAAGAGAAGGGATGAGAATTTCGTGTGGAGGGGGTCTCCTTTTATAGTTGCAAGGAGTGGGGGAAATTTGGTCATTACAACTTTCAAAACATTAAATCAGGGGTCTTTAGTGATGGATAAAATCGTCGTTAAAGCCCCATCTTGGGTGTAGTGGGCATTGCCCGTGCACGGCTACTCGCCTCCTTGCACGTAGCGTACTCACACGTCCAGCTAATCTCAGCTGTCCGATCGTGAGATCGGACGGCTTAAGTATCTCCTTCGCCCGCTTCTCAGCGCACGCCCGCCCACGTACGATCTCGCGTCATGTGCGGGCGTGCGATAGAGTGTGGGGCGAATTGGGTGGCCACAGCCGCTCGATTGCGATCAAGCAGTAGTGGAGCCCGCTCACCTGCGCCTTAATTGCCTCTCACGTAGGCTCAAACCCGCACCAGCGCCTCGCAATAAGGAGTTCGCCCGTTGCGCTACATCGTCGAGATGGTCGTGCAGATAAATTCAGGCGCACGCATCCATAGCCGTTGGATGCGAATCCAAAGGTGGAGAAGCTACACTCTAATTGAAGAAGAGAAGGTGAGGCGGGTGCTTCAGTCGGTTGGGTGATAAACGCCAGTTTATCATCATTTTTATGCATTAAAACAAACCTAACTCTTAGGATTTTACTCCGCAAATGAGTTTTTTGGTTGCATTTAGGCATAAATTTGGTTAGGCATGCATTGCATTTTTTATTGTCTTTTTGATATGTTTTTGTGAGTGTTAGGGATGAACAGGTATACAGATCCCTAAAACCCTAGCACTCAAGAAGGCAAATGGTGAAGGAGAAGCTCAGACTAGCTGGAACTCAGCTTCATCCAGCTCACCACAGCTGGAACCCAGCTCACTTGAACTAGGGTTAGCTCATCCCAGCTCCATTCAGCTAATCTCAGCTGAATGGCAGCTCAAGATTCATCTTAGCTCACCCAAGCTCAAGTCAGCTCAGATCCTGCTCAACTTAGCTGAGTCTAGCCCATCCCAGCTCCCACTAGTCCATAGGGAGCTCTAGCTAGCTAATCTAAGTTAGCAGGAGTTCACCCCAGCTCAGACCCAGCTACATCCAGCTCCACTCAACTCCAGCTAGCTGAAGAAGAACTCATCTCAGCTCAGGAAGCTCAAGTCCAACTCTCGGGGATTCAGCTTAGCTCAACTCAATTGAGCTAAGCTACCTTAATTGCCTCAACCAGCTTGATCCTCCACGGGAGCACCAGACCCAGCTCACCTCAGCTCATTATGGTAGAAGCCAGTTCACTTTAACTTGGGTTAGCAGCTAGCAAAGGACTAGCAAGCTAAGCCAGCTAGAGTAGCTCCATGCCAGCCTCTTCAGCAGCTGCCAACTCCAGTTCCAGCTCCAGACTTCTTCTCCTCAGCTACTCTCTTCAAACCCTAGCTCCAATACCTCCTCCTCTACTCCATAGCTACCTAAGCTAGCTTAGCTTAGCTTAGCTTAGCTAGCAACCAGCTCCTTGGCCATCCACCACCTTCAATTTAACCCTAGCTAGCTCCACCTACTTAAGCCTACCTAAGCTAGCTATCCTACTCAAGTTGGCACCACCTCCTAGCCACCCATTCACCCCATTATCACCACCAAAAGGCACCGATTTTGGTGCCAAAACCTAACCCTAACTACCCCTCTTTTTGGCACCAACATCCACCCCCACATCCACCATACACCTAACCCTATAACCCATCCTAGCCATCCACCTACCCCTCCTTCTAGAACCCTTCTTGGTGCCAGCTAAGACACCCTTCTAGAAGCCATTTTGGTGCCAACATCAAGGGGTGTCACCACCCATAACCACCCCCTAGGTGTCCCTTGGGTTGGCGCCAATTGACCTTGGCCATTGGATCCCCAACCACCTCCATCTCTTCATCTTAGCCCTCCATTCCAAGAGTCACCTTAGCCCCCTTCCTATTCTATAAAAACCCACCACCTACCACCATTTGAGGGCATCCTCCATTAGTGTATTTTGCTACCTATACCTACGGCCAAGAAGAAGGAGTAGAGATGGAGATTAAAGGGGCACATCACTAGCCCTTTTGGTGCCTTCTTCTCCCCACTCTCTTCAACTTGGGCCACTCCAAGGAGGAGGACTCTTCCACTTCAAGGAGGACAGCTAGGCAAAGGAGAAGGACCTAGGGTGGACGTCCACCCTTGGAGAGAAGCTTAGGGCACGCTCCCTTAGGGCTTGCCTTGGATGACATCACCTTGGCGGAGCACAGCAAGGAAGGAGTTGGTGGACTCTTTTCAAGCTTGGGAGCTACCAAGCTTGGCGCAAGAAGCCCTCTTCTTCACCATCTATCGAGAGGATTTGTGTTTTCTCTTCTTATTTGCAATTTTTCTAGTAGTAGAAGCATTCCTCTACTATGCCTTTTTGTAAAACACTTTTTCATTTACCTAGTTGCCTTCTTTGCAATTTCTTTATTTGCATTTCTAATTGCTTTATTTTTAGCATTCTTCACTCCCTCTCCCTAATTATTCTAGGCCTCCACTTGCCTAGAGTGAGCTTAGGGAGAGGTTCTACTTGCCACTTTAGAAGTAGTTTATTGAATTTGAAGTGTAAATCACTTTCCTGCCACAATTTCGCATGTTGCCTTAATTCAAAAACAAAAAAATGATATATTGAAAAATACCGAAAAGAAAGTTGAGATTTGTATTCCAAGCAAGAGAATCAATTTTGCAAACATTTAGCCTCCTTGGACGACCCTAGATACTCCCCTATCTAGGAATATAAATTTAAGAGTTGATCGATTTTGCACGTTACAACGACGTATTTTACAAACTTCGTAAAATCGTCATCACTTTTTGGTGCCGTTGCCGGAGAGGCACGGCTTTGCATTAGTTAATTTTCTCTTGCTTGAAGTGGATCTCATCCCCTTCTCTTTCTTTCTTTTGTGTGTGTAGGAATTACAGCGGGAAGGCAGGAATCTGGAAGCGAGAGCTCAAAGATCCTTTTCTTCTGGTGAAATTCAGGTTGGTTCCCCTTTCTTGTCAGATTTAGGCTAAAAGACTACTAAAAAAATATTAAACTTGGCTTTCAGGACCATAAACAATTTAACTAAGTGGAATGCTGCATTTTAAAATCCATTGTTTGCTTGAATACTTCTTTAACACCACTTCATTGCAAGTATTGGTGTTATATTTTTCGGGTCCAGATTTCTATCTAGAATTGAAAAATCGATTCCTAACACCATAGGCCTCCTAAAATCATAGAATTTCATACAATAATTCTAAATTAAGTTAGGAACATCTGTTCTAAATTTCAGATCAATTGGATCTGTATTTAATTCTTAAAAATTCGTGGATTGCAGAGGGGTCACATCCTCTAATCTTCCTATTTTGCTACTGTCCGTGAATTTTTAGAATTTTTATACTCATTCAATTTTTGTGAAATTTAGCTTTCTGGAATCCTTGTGAAATTTTACACATCATATAAAATCAAAAAAATTTTATGAGGTCGGTGGTGATACTGAAAAGTCCAAAATACCCACAGGTATCATTTCTAGACTTTAACATCAGTACAATTAAAAATTCAAAATAATTATCAGAAAAATTCCTAAAATCTTAAAAAAATATTTTTTGGAATCCTTGTTTTATTTTATTTAAAGTAGTGGTGTTGTTTGACTTGTTTGGACCACTACTTAATACAGAAAGACTAAAATTAATTCATTGGTAGTAATTTTCTGTCTTAGGGATAATTGACTTAGGGTTTCTTTCTTTCTTTTTGAAGACTCACATTAAAGGAAATTAACCATCACCAATACAACTTGTCTTTCCTTTGATTGTGAAGTTTCAAACTTGTTTGAAAATTTAAAGAGAAAAACCCTAAAACACATTTAATTAAATCAAATCCTAAAAGACAAAAATACAAAAAAATTATGTGACAACTTGATTTTCATTAGAGCCACTCTTCAATTCTTATACACACACAAAAAAATCGAAATAACAGGGAAACAACCCAATTAAAACTTGTAGTAACTTGACCCCTAAGGCTTCATTAACTTAGACTTGCTATCTAGGTCTTAAGTTTTCTTTAGTTAGTACCAATTCTGTCATCTATATCTGGTGTTCAGGCTAAGGGGCCGTGTCAAACAACCAGGTGCGAGTTTGTACAAGCACCTGGGGTTTTCCCTGGGAAATGTTTTGGCCCAAACCTCCCCTTAAGCAACTTGGCTAGATTTGTTGACAGAACGGGTATTCACTATTGACTACTTATTTCCTACATAGACCAAGTCTTAGGTTTATTTTTAGGGAGTCACACTTAAGTTAGGTCAAGTTTTGTTTGTTTGAATTGCACACTTTCTCTCATCTCTATCTCTTCTCCTCCCCTCCCATTCTTCCATTTTATGCACGGGCGACGGTCTCAAAATCCACACTTGGAAGGACCATTTTATTTCACCTCCTGCGCAAAAAGACCACTTTTTCTATCTTCTCCTTCTAAAAATATGGAAACTCAACAAAATAAGTCCACTGACCCTTCCACTTCCACCTCTAACCTTACCTCTAACACCACCACTAACCTTAATTCTAACCCTTCCACCCAAAACCCACCCACCTTTAACTTCCCACATTTGGAGCTCCCTAATCTTGAGTTGCCCCAAACACAACATCAAGACCCCCTACCTGATCTTTTAAAATTGATGGCTGAGCAGATTAATAAATTAAATTCTAATCAACAAATGTTGACTAGGAACATTCAAAACCTAGCCAATCCAAGGCCACACCCACCACCCCATCAGCAGCCTGTTGTTCCTCTAAAAGATCTCTATGATCCATCTTATTATGAGGAACAACCAGGGGTGGTCATACCAGAGGGGGACTTTGAGATCAAGCCTGCTGTCTTGAACCTAATTAAACACTTTCATGGCCTTCCTAGGGAAGACCCTTTCAGCCACCTTGAAGAGCTAACTCTTCTTGCACAGACAACCTGTTCTCGAAATGTGCAAGAAGACATATGGCTGATGCAGCTTTTTCCATTATCTCTTAAAGATAAGGCCGCTTATTGGTTCAGGACCATTGGCCGACCCATCACAACTTGGCCTCAGCTCAAGAGCGCCTTCCTCAAGAAATTCTTTCCCATAGGTTGTACCAATTCCTTTCGAAGATCTATTACGACCTTTCACCAAAAATCTGGTGAGACTTTCCATGATTCTTGGGAAAGATTTCAAGATCTTTTAAGAAGTTGCCCGCACCACGAGATTCCTTTATGGCAGCTCGTGCAAATCTTCTATCATGGATTAGAAGATCAAATTAGACATTTTTTCGACGCCTCATGTGGCGGCAACTTCTTAAATAAAGATGCTGAAAGTGCCTACGACCTGTTTGAAGAAATGAGTGAAAACTCATTTAATCAAGCTTCCATGAACACATTTTATAGAACCCAAAACCTGCAGTTCGGTGTTCATGAAATAGGCACTCAATCTATCCTTGTCACCCAAGATGATCTTCAATTGATTGCTCAAAAAGTTGACCAGATGCATATTAATCAAAAGAAAATTGAGGAAAGATTGGCCACATCAACCCAAGCTCCACACCCACATCTAACCCAACCTAACTTTCCACGAAGAGAAAATTTGCACAATCTCAACACTACTCCTACTGATTATTCTGAGGTTGCCCATGATTCACTGGGGAATTATAACTATCCAGATCTTAACCCCACTCAAAATATTTCTGCCATCTAGGAGACTTTTAAAAATTCTTCCAATTGGAAAAATTACTCGAACTACTCCTGGAATAATCAAGTTTCTTCCCAACCATATCATTTTAATTAGTATGGGCCGAATCCAAACTTTCATCCTGGGCCATCCCAACAAGACATCAATGCCCAGATGATGCGAACCCTGCAGGAAATGCAAACAAAAATGATGGAAGTAACCTGCACCATCACAAATCTGAACAATCAGATTGGGGTTACTCCCATGCAAAGACCTGCAGGACATCTTCCATCCCAACCCATACCCAACTCTAATCACCAAGGGAACCATTATACAGGCAAAACTCCACACTATCCGAATCAGCCTCCTCCTAATCCACCACCTCAGCAACCGCCCAGGTTTCCGCAATCACAGGCCCCCCCACCTCCTCCAAATAATAATCCAACTGCACATGCAGTTACTTTGAGGAGTGGGAAAACCAGCACTGATCCCGGGCCTTCACACAAACCTGGTGATATACCTGTGCAAATTGACTCCCCACCTCCCCATCAGGAAGAAAAAGAAATACAAAAATCTCAAGACAAGATTCCTATCCCTTTCCCACAAGCTCTCTACCCCACCACCAACAAAAAAAAGAAATCTGAGCATACTACAGAAGAACTCATGGATCTATTTGGGCAAGTTCATATCAATATTCCTCTCCTAGATGCCATCAAATATATACCTGCCTATGCCAAATTTTTGAAGGAGATTTGTAATTCTAAAAGGTAGGACAAAAATCTAGGACAGGTGCATCTTTCGGAGACAGTAAGCTCTGTCATACAGAGTAAGCTGCCTCCTAAGATGAAAGATCTGGGGGTGCCTTTAATTTCTGTAATTATTGATGACACTACCTTTAATCACGCCCTCCTTGATCTTGGTGCCTCAATTAATATTATTCCCATGAGTTTATTTGATGAATTTCAGATCGGTGAATTAAAACCCGTCGAGGTTACCCTGCAATTAGCCGACCAATCTACAATTAAACCTTGTGGGATTGTCAACGATGTTTTGGTCAAGGTCCAGAATTGTGTCTTCCCTACAGACTTTCTGGTTCTTGACATTGAGGTACCTGAATCATTACTGGACTCCCCAATAATCCTTGTACGCCCTTTTTTGGCCACTGCAAAGGCAAATATCAATTGCCACACAGGCAAAATGGATATCACTTGTGCAGGCCAAACTCTCACTTTAGATATTTTCAAATCCTCCAGGAGATTCCATGATGATAACATTTTTTAGGACTCAGATACTGAAATTTCCAATATGGTGGAGGAGACAATGTTAATAGATACCCTTACCGACCACAAATTTTTTGACGACTCTGATTCAGAATCAGTGGTCGGCGAAATCTGTGATCTGGAGACTTGTCTTGACCCCAAATTTATTCCTGATACACCCCCTAAACACCCTAACCCACCCACTATTCACGCACCTAATTTTTCCACACTAACTTCACCCAATCCTCACCATTCCTTCCCCGACTCCTTTCTTACGGACCTGCCACCAACCCCACCCGAGTTTGGCATCCAACCTGATTTAAAACTGTGGCCAGACTCAGGCTACACTTATCATTTTCCATCCAACTTTGATCCCAATATTGCTTCTAATCAATTTTCTAGGGATCTAAAAGAAGACACCTTTTTTGCGGGGATCCAAGTGTCCAATTATTTACATGATTTTCTGTCTTCCGTGCATACCTTCACACCCGGCTGAATGGTGTAAAAGATAGCACTGGATGGGAGGTAACCCATCATTTTTTCATGCTTTCCTTTTTTCTTCTTTTTCCAGGTTTTGTTCATCCTAAACCCAACCGTTCTTCACTAATGTAATCCCTTTTCCCTCCTAATGCATGAGGACATGGCATATCTTAAGCATGGGGGGGTGCTTTTAAATTTGACGATCGATTTAGGATTTTCAAAACCTAAAAATATGCATTTTTCTTTAATTTATTTCCTGCTTGCATACCCAAAAAAATAAAAATGTTGAAAACTTTTTGAGGAAAAATTTTGAAATCAGGACTAAGGTCGAAAAATTCACTTTTGGTACAATGGGATTTAATCTTTAACAAACTAAGGATGAGGATTTGGATTTGATCATTAGAATTTCAGGGTCTATTTTAGACTAGATCAGATATCCTTCTCTAAAATTCCACCTGAACTTATGATAGTTCAGGTGACTTGATCCTATTTTGTAATACGGAAAGTATTTGACTTAGTTTCTGATTCAAAACCTTGCATGTCTTGAGAAACTTCTTGTGTCAATTTTCACACACAAGCCAACACTTAAAAACAACTAAAAATTTGAAAAACTCCCTTGTTTTAACTTAGTAAAAGTCTGATGCAGATCATTGGTTTGAGTTCCCACCGCCGAGAAGGAGGAAAATGCCTCCTTTGAGGACACGATGTCAACATGTTACTGCCTCGGCGCTGCTCCATATCTATATTTCATATCTTTAGACGGAGCATTAAAGGGCATTTTAGCAACTCAAGTGTCTTGGACGGTGCTCTACCTATAGTGTCAGAGCAAGAGCTTGAGTTTGCTTGGAGCGCCCCTTTACACCGCATCGTGTTTTGGGGTTGTGAGCTCTTAGGTGGTGTCATGGACAGTGCTATCTTGAAGTACTGGTGCCAGAGCCCCCTCGAGGAATGGTAACGGGAATGATGACCCCAACACATCTGTTGTAAGACTAAGATAAAAATAAGCATGGGGGAGAAAAAAAAAGTAATAATAAATAAATTAACACGCCCTTATAAATGTTGGCTTTTCACAAGCACAGACACAAGATTTTAAAGGATTCTGCAAGTTGCAAATCAGATTCATGAGCCAGAAAAATCCTAAAAACAAAAATTCCAAGTCATATGAATTAACAAGGGGTTAATTTGTGAATTTTCTGGAGGATATATTGATCCCGTTCTATCTAATGGTTGGATCCAAAAACAAATCCTGATGTTTATCCTTAACAAATCCCGTACCTCCTGTGTTTTAATCTACCAATGTCCCTTAATATCCTTTTCTCCTCAAAAGTCGAAAAAATTAGATTTCCCAAAAATTCCATTTTTCAAAAAAATTGAAGTTTTTCTAAGAGACTAGCAAAAGATAAGCATGGGGGTGTGATAAACGCTAGTTTATCATCATTTTTATGCATTAAAACAAACCTAGCTCTTAGGATTTTACTCCGCAAATGGGTTTTTGGGCTGCATTTAGGCATAAATTAGGTTAGGCATGCATTGCATTTTTTATTATCTTTTTGATATGTTTTTGTGAGTGTTAGGGATGAACAGGTATACAGTTCCCTAAAACCCTAGCACTCAAGAAGGCAAATGGTGAAGGAGAAGCTCAGACTAGCTGGAACTCAGCTTGATCCAGCTCACCACAGCAGGAACCTAGCTCACTTGAACTAGGGTTAGCTCATCCCAGCTCCATTCAGCTAATCTCAGCTGAATGGCAGCTCAAGAGAGTTCATCTTAGCTCAAGTCAGCTCAGATCCAGCTCAACTTAGCTGAGTCTAGCTCATCCTAGCTCCCACTAGTCCATAGGGAGCTCTAGCTAGCTAATCTAAGTTAACAGGAGTTCACCCCAGCTCAGACCCAGCTACATCCAGCTCCACTCAACTCCAGCCAGCTAAAGAAGAACTCATCTCAGCTCAGGAAGCTCAAGTCCAGCTCTCGGGGATTCAGCTTAGCTCAACTCAATTGAGCTAAGCTACCTTAATTGCCTCAACCAGCTTGATCCTCCACGGGAGCACCAGACCCAGCTCACCTCAGCTCATTATGGTAGAAGCCAGTTCACTTTAACTTGGGTTAGCAGCTAGCAAAGGACTAGCAAGCTAAGCCAGCTAGAGTACCACCATGCCAGCCTCTTCAGCAGCTGCCAGCTCCAGTTCCAGCTCCAGACTTCTTCACCTCAGCTCCTCTCTTCAAACCCTAGCTCCAATACCTCCTCCTCTACTCCATAGCTACCTAAGCTAGCTTAGCTTAGCTTAGCTTAGCTAGCAACCAGCTCCTTGGCCATCCACCACCTTCAATTTAACCCTAGCTAGCTCCACCAACTTAAGCCTACCTAAGCTAGCTATCCTACTCAAGTTGGCACCACCTCCTAGACACCCATTCACCCCATTATCACCACCAAAAGGCACCGATTTTGGTGCCAAAACCTAACCCTAACTACCCCTCCTTTTGGCACCAACATCCACCCCCACATCCACCATACACCTAACCCTACAACCCATCCTAGCCATCCACCTACCCCTCCTTCTAGAACCCTTCTTGGTGCCAGCTAAGACACCCTTCTAGAAGCCATTTTGGTGCCAACATCAAGGGGTGTCACCACCCATAACCACCCCCTAGGTGTCCCTTGGGTTGGCGCCAATTGACCTTGGCCATTGGATCCCCAACCACCTCCATCTCTTCATCTTAGCCCTCCATTCCAAGAGTCACCTTAGCCCCCTTCCTATTCTATAAAAACCCACCACCTACCACCATTTGTGGGCATCCTCCATTAGTGTATTTTGCTACCTATACCTACGGCCAAGAAGAAGGAGTAGAGATGGAGATTAAAGGGGCACATCACTAGCCCTTTTGGTGCCTTCTTCTCCCCACTCTCTTCAACTTGGGCCACTCCAAGGAGGAGGACTCTTCCACTTCAAGGAGGACAGCTAGGCAAAGGAGAAGGACCTAGGGTGGACGTCCACCCTTGGAGAGAGAAGCTTAGGGCACGCTCCCTTAGGGCTTGCCTTGGATGACATCACCTTGGCGGAGCACAGCAAGGAAGGAGTTGGTGGACTCTTTTCAAGCTTGGGAGCTACCAAGCTTGGCGCAAGAAGCCCTCTTCTTCACCATCTATCTAGAGGATTTGTGTTTGCTCTTCTTATTTTCAATTTTTCTAGTAGTAGAAGCATTCCTCTACTATGCCTTTTTGTAAAACACTTTTCCATTTATCTAGTTGCCTTCTTTGCAATTTCTTTATTTGCATTTCTAATTGCTTTGTTTTTAGCATTCTTCACTCCCTCTCCCTAATTATTCTAGGCCTCTACTTGCCTAGAGTGAGCTTAGGAAGAGGTTCTACTTGCCACTTTAGAAGTAGTTTATTGAATTTGACGTGTAAATCACTTTCTCGCCACAATTTCGCATGTTGCCTTAATTCAAAAACAAAAAAATGATATATTGAAAAATACCAAAAAGAAAGTTGAGATTTGTATTCCAAGCAAGAGAATCAATTTGCAAACATTTGGCCTCCTTGGACGACCCTAGATACTCCCCTATCTAGGAATATAAATTTAAGAGTTGATCGATTTTGCACGTTACAACGACGTATTGTACAAACCACGTAAAATTGTTATCATTGGGCGGCTGGGATGGCACCACGTGGCACCATCTGAGCCGTCCATCTTCTGGATGATGTAGATGGTGCCATGATTGTCGGATTGAGTCGATTTTCGTGCCGTTAGGCTGTGATTGTCGATTCGAATCCATTTGTGTGGTCAGATTTGTCATTTGAGGTGCGGATTCACACCATCTTGGCCCTTAATCTTCTAGGGTTCCCCGATCTCTATCTGATGCTACAGATGCCTGATTAGGGCAATCTTGGAGTCGTTGAACTCTAATCGTCGCCCTGATCACATCTGTAAGATTGGATCTTCGATCCGAGGCCCTGATAAAAAGTTTGCCCTGTCCATGAACATAAAAGGAGACAATTAACCTCCATTTTATTCAAACTAATCTAAATGCAAGATGATGCATGTTATGCAATATGTATAGTATGCAATGCAATCCTATGCTTAAGAACATGCATAAATAGACATCTTAAGTAGTGTAAACATGTTTACATCATGAACCTAGTGTATATCTCCCTGGTGTATTCTACTTCCCCACTTCTTCTTAAGTGTTTAGGAATTAAACATGCATTTTGTGAGCTGGGTTCTGGACAACCGACCAATGGGCTGTTACCCATGGCAACTTACCAGCCATACTGACGTGGTGAAGTGTGGCTTTTTTTTTGTTCTTTTCTTTTTCTTATCATTTTTTCTTTTTTTGGGTATTTCTCTATTTTTTCTTTTTTTCTAAGTCAGTGGCTTCCTTAATCTAAGATTACCTAAAGGCAGCAGAAAGAAAATAGTCATGTGGCTAGGCTCTGGACAACCAACCAATGGGCTATTACCTACGATAACTTGCCAACCATACCACCTTAGAAGGTTCATTAGCCACCCAATTTTCGTTAAAATTACCAAAAAGTGATTCAGTGCAAATAGTGTGTAGATACTTAGATTATAAGTTCCCTCAAATCAGAGGATAGGTTGGTTAGTCGTGTACTTATAACCCTAACTTATTTAACCAATTAGGAATGAATTTTCAAATGGCGAGGACTCGAGAAACAAATCAACATTTTAGTGGACACCCGGGCTAATTAAGCCCGAAGATCTGAAGGGTCTAAGCATTCAGGTCATATCGTATCATTCCTTAAAGTTGACAAATTTCTAAAGCCCAAGTTCTCTTTTACTAATTCAAATTTAAAAAAAAAAATAAAAGAGAAAATAAAAAGAATCTATGGAGCTAATAAGGTGATTCAAAGATGAATACTACATGTAGTGGCAAAACTACCTAGGACCCACCTTATCCTAATCAATCTGGTCTAATTAGCTCAAGACCTAAACCCAAGGTCAATATCAAGGACAAACCCACCCTAGATCTAGAGCCTGAACCAATCTTGGAGAAACCTACAGATATTCCATTTCCTAAGGCCTTGACCAAAGAAAATAGGAAATCTAAACTTGTGGCACCTGAGGAGGACTTGGTCAAGCACTTTGAGCAAGTCCAAATAAGCATTCCCTTGATGGATGCAATTTGCCACATACCGACTTATGCACAATTTTTGAAGGATTTGTGTACACCAAAGCATAAGCTGCAAAACAAAGACGGGAGTCTGATTGTTTTGTCAAAGCAAGTAAGCTCCATAATTTTGAGTAAACTCCCGCTAAAGGAAAAGGATCCTAGCACCCCTTTGATCTCCTGCAAGATAGGAAATCTAGAATTTGATCAAGCTTTGTTGGATTTAGGAGCCTCCATAAACCTAATTCCTACCTCCCTACTAGATCACATTGAGGAACTTGAGCTCAAACCGACTGAGGTGACTCTACAATTGGTTGATAGATCGACTAACTCACCACGAGGAGTTCTCGATGATGTTCTAGTTAGGGTATGAGATTTCTATTATGATGTATTTCATAGTCTTGGATATGGATACTCCTAAAAATCTAAAAGATACACTGATCATCTTTGGGAGACCATCCTAGCAACTGCTAGGGAAAATATTAATTGTGAAGAGGGCCAAATTGAGTTAAAATTCAGGGATAAAACATTAAGGATAGATATCTTTAAGGCCAAGAAAGGAATATACTGTGGGGTGATGCGTAGAATAGCATGATTTGTAATTAGGATTTTTAAATTGTTGTAACACGCCAATTCGCAATCGCTTTTACAATTTATGAACCTAAATAGTGGTAGTATCTAGGGTCGTCCAAGGAGGTAGGAATGTACTTTAGAACTCTCCCATGACAAAAAGGAAATCAGCTTTCTTTTTGTGAATTTTAAATATAAGATTGTTTTAGATTTTGTAATAGGCAATTATGTGATTGTGAGAGGGAAAACAATTACACCTAAATTGCTAATGCTAACACCTAAGTGACAAAAATGACCTCTCTCTATGCTCACCCTAGGTATGTGAAGACCTAGGGTAATTAGAGTGAGGGAGTGAAAAGTGCTAGAAAAGACAATTAACAAAGATGTAACAAAAAATTTAGAAAGGCAACTTTATATAAAGGAGGAATTGTTTTACAAAAAAACACTAGTAGAGGATTGTTTCTACTACTAGAAATAAAAATACAAAAGATGAAAAACACTAATCCTCCTAATGATATTGGTGTAGAAGAGAGACTTCTTGCTCCAAGCTTAGCTGCTCCTGGGCTTGAAAAGTTCTCCTTCTTTGCCTTCCTTGAAAAACTCCTCCAAGTTGGTGTCTTCCTTGGCAAGCCCTAGGTGGGTGTGCCCTTGCTCCTCCAAGGGTGGAAGGTCTCCACCCACAAGGTTCCTCCTAGGGTGGCATATACCACCCTCAAGACATCGTCCTAAGGTCCTCCTTTCCTAGCTGGTCCTCTGGTTGGTGGGGGCACAAGAGAGAAGGGAAGAGGGAAAGGCACCAAGGGGACAGAGTGTCCCCTTAATCTTCTTCTCCTTCTTCTCTTAGTCGTGGATATGGTGGGATAAAGGTGGAAAATATGTAACAATAATGGAGCCAAAGGTGACTTTAGTGGTGGTAGGATGGGGGATATATATAGGGCTTATGAAGGGGGAGGTTGGCATGGACACATGTAGGGTTAGGATGGGTTTATGAGGGTGGTTAGATGATCCTAGGGCTAGGTTTATTTGGCACCAAGCCAAGGGTTATGAAGATGGCAATTGGTGGCCATTCAAGGTAGTGGTGCTACATTGTTTTGGCACCAAGTGTAATTGGTTCTAGAATGGGTTGAGGTGTAAGGTGGAGATGGATTTGTAATGTGGATGGAGGGTGATGTGCACACATCCAATTGACCTAAATTGCCTATTTATGCATGTTTCAAGTGCCATAGAGGCATCATAATTATAAATATTGCATAACATGTATCATCGTGCATTTAGGTTAGATTGTATAAATTTTAGGTTAATTTTCTCTTTTTGTTGTCAGGGAATAGGGCAAAATTTAATTGGGGCCTCACATTGAAGATTCAACTGTACGGATCTAATCAGGGCGATGATCAGAGTTCAATGACTCCAAGATCACCTCGGTCAAACTTCCGTAGCATCAGATGTAATCCAAGAAAGATTAGAGGTCAAGGGGCCAGGTGGTGTTAAATTCATACTTCAGATGACAAATCCAACCACACAGATGGGTTTGGATCGACGATTGTAGCCCAACGACATGAAAATCGATTCAATCTGACATTCATGACACCACTAACAAGCAAGAGAAGATGGACGACTAGGGTGGTGCCACGTGGCACCATCCCCGTTCCACCTCTGAACACTCGATGAAGATGCAATCTTAGCTGTTGAATAGAGATTGAATGGCTAAGGCGTGTGTGTGCTAAATCGCAAACGCAACCAAAGAGAGGCCTTAGTGCGGTGGATGAGGCATTGCGCACGCAGAGGTCACACGTTCGAATCTTCTTTGGCGCGCTCCCTCATGCGCAAGGGTTCAAATGAGCGGTTCGATCTCAAGTGAATGACGGAGATGCAAGCCACGTCGCACATAGTGCAGATGCGTGATCAGATGCACGAGGATCACACGCGATCGTACATACTTCAGTGCGTGCTCTCCGTTCGATCAGCGTGTGATCTCATCCCTCCATCAGCGATTGAATAGTTGAGGAGATGCGGGTGTGCGGTATGCAAGAAGAAGAAGCAGTGTGCGTGCATTTTAAGCCATCCAATCTCTTGATTGGACGGCTGAGGATGCACGTACGTGGGAGGAGCATTCAGCAGCTGAAGATGAAGGGGTGGGGACACGCGTGCACGTTCAGTGACATAGGGGCTTTAGTGACGGTTATATCCATCACTAAAGACCTCTACATTAATGTTTTAATGTTGAAATGATCTATTTGCCCCTCTATTCTTCACCTACGAAAAGCCCTACGACCCTCACATTCTTATCATCTCTTCCTCTCTTCTCTCACCCCCTCTATAGCTCTAAGAGCTTGTCCCAAACCAGGGATGCTCCATTAGAGTTTGAAATAGAATTTTTCCACCTTCTCATCCCCATTCGTGGAGCACCCGCGGTTGTCTTCTCACCATCGTTCAGGAAGCAGATCGCGCTACGACATTACCCTACCCCATCCTCCATCTTCCGTCTTTGTTCTCCCTCGTTCATCGTTCCACCACCCTTGCCTGGGTGCTCCATCAATGCGGCTTGTCCTTTAAGCAACCGTCAAGGAGGATAACCTCTCTCTACCATCTCTTTTATCGCTTTCTAGTATAGATTTCCCGCTTACTAGTGTAGTGATTAGTTATAATGAACATTAATCTGTGGTTATGAAATATTTGTTCATTTTCTCTCTATTTTATCTTTATTTGCATTATTCTCTCTCTGTCTTCTATTCATTATCTTTTAAGTAGGTAGCTAGCATAGATTTAATTCAACCAGCTAATCTATTCATGGCAACTATTGGTGCAAGGGCACCACGATCGTTTATTTTGATGATAACAAAACACTTCGTATTTTACATTTGCTTTTGAGTCTTAGATTTCAGGTCGATTACAAATGTTACAAGGGTAAAGATGGAGTTCAAGCTCGCATCCATGGCGGATTAGAGGAGCTTGACGGAGGAGAAGGAGCTTTGCAAGGAGCGAAAGCATGAAGAAGGAAGGAGATGAAGAATAGGGTAGATTTCCTTTCTTGTTCGTTGTACCTTATTTTTGTTTCTTTTGTTGCTCTTTACTTCCATCTTAGAATATTTATCAAAGAGCCTCAAAGTTACCTAACAGTAGTCTTAGGAACACTTGTACAACCCTAGGATACTTAGGTTTTCTGTAGACGACTTAGAAAACCTAAATAGGTTTTAGACTGCCTATTCTGATGTCTAATACTAATATCTAATGTCTAATAGTGATCTTTAAGACATCTAAATGTTGATTCAAACGTCCAAACTTTTAGGGCTAGTCTTAGTAGGTTCTGTTTGTTGAAATCAGATGACCAACCCTTAATCCAGATGTCTTAGTAGACATTTGATGACTTGGCCAGACGTCTAATTAGTGGAACATTGGCGTCACAATATGATTGTTGAGAAATGACCTTTAGGCTTTTATCAGACATCCGTAGAGGACCTTAAACATCTGATAAGTGACCGTTAGCCCTCGATTAAGCCAAAATCACTTATCTTGAGTGTTATAGCCATTTGTGTCATGGGAAATCCATTCCCGCAGTTAATTAGGTTTCCAGACATTTAGACCTAGTGCCAAACGTCCAATATGTCATCTGATTGACTTACATTGGAATCTTGTTTAGATCTGACTCAAGTCAGTAAGGAAACCCGTCTAGAATTAGACGTCTGATTTAGCTTCCAGACGTCTTAAGAGTGACTTCCTGATGTTTGATACTTTTCCTAGATATCTGATGACCCTATCAGAATGATAATGATTTTGATTGCAACTTGATTTTCCTTGGGATGATCCCTAACAGCTACCTAAGGCTTCCAAAGCCTTCCTTAGCCTTCCTAGGCCATCTATAAATAGGAGAGGCCCCTTTCCTTGTAAAGACACATCTTGAGAATCCATTTCCATATCTTTTGAGTCCAAGAAAACCAAGGAATCACCTAGAAATGTTGTTGCTCTCCAAACTCTTATCTACACTCTTGAGAGCTTCATCTTCGCTGCACACCTACTCTCCCACCGTTGATTATGAGAGCGCCGTTGTGCTGTTGCGTGGATCATGCACCCGTGTCACTATTAACACTCTGAATCGGGGTTTTAAAAATGATATGTCACAGTATAGCCGATAAAGCACAAAAAAAAATAGAATTTATAAACTCAAATGGACATCCGAGGTCGAACACAAGGAGCAAGTAGAAAATCAATCTCAAAATACCAATAGTAAGTAAAATATATAAGCAATTGCAACCACAACTTGATTCAGAACTATTCAAGAATGATATGTCAATAATTCAAGTACCAATGTGCAAAAATAATGGGTTAAAATGGTAATTTGAATCACCAAATTATCCCTAGACAATTTTAATCAAAATTATTTGAAATGTTTGAACAGTGAATATCAACCAATTTCCACATCAGTTAGTATCTCAGCAACAGAGGCAAAGGCCTCTCTTCTTTAAGCCTCATGAGACACACAAGCACAACACAGAGGCACGAAAGCCTCTCAAAGACTAAGTGTTGAGAGCAGAGGTGCAAAGGGAAAAAACCCCCCTCTCTCTCTTTCCTTCTCTTCTCTTCTCTCTCAGATACTCAGGGCTAATCGAGTCGGTAACCGGGTTTATGGTCAGGGGTCTAGGTCTGTAGGCTATGAGCATGGACGAGGATGCGCAGGTATGCGGCGGTCCTAACCCCCTGTGTGTCGAGACGGTAAAGCCTCGGCACAAAAACAATTTATCCACTATTGGAGGTGTGCTGCTCTACGATGTGGGACTAAATCCCACAGCTCCTTCATGTGCTAGCAACTATTGAAGATGCGATCAATTGATGAAGGGGTAGTCAAAGCTCCAAATCGAAAGCCTAGGCATCTTCCTGGGAGTGTTCTGCTTTTCCTGGAGATGCAGCTTGGAGTAGCTACCATGAGAATGCTTGCTTTGAGCTGTTCGAAGGTGCTCTGTCAATTGCGATGGCGGCCGAATACTTGAAACGAAGAAAATGGCCTAATGGCCTTGATAAAATAACTCAGTAGATGCGCACAGGTGCGGCAAAGGTGGTGGTGGCAGTGGCGTGTCGTGTGAGTGGTTGGAAGTGGCTAGCAAAGGTGGAGAACGATGACAGAAGTTGGGGTGTTCGGGGAGGCGAATACGAGATGGTCTGTGGAGCCCTATAAATTTATTTGGGGCTTTTGATCAGTGGAGCAAGGCTTGATCAGAGAGATGGTCTGTAGCAGCTGGAATGTCTCGTTGGTGGTACACTGGCGAAGGGGAAGACAGAGGCAAGGATGGTGATTGCACAGCAATCATGGGTCCTAATCAACCTAAATAATGTCTGAACCTATCTTAAATTGTGGATATTGCACTCATATCTTGCATATCATGCATTGCATCAGTCTATTTAGAATAAGATGAGATATCCTGCTAGTTAATGGTTAGTATTGCTATTTACGGATAATAAAGTGATCCAGGATGGAGATAGTGGAATAAAGTAATAAAGGAAGAAGAAGACTGATCCAGATAAGAGGAGTGAGGAGGATAGCCTTATCCCTACCCTTAGAAACCCTAGGACAGCCTTCCCAAACCCAAAACAACCTCCATTAGGGCACCTTAGCCTCAAAATCCAAACATGGATAGCACTATCCATGTTCCTATCCCTCTCCCAAACACTTAGGAACCAAAACCAACCTTAGAAAACATAAAACCCACTCTCCAGCACCGTTTAGGACGTCCAGACATCTGGCTGGACGTCTGATTTCTGCAGAATAACAATCAGCGAAGACAAAACTCATACTGACATAGAATTGGACGTCTAATTTAGTGTCCAGACGTCCAATTTTGTAGTATAAGACATCTGACCACTATCCTGGACGTCTGATACTGTTTTCTGGTTCCTGATTTTGGTGTTGGAAGCCCTAGCTTGCCTATTTTGACCTAGGAACCCCACCGGACACCCTAGGAAACCTAAGTAGAGACCTCCTAAGCCTAGTCCACTATCCATAGCCCTACTTGTCCTATCCCTAACCCAATTGAACCATCACATACCTAATTGGGTGCATCTACAGTTGATTGGGTGCACCCGAGACCAATTAGATCCACCCAAGATCTAATTAACTCTTGCCTATTAGGGTTACCCTAGCCTAATCACATGCACACATCTAATTAGACTTGACCTAGACCTAATTAGGTTCACTCCTACCCAATTAGACTTTCCTAAGCCTAATTAGGTCCACACCCACTTAATCCAGATTGACCCAACCTATTTAGCACCTAATCCTACCAAAACCCACAACCTAGCCCTATGAAAAACACACACACACACGCACACCTTCCCATTTTACTCCCACCAAACCCATGCACACTCTCTTGGAAACCCTAGCAACTTGTGTCAAACGTAGATCCAAAAATTGTGGCATTGGCTATTTTTGGAGCCACCAAAAGTGGCAACCAAATGGAGCCTTCCATAAAGGGCAAAGAGAGAGCAACGAAATTGGGATCATCTCCATACTCTCTCCCATCCATACTCTCCACTCTAAACTTGCTTCCACCCTCCAAAACCTTAAGGCCATCCTCCTCATCCTCCTCCAAGGCTCCATGGACGGCTAGCTAGAGAAGCTTCCCTCCAAAGCTTCAAGGACGACCATTGGTAGAGAAAGGGAGCAACACCCTCCTCTCTCCACTTGGGTGCACTATCCCCTATCTTCTTCTTCTTCTTGGATGGCCATGAAGGCTCACCCATAGCCTCTTGTGGCCGGCCATCTCTTTTGGTAGGCGTGTAGACGGGTTTGCACACCCAAGGTCTAGCCTACACCCTCACACAAGGCCGATGGCCCTAGTGGCAACTTTCCGGCATGAGGGATTTTCTTCTATTTATATGCTTTCTAGTGTAAATGATGTGTGATAATTTTTTATGCATAAATAATTTCATGATGTTTCTGTGATTGATTGTCCTCATGTTTGCTTGCCTATATGACACTTTGGTTTGTTCACACCATGCACGGCCACCATGGCCTCATTTAGATGCACATGGTCACTTAGGTTTTTTCTAGTTTATCTAGATCTAGGTTTCAATTCGCTTTTCAAAATAAAAAGTCAAAAACACAAAAAGACAAAAATAGTAGCTTAGGTTAGATTTAGGTCATAAAAGCCGATCTAAATCTCGATTCATTTTCACGCTTCCCAGAGACGAACGATCGAGACTCAAGTTCTAAAAAGAATAAAGATCTATAAGAGTTTCGTTATCACAAATATCTTTGACGAGTGGTTTTTGTGACTATACTACGATTTCAAAATACGCGATTTCCACGCTCGCCAGACGGCATAGGAGTGGTCAATTCGAAGTAGTGGTGATATGGTGGTGATGAGCAGATGATAGGGAGTTGTCAAGACTAAGTAGCGGATGAAGGGGGACGGAGAAGGCACCGGGTCTGGTGTGGCAGACATCAGAGACGAATGTGCTCTGGAAGAAAATGACTATGACGAAGGGATAGAGAGCACCTCATCAGTATTTGAGGTGCGAAAAGACGTAGGGAGGGAGAACCGGCCGCCTATTGTACGTGGTGGTCTGCAAAGAGGTCGAAGGTGGAGTGTCGCCAGAGCGAGGTGGAGCAAGCCAAAGGTTGAGGAAGAAGATGGGTTTTTTGGCTCTATTTCTTGCTAAGGAGGTGAGAAAAGCCATGGGGGTCTTTTATAGGGCTCTTAGGGAAGCTTAAAGAATAGGAAACAAGCTTCAAAGCTTGCTTAGGATTCAAGAAAAATCCCACTAATTTCATGGGTTCACCCACACAAATTAGTGGGTTTTAGGAATTAGAATTGATCTGAATAGGTTTTTCTAGGTGTGAACATCAATCCCACCAAATTTGGTGGGATTTGATTGCCATTAGAGTAGGATTTAGCTCGGTCAAAGCTCGCCTGTAGGTCAGTTGACCTCCAATAGCAACAAGGACTAATCTACAAAGAATATCAAGAAGTTGTGGAGTTATTTGCAAAGAATTCAAAAGTTAGGAGCATGTGTGTGAGAGAAAAGAGTCAAACAGGATCAAAATGCAAACTTGGTCAAGATGATATCTGATTTGGCTCAAATTTTGGTACAAACCTAATTTAAACCCAAGGAATCTAATGGTTAATTCAGATTTAGGTTTTGACCAAGTTTTAGTAGGTAAATTACGTAAAAGCCCAAATTAAGGCAACTTTCTATCTGTGACTCTATTTTAGGTCAAAATGGTCAAATCAAAGATACAAAACCCTATAGAATATTTTTATATGAATTTTAGAGTATTTAAGTGAATTTCATCCTGACCAGAACCTTAGTGAATTAAGTGGGTCTGTTTTTAGGGTTTCAGATGTCATTTAATTCTTGAAATGCATGAAAACCTATTACTATCTTCATGGACCCACTTATTAGACATTAATGACCATATGACCTTCAATAAACCCTTGAAATACCGAATGGTTATTCTGTATTTGTGAAATGTGGTTAAAATTGCAGAAATAACCCTAGTTTCTTATCTTCTTCTCAAAACATAACATTATGCTTATAAGACCCTCTGATGGTTATGTAGGAGCTTTTATTGACTTTATCATAATAAATTGGGCTAGTTATGGCTCATGATGGTGTTTCCATCATACCCCCATGCCTAGCTTTTGCTAGTCCCTTAGCAAAACCTTATGGACCAAACAAGTTATCTAGGTTAGATGTAACCGTGAGGATACCCTACTAAGCTATAACTCTAGGAATCAGATCTTAATACCAATAATAGGCCTAGAGGCACTCAAGTACCAGCCCAGATCCAAAATTAACTAGATTTCGCCTCAGTCTACCGCGAAGGTTTCTAAGGCTTGCAAGAACTATCCTAAGGTTTGTTCAACCCGACGATTAAAGCACTCGTGCTTGCAACATGGTTGGCCCAGGTTCAATTTGCAAATGCATTTTTGTAAGAGAGAGAGGGATAGGAGAAGACTTTCATTTGTGGAGAGCTTTCTCTCTCTTTTTCTTTTCATTATATTTTTCCTTAAATTCAACCTCAGATTGGCCATAAACACGTTCTATATCAGATTCCTTGGCCCTACCATCAATCCTCACAGGGTCCCTAGCAATCGATGCTTCGAGATAGCACCGCCCATGGCAACCCTTAGAACCCTGGCTTTCGACACTTCAGGATAGTGCTGCCCATGGTGTTCTATAGCTAAATCCAGACCCTGGTGTTGAGCTATGAGTTACTACGCTAACGTATTTGGTTTTGAAAAACCTGTCGTCGCTGTTTGAAAGCGAAGAACTCGTGTACAACAAATAAAATTTGTACCGGAATAGAAATCCCGGGTCAAACTCAGGGAGGCTACGTCGATCTATATTCGTAATTATATTTTTTTAGAGTTTTTGTTGAAAAGCGGAGCGACGTAATTACAATAAAGCAATATTAACAATCAGAATAAACGAGAGAGAGAAAACATGCACTCAATATTTCAAAATGTTTATACAATAAAACTAGAGAAAAATTAGACTAGAAAGTGAGAAATCAGCTACACTAGAAAGTAGGAAAATTCTACTCTAGAAAGCTGTAAAGAAGAATGGGAGAGAGAAGCTATCCTCCTCGAGGATCGCTTGGAGGACGAGCCAGACGAGACGTCGCCTGGACGAAGGAGGACGAACCTGGAAGAAGGAGGTCGAGGCAAGAGAAACGATAATGGGGCAGCACGTCATCGTCGTCGTGGGATCCGCTTCCGAAATGAGAGCGAAAATTTGACTTTATCTCTCGAGGAGCATCTCGGGTGTGAGACAAGCTTCTCTTGAGCTTTTGAGAGGGAGAGAAGAGAAGGAAGGGATGCCAATTTCGTATAGAGGGGGTCTCCTTTTATAGTTGCAAGGAGTGAGGGCAATTTGGTCTTTACAATTGTAAAACATTAAATAAGGGGTCTTTAGTGACGGATAAAGCCGTTGCTAAAGAACCAGTTGTGGGCGACGCTCATCTTCCGCGCTGCTGACGTCCTTTAATTCTCGGTCGTTCGATCGTGAGATCGAACGACTGAGATGCGCCCTCTCTGTGCCTCTTCACGCCACAATGCCCGCGTCTGATGGTGCGTCACACATAAGCGTATGATAGCACGTGGGCACTATTGGGTGCTCGTAGCTGCTCGATCGCGATCAGACGGTCACTAGCCCAGTTGCTCGCTTGCTCGTGCTTGACTCTTGCAATTCGAACGCGCGCCTGCACTTAGCATAAGCACTCTCACCTATTGCAATTTCATGCACGTGCAATCAGGACCGTTGGATTGAGATCCAACGGTCAAGGCAGCTCTTCAGATGAGGCTTCAAAGAATGAGGGCGCCGGTTGGGATGCAATCTCAGAAGTTGGATCTTCATAAAACTACGGAGATGCGTGGGTGCTAGCAGCTTCAGAAGTTGAGGGCGGTTGAGATGGCGCCACGTGGCACCATCTTGGTCATCCATCTTTAGGATGATGTACATGGTGCCACGGATGTCTGATTGAGTTGATTTTCGTGCTGTTAGGCTGCAATCGTCGATCCAAATCCATCCGTGTGGTCAGATTTGTCATTTAAAGTGAGGATTCACACCATCTTCACCCTTGATCTTCTAGGGTTCCCCGATCTCTATCTGATGCTATAAATGTCTGATTAGGGCGATCTTGGAGTCGTTGAACTCCAATCATCGCCCTGATCAAATATGTATGGTTGGATCTTCTATCCGAGGCCCCAATAAAAATTTGCCCTGTCCCTGAACATAAAACGAGATAATTAATCTCTATTTTATTCAAACTAATCTAAATGCAAGATGATGCATGCTATTTAATATTTATAGTATGCAATGCAATTCTATGCTTAAAAACATGCATAAATAGATATCTTATGTAGTGTAAACATGCTTACATCAGACCCCCATGCCTATCTTTTTCTAGTCTCTAACAAAAACTATATGCTATTTATAAAAGAATTAGGTTGGATTATTTGGGCATGAGTTATTTTCAATCATTAAGAAAATGTTTACTTAGGATCTGAACTTTCAGAGACACAACAGTGCATGGGTATCTGCCAAAATGCAGACCACCTCAAACCCTCACCTTATTCAAAGAAAAATTTCTTTTTCTCTTTTTCCTCTTTTCTAATTTTTTTGGATTTTTGAGTTTTAGGGTTTAAGAGTGGCTTTCTATGACCATTCAACTCACCCAAGATTTGATTAGAATCCTAAGTTCTAAGCATCTTTATTGTGAATGTGATGGACTCGTTGATCAGCAGTTAAAACCGACTTTGGATTTCTACACCTCTAGGTGACCTCAAAAAGAGAATTCTGCCTAAAGGTGTATCTTTACAACCGGTAGCTTTCTCCCTACTTTTATTTTTATGGGGTCAGCACAAGGGTGAATCCAGTGTATATCTCCCCGGTTTATTCTACTCCGCTTCTTCCTAAGTATTTTTGGGAATTTTCAGTGCATTTATTGAGCTAGGTTTTCGATAACTGATTGATGAGCTGTTACCACCGACAACTTGCCAACCATACTCGTGCGGTGAAGTGTGGCTTATTTCTTTATTTTTTTTCTTTTCTCCTTTTCTTTTTTTTATTTTTCTTTTATTTTTCTTTTTTTTTTTAAGTAGGTGGCTTCCCTAGTCTAAGATTTACCTAAAGGTAGCAAGAAGAGAGTGGTCCAATGACTGGGCTCTGGACAACCTACCTATGGGCTATTACCCATGATAACTTGCTAGCCATATCACCCTAGAAGGTTCATTAGCTACCCAATTTCAGTTAAAATCGTCGAACATTGAGTCAATGAAAAGAAAATGTGTAGATGCTTAAAACTCAAGGTTCCCTTAAATCAGAGGGTGGATTGATAAGTCATGTACTTATCACCCAAACTTATTTACTCCAATTACAATAGAATTAAGATGGCGAGAACTCGAAAACAAATCCACATTTTAGTGGATACACAGACCGATTAAGTCCAAAGACCTGAAGGGTCTTTGTGTTTAGATCCTAATGTAATATTTCCTAAGATTGAAAAGTCCTAATGTCCAACTATTCCTTCCTAATTCAATTTTTTTTTTGTATAAATAAGAAGAGAAAAACAATTTACATGAATTTCACAAAGCTGACCAAAAGATTCAAAAATGAATCCACCCCCCATGCCTAGCTGATGCAATGTCCACATTGAGAAAGAGACATGAAAGAAAGGGTAGAGTATAAAAGATGTCACCTAACTATGAAGCTCATGTCAGCTTTGTGTCACATGTACAACTGTTGAGTTTAATGTTGTCATCTAGGTGAAGTCCAGCCAAAGAAGTCACAGAATGGCTAGAGCAACCGTGTTTGAGACGAGTTCTGGAAGAGTACGGTCAATAACAAGCTTCTGACATTGGCTGTTGACTTTAAATGTGTTACTCATCTTTGGGTCAGAAATCTGAACGGCTCCATTTGGAAAAATTTGGTCAATTATGAATGGGCCATTCCATTTAGATCTAAGTTTGCCAGGAAAGTGCTTAAGTCTAGAAGCGAATAACCAGTCCTTCTGGTTCGGCTAAAAGCTCTTACGGGAAATCAATTGATCATGCAGAGCTTTGGTCTGAGCTTTGTAGATCTTGGCATTCTCGTATGCATCATTTCTAAGCTCTTCCAACTCAGATAGTTGGAGTTTCCTGGTCTTCCCAACTAAATTCAGATCTAAATTGCATTGTTTGATTGCCCAAAATGCACTGTGTTCAATCTCTACGGGTAGATGGCATGCCTTTCCATACACCAAACAAAATAGAGACATGTCGATGGGCGTTTTATACGCCGTGCGGTAGGCCCAAAGAGCATCCTCAAGCTTTTTGAGTCCAGTCCTTGCGATCAGGCCTAACCATTTTCTACAAAATGTTCTTGATCTCCCAATTGGAGATCTTAGCTTGTCCATTCGTCTGGGGATGGTAAGGTGTGGAAATTCGATGATTAACCCTGCATTTGGCCAACAAATTCTGGAATTGGGCATTAGTAAAATGAGTGCCATCGTCACTGATGATGGTCCTTAGAACCCCGAACCTACTGAAGATATTTTTCTTGACAAAATTGATGACCACCTTGTGGTCATTGGTTCGGGTGGTAATTGCCTCAATCCATTTGGACACATAATCAACAGCGACAAGAATGTACTGATGTCCAAATGAAGGGAGAAAGGGTCCCATGAAATTGATGCCCCAAACATCGAAAATTTCGACAGGAAAAATTGGGTTTAAGGGCATCATATCCCTCTTAGTTATGCTCCCGAGTGCCTAACATCGAGAAGATGACCTTGAGAAATCTTGGACATCCTTAAATAAAGACGGCCAATAGAAGCCAGATTGTAAGATTTTTGTAGCTGTCTTTTTCCCGGAGAAATGTCCACCACACGCAGATGCATGGCAGAACTCAAGTATACTGTTGAATTCATTCTTCGGTACACATTGGTGAATAATCTGATTAGAGCCGATGCAGTACAGTTCAGGGTCTTCCCAGAAGTAGTATTTGGCCTCAGATTTGAGTCTATCCTATTGTTGCTTGGTCCAATCCTGGGGGATTTGACCAACAACCAAATAGTTAATAATGTCAGCAAACCACGGGGTTTGGACACCTGAAACTGTAAGAATAGCTTCGTTCGGAAAAGTGTCAACAATCGGGATGTCTGGACGAGAAGAATCACTTAAGAGTCTCGACAAATGATCCGCCACCACATTTTGTACCCCGATTTTATCCTTGATTTCAAGATCAAATTCTTGAAGCAAAAGAATCCAACGAATAAGCCGGGGTTTGGCATCCTTTTTAGCCAAGAGATGTCTCAAGGCTGAGCTATCGATATAGATGACAACATGAGACCCTAAGAGATAAGCCCTGAATTTTTCCAAAGCGAACACTACAGCTAGTAATTCCTTTTCAGTAATAGTGTAATTCCTCTGGGCTTCATCCAGAGTTTTACTAGCATAGTAGATGATAGAGGGCTTTCTATCAATTTTCTGACCCAAGATAGCCCCGACCGTGTAATCAGAAGCGTCGGTCATGATCTCAAAAAGGGCTATCCAAATTGGCGGTTGCAATATTGGGGCATAGGTGATTGCCGTTTTCAGGAAATCAAATGCCTTTTGGCATGATTCATCGAAAACGAACGGTGTTTCTTTGGCAAGAAGATTGCTCAAGGGACGAGTAACCTTCGAGAAATCCTTGATGAATCTTTGATAGAATCCCACATGACCAAGAAATGATCAGATTTGTTTAACAGATGTGGGAGGAGGAGGTTTAGCAATAGCATCAACCTTAGCTTTATCCACTTCGATTCCCCATTTAGAGATTACATGACCCAAGACAATGCCTTCTTGGGTCATGAAATGACTCTTTTCCCAGCTAAGGACCAATCGTGTTTTGATACATCACTTAAGAATCATTTCCAGATTAGCCAAACAAGAGTCAAATGATTCTCCGAAAATAGAAAATCATCCATGAAGACTTCCATAAACTCTCCTACCATGTCAGAGAATATGGCTAACATACACCTTTGAAAAGTCACAGGTGCATTGCATAAACCGAAAGGCATCCTACGGAAAGCAAAGGTTCCGTAGGGACAGGTGAAAGTAGTTTTTTCCTGATCCTTAGGATGGATAGGAGCTTGATTGTATCCCGAGTAGCCATAAAGAAAATAGAAGTACCTCTGCCTGGCTAGTCTTTCCAAAATTTGATCGATGAAAGGCAGGGGAAAATGATCCTTTTTAGTGGCTGTGTTCAGCTTCCTATAATCAATACAAACCCTCCAAGAGGAACCTAAATGAGTTGTGATAGATTCTCCTCTCTCGTTAGTCACAACGGTAATCCCGGCTTTCTTTGGAACAATTTGCACGGGACTTACCTAGGGACTATCAGAGATTGGATAAATAATTCCTACATCGAGCCACTTGATGATTTCCTTTTTGACCACTTCTCATATATTTGGATTTAATCTCCTCTGCATCTGGCTAGAAGGGCAGGATCCATCTTCCAAGAATATTCTATGATTGCAGTAAGATGGTTCGATCCCCCTGAGGTCATGAATGGTCCAACCAATTGCCTCCTTGTGTTCCTTCAGGACCCTGATCAATTTAATCTCTTTCTCCTTTGTTAATTTAGCATTGATAATCACAGGGAGCATCTTCTGAGGTCCTAAAAATTGATATTTCAAATTCTCATACAATGGTTTCAGTTCAAACTGGGGCGGGTTGATGATTGATGGTAAGGAAGATGTTGAAGACTCAACAAAAGGAAGAGGTTGTGAGTGAACAAAATCAATAACCTCTTTAGAAGATGACAGGTCTGCCATAGAAGGTTGCGGGTCCAATTCGTCATCTAAGGAGGAACTTTCAATTGAAGAAACCATCAAACAAGTTTCAATGTTTTCATTATCCTCCAAGTTCCTCAATAAATCCACAATCCTCAAATTTAGTAATCGCCTTAAAAATATCCAATTTCATTCGTTGATCCCCAAAGGTAATTTCCATGCTACCGCTTTCACAATTAATTTTGGCCTTACCGATAGCCAGGAACGGACGCCCCAGAATGATGACCGTGTTCCTTAGATTTTCAGGTACATCCATGTCAAGGACAAGGAAATCTATAGGAAAATAGAAATACTTGACCTTAACTATAACATCTTCAATAACACCTCGCGGATTTGTGACCGAGTGGTCCGCTAACTGTAGCGTTATTGAAGTTGGCCGAAGTTCACCTAATCCAAACTTCTCGAAAAGAGAAGTCAGAATTAGGTTGATGGATGCACCCAGATCCAAAAGTGCTCTATCAAATGTGTAATCTCCGATGACACAAGAAATCAACGGAGCACCTGGATCTCTCTTTTTCTGAGGGAGGTGGTGCAGGATAATATAACTAGCCTGCTCAGAGAGCTTTTATGTACATAAATCCTTTAAAAATCTCACGTAAGCTGGTATATGCTTGATAGCATCAAGGAGCGGGATATTGATCTCAACATTCTTAAATATATTCAGAAGCTCCTCATTGCTATCAACTGACTTCTTCTTTGATTTGATCAAGGCTTCAGGAAAAGGAACATGAGTTAGATCTTTGGAATCTGGTTCCTGAGCCTTGATTTCTTCTCTAGAATTCTCCTCTCTCTCCTCAGGTTCTTCAGGATTCAGTAGATCATAATAATGTGGTTGTGGATCTTGAGTCTTCTTACGACTCCTCAAGGTGACAAAATTTGCAGATGCATAAGAGTTTGGATCTTGGGGAGGGTTAGGAAAGATTGGAGGGGCTTGATTAGCTAGGAATTGTTGCTTTGTAGAAGAAGAAGAAGAGGAGGGACCCGGCTCAACCACCTGAGCATGTGTGTGTGGGTCCCTCTGATTTCTGTACCCATGGGCTTGGTTGCCTGGATTCAGAATATTTCATGGGTTGGGTATGGGTTGGGATGGTAGAGATCCGGGTTGACGAGAGTTAGCAATGAGCCCGGATTGCAAGTTGTCCACCGAGGTTTTCATTTGCTGCATGAGCTAGAGCATGGATCCTTGCATCTCTACCATTTGCCGGTTTAAATCAGCCTACCCTACGGGTTGACGGGCATTCCAAGTTGGCTGATTGAGCTGATTTGGGGGCAACTGAGTATATACATGACCCTAACCCATTGGTCGTTGCTGAGCATAATTGCTAGGTCGAAATTGGGTTTGTTGCCATGGGTTTCTCCAAGAGAAGTTAGGGTGGTTTCTCCAACCTGGATTATAAGCATTAGAGTAGGGGTTGGATCTAACATTCTCTTTGTAAAGACCCATTCTGTTCTGAGCCTTTTAAGTTGTCTGGAAATTGAAAATTTTGTACACAACTTCACATCTGCGCACTGGTTGTGCGCAAACAGTCTCACTCTTTTCTCTTTCCCTCTTCTCTCCTCCACTTGAACCCTAACCCCACTCCTTATATAACCCCTCTCCCCCCTTCCTCTCTTACCCACTCCACCACCGCCACCTTCCTTCCTTCCTCTCCACTGCTATGAGAGGGACGAGCACGAGAGAGGGTGTGAGAGCGAGGGGCGAGGAGGAGAGGCGGTGTGAAGAGAGAAGGAGGAGCTTGTGTTGTAAGCTCGTGGGAGCTCGCCGGAGGGCTCAACGTCGGAGCGGTGTGTGCGGGAGGAGGAGCGCATCGGGGGAGACATCCCCGACACCTTGCTGCAGCCGGAGCTGCAGACGAGGAGGAGAGGCTGCGGCTTCGCGCGGTGAGGGGGAGCAAGAGGTCGATCTGGTTCTGGGTTTTTCCCAGAATCAGATGTCTGGCGTGTCATTTGGACGACGGGTTGGACGTCTGGTGACGACATCGGACGTCTGAAAGTAGAGCTTTGCGAAGTACGTTCCTCTTGTGGTTACGGCCATGCAGGCCGGACCACAAAGCCAATCTGTATGGCTAAAAGTGGGTGATTCATTCTGTCGCACACAGGGATAGCTTCGGGAAGGAATGGGGCACGCCCTCCCATGTGTTTTGGACATCTGGATAGCTAGCCAGATAATCGGAAGCACTCCCAGATGCCTGGAGGAGAGGTCGGACGTTTGGAGTTGGGTCTAGATGGTCAAGTAGGGGTTCTGGACGTCTGAAGTCGATGTAGGAACTTGAGGTGAGACCCTGGTGACTTTTAAGACGTCTGGACCTTGTGCCAGATGTCTGATTTAGGTCTGCAGTTCTGTTTTTGACCCGTTTAGGGTCCGTTTGAGGTCTGTTTACAGAAACAAGATATCTGCGGATTCCTTGTGAGTTCGTCTACAAGTTAGAAAGCCTTTTGTACTATTCTGAACATTTCATTGTGTTATGTTCCTTAGTATAGGATTTCTATCTGTTGCATGTTCGGGGCCTGCAGAGGCACGTGAGACTACCGTTCGAGCCCCCGGTACTCCCGGATTGTCTGGTAGAGTGGTTTCCCCCTAATTTAATTATAAGACATCAATGCATATGTGAAATTGGATAACTAGAAACCTAAAATGTGGCATGAATCCTAGGACGAGAAGTACTTGCACTGTTTGTATGCGTGTTTGAGATTGCAGTCTTAAATGAATGAATAGAAATGTAAACAACTACCTACTAATAAATAAGAGCTGCTTGTGAAATATGAAAAGCCTATGCTAATTAAACAGTTACCTGTGACATTACTTGTTGTATATGTAAATTATGGAAATACGAGATGCATGTGTATAATCTGAGAATGGAATTGTGAATGATGAAACCTGGTATGGAATAACATGGGGAATACAAGCATGAACCCTACGAGGAATTAGGAGTAGAGCTCCTGTGGATAAATAGAATGGATCTGGAAACGTGAGTGGGAAGTGTGCTGGCCCTTGAGTACGTGGTGCTAAGGAGAGTGACTGTCCCCTATTTAGTCTAGAGCGGAGCTAGCCGCCCTTGAGTTTGGACCCGAGGTTAGGATTGACCACTTTACACCGACTTCTTTGGCCCTTGCGTACACTGTACTGGGGAGAGCTACTAGTGTAGGGAGAGAGCTTGCCACCCCACGGGGTCCAGGGTTCAGCTTGACACCCTACACTGACTTGTCAGGCCCATTGGGCAAATCGGGGTAGTCAGACGAGGGTGCGCGGACTATGGAGGGGCGAGACCCTTGTTTGGTTCTGAGGGGCTAGACCCCTGTTACTGAGAGGGCTAGGCCCTATACTATTCCGTGCTGTACTTTGGGTGTACCCGCTAGTGGAAACGACTGACCGCGTGCCAATGCGGGGTAGCTACCCGTGCGCTTATCCCACATGCCGTAGTCACCGCTATGTCTATTCGTGACCTTGGGGTGGTTGACTTGGTGTAGGATCACCATGGGGGACTCTCCCAGCCTGGAGAGCACCACGTGTGCCTTCTACTCTTCGGAAAAGACTGTAATCAAGATCGTTCCCTCGAGGAACACACGAGATCAAGAAAGAGATCTGAAAGTAAACCAATGGGTGAAAAGAAATGACTTACGGAATAAATTAATTGGAAAAGATAAAATTACCTGTTAGTCTTTACTGCTTTAGTTAGTTGGTTACCACTCTACTCAGCATTCGCTAACTCCATCTTACTCGTACCCCTTTACAGGTCCAGGAGTTGAGCAGCCCAAGTCACCGGTTGTAAAGGGAACTGGGCCCAGTCGAGCCTAGTAGTAGTTCCTGTTTTTGTTGTACTTCCTCTTGCTAGTGAGTTACTCTGTTGTTACTGTTTCTGTTTCTGTACTTGTTCTAATTTACTGTTGCGGTTGTGATATGTACTGTTAGTAGCTTTTGTTTCCTATACTGCTTGTACTCTTTTACTGTTAGTTACTTAGCATGGTAAATGTGGTTTACTTTCCTACATTTTGGTTATTTCGTGTTGGATGACTGGGTCTTGGGATTAGTCGAGTCGAGCCAGTCTCGTGTCCTGTAGGGATTTGGGAACCGGGTCTAACAAGATGGTATCAGAGCAAGGTCATCCCGAGAAATGAACCAACTAGCTTGAGAATAACCAATTCACGTGCATGTAACTCGAGTAACCACCACAACGTACCGCTTGACATCTATTCTGAGTTCTTTTGCTAAAGTCCGTTAGAGTTGACTTCTTTTTGTTCTACCTTCCACGTCTCCTTGCAGGAGATGCCTTGCTGTGGAGTTCTTGAGGCGGGTTGCAGATGCGGCCGTGGATGAGGTCGGAGGGGCAGACGTGCCGCGCCCAAGGTGCCAGTTGACCCGCCACTTCTCCCGGGATTCAGGCCCAGGACCTCACTCAATTGATACGAGACATAGTACGAGAGGAGCTCCACCTGCCTCCACGAGCAGCATGCCCTAGGGACGTGGAGGGGGAGTCCCCTATAGGGCCAAGAGACCGACACAGTGCTGGACGAGGGGGAGGGGGTGGTCCTCCACCGCCCCCACTGCACTTTGACACTTCTGAGCACAAGCCCTCCCTATCTGGAGGCATGCTCATTCCCCCACTGCATCTGCACTACGAGCTTTTCGGACAGTTCCGGAAGCTGAAGCCCCCCTCCTTCAAGGGGGATGAGGACCCGTTTGAGGCAGAGGACTGGCTGGAGCAGATTGAGAAGGTGTTTGACACCCTTTGCCCCCTGCAGAGTGCCAGATGGCCTTTGCCACGTACCAACTTGGAAAGTGCGGCACACAGGTGGTGGAGAGCGGTCAGAGGCAAAGAGAGGGGAGAGCTGATGTGGGACTAGTTCATGACCCTCTTCTGCGAGCAATACTTCCCGCAGACTTGGCAGGACCAGAGGAGGGGGGAGTTCCACACTCTCCGCTAGGGGACGATGACTGTTAGCGCATACCGCACGCACTTCCTGGAGCTATCACATTTTGCTGCGACAGTTGTAGCTACGAAGGATGAGCGCCTATGGAGGTTCACTAAGGGGCTCTGGCCTACAATTCGAGGGTATGTCAAACCCCTGAAGCTACCCACTTTCTCAAGAGTGGTGGAGGCAACTATGACGTACGAGGAGACCAACTCGACTGCACGAGACACCGACAGCGGACAGAAGAGGCCCTACTAGCTAGAGTACTCATAGGGGAGACAAGAGAGGAGGCACACGGCACCAGCGGGAGAGCCATCTCGTTTTGCAGGGCCGTCAATAGCCTTTGGGGGCCCTCGACAGGGGCCAGCTGTTAGCACTGGACCCCCGCCCAGCCGTCAGCAGGGACCTACCGAGGGAGGGAGTCGAGTCCCCCTCTGCTACCAGTGTGGCTAGCCGGGCCACATTAGGAGGGACTACCCGTTTAGGGCTGGAGTGCAGCAGATGCTCCCTGCACCAAGTGCTGGAGGTTGAGTAGGTGGTCGTGGTTCCCAAGCGTGTGGGGGAGGATAGTAGTCGTGGGGAGGGTACCGGCCATCGACTACCCGTCCGACGTTGAGTGTGGCTGCTTGTTCTGCACCAAGAGCTGAGGGGTGTATCAATACCCTGACACACAAAGACGCCAGGGCATCAGGTTCAGTGGTGGCAGGTATGGTTACAGTTTCCGGCAGATTAGTTTACGTACGTTTTGATTCCGGCGCCACACACTCGTTTGTTACTGTGAGTTTTCCTATCAGTTTGGGACAGGACTGCGTGTTGTTAGAGGATCCGTTTGTGATCAGAGGTCCGGGTGGTTAGCTGTTTGTAGCTGAGGAGGTCTACACAGACTGTGAGGTTAGTATTAAGGGACATAGCCTCCCCGCTGACCTGATTGTGATACCGATGGAGGATTTTGGCGTGATTCTGGGGATGGATTGGTTGTCTGCTTACCACGCCTTGGTGGACTATTTTGGGAGGAAGATCGTCTTCTCCATACCGGAGATGCATTCCTTTGAGTTTCACGAATAGCCAGTGGACGGTGGCTTCAGGTGCATTTCTACGCTTCGGGCAGCGAGACTTTTGGGCTAGGGGTGTGAGGGCTTTCTAGCCTGTGTAGTGGCAGAACCCAGCCCCGTGGCAGACTTACAAAGCATCCCGATGGTCAAAGAGTACCCCGACGTGTTACGAGAGGAGCTATCAGGACTACCACCTGAGCGTGAGATCGAGTTTGAGATCTCACTGGTACTGGGGACCAGCCCCATTTCCACGGCACCGTACCGGATGGCACCACTTGAGCTGCGAGAGCTTAAGTTAGAGTTGCAAGACCTGTTGGAGAAGGGCTTTGTGAGGCCTAGTGCATCTCGTGGGGAGCCCCTATGTTATTCGTGAAGAAAGATGGTACCCTATGCCTTTGTGTTGACTACAGATAGCTGAATAGGGTCACCATCAAGAATAGGTATCCGCTGTTGAGGATTGATGATCTGTTTGAACAGTTGCGAGGTGCCACGGTTTTCTCCAAAATAGATTTGAGATCAGGCTACCACTAGTTGAGGATCAGGGAGACCGATGTCTCTAAGACAGCTTTCCACACCCGGTACGGACACTACGAGTTTTTGGTCATGCCGTTTGGGCTGACCAACGCCCCCGCTGCCTTCATGGATTTGATGAATCGGGTGTTCAGACCGTATCTGGACAAGTTTGAGGTGGTATTCATTGATGACGTGCTCGCTTACTCGTAGGATCAAGCACAGCATGGACAGCACTTGCGGATGGTTCTGGACACTTTGAGATGGTGCAAGCTGTATGCCAAATACAGCAAGTGCGAGTTTTGGTTGAGGCAGGTAACCTTCTTGGGCCATGTGATTTCAGGGGATGGCTTGGCTATGGATCCAGCCATAGTTGAGGCAGTACTCAGGTGGGAGAGGCCACGAACAGTGACAGAGACGCAGTTTCTTGGGACTAGCAGGTTACTACCGACGGTTTATCAGGGGTTTCTCGCAGATTGCGCATCCTATGACTCAGTTGACCCAGAAGGATGTGCCCCTTGCTTGGAAAGATGCTTGTGAGGCTTGTTTCCAGGAGTTGAAGGAGAGGCTGACTCGGCTCCTGTGCTTACCATCCTAGATAGCAGTGGCGTTTTTGTGGTCTACACGAATGCTTCGTTGCAGGGGTTAGGGGGTGTGCTCATGTAGCGAGGTCACGTTGTCGCTTACGCTTCACGGCAACTGAAGCCCCATGAGCATAGCTACCCTACCCATGACTTAGAGCTAGCAGTTGTTGAGTCCATTTTAATGGACTAATTTTACACCTATGTAACTTTATTAGTATCATTTAGGTTTGTTAATAACTATATTAAGTTAAGGAATGTTTGCATGCATCATGATTTAGGTTTACATCTATTCCATAACTTAATATGTGCTTTTTATGTGCAGAAAAATAATTGGCAAAAGAATGAGGAGGAAAGGGTAAAATACCCTTTCAAATAACCAGCGGCTGCTCTCTTCCCTTTCCATCGGCCACCCTCAACAGCTGTCGACCTGTAGAATGTCTCCCCAACAGCCTCCTGCCAAAATTAGAAAAGGGATTTGAAAATACCTTGATTGGTGCACGCGCAAAGGAGAAGAGTTAAAAGAAGAGGCAGAGAAAGAGGAGAGGATCATCGAGGAAGAGAAGAACTTGCACCATCTTCTCCAGCGTGCACTGTGGATCCATCTTCCCCCTTGCGGGGAAAAACCCCATCCTCAGCACCAAGTGCACCCTCTCGCCCTCACGCCCTCACCATAGCTGATGCGCACGCCAAGCATCCTCTAGCCGCGTCTGCAGGCGTGCACTCCAACCTCTCCAGCCAGCCCGCAGGCACACACCTCCGCGCGCCCATCTCCTTTCCAGCGCCTCCTCTTTCTCGCTCCTGCACTGCACTGCCCACACCACCAGACGCCCGTGCCATCTGTAGGTGCGCCCATCTCCCTTTCAGCGCCTTCCTCCAGCGCACCAAGCCTGCACCTGCACAGCGCCTCTCCGCGCCAGTCCTGCACCCACTCACCCCCTTCTCCAGTGCCTCCCCGCAGGTGCCTGCACCGCACCAAACCTGCAACCGTGCCCTCGCCCCTCTGCAGACCCACCTTACTGCAGGCACCCCAATCTCTCCAGCGCTCCCTGCAGGCGAGCAAGCCAAGCATCTCCAGCACTTCCTGCACACGCGCCTCAGCACGCCCATCTTCCACGCGCGCTTCAACCTTCAGCAGAGCCTCAAGCCCGCAGCACTAGCGCCCATCCTGCAGGCGCATCTGCAGACTGCTTCAACGCATCCTCCTTGCGCACCTCCATCGTCTCCGCAGGCGCGTGCCTCTGCAAGCGCCCGCAGGCGCACACCTCCACGCGCCGCACCAAGAAGCAGCTTCGCTGCAGTAGTAGCCTCCGCCGGCATCTTCTCCTCCGCCGTCCGGCCACCTCCATCGACGCCGCAGCCGCCATCGGATAGCCCTCATCCTCACCGACCTCCCTAGCCTCTCCAACGCCCGCTGGTGCTCTCTCTCTCTCACGAGGAGGAGAGAATGCTCTGTTTTTAAGTCAATTAATATTTACATTCATTGCCATTGCCACAGAATTTGATTTTTATTTATTATTATTATATTATTGCAGAATTGCACATGAACACTCATATTTCCTTATAATTGCATGTTATTGATATTCACTAGTTTTAAGATTGATTTTTGGGCTTAACCTGAGCACTAATTTTCTCTAATACATGTCACATGAAAATTTGCATAAAATCATCATAAATTTATTGAAGATTTCAGTGAGGAAAAATTGCACATATACCCTTATCTTTTTAAGTTATTGTGAATCTACTTTCCATCGCATTTTATGTCAGAATTGAATAGGGATTTCGCACTTATCTGAAAGAATATAAAATAATTAAGAATTTATTGCATAATTTCCTCCCTGTGGACACGACCCACTCTTCTATGAGTGGTTATTATTATTTTTGATTAGTCGATTTTTCTACCACTTAAATACTATAACGCAAAGCAAAAAGTCGACTCTTTCAAATTGGCGCCGTTGCCGGGGAGGCAACAGACGCAATAGATTTACTTCATTGTTTTTAAATATTTTGAGTTGCAAAATTATCTCATCAATTTTTTTACTGTGCGAGGAATCTGAAAGGCGACGAGGAACAACAGAGCGGCAACAGCAATCACGAGTTAAGCTACACGAGGAAAAGATGAAGGAGACCAAGATCCTATTTTCGCAGAGGATTCTCCGTCGTCACAAATTTAATTCTGTCTTTTCGCCCTTGTAGTAATTAGGGTTGAATTTTTGGGGGTTTGCCACATTTTTTTTAGCTACTAGGGCTTACAATATTTTTGGTGCATGCGTGATTATATTTTCTGCTTGCCTATTTTTAGAAACCAATAAAGAAAATATCGAGCTACCTATTTAGAAGTTGCATGCCCTTAGGTGCACGCATTAGGGGTGATTGAGCAGCACATTAGATATTTTTATTGCATTGCAAGCATATTAGCACGAAGATTGCTGGAGACAGATATATCTTTCTAACTTTTGCATCCAGCTCCTGTTCACGCATTTGCATTCAAATTTAAATTCAAGACCACCAAGTTGTTTGAATTTACTAATTCAGTGGTCACATAACTAAAAGTGGAACTAATAATCAGATTCAACCCTAAAAGCAATTCACATTTGATCTGATTCTAATGGACTTGTCTGCTATTTCAAAAGAAATTACAAAGATTTGCAGTGTGTTGCACACTTCTGACACTGAGCACACACATTAGGCACCGCACTAAGGCTCGATCCCTTAAGACTATAGGCACCGATCTCTTTATCGGTGCAGACCCTCCTATCGTGCTTTGTGGTGGTGGTGATACTATCTTTTGACCAAGTGTTTTTGTACTCCACGGAGGGGGACACCACTTAAAGGAACAAAAGGGTAGTTAAGGGGCACCGCATACGCATCACCTCAAAGGAAGGGTTCGCCCTACTTGCATCCCTTTGTTCGTCCTTGGAGTAACGTCTCACTTGATCACCTGGGAGTATCATCCAATCAAAGTATAGGTCCTAGGGCACTCGAAGGTTGAATTAAGGCACGTAATTGCAGTGAAAAACTTGTTTAGCCATTTATATTAACTAATACGACATCCACAATAAAGAAGGTTAAGATTTCAAGTCCACACCCCTCTTATACCACTTACGTGGGAACGGAGGGATATGTCTTGATCTTTTGACTTATCTTTGGAGTGGAGGTTTAACTTCCTCAATAAAAAAAAAAAAATTCTGAATTGTGTTTTGTATGCTTGGTAGACGCTCTCTTGAGGGTAGTCTAGTGTTTGATCCTGAGCCTGAGAGAATTCTTAGGAGAGCTCACCTAGGAGAAGAAAAAGAAGGAATGGCTGAGCAAGATGCAAATCAACAAAGGACCCTAAGGGACTATTTTATTCCTACTAACCAACCTGCACAGGCACTAAGACGACCGGCAAGGGATAATCCATATGAGATCAAGAGCAGTACCATATCTCTATTGCCCTCTTTTTATGGTACTACTAGGGAGGACCCCTACCGGCATTTGGAGGAATTCACCGAGGTTTGTTCCACGGTGAAGCTCCAGGGCTTTACTGATGAAGCCCTGATGAGGGCTCTATTTCCTTTCTCCCTAAAGGATAAGGCCAAGCACTGGTATCATACCCTCGATGCAAGGGTAAATGATTGGGCCACCCTTAAGGGAGAATTTTTAAAAAAGTATTTTCCTATGAGTAAAACCAACCATTACAGAAGAGAGATTATGGGTTTTACTCAGCAGGAAGGGGAGCAATTTCATGACTTGGGAGTGCTTTAATGACCTTCTTAGGTTATGCCCCCACCATCAAGTGCCAAGATGGTAGTTGGTTGAAAGGTTCTATATCAGATTATCTGAAAGGCATAGGCAAACCATTGATGCAGCCTATGCAGGAACCTTCATGACCAGAACTGAGGATGAAGCCTGGGCATTATTTGAAACTTTAAGTGACAACTCCATACATCTATCCTCTACCTATCAAGAAAGAAAACCATCAATCTTGCAAAGGAAGATAGAGGCCCATGAAGCTGGGGCTTCTCAGGATTTGGCTTATCAGATTAAACTATTGAATAAAAACTTTGATAGGCTTTTAGCAAACCCTGGCATGAACCCGCAAGCAGCCTCTATTTTTCAGGCTTCAAGAGAATGCTCCATTTGCCAAAGCACAACGCATGCACTGCGGAGTGCCATCAGGAAAACTAATTCCCTGAGTTGATTCAGGCCAACTTGAATGCGGCCCAAGGTTTTCGCCCCCTTCACAATAACCCTTACTCCAACACTTATAATCTAGGGTGGCGGAACCATCCAAACTTCTCTTGGAAGCAAGTTGATGCTTCTAACTCAGGGAATACAAGACCCTTACCTCCCTAGCCCACATACCAACCTTCTTATGAAAACCCTCCTCCGAATAAGCCCTCTAAGATGGATGAACTGAAGCCATGATGAAAGCAATGCAAGAGCACCAGAATATGGTTATCCAATCTCAGAATAAGATGATTACTGATATGCAATCCCAAATTGATCATCTTACTGAGGTAGTTAGGCAACGTGATCCGCTGAAGCTGCCTAGCTCTTCTGAGGAGAACCCTAAGGGCAAGGGGGTTGCATTCAAGGAGCACACCCAAGCAGTGACCGTGTTGAGGAGTGGAAAAAAGATTGACAAGCCTGATAACACTCCTACGGTTACATCTCAGAATTCCCCTTCCACACTTGACCCGACTTCCATCTCACTCGAGGAAGAGCCACACTACTCTCCCTCACCAAAAATCACCCACAATGAGGATGTCGTCCTTCCACCACCCCTTTCCCGCCATGACGACCCCTCTACCCAGAAGCCAAGGGTGCCCTATCCAGAGCACCTATCTGCTCCTGGGGAATCTTCTGTTGACTCGTCTGGAGAAAAGGATAGGACGGAAGAGATTATGGATACTTTTAGGCAAGTCTAGATTAACTTGCCTCTGTTGGAAGCGATTAAACAGATTCCATCCTATGCCAAGTTTCTGAAGGACCTGTGCACCCAGAAGCACTGATCTAGGAAACAGGTCCAAACCAAGGTCATCCTGCCTGACCATGTTAGCTTAGTTCTTTAGCATGGAACACCCCCCAAAATGAAAGACCTAGGGGCCCCGTAAATTTCAGTGGTTATAGGTAACCAACACATTGATGAGGCTCTGCTCAATCTGGGTGCGGGGGTAAACATTCTACCGAGCTCTGTCTATGACCTTTTGGGAGGAGGAAAGCTGAAGCCTAGTCCAGTAATCGTCCAGGTTGCAGACAGATCACTTAAGACATTGTGGGGATTGTTGGAAGATGTCCTTGTGAGAGTGGAGGATTTCTTCTTCCCCGTTGACTTTCTGGTACTTGATACTGACCCATCTAATAAGCCCACAAAGTCGTCCATTATTCTGGGATGCCCCTTCTTGGCCACAGCCAATGCCTCTATAAATTGTAGATCCAGGGCACTTAAAATGGGCTTTGGGAACAAGAAGATCTGGTTGAATGTTTTTTATACTTACAAGAAACCCGGATTTGAAGATTGTTCTCAGATTGAGGTCGTTGATGAAATAACTGAAGAGACTACTCTAGCACTCTTATGTAGAGATCCCCTTCAGAAGGTCATATCTCAGGACCATCCCTCGATTATTAAAGAAACTGAAAGGAAAATGCCCAAGCTAGAAGAGTTGCTGGGGGTACACACTGAGTCTCTGTCCCCACCCTAGACTGTGAAGGTAGATCCGCTGCCTGAGGTGGGGACATCTCAACTAAAACCCTCAATCCAGAAGGCTGCTGAATTGGAGTTGAAACCCCTCCTGAGCACATCGAAATATGCTTTCCTTGGCCCTAATAACACGCTCCCCATTATTATCTCGTTTGCATTATCTGAATTGCAGGAGGGAGCTCTGCCTGAGTGTTTACAAAGGCACAAGGAAGCAATTGTCTGGACAATTGCTGATATTAAGGGTGTTGATCCCTCTCTTTGCATGCATCATATATACACGGACGAGTCCATGAAGCCCTTCCGAGATATGCAGAGAAGGCTCAATCCAAATATGCGGGAGGTTGCTAAAAAGGAGATTCTGAAATGGCTGGATGCGGGGATTATCTATCCCATTTCAGATAGTAAATGGGTTAGTCCTATTCATGTAGTTCCGAAAAAGGCAGGAATCATTGTGGAAGAGAATGACCAAGGAGAACTGGTGACCACTAGACCCTCAACTGGTTGGAGGGTCTGCATTGATTACTGCCGTTTAAACACGGCTACCCAGAAAGACCATTTCCCTTACTGTTTATCGATCAAATTTTGGAACGATTGGTAGGGAACAAGTACTTTTGTTTTCTTGACGAGTACTCTCGGTACAATCAGATAGCCGTTTTTCCTAATGATCAGGAGTGTACCACTTTCACGAGTCTGTATGGCACTTTTGCGTTTCGCCGAATGCCATTCGGGTTATGTAACGCTCCTGCCACTTTCCAACATTGTATGATGGCTATCTTTTCTAATATGATTGACGAGTTCATTGAAATTTTCATGAATGACTACTCCATTTATGGCTCGTCATTTGACCTATGCCATTCGCACCTTGATAAAGTCTTAACTCGCTGCGTAGAAGCAAAGCTGGTGCTTAGCTGGGAGAAAAGCCATTTTACGGTCCAGCAGGGCATTGTGTTAGGGCATATAGTTTCCAAGAGAGGATTAGAGGTAGACACTGCAAAAATCGATTCCATCTCTAAGCTTCCATTGCCCGCCAATGTTCGTCAGGTTAGATCTATCCTTAGCCATGCTGGATTTTATAGGCACTTCATTACAGATTTCAGTAAAATCTCTAAGCCACTCTACGACCTGTTAGTGAAGGATGTCTCCCTCGATTTTGATGATAGATGTGGCGAGGCTTTCCAAGCTTTGAAGAAAGCCCTCATTACCGCGCCAATTCTCCAAGCACCAGATTGGACCCTCCCATTTGAGCTTATGTGCGATGCTTCTGATTTTGTAGTGGGAGCGATCTTAGGTGAAAGGGTTGATGGCAAACCTCATGTGCTGCATTATGCCAGCAAGACCCTTACGGATCCTCAGCAAAACTACACGGTCACTGAAAAGGAATTACTTGCTGTAGTATTTGCTTTGGAAAAGTTTCGGTCTTATCTTTTGGGATCCAAGGTTGTGGTGTTCATTGATATTTCACCCCTTAAGCATCTTCTGACTAAAAAGGACACCAAACCTTGCCTAATTTGTTGGATTCTACTACTCCAAGAATTTGACTTGGAAATTAAAGACAAGAAAGGAGTTGAGAATGTGGTAGTAGACCATTTGTCTAGGATCCCTATTAAGGCATCAAACCCTGCTGGCGGTATTCAAGAGACTTTCCCTGATGAGTCTCTAATGGCCGTGGAAGCTAAAACTCCTTGGTTCACTGACATAGTGAACTATCTGGTCACGGGATTCACCCCCAGTACTTGGGATAAGCAGAAGCGAGACAGGTTTCTCGCCAATGCTAAATTTTATCACTAGGAGGAACCTGAGCTTTTTAGAATAGGCCCTAACCAGCTGTTTCGCCGTTACATCCCTGATGAAGAATAAAGAAGTCTTTTGAGTTTCTGCCATGACCTCCACTGTGGGGGACATTTTAGTGGGAAGAAGACTACCCATAAGGTTCTTTAGTCTGGTTTTTGGTGGCCCACATTATTCTGAGATGCACATACGTATGTGGGCGCATGTCTACGTTGCCAGCAGACGGGAACCATTGGAAAAAGGGATGAGATGCCCCAACAACCTATCCTCCCTGTTGAAATCTTTGATATTTGGGGCATTGACTTCATGGGTCCCTTTCCTGTGTCCTTCGGATATGAATACATCCTTGTGGCTGTTGACTATGTATCAAAGTGGATAGAAGCCATGCCCATGCAAACCAATGACCATTCCGTGGTCTTAGGCTTTGTTAAGGCTAATATCATTTCTCAATATGGGTGCCCAAGGACGATCATAAGTGATGGAGGACCTCACTTTAAGAATGTACACTTCACAAGACTACTCCAAAATTTGGAAGTCAACCACATGATAGCCACACCTTATCATCCCCAAACGAGTGGACAAGTTGAAGTGTCTAATAGGGAGATTAAGTGAATTTTAGAAAAAATTGTCTGGACTGATCGGAAGGATTGGTCTAAAAAACTAAATGATGCTCTTTGGGTCTACAGCACTGCATATAAGACTCCCTTGGGCATGTCTCCTTTCCGTCTTGTCTACGGAAAAGCATGCCACCTTCCTGTTGGAATCCAACATAAAGCTTATTGGGCTATTAACTTAAATCTGGATAAAGCGGGAAAAGCACGTATGTTACAATTAAGTGAGCTTAAGGAGCTTCGTAATGAAGCTTATGAAACTTCTCAAGCTTACAAGCAACGTACAAAAGTCTTCCATGACAAGCACATCATTAGAAATACTTTTGAGCCCAACCAGTGGGTTTGGCTTTTCAATTCTAGACTTAAATTATTTCCTGGAAAGCTCAAGTCCTGTTGGGATGGACCATGCGTTGTTATCAATACTTTCCCTCATGGAGCTGTAGAGATTAGGAACCTTATTTCAGGTGCGAGCTTTAAAGTAAATGGCCAGCGACTTAAACCGTATATTACTCTTTCAGATGGCCAGGTTTTGAACACACTACGGCTTTAGGAGCCTTAGCTCCTCCCACTTCCTCCTCAGGTGATATTCTTCTATGTCTATATTTTTCTAATGAGGACATTGTCAGTCTTAGGCATGGGGGGGTATAACCTGAGAATGTTTATAGTGTTTATAGCATTTATAAATATTTGCATACATATTTATATATATATTATAAAAAAAAAAATTTCTCTTTTCATGAGCTGATTGGGTTAGTCCCTAGTAAAATATATTTGTCATTGGAGGTTTTTCTTCCTGAATTATTTCTTAAGTTTAGAATCCAGTACATTTATTTCACGTGCACATAAACTTGGTAATGGATCCTTAAGGAAAACCAATAAGCATTTGTAGTCTACTGAACCCTTGGACAGTTCATAAGGAGTCAGGCATACTATCTTCTAGTAGATCCACCTCATATTTGCGAGAAGAAGTAGAGAGATTACTGGTGAGCTAAGTCTAGTGCAAGGACTCTTACATTTTGGATAATTAGATGATGATACTTTAGAATAAGGCGTAGTTTTCACTCTCTGTTCCTGTGTGCGTATTTTGTGTGAATTCCTGAGAGTCACCAAATAAGGCAGATACATAGAGATTAAGTCTTAATAAAGCTATAGCTATGATGGATGGTTACGACCGTCCTTCATAGAGTCCTTGACTGAAGGAGGGTAATAGTGTCAAAGGTCAGAGATACGCCTGTCCTATCCATTTTTTTCCGGTGCCGAGAATAGGCACTTCCACCAAATAAGCCACACAACTTCCTCTTGACCATCATCATCCCTAATAATGCCTTGTAAATAAAAGTCCGTATCGTGTTGTGTTGATTGAAAAAGAAATAAAAAAAAAGGAAGAGAGAAAAGAAGAAGAAAAAGAAGAAACAGAAAGAACAAAAAGAAGAAATAGTTATATTAAAAAAAAAGTCCAAGTTTATGATGTAACACTGTTTCTGAGGCAACAAAACACCTATCGCGTTCCACCAAATATGACCCATACCTACCTTCTAGTATTTCTATCGCCTGAATGCTGGTTGAGGACTCTAACTTAGTTGTAGAGTTATTAGGACTTTAATTGAAGTGTGGATGCCATGTGAGGCCACCAAATAGTGAGTACAATTTCTAAATCTTGCGAGATTTGTGATCTCAGAAGGAAAAAGAAGAGGGAGTGCCCAGGAACATCAAGAGAGCACAGTTGTATAGCCTCTCTTAGAGTTGACTTGTCTAATAGTCTAGATATCTAGAGTCTGCAATACTAGACTATATGTAGCACCAGATGAATGTGTGCCACCAAATATAAATCCATTCAATTCGATATCTCTTACCTAAGCCAAATGTCGGGGTCAAATTACAGATTATCGTCTACTTTATCCCCGAGGGAAGTAGCTGCCTATCCCGACGTAATATTTACCTAGGGTGAAGTACGAACTTCCAATGTGAATTGGCTCTTTCACTTGGATCTGTTACCTAGGCTATCAGCACTTCACATTTGTCTGGATTTCTAAAGTTTTGAAGTAAGAAAAGAAGAAATCTTCTGATTACTTTTATTATTTTTCATTTTTGCTAGGGACTAGCAAATCTTGGGCATGGGGGTATTTGATGAGTCCATTTTAATGGACTAATTTTACGCCTAAGTAACTTTATTAGTATCTTTTAGGTTTGTTAATAACTATATTAAGTTATAGAATGTTTGCATGCATCATGATTTAGGTTTGCATCTATTCTATAACTTAATATGTGCTTTTTATGTGCAGAAAAATAATTGGCAAAAGAATGAGGAGGAAAGGGTAAAATACCCTTTCAAATAATCGGTGACTGCTCTCTTCCCTTTCCATCGGCCACCCTCAACAGTCGTCGGCCTGAAGAATGTCTCCCCAACAGCCTCCTGCCAAAATTAGAAAAGGGCTTTGAAAATCCCTTGATTGGCTCACATGCAAAGGAGAAGAGTTGAAAGAAGAGGAGAAGAAAGAGGAGAGGATCATCGAGGAAGAGAAGAACTTGCACCATCTTCTCCAGCGTGCACTGTGGATCCATCTTCTCCCTTGCATGGAAAAACCCCATCTTCAACAACAAGTGCACTGTTGAACGAACGAATTGCTACGCTAATGTGTTCGATTTTGGAAAACCTGTAGTTGTAGTTTGAAAGCGAAGAACTCGTGCTCAACAAATAAAATTTATACCGAAATTGAAATTCTGGGTCGAACACAGGGAGGCGGACGTTTGATTTAAAAACTACGCATTTGTTTTTATTTGTCACGAATTAATTCAATTTAAAACTATCTAATTATTTACAATAAATAGAAAAGAGAGAGAGAGAGTAAGAGAGAGAGAGAATATTACAAACAAAAATCAAAATAAGATGTAGAATAAACAGGGAATTCATCATTAAGGAGATTGTTTGTTTCACTATTACAACTAGAAAGCAGAAAATAATTACACTAGAAAGCATTAAAAGAATGGAGGGAGAAATGTCCTCCTTGACGATCGCTTGGAGGACGAGTAGAGATACTCTAGAAAGTAGTAAAAAGAATAGGGAGAGAGATATCCTCCTCAACGGTCTCTTGGAGGACAAGCCGGACGGGACGATGCCTGGACGAAGGAGGATAAAGCAGGACAAAGGAGGATGAAGCAGAAGATCAGGAATGGGGTAGCACGTCGTCGTCGTCGCGGGATCCACTTCCGAAGGGGGATGAAAATTGGACTTTATCTCGTGAGAAACATCCCGGGTGTGGGACAAGCTTCCCTTGAGCTTTGGAGAGGTAGAGAAGGGAAGGAAGGGATGAGAATTTCTTGTGGAGGGGGTCTCCTTTTATATTTGCAAGGAGTGGGGGCAAATTGGTCATTACATCTTTAAAACATTAAATAAGGGGTCTTTAGTGATGGATAAACCATCACTAAAGCCCCAACGTGGGCGTAGTGGCTACTGCCCACGCGTGCCCGCTCAACTGCTCTCTCTGTCAACACATCTACACGTTCAACCATCCACAGCCGTCCGATCGCGAGATCGAACGGCTGTGATTGCGCCTTCGCTCGCTGTTGCGCGCCCGCCCCAACGCGTGCGATACTGTGTGAGGCGCGGGCGTGCAATAGCGCGTCATCGCTATTGAGTGCAGATGGCTGCCCAATCAAGATCCGATGCACGTTTGCGCCCGCTCGCCCGTGCCCTTTTCTTCCTCGCTGCGGCTCGAACCCGCGTCCGCTGCTCACGATAGTGCCTTTGCCCACTATGCTGCGAAGCACAGATTGTTGAGCGGGGGATCTGAGGTGCAGCCGTTCACAGCCGTTAGATCGAGATCCAACGGCGGAGAGGGGGCAGATGCGAAGGCTTCGGTGGTTGCATGCAGGCGTTTGGGCGGCCGAGATGGTGCCACATGGTGCCATCTTGGCCGTCCATCTTCTGGGTGTTGTAGATGGCGCCACAGGTGTCGGATTGACTCGATTTTTGCATCGTTAGGCTACGATCGTCAGTCCGAATTCATCCGTGTGGTCAGATTTGTCATTTTAAGTGTGGATTTACACCATCCTTGCCCTTGATCTTCTAGGGTTCCCCGGTCACTATCTGATGCCACAGATGCCTGATTAAGGCGATTTTGGAGTCGTTGAACTCCAATCATCGCCCTAACCACATCTGTACGGTTGGATCTTCGATCCGAGGCCCTGATAAAAAGTTTGCCCTGTCCAAGCACGTAAAAGGAGACAATTAACCTCCATTTTATTCAATCTACTCTAAATGCAAGATGATGCATGTTATGCAATATTTATATCATGTAATGCAATCCTATGCTTAAGAACATGCATAAACAGACATCTTAAGTAGTGTAAATGTGTTTACATCATACCCCTTTGCTTATCTTTTGCTAGTCCCTAGCAAAAACTATATGCTATTTATAAAAGAATTAGGTTGGATTATTTGGGCATGAGTTATTTTCAATCATTAAGAAATTATCTACTTAGGATCTAAACTTTCAAAGACACAATAGTGCCCGAGTATCTGCTAAAATGCAGACCGCCTCAAACCCTCACCTTATTCAAAGAAAATTTTCTTTTTCTCTTTTTCCTCTTTTCTAATTTTTTTGGATTTTCAAATTTTAGGGTTTAAGAGTGGCTTTCTACGGCCATTCAACTCACCCAGGATTTGATGAGAACCCTAAGTTTTAAGCATCTTTTTGTGAATGTGATAGACTCGTTGACCGACAGTTAAAACAGACATTAGATTTCTACGCCTCTAGGTGACCTAAAAAAAAAAGAATTCTGCTTAAAGGTGTATCTTTACAACCGGTAGCTTTCTCCCTACTTTTATTTTTTTACAGGGTCAACACAAGGGTGAATCCAGTGTATATCTCCCTGGTTTATTCTACTTCTCCGCTTCTTCCTAAGTGTTTTGGGAATTTTCAGTGCATTTATTGAGGTAGGTTCTGGACAACCGGTCGATGAGCTGTTACCACCGACAACTTGCCAGCCATACTCATGCGGCAAAGTGTGGCTTATTTCTTTTTTTCTTTTCTCCTTTTCTTTTGATTTTTTTTTTTTAAAGTAGGTGGCTTCCCTGGTCTATGATTTACCTAAAGGCAGCAAAAAGAGAAAGGTCCAGTGACTGGGCTCTGGACAACCTACCTATGGGCTGTTACCCATGATAACTTGCCATCCATATCACCCTAGAAGGTTCATTAGCTACCCAATTTCCGTTAAAATTACTGAACAACGAGTCAGTGACAAGATAGTGTATAGATTCTTAAGACTCAAAATTTCCTCAAATCAGAGGACAGGTTGATAAGTCATGTACTTATCACCCAACTTATTTATTCCAATTAAAATAGAATTTAGGTTGGCGAGAACTCGAAAACAAATCCACATTTTAGTCGATACACGGGCTGATTAAGTCCGAAGACCCGAAGGGTCTTTGTGTTCAAATCGTAATGTAGTATTTCATAAGATTGAAAATTTTCTTAAACCCAAGTTCTCTTTCCTAATTCCAAATTTTTTTTTCAATAAAAGAAAGTAAAACAAATCTACGGAGCTAACGAATGAATTCAAAGATGAATATCCACCCCCCCATGCCTATCTAACGCAATGTCCTCATTGTATTAAAAAGACATAAAACAGAGTGGAAAAGCGTAGAAAGCACCTAAATTATGTGAATGTCAGATCCGCTCTGAGATGAAAACTGAAAAGAACTATATACGTGCTGAGTTTAGTGCCTTCAGCTAGGCACACTATACAAAGAGAGATGAAGAATTCATAAGTGTAGGTCAGAATCAGAATAAACATAAGAATCCTCTGACCTATCAGTAGATGTCCACAGATGTGGACCAGATTGTGGTGCAAACCGATACCCCATAATCGAGAATATCTTAGGTTCTGGATAAAAATTACCCAAAACCTAAAATCAGAATGCAAGCGGGGTCGAGCCTGCGATTTATGAAGATGCAACCCAAGACCAAAAAGTCAGGTTACAAAGAATTGAAGCCAAAAGGATAATCATTGAGTGCATTCTTGGGTTGGACATCCTCAGAATAGATGTCGTAAGGATCCTGGTTTGATGGTTTCAGCTTAATAGGCACCCTTCGACTCAGTCTTGTACTTCCTCCAGACTTAGCTTCCCAAATCAGAACTTCCCAACTCCTATCCTCCTCAATCAGAATGTTAAATTCTGAGACCTCTTGCATGTTAATCACCCCGTTTGAAATCTCCAAGTCTAAATGATGTGGCAGAATCAGAATTGAGTTGGGTCTAATTATCTCAAAAATAGAATTATCGACAAGCTCAACGGGTGTAACTGACAATCAGGGCATTGAATTGAATCCTCCAGAAAATGCGATTCTGGATTCGTAATGTGTGCCCTAATAAGATCAGCTTCCTAAGTTATTGGGCTATCAAATAATCTATCAAATTCCTCAGGCCCAATTGTCTCACAGAAATCGTGTTTAGAAAACTCGCGTGAGACTTCGCAACTTGAATCTTCACCATCAGAATCGAAGAAATCAAGATCCGTATTAATGTATGTCTTAAAATCATCTGTCACTTTCTGTTCCAAAGAGACATACGTTTCTTCGTACTCTGGCTCAGGGATCTCAGGTGAAGAAATCAAATCATCCTTAATTTGTTGTTCTAATTCAATCTGGTTAGCCTCGTAACATGTGTCCCCCCCAACAGGTGCCTGAGCAGGTTCTGTCATTGGCTTTCCTGAAGAGGGTTCATCCTAGGAATGATCCCATGATTGAATCAAAGCAACCACGAATCTCATCCTCAATTTCGCTAATTTCCCAAGTAGAAACTCACCCAGGTTCTTATCCTTAACATCTTGGAGACAATCCAACATAGACTTGTTTAAACCATCAATCATTTCAATCAGGGGCTCCAATCTCTCAATGCAAGGTATTGGCTGGACTTCTAAAGATTGAATGATATTCCTTAAGATAGCCAGAACCTTATCTTGAACTTGGTTAACCTGAACCAAATGAGTTGGTTCAGGGTTGGGCGGGTTTGGGGTCAATGCAGGGGAATTAACGAATTGAGATTCGTTATACCCTTCCTGATAATAGGTCATTTTAGATTGTTCAAAAGGTGGTGATGACCTAAAGGCAGTGTAATCAGAGGATGGATAAGAATCGGTGTATCCTTCTTAATTGTAGATCGTATTAGGTTGTTCATGAAAAGTTGACGATCTATAACAGATGTGGCTCTGAGAAGGATAGAAATCGCAATCAAAGTGTTCAGGGTTAGACCCTAAACATGGAGGTCCGGAACTGTATCCCCAATCCGAGCTATCCCAACTAACTGATGGTTGATTACAATACAAGTCGGGATAATCGTCATGTTGAGGATAATTCAAAATAGGATGAAAAGAGTGGGAATGAGTGTAATATGTGGAAGGATTCATGAGAAACAGGAGGAAGAAAGGCGTCCTACAATACAAACAATCAAACCTATCCTTAAGTGGGCTAGCCTAAAGACCTACAGACTCTCAAAACCTGTCTTAAGATAAAGGAACGATTTGATCTACTTCTGTCTGTTTAATCCAACCAGTTAGAATGAGGGATTGGGGAGAAGGTTCTTCCTTCGGCTTGCACCTCCGGTTCCTAGTGTACCCCCCAGCAGCGATCGTTTGATTCTACTCCCTTAGCTAGACATTAGATTGAATAGTAGAAATAGACTAATCGAAAATAATCTTGTTCTGGGCTCTGAAGAGCGAGTCAAATCCTTAAGGCCAATGTCTACTCTATTTTGTTTAGGGCTAGGTTTGAATGTGCTTTGGAATGTGATGGGTCCTTTAAATGGGTTGTGCCCTTAATGATTGATTTATTTTGTGTGTGCATGCACAACCAGTGGCTTTCAAGCAAGATTATTTTTGATGCGGTGAATTTTAAGGTTCAAATCTTGCTTAGTAGCTTTTAGGATTCAACTTTAGGCATTTTCAAACAAGTTTCGTTGACACCCCAGGTTTTGAAAGCACGGGTGAAAATGTTTTCCTTTGAAGCTTAAAAAGAATGTGGAGTGCCTGGTAAATCCTTAAGAGTTGAACCTAAGTGGCAGCTACTTAATGAGTTGATTTTATTTGAAGTGGTGCGGCCCAATCAACTCAAACAATTGGCTTGTTGCACCACTTTATTAAGCACACAAATGATTACCTAATCTGATTTCTACTCAATTATGTGTTTGGATGTGTGTACCGGCTCCAAAGATCGGTTTACCGGTTGAGTTTGAAAATCAGATGAGGTTATGTACCTCTGTGAGATTTTTTTTATTTTTCTTTTTTTTAATGTGGGGGTTGGGGCGGGTGTGGGTGTCAAACAACAAACAATCTAACCTTAGAGTTTATAAGAACACCTAGGTTGATTGATGTTTATGTTATTATGTGGTGAAATGAAATCTAATGGGTGGGCGGTGGGGGATAACTTACAAAACCTTCCACAACACTTTACTCCAATCTACCACTTTTGCCTATCTCGAAAGAGTACCTGCAATTACAATAAGAAAGGAGAAAAGTGAGGTAAATGATTTGTAAGTTAGAAAACGCGAAGAGAAATCAAAGAACATCGCCTCCCCGGCAACGGCACCAAAATGTTGAACAAACAAATTGCTACGCTAACATGTTCGGTTTTGGAAAACCTGTCGTTGTAGTTTGAAAGCAAAGAACTCGTGTTCAACAAATAAAATTTATACCGAAATTGAAATTCCGGGTCGAACACAGGGAGGCAGACATTTGATTTAAAAACTACGCGTTTGTTTTTATTTGTCACGAATTAATTCAATTTAAAACTATATAATTATTTACAATAAATAGAAAAGAGAGAGAGTAACAGAGAGAGAATATTACAAATAGAAATCAAAACGAAATGTAGAATAAACAAGGAATTCATCATTAAGGAGATTGTTTGTTTCACTATTACAACTAGAAAGTAGAAAACAATTACGCTAGAAAGCAATAAATTTACTCCAGAATGCATTAAAAGAATGGAGGGAGAAATGTCCTCCTCGACGATCGCTTGGAGGACGAGTAGAACTACTCTAGAAAGCAGTAAATCTAGACTAGAAAGCAGTAAAAAGAATAGGGAGAGAGATCCTCCTCGATGGTCTTTGGGAGGACAAGCCGGACGGGACGATGCCTGGACGAAGGAGGACGAAGCAGGACGAAGTAGAAGAACGGGAATGGGGCAGCACGTTGTCGTCATCGCGGGATTCACTTTCGAAGGGGGATGAAAATTGGACTTTATCTCACGAGAAGCATCCCGGGTGTGGGACAAGCTTCTCTTGAGCTTTGGAGAGGTAGAGAAGAGAAGGAAGGGATGAGAATTTCTTGTGGAGGGGGTCTCCTTTTATAGTTGCAAGGAGTGAGGGCAAATTGGTCATTACATCTTTAAAACATTAAATAAGGGGTCTTTAGTGACGGATAAAACCGTCACTAAAGCCCTAATGTGGGTGTAGTGGCTGCTGCCCATGCGCGCCCGCTCAGTTGCTCTCTCTCTCAACGCATCCGCACGTTCAACCATCCACAGCTGTCCGATCGCGAGACCTCCTAAAATTATAAAATTTCATAGAGTGATTCCCAATTAAGTTTGGAACATCTGTTCCAAATTTCAAATCAATTGGATTTGTATTTAATTTTTAAAAATTCGTGGATTGCAGAGGGGTCACACCCTATAATCTTCCTGTTTTGCTACTGTCCGTGAATTTTTAGAATTTTTGTGAAATTTAGCTTGCTGGAATCCTTGTGGAATTTTACACATCATATAAAATCACAAAAATTTTCTGAGGTCGGTGGTAATACTGAAAAGTCCATAATACCCACGGGTATCATTTCTGGACTTTGACACCAGTACAATTAAAAATTTAAAATAATTATCAAACAAATTCTAAAATCTTATAAAAATCTTTTTTGGAATCCTTGTTTGATTTGCTTCAAAGTAGTTGTGTTGTTTGACTTGTTTGGACCACTACTTAATTCTGAATGCCTAAAAATAATTCATTGGTAGTAAAATTTCGGTCTTAGGGATAATTGGCTTAGGGTTTCTTTCTTTCTCTTTAGAGACTCAATTAAAAGGAAATATACAATCACACATACAACTTGTCTTTCCTTTAATTGTGAACTTTCAAACTTGTTTGAAAACTTAAAGAAAAAAACCCTAAAACTCATTTAATTAAATCAAATCCTAAAAGACAAAAATACAAAAAAAAAAATTGTGTGACAACTTGATTTACATTGGAGCCACTCTCCAATTCCTGCACACACAAAAAAAAAAATCAAATAACAGGGCAACAACCCAATAAACGCCCTCCACATTCCGTGTGCACTATAGCATCCTAGACCTAATTAAAATTTGTAGCAACTTGACCCGTAAGGCTTTATCAACTTAGGCTTGCTATTTAGGTCTTAAGTTTTCTTTAGTTAGTACTAATTCTGTCATCTGTATCTGGTGTTCAGGCTGAGGGGCCGTGTCAAACGACCAGGCGCGGGTTTGTACAAGCACCTGGGGTTTTCCCTGGGAAACGTTTGGGCCCAAACCTCCCCTTAAGAAACTTGGCTAGATTTGTTGATAGAACGGGTATTCACTATTGACTACTTATTTCCTATATAGACCAAGTCTTAAGTTATTATTAGGGAGTCACATTTAAGTTAGGTCCAGTTTTGTTTGTTTGATTTGCACACTTTCTCTCATCTCTATCTCTTCTCCTCCCCTCCAAGTCTTCCAAGTAGTGCATGCACGGGTGACGGTCCCAAAAGCAGCACCTCGAGGGACCATCTGATTTCGCCCCCCGCAGCAAGAAATCATTGTTTTCTTCCCCCTCGTCTTCTAAAAAAATGGAAAACCCAGGAAGCTGTCAAAAAAATTCTGCTTCCACTTCTAACCCGTCAGTCGACCCACAAGCTGACTCCACCCTCCCTCACCTTCCTAACTTGGAGCAACCCGAAATACCAGCAGGGTCAGGTGGCCCTCCAATTGTAACCCATAATACAAATCCCTTTGCATTAATGGCTGACCATTTGGCTCGACTACAACAAAATCAAGAAGATCTAGCTAGGACTGTCACGAACCTAGCTAATCAAGGACAAAATCCACCACCCCGCCAACAGCCTGTCGTTCCTCTTAAGGATTTCTATGATCCTTCCAATTATGAGGAAAGACCAGGGGTGGTCATACCACAAGGGGATTTCGAAATCAAACCCGCCATTCTAAACCTTATCAAGCATTTTCATGGTCTTCCAACAGAGGACCCTTTTTGTCATCTCAAGGAATTAACTGTCCTCACTCAAACCACTCGTTCCCGCAATGTGCAGGAAGACATGTGGTTAATGAGACTCTTTCCTCTCTCTCTTAAAGACAAAGCATCACATTGGTTTAGAACAGTTGAGCGTCCTATTACCACCTGGCCCCAATTAAAAAGTGCTTTTCTTAAAAAAAATTTTCCGATCGGTCGAACAAATGCATTAAGAAGATCTATAACAACCTTTCAACAAAAAATTGGTGAACCCCTCCACGAAGCCTGGGAAAGGTTTTAGGAACTTCTAAGAAGTTGTCCCCACCATGAAATTCCACAATGGCAGCTAGTGCAGATCTTCTATCATGGATTAGAAGATCAATTAAAATGATTTGTGGATGCCTCATGTGGGGGCAATTTTCCTAACAAAGACGCCGAAAGTGCCTATCTTCTCTTTGAAGAAATGAGTGAAAACTCATTTAACATGCCTTCAATGGACACTTTTGGCAGATCACAAAACCCCAAACATGGAGTCCATGAAATTGACTCCAAAAACCACCTCTGTTCCAGTCACAGGATGATTTATATATGTTAGCTCAACGACTGGACCAGATGCAAATTCACCAAAAGAAAATGGAAGAAAAGCTCACAAACAAGCAAGCTCCACACACTAACCCCCCACACATTCTCCGAAGAGAAAATCTACACAATATCGATGCCACATCTGCTGGCCAGCAAATCCCAGCTGATTTCCCACAAGATTTAACCGGGAATTTTGACCAAAATATTTTTGATTCCACCTCGGAAAATATTTATGCTCTCCAGGAGCAATTTAGAAACCCCTCCAACACTTCCAATCAAAATTGGAGGACTAACCCGAATCACTCCTGGAAAAACCCGAATCCGATTCCTTTTCCCAAACAAAACTATTTTGGGAATTATGGGCAACTTTGTATCAACCTGGACCATCCCAGGATGATATTAATAATCAGGTCATGAAAACTCTGCAAGGAATGCAGACTCAAATGACAGAAGTAACCCGTATGATTACCAATTTACAACACCAAGTTAAGGTTACTCCTGATCATCGACCTATTGGGAATTTACCATCCCAACCCATGCCCAACCCAAACAATCAAAGGAATCAATTTCAAGGTGGATATCACAGTCAACCTATTCAGCCAGCACCTCAGGATCGGCCGGGTTTCAATAACAGCCAGGCCCCCCGTCCTCATCCTAGAAACAACCAAACTGCAAATGCAGTTACCTTGAGGAATGGGAAAACCACTCACAATACCCTGCCTATTAAAGAAACCCGCTCTAATGACACACAAATTAACTCTTCCCCTCCTATTGTTCAGGAACTAATTCATGCAAAACAGGGCAACCCTGCCCCATTTCCACAAGCCCTCCACTCTTCTAAAAAGAAAAAGACAAAATCCGAGCCCACTGAGAAGGAATTAATGGATTTATTTAGGCAAGTAGAAATTAATATCCCTATCCTAGATGCCATTAAGTATATCCCTGCCTATGCAAAATTCCTAAAAGATTTAGTACTCCAAAAAGGCAGCCCAAGAATTTAGGAAAGGTAATTCTTCCAGAGACAGTCAGCTCAGTTGTGCAGAGCCAATTGCCTCTTAAGAGAAAAGATCCCGGTGCCCCCCTAATCCAAGTTATCATTAATGATACCTCATTTGATCGCACTCTGTTGGATCTTGGTGCCTCAATTAATCTTATCCTCACAGTTATTTTTGAGGAATTTAAGATCGGTGAATTGAAGCCTGTTGAGGTTACTCTCCAATTAGCCGACTGATCTACGATTAAACCAAGGAGAATTGTTGAAGATGTTCTTGTCTGGGTCAAAGATTGTCTATTCGCAGTAGACTTTTTAGTCCTGGACATTGAGGTACCTGAAGCACTTAAATTTGCCCCCATTATTGTTGGAAGACCATTCTTAGCCACCGCCCGCGCCAATATTGATTGTGATTCTGGAAAGATGAAGATCATGTGTGGCAGTGAATCTGTAACCCTAGACATTTTTCAAGCCTCTAGGCGGTTCCAGGAACCAGATTTCTTTGATGATTCGGATTCAGAAATAGTAAACATTGTGGAGGAAACATTGCAGATTTTCCAATTAGGTTCCTGTTTTGCTGTAAATACTGTTCCTGAATAATTACTTTTTCTCACCCTTCCACCTCAACCACACGACCAGCTAACATTCCAGCTAACCCTTTCACTCTCACCTCACCTTTAACCCACAAAGCAGAAACTCTTTCGGAATCGGGCCTACAATTGGAATTAAAACCTTTGCCCGATTCCCTTAAATATGTCTTCCTGGGTCCAAATCAGACCCTGCCCCTGATTATAAATTTTGGACTCACCGGGGCACAAGAGCACAGACTTCTCCAGGTTTTGAGTAAATATCGAAAAGCTATTGGCCGGACCCTTTCTGATCTTAAAGGCATTCATCCATCCTATTGTACGCATCATATATATTTAGAGGACGATTCTCGCCTCTCCCGCCGGCCACAACGGCGCTTGAATCCTAGTATGCAGGAGGTGGCAAAAAAGGAGATTATTAAGTGGCTAGATGCTGATATCATCTACCCCATTTCTGACAGCTCCTGGGTTAGTCCAACTCAAGTTGTCCCCAAAAAGGCTGGACTAACAGTTGTCACCAATGAAAATGAGGAAAATATAGCCACTCGAACCGCTTCTTCTTGGCGCGTGTGTATAGATTACCGAAAATTAAACACCGCCACCAAGAAAGATCATTTCCCGCTCCCTTTTATTGATCAAATCTTGGAGCGGTTAGCCGGACGGGAATATTACTATTTTTTGGACGGTTATTCTGGCTATAATCAAGTGGCGGTTCATCCTGAGGACCAGGAGAAAACAACTTTCACCTGCCCCTTCGGAACCTTTGCTTTCCGAAGAATGCCCTTCAGTCTTTGCAACACACCTGCGACTTTTCAAAGGTGCATGCTTGCAATTTTTTCAGACCTGGTAGGTGAATGTTTAGAAGTTTTTATGGATGACTTCTCTGTTTTTGGGGATTCTTTTAACCATTGCCTCAAAAATCTTGAAAGAACCCTCCAAACGTGCATAGAAGTTAATCTGGTCCTCAGCTAGGAAAAAAGTCATTTCATGGTCCAAGAAGGTATTGTTTTGGGCCATGTTATTTCTAAACAAGGAATCACGGTAGATAAAGCAAAAATAGATGCTATATCTAAGCTCCCACCGCCCACTACTGTCAAACAAATCAGATCCTTTTTGGGTAATGTGGGTTTCTACCGTCGATTCATACAAAACTTTTCCCAAATCTCCAAGCCTTTAAGTCAGCTTCTTACTAAAGACCAGCCATTTGATTTTAATAACAAGTGCCTAGAGAGTTTTTTGAGGTTGAAGAAAGAGGTTACTGAGATGCCAATATTGCAGGGACCTGATTGGAATAGTCCCTTTGAATTAATGACAGATGCCTCAGATTTTGCTGTAGGGGCCGTTCTAGGGCAAAGAATTGGCAAGAAGCCCGTTGTGATCTATGATGCTAGCAAAACCCTTGATGATGCACAACGGAATTACACGATTACTGAAAAGGAACTTCTTGCCATTGTATTTGCCTTAGAAAAATTTAGATCTTATCTGTTGGGGTCACGTGTCACTGTTTATACAGACCACTCAGCAATTAAATATTTGCAGACAAAGAAAGATGCGAAACCCCGCCTTATCCATTGGATTCTGCTGCTCCAGGAATTTGACCTGGAAATCAAGGATAAGGCGGGATTGCACAATGTAGTGGCCGACCATCTCTCTCGTCTTATGACGAATGACATAATGACCCCGCCAGATCAGTTCCCTGATGAAAGTATTTTAGCTGCTACAACCCTCCCTTGGTTACGCCCATTGCAAACTACTTAGCAACAGAACAAATCCCCGCTGATTGGCCAAAAACAAAACGGGATAAGTTCTTTGCTGATATTAAATATTATTTTTGGGAGGAGCCCGACCTTTTTCGCATTTGTGCCGATCAGGTCATTCGACGATGTGCCCCCGATTATGAAATCCATGATATTTTAACACATTGTCACTCAATGGCCTGTGGCGGACATTTTCGGGCAAGAAAACTGCAGCTAAAATCCTTAATGCGGGATTTTATTGGCCCAGCTTGCACAAAGATGCTCATGACTTCGTTCGGTCCTGTGTGCGTTGCCAGAGCATCGGCAACATGACTCGAAAGGATATGATGCCCTTAATCCTATTTTAGAAGTTGAAATTTTCGATGTTTGGGGCATCGACTTCATGGGACCGTTCATCAACTCTGGTGGGTATTTGTATATATTAGTTGCAGTCGACTATGTTTCTAAATGGATAGAAGCAATACCCACCTGCACTAGTGATCACCGTGTGGTTGTCGAATTTCTTAAGAAAAATATTTTCTCAAGATTCGGCATACCAAAAGCCATTATCAGTGACGGAGGCTCACATTTCACCCACTCACAATTTCGTCACCTCCTTTCTAAATACGGGGTTAATCATAAAATTTCCACACCATATCACCTCCAAACTAATGGCCAGGTTGAAGTTTCTAACCGGGAAATTAAAAATATTTTACAAAAGACGGTTAGGCCCGACCGTAAAGATTGGTCCACCAAATTGGATGACGCTTTATGGGCCTACCGTACCGCTTTTAAAACTCCACTTGGCATGTCTCCCTTCCGTCTGATTTTTGGGAAGGCATGCCATCTCCCGGTAGAATTAGAACATAGGGCTTTTTGGGCAATAAAACAACTCAATATGGATTTATCTGACGCCGGTAACCATAGAAAATTACAATTAACTGAATTGGAAGAATTACATAATTTTTCCTATGAAAATGTGAGGATTTATAAAGACCGAACAAAGAAATTTCACGATAAATATATTGTTTGGAAACACTTTGACGTTAATCAACGTGTTTAGCTTTTCTATGCGAGATTACGTCTTTTTCCTGGCAAACTAAAATCTAAATGGACCGGCCCCTTTATTGTCCATAAAACATATCCATACGGCGTTGTTGACCTTTTTGATCCAAAAACTAATTCGACATTTCAAGTCAATGGCCAGCGTTTAAAGCCCTATTTTGACCATACGCCTAGAATTCCATCTGAATCTTTTAATTTTACTGAGCCAGCCACCCTTGATCACTAGTGCACATCACGCTCGGCTGAATGGCATAAAAGATAGCACTGGATGGGAGGTAACCCATCAATTTTTTTCTTGCTTTCCTTTTTTTTCTTCTTCCAGGTTTTGTTCATCCTAAACCCGACCGTTTTTCACTAAGGTGATCCCTTTTCCCTCCTAATGCATGAGGACATGGTATTTCTTAAGCATAGGGGGGTGTTTTTAAATTTTTACGATCGATTTAGGATGTTCAAAACCTAAAAACATACAATTTTCTTTATTTCCTGCTTACATACCCAAAAAAATAAAAATATTGAAAACTTTTTGAGGAAAAATTTTGAAATCGGGACTAAGGTCGAAAAATTCACTTTTGGTACAATGGGATTTAATCTTTAACAAACTAGGGATAAGGATATGGATCTGATCATTAGAATTCCAGGGTCTATTTTAGACTAGATCAGATATCCTTCTCTAAAATTCCACCGGAACTCATGATGGTTCAGGTGACTTGATCCTATTTTGTAATACGGAAAGTATTTGACTTAGTTTCTGATTCAAAACTTGCGTATCTTAAGAAACTTCTTGTGTCTATTTTCACACACAAGCCAACACTTAAAAATAATTAAAAATTTTTTGAAAAACTCCTGTGTTTGGATTTAGTAAAAGTCTGAAGCAGATCATTGGTTTGAGTTCCCACCGCCGAGAAGAAGGAAAATACCTTCTTTGAGGACGCGATGTCAACATGTTACCTCCTCGGCGCTGCTCTATATCTATATTTCATATCTTTAGACGGAGCATTAAAGCGCATTTTAGCAGCTCAAGTGTCTTGGACGGTGCTCTACCTATAGCGTCAGAGCAAGAGCTTGAGTTTGCTTGGAGCGCCCCTTTTCACCGCATCGTGTGTTGGGGTTGTGAGCTCCTGGGTGGTGTCATGGACAATGCTATCCCGAAGTACTGGTGCCAGAGCCCCCTCAAGGAATGGTAACGGGAATGATGATCCCGACACATCTGTTGTAAGACTAAGCTAAAAATAAGCATGGGGGAAAGAAAAAAAAAAAAAAAAAAAAATATATATATATAATAATAATACATCCTTATAAATGTTGGCTTTCCGCAATCACAGACACAAGGTTTTAAAGGATTTTGCAAGTTGAGAATCAGATTCATGAGCCAAAAAAATCCTAAAAACAAACATTTCAAGTCATCTGAATTAACAAGGGGTTAATTTGAGAATTTTCTGGAGGATATATTGATCCCGTTCTATCGAATGGTTGAATCCAAAAATAAATCCCGATGTTTATCTTTAACAAATCCCGTACCTCCAATGTTTTAATCTACCAAGGTCCATTAATCTCTTTTTCTCCTCAAAAGTCGAAAAAATTAGATTTCCCAAAAATTCCGTTTTAAGTTTTGCTAAGAGACTAGCAAAAGATAAGCATGGGGGTGTGATAAATGCCAGTTTATCATCATTCTTATGCATTAAAACAAACCTAGCTCTTAGGATTTTACTCTGCAAACGGGTTTTTGGGCTGCATTTAGGCATAAAATAGGTTAGGCATGCATTGCATTTTTTTATTGTCTTTTTAATATGTTTTTGTGAGTGTTAGGGATGTACAGATATATAGATCCCTAAAACCCTAGCACTCAAGAAGGCAAATGGTGAAGGAAAAGCCCAGACTAGCTGGAACTCAGCCTGATCCAGCTCACCTCAGCTTGATCCAGCTCACCGCAGTTGGAACCTAGCTTACTTGAACTAGGGTTTGCTCATCCCAGCTCCATTCAGCTAATCTCAGCTAGATGGCAGCTCAAGAGAGTTCACCTTATCTCACCGTAGCTCAAGTCAGCTCAGATCCAGCTCAACTTAGCTAAGTCTAGCTCATCTCAGCTCCCACTAGTCCACAGGGAGCTCTAGCTAGCTCAGCTAAGTTGGCAGGAGTTCACCCCAGCTTAGATCCAGCTACATCCAGCTCCACTCAGCTCCAGCCACCTGAAGAAGAACTCATCCCAGCTCAGGAAGCTCAAGTCCAGCTCCCGGGGACTCAGCTTAGCTCAACTCAGTTGAGCTAAGCTACCTTAGCTGCCTCAACTAGCTTGATTCTCCCCGGGAGCACCAGACCTAGCTCACCTCAGCTCATTTTGGTAGAAGCTAGCTCACTTTAGCTTGGCTTAGCAACTAGCAAAGAACTAGCAAGCTAAGCCAGCTAGAGTAGCCCCATGCCAGCCTCTTCAGCAGCAGCCAGCTCCAGCTCCAGATTTCTCCTTAGCTCCTTCCTCCAAACCCTAGCTCCATTACCTTCTCCTCTACTCCTCCATTAGCTAAGCTAGCTTAGATTATCTTATCTTAGCTTAGCTATGCTCCAACTTCCTTGGCTTGTACCACCTCAAAAACCCACCTACCAACTCCACCCAACTAGCTCCACCTAAGCTCCACATAAGCTAACATACTTGGCACCAACCTAACCTACCCACCACCTCCAAAAGACACCTAAAAGTGGCGCCAATAACTACCCATAACCACCCCTTAATGGCGGCACTTTTCCCTCCAAAATCTCCCCTCATCTCCACCACACAATCCCCCTTGAACCCATCTCCACCATCCACCTAACCCCCCTTCTAGAAGACCCCATGTTGGCGCCAACATGGTGGTGTCTCTCCACCACCAAGAGACACCAACACCACCATAACTACCCCCTTTAACACCCCTTGAGTTGGCGCCAACTCTCCTTAGCCATAGGATCACCAACCACCTCCATTCTTCCATCCTAGCCCTCCATTTCAAGGGGCACCTTAACCCGCCATCCTACCCTATAAAAAGACCACTACCCACCACCATTCAAGTCATCCTTGGCTAGCAATTTCACTCTCATATTCCACCAAGAAGCCCACGTCGAAGAGAGAAGAAGAAGAAGATTAAGGGGATACTCTGTCCCCTTGGTGCCTTCCCCTCTTCCCTTCTCTCTTGGGTCACGCCAGCCAAAGGAGAAGCCAGGCAAGGAAGATCTTGGAGGAGATCTTGAAGGTGGTCACGCCACCTTGGAGGAGTTTTTGAGGGTGGTGCACGCCCACCCCTTTGGAGAGAGCATTAAAGGTGGTAGCTTCCACCTTAGAGGAGCTCTCAAGGAAGGAGGAGAAGGAAGCCCTCTTTTCAAGCCAAGGAGCAGCTAGGCTTGGAGCAAGAAGACAACCTTCTTCACCATTGTTACAAGAGGATTTGTGTTTCTTTTCTTGCTTTTAGATTGTTTAATTCTAGTAGAAGCATTCCTCTACTTGTCCTTGAATAGAACACTCATTCTACTCATTCAAAATTGCCTTCTTTTATCTTTTTATTGCAGTTGTTTGTTTTAGTTCTAGCACTTGTTTCACCTCTTCTTCCTAATTACCCTAGGCCTCCACTTGCCTAGAGTGAGCTTAGGAAGAAGATATTTCTATCTTTTAGATTTTAGTTAATCATTTGTAGGTGTTAGTTCTTTTAGCTACAATCTGCAGTTTGCCCTCGTCTTTTCAAAATACAAAAAAATTACATATTGAAAAATATCAAAAAGAAAGTTGAGATCTATCTGTAAGCAAGAGGATTAATTTTGCAATTTTTGCCTCCTTGGACGACCCTAGATACTCCCCTATCTAGGATATAAATTTAAAAGCGAAAGCGGATTCGTGTGTTACAACGACGTTAAAAACCCGCTTTTACAAATCACGCGTTTTCACAATCATCCCCTGGCCGCTGGGTAAAGGTAGTGATTGCCTGTCTCAAGGCATTGGTATGTCCGACTGGGAAGAATTTCTTCAGAAAGGCCAATTTCAACTCATTCCAAGTTGCAATTGGTCTTCCTATTGTCCTGTACCAATGTGCGGCCTTATCTCTAAGAGAATGGGGGAAGAGCCTCATGATCATTTACTCCTCGTTCACGTTTCGTGCCTTGGTGGTATGGACCAAAGTGGTCAAGTCCTCAAAGTGCTGAAATGAATCTTCAGAGCCAAGCCCATGATAATGTTTGATCAGGCTTAACATCTGGAGCTTGATTTCTATGTCGCCGGTTGGAATCTGGATGCTGGGACATTCCCCGCAACTTGAAGGATCATAAAAATCCTTCAAGGGCTGAGCACCCTGCATTCTCTAGAACCATTCCTGCATTCTCTGCATTTGTTCCAGCTGCCTTTGGAATTCTTCCTATGGATCACCAGGTAGAGGAGGCTATTGGTCAGCCATGGGATCAATTTGAGCAAAATCCAATTTGCACCTCCTAGAATACTCTAGTGGTCCTTCCAATCGAGGATTCAATGACCGTCTTCCTAGCATAAACTAGTTGAAAGTCGGAAGGACTGGAGATAGGGACCCTGCAGTACAACAAAACAAGACTGTCCTTAAGTGGGGTAGCCTAAGGATCTACTGAATCCCAAAACCCGCCTTAAGATTGTAAATGATTTACTCTACTTGCATCTGCTCAATCCAACCAGTTAGAAGGAGGGACTGGGGAGAAGGTTCTTCCTTCGGCTTTTGCCTCCAATTCCTAGTGTACCTCCCAGCCACGGTCGTTTGACGCTACTCCCCTAGCTAGACATCAAATTAATCAGTACAAGTAGATTAATCAAAGACAATCTCAGACTAGGCCCTGAAGAGCGAATCAGACCTTAAGGCAAATGTCTACTCAATTTTATTAAGGCCTAGGATTGTGGTGCTTATGGAATGTGATGGGCCCTTAAAATGGGTTGTGCCCTTAATGGTTGATTGAGAATTGTGTAACTGCGTGCATAACCAAGGTTTTCAAGCAAGATTATTTGTGATGTGTGGATTTTAATATTTAAATCTTGCTTAAGTAGCTTTTAGGGTTTAAAATTAGGTTGATTGCAATCAAGTTTCGATGCAAACCAAGTTGTCAAACACGGGTGAAGATTACTTTCCTTTAAAACGAGAAATAAAGTGGAGTGCCTGGAATAGACCTAGATTGAAAACTTTAAGGAGGGGCTACTTGATGAGTTGATTTTAAGTAGAGTGGTGCGGCCCAAACAATTCAAACAACTGGCCACAACTGCGCCACTAAGTTAGGCACACAAAGATGGTTAACCTAGAATGATTTCTACTCTTTTATGTATTGCTTTGTGTGTATCGGTTGCACAAATCAGAACCTGGTTGAGTAGAAACAAATCAATTAGGTTAAGTGCTTTGAATGTGGGTGTACGTTGTGTGTCTATTGAAAATTACCCCACAAGATTATCTTTTTATTTTTTTTATAAACGATTGTTGAATGAATATGAGTGAGAATCCAAACAACCAAACTATTCCTAGGATTTATGCAAACACCTAGGTTAATTAGAGTTTGGATTTAATGTGACAAATGAAATCTATGGAGGGGGAAGAATGGGGAGCACTTACAGTTGTCTTCAACTGCACTTTACTTCGGCCCACCACTTGATGATTCCCTGATGGAGGTCTCTACAAAACAATAGACATAAGAGAAAGCAAGTTAGAAGACAATAAAGTGCGTGAAATGCGAAAAGAAGATCGAAAATCATTACCTCCTAGGCAACGACGTCAAAATGTTGAAGCTACAAGTTACTACCCTAACGTATTTGGTTTTGAAAAACTTGTCGTCGTAGTTTGAAAGCGAAGAACTCATGTTCAACAAATAAAATTTATACCAGAATAGAAATTCTGGGTCGAACTCAGCGAGGCTACGTCAATCTATATTTGCAATTATATTTTTTTAGAGTTTTTGTTGAAAAGCAAAGTGACGTAATTACAATGAAGCAATGTTAACAATCAGAATAAATGAGAGAGAGAGAGAAAACATGCACTCAATATTTCAAAATGTTTATACAATAAAACTAGAGAAAAATTACACTAGAAAGCGAGAAATCAGCTACACTAGAAAGCAGGAAAATTCTACTCTAGAAAGTTGTAAAGAACAATGGGAGAGAGAAGTTATCCTCCTCAACGATTGCTTGGAGGACGAGCCAGACGAGATAACACCTAGACGAAGGAGGATGGAGCGGGAAGGAGGTCGAGGAAGGAGGAATGAGAACAAGGCAGCACATCGTCGTCGTCGCGGGATCCGCTTCTGAAATGAGAGCGAAAATTTGACTTTATCTCTTGAGGAGCATCCCAGGTGTGGGATAAGCTTTTCTTGAGCTTTGGAGAGGGAGAGAAGAGAAGGAAGGGATGCCAACTTCGTATGGAGGGGGTATCCTTTTATAGTTGCAAGGAGTGAGGGCAATTTGGTCTTTATAATTGCAAAATATTAAATAAGGGGTCGTTAGTGATGGATAAAACCATCGCTAAAGCCCCAGTCGTGGGCGACACTCATCTTCCGTGCCACCCACGTCCTTCAATTCTTGACCATTAGATCGTGAGATCGAATGGCTGAGATGCACCCTCACCGTGCCTCTTCAAGCCACAACGCCCGCTTCTGATGGCACGTCATGCATGAGCGTGCAATAGTGCGTGGGCGCTATTGGGCGCTCGCAGCCGCTTGATCGCGATTAGATGGTCGCTACGCAAGATCGTTTGCGCCTACCTCCTATGATTAGAATGCTCACCTGCACTTCACATAAGTGCTCTCACCTGTTGCGCTACAGCGATGTTTGTGTCGCTGAAAGATTTCGTGCGCGCACGATCAGGACCGTTGGATTGAGATCCAACGGTCAAGGCAGCTCTTCAGATGAGGCTTCAAAGAATGGGTGTGCCGGGTGGGATGCAATCTCAGCCGTTGGATCTTGATCCAGCGGTGGAGATGCGTGGGTACGAGTGTCTTTAGAAGTTGAGGACGGCCAGTTAGGTGGCCAAGATGGCACCACGTGGTGCCATCTTGGCCGTCCATCTTCTGGATGATGTAGATGGTGCCACGAATGTCTGATTGAGTTGATTTTCACACCGTTAGGCTGCGATCGTCGATCCGAATCCATCCGTGTGGTTGGATTTGTCATTTGAAGTGCAGATTCACACCATCTTGGCCCTTGATCTTATAGGGTTCCTCAGTCTCTATCTGATGCTACAGATGTCTGATTAGGGTGATCTTGGAGTTGTTGAACTCCAATCGTCACCCTAATCAAATCTGTATGGTTGGATCTTCGATTTAAGGCCTTGATAAAAATTTTCCCTGTCCCTAAACATAAAAGGAGACAATTAACCTCGATTTTATTCAAACTAATCTAAATGCAAGATGATGCATGCTATGCAATATTTTTATCATGTAATGCAATTCTATGCTTAAGAGCATGCATAAATAGACATCTTATGTCGTGTAAACATGCTTACATCACCTGGCAATAGACATTTCGTGATAATGCCTCCCATGGCATCTGAATTAGCACAAGATGCTTACGTACCCCCGGATGGATATTAAGATATCCTAGGAGACAAGCACCAAGGAGACAATATGTTATTGCGCATTGTCAAGGGGAATTTCCTACCTCTCCGTGCTGGGAACTCGTTGATGGGTCGGCCCGAATAGGTTGTTAATATGATATTTTTATCGTTGAAATGTGTATAGTGGTTAACCTAATTCAGACCTAACCATCTCTTTACAAAATTTTTAACCTGGCCTAATTGATTTTATCTTGTCACTTTTAGGCCCAGGGTCGAACACAGGGAAGTGGGGTTAAAGTCGAGTTTCTACGTTTTCCTTAAAACGCGTCTCTTCCGTTCGTTTATTGTGTTTTTGGTGTTTTTCTTATTTAGGTTTTTTTATGGTAATCCTTGTTCTTGAGGCACACCCTCAAAATTGTGTCCTTGGCTTTTAGCCAAACGGAGTCCCAAAACAAGTCTTGCTACTCGCAAGACGAGGTACCTGCAAGTCAAAGATTATCTTTTCTTTTTTATGTATTTTTTTTTTATCTTTTTACTAACAGAAAAGCAAATAGACAGAAAGTAAATATAGTATGTATATATATATATGTAGTATATATATAAAGGGGTTGGGGTGGAGGTGGCGATGGAGTGTAGCACTATGTCGAGTCAGTCGACGTCTAGAGAGACGCAACCAACACGACTAGGTGCCGCGTGGAGTGTGGATGGAGGATGGATGATGTATGGGACCATGCTTTTTTTGTACGCGTGTATCAGGGAATATCAGCAACTGGTGCAGATATTCCCGCGATACAGCGTATAATAAATAACATGAAAATATATGTACATATGTATGTATATAAGTAAATATATCTATATATATATATAAATGTATAGTTATATATGTATAGATATATATATATATAGATATATATGTGTATATATATGTATATAAGTATATATATATATATATATTACTATATATATATGTATATATATATGTATATAAGTATATATGTCTATATATATATAAGTATATGTATAAGTATATAGATGTATATATAAGTCATATATATAATACACATATATATAATATATATATATAATATATATATATATATATATATATATATATATATATATATATATATATATTATATATATATATATTATATATATGTGTATGTATACATAACTATATAGATATACTATGTATATATATATATATGTATATATATATTTATATATATGTTACTATAAGTGTGTGAGTGTGTGTGTATGTGTTGGTATAGGTGTGTGTGCGTCGGTGAATGTGTGTGTGTGTGCGTTGCTGTGAGTGTGTGTCTGTTAGTGAGTAAAAGAGGGAGAGAGAGAGAGAATACGTGAGAGAGAGAGCGGGAGCGGGCGGGAGAGATCAGCATAGAGAGAGAGAGCGGGCGAGCGAGCGATCGCGGACGCGCGAGTTAAGACGTCTGCCGCATCCGGCAGACGTCTGACGCCGCGTCGTCTGAAGGCGGAGGCAGACGTCTGAAGACGGCGGATGCGAGCGCGGCTTCGCGTAGGGTTCCTGCAGGAGTGTGCGAAGGCGACGGGCGGGCGAAGGCGTTGAGGAGTGAGGGTGGAGGAGGTCTGCAGGTGGTCGCGGAGGGTCGCGGAGGAGGGCAGGGGGCGGCACGAGGCCGTAGCCGGCCGCTGCAGTGCGCGCGGCGGACGGCTACAGGTGCAACTGCGGGGACGTCAGGACGGAGGTTGAGCAGGGAATGGCCCTGCAGGTGCGCGCGAAGTCGACGGGCGGCTGCGGGGACGGTCGCGGAGGAGCGGGAGGACCTGCTGCTGCTGCTGCGTGGCTGCTGCTGCCGTGGCTTCAAGCTTCGAAGCTTGGAGCGGCGGCAATGGCGTTAAAGAGAAAAAAATGAAGCGAGGGAATGCACCACGCCCACCGGCTCGTCAAAGAGCTGGGCGGTGGTGCTCCCACTGTGGTGGTGTGCACCACAGTGGGTTCTCCTGCTCGCCGGGTGCCTCCTCGACGGAGGGCCGACGTATGGGAGGGGAAGACGGTGGAGAAGATGGCTACGGGTTTGTTTCGTTGCTGTAGCAGCCTACGTTGCGAGGATGAAGCTGCAGCTACTTATAGAGGAGGAGAGAGTGGCGTGCCGGCTGCAACAGGGAGAGGGTGCGCAAGTTGCAGCTATAGGGATCGACGTTGGCAGGGAGAAGTGACGGGAAGAAGTGCTGCGTTGCATGCAGCTACGGGAAGAGTGCAGCCGCGGGAAGGAGAGAAAAGAAGAAATCAAGAGGAAAAATAAAAAGAGGGTGATTTTGCAAGGAGGCACTTGAAGAAAAATGTAACTATGCAGGTGATTGTTTCACTCCTCTTCCTCTCTTGATTAAATGCATGCATGCAACCATTTTTACAAATGCGATTACAGGATCCTATTATGCAATGTTAATGCTAGAAAATAGCACAAGAAGGCGTTATTACAGGCGTGTTTTGAGGTGCAAACACTCATCCAAACCAAGTTGTGTTTTCAAGCCGCTCCTAATCTAGATCTTAGGACCATCTACAGAACAGCATAAATGCTTTTGGCATGATTTCCTATTTAAGCGCACTAAACCAGACTGTGTGTTTTAGGGTGCTTAAGTTACCGAGTCTTACAAACCAAAGGTTAGTTAACAGGGCCAAATATTACCTAACCTAAGACCTAATACATAAGCTTTGCATTCTCCTCAACCTCTTGAGGACCAATCTGGATCTTGACAAGTACATGAGTGTTTAAATCATAGAACAGATCCAAGAGGCCTAGGGTCGTTATTCGCCACTAATCCCTTAATTTTTAGCTTTCCAAGTCTTAACTCATCATTCAATCCAACCTAGAAGTTAGGTAAGTTCCATATCATTTTGAAGGGACTTAATTTCTTCCTTTATATTTTTTTTGCTCCTTTCTTTTCTTTTCAATTTTTTTTCCTCCCTCCTTTTTCTCTTTTTTTTTCTTGATGAAATCCTTTTCAGAGATTTGATTTTCACAACATTTTGCATTTTAATACCCTCCCATGCCTACGATTTGCATTGTCCTCATTGTAAATTAGGTAGGTACGAGTTTAGCTTAGATCGTACATTAGAATAGGTTCAAAAGGGTAGATGGACAGGTTGGGGTGACTATTGCGGATGATTTCAAGCTGTAGTACATGTACCAAAGGTAGAGTCAACTACTCTAATGGACGAACCCTAAAGTGCAATATGAGTTCAGTAGAGAGTTATGTCAAAAAGGATTTCGGGTTTTCAAAGAGATGACAGGTTGCTTCCTATTAAGCGCTAAGTTTAACGCCATCAATTGGGCGCAATAGGCTCAGGGAGAATTGAGATCAAAAGATAACTCAGCCAAGTTTGTGTTAATGAGTTCAATGAACGGTTTGAGTCTCTGACCGTTCACAATAAAGGGTTCAGAATCATGGTTGAGTTCACTGATTTCTATAGCCCCATTTCCAAAAATACATCTTACAAGGAATGATCCAATCCATTTTGATTTAAGCTTGCTTAGAAATAGTTTGAGTTTGGCATCAAAGAGTAGGACCTTCTAACCAAGAAGGAAAGCTTTTCTTGATATGTGCTTGTCATGAAAGGCTTTAACTCGTTCTTTGTAAATTTACAAGTTCTCGTATGTGTCATTGCGTAATTCCTCAATCTTGCTCATTTCTAATTGTCAGTGGGTTCTAGCCTTATAAAGATCTAGATTGCACTTCCGTACTACCCAATAGGCCTTGTGCTCCATTTCAATGGGTAGGTGACATGCCTTCCCATACACGAGTCTGAACGGAGACATACCTAATTGGATTTTATGGGTGCTCCTATTGGCTCACAAAGCTTCTGAAAGGCAGGCCGACCAATCCATCCTATCAGGCCGAATAGTGACCTGAAGGATTTTCTTGATTTCCCGATTAGACAATTCAACCAATCCATTGGTTTGGGGGTGATAAGGAGTCAAGATTTGGTGCGATACCCTGTACTTTGTCATCAGGGATCTGAACTGTGCATTTGTGACATGGGTCCCTCCATCAGAGATAATAGCACATGGGACACCGAACCGTGAGAAGCTTTGCTGATGAATGAACTTGATTACCACTTTATGGTCATTGGTTTGGGTCGGGATAGCTTCAATCCATTTGAACATGTAGTCCACAGCGAGGAAAATATATTCGAAGTCGTTCGATTTAGGAAAGGGCCCATAGATTCAATACCCCATATATCGAAGATTTTGCACACGAGAATCGGCTATAAGGGCATCATATCACGGTGGCTCTTGTTGCCCAAGGTTTGGCAATGAGTGCATTCCTTATAGTAATCATGTGCATCCTTGAAAATCGTGGGCCGCACTCGAGGACTTTAGCTACAGTTTTATGTTCGAAGAAGTGTCCGCTACAGGCCTGGTCATGGCAGGACAAGATGTCTTGAGTTTCTGCTTCCGGGATGCATCATCTGATGATCTGATTAGCACCAATGCGGAAGAGGTACGAGTCTTCCCATATGTAATACTTGGCATCAGAAAGAAATTTGTCTTTCTTGGCCTTCGGCCAATCAAACAGGATCTGATGAGATGCCAGGTAATTAACAAAATTAGCATACCAGGGACGTTCCACACCAAAAGCCATGAGGTGCTCATCTAGAAAATGCTCTGTGATCAGGTTGGAAGGGTCAATGATAGCAGAAGAAAGGCAGGACAAGTGATCAGCTACCATGTTCAGTATTGCCGCCTGTCACACGGGTGACCCAGGTTCAATCCCCAGCAACAACGCCAAAATGTTAACGCTCTGAATCAGGGTTTTAAAAATGATACGTCACAGTATAACAGATAAAGCACAAAAACAAATAGAATTTATAAACTCAAATGGAAATCAGAGGTCAAGCACAAGGAGCAAGTAGCAAATCAATCTCAAAATCACAATTCTAAGTAAAATATATATGCAATTGCAACCATAACTTGATTCAGAACTATTAAAAAATGATATGTCAATAATTCAAGTTCCAATGTACAAAAATAATAGGTTAAAATGGTGATTTGAATCACCAAATTAATCCTAGACAATTTTAATCACAATTATTTGAAATGTTTGAAGAGTGAATATCAACCAATTTCCACATCAGTTAGTATATCAACAACAGAGGAAAGGCCTCTCTCTCTCTTCAAGCCTCAGTGAGAGGCACAAACATAGAACAGAGGCACGAAAGACTCTCAAAGATAAATGTTGAGAGTAGAGGTGCAAAGGTCAAAACCCCCCCTCTCTCTCTTTCCTTCTCTTCTCTTCTCTCTCAGATACTCGAGGCTAATCAAGTTGGTAACTGATGAGCCCATATTTGTGGGCTATTTAGGTATTTCAATGCCCAGGTATGAAGTTATCTTTAACATTTATTTAGTATGTATTAGGATGTAAATATATTAGTTTATGTTTTTAACTTAATTGCTTAATTCATGCATTGCATTCATAATTAAATGCATTTAGAATTAAGTTAGAATAGCTTGTGAGTGCATTACATGTATTGTTTGGTTTTACCATAGAAAGTAAGGGTTTTCTTATAAATAACCCCTCATTTCTTTTCTTTATTTTATATCCAATAGATGCATGCAGGAGAGTTGCACCAACTATAATGCATAAGTGACAATCGTGAATCTCTGTTCCCCACGATGTTCGCCGTGTCACTTCTTCTTCAACCAATGTTTGCCTGCATGCTTCCTCCTGCAGCATAAAAGAAGACTTCAGCTGCACCATCACCTACAAGCCATCACCCCAGATCCACTACTGCACAGAGAGTCAAGCTCTCTTCCATTCCACCACTACCAGCCTCAACCGCAAGCACGAGTCCACACCACCGCAAGTAAGTAGGGTGATAGACTGCTTGCCACCTTTGGCTTGTGCAGATAACTGTCAGCACCTTAGCGTGCACTACCACCATCACCAACACCAGCAACAACTGACATAACCACACGCTAGCAACCATCCCCGCTCATTTAAGATGTCTGGGAATGTTCCCAGATGTCTGACCTCCCAACAGCCACCTGTTCATCTTCTTCTTCTTTTTGTTCTCTATTTCCTTTCCACCGAAAAGAACCCATCACCACTAGCTACTACCTCCTTCCCATGCACAACGGCCACCACTACCAACCTTCCACACGCACTAGCAGTGCCCCTTCATGTGCAGCAATGCACCATGCCTGTCCTGTGCACCTACCCCTTGTGCCTCTGCCATGCCCACCTCCACCCATGCACGCACAGGCACACCCCCTCTTTGCACCTCCATGTGCATAGCTGTAGCAAGTAGCCACGCCCCGGCCAGCCCTCCAACGTGCGCTGCCCCATCGCTTGCGCCTCTGCCAAGCCCGCAGCATGCGCCCGTGCACCCTTCAGCAGCGTACAACACCACTCCCTCTGCCAGCTTGCAGCAGCAGCACCTATGGCCATGCTTAGAAGCCTCCAGGCTCGCACCCGTAGGGCCTGCGCACGCGTGCATGCTGTTGCACCTCGTCGCATGTTCGCCTTCACAAGTGCCACACCACCACCAGCAGAGAGCTGCAGCCACCGCCACCTGCCACAGCTCCTCACCTCCGACCGGCCACCTCCGGCCACGTCATGCCTCACCACCACCACCAGAAGAAGCGGCCCAGCAGCAACTACCTCCAGCAAGCTCCTCCCCTCTGGCCTTCGCCACTCCTCCACGCACAAGCAAGGAGAAGATCCTCCCCTATTTTGCTATAGTGAAGAGGGTATTAGTATTTACAATTACATGCCATTGCCAAAGACTTACTTTTGAGTTATTAATAATTTATTATGGAAAATTTACGAACACAACCCTCTTATTTCTCATAAATATTATTTCAGCATGATTACTTATTGGTTTCTTGATCTAAAGGTAGATTTGGGTTTAGTTTCTTTGGCTAAAAACTTGTGAGCATCAGTTTCTTGATTTTGTAAGTTTTAATAGGTCATTGCCTCCCTATGGATACGACCCTCTCTTTTGTGAGTGATTTATTTTTAATTCAATACTTTGATTAGTTGATTTTCCACCACTTAAAAATACAATGATCAATCATCTTAATCATCATCTTTGAAAATAAAAAATCAACTTGTCAGTAACCAGGTATATGGCCAGGCGTCTAGGTCCACGGGTTATGAGCATGAACGAGAGTATGCAGGTGTGCGGGGGACCTCACCCCCTGTGTGTCAAGGTGATAAAGCCTCGGCACAAAAATAATTTATCCTCTGTTAAAGACGTGCCGCTCTACAATTTGGGACTAAATCCCATAGCTCCTTCATGTGTTACCAATTGCTGAAGATGCAGCCAATTGATGGTGAAGGAGCAAGTAAAGGTCCAAATCGAATGCTTGGGCGTCTTCTTGGAAGTCTTCCACTCTGCCTGGAAATGGATCCTGGAGTAGCTGCCGTGAGAATGCTTGCTTCGAGCTCTTCGAAGGAGCTCTGTCCATAGCGATGGCGGCCGAATACCTGAAATAAATAAAATGGCCTAATGGCCTTGTCAGAATAGCTCAGTAGATGCGCATAGGTGCGGTGAAGGTGGTGGTGGCAGTGGCATGCCTGCGAGTGGTTGGAAGTGGCTGGAGAAGGTAGAGAACGGTGACAGAAGTTGGGTTGTTTGGAGGGGCGAATAAGTGATGAAAGCCCTAAATTTCTTTGAGGCTTTTGATCAGTGGAGCAAGGCGACTCTCGCTGACTTTATGGTGGGCGGAGAGATGGCCTATAGCAGCTGGAATGTCTCACTGAAGGTACGTCGACAAGGGGGAAGATGGAGGCATGGACGGGGTAGGAGTGGTCGATTTGAAGCGATGGTGATACGGTGGTGATGAGCAGATGATAGGGAGTTGTCAAGACTAAGTAGCAGACGAAGGGGGATGGAGAAGGTGCCAGGTCTGGTGTGGCTGGTGCCGAAGATGAAGGTGCTCCGGAGGAGGATAACGACGATGATGGAGGGATAGAGTGCACCTCACCGGTATTGCAAGGTGCGGAAAGACGTCGCGAAGGAGAACCAGCTACCTATTGTACATGGCAGCTGACGAAGAGGTCGAAGGTGGAGAGTCACCGGAGCAAGGTGGAGCGAGCCAGAGGTTGAGGAAGAAGAAGGGTTTTTTGGCTCTATTTCTCGCTAAGGACGTGAGGAAAGCCATAGAGGGCCATTTATAGGGCTCTTAAGGAAGCTTGAAGAACAGGAAACAAGCTTCAAAGCTTGAATAGGATTCAAGAAAAATCCCACTGATTTTGTGGGTTCGCACGCACAAATCAGTGGGTTTTAGGAATTAGAATTGATCCTAATAGGTTTTAGTAGGAGTGAATGACATGTTAAAGACAAGTTTGTTTAAAAGAATCGTTATAGATTGTGCTCGCAATGTCGATTTTAAAAGAAGAAACTGACGTGAGTCTGAGTGTCGATCAAAAGGAGGCGTGAAAACTAGATTTTTCTTGCCACTTAATGTCAGGGATATAATGGGTTTCTGCTTGCGAGAAGACGTGGGAGAAAAATGAGTGAGAGAGAGAAAGAGAGAGAGAGAGTAGGGTTACAATCTTTTAAATCGTAGCAATCACTCAATCACGATGGAGAACAACATCAATACTATATTAAACATGTAATTCGAGTTTTACAAATACAACGATAGCTAAATGCTTAAAAAAAAGGAAGGTAAAGCTAAAGTAAAGAGAGAGAAAGAGAGAGAGAGGGGATATGGCGAGGCGACCACAGTGGTGGAAGGAGGCTCTGTCGGGGCTCATCAACTCCGTTGACTATAAGAGATGCTAAAGGAGCTAGGAGGGTGTTACAACACTTGCTAGGTGAATTGAATGCTTTACATGGGTAGTTGGGAGGCGTTTATATAGGAAGAAGAGGTTTCTATTTTAAGTATGGGCTTTAGCGACATCTGGGACATTGCTAAACCCATGCTAAAAGCATCGGTGAAGCCCCCTGGCCAATGGTCTCGCCTGCACGCCGTTCTTCTTCACATGCGATCCGTGTGTGTGCGCTATGGGCCGTCCGATCGAAAATCAGATGGTTAAGATCGCTCGTGGGACGTGCCTTTGGATCACACCTGTTGCGCTCGTGCTCCGCACGTCATCGCGAGCATCTACATTGGATGCATGAGATTGTGCCACGCCGCCTGCTACCGAGCCGCTTGATCACGCATCGACGACCGTAATCACGCACCTCGATCCTGCCTTGATTTTGCGCTACGGAGGGTAACTCGAACCCGTGCCCCACTGTGCGGGGGTGAAGCACATACCGCGGTGCCATGCCCTCTGCTTTGTCGCGGAGACGTGGTGTTGGCGAGGTGCGGGAAACCGTTGGATGAAGATCCAACGGTTGTGAACTGTTGTGGCTGAAGGTGCTAAGGCTGTGGGAAGCGAGGAGTGCGCTTCTCAGCCGTCCGATCAAAGATCAGACAGTTTAAAGTTGAGTTGCACTGTACGGTTGGTTGAGTGGCGTGGCGATGCTGACACGTGGTGGCCTTATGACAGTTGATCATTAGATTAACAGTCAGAACTTCTTGGGCCAATTGTGGGAGCTCCGATTGTCGAATTTAGCTGATTTCGAGTCCGTTGGACTCCATTCGTCGCTCTGAGTCCATCCGTGTGGTCCAATTGCTCATCTGAGGCTTGTTTTGACATGTACTTATACACATGGCCGTTAATAATGCACTATAAGCAATCTTGATGTGCAATGCATGCGATGCTCCTATTCCTATTTATGATGTGTCCACTGTGCATTTTACCTTTAAGACCGTCCCCTTTTGGCAGAATTAACTTTGTAAAATGCATTGTTATCGTACCCCCATGCTTACACATTGTTAGTTCCTAGCAAGGTTTATTCTAGCCATTATTTCCAGTCAGAATCCAAGAAGTAATTACTTAGACATTTTGTCACTTGTCAATAGGAGGAAATATACTAAGATCTTGATCTACAAAGACTAAACAGCACCCAGGTGTCTGCCAAAATATGAATCGCCTGAATCCTTGCTTTAAGGCATGTACATATTTATATTTTTTTCTTTTTCATCTTTTCTCATTTTTAGATCTTTAGAGTTAAGAGTGTGTTGGTAACTTTTTACGACTACCCAATCCACCCAAAACTCGGAAAAGACTCTAAGTGCTAAGCATCTTGGTGTGAAGATTGTGATAGACTCACTCAACAATAATTTAGACAGACCTCGGGTTTCCATGCCCATAGGTGACAGGGAAAGGAAGTGTTTTGCCTGAAGGTGTATTTGTCTGATCAGTAGCTTTCTCCCTACTTTTGTTTTACTTGGGGTCAACACAAGGATTTTTCCAGTGTATATCTCCCCGGCTTGCTCTACTTCCCCGCTTCTTCCTTAAGTGTTTTGGATCTTTTTGTGCATTTTAATGAGCTGGGTTTTGGACAACCGACCAATGGGCTGTTACCCACGATCACTTGCTAGCCATACTCGTGTGGTGAAGTGTGGCTTATTTTATTCTTTTTTTTCTCGCTCTCTATTTTTTTTTAAGTAGGTGGCTTCCCTGATCTCAAATTTACCTCGAGGTAATAAAAAGAAGGTGGTCCTGTGGCTGGGCTCTGGATAACCTGCCAATGGGCTGTTACCCACGACAACTTGCCAGCCAAACCTCCCTAGAAGGTTCATTAGCTACCCAATTTTTGTCAGAATCTCCGAGGAGTGAGTTCATGCAAAAATGTGTGCAGATGCTTAGACTAAAAGTCCTTCTGAGTTAGAGGGCGAGTTGATAAGTCCTATACTTATCACCTTATTTAATTGGTGGATTAGAATAGATTAAGGTTGCAAGGATTTGAAGCTAAATCTATATTTTAATGGACACCAGGGTTGATTAAGCCTGAAGACCTAAAAAGTCTAAGTGTTCAGGTTCTTTTTGTATTATTTCCCACTATTGATAAATATCTAATGCCTAAGTTTTTCTTCCTAAATTCAATTTTTTTAAAAAACTATTCTATACAGACCGATTAAATGAACTTAGAATCATGCAATTTACCACCCCCCCATGCTTAAGTTGGACAATGTTCTCATTGACAAATACATGGATGCAACAGGGGTCAAAAAGATATTACCTGAGTGAAGTAAAATACCAAATCAATCTGAAGCTTCTGGGTTGCCTCCTAGAAAGCGCTGAGTTTAATGCCTCTAGCTGGGTGGTGCTTCATGTCATCCTTCAATGAGGGCAACAACCTCCTTCAGGGGAACCTGGGCGAGGAAGTGTTTCAATCTCTGGCCATTGACTGTGAAAGTGCACCCAGTATTTGGATTAGCGATTTCAACCGCCCCATTGGAGTAGGGCTTGACCACCCTAAATGGTCCTGTCCACTTGGACCTGAGCTTCCCTGGAAAGAGTTTTAGATGGGCATCAAAAAGTCAAACATGCTGATTAGGCTCGAAGGTTTTTCTATGGATGAGTCAGTCGTGGACGATTTTTATTTTCTCCTTGTATAGCCGACTATTCTCAAAAGAGTCTCGACGAATTTCCTCGAGCTTGGAGAGTTGGAGCATCCTCTACAGACCGGCTAACTGGGAATCCATGTTACACTGCTTAACGGCCCAGTAAGCTCGGTGTTCCAACTCGACAGGAAGGTGGCAAGCTTTGCCAAAGACCAGGCGATAAGGCGACATGCCTATCGAGGTCTTGAAAGCGGTCCGGTATGCCCACAGGGCATCATCTGGTCGTGTGGACCAGTCCTTCCTGTCAGGTCTCACAGTCTTCTGTAGAATATTATTGATCTACCTATTTGAGACCTCGGTCTACCCATTTGTTTGCGGATGATACAGGGTAGCAATGTGGTGGTTAACCCCATATTTTTTGAGGAGGGCACGGAATTGGGTGTGGATAAAATGACTTCCACCATCACTGATCATGGCCTTTGGTATTCCAAACCAGGAAAAGATGTTCTGCTTAACAAAGTCCATGACAGCCTTATGATCACATCGGCAGGTGGCGACGACTTCAATCCATTTGGAGACATAGTCTACAGAGACTACGATGTACTCAAAGCTGTTGGATGGTGGGAAGGGGCCCATAAAATCAATACCCCAAATGTCAAAGATTTTGACAATCAAAATGGGCTGGAGGGGCATCATGTCTTTTTTGGTCATGGTCCCCAGAATCTGGTAGCGAGAGCAATTTTTAGTGAAATTGTGTGCATCGTTAAATAAGGTAGGCTAGTAAAATTCAAACTACAGAACCATTGCAGCCATTTTCTTTCCTGAGAAGTGGCCACCATAAGTTTAGTCGTGACAAAAAGATAGCACACTTTGAACTTCATCCTCAGGGATACACCTCCGGATGATCTGGTCGGCACAGAGGTGAAACAGCATGGGATCATCCCAGAAATAGTGCTTGGCCTTGGCCAAGAACTTGTCTCGTTGCTGTCTGGACCAGCTATGTGGGGTCTGTCCTACAACCAGGTAGTTGACATAGTCAGCATACCAAGGTAGTTTCCTTTCTTGCACAACCAGAATGTGCTCATCGGGAAAGGTGCCGAATAAAGGCAGGGAGGGCTCAATGTGGTCTGGGTGGAGTCTGGATAGGTGGTCAGTCACCACATTCTTTGATCCAGCTTCGTCGTGGATTTCCAGGTCAAATTCCTGCAAGAGCAGCATCCATCTGATGAGCCTGGGCTTCGCATCCTTTTTAGCCAATAGATGTCGGATGGTTGAATGGTCCATATAGATGGTCACATGGGATCCCAGAAGGTAAGATCGGAACTTTTCAAGTCCAAAACTACAGCGAGCAGTTCTTTCTCTATGACCATATAATTTTGTTGGGCCTCGTCCAACGTTTTGCTCGCGTAGTAGATCACCATGGGTTTCTTATCTTGTCTTTGTCCCAGGATGGCGCCTATGGAAAAATCTGATGCATCACACATGATCTCAAAGTCCTGGGACCAATCCAGGGGCTGAAGTACAGGTGCTATGGATACTAAGTCCCTGAGGGTGTGGTAAGCCTGGATGCATTCAGAGGTCATGTGGAATAAGGTGTCATTGGCCAGAAGGTCGGTCAAGGGTTTGGAAAGCTTAGAGAAGTCTTTGATGAACCTTCGGTAGAAGCCAACGTGTCCAAGGAATGAACGGATCTATCAGACCGAGCTAGGCAGAGGAAGTTTGGAAATCAAACATACTTTAGCCTTATCCACCTCAATGCCCCTATGTGATACGATGTGATCGAGGACGATTCCTTCTTGAACCATGAAATGTCTCTTTTCCCAACTTACCACCAAATTAACCTCGATACATCATTTCAGGATTTTCTCCAAGCTGCTCAAATAGTGGTTAAATGAATTCCCAAATACAAAGAAATCATCCATAAAGACCTCCAGGTATTCACCCACCATTTCTAATAAAATGGCTAGCATGCAACGCTAAAAGGTAGTGGGTGGTTGCACAACCCGAACGGCATATGACGGAATGCAAACATGCCATACGAGCAAGTGAATGTGGTCTTCTCTTGATCTTCAGGAGCAATTGCGACTTGGTTATATCCTGAATATCCATCCAGGAAGCAAAAATACTTTTGCCCTGCCAATCTTTCAAGAATCCGGTTGATGAATGGCAGGGGGAAATGATCTTTCTTGGTTGCTTCATTGAGTTTCCTATAATCAATACACACCTGCCATGTGGTGGTGGTGCGGGTGGGGATAGATTCTCCACGCTCATTGGTGACAACGGTGAGCCTGGCTTTCTTTGGAACCACTGGAGTGGGGCTCACCTAGGGGCTATCAGAGATGGGATAGATGATGTCGGTGTCAAGCCATTTGATAATTTCCTTCTTGACGACCTCCCGCATATTTGGGGTTAACTGTCTCTACATCTGATGGGAGGGTTGTGCCCCATCTTCTAGGTAGATTTTGTGGGTACAATAGGTGGGGCTAATTCCTCTTAAATCTAAAATAGTCCAGCCAATGGCAACCCTATGTTCTGATAGGGTCACTGTCAATCTAAGTTCCTGATCCTTTGTTAGGCTGGCATTGATAATTTGGGGAAGGTCTAGTCAAGGCCTAGGAAGACATACTTGAGATTCTCAAGTAGCAGCTTCAGTTCAGGTGTGGATGGAACAATGTTTGATGGAATGGGGAAAGGCGGGAGTTGATCAACATCAATTTCCTCGAATGGTGTTGGTTGATGGTAATCAGCCCTACAAAGGTCCATGGGCATAGATGATGATGGGTCAGAACAGTCGTTACAGGATTGGTAGTTCGAGACAGAACTAAGGGTGATGCATTCCTCGACCAAAGGTTCCATAGGATCGTGTTCCTTGATATAGTCGCAATCAAAAGACTTGGTTGCCCAAAAGATATCCAACTGCATTTTCTTGTCTTCAAAGGCGATTTCCATGCATCCCATGTCACAATAGATGTTTGCCTTAGCCGTAGCTAAGAAGGGTCTGCCTAGGATAATGGGTGTGTTCTGTAGTTGTTCAGGGACTTCCATGTCGACCACCAAGAAGTCGACTGAAAAATAGAAGTCCTTAACCCGCACAATTACATCCTTGACAACCCCCTTTGGGGTTTTCACAGATCTATCAGCCAATTGGATGGCAACAAGTGTCGGCGTCAACTCTCCGAATCCAAATTGGTGGTACAGGGTTGTCGGAATCAGATTGATGGAAGCAACTAAGTCCAGGAGTGCTCTATCAAATGTCATGTCCCCGATATTGCAGGATATCAGGGGTGCTCCTGGGTCAGTTCGCTTGAGCGGAAGGTTCCTTGATATTATGAAACTTGCTTGCTCTGAGAGCACAACTCTGCTAGGTGCTTGAGGTCTTGGCTTACATTTTGTTGTATAGGCATCCTTTAGGAACTTGGCGTAAGCCAGAATGTGCTTGACGACTTCGAGGAGAGGAATATTAATCTGAACCTGCTTAAAGATCTCCAAAAGTTCCTCATTCTCCATAACACTTTTCTTTTTCCTGATTGTCTCCAAGGCCTTGGGATATGGTGTCAGAATGTGGGTAGGGTCTATTTCTGGGTCCTTGGGTTTTTCCTATGCCTCTTCTAAGTCAAGTATTTCAGAGGGTGATGTCACAGGAAGAGTCGGCCATTTGGGATCCTGGGTTTTGGTGCCACTTCTCAAGGTTACTGCATTTGCAGAGGCATTGGGACCATGGGTTGATCCTTAAGAAGACGAGGATGAAGAAGCACCAAACCCAGGGGGTGTTTATGGGGCTGGCTAGACCATGTGAGCCTACTCGGGATTGCCTTGGAACCCTTGCGAATTGGGGCCTCTGTTAATCATGTTTCACGGCTTTGGTTGTGGCTGGGAAGGCAGGGATCCTTGTTGTTTACAGTCCAATAGCTGGATTAACTGTCCCTTCACTAAAGCCATTTCCTCTTGGTGTTTTTGGTTCTTTTCAGCCATCATTTTTATCAGTGTGTCCATTTGGTTTTGTGGGGGAGGGGTTGCCCTATTCAGATTATATGGGGGTCAAACTGGTGATCCTTGCTGATAGGGGGTAGGTTTGGCTATTGGTTTGGCCTGGGCTGGTTCTGAAATTGAGGCGGTTTCTGGTTTGTCCAAGCAATGTTTGGGTGATTACGCCAGCCGGTGTTGTAAGTGTTGGAGAAAGAGTCAGGTTTGGAATAACCTTGGATAGCCTATAGATCTTCAAAGATAACAAATGTCAAGGGGGATGGAAGAGAGTAATCAAGGGTTAAGGGAGAAAAGGTCCCTCCCTAGAACGTGGTCAGGGGTTGTTCCAGGTTCATTTGGCTTAGCGGTTAGACCAGGTCAACATTGTGAGCTCCCTTTGCTAAGGAGAAGGTCTGTAACGGGTTCCTGGCCTGGCTTAGTAGTTCATCTATCTTTTTATCTACCAATTCCACTCGATCCAATTTCTTAGCAATGATATCCATGTCAACCATTCTAGAATTTGCTTGTACCTCATAGATACCCCCACGGGGTTGACTGGATCGACTGAATTGGGTCATGGAGGCATTGTTGAGCGAATTCTAGCTCATGGACTCAAAGAGCTCAAACACTCTCTCCTCGTCTTTGTTTAGGAAGTTACCCCTGCATGAGGCATCGACGAAGTTCCGAAGGTTGCTGTCCAGACCGTGGCAGAAGATCTGGTCAATTTGCCACCTTGGTACTTCGTGGTGTGGGCATTTCCTCAATAGTTCATTAAATCTTTCCCATGCCTCATGGAACTGTTCCCTGCCCTAGAGTGTAAAGGTAGTAATGGCTCTTCTGAGGGCATTGGTTTTTCCTATGGGGAAGAATTTCTTTAAGAATGCATGCCTCAGTTCTTCTTAGGTGGTGATGGGTCTACCTAGGGTTCTAAGCCAGTGAGATGCTTTGTCTCTCAGCAAGAAGGGGAACATCTTAATCAAAACAATGTCAAGGCTAATGTTCCTAGGTTTCATAGTCCGGGCGATCCGTTCAAGATCCTCTAGGTGCTGGAAGGGGTCCTCATTTGAGCTTCCATGGAAGTGGCTCTGAATCAAACTCAGGACATTTGGTTTCATCTCAAAATCATCTCCCCCTTTGGGGATCCTAAGGTGTGGCTCGATTCGAATAGCGAAAGGATTGTAGAAGTCACGGAGGGGCAATGGTTGGTCTTGGAATGGTGGTGGATCAAGTGGCAGTTGTCCTTGTGGGCCTTAGAAAGGTGGTGGTGGTTTCCCCTATGGGTTCTGCAATCGATGTATGGCTTGCATGATAGTGTGGATTTGTTGCTGTTGAAGTCGGTGGTTTGCGTTGATATGGGCCTGGATGATGGCCATTGTGTCTGGTGGGGGTTGGTCCTCAACCTCATCTACTCTAGGTTCGGCCATGTTTCTAGAAAAGTCAGGTCTCCTGGATTCCTGTCCCAGAACAAACAACTCGGGATGAAGTGATTGTCTCCCGTGCATACACTAGAGAAGAACAGGAGGGGATGCGGAGAGCGACAAATGCAAGAAGTGTGTGTACACAATCAAGCAAACAAGCCTAGTCCTTATAGTGTATTCCTTAGGGGACCTAGAAATCTCCAAAGGGGCAATCAAGTCCGTAAGCATTGGACTACCCTTCCCAAAGCTAATCTGGCCAGGTTGATTATGAGGGGATTGTACGGAAGGTTCTTCCTTTAGCTTGCACCGCTGGTTCCATAGACCCCACAACCGCAATAGTTTGACACTTCCCCGCAGCCTAGTCTCCATATTCTACTAAGGGAATGAAAGACAAGTGCCCAGCGAACAAAACCACACCTCTTGAGACTTAGCCCAGTCTTTCCTAAGGCACGTCTACTCTGTTTTAATGGGGCTAGGACAGTGCTTGTGCTTGGGTTATGTGATGAGGCGTTGATTGGGGTGGTGCCTCTTAGTTTTCCAATTCCAATATGTATGCTCCTATTAAAACATAGTTTTCAAGCAAGGATTTAAGATGTGGTATCTTTTAATGTTTGTCCTTACTTTTGTGTTTTTCTAGGGTTGACGTGTCTTAATGTTTTTAGACAAGTTTCAAGTGGACACGCCAAGTTTTGTACATAATTGGTGAGACTAGATTTCTTTTGATGTGAAGAGGCTCTAAAACCCTAAAGTGCTCATCCTAGTGTTCATGCAACTTCTATCAGATGAGTTGATTTTAGGGTTGAGTGGTGCGGCCCATGTTAATTCACGGTGGCTTCGCAAACACCACTCAAAATGAAAGAAGAACACTCCAAAAAGGTTAGGTCATCAAGGATGTTAGAGTGTATAATTTTTTTTGTTGGGTGATGTGTTGAGGATGTTGATCGGGAAATCATACACCACAACAATTTTTGTTTCGATTTTACAAATTTTTTAGATTTTTTTTAGCCAAGTAAACAACCACGGGTGAAGAATTACTCACAATCAGTCCTTGTTGTGCTTACTTCATCTCTACCGTCACGAGTTGAATTTCTTCGCCATCTAAGCGTCGAGTTCCTACAACCATCAAGTAAAAGGAGAAAATGCGTTAGATGATGTGAGCATTGTAAAATGGAAGTGACAAAATAAATCCGTTGCCTCCTTAGCAACGGCACCAAAAACTGACGTGCTAATGATGTGTTTGTTTAAAAGGATCGTTATAGTTTGTGCTCGCAACGTCGATTTTCAAAGAAGAAACGGACGTGAGTTCGAGTGTCGATCATAGGGAGGTGTGAAAATCAGATTTTTCTTGCCACTTAATGTCACAGAGATAACGGGTTTTTGCTTGCGAGAAGACGTGGGAGAAAAACGAGTGAGAGAGAGAAAGAAAGAGAGAAAGAGAGAGAAAGAGAGGGTAGGGTTAGAATCTTTTAAATCATAACAATCACTCAAATCACGTTAGAGAACAACATCAATACTATATTAAACATGCAATTCAAGTTTTACAAATACAACGATAGCTAAATGCTTAAACAAAAGGAAGGTAAAGCTAGAGTAAAGAGAGAGAAAGAGAGAGAGAGGAGAGATGGAAAGGCGGCCACGACGGTGGAAGGAGGCTATGTCCGTGGCTCATTGACTCCGTTGACTATAAGAGATGCTAAAAGAGGCTAGGAGGGTGTTACAACACTTTCTAGGTGAATTGAATGCTTTACATGGGTGGTTGGGAGGGGTTTATATAGGAAGAAGAGGTTTCTATTTTAAGTATGGGCCTTAGCGACATCCGGGACGTTGCTAAACCCATGCTAAAAGCGTCGGTGAAGCCCCCTGCCCAACGGTCTTGCACGCATGCCGTTCTTCTTCACACGCGATCCATGTGCACACGTTGTGGGCCGTCCGATCGAAAATCGGACAGTTGAGATCGCTCGTGGGGCACGCCTTTGGATCGCGCCTGCTGTGCTCACGCCCTACGCGTCATCACAGGAGACTGCATTGGATGCACGAGATTGCACCGTGTCGTCTACTGCTGAGCTACTTGATCGCACATCGATGGTCGTAATCGCACACCTCGAACCCACCTTGATTTTGCGCCACGGAGGGTGCCTCGAACCCACGCCCCACTATGCAGGGGTGAGGTGTGTACCGCTACGCCATGCCCTCTACTTTGTAGCGGAGATGCGGTGCTGGCGAGGTGTGGTTGACCGTTGGATGAAGATCCAACGGTTGTGAGCTACTGCGGCTGAGGGTGCTAAGACTGTGGGGAGCGAGGAGCGCGCCTCTCAGCCGTCCAATCGAAGATTGGATGACTTAAAGTTGCGCTGAGTTGTGCGGTTGGTTGAGGGACACAGGATGCTGACATGTGGCGGCCTTATGACTGTTGATCATCAGATCAACAGTTAGAACTTCTTGGGCCAATTGTGGGAGCTGCGGATGTCGGATTTAGCTAATTTCGAGTCTGTTTGACTCCATTCGTCACTTTGAGTCCATCCGTGCGGTTCGATCACTCATTTGAGGCCTGTTTTGACATGTACTTGTACACATGTCCGTCAATAATGCACTATAAGCAATCTTGATGTACAATGCATGCGATGCTCCTATTCCTATTTATGATGTGTCCTCTATGCATTTTACCTTTAAGACTGTCCCCTTTTGGTAGAATTAACATTGTAAAAAGCAGTGTTATCAGTGAACATCAATCCTACCAAATTTGGTGGGATTTGATTGCCATTAGAGTAAGATTTAGCCCGGTCAAAGCTCGCCTAGAGGTCAGTTGACATCCAATGGTGGAAAGGACAAGTCTGCAAAGAAGGTGAAGAAGTCAGGGGGCTATTTGCATAGAATTCAAAAGTTAGGGCCATGTGTGTGAGAGAAAAGAGTTAGATTGGACCAAAATGCAAACTTGATCAAGATGATCCATGATTGGGCCCAAATTTTGGTACAAACCTAATTTGGATTCAAGGAATCTAATGGTGAAGTTAGATTTAGGTTTTGACCAAGTTTGACTAAGTAAATTGCGTAGAAGCCTAAATAGGGCAACTTTCTGTCTACAACTCTATTTTAGGCCAAAATGGGCTCTGATGGTCAAATCAAAGATACCAAACCCTATAGAATATTTTTATATAAATTTTAGAGTGTTTAGGTGAATTTTATCTTCACCAAAACCTTAGTAAATTAAGCGGGTCTATTTTTAGGGTTTCAGATGTCATTTAATTCTGGAAATGCATGAAAACCCGTTACTGTCTACATGAAATTACTTATTAGACATTAATGACCATATGCCTTTAATAAACCCCTGAAATACCTCATCGTTATTCTGTATTTGCGCAATAGGGTTAAAATTACATAAATAACCCTGGTTTCTTATCTTCTCAAAATAGAACATTATGCTTATAAGGCTCTCTGATGGTTATGTAGGAGCTTTCATTGACTTTATCTGACCAAATTGGGCTAGTTATGGCTCATGTAGGTGTTCCCATCAGTCACTTGTGACGCACTTCCACAAAAGGGAAGATCCTTTACCTATAGTAACTAGATTCAATTGTTTACTTTGTGATTGCATAGGATTATTGTAGTTTATAATCTTTGGTTGGGTATTCGCTTTGTGAATTCTCGTCTCCTTCAAGAGGCTAAATACTCCTCGTGAAGAGGAGGGGTTTGAGGCACACTACCCTTGTATAAAGTAGTGTTGTTGTATTGAGGTTGAGTCACACTCATTTTAAGTGACTCGATTAGTGGATTTTGATCGACTTGGTCGATCAAAAAATCCTAACTCAAGAGGGTTAGGTGGTGATTTTCACCCAGTTTGGGTTTCCACCTAAAAATCTCTTATCCAAATTGTGTGATTGTCATTTTTATGAGATTGTTTATTTTAATTCTTCACTTTATCAATTTTCCATTAATCTCACCCCCTCCCGTAGGAATCAACAGTTGGTATCAGAGTAGGTTCTTGCAATATCAGCGTAACCTCCGACAAGGATCAATGGAGGGAATCATCTTCACAACAAGGCAATCGGAGGGGCAGTCTACAGTCTGACCATCGTACATCGATGGAAACAACTACAGCTACTGGAAGTTGCAAATGATGATGTGGCTTCAAGCCACCGACTTTGCTCTATGGGGATGTTGTGAAACCCCATACGATGTCCTGGTGAGATAGAGAGAGGCTATTCACAGCAGTAAACCCATGAGCTTTCCCTTAACGTGAAAGCTATGAATGCATTGTACTGCGAGCTAAGCCCAAATATGAGGTATGACATACTCTAGAGGTAACGCATGAAGGTACGTCCAAGGTAAGAGCCTCTAAAATAAATATTTTATCTCAAGAGTTTGAATCTTTCTTGATGAAATCTAATGAGTCATTAAGTGAGATGAACATTAGGTTCACTCTCATTGGGAATGGGTTGAAAGCTTTAGGGAAGACCTTCATTAAGAGGGAGCTTCAAGGCAAGCTACTCCGTTCCCTTGGACTAGAGTGGGAACAGAAGGTCACCACCATTGAGGAGGCGAACGACCTAGAGGAGCTCAACATGGAGGATCTCCTAGGAAATCTCATGGCCTATGAGATGAAGTTGAAGTAGGACACTCCAAAACCAAAGCTGAGAAAGTCTCTCACCTTCAAAGCCGCATCGGATAGCGAGGTAAGTTCTGATGACGAAGACTTTAAAATTTTACTTAAAAAATTTTCTAAGTTGTGTAGGGATTCTAAGAGAGAAAAGAAAGAGAAGAAGGAAAAGAAGGAGCAAGGTAGCCTGAGACGTTGCTACCACTGCAACAAAAAAGGTCATCTTCGACCCAAGCATCTTCTTCTCAAGAAAGAGAAGAAGAAGGAGAAGGAGTATAAGAAGGCATTCCAAGCAACTTGGCACGACTTGAGCTCGGAGGAAGAAGAAGAATAGCCTGAGAAGATGAATGAAACTGCTTGCATGGGTTTCATGGCCATCACAAGCGATAGCGACTCCGACAATGATGACGTAAATTCTGAACTTCAAGATGCTTTTGATGAGTTATTTAAAATTAGTAAGTCACTTAAGGTAGTAAATAAAACATTAAAAAGAATCTTAGTTTCCTAAAACCTGAAAATGAATGATTAGAGATAAAACTTATGGACCTAGAAAGTAGTTCTAGTTCTAATATTGATAATTTGTTGTTAGAAAATAAAGACCTTATCAATGAAAATAGTAAGTTGATTGAGGAATATACTAGTTTAAAAATATAAATTTCTGATTTAAAGACTAAAATATATGTTGTAGAAAAAGAACTTGCATGTCTTAGGTAAGAATCTAATAAATTGATGAACAAATTAGATAACTTTTCCAATGATAAAGTTAGCCTTAGCCCTAAGGTTGAGAAAGGATCTCCTTCTAGGAGACCAACTAACAAATCTGGATCCAAGATAACTTGGATACCGAAAGTTCAAGTAGAATCTTGTTTTGTAGGTTTTCAAAAAGGTTACAACATAAAAGATTGAATCTACAAACTCAAGGATGGTCAACTCGAATTGGGAAGACCAAGGAGTAGACCGAGGAAGGAGAAGAGAAGACCAATGAGACGATGAACAAATGTCTGATCCGTTTCATGTCAACTACCCAATTGGAGCTAGCGCCGATGCCCGGACCTCCAAGTTATAGATAGGAGCCCCATCCAGTTTGGCATTCACCTCCATTTGGGCCATTCTATTAGCCATGGTAGGTGACGTAAACCTTTAACCTTATCTCTTCATCAATAGCATGTAGATAGGGAGAGTTAAAAATTAATGAAGCTATTTGTCCATCATTAAGGCAAAGGTTTTAAAATTAACATAGATATATTTCCTTTAGAAAGGGAGAGTTAATCATATAGCTATCTTGTTACTTCAAAAAGGGGGAGAATATTATTCTTGATTAAACTCATTTAGAAGAGTATGTTTTAAGGGGGAGTTGTAGGAGAATTAAAATTAATTAAACCTTTTATGATAATGTCAAAAAGGGGTGACAGAATCCATTTTCACTCATTTTAAAGTCGTCGGAAATCGTAATATAGTCAAGCTAAAACGTTTGTAAAAAATGATTTTGTAAAAATAATGAGACTTTAAGTCCCGGTCATTCGTCTTTAGGAGGTGTTTATGCAAATTTGAAATCGATCTTTTATCGCTACACTTGCTTAAAAATTGCATGACGGTTTATGGTTATTACGTATTTAAGCACGACATGCTTAGTTGCAAGAATATCAGGAATTAAAAGCAGGCAACTTTAATCACACAAAATATATTGCAATAAGCTCATGGTGATTCTCAACACATAGACATATATATATAGAAAAATTTCTTTCATTCATTCAGGAAGGTGTTTGCAACATGGAACGAGAGGAAAGCTTATAAAGGAAAGCTTGAAAATATAAATCTAGCTAACAGAAAATGATCGCATATAGGAAGCTATGGGGGGATTTTGCATGCATAATTCAGGGAGAATAAGAGCTACACTACTAAGCAGTAAATGAAATCATGTAAATATGAATAACTAGCTACTAATCTAGTAGAAACTAAGGGCATTCGGAGGTGGACTCCGATGGCCTTTGAATGGTTGAGAGGAGGGGTGGCCAATGGTGCTTAGGCCGGCACTTGGAGAGAGATTGAGGAGGTGATCCAACACCTTGGCGTGGAGATGGTGGTGGCCATGGTGAAGCTACTCGTGAAGGTGGAGTGGAGGTGGAATGAAGCTAAGCTAAAATGGAGCCAAGAGTGAATGGGTGCAAATGGCCACCCCTTAGGTCTTTTTATAGACCTAAGGGAAGCTCTCTAGAGAATTGTGGAATTCTCTAGAGAGGCCTATGGTGGGAGCTCGTGGGAGAGTGAGAGAGAGGATGGATGGTTGCTTTTAGATCCACCAAATGTGGATCTAAAAATTGAATGGCTCTTGGTTGCTAATTTTAGCAACCAAGGCAACAACACATCTTAGAGAGTTTTGGAGAACTCTAGGCTAGGTATTTTTGTGTGGATGTTGTGTGTGGGTGTGTGTGGGTCGAACCTTAAGTGGCGAGGTTGATTAGGCTAGGTTCTAGTGGGTTTAGGTTAAGGTAGGTCTCAAATTTGGGTTGTAAACCCTAATTCACTAAGGTAAAGTGTAATTAAACTTGATACAAGTTTAATTAGGTGTGTGAAATACTAATTGAGAATAAAATAACTCAATTAAGTCAGGTCTAGGTCAATTAGACTCTCACTAAGTCCAATTGGACAGTATGTGTTGAGATCAAGGCTTAATTGGACTCAATGAGTCCAACTGAGCAGACTGAAGAGGTTGACCATGATCAAAGTCAATTAGGTTTAGTAACGACCCAATTAGGTCCTTAGGGAGGTCTAGAGGTGATGTACTAGGGTTAGGGCACCTTAATTTAGGTTCCTAGGGTGTTAGAATTGGGTTTAGGGACCTAAAGATCCGAGATCAAGGCTTGAATCTCAAAATAGGAACTGGAGAATAGTTTCAGATGTCCAAGAATAGAATCAGACATCTTATACTCAATAATTAGAAGTTCAGACTTGTTGTCTGGACTTCCAATCAGAGTCAGGAAGGATTCAAGGTTCTATCTTGGGTATTCTGTAGAAATTGGACGTCTGACCAAGTGTCTGGATGTCCAATAACACTGCAGAAGTGGGTTTAAGGTGTGCGGGAGTTGGCTAAGGGTTTTGGACATCCTATAATTCATCTGGACATCCAGATAAAGGTTGGAATTAGGGTTTTAAGGTTTCCTTGGGTACGGTGACCTAATCTAAGGGTGGCTAAGGCTTGGGGAAGTCTCTAGGCTATCTTAGGGCTAGGATGGACCTAAGTTCTTCACATTTTACTACTTTATTCCCACTTAGTAGAGTAGCATACCTTAACTCCCTGACATTATTATCTACTACATCTAATCTAGGTCTTCTGCTCCAGCTCTGTTGCAACAACCGTTATTCTTCTATTCTCCTGATCCAGCTTCAGATCGAGCTTCAAATCCAGCTTATTACCTATAATTGACATAATGCACCAATCAGCACATTATAACATTATTTTATGCATAACTAAAAGAAAGCAGTAAAGATGCAACTAATGCTTATGCTTGCATGAACTACCCTAACTTATGCAAAGTTCTAGCCTAATTTAGGTCAATTAAGACCTATGATTGTTGCGCAATCATACCCCCGTTCCTAAATCTTGCTAGTCCCTAGCAAATGCAAGACTAAATTATTCACAACAAGGGTCCCTAAGGGATTGATTATTTTATCAAGTGTATGCCTAGAGATTTTTCTCCTTTTTACTTTCATTCTATGCTCTAGAAATTCAGAAAATCGTGAAATTGTAGCTATGTAGCTTTTGCAACGGATTCGAGTGAAAAACTAATTCACCTCTAAAGCCTGTACCTGACCCCTAGTAAAATTCTAGCAGGATAGGCATACTTCTTCCCTCGGGGTATTCAACATATTCTATGAATTCTACCTCGGCTTTAAGCTTAGGTAGAGAATCTTAGAGGGAAAAGATTATATATTTGTTTGCTTGCATAAAGCGCATTTGATAGGAAAAATTCATAGTATAGTGTGCAATATGATCAAGAAAAGATATTTAACAAAAGATAACAAGACTTGAGTCCCCGTCGTTCGTCTTTGGGAGGCATTTGTTTTACTTTTGAATTCGATCTTTTACCGCTCTACTTTGTTTAAAATCGCACACTGGTTTCCAGTCTTCTGACTAAGATTTCACCACTTCTATTATGAACCCTAATTACGTGCGCATGTGTAAAATAGATCACAAAGGTGAAAGTGTGAGTTTTTGTGTGCATGATTCTAGTGAGGTGGTGACTGTTTACAGAAGATGCTTCTATCGTTAGATTTTCTATATTTTTGGAAATGGCATGCTTGTTGCAAAATAGATAAATAAGTGAAAACAGGCAACTGGAATCACGCAAAAAAGATGGCAATCAATAAGCTCATGGTGATTTCAAAACATAGAGATATATATATAAAAATGTATCTTTTATTCATTCATTTGGAGAAGTGTTTGCAACATGAGACATAGAGGAAAGCTTGTACAGGAATGCTTAGAAATGTAAATCTAGCTACCAGAAAATGATCGCATACAAGAATCTACGGGGGGATTTTGCATGCATCATTGGGGGAGAATAAGGACTACACTATTAAGCAGTAAATGTAAAGAGTTAGCTACTAATCTATTAGAAGTGAGGGCATTCGAAGGTGATCTCCGATGGCCTTGGAGTGGTAGAGAGGAGAATGAGGGGCAACCAGTGGAGCTTAGGCCAGCCCTTGGAGAGAGGTTGGAGGAGTGATCCAGCATCCTAGCACAGTGTCCTTCATGGTGGTGCTCAGTTTGTGGAGATGGAGTGGAGATGGTGGTGGCTAGCCTAAGTGGAGGTGGATGGAGCCAAGCATGTATGGCCAAAAGTGGATGGGTGAAAATGGCCACCCCTTAGGTCTTTTTATAGACCTAAGGGAGTCTCTCTAGGGAAGTGTGGAACTCTCTAGAGAGATCCCAAGAATGGCCGTCCAAGAGAGAGGTTGGTGGTTTCCTATATCCACCATTTGTGGATATAAGAATTGAATGCCTCTTGGTTGCAAAATTTGGCAACCAAGAGTTGGTGCCACTTCAAGAGAGTTCTAGAGAACTCTAGAGAAGTGTGGGTGCATGAATGGGTGTGTGTGTGTGTGTGTGTGTGTGGTCATGCCCTAGGTGTCTAAGAGGTCTAGGTTAGGTCATAAGGGGTTTGGGTAGGTGTATACCTTGAATTAGGGTTGCAAACCCTAATTGCTAAGGGGTAATTGCAATTAAACTTATCCTAAGTTTAATTGAATGAGTGTGAACCTAATTGAGAGTGAATAACTCAATTAGGATGGGTTTAGGTCAATTGGACTCTCACTAAGTTCGATTGAACTTGTGTGGGTTGAGATTTGAGCTCAATTGGACTCAATGAGTCCAATTGACTTAGGTGATGGTGATTGACTTTGATCTAAGTCAATTGGGTTTGGTGAGGACCTAATTAGGTCTTTAGGTAGGTCTAGAGGTGATGTACTAAGGTTAGGACATCTTAATTTAGGTTTCTATGGGGTTGGAATTAGGTCTAGGGAGCTAGAGATCCAAGATCAAGGCTTGAATCTCAAAATAGGAGCTGAAGACCAATTCCAGATGTTCAAAAACATGATCAGATGACTTATATTCAAAAATCAGAAGTCCAGACTTCAGTTCTGGACATCCAATCTGAGTCAAGGGAAATCTAGGTTCTATTTTGGGTATTCTGTAGAAATTGGGCATCTGACAAAGTATCTGGACATCCAATAACACTACAGAAGTGGGTTTGAGGTGTGCAGGAGATGGCTAAGGGTCCTGGATATCCTATAACTTATCTGGACATCCAAATAAGGGTTGGAACTACGATTTTAAGGCTTCCTAGGGTGCTGTGACCTAATCTAAGGGTGGCTAAGGCTTGGGAAAGTCTCTAGGCTATCCTAGGGCTAGGATGGACCTAAGCTTTTCACATTTTAATGCTTTATTCCTACCTAATAGAATAGCAAACCTTGACTCCCTTACATCATTATTCCTACATCTAATCTAAGTCTTCTACTCCAGTCCTACTGCAACACTCATTATTCCTGATCCAGCTTCAGATCCTACTCCAGATCCAGCTTCTGGTCAGCTTATTACCTGCAGTTGACATAATACACTTAATCAGCACATTATAACATTATTTTATGCATAGCTAAAGTAAAGCAGTAAAGATGCAGATAATGCTTATGCATGCATGAATTACCCTAACTTATGCTAAGTCCTAGCCTAATTTAGGTCAATTAAGACTTATGATTGTTGCGCAATCAATGGCTCACTCTTGACTGGTACTACATAGAGACTAGTACTATAGATTCCAGATTCCCAAATTATTACATAACTCAACTTAGAGAAAGATGAGGAAAGCTATGCTCCCTTTTTGATTCTATTGTATTCATTCTCTCTTACTCTTTTTCTTTTTCTTTTCTTTACTTTCTTTTTCTTAGAGCTCACAACCTCACCAGATTCACATATATGATCTGTATTTGGTGGTCTCACTTGGAATTAACACTTTAATTGAGTTTCCATAACCCTAACACTAAGTCGGAATTCCTCAGCCAGTATTCGGGCAGTTAGAAATACAGAAAAATAGATTAAGGCTATATTTGGTGGATCTCAAATTTATTTTGTGGTATTGCCTCAATGCAACTGAAATAAACACTAAATATGCACTCTTTTTTTCTTTGTTTTTTCTTCTTTTTCTATTTTTTTTTCAATTTTTCTTTCTTTTCATCATTCTTTTTTCAACATAACATAGCTAGCACACATCCATGAACTTTATTAAGGAGGCATTATTAGGGATTGGTGGTACTCAAGAGACATTGGGTGGCTTATTTTGTGGAAGTGCCTACTCGTAGCACTAGGAGAGATGGATAGGATGATGTATTTTTGACCTTGACATCAATACCCTCCTTCATTCAAGGATTCTGTAAAGAATGGTTGTAACCATCCACCTTAGCCCTAGTTTTATGAGAACTCACTCTCCACGTATTTGCCTTATTTGGTGGCTCTCAAAATTTTGCACAAAAATGTATACGTAGGAACCGAGAGCAGAAACTATGCCTAATCTCTGAGTATCACCTAATTATCTAGGATTCCAGATTCCTTGCACTAATCTTAGAGCACCAGTACACTCTACTCTCATCTCATGCTATTTGGTGGATTTTTGGAAGAAAATCTGCTTGACTCCCAAAACACTATCTAGGAGTTCAAGAAAAGAAGCACTGCTTCTTCTCGACAGACTAAAGACGTTTATCAGCCTTCACCGTGAATCCATTGCAAATTCTACGTGTGTGAAAAGTTGTACTAGATTCCAGATTACAGGAATCAACTAGAGGATGAAATCTCTAATGCATTCTCTTAATAAGATAATCTTATTCATGGATGCACTATGTATGTATGCTATAAACAAGTAACCTCTTATATTTGTACTTCATGAAATTCCCGTATCGGGTTACATTCAGCTTGGCCCTAAATTTAGAACAAAAGGTGAGCGGGTGAGTCGGAAATGGCTGTTGCGGACGATTTCTAGCTCCAATGCGAGCATTTGTGGTGGAGTCGGTTGTTCTTTTATTTACGGTCCTAAAGTACGTTTTACATGCAGCTTTGAGGTTTTCCTAAATGTTGGCATAAAAAATTTTTTAGTTTTTGTTGTATCTACCCCCCCCCATGCCTAAGTTCTTGCATGTCCTCATGCATGAATATAAAAGAAAATAAATACAGTAGGGAGAGAATGGGTAGAAATCACCTGTAATTGCTCCTGAAATTATACATTCAGCATCGGCCAACCTATCAGTATGTAATATGCATAAAAAAATATGCTTAAAGAAAAATATGCTATATATAAAAATGGTATGTATAGGTGATGGTGGAATGTGGGGTAGATGCTGAGTTTAACGCCTCCAACTAGGCAAAAACTCAATTAGATGTATCATTTCTAGCATAGGAGCCGGTCAAGATTACGAGAAAGATGTGCTCGTATGCTCCTAGAATCAGTGGGATGGAGATGAGAACCAGCTGATTGTGCACCCCTACTCCAAAAATTCTAGCTATAAGAAGGTGTGGAGTAGTGGTGGAAAATAGAGGATAATCAAAAGGGGGATCATGATGTTGATTCAGCTGATCTATCATGTCCGATAATTCAGCAGGAAGTTGTTGAGGGAGTAGATCAACATGTATCTCAGAACCAGAGTCTGAGTCATAGGGGTCTTCATAACGATAGTTGACATCAAAGATCATGCCCTCTCCAGGCTCTGGATCATATGGGGGTATCCGTGAAATTAAAAGATTAGTGGGGAGGTCACTGAAATCCTCGTTAGAAATTACTTCGTCCTCATCAGCACTCATCTCTGATTCATTGGAGGCTTACTCTTCAGGCTTTGAGTCAAGCCATCCATTTGATTGACTAGGATGGTAGGTGTGTCCCCAACTCATTCTACTCAAAGTTTCACCCTCATATGCGTTGGTCTCCTCAGTAATTCTTGCCTTAGGTAGCATATTTGTTTCTTCGGTCAAAACATCCATAGCTACTTTTGGTCTTTGGATGTCAGGATCAGGGATAGAAAGTGTCATCTTAGAATCTCTAGCATCCGCATTAGGGATTGATGAGAGCCTCATCACGAGCCATAACCAGCTCATTTTGACCCAATAAAGAAGATAAAAGCTCCTACATAACCTAGAAGAAGGCCTAACTGAAGGAACAAGTGCCTTGAGAAGAAAACATGAAATAAAGGCTAAAACTGCAATTTTACCATTGCAGTACATAAACAGGATTTCTCAGAGGCAAAACATAGGTCAAATAGTATAAATGAGATAAAAAGAGGGTTGAGTCAATCAGAAATGGGTTCATGTGCAATCTAAGAACTAAATGACACTTGGTAACCCTAAGACAGACCTGCTTAAATTAACAAGGTTCAGGTCAGAATAAAAATCAAGTAAACCCTCTAAAAATCATAGAAAAACATCCTCTAGGGTTTAGAACACTTAATTTGGCCTTTGGAACCTAGTCTAACCTAGATCAGGGTCCTAGCTCCTCAATTAACCTAATTTCGGTTTTTACACAAAATGTCCAATCAAACGAGGTCAAACCTAAAATCCAACTTCACCATTGGATTCCTTAGGTCCAAATTAGGTTTGTACCAAAATTTGGACCTAAGGGGAGGTCATCTTGACCTACTTTGCAATTTAGTACACCCAAATCACAAATTGGTCCCTATCTTTTGAATACCTTTGCAGAGAGCCCCCTAGATTCTTCGCATCCTTTGCAAACCGGTCCTGCCGCCATTGCTAGGGCAGAACCGAGCTCCGGCGAGATTCGGAGAGGGATTGCTCTTTAATCCCTCAGAGATTCCCTCACAGAAATGGAAGGAGGATTCTCTGAGGAATTCCCTTCCTTATAAAGCCAATTACAATCGCTGGTGTGAACCCAATCTCTCGTGCAAACACACGAGAGATTTGGGTATCCACCTTCCTTCCAACTCCGGCGATCCGACTGACCTAATTGCGCGCTCTCCACGCGCTGATAGGAGCGGCCAGCACCTATAAAACACCCCCCAGACCCTACCGCAGAAAGGGAGCTTGATTTGGCTGAGTGTCCACCCCCAATTCATCTCCTCCTGCTCGGCCAAAAGTCCCAGCAAGCTCCGGCGAGCCCCCCTCCCCTCCCTCTTCGCTCTGCCACAAAACCAGTGGCAGAGTTAGCTTCCTGACTTCCCTCCGCGTCGCGCAGTACCCGCGCACGCCGCCTCAGCCCCGTCGTCGCCGCCGTTCTCCCCCACTGGGCATCATCTTCTCCGGCGACAGCAGGTACTGCTGTCCACCTTCCGTCCCCTTTCGTCCTTACAATTAGGTTAGAACTCCTCTCCATCCTCTCCTCTCTCTTTTCCCCCTGTTATCTCATCTGATTACCCCTCGACCGACGCTGACCACCCTCATCTTCCACATCACCGACCAACCTCCGGCGAGCCGCTTCCACCATTCCAGCCCCCCACACGGCTCGCCAACCACTTCGAGAGCTCCGCCTCACACCAGGAACTCGCTCCACCCCACAACTGCCACTCCAGACCTCCATAATCACCCCCCGACCAACCCACCATCTCCGGCCACAGGTTGACCTAGGCACGCACGCCTAGGCCGACCGGCAACCTGCAGCATCGTCCACTGCCTTCGCCGTGCCACGGTGAAGGTATCTAGCTGATCTGATTGGGACGGGAGTAGCTCCTGCCGCCATGGACGACCTCTGATGAAGCTCCAACGGAGCAGCAGCAGGCGTCAGGCTTCCCAGGCTACAGGTGCTGCATACTCGCGCGAGTGTCGCGAGGTGAGTGAGTCCAGCAAGGAGCGCCAACAGAGTCCACAGCTTGGGCAATCGAGCGACAAAACTCTGCGGGCGCGCGTGAAGGCGAGACCAGATAGTCCCACATCGTGGGATTGCAACACTCAGGTACCATATAAGTTGTTTTTGTGTTTTACTCTCATTGCCTCCGTAAGCACAAGGGTGAGGTCCCTCACTGACCCCACACCCGCCTCGTCCACGGCTTGACCACGCAGATCTGGAGGATCCGACCCGACCTAAACCTACGCACTCCTCGCGCATCACACCACCTGCAGGTGCGCCTGGTCCCGGGTACGATCCGACCCGATTATGGCTGTGGCTCTGGGAGAGCGTCCGAGTGAACTGCTTGAGAGAGAGAGACGTGTGGGTAGAGGGAGAAAGGGTAGATTTTGTTCTGTGTAGGCACAGGCTGAACGTTGAGGAAGAAGGACTCGGTCGCGACAAGGAAAAGAAAGAAGGAAGAAAGGAAAGGCAGGAAGAACAGAGAAGAAAAAGAAAGAAAGAAGCCTTCGCAGGAGAAAGAAGAAGGAGAAGAAAAGAAAGCAAACACAGCAGCAGAAAAAGAACAGAGAAGACTGCTGAGGAAGAAGAATAATCAAGAAGAGAAGGGAACATACTTTTAAGACGTCTGATCACAAGATCAGACGTCCAATTTCATTTCTTTTTGTCCTAACTACTTTTAATCGCATACATTCATAGTTGAATTGATATTTTGAGTAAATTAGAGTGTTCAATTACATTTTGACTAGTATTAAATTCCATTTGCTCCCTGTGATCGACCTCGGATACTCCGATTTTTGAGTAATAAAATTCTTTATATATGTTTAAACGTTTTATCGGTTGTACTACAACGTGATATACTTTAAACCCGCACAAAACGTTGACAACATTTTGGCGCCGTTGCCAGGGAGCAATGCGCAATTTACCACTAGTCTCTACATTCTTTTTATCATATTGAACACTAACTTGCCCTACTTTGCTTTGATGTGATCTTGCAGGTACTTCATGAGAAAATCTCTCCCACAAGTCAACCACTCCAGGGCAGGTAATTTCTTTTATTCCTTAATCATCCCCTAATCCTTGAAAGACAAAAGGAAAAAAATCAATTTAGGAATCAATTGCCTTCTTTATATAGTAATCACCATCTCTAAGGCAAAACATTTCATGATTTTGTGAAAATTTCTGCAAATATTCTTGAAGTTGGAGTGATTTTTTTTTCCCATCCCACAAATTCTTGTGCCTAATTGAAATAACGCTTAGTCTCGGCGGACCACACACTTCTTGTTTATAAGTCCAAAGAGAACTTTTGAAAAAGAAAAAGAGGATTGGAAATAGAACCAAATTAGGGTTTCCACATTAGGATCTTGAAGCGCTAGTCACACATGCCTATGTAAAAGGAAATAAACCCTCCCACATCAGTGTGCTACCCAAGCCCTTGATTGAAGAAAGCTAAATAAGAAAAACCCTAAAATTGAGCTCTAAAATCACTTGAATCTTAAAATTTTTTTGACTTAATAACCTGGGAGTCAAATCAGGGTGATCTCTAAGCTCCGAGCTTAGAATCATTCTGCCATCTATAGGACAGGTCAGGTGAAGTTGACCCCTTGGGTCAACCAACCTCTAAATTAGGTCACAATACCAAAAACAACTAAAGTTCAAGTGAGAACACTAAAAGCACCTTTGAAATAAAAAGTGATAGACTTAAGAGGTCAAGGTCCCCATTCTGGTCTACCTGGAATCTCAGTGACAAGAGAGGTCGGGTGGGGGAAACCCTGTAACCCGTAGGGACGCTCTACCGTGTAGGGATCTTTGCGGGACTCTCCCTCTCTGGCTGCCCAGGTAATTCTCAGGTGGACGATCTTCGGATCCAGGGGTCCATCCGCCCCGAACCTCCATAGTCATCCAAACATCTTTTGGGTGTCTTGATTGGGTCAAGAACATCTCCAGTCCCTCATCTTTTATCTTTAGAGCACACATATACGTTTTCAGTGGGACTCGTTATTCAGATCTGATCGCTTCATAACACATCTTGAGTCAAACTCTGATCTTGATTCCACCACCTGATCCAAATATGCAGCCAAACCACCTAGGACTACCATTCAAGAAACCTGAATACCGGAGATCCATGAGAGATAAAATGATTGAGGATGCCATGAGATTTTATGAAAATGAAGAAACCTCAACAACAGTAGGAAACATTTAGGTTGATGTCCCAACAACCACAACCTTTGTCATAACTTGTGCCCAAGTATTATTAGCAGAAGCCAACAAAGGATCAACCCGTGACTTGCTCATTACTGCATACATTGAGATAGAAAGATTGCACAATAGTGAATACCTTCAATGTATGACAAATCCTCGACTTTGGAAGCAACACCAAGATAGTCTTGAAAAATGGGAAGAGATAATGAGATTAATAAAACAAGTGATTGATCAGAAATACCCGTACATACCACCAACAGAGGATGAGCTATCTTGGAACAACATCGAGGATAAATTCGACCTCGAGTTTGAGGCACAAAATGGTTGTGGATTCCCAACCCAGATGGAGTATAATGCACCTGATATTGAAGAAGGTTGGGAAGCTCCAAATGCAGGAAAAGACCATGATGAGCCCATTTTAGAATCCCAAGACTCCTGCAAGTATGAGAGTAGAACTGAACCTCTCGAGGGTGTAAATTCCGTCCCTTATTCTGATAAGGTGACCCTCGAAGGTTATTCAGACCTAAATTCTAGTAATTCAACCCACATCCTAAGCCTAGAACCTAGATCTGAAACATATTTTGAAGATTTCAAGGCCCCAGATGAAGAAAATCAATCTCTTAATGAAGAATATGATTTTGGGCCTCGATTTGATGAATATCCCTCGTCAACCTCCTCAGAAGAACGAATCGATTTTGCAGAAGTCATGCCAATCTACGACACAGAAACTGAGGAGTTGGACGAGCAGGATTTCAATTGGGTCTGCCCTACTAGCTTAGAATCTGAGCCTCTACCAGATAAGGATACCCTTTTAAGCTTGGAATTAACATTTAGGTTAGATCCTAGTCAGGCTGCTGAATATACAACATATGATTTATTCTATGGTGGAACTCATGATCTAGAATCTCATTCAAACTTTGATTTTCGCAAACTCTCCGACGATCTCGAATCTGACCATAACATCAGAGAAAATCTGCCTCCTGATTATAACATGTCAATCTTCTTTGAAGCCACCTACTCCACATATACAGAACCAATCAAAACCCGTTCCCCACCCCGACCTGCAACCGGACTCAATTTCTATTCCGATTCACCTCTCACTGAGCTATTTGCAGATGATTCAACTCCATATCTAGACCAGGTATCGGGTACTGATCAGACCACAAATCAGGAGCCTCCATCCTTTGATCACCTCTATAGGGATTCCACACCTTACATGGATAATTTTTCGGAACCCTACTTTGACCATGCTGATTCGACTCAGCCTGAACCCGAGTTTTCACTTCCATATCCATCAGAACGTCACTGCATATGGTGGGTTCCGCATCTGCTGATCTACATCTATCAACCCACCAGAATTATTAGGTTCGGGCTGCATCATCAGCCCACTGATCTCAACAAGCACCTGGTTGGACCAACCAGGCTCTTATCAAGGTGCTTGCTTTCCAAAACTCCATTGATTTGACCACTCCCTCTCCACCCCATTTTCTGCTCGGCTGAAGGCATTAAATTTAGCGCTTAACGGGAGGCAACCCGTCATCCCAAACACAGAGACCCGTCTGATTATCCATCTGGACTCCACGTCTATTGCACCTTGAGACCAGCCTTAGACAGAGGATCCCACCTCTGGTACACGTATCAGAGCTTGAAATCATCCGCATCAGTCATTTACGACCCATTCACCCACCCGATATATCCTGTTCTAAGCCCCTGACCTCAACACTAATTCCCACCCTCTGTTTACAATGAGGACATTGCAAAACTTAGGCATGGGGGGGTGATAAAGTGCATACATACAGAACTAAGAAAAAAAATCAGGAGTCTCACACACAAAAAAATTTGCATATGTCAAAAACACAAAAAAAATTGAAAAAAACTAAGAAAAAGAACAAAAAATGGGGGGAGGGAGGAAATTTTGTGAGCCACTTAAGCATAAGGAGGAGAAAAAGAAGAAAAATGACAAAAAGGAGCACAAAATGAAAATGAAAAGAAATAGTCATTAGTAAAAGATTAAGGGGTTAACTGAAGTTCTAGACCGAATCAAGAAAAAGAAAAGAAAAGTGCTACGGAGATATAACAAGAGATTAGCAGGAACGCTGGTCTTAGGCCTTTTGGGCTAGTACCGTTAGCTTAAAAATTCGCGTATTCGTTAAAATCTAGATAATCCTCAAGAGGTTGAGGAAAATGCGAAGCTTGAGTATTAGGTCTAAGGCTTAGGAAGTATTCGGCCTCGTTAACTGACTTCCGATTTGCGGGATTCGGTAACCTAAGCACCCAAATTCACACATAGTCTGGTTCAGTGCGCATAAAACATCCAAATCACGCGAAAAGCATTTAATGTTCTGAAAAAGTCACCTAGATTAGGAGCGGTTAATCAACACAAATTGATTTGGACGAGTTCCCAGCTCAGAGAGGCGGAAAATTCCCCTCGAAGATGCGTAACAACATATCGTCTCCTCGGTGCTTGTCTCTTAGGATATTTAAATATCCTACTGGGGGCATGTAAGCACTCTGTTGGTTCAGATACCATGGGCGGCATTATCACGAAATGTCGATCGCCAGGGTTTGGATTCGACCACGGAATGCCATGGGCGGGATTATCTCGAAATCTCGAAAGCCAGGGTTCTAGGGGTTGCCATGGGCGGGATTATCTCGAAAGCCAGGGACCCTTGAGGATTGATGATGGGGACGAGGAATCCGATACAGACCATGTTGAGAAGCTAATCCGAAGCTAGAAATAAAAAGAAAAGAGAGAGAAAATCTCTCCAAACAAATAAATCTTCTATCTCTCTCTTACAAAAAACGCACTGCAAACTGAACTTAGGCTAAAAATGTCTCAAGCACGGGTGTTTTAACCGCAGAGTCCAACAAACCCTAGGTTAGTTTCTGTGGGCCGTAGAAACCTTTGCGGAAGACTGAGGCTAAAGTGGAACAGGTCCGGATTTTGGTTGGTATTTGAGTACCTCTAGGCCTATTGTCGGCATTCCCACCTAATCACAAAAGAAAAGGAGAAGCACTTATCATTGTTGACAGACATTCAGGGTCTAGAATGGAAGTTAAAACTTTGAAATTTTGCTAAGGGACTAGCAAAAACTAGGCATTGGGGTATGATGAGAGCCTCATCATGAGCCATAACTAGCTCATTTTGACCCAATAAAGAAGATAAAAGCTCCTACATAACCTAGAAGAAGGCCTAACTGAAGGAACAAGTGCCTTGAGAAGAAAACATGAAATAAAGGTTAAAACTACAATTTTACCATTGCACTACATAAACGGGATTTCTCAGAGGCAAAACATAGGTCAAATGGTATAAATGAGATAAAAAGAGGGTCGAGTCAATCAGAAATGGGTTCATGTGCAATCTAAGAACTAAATGACACTTGGTAACCCTAAAACAGACCTGCTTAAATTAACAAGGTTCCGGTCAGAATAAAAATCAAGTAAACCCTCTAAAAATCATATAAAAACATCCTCTAGGGTTTAGAACACTTAATTTGGCCTTTGGAACCTAGTCCGACCTAGATCAGGGTCCTAGCTCCTCAATTAACCTAATTTGGGTTTTTACGCAAAATGTCCAGTCAAACGAGGTCAAACCTAAAATCCAACTTCACCATTGGATTCCTTAGGTTCAAATTAGGTTTGTACCAAAATTTGGACCTAAGGGGAGGTCATCTTGACCTACTTTGCAATTTAGTACACCCAAATCACAAATTGGTCCCTATCTTTTGAATACCTTTGCAGAGAGCCCCCTAGGTTCTTCGCCTCCTTTGCAAACCGGTCCTGCCGCCATTGCTAGGGTAGAACCGAGCTCCGGTGAGGTTCGGAGAGGGATTGCTCTCTAATCCCTCAAAGATTCCCTCCCAGAAATGGAAGGAGGATTCTCTGAGGAATTCCCTTCCTTATAAAGCCAATTACAATCGCTGGTGTGAACCCAATCTCTCGTGCAAACACACGAGAGATTTGGGTATCCACCTTCCTTCCAACTCCGGTGAGCCGGTAGACCTAATTGCGCGCTCTCCACGCGCTGATAAGAGCGGCCAGTAACTATAAAACACCCCCCAGACCCTGCCGCAGAAAGGGAGCTTGATTTGGCCGAGTGTCCACCCCCAATTCGTCTCCTCCTGCCCGGCCAAAAGTCCCAGCAAGCTTCGGCGAGCCCCCCTCCCCTCCCTCTTGGCTCTGCCACAAAACCAGTGGCACAGTTAGCTTCCTGACTTCCCTCCACGTCGCGCAGTACCCGTGCACGCCGCCTCAGCCCCGTCGTCGCCGCCGTTCTCCCCCACTGGGCATCATCTTCTCCGGCGACAGCAGGTACTGCTGTCCTCCTTCCGTCCCCTTTCGTCCTTACAATTAGGTTAGAACTCCTCTCCATCCTCTCCTCTCTCTTTTCCCCCTGTTATCTCATCTGATTACCCCTCGACCGACGCTGACCACCCTCATCTTCCACATCACCGATCGACCTCCGACGAGCCGCTTCCACCATTCCAGCCCCCCACACGGCTCGCCAACCACTTCGAGAGCTCCGCCTCACCACCAGGAACTCGCTCCACCCCACAACTGCCACTCCAGACCTACATAATCACCCCCCGACCAACCCACCATCTCCGACCACAGGTTGACCTAGGCACTCACGCCTAGGCCGACCGGCAACCTGCAGCATCGTCCACCGCCTTCGCCGTGCCACGGCGAAGGTCTCTAGCTGATCTGATTGGGCCAAGAGGCTCGTTTTGTGCATGACAATGTTTGAGCTCCTGCCGCCATGGACGACCTCTGATGAAGCTCCAACGGAGCAGCAGTAGGCGTCAGGCTTCCCAGGCTACAGGTGCTGCATACTCGCGCGAGTGTCGCGAGGTGAGTGAGTCCAGCAAGGAGTGCCAGCAGAGTCCACAGCTTGGGCAATCGAGCGACAAAACTCTGCGGGCGCGCGTGAAGGCGAGACCAGATAGCCCCACATCGTGGGATTGCAACACTCAGGTACCATATAAGTTGTTTTTGTGTTTTACTCTCATTGCCTCCGTAAGCACAGGGGTGAGGTCCCTCACTGACCCCACACCCGCCTCGTCCGCGGCTTGACCACGCGGATCTGGCGGATCCGACCTGACCTAAACCTACGCACTCCTCGCGCATCACACCACCTGCAGGTGCGCCTGGTCCCGGGTACGATCCGACCCGATTATGGCTGTGGCTCTGGGAGAGTGTCCGAGTGAACTGCTTGAGAGAGAGAGACGCGTGGGTAGAGGGAGAAAGGGTAGGTTTTGTTCTGTGTAGGCACAGGCTGAACGTTGAGGAAGAAGGACTCGGTCGCGATAAGGAAAAGAAAGAAGGAAGAAAGGAAAGGCAGGAAGAACAGAGAAGAAGAAGAAAGAAAGAAGCCTTCGCAGGAGAAAGAAGAAGGAGAAGAAAAGAAAGCAAACACAGCAGCAGAAAAAGAAGAAACAGAGAAGACTGCTGAGGAAGAAGAATAATCAAGAAGAGAAGGGAACATACTTTTAAGACGTCTGATCACAAGATCAGACGTCCAATTTCATTTCTTTTTGTCCTAACTACTTTTAATCGCATACATTCATAGTTGAATTGATATTTTGAGTAAATTAGAGTGTTCAATTACATTTTGACTAGTATTAAATTCCATTTGCTCCCTGTGATCGACCTTGGATACTCTGATTTTTGAGTAATAAAATTCTTTATATATGTTTAAACGTTTTGTCGGTTGTACTACAACGGTATATACTTTAAACCCGCACAAAACGTTGACAACAGGGATGTAGGTAAAAGAAGAAGAGTGTAGATCAGAAGATGTTGGCCCTAGCACAGGTTCACCTACAATGGGAAGTGGCCTAGACTGATCAGTAGTGTCACATGTAATGTTTGCCTCAAGATCCATATCCTCAAATGGATCTACTTCCCTTATCACGATTGGGTTATCTAACCCAAGAGGTATCTCCTAGGATTCATGATAATCCGATTGTGGCTCAGTCCTGGAGATATCAGTTCTTTCCTCAATTTCTTGAATGGTGTTCTCAAATGAACCCATCGGAACATTTCCTGCTCCTGTCTCATATCCAAGCTATATTCCCCTGAATTATCTTTCGGGATCTACTCCTGGGAATCTCTTGTGTGTCCTTCCAGCATAGTTGTTTCAGATTCTTCAAGGTCTTCAAGGCTATTTTCCACTTGATATCTCAAAAGCAATAGTTCTTGAGTTTCCCGATTTTGTCCAATTAGCCTTGTTATCCCTACTGTTCCCTGAAGGAGCTCCATCACAGCTTGTTGATATGGAATCCAGCTTTGCCTTTGGTTCAGCTCAATGATAGCTTAGATTTCGTATAGATAGGATGCGGCCTTTTCCTTAGCGTTAGCTATAGCTCTCTATATTCTGTAATGCAGTCGCATATGCACCAGTAGCTCTTCAGGGGTTCCAGGGGGTGAATCAGGTCTACCTATATTTTATGGGTGAGAAGCAAGAGTATGAAATCCATATCTTGGGTTATAAGATGTGGTCCTTTGAGGGACCGACTGGTATGGGTCATAGTATCCAGGGTTAGGATATGGGTTAACCATTTCGGTAACCTGAGGAGAAGGATCAGGCGAAGCGAAAAGTCATCTTCGCCACCTTGGGTTCTGATCCCAAGGTTGAGCTGATTCATTGACTTGAGCTCTTAGGTAAGCTCGTGGGTCCAGCTCTTCTGGATCCTGATTAAGTCCAAATCTAGGGTTAGCCATTGCGGCTAAGTAGATAGAAGAAGAGGGTGGGGGAGAAGATGGTCCTGGAGAGGTGACCTGCCTCCTTGGGAGTGGCTCCCAAGGTCCAACCAGTTGAGGTCTAAGTGACCTCCTTCCTTGCATACACCACCCAACCCCTGGGTTGGTGTAGCCAAGCCAGATAAGGCTAAGGCCCTGTCAATCAGATGGTCGTTATGATCGGGTGACCAGATTTTTCATTTTAAGTTCTAATTCCTGAAGAAAAAAAATTCGTCGTACAACCGACTGAAGTGATTCTCGCCTCTCAAGCTAACCCAGCCAGTTTGGTTACGAAGGGACTAAGGGGAAGGTTCTTCCTTTGGCTCACACCTCCAGTTCCATTACCCCTGAGCTGCGGTCGTTTGACACTGCCCCGCAGACTTAGTCACCAGGTTCGGCAAGAGAGGTTGAAGCCACTCAGTAGTACGACAACGAATTCGGGTTTGCTTACGTGTTTTAAAATTAATTTTAGTCATTTTTTCTTTAGTTGGGGTTTGTGGTGAGTGGCCCACAAGGTGACCAAGCTCACCAGCTAAATACTAGACTTTACTAAGTCTAGGCTAACCCAAGTATGGTCTCTAGAATGTAACCCTAAAGGTGCAACCTAGGGTTCATGCAATTCTAGGATTTTTTCTTTGTGATTTCAGTAGACCAATGAAACACAAATAATTCTATGAATAGAATTCGAATCGAAATAAAACTTAAATTTTTCAAGTAGATTCCATTTTCAATTATCTTTTCAGAGAATATATTTTTGTGATTTTTACTACTTCAACCGAATTTATAGAGATTTTTAAATGTCAAGGGGTCAAATCTGGAATTTTGACCCCTGGTCAAGTTTTCAAATTGAAATAGTAACAAATGTTTTCTGAAAATTCAGAAAAAATACGGAAATTAAAGCCAACAAGATCAGCTTTGAAATCCCACCAATTTTAATCAAAACAAATTCACGAATTGCTCGAAATTGCATTTTGAATTTTGAAAAATCTCAAATTTGGGTCAGTCAGACCCCCTTGCACTTCATGAATTTTTAAAAATTTTATACTTGGAATGTTTTCAAAAGAATAGTGCCGTTTGAATGATGATTTGAAAATGAAGGTTTAACCCAAATTTTAGAATTTTATATGCACTAATTTTTCGGTAATTAAATTTTTAAGTTGGATTTTGAAGTCTAGCCGAAAATCAGAGGGTGGTGGAGAAGCTTTTAAAAGGTGTTTGAGTTTAAAAATCAAATTTTCCACCAAAAAAATTTTTTTTAAAAAACAATTTTAAAAATTTTATTTTTCAAGAAGGATTTTTTTTCAATGGATTTTCAAAAATATTTTTTTTTTGCTTTTTCAAAACTAACCTAGGATCCAAAAAGAAACCTAATCTAACTACCTAGATATCTTTTTTCTTTGACTTTTTTTTCTTTTTTCATGAAAATGAATAAGCTTTTTTTTTTTCAAATGAAATTGCTGGAAGCAAATGTAACCTAGGGTTCAAAAGAAAACCTAGACTAAGGCAGATATGATGTGCACCTAGAATTTTTTTTCCGTGCTCGTTGTGTGCGCAGATCCCATTTTTTTCCTATTTTTCCTGCACATCCAAAGACAAGCAAAGGAAGATTTGTCAGTGATAGCTCAAAAGATCAAAATGACGCTGCCCCACTGGCAACGGCGTCATTTGACAAGGATCGGTTCTCGCGTGTTTTAAAGTCGTCGAAAATCGTAATATACTCGCACTAAAATATTCGTCAAAAAATGATTTTATAAAAATAACAAGACTTTAAGTCCCGGTAGTTCGTCTCTGGGAGGTGTTTATGCAAATTTGAAATTGATCCCTTATCGCTCCACTTGCTTAAAAATCGCATGACGGTTTATATTACGTATTTAAGCACGACATGCTTAGTTGCAAGAATATCAGGAATTAAAAACATGCAACTTTAATCACACAAAATATATTGCAATAAGCTCATGGTGATTCTCAACACATAGACATATATATATAGAAAATTTTCTTTCATTCATTCAGGAAGGTGTTTGCAACATGGAACTAGAGGAAAGCTCATAAAGGAAAGCTTGAAAATATGAATCTAGCTAACAGAAAATTATCGCATATAGGAATCTATGGGGGGATTTCGCATGCATCATTGGGGGAGAATAAGAGCTACACTACTAAGCAGTAAATGAAAGCATGTAAATATGAAGAACTAGCTACTAATCTAGCAGAAACTAAGGGCATTCGGAGGTGGGCTCCGATGGCCTTTGAATGGTTGAGAGGAGGAGTGGCGGCCAATGGTGCTGAGGCTAGCCCTTGGAGAGAGGTTGAGTAGGTGATCCAACATCTTGGCGTGGAGATGGTGGTGGCCATGGTGAAGCTACTCGTGAAGGTGGAGTGGAGGTGGAATGAAGCTAAGCTAAAATGGAGCCAAGAGTGAATGGGTGCAAATGGCCACCCCTTAGGTCTTTTTATAGACCTAAGGGAAGCTCTCTAGAGAATTGTGGAATTCTCTAGAGAGGCCTATGGTGGGAGCTCGTGGGAGAGTGAGAGAGAGGATGGATGGTTGCTTTTAGATCCACCAAATGTGGATCTAAAAATTGAATGGCAGTTGGTTGCTAATTTTAGCAACCAAGGCAACAACACATCTGAAAGTGTTCTGGAGAACTCTAGGCTAGGTATTCTTGTGTGGATGCTGTGTGTGGGTGTGTGTGGGTTGAAACTTAGGTGGCAAGGTTGATTAGGCTAGGTTCTAGTGGGTTTAGGTTAAGGTAGGTCTCAATTGCAATTAAGTTCAATTAAATTTAATACAAGTTTAATTGGGTGTGTGAAAACCTAATTGAGAATAAAATAAACTCAATTAAAGTCAGGTCTAGGTCAATTGGACTCTCACTGAGTCCAATTGGACAGTGTGTGCTGTGATCAGGGCTCAATTGGACTCAATGAGTCCAATTGAGTAGGTTGAAGAGATTAATTATGATCCAAGTCAATTAGGTTTAGTGAGGACCTAATTAAGTCCTTATGGAGGTCTAGAGGTGATGTACTAGGGTTAGGGCACCATAATTTAGGTTCCTAGGGGGTTAGAATTGGGTTTAGGGACCTAGAGATCCAAGATCAAGGCTTGAATCTCAAAACAGGAACTGGAGAATAGTTCCAGACATCCAAGAATAGAATCAGATGTCTTATACTCAAAACTTAGAAGCCCAGAGTTGTTTTCTGGACATCCAATCAGAGTCAGGAAGGATTCAAGGTTCTATATTGGATATTCTGTAAAAATTGGACGTCTGACCAAGTGTCTGGACATCCAATAACATTGCAAAAGTGGGTTTAAGGTGTGCGGAAGTTGGCTAAGGGTTCTGGATGTCCTATAATTCATCTAGACGTCCACATATAAGTTGGAATTAGGGTTTTAAGGTTTCTTAGGGTGCGTTGACCTAATCAAAGGGTGGCTAAGGCTTGAGGAAGTCTCTAGGCTATCTTAGAGCTAGGATGGACCTAAGTTCTTCACATTTTACTACTTTATTCCTACTTAGTAGAGTAGCATACCTTAACTCCCTTACATTATTATCTACTACATCTAATCTAGGTCTTCTGCTCTAGCTTTGCTGCAACACCTGTTATTCTTCTATTCTCCTGATCCAGCTTCAGATCCAGCTTTTTACCTGTAATTGACATAATGTACCTAATCAGCACATTATAGAATTATTTTATGCATAGCTGAACGAAACCAGTAAAGGTGCAACTTATGCTTATGCATGCATGAACTACCCTAACTTATGCTAAGTTCGAGCCTAATTTTGGTCAATTAAGACCTATGATTGTTGCGCAATCAAGGGGGAGATTGTTGGTGCAAGGGCACCACAATTGTTTATTTTGATGATAACAAAACAGTTGATATTTTACATTTGCTTTGGAGTCCTAGATTTCAAGTCGATTGCAAATGTTACTAGTGTAAAGATGAAGTTTGAGCTCGCATCCATGGCAGATTGGAGGAGCTTGACAGAGGAGAAAGAGCTTTACGAGAAGCAAAAGCTTGAAGAAGGAAGGAGATGAAGAATCGGATAGATTTCCTTTCTTGTACTTTGTTTTTGTTTCTTTTGTTGCACTTTACTTCCGTCTTAGAATATTTGTTAAAGATACTCGAAGTTACCTAATAGTAGTCCAAGGAACACTTGCACAATCCTAAGATACTTAGGTTTTCCATAGAGGACTTAGAAAACCTAAATAGGTTTCAGACTGCCTATTCAGATGTCTAATACTAATACCAGATGTCTGATAGCGATCTTTAAGACGTCAGAATGTTGAATCAGACGTCCAAACTTTTAGGGCTAGTCCTAGTAGGTTCTGTCTGTTGAAATCAAATGACCAACCCTAAGTCTAGACGTCTGATGATTTGGCCAGACGTCCAATTAGTGGAACATTGGCTTTCACAATATGATCGTTAAGAAATGACCTTTAGGCTTCTATCAAATGTCCGTAGAGGAACTTAAACATTTGATAAGTGACTGTTAGCCATCGATTAAGCCAAAATCACTTCTCTTGACAGTTATAGCCGTTTGTGCCTTAGGAAATCCATTCCCATAGTTAATTAGGTTTCCAGACGTCCAGACCTAGTGCTAGACGTTCAATATGTCATTTGACTGACTTACACTAGACCCCTATTTAGATTTGACTCAAGTCAGTAAGGAAACTTGTCTAGAATTAGACGTTTGATTTAGTTTCAAGATGTTTTAAGAGTGACTTCCTGACGTCTGATATTTTTCCTAGACATCTGATGACCCTGTTAGAATCATTAATGATTCTGATTACAGCTTGATTTGCCTTTCGATGATCCCCAACGGCTACCTAAGGCTTCCAAAGCCTTCCTAAGCCTTCTTAGGCCATCTATAAATAGGAGAGGCCCCTTGCCTTGTAAAGACACACCAAGACACACATTGAGAATCCATTTCCATATCTTTTGTGTCCAAGAAAACCAAGGAATCACCTAGAAGTGTTGTTTCTCTCCAAACTCTTATCGACACTCTTGAGAGCTTCACCTTTGCTGCACACCCACTCTCCTGCCGTCGATTACGAGAGCACCGTTGTGCCGTTGCGTGGATCACGCACCCACGTCACTTGCCGACGCACTTCCACCAAAGGGAAGATCCTTTACCTATAGTAGCTAGATTCAATTGTTTACTTTGTGGCTCTATAGAATTATTGTAGTTTATAATCTTTAGTTGGGTATTCACTTTGTGAATTCCCATCTCCTTCGAGAGACTAAATACTTCTCGTGAAGAGGAGGGGTTTGAGGCACACTACCCTCGTATAAAGTAGTGTTGTTATTTTAAGGTTGAGTCACCCTCATTTTAAGTGACTCAGTTAGTGGATTTTGATCGACTTGGTCGATCAGAAAATCCTAACTCGAGAGGGTTAGGTGGTGGTTTTCACCCGATTTGGATTTCCACCTAAAAATCTCTTATGAAAATTGTGTGATTGTCAATTTTGTGAGATAATTTATTTTAATTCCTCACTTTATCTATTTTTTGCAAATCTCACCCCCTCCCATAGGAATCAACAACAACTACTATAAACATGATTTCTGATCAAACATACACCTCCCTGTGTTCGATCCAAGACTCCTTTTGAGTTTCAGCAAAAATTATATGGTCGTCGCGTTTTCTCGCAAATTACACTATGACAACGGGTTTTCAAAACTTGAATCTTTTTGAACGAATTTTTGATACAACAAAGGGTGTAGATAAGGGTTAAGGTTGGCGCCAAAATTGGGTTCTAGAAGGGGGAAATCTTGGCATGGGATTTATGGGTGGTGGAGATGGAGTATGGAGGTGGTTGTGTGATCCTATGGTGGGCATTAGTTGGTGCCTAAAGGAGGGATGCATAGGTGATGGATGTGGGGTGAAGAGGCATCAATGTTGGCACCAAAGGAGAGGTCTTCTAAAAAGGGTTGTTGGCACCAAAGAAGGAAGGGTTAGGATAGGCTTTATGGGTATGTGGATGGTTTGGATTTAGGAGGGCTTTTTGGCACCAAATATGGGTGGTTATGTGGAGTAGTTGGCTTGGGTTTTTGGTGGCTTTTGGAGGTGGTGGTGTGAAGAGGTGTGGGGGTTGGTGGTTGGCACCAGAAAGGGAAGGAGGTGGAGGTGTTTTTATGTGGGGCTAGTAGTTAAGTTGAGGTGGAGCTAGGTTAGGGTTTTAGGTAGGTGGTGGGCGGCCATGGAGGTGGAGTTGGTTTTAAGCTTATCTAAGATGAGCTAGCTTAGCTAGTAGTTGAGTAGAGGAGTAGGATGGAGCTAGGGTTTAGGGAAAATGAGCTAAGGAAGAAATGTCTGGAGCTGAATTGGTGCTGGTAGCTATTGAAGGAAAATGCAGGGAGATGCTTTAGCTAGCTTAGCTTGCTAGTTCTTTGCAAGCTGCTAAGCCAAGCTAAACTGAGTGGGCTTCTACTAAATTATGCTGAGGTGAGCTGGGTCTGATTTTCGCGAGGATGACGTAGCTAGATGGAGTAGCTAAGATAGCTTAGCTCAACTAGGTTGGGCTAAGTGGAGTCCCCGAAAGCTAGACTTGAGCTGACTTGAGCTATTTGAAGTTATCTTCAGCTGACTTGAGTTGAGCGAAGCTGGAAATAGCTGGACCTAAGCTACGGTGGACTCCTGTCAACTTAGTTGAGCTAGCTAGAGCTCCCAGTGAACTAATTGGAGCTAAGGTGAGCTAGACTCAACTAAGTTGAGTAGGGTCTGAGCTAACTTGAGCTAGGGTGAGCTAAGATGAGCTACCCTAAGCTACCATTCAGCTAAGATGAGCTGAATGGAGCTTAATGGAAATAACCCTAACCCAAGTGAGCTGGTATCCACCTGATGATGAGTTGAATTTAGCCAAGTCCTAGCTGGAATGAGCTTTCTCTTCACCAGTTGCCCTCTTAAGTGCTTGGGCTTTAGGGATCTAACTATCTATTCATCCCTAAAACTCAAATAAACATGTCAAAAACATAACAAATTATGCAATGCATGCCTCACCTAATCAATGACTAAATGCAACCCAAAAACTTGTTTGCGTAGTTAACATCCTAAGAGCTAGGTTTATTTTAGGGCATAAGAATGATGATAAAATGCATTTATCACCGGGCAATCAAGGAAGTGTGTGACATACGATCTCTGGTTCAGGATCCAATTCTCGAGGTGAACCCAATTCTCCAAGACCTTCAACCACAAGAAGACCTTGACCCACAAATTAGGGTACTTGAATCAAATATAGATCCATCCTTAACTTCCACCTTACCATCTGAGGCTAACCTCGAACCCCCACTTGCTGCTGATAACCTAGTTTTGGAGTTAAAGACTCTCCTGGATCATCTGAAATATGTATTTTTGGGTCCGAATCAAACTTTTCCTGCGATTATCAACTCTTGACTCACTCCTGATAAGGAAACAAAGTCAATTTCTGTTCTCCAACACATTGTAGAGCATTGGTCGGACTCTAGATCACCTGACTGGAATAAGTCCCTTGTATTGCATTCATCATATCTATACTGAAGAGGGTTCACTGATGTTCACACATTTAATTGACCTAAAATGCCTATTTATGCATGTTTCTAATGTCATAGAAGCATTCATCATTATAAATATTACATAACATGCATCATCGTGCATTTAGGTTAGATTGTATAAATTTTAGGTTAATTTTCTCTTTTTGTGATCAGGGAATAGGGCAACACTTATCGGGGCCTCGGATTGAAGATCCAAACATATGGATCTGATCAGGGTGACGATCATAGTCTAACGCCTCTGAGCTTGCCCTGATTGGACCTCCGTAGCATCAGATGTAGTCTGTGGAAGACCATAGGTCAAGGGGCAAGGTGGTGTAAAATTCAGACTTCAAATAACAAATCCAACCACACGAATGGATTTGGATCAATGATCGCAACCCAACGGTGCGAAAATTGGTCCAATCCGACATCCGTGACATCACCTATGAGCAGTAGAAGATGGACGGCTCAGATGACGCCACGTGGCACCATCCAAGCCCCCACGGTCGCCGTAGCTCTTCTTCATCGACTGATCAATGCATCTCAGCCGTTGGATCATCAATCCAATGGCTGAGATTCAATCTTGGCCACACATGCACTCAGCTGAAGGCAAAGCTCGCATGCCCTCAGTCGTTGGCTCATCATCCAACGGCCGAGGGTGCGTGAGCGTTAATTCGTAAACACAACATAAAGAGAGGAGTAGCACAGCGGTCAAGGAGCTTTGCCACAAATGGATACGTGTTCGAGCCACCCACGTTGCATTCCCCCCTCACACGCAAGAGTGTAATTCGATCACTCGATTACGTGCCAATGGCTCAGATCGACCAATTAGATGAATGCGCGATTGGACTCCTGATCTCATGCCCGATCACACACGCTAGAGGCATGCATTGTAAAGGTGCATGAGGGTGAGTTTTCAGTCATTCATGCTTGATTAGACAATGGGAAGAGAGGCCACATCGCCTCTTAACGCATGAAAGCGATGAGGCACATGCGATCCTAAGCCATCCATTCTCTTGATCGGATGGCTGAGAACGTGCGAACGTGGGTGAATGCGCAAATGGCTAGAGCTGAGGTGACGTCAACGTGGAGCGCTTTGAGTGCTTGGATCCTCATCGCATGGCGAAGATGGTGCATGCAGCTACAGCGTCGTGCGCCTACAGTGACTCTCATAAATGTCACTAAAGGTCCTGATATTAATCTTAAAGCTTGTAAAAGGACCTTTTTGGCCCCATGAATATACCTATAAAAGGCCCTACTCCCTCCACATTTTTATCATCTCTTCCTCTCTTCTCTCACCCCCTCCAAAGCTCTACAAGCTTGTCCCAAACCCGGGATGCCTCATTAGAGTTAAAAATATAATTTTTCCACCTTCTCACCCCCTTTGTGGAGCATCCCGTGGTTGTCCTCTCACTGTCGTTCGGGAAGTAGATCCCGCTACGACGTTGCCCTGCTCCGTCCTCCTTCCTCCATCTTTTTTCTCCCTCATCCCGCATCTCACCACCCTTGTCCAGGCTCTCCGTCAATGCAGCTCGTCCTCCAAGCAGCCGTCAAGGAGGATAATTTCTCTCCATTTTCTCTTTATCGCTTTCTAGATTAGATTTCCCGCTTTCTAGTATAGTGAGTAGTTCTAATGAACATGAATCTATGGCTATGAAATATTTGTTCATTCTCTCCCTATTTTCTCTTTATTTGTATTATTTTCTCTCTGTCTTCTATTAATTATTCTTTAAGTAGATAGCTAGCATAGATTTAATTCAACTAGCTACTCTGTTTCGTGACAACAAATAAAAATGCAGCTTTTGATCAAACGTTCGCCCCCTGTGTTCGACATGGGACTCATTTTGAGTTTCAGTTAAAAATTATTTATTTGACGGATTTTTACGCAACTACAACGACATGGTTTTCACAACTCAAATTTTTAGCGTACAAATCCCATTCAACACTCATGACCTTCTTGTGAGATGCAAAGAAGACTCAACATGAATCTCCAGGAGGTCATGAAAAAGGAGATCAGCAAGTGGCTTGAAGCAGCAATCATCTACCCCATCTTTGATAGCTACTGGGTGAGTCCCATCCAAGTTGTGCCAAAAAGGGCAGAACTCACCATGATTACAACTGAATCCGAAGAAACTATCCTGACACGAATTACGAACTTCTGGAGAGTCTGTATTAACCATAAAAAATTGAATACCTCCACAAAGAAAGATCATTTCCCTCTCCCATTTACTGACCAGATCCTCGAAAAGCTTGCGGGAAATTGATTTTTCTATTTTTCGAATGGATACTCTGTATCTAACCAAGTGGCAATTCATCTTGAAGATCAGAAGAAGTCCACCTTTACCTACCCCTACGGTACGTATGAATTCCGTAGGATGCCATTTGGGCTATGAAATGCTCCTGCTACCTTTCAATGGTGCATGCTAGCCATATTCTCCAACATAGTAGGTAAATACCTTGAAGTCTTCATGGATGACTACTTAGTATTTGGTCAAACATTTGATGATTGCCTTCTGCACTTGGTTTAGATCCTCTAACAATGCATTGACATGAATCTGGTTCTCTCCTAGGAAAAGAGCCATTTCATGGTGCCTAAGGGCATCGTGCTTGGACACCTCATAACTGAGAAAGGTATCCAGTTGACTAAGCCAAGGTGAATCTGATTTCTAAATTACCTGTGCCTTCCTCGGTCAAAGACATCTAATCATTTATGGGGAATGACAATTTTTATCGACAATTTATGTCTGATTTCTCAAAAATTGTACGCCCTTAGCGAATCTTCTCCTAAAGGACACACCCTTTGAGATGATGAGCAAGTGTGTTCGTGCTTTCGAGATTCTATTGAACCGAGTAACCCAGACTCTAATCCTGCAATCTCCTGACTGGTCTCGATCGTTTGAAATCATTTGCAATGCGTTTAACTACATAGTAGGAGAGGTTCCTGGACAAAAGATTGATGGGAAATTGATAGTAATATATTATGCCAACAAGACACTAGACGATGCTCAGTTTCATTATACGATTATGGAGAAAGAGCTGCTGGCTATACTATTTGGTCTAGAGAAATTCAAATCATACCTCCTAGGTTCCCATGTCATTATTTACTCAGATCACACCTCTGTGAGGCATTTACTCATGAAGAAGGATGCAAAGACGAGGCTGATTCAATGGATCCTGCTCTTGCAAGAATTCGACCTAGAAATTCTTGATAAGGTAGGAAAATAGAATGTGGTTGCTGACCATTTGTCCTATCTTCCTTCTTAGATCATTGACCTCTCCGAACCTATTACAGAGCATTTACAGACAAGCTTTTTCTAAGCATCGATGCTGGACTTCCCTGGTACGTCGATATTGTCAAGTATTTGGCATCAAACTAGATCCCATCAAATTGGCCAAAAGCCAAGAAAGACAAATTGATTTCAATTCTAAGTACTATGTCTGGGAAGATCCTTATCTCTTTCACATCAGTGCTGATCAAATCATTCAGAGATGCATTCTCGACTCTGAGGTAAATGATATATTATCATTCTGTCATGACCAGGCCTACGGTGGCCATTTCTCTAACCATAAAACCGCAGCAAAAATCCTCGAATGCGGCTTCTATTGGCCCACGCTCTTCAAGGATGCACACAATTATCATAGGGCATGCGCTCATTGCCAGACCTTAGGCAACATGAGCTACCATGACATGATTCCCTTGAACCCGATTATCGAGTGTGAGATTTTCGATATTTGGGCGATTGATTTCATGGTGCCCTTCCCAAATTCGAACGGTTTCGAATGCATCTTGTTGGCTGTGAACTACGTGTCCAAATGAATCAAAGCCATGTCGACCCGAGCCAATAATCATAGAGTTGTAATCAAATTTATCCATGAGCATATCTTTTCTCAATTTGGTGTTCCACATGCGATCATCTCTAATGGAGGGACCCACTTCGCGAATATGCACTTCCATTCCCTGATGAAGAAGTATGGGGTGTCACATCGTATTTTGACTCCTTATCACACTAGACTAACGGACTAGCTGAGCTCTCCAGTCAGGAGATCAAGAAAATTCTTCAAGACACTATTCGACCTCATAGAAAGGAATGCTCTACCCAACTTTCAGAAGCATTATGGGCTTATAGGATGATAACAGCATTGTGACTAGGTTTTGTTGTTTTGTTATAGAAATTACGTTGTAGTACAGATAGTCATTGCCATTATTACAATTTTTACTCGGAAATGAAAGTTCTCCCAAGGTCGAACTCAGGGAGCAAGTTGTATTCTAGAGGTACGAAGTTTCTATTACAAAAAAAATAAAGAGAGAGAGAGAGAGATTTGTCTTGTTGGCTTCTTCTTCTTCTCTTCTTTCTCATCTGTCTTCTTTTTCTCCTCTTTGAGTCTTCAGTTTTCTTCCTTCTTATTCTTGCTCTGTTCTTCTTTTCTTGTTTTCTTCTTGCCTTCTCTTCTGTTCTTCTTCTTTCTTCTCTTTCTTTTTCTTCTTGTTCTTCTTTCTGTCCATCTCTTTCTTTTTCTTCTCCCTTGCGGTCCTGTTCCTCTTTTCTTCTCCTTCTTCTTTGCCTTCAGAGCGTCGTCTGATTTTTCAATCAGCCGACTTAAGTAGCTGCTGCTACAGTGCATCTTTTCTTGTTCCTTCCTCCGTGGCTTTCTTCTTCTTCTTCTTCTTCTCACAGTCCTTCTTCTTCCTGCCTTCTCTTCTTCTTCACCTGTGCCTGCACACTCAAAGTTCGATCAGAGGGCAAAACCTACTCTACCCTCCCCCGCGTCTCTCTCTCTCAGAATCCACTCATAGGATAGCTCTCCCAAAGCTGCCGGGTAGTCGGGTACGCGGGTCGTGCCCGGGTCCAGGCCCACCGGCGTGCGGTGGTGGGCGAGGAGTGCAGGATGGGTAAACGGGTCGGGCCAGGTCCGCAGGGCGTGGTCGCGGATGAGGCCGACTCAAGCAGGTGAGAGGGACCTTACCCCGTGCTCAGGAGGCAAAGAGCCTAAGGCACTTTTTGCCTTTATGTGGGTGTGGACCTCTCAAAAGTTCCGAGGTGGGACTAAATGTCCCACCTCAATTGGGCACCTGTCGCTGAGGGAGCTGCAGGCAGATGCAGCAGCTGCGGGGCTTCCTCACCAACTGTACAGGCCTGGGTGACTGCGTGGCTGCGAACCGCGCATCCTGGCGAGTCAAACCTGGGCGAAGCGCGCCTGCAGCTGCAGGTGAGAAAGAGCTTCACCGGCTCAGCAATGGCAACGGAGGGCGAGCAACCTGTCCACAGAAGAATGGCCTCTCGGCCTAACCAGACAAGTGGAGAACCTTCACCGTTGCACGGCGAAGGCGGTGTGGGGTCTGGCAAGCCGTGGGGCGGAGCGTAGGGGCCACCCTAGGTCAAACTGTAGCGCGGGAAATGGGTTTGTTCGGGGGTTCTGCCGGTGGCGAGTGGCGGGAAATGGAAGGGCGGAAGTTGAGGGCGATTAGGCGCGGTCGAGGGGTGGTTATGCAAATTACAGTAAGGAAAAGAAAGAGGGGAGGAAGAGGAAAGATTGTACCTACTTGGAGGGACGAGGGGGGGCAGGAGCAAGGCGACAGTCGTATCGACTATCGCGGGAGAAGAAGGTGCCTAGGGAGAGAGGGCGGCGACGAGGAGAGAGCGGGAGAGCGCGCGCTGGGTACGACGCGACGCGGGAAGAGCAGGTGAAGGCAGCTCTGTTGCTGGTAGTGTGGCAGAGCGACGAGGAGGAGGAGGAAAAACCGCCGGAGCAAGGGGGCCTCTGTCGGAGTGGGAAGAGAGGAAAGGGGGGGATTTCTCCGTCAGAACCAAGCTGCCGAGAGTCGCAGAGCGTCGCGGGTTTTTATAGAGGCAGAAACAGAGAGGGCGGAGGGAGACGACGTGCCTCCCTCGCCGGAGGACACCGGAGATGGAGACCCATACCGTCCGTGCATTCGCACGGGCGGTATGGGCGATTGTAGCGATCAGGGGGATGTTCCTGCGACGGCTGACGTCGCAGGGAACCCCTGGTTGACTTGGCAGGGGGTCCCCCTCACCCTGCGCGGCACCATGCCTCGCGCAAGGTCGCCAGAGCATGGCGCTGCTCAGGGTTTTGCAGGGAGGACCAAAATGCAAAGAACGAATAAGAGTTAGGGGCCAAAATGCGAGGGTTTCAAAAGTTGAGGGTCAAAAAGTAATGAATGAGGACCAAAATGCAAAGTTGGTCAAGAAGGTCTCTTCTTAGGCTCAAGTTTTTATGCATGACTAAATGGGGCCTAAGGATTCTAATGGTGAATTTTATTTCTAGATCAGACCTTGTTTGACCGGTCAATTTACGTAAAAACCCAAATTAAGTCATTAATTGGGCATGGTTCTCAATGTAGGTCAAAATGGGTTCCTAAGGCCAAATTGAAGGTTCTAAACCCTAGAGATTATTTTTCTACGAATTGTAGAGGGTTTAGTCCATTTTTTATTTGCCTCAAACCTCGTGAATTGAAGTGGGTTTGTTTTAGGGTTACAGATTGTCATTTAATTCCTTGTAGTTGCTGTAGCCCTTATCAGATCAGATCATCCCACTTCCCTTCTTATTAGGTTTGTTTGACCTGTGTTTGGACCCTGGATTACCCTGCTTGCAGATTGTGCTGGTAAAATTACATTTTTACCCCTTAGTTTCTGTTTTCTTCTTAAACTCAGAATTCTCTGAGTTAAGCCTTTCCTTGAGTTATGTAGGAGCTTTTATCCTTTGTATTAGGTCAAAATGAGCTAGTTATGGCTCATGATGAGGTTCTCATCATAGGACCACCCATAAAACCCAGCTAAGAATGTCTCCATTCAGACTCATTTTCGAGAAGGCATGACACCTTCTTGTACAGATGGAGCATAAAGCCTATTGCGTAGTATGGAACTGTAATGTGGATCTCAGGGATGCTAGAATCCACCGCCGTCTACAAATGAGTGAGATCGATGAGTTATGCAATGATGCATACGAGAACTCATGTATCTACAAGGAGCAGATAAAGGCCTTTCATGGCAAGCACATCTCACGAAAATCTTTCTTGGTCATAAAGTGTTACTCTTCGATGCCCGACTCAAGCTCGTCCCAAGGAAACTGAGATCAAAATGAACCAGATCTTTTCTAGTCCAAAGGATTTTTGGGAATGGAGTCATGGAAATTGATAAGTCAACTTTCGTGGACCATTATTTGTCCTAAGTACTTTCTAATTAGTTATTCCTATTTGTTAATTAATTAGGAATTATATGGCAATTCATCTTAGTCTGCAAATAATTTTATGCATCAATTTTACATTTAATAACATATGATATGATAATATAATTTGTCTGATGAATGCAGGCTAGGTGAAGAGTCCAGATGTACAATTTTGCATCTATAAGATGACTGGAGATCAGTATGGACGTCTAGGAAATTGTCATCACAAATTCCTATTTCTACATATTTTAAGACGTCTAATATAGAACGCCCAATGCTTATCCATCAATTTCAACCACTCATGATGTTCGCAAGTGGTTGGCGAAGCCGGTGCCAGGCGGAACAAACGGGGGGATTTTTATAAAGAGAGAAAACTCATGCACCAAACAGGAAAAATCTTCTCCCCCTGGTAGGGATCTCTTAGCCTCCACCGTGCAACAGGCATGCACCATGAATTAGACTACCACCATGCACCTGGCATACACCGTGCAACGAGTGAACATTGTGAATCACTGTGAGCTTCCATTGTGGCCACTTCTTCATCCTCCTGGGCGGTAGCGAGAGTGGTGACAGCCACTCGCCGCTGTCTTCAACCCGCCACCTTCCTCAACCTCAAAAGAACCCAACTACCAGCTTCACGTGTGCACGCCACCCCTGCAGGCCACCGGCCACCTGTGTGTGCAGCAGTGCATTCCCCACGCTCACCTCAACGCCACCATTGCAGACCACCGACCACGTGCGTGCAGCAGCGCATTCCTTTGCGCACCATCGCGCCACCATCACGCCAAATCCGTGCACGCGTTGCGTGCACGCCACCACTGCAAACCACTCTCCTAGCACCTTCCATGTGCACCAGCAGCAAGCGAAGCTTGCGCTCCAGCCCCCTCGTGTGCACAACCAAAGCCCGTGCCCCAGCCCACGTGCATGTGCAGCGGAAGCCTACGCTATAGCCCGCATGCATGCGCCCGGCTTCTTCTTCTTCTTCCTTCCACCGTTACCTGCAACTCCAAATGAAAGAACCCATCACCGATGTCAAACATTTCCACGCAGCCACCTCATCCAAACGCCGTTCTCTGTGCCATCGACTTCCCCACGCTCACCTTAATGCCATGAGGCCACCTACGACCACGGCAGCTCTTCCTGCCATCCACACGCACACGCGTGCAAGACAAGCCAGCGTTCTCCTCCTCCATCCGCCGGCCGACTCCAGTCGCCTCCACCTCCACCGACACCACCAACGTAACGGCCAAGAGCTGACCGACCTCTAACACACGTAGTACACCCTCCGATGCTCCTTCCCGTGCGCAAAGAGGAGAGAGGAAGAATCCTCTGTTCTTCCTCTAATTTCTATTTACGCCATATGTCATTGTAGCTTCTCCTATTCATTTATTTATCTATTAAATATATTGCAGTAAATTTGCATGCATGTCCCTCAATTCTAATTGAATTACATATAGTTAAATTCATCTCATGAATAAGCAAGCATGTATATTTGTTATAGGGAACAAATTCTGATTTAATTAAATTTGATGGTGCTTGTCAGTATTAAGATCGCAATTCAGGTATTTCATTGGTGGTGATTTTGCATGAGCACCCTTACATTATTGATTATTTCTTTAAATCAAGAAATTATGTTGAAAACACGTGCACCAGTTAGCATGCGTACGCATTGAGATTCCCGAATAAACAAGATGTGATTCACTAGTTTAAATAGGTTGATTCCTCCCTATGGAGATGACCTAACTCGTCATGGTTAGTTTTGAATTTTTAAATATTTTTGAAAAGTGATTTTCTATCACGTGACATACTACAACAATGCAACATTTTATGTTACAAATTTTATCGAAAACGAAGATCGCTCTTTCAAATGGTGTCGTTGTCGGGGAAGAAACACACCTATTAATTTTTTCAAGAATTTTATATTATTTTTATGCAATTTTGAAAGCTTTTCTGAATTACTAACTGTGGATCTTTTTCTGTGTAAAAACAACAAATGAACTTGGTGGGCACGCACAACGGAGGTGATATTTTTGGTGGACCTTGACGCCACCTGGAGGCTAGCAAAGGGTGCTTGTGGGCCTTGATCCCATGCATATAGGTGTAAGGAGAGCCTTTTTCTGATTTAGTCATTAGATCTTAGTTTAGATTTAGTTTAGATAGACAATAGAACTTAATTTCTATCTTTTGGACCCTTGTCGGGCATTTTTGGGAACGTGTTCCCAGTGTTTCTTTATTTCTTATCTCTCTTGTATGCAGGAGCGTATTTTCAGGAGCGTGTTCCCATTTTATTTAGATTATAGGATTATTCAAATTGTTTGAATTGCATGTTGGTTAGTAAGATTAGGTTTGCTTGCCTATTATTATTAAAAAAAAGAATATTCGAACTGCCTACTAGAAGTTGCATATCTATAGGGAAACCATCTAGGATTGAATGAGCAGCATCTAGCTTTTCTTTTTGCATTGAAAACATCCTGCATTGAAGAGAGCTGGAGTAAGGTATGTCTTTTCTTGTGCATCAGTTATCTGCACATGCATTGCATTTTGGACTTAATTAAAAAAAGATCATTTAAGCTAATTTGAAAATATTAATCAAGTGGTCACATTAATTCTTGAAAAGAAAGAAAAGTATACAGAAAGTGTTTGAATAACATGACTGCAACTTTCAAAAGCAAAAATCACTTTTCACAGTGTGATGCATACTTCCTGCACTGAGCACACACTATAGGCACTGCACTAGGACTTGGACCCTTAACGCTATAGGCATTGATCTCTTTACCGATGCAAACCCTCCTATCTCGCTTTGTGACAGTGGTATTAACTTTTACTTGAGTGATTTGATACTTTAAGGAGGGGGACACCCTATAATGGAATTCAAGGTTAGTTAAGAGGCACCCTTAATGCATCGCCTCAAAGGAAGGGTTCGCCCTACTTGCATCCCTTGGTTCCATGCTTAGAGTATCTTTTTACTTGAGCATTTGAGAATATCATTGCAACAAAGTGTACATCTCTAGGACACGCGAAGGTCAATTTAAGGTGCTTAATTGATTGACAACTTGTTTGGTCACCTACAAAGAACTAAAAGCAACCTCAACCTCCTTAACAGCCTGTGACCAGGAATCTCAAGTGCCTCACATCTCTTATACCACTTACGTGGGAATGGAGAAATATTGCCTTGACTCCATTTGGCCAAGCTAGAAAGGTTGGAAGAGGGTTTAAAGTACTTTAACTCAACAAAAGACCTCGTGCCTTGTGCTTGTTTGGCGTGTGCATGATAGAGCTCTCTAGGAAGTTTCTGCTTTAATCTATCTAAGTCCTAAGAGAGTTAAACCATTTAATTGAAAGAAATGGACTATCCTTACTCCTTTCATTTTAACCAGGATCCCATGCCCCGAGCGTATCCATCCTTTGATGGGTACATTGACAATTCATGGGATCATTCTTATTCCTATCCTGGGAGTACTGGCCTGATAGCTCCCACTTTTGAGCAGAGCCTAGGAGCGAGATTTTCCACCCATGGAATCCCCACTACTATTCAAACACCCAACCCTCCCACCCTTCATGATTTTCCTTATCGAGGTTGGACAGATACTCCTAGGCAACCAGAGCCTGAGATTGACTATCCTCCCCAATCTGATAGTAGTAGCCTCTCCTCTTTTATGATAGAAATGCAAAAACAACAAAAAGAAATGGAGTCTATGGGAGAGATGTTGAGGAATAGTCAACAATTGAATTTTTTAAGAAATTAGATAGCTTAGCTACGCTCTTACTAATGATTCTGATCCCTACTGATGGGAACACCATCATGAGCCCTAACTAGCTCATTTTGACCTAGAAAAGAGAATAAAAGCTCTTACATAACCAAGTGAAGGGCCTAATTCAAGGAATAACTGTTTTGAGAGAAAACTAAGAAACAAAGGGTAAAATTGTAATTTTACCATTGTAGTACAATAATAGGATTTCTCAAGGACTAAACATAGTTCAAAAGGTCTTAACAAGATAAAAAGTGGGTTGGTTCAATCAGAAAATGTTTAATGTAAAATCTGGGAATTAAATGACTTCTTCTAACCCTAAAACAAACTCACTTAATTTAATAAGGCTCTGGTCAGGATAAAGTTCAACTAAACCCTCTAAAAATCATGGGAAAATATCCCATAGGGCTTAGAACCATCAAGTTGGCCTTTAGAACCTATTTTGACCTAAATAGGGGTCCTAGTTAAATATTTACCCTAAATTAGGTTTTTATCTCAAATGTCAAGTTAAACATGGTCAAACCTAAAATTCAACTTCACCATTGGATTCCTTAGGTCCAAATTAGGTTTATACCAAAATTTGGACATAAGGGGAGTTCACCTTGACCTACTTTGCAAAATAATCCAACCCAATTACATTTAGACCCCTAGCTTTTGAAAACCATTGCAATACCCCCTAGGTTCCTCATCGTTCTTTGCAATTAGGCCCCTCTGCCATTATAGCAAAGGAATCCTACTCTGATGAGGATTCAAGGAGGGATTTTTCCTTGATTCCTTAGAGACTCCCTCTCAAATTTCAAAGGGAGATTCTCTGAGGAATTCCCGATCATATGAACACAATTTCAAGCCCTAATTGCCACCCAATCTATCATGTGAACACTTGAGAGATTTGGGTATCTCTCACCTTCCTACTCTGGCGAGGATGCCTGTGCTTGGAAGCTTGCCTTCCAAGCACAAGGCCCTCTGCCTGCAACTATAAAAGACACCCCAAGTCCTCTCGTCCATCCTCAGCTTGGTTTGGCCAGAGACAACCCCTCAAATTCATCTCTTCTCCTCTGGCCAGACACCCAGCGAGCTCCGGTGACATATTCCTCCTCCTCTCATCGCTCTGCCACAAAACCAGTGGCAGAGTTGTCTCTACCTCCGTCATCCGCGTCGCGCCATACCTGCCCAAGCGTCAGCTACCTCATCGTCGTCACCATCCCCTTCTAATTGGATCTTCATCTCCGACGGCGGCAGGTACGCATTGTCCGCCATCTCTTCCCCCTTCATCCTTAAACTAGGTTAGATACTTTCCCTTTCCTCCACTCTTTATTTCCCCCCTCTCTATTTCTATTTTCACCCTTCGACAACCACAGACCACCACCATCTTCTCCACCTCCGGCAGACCACTGGCGAAGTGCCTCCGTCACTCGACACACCCATCCACCTCACTAAACCCCTCAGAAGCTCTGCCACCTTCCACTGATCATTCTCCCCTTCTCCATCGACCACCACAGCCTCCACACACGGCCCCCGAGCAAACCCATTACCACAGCCACAGAATGACCTAGGCATGCACACCCAGGCTTCCTTGTGCCACGCGACCCACTGATACACCTTCACCGTGCCACGGTGAAGCCCCCTGTGTGATTTAATGAGGCCGCAAGGCCATTTTACTTGAGAGAAGGATCGGACCTCGGCCGCCATTGGAGCAAGCTTGAAGTAGCTTGCAACCTTCGATCCAGGTAGTCTCGCTCTAGGTCCTAGGTCCCAGGCGATGCAGATTTGTCGCCCGCACACATTCAACCAGTTATTGGCTTTGGAGACCCTTGCAGCTGTGGTAATTGAACGACATCCCCTGCGGGTGCACGTGAGAAGTGGGTGGGACTTTTAGTCCCACCTCGGTAAGTTTCGAGCGCGCTGTGTAGTATAAATTGTAAATGTGTCAGGGGCTTATTGCCTCCTGACACGGGGTGAGGTCCCACTCCCCACCACGCCTTGTTCGCGATTCACTACTCCGCAGACCTAGTATCCTGACCCGATTACCTATGCACTCCTCGTGCACCACCCACACCGGTGCACCTGGTCCTGGGCATGCTAACTCGACCCATTTACCCAAGAAAGGCTCTGGGAGAGCGAGCCTAAGAGAGAAAAGAGAGAGAGTTTGCGGGGGAGGGTAGGGGTAGGTTTTACACTTTGCAGGAAAAGGAAGAAGGCACTGCAGAGGAAGTTGAGGATCAAAAGCTAAGGAAGGAGAAGAATAGGAGAAGAAAGAAGAAGGAAGCTAAGGAGAAGAAAGTTTCAAAGGAAGCTAAGGCAAATAAGAGCCAAGGAAGGAGAAGGCATGGTTGAAGAAGAGTTGAAGGCCAAAGCCAGAGAAAGAAAGAAGGAAAAAAGAACAAAGAAGAAGAAGACAAAGGAGAAAGGAGCCACTGCCAAAGAAAAAGACCAAAGCCAAGGTAGAAAGAAGAAGAAGGAAAGAAGAGCCAGACAAAGAAAGAAGGACAGAAGAAGAGAAGCCAAAGAAGAACAGAGAAGAAAAGAAGAAGCCAGAGAAGAAGAAAAGTCAAACATTTTTTAGGCCTCTAATTTTATAGTCCAATTCTTCCCAATTTCTCTTTTATGCTACATTTTATTATTCATAAACTCCTACTTTACATTTTGAAATTAGATTTTGAGTAATTTTATGTGTTCAAATTGCATCGATTCTTAAGATTAGTACATGAATTCCATTGCTCCCTATGTTCGACCTTAGACTTAAACTTCGAGTAATAAAATTTATTAGTTTTCAAAGTGATTTCAACTATACTACAACGCATTACTTTAAACCCGAGATTGCTCCCTGTTAACACCTACCCGTATAACCATGATCATCAAAATAATTCTGAGAAAACCAATGACAATAGGGATCCTATTTTAAGTAGCTATCACTTAGACTTTCCCCATGAGACACGGCCACTAGAGGAGAACGATCCTAGTGATTATCCACCCGAGCTATATTGGAGTCAAAAGAAAGGGAAGATGGTACCTCTTGAGGACCTTGACCCTAATGATAGTATTTTCCTTACCTCTAATAACCCAGGTCAAGGTCATATTGTTCATATCACTTCCCCTATTAGTTATCTGGTGGAACCTCATTCTACCCTTAGTGAGCCTAATCCTGACCCTCTACTTAGGGAATCAACATCTACCATCTAGCTTTCTGAAGATTTAAATGCACCCAATAAAGGTGACCCTAAGGGAATGGAGGATGAATTGGATCAATTTTGGTCCCAGGGATACAACGAGCCTATTTTAGAGGAGGATGATAACCTGATGAAGGAACCCGACCTTAGAATATGGAGTGAATCTCAAGGGGATTATGTGTTATTCGAGGACTTACCCCCTGAGGATATAAATAATCTGGTGAAATTTGGATTCCTCCATACTTTTGATTTTGAGAGTCATCCTCCGCAAAACCAGGAGTTGATATTTGAAGAAGATGAGTACAATAGTGGGAAGCCTAGGAGAGACTCTCGAGGACAATACACATCAATTGAGGATTTATGCCCTGAGAAGAACAAAGAATTGAGTGATATAGGCTTACTCCAAAACATTAAGATGGATCCTCCTTCAGAAATAATTGTACCTCTTGAGGACCTTGACCCTAATGATAGTATTTTCCTTACCTCTAATAACCCGGGTCAAGGTCATATTGTTCATATCACTTCCCCTATTAGTTATCTGGTGGAACCTCATTCTACCCTTAGTGAGCCTAATCCTGACCCTCTACTTAGGGAATCAACATCTACCATCTAGCTTTCTGAAGATTTAAATGCACCCAATAAAGGTGACCCTAAGGGAATGGAGGATGAATTGGATCAATTTTGGTCCCAGGGGTACAACGAGCCTATTTTAGAGGAGGATGATAACCTGATGAAGGAACCCGACCTTAGAATATGGAGTGAATCTCAAGGGGATTATGTGTTATTCGAGGACTTACCCCCTGAGGATATAAATAATCTGGTGAAATTTGGATTCCTCCATACTTTTGATTTTGAGAGTCATCCTCCGCAAAACCAGGAGTTGATATTTGAAGAAGATGAGTACAATAGTGGGAAGCCTAGGAGAGACTCTCGAGGACAATACACATCAATTGAGGATTTATGCCCTGAGAAGAACAAAGAATTGAGTGATATAGGCTTACTCCAAAACATTAAGATGGATCCTCCTTCAGAAATAATTGAGGATATTGATCCAACTCCTCTCTTTACTGGTGAATCACATATACACCTCAACACAAAGTCAAGTGAACGAAAAGAATCCGGGGATGAAATTAATGATAATGATTTAGTTGCTTCGACCCTACCATCAAAGAAATTTAATTTGGAGTACACCATTGATTCACATATACTGGAAAGTGAAAATATGACTATGATCATTAATGATAGGCAGGGTGACTTGAATTTTTCTACAATAATTGTTAGGGAGAATACACAATCTAAATCGTTGTTGGAATTGGACTCAACATCGACTAATCCCTCCTTGGACTTAACCATTACCGTCCAACACCACAAACAACCCTTCCACTCCCTAACCGATCCTTGGCTTAGGTCTCTGCTCACATACATTTTTTCTTAAGAGAATATCAGGCCAGTACATCCTCGGGTAGAATGGCGAGTGTGGATTGATGCTTGTACTTTTGGTCTCGCCATTCAAGGGTTTGAAATAATAATGTTTATATCTTTTAAAATCCTTCCTACTTTGGAGGATCCTTGTTATCCTCCACTTATTCCGTTTCAGGAGGTCTCTTTTCATATTCCTTTTGTTATTCCTAGACCTCCATAGGTAGCCTAAGAGGTTATTTGCTTTCATGCCTTCTGGCAAGCATTTAGGATAACGTTGCATCATCAGCTCGCCAACATCTGTGGCTACCTGTTTTCTAGGCCCGTGCTATTACGCATATTTTTAGGGCCTAATTTTTTCTGTCTAGAACCAGACTTACAAGTTTCCTATAAGTCTGGCTGCTAACAGAAAATGCAGTGCTTGTTGGGAGGCAACCCAGCATTCAAAATAACTCCATCATCAGGTGATTTCCTTCCTTTCTCCTCCTATTTTAATTTTACAATGAGGACATTGTAAGATTTAGGCATGGGGGGGTGCATTTTGCATTTTAGGAAGTATTCATGCATTTAGGTTAGCATATAAAGAAAAATTCATTTCTTGGGAAGACTTGGTTAGTCCCTAGCAAAACATCATTGTCATGGAGGTGTCATTAAAGATTTTTCTTCTTAAATTATTTCTTAAGTTTAGAATCCAGTACATTTACTTCTCTTGCACGTAGACTGGGTAATGGATCTTTGAAGAGAACCAATAAGTATTTTTAGTCTACTGAACCCTTAGATAGTTAAAAGGGAGTCAGGCATACTATCTTCTATTAGATCCACCTCATATTTGTGAGAAGAAACTAGAGAGATTACTGGTGCACTAAGTCTAGTGCAAGGACTCTTAAGTTTTGGATAATTAGATAAGGATACCTCAGAGTTAAGCATAGTTTTCGCACTCTATTCCAGTGTGCGTACATTGTGTGAATTCCTGAGAGTCACCAAATAAGGCAGATATACAGAAATTGAGTCTTAATAAAACTATGACTATGGTGGATGGTTATGACTATCCTTCATAGAGTCCTCTGTTGAAGGAGGGTAATAGTGTCAAAGGTCAAAAATATGCTTGTCCTATCCATTATTTCCCGGTGCTGAGAGTAGGCACTTCCACCAAATAAGCCATACAATATCCTCTTGACCATCATCATCCCTAATAATGCCTCATGAATAAACGTCTGCATCATGTTGTGTTGAGTTATGAAAAAAAAAAAGAGAAGAAAAGAAGAAAGAAAGAAAAAAAAAAAGAAAAATAAATAATAAAAATAAATATATACATAAGGCGGGTTCAAGCCATAGCTTTTTTAGGTATGATTGCACAACAATCATAGGTCTTAATTGACCTAAATTAGGCTAGGAGTTAGCATAAGTTAGGATAATTCATGCATGCATAGGCATTATTTGTATCTTTACTGCTTTCTTTTAGTTGTGCATAAAATAATGCTATAATATATTAATTAGGTGCATTATGTCAATTACAGGTAAAAAGCTTATCAGAAGTTAGATCTAAAGCTAGATCAAAAGCGGGATCTGAAGAATAAAGAGTAACTGGTGTTGCAGCAGAGCTGGAGTGAAAGATCTAGATTAGATGTAGTAGATAATAATGTAAGGGAGTTAAGGTATGCTATTCCATTAAGTAGGAATAAAGTAGTAAAATATGAAGAACCTAGGACCCTAGCCCTAGGATAGCTTAGAAGCTTCCCCAAGTCTTAGCCACCCTTAGATTTGGTCACCACACCCTAGGAAACCTTAAAACCCTAATTCCAACCTCTATCTAAATGTCTAGATGAGTTATAGGACATCTAGAACCCTTAGCCAACTCCCGCACAGCTCAAACCCACTTCTGTAGTATTATTGGATGTCCAGACACTTGGTAGACGTCCAATTCCCATAGAATACCCAAGACAAAACCTAGAATCCTTCCTAACTCTGATTAGACATCCAGAATTGAAGTCTGGACTTCTGATTTTTGAGTATAAGTCATCTGATACTATTATTGGACATCTGGAACTACTCTCTAGTTCCTATTTTGAGATTCAAGCCTTGATCTTGGATCTCTAGCTCCCTCAACCCAATTCTAACCCCCTAGGAACCTAAATTAAGGTACCCTAACCCTAGTACATTACCTCTAGACCTCCCTAAGGACCTAATTAGGTCCTCACTAAACCTAATTGACTTAGATCATAGTCAATTACCATTGCCTAGTCAATTAGACTCATAGAGCTCAATTGAGCTCAGATCTCAAGCTATACAAGCCCAATTGGACTCAATGAGAGTCCAATTGACCTAAGCCCAACCTAATTGAGTTATTTCACTCTCAATTAGGTTCACACTCATTCAATTAAACTTGTGTTAAGTTTAATTGCAATTCCTCCTTAGCAATTAGGGTTTGCAACCCTAATTTAAGACCTACACCATCCTGAACCCCTTAGGACCTAACCTAGACCAATTACCCACATAGGGCATGGCCACACACACACACACACACACCCATTCACACACACACACCTATCTAGAGTTCTCTAGAACCCTCTTTAAGGTGGCACCACTCTTGGTTGCCAAAATTAGCAACCAAGAGCCATTCAATTCTTAGATCCACTTTTTGTGGATCTAAAAACTTCCTTGGCCGGCCACTCTTGGAGCCCTCTCTAGAGAGTTCCATACTTCTCTAGAGAGTCTCCCTTAGGTCTATGAAAAGACCTATGGGGTGGCCATTTGCACCCATCCATTCTTGGCTTCATTCACACTTGGATTCCATTTAGTTTAGTACATCCACCTCCACTCCACCTCCACGAGTGCTTCACCATGGCCACCATCATCTCCATGCCAAGATGCTGGATCACCTCTCCAACCTCTTTCCAAGGGCCAGCCAAAGCACCATTGGCCACCCCTCCTCCTCTCAGCCAACTCAAAGGTCATCGGAGCCTACTTCCGAATGCCCTTATTTCTGTTAGGTTAGTACCTTAGTTCTTCATAGTTTCCATGCTTTTATTACTGCTTAGTAGCATAACACTTTATTCTCCCCCAATGATGCATGCAAAATCCCCCCATAGATTCCTGTATGCGATCGTTTTCTATTAGCTAGATTGATGTTTTCAAGCTTTCCTCTATAAGCTTTCCATGAGTTCCTTGTTGCAAACACCATGATGAATGAATGAAAGATCTTTATATATATATATATATATATATATATCTGTGTTGAGAATCACCATGAGCTTATTGCAATATATATTTTGTGTGATTAAAGTTGAATTCTTTTAATTATTATCTATTGCAACCAACATGTCGGTAGCTGAAAATATCGAGGATCTAACTATTAGCACATTTTCCGTAAATAGCCACCACACAACTAGAATCGTGCATACTAAAACTCACACTTTCACATTTGTCATCTATCTAACACATGCGCACATAATTAGGGTTCATAATGAAAGTGGCCAAACATTGATTCGACAATTAGAAACTGACATGCGATTTTAAACAAGTAGAGCGGAAAAGATCGATTTCAGATTTGCATAAATGCCTCCCAGAGATGAATGACCGAGACTCAAGTGTCGTTATCTTTACAAAATCATTTTTTGACGAGCGTTTTAGCATGATTATACTACAATTTCTGACGATTTCAAAATGCGTGAAAACGGGTTTGTCAAATGGCGCCATTGCCAGGGAGGCAACGTCATTTTTGATTTTGATCTCTTGAATTATCACTGATAAATCTTCCTCTGCTTGTCTTATGATGTGCAGGAAAATAGGAAAAAAATGGGATCTGCGCACACAATGAGCACGGAAAAAATTCCAGGTGCACATCATATCTTCCTTAGTCTAGGTTTTTCTAGAACCCTAGGTTAGATTTCCTTCTAGCACTTTCATTTGAAAAAAAAAAGGAAAAAAAGGCCTATTTATTTTCATGAAGAAAAGAAAAAAAATCAAAGAAAAAAATCTAGGTAGTTAGATTAGGTTTCTTTTTGAATCTTAGGTTAGTTTTGAAAAAGATAAAAAAAATTGAAAATCCTTTGAAAAAAAAGTTTTCAAAATCTTTTTGAAAAAAAAAATTTTTTTTGTGGAAAGTTTGAATTTTAAACTCAAACACCTTTTAAAAGCTTTTCCACCATTCTCTGATTTTCGACTAGATTTCAAAGTCCATTTTAAAAATTCAATTGCCAAAAAATTAATGAGAGAAAAATTCTGAAAATTGGGTTAGACCTTCACCTTCAAACCATCTTTCAAATGGAACCATTCATTTGAAAAAATTCGAAGTAAAAAATTTTTAAAAATTCGTGAAGTGTAGGGGGGTCAGACTGACCCAGATTTAAGATTTTTTCAAAATTCCAAAAGCAATTCCAAGCAATCCGCGAATCTGTTTTGACTAAAAAGGTGGGGTTTGAAAGCTAATCTTATTAGCTTTAATTTCCATATTTCTCCAAAATTTGTGAAAGTCATTTGATATTGTTTCAATTTGAAAAATCGACCAAAGGTCAAAATTTCAGATCTGACCCCATGACATTTAAAAATCTCTATAAATTTGGTTGAAATAGTAAAAATTACAAAGAAAGATTCTCTGAAAAAATAATTGAAAATAGAATCTACTCGCCAAATTTCAATTTAATTGGACTACAATTTTATTCAGAGAACTACTTTTATTTTTGTGGTCGGATGAAGAACAAAACAAAAAAACCCTAGAATTGCATGAACCCTAGGCTACACCTTTAGGGTTACAACCTAGAGACCACATTTGGGCTAACCTAGACTTAGTCAAGTCTAGTGCTTAGCTGGTGAGCTTGGTCACCTTGTGAGCCACTCACCGCAAACCTCAACTGAAGATAAACGGGGTAAAATCAATTTTAAAACACGAAATCAACCTGAATTCGTTGTCATACTACTGGGTGCTTTCAACCTCTCTTGCCAAACCTAGTGGCTGGGTTTGCTTGAGAGGCAGGAATTACTTTCAGTTGGTTGTATGATGAATTTTTCTTCAGAAATTCGAACTTACAATAAAAAATCTAGTCACTCGATCATAAGGACCATCTGATTGATAGAGCCTTAGCCTTATCTAGCTTGGCTACACCAACTCAGGGGTTGGGTGGTGTATGTAAGGAAGGAGGTCACTTAGACCTTAACTGGTTGGACCTTGGGAGCCACTCCCAAGGAGGCGAGTCACCTCGCCAGGATCATCTTCTCCCCCCACTTCTTCTACTCCCTTAGCCACAATGGCTAATCCTAGACCTAGACCGGGTCTGGATGCTGGTAATCTGGACCTAATGGCTCGTCTGGAGGCCTGGGTTATTGAATCTGAGGAGCGACATCAATAGAGCATGGACCGTATCTTGATGATGCTTGACAGAATGCAGCATCCACCACGAGGAGAACAACTTCGGGATTTCTATGATCTAGCTACACCGATCATCTCACCCTTACTCATGATTCCCATAGGCGGAGACGCATTTGAGCTCAAGCCCAATGTGATCGATTTGATCAGCAGTCATTTTTATAGAAACTCAAGCGAAGATCCGTTCCAGCACTTAGAGGACTTGAGTCGACTCGCAGAAACGATTCAACCCAGGAATATTGATCTTGGCATTGTTCTGATGAAGCTTTTCTCATTTTCTCTAAGGGACAAAGCTTCATACTGGTTCAAGACCATTGGGAAGCCAATTGTAACCTGGCCAAAGTTACGATGTGAATTCCTGCAAAAGTTCTTCTGGATCAGTCGAACGAACGCAATGAGGCGTGCGATCACGACTTTCTCCCAAGGAGCTGGGGAGAAGTTGCATGACGCCTGGGACCGATTTCACGACCTTCTCCAGAAATGCCTGCACCATGGTATACCCAAATGGCACCTAGCTCAGATCTTTTACCATGGGCTGGATGACACACATCGGTATCTGGACGATGCATCTAGTGGTGGGAATTTTCTTGGAAAAGACGAGAATAGCGCATTTGAGTTGTTCGAATCTTTGGCGGAGAACTCGATGAATGTCGCATCCATGAACCAGATCCAGCGGCCTGGTCAGTAGTGGGTTGGTGTCCATGAGGCTCACACCAAGTCTATTCGAGTCGACGTGGATATCATTGTCAAGCAGCTAGATAGAATAAACCTGATCGAGAAAAAGATTGACCAAATTGTCAAGGTCAATCTGACCTGAACTCTACTGCTCCAAGATCTTCCTATGCACCCTAAGCCCCTCCTGTGCGAGTTAATCTACTCACTTGGGATGCATCTTCTCCTTATTTATGAGATCCTGCATATCAGGATCCTGTAAACAATCCCGATCTAGCACCATATGACCAGGGTTCACACCACCCGCAAACTCTAATACGCATCCCCTTGATGGATATACATCTCAGACATCTTTGGCCTACGAGGACGTCAGTGCTATTCAAGACTATGGGTGTAATAACCCATATTCAGAGATGTATAACCCTGCTTGGCCCCAACATCTGAACTTCTCTTAGTCTGGTAACTCATAGAGACCACATCAAGATTCACACTACCAGACCAGGCAATACGAGAATGTGCAAAACACATACCCTAGGTAGTAGCCATTCTCGTCTCAACAGCAGCAACCCCATTCTTTATACCAGCCGCTGCACCAAGCTGCCAGTCACCCTTCAAAGTAGGCTGACCCTCTGGAGGCACTGAAAGAGGAGCTGCAAGAATCAATGAGGAAATCTACACAGGATAGCTTGCAGATAATGAATGCGATGGCTGACCAGATACAGACTACATAGAACATGCAAAACCAGCTATTGCAGGAGCATAGGTCTTAGGGAGCCTTGCCTACCCAACCCGTCCTGAACCGTCGGTATGTGCAGAACCAAGGCACCCCGCCTAGGTTTTAGGCACCACAGGGACAGGCATACGCCATATTATCGATGCCTCCTGCACCGCCTGGTTATGGTCAAGGCCAGCCGCCTTTGATGTAGAACCCCAGATACTCTGCCCCTTCCGCTCCCCCACCACCTCATGGACAGCAAGCCGATGCAAATGCTATCTCATTGAGGAGTGGAAGGAAGACATTCGACCCACCACATAGGCAGGCGGGTCCTGATTTTTCTCACCCTTCGTCGTAGGCGGGTTCGTCTCCTTCATCTCAGGAGCCACCTATGGTAGATAATGGTAAGAGGCCACTTGACCCTAAGATTCCCGTCCCTTTTCCTGAAGTTCTAACGCGAAATGTAGTATGGAAGAAGGACACGTGGAATTTTTAGGACCTGAAGTTAATGTTCAAGGAAGTACATATTCAGGTCCCCCTCCTTGAGGCAATTGATCACATCCCCGCTGTCGCTAGGTTCTTCAAGGACTATTGTACCCCGAAGCGACAGCCTAGAATTGGACGACAGGCAGTACTATCAAAAGAAGCTAGCGCTGTGATTCTAACTGACTTCCCACAGAAAAAGAAAGACCCTGGTATCCCACTCATATCCTGCTTCTTACAGGATTCTCCATTTGATCGGACCCTTCTAGATTTGGGTTCATCCATCAACCTAACTCCCACTACCTTATTTGATCGATTTCGATTTAGGGAGTTAAAGCCTACCTCGGTCAGCTGATAGATCAGTAAAAACACCGACGGGGGTGGTTGAGAACATGATCGTAAAAGTCCACGGATTCTGCTTTCCCGCAGAATTTTTCGTTCTCAATATGGATGTTCCTCCTAATCTCTGAGATGCACCAATCATTTTAGGTCGCCCATTTCTAGCGACAGCTCGAGCAAACATTGATTGTGCATTTGGGTGTATGGAGATAGCCCTAGGTAATGAGCGACTTCAACTTGACATATTCAGGGCATCAAGGAATTTTGGCTGTGATCGCATAGAGGAGGATGGTGATGAGGAAGATTCGACATATTGTGGTAACATTGGGCTCCTTTGTGATAACCCAATGTCTCATTTGTCTACACTATCAAGGTTCTTGGACCTCGATCCACACGGGACTGAGACCACTGCACTGCACATATCTCCCCGAGGATCCGATTGTTTAGGGTGTGTTTCTGACCACAGCACCCCTGAATCTAGCTATCCTGATCCGTACACCACTAGATTGCTCCTGTTGTTACAAGATGTGACCACAGCTAATGAGTTTCCCATTAATGCAATCACAAGTAGTGAATCAGTAGGAATTCACGTGCATACGGATCATCAGATTTCCACCTTTGAATCTGCTCCTCCTATTCCCATCTCTAACTCTGACCCATCTGTAATTGAATTGAAGCCCTTACCTGACTCACTTAAGTATGTGTTCGTAGGAGAAAGTGAGACATACCTGGTCATTATTAGTGCTCGCTTAACCCAAGAATAGGAGCATCAATTGATTTCTATGCTACAAGACCATAGGGCTACTATCGGGTGGAGCATTGCTGATCTCCGTGGTATTCGCCCCTCGTATTGCACTCATCACATTTACATGGATAAGGGGGTGAAACCTTCGAGACAACCTCAAAGATGGCTTAACTCGAATATGCTAGAGGTTGTTAAGGAGATCATCAAATGGGTGGATGCAAGTATTGTATACCCGATCTCTGACAGCCAATGGGTGAGTCCGATCCAGATAGTGCCCAAGAAAGCAAGACTCATTGTAGTGAAAAATGAAAAAGGCAAATCCATCCCGACTTGCACTGCAACATCTTGGCAGGTTTGCATCGACTATAGGAAACTGAACATGGCTACCCAGAAGGATCACTTTCCTTTGCCTTTCATTATTCAGATCTTGGAATGGTTAGCCGGACGCAGTTTCTTTTGCTTTCTGGATGGATACTTTGGGTATAATCAAGTAGCAATTAGCCTTAAGATCAAGACAAGACCACATTCACATGCCCCTTTGGAACACTCGCTTTCAAGCGGATGCCCTTTGGCCTCTGCAACGCACCAGCAACATTTCAACGTTGTATGATGGCCATCTTCTCTGATATGATTGGGGACTATGTGGAGGTGTTCATGGATGACTTCTCCATTTTTGGAGATGATTTCTCATCTTGTCTTGATAACCTCACCAAAATCCTGAAACGGTGTATTGAGGTAAACCTAGTACTATCCTGGGAGAAAAGCTATTTCATGGTGAGGAATGGCATAGTACTAGGGCACAGGATCTCTAAAAATGGACTTGTGGTCGATCGAGCTAAATCTGAGATTATTTCCCACTTAATGCCACCTAGCTCCGTCAAACAGATCAAATCATTCTTGGGTCACATCGGCAACAAAGTCGGAAAGTAGAATGTTGTGGCGGATCACCTATCCAGACTAGACCCAGGCCACATTCCTTATTCCCTACCTATCCACGACCAATTTCCAAATGAATCCCTTTTGGCAGTTCACTCGATTGAGTTCCCCTGGTACACAGATATCGCGAACTATCTTGCCATAGGCAAGATTCCCGCGAACCTATCTAAGGCCCAAAAACTCAAATTTATTGTGGAGGACAAATTCTACCTCTAGGATGACCCACTACTCTTCCGCATTGGAGCAGATCAGATTATCCGAGCATGCATCCTAGATTCTGAGATCCCCAGTGTGTTGTCATTTTTCCACAATGATGCTTGTGGTGGTCATTTCTCGGGACGGAAAACCGCTGTAAAAATTTTGCAGTCGGGATTTTTCTGGCCAAATATTTTCAGAGATACACACGAATACGCCTACCATTGTAAACAATGCCAGTCAATCGATTCTATGACCAGGAGAGACATGATGCCACTCCAGCCCATCATAGTTGTAGAAGTGTTCGACGTTTGGGGCATCGATTTTATGGGCCCTTTTCTGAACTCGCATGTCTTCGAGTACATATTACTATCCGTTGACTATGTCTTGAAGTGGGTCGAGGCCATCCTGGCGAGACGGGCTGATCATAAGACCGTCATTTCTTTCATACGGCAATACATCTTTGCGAGATTCAAAATACCCTACGCTCTGATTAGCGATGGGGGAAGCCACTTCATCCACGCCCACTTTAGGTCATTATTAAAGAAATACGACATACATCACCATATAGCCACCCCGTATCACCCACAGACCAACGGGCAGGCAGAAGTGTCTAACCATCAGATCAAGCTGATTCTCCAGAAGACGGTTAGACCAGATCGGAAGGACTGGTCCGATAAATTAGTTGATGCACTCTGGGTATATCGGACCGCGTACAAGGCCCCACTCGGAATGTCACCATATCATATGGTATATGGCAAGGCCTGTCACCTTCCTATAGAGCTGGAACATCGCGCCTTTTAGGCGATGCGAAAATGTAACCTTGACCTCGATGCAAGAGGTCAAGAACGGAAACTCCAGCTCAGCGAATTAGAAGAGATCTGGCAGGAGGCCTATGAGAACGCAATGATATACAAGGACAAGACCAAGGCCTTTCATGACCGCCACATCCAGAGAAAAACATTCACGCCCAACCAGCAAGTCTGGTTGTTTGATTCACGACTGAAACTTTTTTCAGGAAAGCTCAAGTCCAAGTGGACTGGCCCATATGTTGTGATTCACCCATATCCTAATGGGGCAGTCCAGATCAGGGACCCAAAATCTGGGCATATATCTACAGTAAATGGCCAATGCCTCAAGCCATTTTTGGCCCAGGAACCTCCTCCAACTGACGAGATCATTCATCATATTGAGGACGTGTGATTGAGATTTTGCCCAACTGGAGGCGTTAAACTCAGCATCTACTCCACATCCTTCACCCTATACATATTCATTTATATATATAGCATATTTTTCTTTTAGCATAGTTTCTTTCTGCATATTGCATATTGTCAGGTTGGCCAGAGCTAAATGTATAATTTCAGGAGCAATTACAGGTGATTTCTACCCATTTACTCTTTGCTGTATTTATTTTCTTTTATATTCATGTATGAGGACATGCAAGAAATTAGGCATGGGGGGCTAGATACAGTAAAACTAAAAAATTTTTATGCCAACCCTTAGGAAAACCTCAGAGCTACATGTTACACATACTTTAGGATCCTAAATAAAAGAACAACCGACTCCACCTCCAATGCTCGCATTTGAGCTAAAAATCATCTGCAATAGCCACTTCCGACTCACCTGCTCACCATTTGTTCTAAACTTAGGGCCAAGCTGATTGTAACCCGAAAGGGAAAATTTCATGAAGTACGAATATAAGAGGTTATTTGTTTATAGCATATATACATAGTGCATCCATGAATAAGATTATCTTATTAAGAGAATGCATTAGAGAATTTTATCCTCTAGTTGATTCCTATAATCTGGAATCCAGTACAATTTCTCACACACACGTAGAATTTGCAATGGATTCACGGTGAAGACCAATAAACGTCTTTAGTCTGTCGAGAAGAAGCAGTGCTTCTTTTCTTGAACCCCTGGACAGTGTTTTGGGAGTTAAGCAGATTTTCTTCCAAAAATCCACCAAATAGTGTGAGATGAGAGTAGAGTGTACTGGTGCTCTAAGATTAGTGCAATGAATTTGGAATCCTAGATAATTAGGTGATGATACTCAGAGATTAGACATAGTTTTCGCTCTTGGTTCCTGCATATACATTTTGTGTGAATTTTGAGAGCCACCAAATAAGGTAAATACTCGGAGAGTGAGTTTTCATAAAACTAGGGCTAAGGTGGATGGTTACGACCATTCATTACAGAATCCTCAGCTGAAGGAGGGTATTGATGTCAAGGTCAGAAATATACCGTCCTATCCATCTCTCCCAGTGCTGTAAGCAGGCACTTTCACCAAATAAGCCACCCAATGTCTCTTGAGTACTACCAATCCCTAATAATGCCTCCTCAATAAAGTTCATGGATGTGTGCTAGTTGTGTTGTGATGAAAAAAAAAAGAAAAAAAATGGTGAAAAGAAAGAAAAATTGAAAAAAAAATTAGAAAAGAAGAAAAAGCAAAGAAAAAAGAGTGAATCTTTAGTGTTTATTCCAGTTGCATTAATTCAATACCACCAAACAAATTTGAGATCCACCAAAAATGGCCTTAACCCACCTTTCGTGTGTTTCTGATCGCTCGAATATTGGCTGAGGAATTCTAACTTAGTGTTAGGGTTATGAAAACTCAATTAAAGTGTTAATGCCAAGTGAGACCACCAAATACTGGTCATAGGTGTGAATCTGGTGAGATTGTGAGCTCCAAGAAAAAGAAAGAAAAGAAAAGAAAAAGAAAAAGAGTAAGAGAGAATGAATATAAATGAATCAAAAGAGAGCATAGTTTTTCTCGTCTTTCTTTGAGTTGAGTTACCTAGTAATTTGGGAATCTAGATTCCATAGTACTAATCTCTATGTAGCACCAGTTGAGAGTGAGCCACCAAATATATAATCTTTTCCCTCAAAGATTCTCTACCTAAGCTTAAAGACGAGGTGGAATTTATAGAGTATCTTGAATACCCCGAGGGAAGAAGTTGTCCTATCCCGCTAGAATTTTTACTAGGGGTCAAGTATAGGCTTTAGAGGTGAATTAGTTTTTCACTCGAATCCGTTGCAAAAGCTACATAGCTACACTTTCACGATTGTCTAGATTTCTAGAGCATAGGATGAAAACAAGGAGAAAAATCTCTATGCATACACTTGATAAAATAATCAATCCCTTAGGGACCCATCTATGAAAACTTTAGTCTCGCATTTGCTAGGGACTGGCAAGATTTAGGCATGGGGGTATGATTGTGCAGCAATCATAGGTCTTAATTGAACTAAATTAGGCTAGGACTTAGCATAAGTTAGGATAATTCATGCATGCATAAGCATTATTTGCATCTTTACTGCTTTCTTTTAGCTATGCATAAAATAACGTTATAATGTACTGATTAGATGCATTATGTCAATTACAGGTAATAAGCTTATCTGAAGCTAGTTCTGAAGCTGGACCAAAAGAAGGATCTGAAGAATAAAGAGTAACTAGTGTTGCAACAGAGCTAGAGCGGAAGACCAAGATTAGATGTAGTAGATAATAATGTAAGGGAGTTAAGGTAAGCTATTCTATTAAGTAGGAATAAAGTAGTAAAATATGAAGAACTTACGATCATCCTAGCCTTAGGATAGCCTAGAAGCTTCCCTAAGCCTTAGCCACCCTTAGATTAGGTCACCACACCCTAAGAAACCATGAAACATTAATTCCAACCTCTATCTGCATGCCCAGATGAGTTATAGGACGTCTAGAACCTTAGCCAACTCCCGCACACCTTAAACCTACTTCTGCAATGTTATTAGACATCTAGACACTTGGTCAGACATCCAATTTCTGCAGAATACCCAAGACAGAACCTAAAATCCTTCCTGACTCTGATTAGACATCCAGAATTGAAGTCTGGACTTCTGATTTTTTACTATAAGTCATTTGATACTATTATTGGACGTCTAGAACTGCTCTCCAGCTCCTGTTTTGAGATTCAATCCTTGATCTTAGATCTCTAGCTCCCTAAACCCAATTCAAACCCCCTAGGAACCTAAATTAAGGTACCCTAACCCTAGTACATCACCTATAGACCTCCCTAAGAACCTAATTAGGTCCTCACTAAACCTAATTGACTTAAATCATAGTCAATTACCATTGCCTAGTCATTTTGACTCATAGAGCTCAATTGAGCTTAGATCTCAACCCATACAAGCCCAATTGGACTCAATGAGAGTCCAATTGACCTAAGCCCAACCTAATTGAGTTGTTTCACTCTTAATTAGGTTCACACTCATTCAATTAAACTGGTGTTAATTTTAATTGCAATTCCCCCTTAGTAATTAGGCTTTGCAACCCTAATTTAGGACCTACACCAACCCAAACCCCTTAAGACCTAACCTAGACCACTTAGCCACATAGGGCACGACCACACACACACACACAGACACCCATTCACGCACATACACCCATCTAGAGTTCTCTAGAACCCTCTTCAAGGTGGCGCCACTCTTGGTTGCAAAAATTAGCAACCAAGAGCCATTCAATTCTTAGATCCACTTTTGGTGGATCTAAAAACTACCTTGGCCAGCCACTCTTGGAGCCCTCTCTAGAGAGTTCCACACTTCTCTAGAGAGTCTCCCTTAGGTCTATAAAAAGACCTAAGGGATGGCCATTTGCACCCATCCATTCTTGGCTTCATTCACACTTGGCTTCCATTTAGTTTAGCTACATCCACCTCCACTCCACCTCCATGAGTGCTTCACCATGGCCACCGCCATCTCCACGCCAAGATGCTGGATCACCTCTCCAACCTCTCTCCAAGGGTCGGCCTAAGCACCATTGGCCACCCCTCCTCCTCTCACCCAACTCAAAGGCCATCGGAGCCCACCTTTGAATGCCCTTATTTCTATTAGATTAGTAGCTTAGTTTTTCATAGTTTACATGCTTTTATTACTGCTTAGTAGTATAGCTCTTTATTCTCCCCTAATGATGCATGCAAAATCCCCCCATAGATTCCTGTATGCGATCGTTTTTTGTTAACTAGATTGATGTTTTCAAGCTTTCCTCTATAAGATTTCCATGAGTTCTATGTTGCAAACACCTTGATGAATGAATGACAAATCTTTTTTTTCATATATATATATCTCTATGTTGAGAATCACCATGAGCTTATTGCATGCTTTTAATTATTATCTATTGCAACCAGCATGTCAATAGCTGAAAATATTGAGGATCTAACTATTAGCGCATTTTCCGTAAATAGCCACCACATAACTAGAATCATGCGTACTAAAACTCACACTTTCACATTTGTCATCTATCTAACACATGCACACATAATTAGGGTTCATAATGAAAGTGGCCAAACATTGATCCGACGATTAGAAACCGGCGTGCGATTTTAAACAAGCGAAAAAGATTGATTTCAGATTTTCACAAATGCCTCCCAGAGATGAACGACTGGGACTTAAGTCTCGTTATCTTTACAAAATCATTTTTTGATGAGCGTTTTAGCGTAACTATACTACGATTTTCGACGATTTCAAAATGCATGAAAACGAGTTTGTCAAGGTGTCAATTCTATCAAGTGTCCATATCATTGAGTCTAGAGAAACACCCACTGTGATCCACCAAATATGATCCATACCTACTTTTTAGTATTTCTGATCGCCCGAATACTGGCTGAGGTCCTCTAAATTCGTTGTAGGGCTATTAGGATTTTAATTGAAGTGTGAATGCCACGTAAGGCCACCAAACAGTGAGTACATTTACTAAATATGGTAAGATTTGTGATCTCAGAAGGAAAAGAAGGAAAAGAGAGCACAGTTATTTAGCCTGTCTACGAGTTGACTTGTTTAATAGTCTAGAGATCTAGAGTCTGTAATACTCGATTACATGTAGCACCAGATGAGTGTGTGCCACCAAATACGAATCCATTCAACTCAGTATCTCCTACCTAAGCTAAAATAGTCAGGGTCAAATTTCAGATTATTTTCTGCTGTATTCCTGAGTGAAGTAGTTACCTATCCCAATAGAAATATTTACCAAAGGATAAGTACGAACTACAAATGTAAGTTGGTTATTTTCACTTGGATCCATTCCAAAGTTACTATCACTTCACATTTGTCTAGATATCTAAATTTTTGGAATAAGGACAGAAGAAATCTTCTGATTACTTCGATTGTTTTTCATTTTTGCTATAGACTAGCAAAACCTAGGCATGGGGGCATTTGATAAGTCCACTTTCGTGGACCATTATTTGGCCTAAGTACTTTTTAACTAGTTATTCTTATTTGTTAATTAATTAGGAATTATATGGCAACTCATCTTAGTCTGCAAATAATTTTATGCATCAATTTTACATTTAATAACATATGATATGATAATATAATTTGTCTGATGAATGCAGGCTAGGTGAAGAGTCCAGATGTACAATTCTGCATCTATAAGATGTCTGGAGATCAGTATGGATGTCTGGGAAATTGTCATCACAAATTCCTATTTCTACATATTTTAAGACATCTGATGATGAAGTCAGATGTCTGATATAGAACGGCCAATGCTTATCCATCAGTTTCAACCACTCGCAATGTCTGCAAGTAGTTGGTGAAGCTGGTGGCAGGCGAAACAGATGGGGGGATTTTTATAAAGAGAGAAAACCCATGCACCAGACAGGAAAAATCTTCTCCCCCTGGCAAGGATCTCCTCTCAGCCTCCACCGTGCAACAGGCATGCACCATGAACTAGACTACCACTGTGCTCCTGGCATACATCGTGCAATGAGTGAACACTGTGAATCACTACGAGCTTCCACTGCAGCCACCTCTTCATCCTCCTGGGAGGCAGCGAGCATGGTGACAGCTGCTTGCCACTGTCTTCAACCTGCCACCTTCCTCAACCTCAAAAGAACCCAACTGCCAGCTTCACAGGCACATGCCACCACTGTAGACGACCAACCACGCATGTGTGCAGTAGTGCATTCCCCATGCTCACCTCAACGCCACCACTGCAGACCACCGGCCACGCACGTGCAGTTGCGCATTCCCTTGCGAGCTATCATGCCACCATCACACCATAGCCGCGCACGCGCTGCGCGCATGCCACCACTGCAGACCACTCTCCAAGCACCTTCCACGTGCACCAACAGTAAGTGAAGCCCGCGCTCTAGCCCTCGTGTGTGCAGCCGAAGCCCGTGCCCAAGCCCACGCTCATGCGCCCGGCTTCTTCTTATTCTTCCTTCCACCACCACCTGCAACTCCAAATGAAAGAACCCATCACCGACGTCAAATATCCCCACGCAGCCACCTCATCTGGATGCCATTCTCTGTGCCGTCGACTTCCCTACGCTCACCTCAACGCCACTAGGCCACCGACGACCACTGCGGCTCTTCCCGCCATCCATGCGCACATGTGTGCAAGCCACACCGGCATTCTCCTCCTCCACCGATCGCCCGACTCCAGCCGCCTCCGCCTCCACCGACACCACCAATGCAATGGCCAAGAGTTGGCCGACCTCCACCGCACGCAATACGCCCTCCGGTGCTCCTTCCCATGCTCAAACAGGAGAGAGGAAGAATCCTCTGTTCTTCCTTTAATTTCTATTTACATCATATGCCATTGCAGCTTGTCCTATTTATTTATTTATCTATTTAATATATTACAGTAAATTTGTATGCATGTCCCTTAATTCTAATTGAATTACATATAGTCAAATTCATCTCATGAATAAGCAAGCATGTATATTTGTTATAGGGAACAAATTTTGATTTAATTAAATTTGATGGTGCTTGTCAGTATTTAGATCTCAATTCAAGTATTTCATTGGTGGTGATTTTGCATGTCCACCCTTACATTATTGATTAATTCTTTAAATCAAGAAATTATGTTGAAAACATGTGCACCAGTCAGTATGCGTATGCATTGAGATTCCCAAATAAACAAGACGTGATTCACTAGTTTAAATAGATTGATTCCTCCCTGTGGAGACGACCTAACTTGTCGTGGTTAGTTTTGAATTTTTAAATATTTTTGAAAAGCAATTTTCTACCACGCGACATACTACAACGATGCCACATTTTATGTTACAAATTTTATCAAAAACAAAGATCGTTCTTCTAGAAATCAGGGAACTCAGCCAAGACTCAGACTCTTTTGTAGTGAAAGGTCAAAAATTGAAACCATTCCTCGAGCTTACCGATTCGAATATGGCTGCTCAATCTTTTGATCTCCATTCACCATGAGCTACATTGTGCTCAACTAATGGCATTAAACTTAGCACGTAACAGGAGGCAACCCATCATTTGAAAACTTGAGAACCTTCTTACCCATCTTTGAGCTGAATTCCTATTGTACTTTAGGGTTCGTACCTTAGAACAGTAGACTCCACCTCCAATAATTGTATTAGCGCATGAATTCATCTGCAATAGTCATCTCGACCTGCTCACCCACCCGTCTGAACCTATTCTAACTTACAAACTAAGCTAAACTCGAACCCACCTAGTTTGCAATGAGGGTATTACAAATCTTAGACATTGGGGGGTATTAAAGTTCAAAACAACATAAAATTCGATTCATTTGAGGGGGTTTCGTATAAAAAAATGGATGAAAGGGGAGCAAAATTTTTGAGCTGATTTGAAAATTTATTTTAAGAAGGAAAATGATGAGAAAAATAGAGAAAAAGGAGCAAAAGAAAATTGTGTTAGTCCCAGTAATTGAGTATGGAACTTACATAAATTCTAAGCTAGATCAGAAGATAAATTAAGTCCTGATTGTGCAGCAATCATAGGACTTATATGACCTGAATTAAGTTAGAACTTAGCGTAATTGTAGTATAATTCATGCATTAGTGGCATACAATGAATCTCTTCTGCTTTACTTAAATAATCATGAAACAATTTTATAATGTACTAATTAGTGCACTATTTGGAATTGTAGGCAATAAGAAGCTCAGGAGATGACCTAATGCTGGATCTGAAGAAAGGAAGAAGCCAGAACTGCAACAGAGCTAGAGTAGAAGCCCTAGAATAAAGATGAAGACATAATGTTGTGACGAGGTATACTACCTTACTAGTAGAATTTTAATGTATGAGTTAAATTACGAAGAACATAGGACCTTTCCTAGCCCTAGGATAGCCCTAGATACCTTCCTAAAACCTTGCCAACCTTAGATTAGGTCACCCAAGCCTAGAAAACCTCAAAACCCTTATTCTAGCCCATATCCGGGCATCTAGATAGGTTGCTGGATGTCCAGGACCCTTAGACACAACCCGTAGAGCCAAAATCCATTCTGCTAGAATATTGGACATCTAGATAAGGTGTCAGATGTCCAATTTCTGCAAATTATAAGACAGAACCTCAAATTCACCCTGATTTAACATTGGACATCTAGACCAGAGACTTAGACTTCTGATTTTGAAGTATAAGTTGTCAGATCACTAAATCAAACATCTAGAACCCCTCTCCAATTACTATTTTTGAAATCAAGCATAGATCTTGATTTCCTATGCCCCTGAACACAATTCTACACCCTAGGGAACCTAAATTAAGGTGCCCTATATCTAGTATACTACCCTAAGACCTTCCTAAGAACCTAATTAGGTTCTTACTAAGCCCAATTGACTTGGATCTAAGTCAATTACACTTTACCTAGTCAATTGGACTCATAGAGTCCAATTGAGCTAAAATCTCAACCAGCACAAGTATAATTGGACTCAATGAGAGTCCAATTGACTCAAGCCTGACCTAATTGGTAACTTTCTCTCCCAATTACACACACATCCACTCAATTAAACTTGTAATAAGTTTAATTACACTTATCACATTGGTATTAGGGTTTATAAACCTAGTTCTAGAAGCCTACCTAGACCTAATTGCCTAGACCTATAGGACTCAACCTAAACCACCTAGCCACACCCATACACTCATGCACACACACACACACACCACCACCACTTGGCCGCCCATGCTTGAATTCTCTAGAATGGCCTCCAAGTGGTGCCACCTTGAAAGACTAAAAATAGTCTTTCAAGGACTCCACAACCATCCCCATAAGAAGTGGATCTAAGAAGATCCATTTCAAATGGGTTGGATGGCTGATGAGGCGCATTTTGCTAATTAAAATTAGGGTTCAGAGAACCTGTCTTCATAGCTCACAAAAATGAATCTATCAAATACAATTTATAGCCGAAACTCCAATGGAGTCTTGAGTCAAACACAGGGAGGCGATGTTTACTTTGTTTGAAAATCATGCTTTATTTTGTTTCTTTTTGGTTTTTTTTTGAAATAAAAAGACAAGCAAGACATTGACAAAATGAGATGGAACACAACTATGATATATTAGGCAAATGTTTGTTACAATAATCTATGAAAGCATAAAAGAGATAGGGATGAAAGGAAATCTCCCGAATCGACTGTTCAGTGAGACGACGGTGCCTGGCGGAATCTTGGATGAAGGAGGTGAGATGCAGGAGGACGTCGGGTAGAGGAATGCTTCACCGAGGATCTGGAATGGAGGTAAGGAGATGGAAGTGATCTTCTACTGGAATGGAGGTGGGAGGACGGCTCCATGACAACCTATGAAGGTGGTGGGATGAGGGATGAATTTTTGGTGGGAAGTAGGATCATTACACTAATAGGAGGCCTTTGGAGCTTGAGAGTAACCTCTAATGGAGCTTTGGTAGGCTACTAGAGCTTAGGAGTAGGTGGGAGTAGAGAAAGTAGGGATGAAGAGGAATGAGGGGTGTAAGGGTGTTTATATAGTGGTGTAATGGAGGTGGTTCGCATGCACGGGCCTTTAGTGAAATTTAAGATGTCGCTAAAGCATTCATGTGCCTTGGCTAGCACTTGGAAGCTCGGCTGCAGTTGGCATTGGGTGCGGCGATCGTCGATTGTTGGATCAGGTGTGGACGGCTGTGATCGTAAGAAGAGAATGTGTGCTTGCTCGCATTTTAAATCCACACCGCTAGCACGTGCATTGGCAGCCGTCGGATGAAGCATCGCACGGTTGAGACTCGCCCATAGATCGTGCGCGCCTTGATTTGAATCGCGTGCCTCACGCAATTGCACGGATCGGATAGCGGGCGTGACTCTTGGTCGTCTTAAATGCACATCCCAGAAGGCATGCGTGTGATCTGGCGTGCATCCTCACGTTGGTGGGCGGCATCAGATCGAGCCTGAAGAGTCTTAGTAGCTCGATCATGATCGAGCGGCCCTATTTCATCCAACACTGTAGTGGACGCGATGGATTGCAACTCGAACTTGTGCTCGTGGTTTGCGTGTGCTTGTCTTCACCGATGCACCAAAGCGGCGCTTTGCCGAGCGGAGGGTGGTGCAGTCATATGTGCCTTGACCGTTGGATGAAGATCCAACAGTCGAGGTGAATCCTTGTTGAGGCCAAGCGCGATGGCTCAGATGGGGGCGGCTTGGATGGCGCATGTGGTGCTATCTGGGCCGTTCATCTTCATCTTCTTGCAGAGGGTGCTACAGAGCTTTGATCGAGGTGATTTTCACGTAGACGGACTGCGATCGTCGCTCCGGATTCATATGTATGGTTCGATTCTTCATCCGAGGCCCATAAAGATGTCTAATAAACATGCATAAATTCATCATAAAATTCTTATTTACGATAGTTCCTGGCCCTAGCATTACATATCATGATATAAATATTGCATAAACTTCCATTACATTGTATTTAGGATAGTTGTATATTATGTACACTAATTCTATCATTTTGCATGCCCAGGAGGCAGTGCGACATCTTTATGGGTTTCGGATGAAGAATCCGACCGTATGGAACGATTCAGAGCGTCAATCGCAATCCGTCAACATGAGAATCGCCTCGATTTGAGCTCTATAGCACCCTCTACAAGAAGAAGACAGATGGCTTAGATGGCACCACATGGCGCCATCTAGGCCGCCCTACCCAAGCCATCGAACGGCTAGCATCACCTCACACACAGGCAAACGCGCTCCCCCTAAGAACACAGTTAAGACAATCGTTAGCCATAGCGGACGTCTAAAGGCAAAGCCCCACGAAGCACGTACTCTACTCTCGCCGTAAGATCTCTCATCTGACGGTTGTGGGTGCGTAGTGATTGCACAACAAAAATACACCAGTAAATATGCCATCTTGTGTTATTTCCTAGCATTGCCATTGCATTTTATGTAGCCCTACTTGCATTTGTAAATATACACCTGCATGCATTTATAAAAGGGGAAGAGAGTGATAATAATTGGCCATCCAATCCGCTTCTATTATTAACATTTCCCTTAAGTGTGGCATTGCAATTTCATCATTTTTCATTTTTATTTTTATTTTCCTTTTTCTTTAGTATGGCTGTAGGGCATGGTGCGCGCGCCTCTCCTCGCCTCTCCTCCTGCCAGTAGCATGGCGGGAGGCATGCCCTCCCTCCTTAAAACACCTTGCACTCCCCCTTGTTGTGGGCCGCATCCACCTTCAGACCACCCACACCCTCAGTCAATAGTTGGCCAACCTCCTTCCCTCTTCCTCTCCATACACAGTTCCTCTTCTCACAAGTTAAGAAGAGACACACCGTGCGCAGGAGAAAACTCACAGTGGTCTCAGACCACCACTTTGAGTTCCACCATCGCCCAGCTCTTTCGTGAGCAGGTGGGCATGGTGGCTTCTCGTTTCATTCCTTTTTATTTCATCTCCTCTGCCATTAGTATAGAACTCCAAGCTCTCAAGCTCTGAAGCTCCAGCTTGCCCACGCACTACCTGCAGCTCCAGCCGGTCACCGCACGCACGAGCAGACCGCGCACGACCTCTTCCGGCACGTGCAGGCGCTCCACAGGCACGTATGCAAAACCCGTTACAACCGGTCTCTAGACCGCGCACGCACTATAGCGTACTATAGCGCCTAGTCTGCACAACACTGTAGCCACCGGCAAGTTTCTCACTTAGTCGGTGGTGCGGCGCTCTCTCTCGTCACCCGCACCCGCTCCAGCCGATCACCACATCCCCGCTCACAGCGCTGTGCGCTGCACTCCGCAGCGCACTGTAACTCACATGCCCGCGCAGCAGTGCGCTACGCTTCACTCGCCTGCGTGCGTGTGCACGCCTCAACTCCTGCACCCATGCACCTCTGCGCCTTCAGACGTCGGCTCAGCTCGGCAGACGACTTAAACTGCTATCCCTTCCTCCAGTGCACACACATACACTCTGATACACACACACACACACTCATACACTCACACATACACATATATATATCCACTCACATACTCTCACCCTTACTTATATATACATATACATAAATATATATACATATTTATATATATATATATATAAATATATATACATATATATATACATATACATCTATATATACATATATAGTTATAGATGTATATATTTATATACATATATATACTTATATATATATCCACTTGCCCACATTCCTCTATACACGTATTCACCTCACAAACACCACCCATATTCCCGTGCACTCACCCCTCCACCGCGCATTATATCATGGGAATATTCTCACCAGTTGCTGATATTCCCCGATATCTACGCAAAACAAGCGCCTCCACCCTCACTCACACACATCCACTCCACACTTCACGCAGCACTTAGTCTTGTTGGTTACGTTTTACTAGACGTGGTCCAACTTGACACCGTGCTACATCCCATTCACATTTCCATTTTCACCCCTGTCTATATAACATCTATATAACTTTACATATTCTATATCTACTATATATACATATATAGAGATATACTAAGCTAAGTATTTCTTTTCATTGCATTATTTTTCAATTTGTCTTTTCTTCCTGCTACTAGAAAAAGACTAAGAAAAGTATAAATAGAAAAGATAAATCTTGATTTGCAGGCACATGGTCTCGCGTGTGGCGAGACAGGACTCATTGTATTTTGACATATAGCCAAGGACCTATTTGAGGGTGTGCCTCAAGAACAAGATTATCAGAAAAAAAACCTAAAAATCAAGAAAACCAAAAACACAATAAGCGCAAGGAAGAGATACGTTGTAGGAAAGCCGTAGAAACTTTGCAATTCTCCTAATCCCTGCCTCCCTGAGATCGACCCTGGGCCTAAAAGTGATCAAGCTAAAATCAAGTAGGCCAGGTTAAAAATTTTTGTGAAACTGGTGTAGACTTGATTTAGGTTAACTCACTATACTCACTTCGACATTAATATCACCATTTTAATAAAGCCTATTCAAGTACGCATCACGCTTTTCTGGTGCCGTTGCCGGGGAAGCGCTATTTGGAGTAAGTCTCTACTCTCTTCCTTTGATTTTCTCTTCTTCCACCCTTCTCTTCACGGGTGCTTTTGTTTGTTTTTGTGTAGGTGTACCTATTGCAAGGAGGAAACACATAGAGGAGGTCAAAGATGTGGGCAAATCAAAGGCAGCGTGAGAACGTGAAGTCATCGACGCCGCATTGGAGCTTCGCCCACGTTGCTGAGGAGATAGGTGTTGCCCTCTTAGTAACTAGGTCATCTTGTCACCCTAAAAAAAAAAAAAACCTAGAAACACTTCTTGGGAATTTCTTGGGGCAAGTGGACTAAAACCACTTGTTGATTGTTGCTATCACCCCCACCGCCCCTTGATTTCCCGCAAACTTCACATAGCGAAAATCCACGAATCTTGATTCTTGGATCTTTCATTGTGTGAAGTTTTCTTTGAGGTAAGATAAAAATTGATTGATTGCCATCCTTCCTTGCCTCATTTATTCTCATTTCGGGATCACATTTTTGGTGGGGAGACCTGGAATTGAGTTGATTCCAACCCCACCACGACTCTTCATTTGCCTCAGATTCGATCCTAAATCTATCAACCCCAACATTTTCATTTTTTTTTTACATCATTTGGTGGTTGAGCCTTGTGTGGATTATCATTTTGCTGATTGGGAGCACTTGAATTGAAATGTTTTTGCTCCCTTTCACATTGACTTAAAATAGACTCGTGCATCCACACTTAGAAGTTTTCATATAGGGAAGCCCAGTGCATTTTAGCATGCATTAACTAATTCACATTGAAGAAGGGTTTGTTGGGCATAAAGAACTTGTGTTTTCTCGAAACCCGAAGATTGGTGGAATCGGTACTTCAGTGGAATCCTAAAATCCATACTACTTGAGGCTGAAATTCTAAAAGCCATTCACCATCTAAAACTCCAATTTGGGGAGATTTCCCTGATGCATGATTGATTTACACACTTTTAAAATCAACGCACTTGGGCATTACCCATATACATTGCCCTTCACATTCCTAGAGCACTTGATCCTAAGCCTCTAAATTAAAACTGGTAACAACTTGACCCTATTAAGGATTGGAGGTTTAACTACCTACGTGTAGCGCCTATGTGCTGGTGTGGGTTCCCGCATGCTATCGGGTGTCTAAGACTGGGGCCAATGGCCTTTCAATCTGGCCCGGTGGTTCCGCAGTGCTCTCGTTTGGCTCTGTAGGTAGTGATAGTAGGTAACTTAGATCTTTAGGTCTAAGGGTACATTGTAGAGGTTAGGAAATTGATTGAGTTGATTTGTCATCAAGCGTATCCTTACGGCGTTGTTCCTCTCATCTCCTTTTCCCTTCTTATCTCCCCAATTCTTCCTGCGATAGTGCATGTTTGGGAGGAGGTCACAAAACCCTGAATTGTTTGAATTGTCTGATAATTATAAAAGGATAGAAACTGAATCGTCATCCTCCTCCACAAACATGTCTGCACGCCCACCCCCAAATCCCGAGAGAGGAAACCACCCCCTCAAATCCCACCAGGTTGTGGTGGAGCCAAAGACCCCATAACCCGCCTCCAACCCCAAATGGAATTGTATAGTGAGTAGATTGAAGCCATTAGGGAAACCTTAGAGGAAATCCAGAACCCTCCCGAATGGGAGCCTAGGTCTCTTAGCTCTTATCAAAATCCCGCTGCTACAGAGACCATTGGGCAAATTCGGGTCCCCATGGGTGGGGACGATTTTGAATTAAAACCTAATGTCATTGGCCTAATTAACTTTCACTTCCATGGTCTTGCAAGTGAAGATCCCTTTCTCCATTTGGAAGACTTAATCTGATTAGCTGAAACTGTTAAACCAAGAAACATCTGGTTATCAATTGTCCTCATGAAAATATTCCCGTTTTCATTGTGGGATAAAGCGTCGCAATGGTTGCGCACCCTTGGGAGAACAATCCATTCTTGGGAAGAGATGCGAACAAGATTTCTCAAGAAATTCTTCCCAATCGGGCGAATGAATGCGCTTTGCCGAGCTATAACTTCTTTCACGCAACAAAACGGCGAGCAGTTTCATGAGGCATGAAAAAGGTATAATGACCTCCTCCAGAAATGTCCACACCATGGTCTGCCTAAGTGGCATGTAGCCCAGATCTTCTATTATGGGCTAAATGAAACTTTGAAGTAGATTGCAGACGCTTCCTGCGGAGGAAATTTTATGAATAAAGATGAGAATGGAGCATTTGAATTATTTGAGAACATGAGTGAAAACTAAATGAACAATGCTTCCATTGTCGCCTTTAATCATACTAGCATGCCCCGCAATGTTCACGAAGTTGACACAGGACCCTCCCATTCATCCACAGATCTTAACTTAATTGCACAAAAATTGGATGAAGTCTCTGTCATGCACAAGAAGCTGGACGAGCTTTTGGCCAATCCTGCCCACTCTATGGCAAACACCTCCACCCCATCACTCCGTCACAACCTTAATCCGTCAAATACCGGGCTGACTTCCAAGAATCCTGTGAGACCATCTTTACTGAGTATCGCACAAAGTGATTCGGTAAGTAATGCGGACCTAGCTTTTGCAAGCCAATATTTTGACACGAAGAACCAAGCTTCCATGTGCTCCGATGCATATATGCATGCGGACTCATCTTCTGGCTTAGAAGACATTTGTGTCGTGGGGAACAACGCGTTCTTTGCTACTTATAACCCAGGGTGGTGAAATCATCCTAACTTCGCATGGTCCAGTAACCTGCAGTGCCAAAATGTCGTGGGTAGGCCAATGTGACCGTCCGCACCCATCATCCCAAGGGCCCAGTCTAATCCTGTGGCAAATCCGCCATCAGGTCCTTGCATACCTCAAACAAAACACACATCAAGTCCTCCTGATAAATTGATGCGAATGATGACAGAAATGTCCAAGTGCCATGAAGAAAACATGACCTCTCTTCAGCACCAATTGGCACAATAGAATGCTGAGATCAGTCAACTATGCATGACAACTCGATCTCAGGGTACTCTTCCATCCCAACCTATTCCTAACCTGCAGAATTTTGTATCCCATGGTCCGCAACCACAGGTACGACCTTCTCAGGGGTAGGTTCATTAGATTCTGCAAGCTCCGAGCATTCCACCGGGATTCCAGGCTAATCCTGCAGCAACACATCACTCTTATGTCCCTATTGTGAACCCTCCTCCGCCCTATGATCCCACTGGACCCACGTCGTCTAATGCAATTACTACAAGGAGTGGTAAGAAAACCGTCGATCCGCCTCGACCTAATCCTAGCCCATCTTCCTCATCTCCCTCTCACTTGGAATGTGCACTGCATTCTCGTGAGGATGATACATCCAAACTGGTGCCAAAATCAGTCCTATTCCCTGAGGCTCTACTGAGGGAGCCAAAAGGCAAGAAAAAGGATACGCAGGCCTTTGATAACCTGCGTAATTTATTCAGGGATGTTGAGATCAAAGTACCTTTGTGGAGGCTATCGACCATATACCAACTGTTGCTCGATTCTTCAAAGACTACACTACACCCAGGCGACAGTCAAAGAAAATAAAGAATCCGATGGTTCTCTCGCCTCATGCGACTTACGCTGTACTATCAAATCTACCACCGAAGCAGAAAGATCTGGGTACACCGCTTATTTCATGTACCATCCAAGGTTGCAATTTTGACCATGCTTTGCTTAATCTGGAATTTTCCATCAATCTTATACCAACCATCATGCTCAAGAAATTTGCTTTAGGAAATCTGAAACCCACCCTTGTTACATTGCAGTTGGCAGATCGTTCTGTCAAAATACCGAAGGGTGTGGTGAAAGACGTGGTGGTTAGGGTCAACGTCTCTGTTTTCCTGTTGACTTTCTTGTTTTGGATATGGAAGTTCCAAGCTCACTTTTTGATTGGCCGATCATCCTTGGTCGACCTTTCTTGGCCACAGCCCGTACCCATATCGACTATGAGTCGGGTTGCATTAAGGTCGTCGTTGGCTCTGAGAAGCTCAAGCTAAACATCTTCAAGGGCGCCAAGAATTTTGATTGCAATTGCATCGAGGATGACACGTCTAACGAGGACACGATCGTCAGTGCATGTATCATATTAATAGGGACCTATTCTGACTACTGTGGATTACCCGTAAACACAGACCATTGCCTGTCGGACATATACTGTGACATTTCCCCATCCCTCCCCTTACCCTTTGTTGTCAACGTTTTTGTGCAGATTTAAAGCGTATTATGTTGTAGTATAACCGACAAAACGTTCGAACAAATACAAAGTTTTTATTACTCGAAGACCGGAGTATCCGAGGTCGAACACAGGGAGCAAATGGAACTTACCACTAAATCAAAATGTAATTGAACACTCTAATTTACTCAAAATATCAATTCAGGTATGAATGTATGCGATTAAAAGGAGTTAGGGCAAAAAAATATGAAATTGGACGTCTGATCACAAGATCAGACGTCTTAAAAGCATTTCTCCTTTTCTTCTTGATTATTCTTCTTCTTCTGCTGCAGTCTTTGCTCTTTCTTTTCTTCTTCTGATCTCTGCAAAGTCTTCACTTGGCTTCTCTGTGCCTTTGCTTCTGGCTTGCTCTTTTCTTTCTTCTCCTGCGAAGGCTTCTTTCTTGCTTCTTTTTCTCTGCCGTTCCTTCTTCTTTCTTTCTTTTCCTTCTCGCGGCCAAGTCCTTCTCCTCCTGCGTTCAGCCTGCCTGCATAGGAGCAAAACCTAACCCTTCTCCCTCTACCCGCGCATCTCTCTCTCTCAAGCAATTCACTCAAACCGCTCTCCCAGAGCCACAGCCATAATCGGGTCGCGGATCGTACCCGGGACCAGGCGCACCTGCAGGTGTGTGATGCGCGAGGAGTGCGTAGGTCTAGGTCGGGTCGAATCCGCCAGGTCCGTGTGGTCAGGCCGCGGACGAGGCGGGTGGGGTCAGTGAGGGACCTCACCCCTGTGCTTTCGAGGCAGTAAACGTATATCACAAAAACTCTTTATACCATACCTGTGCCTTGAGATTCCACGATGTGGGACTAAACGTTCCGCCCTTCCTTTGCGTGCGCCCGCAGACTCTCGTGTGCAATTGCCCACGCTGAAGGCCCTGCTGCTGCTCCTTGCTGAACTCAGTCACCTCGCAACACTTGCGAGAGTCTGCTGCACCTGCCGCCTGGGAAGCCTGACGCCTGCTGCTGCTCCCAGCTTCCTGCTGCTTCGGCTGTTAATGGCAGCTGGGGCGTTCACCTGAGCTTCCACAGAACGGCCTATTGGCCCAATTAGAATAGCTGGAAACCTTCGCCGTAGCACGGCGAAGGCAGTGGGTGATGCTGCAGGTTGCCGGTCGGCCTAGGCGTGCACGCCTAGGTCAACCTGTGGCCGGAGATGGTGGGTTGTTCGGGGGGTGGTTATGGAGGTCTGGAGTGGCAGTTGTGGGGTGGAGCGAGTTCCTGGTGGTGAGGCGGAGCTCACGAGGTGGTTGGCGAGCCGTGTGGAGTGGCGGAGTGGTGTGGGCGGCTCGCCGGAGTTCGGTCGGTGATGTGGAAGATGAGGGTGGTCAGCGTCGGTCGAGGGGTAATCAGATGAGATAACAGGGGGAAAAGAGAGAGGATAGGATGGAGAGGAGTTCTAACCTAATTGTAAGGACGAAAGGGGACAGAAGGCGGACAGCAGTACTTGCTGTCGCCGGAGAAGATGACGCCCAGTGGGGGAGAACAGCGGCGACGACGGGGCTGAGGCGGCTTGCGCTAGTACTGCGCGACGCGGAGGGAGGTCAGGAAGCTAACTCTGCCACTGGTTTTGTGGCAGAGCGAAGAGGGAGGGGAGGGGGGCTCGCCGGAGCTCGCTGGGGCATTTGGCCGAGCAGGAGGAGAGGAATTGAAGGGGGAAACTCGGCCAAATCAAGCTCAGCCCCTTCGGCCGGAGTTGTGGGTTCTTATATAGGCGCTGGACTAGGTGTGCAGGGCATGAAGGGCACGTAATTGCCTGAGGTTGGTCGCCGGAGATAGAAAGGAGTTAGGATACCCAAATCTCTCGTGCGTTCGCACGAGAGATTGGGTTCACACCAACGATTGTAATTGACTTTATAAGGAAGGGAATTCCTCAGAGAATCCTCCTTCCATTTCTGGGAGGGAATCTCTGAGGGATTAGAGAGCAATCCCTCTCCGAACCTCGCCGGAGCTCGGTTCTGCCCTAGCAATGGCGGCAGGACCGGTTTGCAAAGGAGGCGAAGAACCTAGGGGGTTCTCTGCAACGGTATTCAAAAGATAGGGACCAATTTGTGATTTGGGTGTACTAAATTGCAAAGTAGGTCAAGATGACCCCTCCTTAGGTCCAAATTTTGGTACAAACCTAATTTGGACCTAAGGAATCCAATGGAGAAGTTAGATTTCAGGTTTGACCTCGTTTGACTGGATATTTTGCGTAAAAACCCAAATTAGGTTAATTGAAGAGCTAGGACCCTAATCTAGGTCAAACTAGGTTCCAAAGGCCAAATTAAGTGTTCTAAACCCTAGAGTATGTTTTTCCATGATTTTTAGAGGGTTTACTTGCTTTTTGTTCTGACCGAAACCTTGTTAATTTAAGCGGGTCTGTTTTAGGGTTACCAAGTGTCTTTTAGTTCTTAGATTGCACATGAACCCATTTCTGATTGACTCAACCCACTTTTTATCTCATTTAGACCATTTGACCTATGTTTTGCCTCTAAGAAATCCTGTTTATCTACTACAATGGTAAAATTGCAGTTTTAACCTTTATTTCATGTTTTCTTCTCAGAGCACTTGTTCCTTCAGTTAGGCCTTCTTCTAGGTTATGTAGGAGCTTTTATCTTCTTTATTGGGTCAAAATGAGCTAGTTATGGCTCATGATGAGGCTCTCATCACCCTTACCTTCTCCTGACCAGACATCTGACAAGGTTTTCTTCGCTTTCCATACGTCGTGGTCTGAGTCATATCTAGGCTGCTCACCTCTAGTCCACCCCCTTGAAGACCGGATTGTCCTTTCTCTTTCGCCAAATCAAGCAGACATGCAACTCCACAATGGGAACCTGAGCCCACATGCTGATCACTGGGGCTATCCCTTTCTGGATCCATCAATCCAAGATGCCCCTCTTCTTGGCCAATATAAGGGCCAACTTCTTCCTCCTGCCCTTCTTTCTTCTGATCCACTTGGGACACTCTCGTCCCAAGAAATGCCAGATCTTTCACCATCCACTCCCGAGCTGAAAGAGCTGCTTGACATGCTTAAATATGTTTTCTTGGGACCAAATGAAATGCTCCCCGTAATTATTAGTTCAAAATTGACCAGGGAGAAAGAGTGCAAGCTAATAAAGGTCCTTATGGAACACAAGGTAGCCATCGGATGGTCCTTATCTGACTTAATTGACATTAGCCCCTCCAACTGCACTCACCATATATATACGGAGGAGGAAGCTCGACCTTCCCACGAGATGCAGCAACTTCTCAACCCTAACATGTGGGAGGTTGTTAAAAAGGAAATCATTAAGTGGCTTGATGCGGGTATAATCTACCCGATCAGTGATGTCCCCTGGGTCAGCCAGATTCATGTCGTGCCCAAAAAGACGGGACTCACCATCCATGTCAATGACAGGGGTGAATCCATCCCTACACGCACTACTACATCTTGGAGAGTGTGTGTAGATTATAGGAAACTAAATGCTGCAACAAAGAAAGATCACTTTCCACTACCTTTTATTGACTAAATCTTGGAGTGGTTAGCAGGAAATAAATTTCTCTATTTCCTGGATGGATTCTTTGGACATAACCAGGTGGCTATTGACCCCCGAGACTAAGAAAAGACCACCTTCACCTGCCCCTTTGGCACCTTCTCATTTAGAATAATGCCATTCAGACTTTGTAATGCACCAGCAACTTTCTAGAGATGTATGCTGGCAATATTCCATGATATGGTTGGTGACTTTCTTGAGGTCTTCATAGATGACCTTTTGATCTTTGAACCTTCATTTGATGATTGTCTTCCCAACCTGACCCATATCCTTCAGAGATGTATTGATGTGAACCTCATGCTTTCTTGGGAGAAAAGTCATTTTATGGTACACGAGGGAATTATTCTCGGTCACATCATCTTCGATAGGGGTATTGAGGTTGACAGAGCTACGCTTGATGTGAATGCTGATTTACCTGTGCCTAGCTCTGTCAAACAAATCCGCTCCTTCTTAGGATACGTCGGTTTCTATAGGAGATTCATCAAAGACTTCTCTAAGATTTCTAGACCTTTAACTCATCTCCTATCGACCGATGTACCCTTTGATATGGGCCCTGACTGTATGCAAGCATTCACGCAACTGCGTGAGGCTATCACCAAGGCCCTGATTCTCTAGCCACCTGATTGGTCCCTCGACTTTGAACTCATGTGTGATGCTTCCGACCTTGTAGTCAGAGCCATCCTGGGACAAAGACGCGATAGACACCCTTTTGTGGTGTACTATGCCAATAAGACGTTGGATGAGGCCCAGCATAATTATACGACTACTGAGAAAGAACTACTGGCAGTCGTCTTTGGGCTGGAAAATTTTCGCTCTTACCTTTTGGGATCGCATGTTACTGTATTCACTGATCACTCGGCCATTCATCATCTCATGCACAAAAAGGATGCCAAGCCTAGACTGATATGTTGGATCCTTTTACTCTAAGAATTTGACCTCGAGATCCACGATAAGGTCGGAGCCCAGAATGTGGTTGCTAATCATCTCTTAAGATTGGACCCTGGCCACATTGGACTTACCCTGCCGATTAATGAGGTTTCTCTTGATGAGCACCTTGGTATGCTGACATTGCCAATTACCATGCTTCTAGCTCTCTTCCACGAGGCTGGCCCAAGAACCAGCACGAGCGTCTCATCACAGAAGCAAAGTATTATTTCTGGGATAATCCACTACTTTTTTGAGTAGGTGCTGACCAGATCATCCACCACTGTATTCCTGATAGCGAATTCCTCAGTGTGTTATCCTTCTATCATGATCAGGCCTGCGGAGGCCATTTCTCTGGGAGGAAAACTGCAACCAAGGTGTTTCTTTTGGCCCTCCATTCACCAGGATGCACACAATTATGCTAAACATTGCCCTAGGTGCCAGTCATTAGGGTCAATGTCACGTCGTGACATGATGCCCTTACAACCCATCCTAGCTGCTGAAATCTTTGACATTTGGGGAATTGATTTCATGGGTCCCTTTCCTCCTTCCAACAGCTTTGAGTACATCCTCGTTGCTATTGATTATGTTTCGAAATGGATCGAGGCTATTCCCACGTGCCATGCTGACCATGTCATATCTACTCAATTTGTCAAAGACCACATTTTTGAATGCTTTGGGATCCCTCGAGCCATTATCTCTAATGGAGGAAGTCATTTTACCCATGCTTCTTTTTGGGCACTTCTGAGGAAATATGGAGTCCACCATTGTATCGCATCTCCGTATCATCCTCAGACGAACGGCCAGGCTGAGGTGTCGAACCGACAAATCAAGCAAATTCTCCAGAAAATGGTTCGGCCTAACCGTAAGGATTGGTCTGACAAGCTGATTGACGCACTTTGGGCGTATCGGACCGCCTTCAAGGCTCCCCTTGGTATGTCTCCTTATAGAAATTGTTTAGGGGAAGCCTTGTCATTTGCCCATTGAGTTGGAGCACCGCGCTTATTGGGTGGTTCACCAATGTAACCTCGACCCTGACCTGTGTGGTCGAGAAAGGGAACTCCAACTCCAGGAGCTGGAAGAACTCCGTCGTGAAGCCTATGATTCTGCCTTAACTTTCAAACAACGCACTAAGGCCTTTCACGACAGCCGAATTTGGTGGAAGGAATTTGAGCCATCTCAGCAAGTTTGGCTTTACAATGCCTGGCTCAAATTCTTTCCATGGAAATTGAAGTCCAAATGGACTGGTCCTTACTTGGTCTTGAGATCATTTCCCAACAGGGCCGTCGAAATTGAAGGTCCCAAATCTGGGCATAAATTTACGGTCAATGGGTGGCGATTGAAACCCTATCTTACTCATGAACCTGCCTCCGTTAGTGAAACTGTTACCCTGCTGGAGGGTAATTAACTTTGTGCCTTACTCTGAGTCCAGCTGGGGACATTAAATTCAGCGCTCGTTGGGAGGCACCCCAGCAATACTCCTCCACTGTTCGCCTACACTTCACTTTGCACTTCTTCACTTTTCACTTCACCACCCACCATCCACTCACCCTACCACCCTGTTGTATACCTCGCACCTAAGCTCTTGTACCATGATTCTCTGACCTTGCTTTACCCTGCATGCATATGAGGACATAGCCGCATTTGGCATGGGGGGGTGAATAAGCATCCATAGGATCTAAGTATTATATGAGTATCATGCAGCTTCTACATATATATATCCATCTATAAATATGTACATAGCCTAATTCAAAAAAAAAAAAAGGTATTTAGCAATGATCTAAAAGCAGAAACAAAAATACAATAAGTGTTTATGGATATTCGACCACTGTTTTGAAGACTTTCCAGGCCACAGAAGCTTGATTCGTTCATGCTTGGCTTAATTTACTTAAGCATTGATAAGATGGATCAAAATCTCTCCTAATCAAGGACGTATTCTTGTTCCTGAGTCACCAGTACAGGATTTTTTGGTTTGCCTCTACTTGAGAGCCTAAGTAATCTTGGTTCACACTACACATATCAAGAAAGACTATGTGAACATAAGATTCAACCCTAGTGTTCATTAGGGAAGGTGGAGTCCTTACCTGTGCGCGTAGGTAGACTTTTCATCCCAGTCTTTAGTCTTGTGTTTAGGAGAAACCCTTTCCACCGAAAAAAAAAAACACCCACCAAATAAGTGAGCTCCTCCAAATAAAGTTGTAAGAGATATACTGACACCTGTTTAAAAAAAAAAACTTACGAATAAGTCAGTATATTCTCCAAATATCTCAGGACACATTACAAATACCCTGTTCTACCATAAATTCTTTGAGCCACAAAAACAATAACAGTAGGGTTGAGTTTTTCCATCATCTTTCTGATGGTTAATCCGAAGACATGAGCTGAAGCTGGACCAACCTGTACTTAAAAAATTTATGAAACCTTAGGCTTGAGCCTTAATATTCATCTAGTTGGTCTTGGTCCTTCATTATGCACAAGCCATACTCTCTTAGCTCTCAAGTACGGCAAAACCCTCGAAGTCCTGGAAATCGTACTTAAGGATTAAATATCAACAGTCCTGGTTAGTCTAGAGATGGTCTATATCATATAAGACTTGATGTACTGGTAATCTTCTCTGCAATTGGTTCTCACAATATCCAACGGATAAACACATTCATGTTGCTTTAGAAAAAAAAATCCTCAGCTTAAGATCATTTCTAAACACAATACAAAATGTTTTGCTAGGGACTAGCAAAAGATAGGCATGGGGTATGACTGCACAGCAAAAATACACCAGTAAATATGCCATCTTGTGTTATTTCCTAGCATTGCCATTGCATCATTGTAGCCCTACTTGCATTTGTAAATATATACCTGCATGCATTTATAAAAAGGGGAAGAGAGTGAGAATAATTAGCAATCCAATCCACTTCTATTATTAACATTTCCCTTAAGTGTGGCATTGCAATTTCATCATTTTTCGTTTTTATTTTTATTTTCCTTTTTCTTTCATGCGGTTGCAGGGCATGGTGCGTGCGCCTCTCCTTTCCTCTCCTCCTGCCAGCAGCATGGCGTGAGGCATGCCCTCCCTCCTTAAAACACCTTGCACTCCCCCTTGCTGCGAGCTGCATCCACCTTCAGACCACCCACACCCTCAGTCAACAGTTGGCCAACCTCCTTCCCTCTTCCTCTCCATACACAGTTCCTCTTCTCACAAGTTGAGAAGAGACACACCATGCGCAGGAAAAAACTCACAGTGGTCTCAGACCACCACTGTGAGTTCCACCATCGCCCAGCTCTTTCGTGAGCAAGTGGGCGTGGTGGCTTCTCGTTTCGTTCCTTTTTATTTCGTCTCCTCCGCCATTAGTATAGAGCTCCAAGCTCTCAAGATCTGAAGTTCCAGCTCGCCCATGCATAGCCTGCAGCTCCAGCCGGTCACCGTGCGCTAGAGCAGACCGCACACAACCTCTTCCCGCATGCGCAGGCACTCCACAGCGTCGGGCATATGCAAAACCTGCTCCAGCCAGTCGCCCGACCATGCGCGCACTATAGCATACTGTTGCACATGATTTGTGCGACACTGTAGCCACCGGCACGTTTCTCACTTAGCCGGTGGCATGACGCTCTCTCTCCTGGCCCGCACCCGCTCCAGCTAGTCACTGCAACCCCGCCCGCAGCGCTGTGCGCTGCACTCCGTAGCGTGCTATGCCTCACACGCCCGCACAGTAATGCATTGCGCTTCACTCGCCCATGCACGTGTGCACGCCACAACTCCTACGCCCGCGCACCTCTGCGCCTTCAGACATCGGCTCAGCGTGGTGGACGGTTTAAACTGCTACCCCTTCCTCCAGTGCACACACATACACATTGATACACACACTCATACACTCACACATACACATATATATATATCCACTCACATACTCTCACCCTTACGTATATTTACATATGCATAAATATATATACATATACACGTAGCCACAAAGCCAAAGCTCGACACAGTACCGCCCTCAGCACAGCGGGTGTTCTTTTCCTTGTCCACAGGAGCGTGTTCAAAACTCATATGCGGTGGTCAATTCAGCGATGAGCGGGCGCGATTTGATTACGCCTGTTGGATGCCATCTAGTAGCAGAGGCATCACCATGTGGCACCACTCGATGGATGTGGATGCAGCATGCGGCCACCGACGCACGTTGAGAACTCGCCATCCCACGTGCAATCAAGAGGCGTGATCTCTGCGTCATCTCAGCAGTTCATTTTTTAATCCAACGAACGCGGCGCATCCAACCTCTGCGACAGCAAGCGAGCGTGAGTGGTGGGTGCAGGATCTGCAGCGATAAAAGAGAGGGCCTTTAGTGACACTTGCAACTGTTACTAAATGGCATACATTGTGTGTGTGCCAGCCAAGGCATTGAAGATGCACGGATCTTTTGGCGACAGCTTGAGCAGCCTTTAGTGACGCTTGTTACTGTCATTGAATTCCTGTGCGCAGGATGCTCTTCTTCCCATCCACTATATAAAGGCCTACACACCCCCCTTACCAAACCATCTCTACCTACTCTACTCCCACGTACTCCCAAGCTCTAGCAAGCCTACCAACACTCTATTAGTGCTTACTCTCAAGCTCCCAAGGTGCCTATTAGTGTAACGAAACTCTGCCCCACCAAATACTCCTCCATCTTCCCATCCTCATTCATAGGTCGCCTTGGAGCCGTCCTCCTACCTCCATTCTAGTAGCAGATCATCTCCACCTTCTCACCTCCATTCCGGAGCTGCACTGAAGCTTTCCTCTATCCGATGTCCTCACGCATCTCACCTCCGTCGTTCTGCTTTCCAACTCTTTCGTCCGAGCTTCCGCCAGGCATCATCATCTTGCCGAACAACCGCTTTGGGAGATTTCTTCTCACCTCACCCTGTTTTTATGTTTTCTAGATTATTGTAATTGACATTCGTGTAGTATATCATATTCGATTCCAACTCTCTCTCGTGATTGATTGTCATTTTATTTCAAAAACAAAAAAAAACAAAACTCTAAAACACCAAAAAGAAACAAATCGAAGCACCATTTTCATACAAAGTAAACGTCACCTCCCTATGTTCGACCTAGGACTCCCTTGGAGTTTTGGTATAAATTATATTTGATTACAAGTTTTACTCGTAACCTCGATTTCAAACACGTGAAACCCGTGCGGTCATTTTGGCACCGTTGCCGGGAAGGCAATGGAATTTACTTTATACTTTTCTACGCTTTGCATTTACATAGCACTAACCCTTCTTGTCTTTGATCTACTGTCTTGCAGGTACCCTAGCATGGAGATCCAAGTGTGGTAGACCGGAGCAAAGTGCAAGTAGAGTACTTTGTAAGTGTCCCCACATTCCCCCCCACTAGTTCATCTCGCCACAATCATAACCAAGACCTAATATACTTAGGTGTTTGCATAAACCCTAGGATAGACTTTGTTTGTCTTGTTTGCCACCTTCACCCATCTCACCCACATTTTATTAAAAACAGAAAAACAAAAGGATACTTTCTGTGGGACAAATCAATTTACACGCTTTATACACCCACATCAGAGGCACATAACCTGACTTGATTTTCATCTACTCAATTGGGATTCGAACCTGTGGACCCAGTACATGAATTCAACACATGAAAGAATGGAAATGATGTTCAGTTAATCACCTTTTTGTGTGCCTTAATTGGTGGTGCATTTGAGCCGATTGATTGAATTGTTTGGGCCACACCACCTAATCTAAAAGAGGTTTATTTTGTAGCTACCTCATAGGATTCAATAATTAGGTCAAGCCAGGCACTCCATAGTTTTCTTGATTTCTAAAGGAAAATACTTGAACACGTGCTTTTAAAAAAACAAACTTGGTTTGCCACAAAAAACTTTGTTGAAAACACCTAATATTTGAATCCTAAAATCTATTAAGGAAGATTCAAACCCTAAAACTCACCTCATCATTAATAATCTTACTTGAAAACCTCTTGGTTATGCACATTCACACATTATCATACAAATCATTAAGAGCACAACCCATTAAGGGCCCATCACATTCTAGAAGCACCAATTTCCCAAGCCTAACTAAAATTGATTAGACGTTGGCCTTAAGAATTCAATCGCTCGTTAGGATCTAGATTGAGATTATTCACGATTAACCTACTTATACTAGTCAATCTGATGTCTAGCTAGGAAAGTAGCATCAAATGACCGTTGCTGCGGGGTTCACTAGGAACCAGAGGTGCAAGCTAAAGGAAGAACCTTCACCCCAGTCCCTCCTTCTAACTGGTTGCATTGCCTGGACATAAGTAGAGTAAATCATTCATAATCTTAGGATAGATTCTAAGAGTCTGTAGACCTTTAGGCTACCCAACCTAAGGACAGGCTTGTATTTTTGTGCTGCAAGGCTCCTTCTCTTCCCTATCCTTCCGACCTCCTAGTGTATGCTTAGAAGGTCATTGAACCTTATATTGGAAGGACCTTTAGACCATTCCTGGAGGCGGAGGTTTAGCTTTAGCCAAGTAGATCCCATGGCTGATCAACAACCACCTCCCCCACCCTCGAACCAACAAGAGCTAATTCAGAGGAAGTTGAAAGAAGCGCAGCTGATGCAGCAATGGTTCCAACGTATGAATAGTCATGGTGCTTGGCCCTTGAAGGATTTTTATGATCCTTCAAACTATGGGGAACATCCCAGCATCATGATTCCCGTTGGGGACAAAGAAATCAAGCCCCAAGTCTTAAGCTTGATTAAGCATTTTCATGGGATTGGCTTGGAGGACCCATTCAAGCACTTGGAGGATCTGACCACTTTGGTTCAGACCACCAAAGCAAGGAATGTGAACGAAGAGAAAATGATCATGAGGCTCATCCCCCATTCTCTCATGGATAAAGCCGCACATTGGTACCGGACCATAGGAAGGCCGATAGAAACTTGTGCTGCTCTTAAGTTGGCTTTCTTGAAGAAATTCTTCCCTATTGGAAGGATCAATGCCTTGCGATGGGCGATTACCACTTTTACCTAGCAGCCAAGGGAACCATTTCATGGTGCCTAGGAGCAATTTCAGAAACTTTTGAGGAAGTGTCCACATCACGAGGTGCCGAAATAGCAACTCGTGCAGATTTTCTATCACGGGTTGGTTGAGCAACTCCATAATCATGTGGACACCTCCTGTGGAGGCAGTTTCCTCAACAGGGATGCAAAAAGCGCATACGACCTGTTTGAGGAAATGAGCGAGAAGTCAATTAATCACTCCTCCATGGATGCATTCAACCGGTCCCAACAACCGAGCTCAATTGCTAATTGGATCAAGGATTCTCATTCATTTGACATGGAATTGATTTGTAATAAACTGGATAAAATGGACTTGGTTGCTAAGAGAATGGAAGAATGGATGTCTGGGAATTCAGGAAACACTTCTACACCTACTCAATCCCAGAATTCGAGATTCCATTCCTTACGAGCTCCCACGGGATGGGAGTTCGTGAACCAACTTGAATCGACTCAACCTGCGAGGTAGGATTTCTCAAAACCTTATGGGTTCCAAACTGGAGCCTTTGATCCCAATTTTTCTTATCCTTCCTTCTTTTTATCCTCGTCCTATGAGGATGTGTATGCAATGCAGGAGAATGTTAGATCCAACCCGTATTCCAACACTTATAACTCAGGTTGGAGGAACCACCCTAACTTCTCCAGGAAAAGTCAGGGGCAACAGATCCAAACTCAACCAGCAACTATGCATCTCAAAGACAACCTATGGGTTAGGGTCAAGTATACACTCAGTTGCCCCCGAGACCGGTTACTCAGCCATCTTGGAATGCCCAACAATCTACAAGGTAGGCTGATTTAAACCGGTACATGGTAGAAATGCAAGGGTCCGTGCTTCAACTTATGCAACAAATGAAGACATCATTGGATAACTTGCAATCTGGGTTAATTGCTAACACCTGACAACCCGGATCTCTACCATCCCAACTCGTACCCAACTCGCGCAATGTGCAAAATCAGGGCAATAGAGCCCAAGGGTACGGGAATCAAAGGGACCCACAAGCATATGCTCAGGTGGTTGAGCAGGGTCCCTCATCTTCTTCTTCTGGTTATATGACCAACCAAGGACCTCCAATCTTCACTACCCCACCTCAAGACCCAAACCCATATGCCTCTGCAAACTCTATCACCTTGAGAAGTGAGAAGTAGATCCAAAACCCTGAATTACCTTCTAGAAGTTAAAACCTTGGGGAGGTTGAGAAAGAGGAGGAGATGGAAGAAGACAATAAGGCCCAAGGATCGGAAATTGAAAATACCACCCATATTATGTTCTCTGAGGCCCTATTGAAAACCAAGAAGAAGAAAACCATAGATATCAATGAGGAGCTCCTAAATTTATTCAAGAGCATGAGATAAATATTCCACTCCTCGACGCTATTAAGCACATCTCGGCTTATGCTAAATTCATGAAAGAATTGTGTACCCAAAAGCGTAAGCCGAGAGAACTCACTCCAAGGAAGGTGATTCTCTCTGAGCAGGCAGGTTCTGTTATCCTACATCACCTTCCTCAAAAGAAGAAAGATCCAGGTGCTCCCTTGATATCATGCGTTATTGGGGAATACACTTTTGATAAGGCACTATTGGACCTAGGTGCATCCATCAACCTAATCCCAACTTCTCTTTATGAGAGGTTTGGGTTAGGTGAACTCAGGCCAACCTCAATAACACTATAATTAGCAGATCGTTCGGTCACCAAACTAAGAGGCGATATTGAGGATGTAATTATCAAGGTCAAGGATTTCTATTTTCCCGTAGATTTCCTTGTCGTTGACATGGATGTACCTAACGATTTGAGGAACACGCCCATTGAAAGAGCAATCTTCATTTTTGTTGAAAACTTTAACATAAAATGATGTGTCATTGTATTTAATCGCATGGTAGAAAATCACCTTTCAAAACATTTTAATTCTTAAAACTAACCACGAAGAGTTAGGTCATCTCCACAGGGAGGAATTGGCCTATTTAAACTAGTGAATAGTGTCTCGTTTATTTGGGAAACTCAACGCGTATGCATACTAACTGGTGCATGTGTTTTCAACATAAATTCTTGATTTAAATAATTAATCAATAATGTGAGGGTGCACATGCAAAATCACCATAATGGAAACATGTGAATCATGATCTTAGTACTGACAAGCATCGTCAATCTTAATCAAAATTGAACTCATTTCCAATAACCAATGTTCCATACTCTATCATGAATGAGAAGAGTTCAGCTATGTATAATTCTGATAGACAGGAGGGATATTCATGCAAATCTTCAGAATAAGATAATTTAATAAATAAATGAATAGTATTTTTTTACAATGGAAAACCTCATAAATACTAATTCAAAGGGAAACAGAGGAATTCCCTTCTCTCTTCTTCATGTGCGAGGAGGTGTGGCAGCTAGCCGACTAAAGCCCACTGGCGGTGCGTGGGAGAGAGATGGTCACAATGGCAATGACAGGGCAGCTGAAGGTGGTTGGATGTGGCCGGACGGTGGAGGAGAACGTTGACCACGTCGATGGTAGGTGGAGTTTAAGGGCATCATGGCGGGCAGCTGGTGGGTGCACAGGGGTCGGGGGCGTCAAACAAGGAGAACGACAAGGTCGACGGTGAGTTTGGGTGATTGTAATGGCCGTATGAAGCGAGGAGGCGGCTGCAACTTTGTGTTCCTTCACTGCATGACTGAAGCGAGGAAAAAGATGAACAGTTGTCTGTGGGTGCGCAAGGGCGAGGGGCTGGTGCGTGGTGCGTGAGGAGCTTGCGCGTGGGCAGCGCGTTGCTGGTGCGTGTGTGCAGCCATGCGCGGAGGTGGACGGGTGCGCACATGAGGGTGGTTCCTTCAGCGAGGATGTTGCATGTGCACAAGGGCGTGCCTGTGTGTGAGCGTGGCCGGTGAGATGGTGAACAGTGGAGAGATGTGGTGGAAGGTTGGTTTTGGCGGTGGTGAAGAAGGTGATAGATGATAGCCGCGGTTGTAGTGGTGGCCGTGTGCTGTCACCACATGGCCCACGAAGTGAAGCTTATGGTGAAGGTGGAAGAAGGAGTTTGCTTCAGATCACAGTGCATGCCGTGTTCATGGTGTACACAGTTTCCACGGTAGCAGAGGTGGAGAAGAAGTCCCCGCCAGGGGGAGCGATCCCTTTTTCCAGAAGCCCGGGCCTTTTCCTTTTAAAACCTCCTGCTGTTGCGGCTTTCTCTCCGAATCTGTTTCCAACGAATTGGCAGCAGTGGTGAAGCGGTGGAGGTGTCGATAGACTCGGAGGGAGTTGTTGCGAGCAAGAAGGCGGTGCTCTATTTAGGTTGGGCACATCAGACGTCTAGATTCATTTCGGGATATCTTAAAAATTTAAATTGCAGCAGATCCACAATTGATGGTTATCATATGTCCAAACTGTCCTCAAGACATCTCATGTAATGACTTTGGATGTCTGAATGATGCCTTCTAATTTCTTGCACTTACCCTGCATCAACCATATAGATTATCATAACCATATATTATAAAATTGGTGCACAAAGTTATACGTAGACTATGGTGAATTATCAATTAACTCCTAATTAATTAGAAACTAAGGACAGATAATTAAAGAGTACTTAGGGTAAATAATGATCCACTAAATTGGACTTATCAAATACCCCCATGACTAAGTTTTGCCAATCCCTAGCAAAAAGTTAAAAATAGTAGAAGTAACTAGAAGGTTTCTTCTTTTCTTATTTTAGAAATTTAGAGATCCAGAAAAATGTGAAGTGATAATAGCCTAGGTAATGGATCCAAGTGAAAATGACCAACTTACATTTGCAATTCATACTTATACCTTGGTAAATATTTCTATCAGGATAGGCAACTACTTCCCTCAGGGATAAAGCAGAAAATAATCTCTAAATTAACCCTGACTTTTTAGCTTAGGTAGGAGATGCTGAGTTGAATGGATTTATATTTGGTGGCACACACTTATCTGGTGCTACATGTAGTCTAGTACTATAGACTCTAGATATCCAGACTATCAAATGAGTCAACCCAAAGAGAGCCTAAACACTGTGCTCTCTTGATGTTCCTTTGTGCTCACCTTTTCCTTCTTTTCTTTCTGACATTCACAATTCTCACCAGATTTTGTAAATATACTCATGTTTGGTGGCCTCACATGGCATTCACACTTCAACTAAAGTTCTAATAACTCTACAACTAAGTTAGAGTCCTCAGCCAGTATTTGGGTGATTAAAAACACTGAAAGGTAGGTATGGGTCATATTTGGTGGATTGCGATGGGTGTTTCTGATGTCGCAGAAACAATGTCACGAAGATAAAATTATAAACTTGGACTCTTTTCTTTTTCTTTTCTCTCTCTCTTTTCTTCTTCTTTTTTTTATTTTGTTTCATTTTTTTTGTTTTTCTTAATATATTTGTTTCTTTTTTTTTTCTTTCTTTATAAATCTACACGATGCAGACTTTTATTTATGAGGAATTATTGGGGATGATGATGGTCAAGAGGATATTGTATGGCTTATTTGGTGGAAGTGCCTACTCTCAGCACCGAGAAGGAATGGATAGGACAAGCGTATTTTTGACCTTTAACATTACTACCATCCTTCAGCCGAGGACTCTATGAAGGACGGTCATAACCATCCACCATAGTCATAGCTTTATTAAGACTCAATCTCTATGTATCTTCCTTTTTTGGTGACTCTCAGGAATTCACATCATGTACACACACAGGAACAGAGAGTGAAAGCTATGCCTAACTCTGACGTATCATCATCTAATTGTCCAAAACTTAAGAGTCCTTGCACTAGACTTAGCGCACCACTAATCAGTCTACTTTCTTCTCACAAATATGAGGTAGATCTAGTAGAAGATAGTATGCCTGACTCCCTATTAATTGTTCAAGGGTTCAGTAGACTAAAAATGCTTATTGGTTCTCTTCAAAGATCCATTACCTAGTCTACGTGCAAGTGAAGTAAATGTACTGGATTCTAAACTTAAGCAATAATTTAAGAAGAAAAATCTTTAATGACACCTCCATGACAAAGATGTTTTGCTAGGGACTAACCAATTCAGCTCAAGAAAAGAATTTTTTTTTTTATATGGTAACCTAAATGCATGAATACTTCCTAAAATGTAAAATGCAACCCCCATGCCAAAATCCTACAGTGTCCTCATTGTAAAATGAAAATAGGGGAGAAAGGAAGGAAATCACCTGATGATGGTGTTATTCTGGATACTGGTTGCCTCCCAACAAGAGTTGCATTTTCTGTCAGCAGCCAAACTTATAGGAAACCTGTAAGTCTGGTTCCAGATAGAAAAAGCTAGGCCCTAAAAATATGCGTAACAGCGTGGGCCTAGAAAATAGGTAGCCACGAATGTTGGCGAGGTGATTATGCAGCGTGATTCTAATTGCTTTCCAGAAGATATGAAAATAGAGAACCTCATAGGCTACTTGGGGAGGTCTAGGGATAACAAAAGGAATATGAAAAGGGACCTCCCGAAACGGAATAAGTGGAGGATAACAGGGATCCTCTAAAGCAGGACGGGTTTTAAAAGATATAAACATTATTATTTCAAACCCTTGAATGGCGTGACTAAACGTACAAGCATCAATCCAAACTCGCTAATCTACCCGAGGATGTACTGGCCTGATATGTTCTCCAGAAAGCATGTAAATGACCAAAGACCTGAGCCAAGGATTAGGAAAGGAATCTACTGGTTGCTTGAGTGATTGGGTGGTAATTATTAAGTCCAAAGAGGGCTTAGGCTGTTTAGATTCCATTCCCAATAAGAATTTGTATTCCATATCCTTACCTAGCTTCATTAGTTTATGAACCTCCAACTGCTCCTCTACAATAGATGCGTCATGAATAGAATTTAATATCTCATTAGTAGACTCATGATCAACATGCTTTGACGACAGTTGGGTTTCTTGGGAAGTAGCAAGATCATAATTATCAGCAAATCCATCCCCGGGTTCTTTCTTGTCAATTACATCCTTTCCGGGGACTTTGTGTGCCACTTCATTATCCTTAATATCTTTAGGAGGATTATCATCTTTAATGTTATGGAGAAAGCCTATATCACTGAATTCTTTGTTCTTCTTGGGGTGTTTTGTCCCCAAGAGTCTCCCCTAGGTTTCTCACTATTGTGTTTGTCCTCCTCTAATATCAACTCCTGGTTTGATGGAGGATGACTCTCAAAAGAAGGGAGGAATCTGGATTTCACCAAATTATTTATATCCTCTAGGGGTAAGTCCTCGAATAACAAATAATCTCCCTATGATTCACTCCAGATTTTCAGTCTGGGTTCCTCCATTGGGTCATCCTCGTCCTCTGAAATAGACTCTTTATATCCCTGAGACCAAAATTGATCTAATTCATCCTCCATTCCCTTAGGGTCACCTTCATTGGGTGCATTTAAATCCTCAGAATGCTGAATGGTAGGTGTTGATTCCCTAAGTGGAGGGTCAAGATTAGGCTCACTAAGGGTAGAATGGGATTCCACCAGATAAGTAATAGGGGAAGTGATATGAACAATACGACCTTGACCTGAGTTATCAGGGGTAAGGAAAATACTGTCACTAGGGTCAAGGTCCTCAAGAGGTACCATCTTCCCTTTCTTTTGACTCCAATATAACTTCGGTGGATAATTACTAGGATCGTTCCCCTCTAGTGGCCGTGTCTCACTAAGAGAGTCTAAGTGATAGCTACATAAAACGGGATCCCTATTGTCATTGGTTTCCTCAGAATTATTTTCATGATCACGGTCGTATGGGTAGGGATCAAAATTACTGGGCAGAGCATAGCTAAGTTGTCTTATTTCTTTGTTTAATTGTTGACTATTCCTCAACATCTCTCTCATAGTTTCCATCATTTCCTTTTGTTGCTTTTGCATTTCTATCATAAAAGAGGAGAGGCTACTACTATCAGATTAGGGAGGATAGTCAATCTCAGGCTCTGGTTGCCTAGGGGTATCGGTCCAACCTCGATTCGAAAAATCATGAAGGGTGGGAGGGTTGGGTGTTTGCATAGTAGTAGGGATTCTAGGGTTGGAAAATTCTGCTCCTAGGCTCTGCTCAAAAGTGGGAGTTATCAGGTCAGTACTCCCAGGATGGGAATAAGAATGATCCCATGAATTGTCAATGTACCCATCAAAGGGTGGACATGCTCGGGGCATGGGATCCTAGTTAAAATGATAGGAGTAAGGATAGTCCATTTCTTTCAATTGAACAGGTTAAACTCTCTTATGATTTAAAAGATATCAGAAACTTCCTAGAGAGTTCTACCACTGTCAAAACAAACACAAATACATTGGGATCTGTTTTTAGTAGATTCTAGGTCTTAGGTGTTCAGTTGGTGGCCAAACAAGTTTTACAAGAATTATTCTTCCTAGGTCGACCTTCGTTGGTGCCTACAACCTACTTGCAATGGATGGAAGTCTCAAATCGAGCCCATGCACGAGGAACCGAAGTAACTTGGTGGATAGGCTTGTTGATTTTTAACTAACTTTCCTTGTGGAGCAAAGAGGAGAGGTAGAAATTTATCTAGTGACCTTATGTGTGAGGTGCACAGTTTCTCAGGTATGCAATCATACGTTCTTGTTTTGAGTTTTGAAATCTCGCAAACAAGATCCTTTTGCACATAATTTTAAGTTACAGATTTTAACGCCTAACCTCTTAGCAGTCCCAATTTTTAAAGTAACCATTGAATTAATTCGATTCAAGAACTTTAGTGGTCTTAGATTTAGGTTCAATGCAGATGCATGACAGGTAATTGATGCTGAAGAAAAAGACGTACCTTACTCCAGCTTTCTTCAATGCAGGATGTTTTCAATGCAAAAAGAAAAGCTAGATGTTGCTCATTCAGTCCTAGATGGTTGCCCTATAGTTATGCAGCTTCTAGCAAGCAGTTCGAATATTTTTTTTTTTTTAACAAGAACCAAACAGCTGACAGAGTTGGCTTGTGGGAGGAACTCTCTGCAATGCATCAAAGAGTGCAAGAGACCCCATGGCTGTTGGGGGGGATTTCTATTGTTATCTTTCTGGTGATGATAATCCAGATGGGAGAGTGGACATTGTACGGCTGGCTTCCAAATGCTGTGCAAAACATGGGATTGACTGAATATCCCATCAGTGGTGTGGAGTACACTTGAAGGAATGGTAGTGGACAGATTTCCAAATTGGACAGATTCTTTGGCAGTCCTAGTTTGTTAGAGAGATATCAATTATCAGCAGTTTTGAGCCTTGATAGGCCTTTCTCTGACCATACTCCTCTGGTTTGGGATAGTGGGGTGAATGCAGACATGGGATCATACTTCAAACTCAAGAGATCTTGGTTTAGGGAAGAAGGTTTTGTGTAAATGGTCTCACAATGGTGGCAAAACAGGACTGTTCAAGACACTGCTATACAGCAGTTGGCTACAAAATTAGCTGGTCTGCGTGAAGTGTTGAAGGAATATGGGTAGGCTATGAATCTGATCAGAGATCAGAAGAGGAGGGAAGCCTTGGCAGTTATCAGGGACTTGGATCTGAAAGAGTGCAGGCTGGCTTTGAACCAACAGGAGCAGCAGTTGAGGCAGCAAATGCAAGCAGCTGTGGGAGATGAAGATCTGAAAACAGAAATGGATTGGCGTGAAAAGTCCAGACAGCTATGGCTTAAAGAGGGTGATGCGAACATGAAATTTTTCCATCTTGCGGCCAGTGCTAGAAGGAGATTCAACCTTATTTCATCTATTAAAGTTGAAGAGAGAACTATTACCTCTGTTAAAGAAATCAGATCTGAAGCAAGTAAATTTTTTAAAGAAATTTCCAAGGCTGCTCTAAGAGGTTCTTGGAGGATGGCAGCAATGGACTTCCCTTGTGTTAATAATGATCAAAAAGACATGCTTGTGACCCCTATATCTGAACAAGAAGTTCTAAAAGCTATTAAAGAGTTAAATAATGAAGGTGCTCCTGGCTCGGATGGATTTCAGGTGCTTTTCTGTAGAGAGCTGTGGAGTGTTGTTAAGGTGGATGTTTTAAAGATTATTCATGAGTTTGAACTGGACAACTCTGGATTTGAGAGGCTGAACAAATCCTATCTATTTTTGCTTCCTAAGAAATCAAGTGCGGAGAGATTTTCTAATTACAAACCCATTGTGCTATCTAATTCCATCTACCTTATTATTAGTAAGGTTATTGCTAACAAACTACGGAAGGTTTTAAAGGACTTGATAATGCTTGTTCAGTCAGCTTTTCTTCCTGGAAGATCATTACAAGAGTCCTTTATTGTCACGTAGGAGATCGTAATGGGTTGGCGCCGGAGAAAATCCAAGGCTTTCTTATGGAAACTAGACTTTTCCAAGGCCTATGATTCAGTCTCCTGGTCATACTTGTGGGAGATTCTTAGAAGGAGGAAGTTTCCACCTTTATTGATACAATGGGTGAAGAGGTTCAGTACGACAGCCTCTTTTTCCCTACTGATAAATGGTAAACCGTGTTGTTCTTGGATTTAGCCCCAGTGTGGAGTAAGGCAAGGTTGCCCAATTGCCCCTCTGATTTTTAATCTAGCAGTGGATACTTTGGCCAGATTCGCCTGCAAACTAGCTGTGGATGGTTTTATAAGGGGGTATTCAATGTCTAATCATAGGGCTTTAGCCCCTATAATTCAATATGCTGATGATACTGTTTTTCTTATGGAAGGGGGGAAGAGAGAAGTGCAAGCTCTGTTACATATGGCAAAAATTTTTGGAGAGCTTTCTGGTCTCAAATTGAATGGAAATAAGTCCTCTCTTGTTTGCTCTGGGATGAACAGTAGGTTATAGAGTGATATCTCCACCATTCTTGGTACACCTGCGGTTCCATTGCCTATTAAATATCTGGGTCTGCCTTTGAAATGTTCTAAGATACGAAAAGCAGATTGGTCTTTCCTCTTTGAAAAGGTTGCTACAAAATTGGAGGGATGGAGTAGTAGATACCTATCAAAAGGGGGGAGATATATAATACTGAATTCCGTCATCACTTCAATTCCAGTATTCTTTTTCTCTATCTTTAAAGCTACGAATTCTATTTGGAAAAAGCTAGAGGTGATGCGGAAAAGGTTCTTTTGAAAAGGGGCCTCTCATCAAGGGGTCTTTTTTCAACCCTTGAAGTGGGAGTCAATCTGCAAACCAAAAAAGATGGGAGGTATGGGTGTTAGATCCCTTAAGGAATTCAATGAAGCTTTACTATTGAAGTGGGCTGTTTAGTTACTGTAGGGGGAAAAAAAATCTGGGCAGAGATTATCCAGGACAGTTATGGGAGTACCAACGACGAGATTAATTGTCTCAACCCACGTAAACCTTCCCCCTTTTAGTCTTCTGTGGTGCGCGCCCTGAAGGATAATTGGAATTTTTCCAAATCAGTTTTAGGTGATGGAAAAAGTTCAAGTTTTGGCTAGAAAATTGGGTACATGGAGGGACTTTTAAAGATAGGTTCCCCATTACTTATGCTGCAGTTGCAAATAAAAATGCGGTGGTAGCCGATTATTGGGACGTGGATTCGGAGCAGTGGTTATTAAATAATGGTGGGTGGAATAATCATGAAATAAGAACACGAGTAGAGAATGAACGTCTCATGCAAGAGCTTGCTACTTTCAAACCCATGCCTCATGAATATGACACTTACAAATGGGAGGGTAATTTCTCTACTGCGGTTGCCTATGATAGATTGATAAAGTCCTCCAGGATGATGGAAGATGAAGAGATGGGGAAGAAGTTATGGAAGTTAAGAATACCACTAAAATTACAAATTTTCTTATGGCTCTACAGAAGGGATGGATTGATTACTAGAGATCTGAGGCACAGAAGGATGGGTACCCCCACCCAGTTTTGTCATTTATGTGGGATGCATAATGATTCTAGCGCTCATCTCTTTTCTTCATGTGCGATCACTGATTATGTATGGAGGAGAGTATGCAACGAGTCTTTACTGAAATGGGGGAACTTGTGGCGCTATCATGTGGATGGGAATAAGCCTTATTTACATATGGTGGCTGTGTTATGGGCTGTATGGAGGGCTAGAAATGAGTGTGTTTTTCAGGAGACCCCAGTGTATGTGGAAAATATTGTAAATTTATGCTGGAGTCTCATACAGCATTGGGGTTCGATCATGTAATTATTTTTTATTATCAATAATAGCTCTCCTGGTTTGCTACCAGTGATTCGATAGCATTCCTTTCTTTCTCAAAAAAAAAAAAAGAAGCAAACAAACCTAATCTAACTAACTAACCAACATGTAGTTCAAACAATTCGAATAATCCTATACTATAAATAAAATGGGAACACGCTTCCGAAAATATGCTCCTGCATACAAGAGAGATAAGAAATAAAGAAACACAGGGAACATGTTCCCAAAAATGCCCGACAAGGGTCCAAAAGACAAAAATTAAGTTCTAATGTCTATCTAAACTAAATCTAAACTAAGATCTAATGAATAAATCAGACAAAGGCTCCTCCATATGCCTACGTGCATGGGATCAAGGCCCACAAGCACCTGCTACTAGCCTCCAGGTGGCATCAAGGTCCACCAAAAATATCACCTCCGTCATGTGCACCCGTCGCGTTCGTTGCATGTTTTTGCACAGAAGAAGATCCACAGTTAGTAATTAAGAAAAGATTTCAAAACAGCATAAAAATAGCATAAAATATCTGAACAAATTAATAGGCATGTTTCCTTCTCAGCAACGATGCCATTTGAAAGAGCAATCTTAATTTTCGTTGAAACCTTTAACATAAAATGTCGTGTCATTGTATTTAATCGTGTGGTAGAAGATCGCTTTTCAAAACATTTTAATTCTCAAAACTAAAGAGTTAGGTCATCTCCACACGGAGGAATTAGCCTATTTAAACCAGTGAATAGTGTCTCATTTATTCAGGAAACTCAACGCGTATGCATACTAACTGGTGCACGTGTTTTTAACATAAATTCTTGATTTAAATAATTAATCAATAATGTGAGGGTGCACATGCAAAATCACCACAATGGAAACACATGAATCATGATCATTGTACTGACAAGCATCATCAATCTTAATCAAAACTGAACTCATTTCCCATAACCAATGTTCCATACTCTATCATGCATGAGAAGAGTTCAGCTATGCGTAATTCTGATAGACAGGAGGGATATTCATGCAAATCTTTCAGAATATGATAATTTAATAAATAAATGAATAGTGTTTTTCTACAATGGCATACCCCGTAAATACTAATTCGAAGGGAAACAGAGGAATTCACTTCTCTCTTCTTCACGCGCGAGGAGGTGTGGCGGCTAGTCGACTGAAGCCCAGTGGCGCTGCGTGGGAGAGAGACGATCGCGACGGCGATGACAGGGTGGCTGAAGGTGGTCGAATGTGGTCGGATGGAGGAGGAGAATGTTGGCCATGTCAATGGCAGGTGGTGTTCGCGAGCATCATGGTGGGCAGCTGGTGGGCGCACGGGGGTTGGGGGCGTGAGACGAGAACGGCGAGGCCGACGATGAGTTTGGGTGATTGTAATGGTCGTATGAAGTCAGGAGGCAGCTGCAACTTTGGGTTCCTTCATTGCATGACCGATGATAGGTAGAAGAAGATGAATAGTTGTCCTTGGGTGTGCAAGGGCGAGGGGCTAGTGCGTGGTGCGTGAGGAGCTTGCATGTGAGCAGCGCGTTGATGGTGCGTGTGTGCGGCCGCGCGCGGAGGTGGACGGGTGTGCACAAGAGGGTGGTTGCTTCGGTGAGGATGTTGCACGCGCACAAGGGCGTGGCTGCATGCGAGCATGGTTGGCAAGATGGTGAACAGTGGAGAGATGTGGTGGAAGGTTGGTTTTGGCGGTGGTGAAGAAGGTGATAGATGATAGCCGTGATTGCAATGGTGGCCGTGTGCTGTCACCACATGACCCACGCAGTGAAGATTGTGGTGAAGGTGGAAGGAGTCTGCTTCAGATCACGGTGCATGCCATGTTCATGGCGTACGCAGTTTCCATGGTAGCAGAGGTGGAGAAGAAGTCCCCGCCAAGGAGAGCAATCCCTTTTTCCAGAAGCCCGAGCCTTTTCTTTTTAAAATCTCCTGCTGTTGTGGCTTTCTCTCCCAATCTGTTTCCTTTCCTCGAGGACTCGGCTCTTCCAATGAATTGGCAGCAGTGGTGAAGCGGTGGTGATGTCGATAGATTCAGAGGGAGTTGTTGCAATGAGGAAGGTGGTTCTCTATTTAGGTTGGGCACATCAGACGTCTAGATTCAGTCTGGGACGTCTTAAAAATGTAAATTGCAGCAGATCTACAATTGATGGTTATCATATGTCCAAATTGTCCTCAAGATGTCTCATGTAATGACTTTGGACGTCTGAATGATGCCTTCTAATTTCTTGCACTTACCCTGCATCAACCATATAGATTATCATAACCATATATTATAAAATTGGTGCACTCAAGGACCCCACCAGCTTTGTATGACAATCAGTGCACTCGAGGACCCCACCAGCTTTATTGAGCCCAACCCAATCCCTCCGTGGTAGACCTGCCACATCCTGAAGAGGTTGTTGATTTTGTTCATTCCTAGCCTCTTCCATTGGATCGTCCTAATGAATCTTCGTCAGCATCCTCTCTACCTTCTATTCTAAACCCACCTCAGCATGAATTGAAACCATTGCCCAAAAATTTGAAATATGATTTCTTAGGACCTGAAAACATGCTCCCTGTGATTATTAGTGCTGATTTGACTAAGAAGCAAGAATCGAGGTTAATTAAGGTCCTCAAGAACAACAAGGAGGCAATTGGTTGGACCATCCACGACCTTAGGGGGATCGAGCCATCTTATTGTAATCATCGTAATTTTATGGAAGATGGATCCCACCCTTCTTGCGAGATGCAAAGGAGACTAAACTCGAATATGCGAGAAGTGGTTGAGGAGATAAACAAGTGTCTCGATGCTAGGATTATTTACCCAATCTCGGATAGTCCATGGGTTAGCCCCATTCAGATTGTGCCCAAGAAAGTGGGAATAACCATTACGACTAACGAGAAAGGGGAAACCTTCACCACTCATTCAGCTTCTGCTTAGAGAGTCAGTATTCACTATAGGAAGCTGAACACAACCACTAAAAAGGATCACTTTCCCTTACCATTCATTGATCAAATCCTTGAATGGTTAGCTGGGAAAAAATACTTTTGCTTCCTGAATGGTTATTCAAGATATAACCAAGTCCCTATCCATCCCGAAGACCAGGAAAAGACAACCTTCACATGTCCCTACAGAACCTTTGCATTCCATAGAATGCCATTCAAGCTATGCAATGCACCTGTGACTTTTCAAAGGTGCATGCTGGCCATCTTTTCTGACATGGTGGGAGATTCTCTTGAGGTGTTCATGGATGATTTCTCCATTTTCAGAGATTCTTTTGAGTCTTGCTTAGCTAACTTGGAATTGATCCTCTAAAGATGCATCAAAACACAGCTGGTCCTTAGCTGGGAAAAGAGTCACTTTATGACTCAGGAAGGCATTGTCCTAGGTCATGTGGTCTCAAGTCGGGGTATTGAGGTTGATAAAGCTAAGGTGGATGCTATCTCTAGACTTCCTCCACCTACATCCGTAAAACTGATCCGCTCTTTCCTTGGGCATGCGGGTTTTTATAGAAGATTCATTAAGGACTTCTCGAGGGTTGCTCGCCCTTGAGTAACCTTTTGGCCAAAGACAAGCCATTCGAGTTTGATGAATCATGCCGTAAGGCATTTGATTTATTAAAAACGGCAGTCACCTGTGCCCCAGTGTTGCAACCACCGATTTGGGCAGCCCCATTTGAGATTATGGTTGACGCATCTGATTATGCTGTCGGGGTTGTCTTGGGTCAGAAGATTGAGAAAAAGCCCTCTGTGATTTACTACGCTAGCAAGACTTTGGATGAAACCTAGAGGAACTACACCGCTACTGAGAAAGAATTGCTAGCTGTAGTTTTTGCTTTAGAAAAATTCAAGCTTATCTTTTAGGTTCCCGTGTCATCATCTATACCGACCACTTGACCTTGAAACATCTCTTGGCCAGAAAGGATGCCAAACCCTGGCATATTCGTTGGATTCTACTGCTTCAAGAATTCGATCTTGAAATCAGGGATAAAGTCAGGGCACAAAGAGTAGTGGCGGATCACCTCTCAAGAATCCTAATTGATTCACCTCATCTGGATGTCCCGATCTCTAATACTTTTCTGGATGAGACTATCCTTGCAGTTTCAGGCATCCGAATCCCCTGGTTTACGAATATCGTCAATTATTTGGCCGTTGGCCAAATCCCCTAGGATTGGACAAAACAACAACAGGATAGACTTGTGTCTGAGGCCAAATATTATTTTTGGGATGATCCCAAGCTATACCACATCGGCACAGACCAGATTATTCATCGATGTGTCCTAGAAATCGAGTTTCATAGCATACTTGAGTTTTGCCACACATCTGCATGCGGTGGACACTGTTCTGGGAAAAAGACGGCAGCAAAAATCTTGCAATCTAGATTATATTGGCCGTCATTATTTAAGGATGCCCAGGAATTCTCAAAGTCATGCACCCGATGCCAGACACTTGGGAGCATGGCTAAGAGAGACATGTTGCCCCTGAACCCAATACTTTCCATAGAAATTTTTGACATTTGGGGCATCGACTTTATGGGACCCTTCCCTCCTTCATTTGGACAGCAGTATATTTTGGTCATTGTTGATTACGTGTCCAAATGGATTAAGGCAATTCCCACCCGAACCAATGACCACAAGGTGGTCATCGATTTTGTGAAGAAAAATATCTTCAGTTGATTTGGGATTTCTCGGGCAATTATTAATGATGGTGGCACACATTTCACTCATGCCCAATTTTGGAATTTACTGGGGAAATACAGGGTGAATCACCAGTATTCCATACCTTACCACCTTCAGACGAACGGACAAGCCGAGGCCTCCAATTAGGAGATCACAAACATTTTGCAGAAATCCATTAGGCCTGATAGGAAGGATTGGACCCAAAAGCTAGATGATGCTCTTTGGGCCTATCGTACGCCATACAAAACACCTATCAGTATGTCTCCGTTTCATCTGGTGTTTGGGAAGGAGTGTCACTTACCCCTAGAACTTGAACACCAAGCATTTTAGGCCATTAGGAAATGTAATTTTGACTTAGAGTTGGCTGGGAAAACAAGGAAGCTCCTCCAACTATCTGAGTTGGAGGAGCTTCAAAATGATGCATATGAAAATGCCAAAATCTCTAAGGCAAGGACCAAAGCTCTCCATGACCAGATGATTTCACGTAAGAGCGTTGAGCTGAACTAAAAGGTCTGGCTTTTTGATTCTCAATTGAAGCTTTTCCCTGGAAAACTCAGGTCTAAGTGGGACGATCTGTTCGTTATTGAGTGGATTTTCCCTAACGGGGCCATCAAAATCTCTGACCCAAAGACGGGCAATATATTCAACGTCAATGGATAGTGTCTCAAACCCTTTGTTGACCATATGCTCCCTGAACCCATCTTAGACAAGGTTGCTCTCACCTTGCCTTAACCACCGTGGGCTGATCATCACCTAGCTGAAGGCACTAAACTCAACACGTGTAAAGACTATTCCAAGCTGACTAGAATCCCACAGAAACCAGGTGCTATTCTGCCACTTCTACTCTTCTACATGCCAGCATTTTTAATAATGAGACATTGTAATAACTAAGCATTGGGGGGTGGATATATCTTATAATCTTTTTGTCAACTGTAATAGTAATATCCTGTTATTTGATTAAAAAAAAGTTAGAATTAGGAAATGAGAACTTAGTCACTAGGAGTTGCAAACTTTAGGAATTGATACTTTGACACCTGAATACTTAGACTCTTCAGGTTTTTGAGCTTAATTAGGCTGGGTATCCACTTGAATGTGGACTTAGTCCTGAGTCCTCACCAATTAAAATTCATTTTAATTTGGTAAATAAATTAGGATGATAAGTATGCAACTTATCGACCCACGCTCTGATTTGGGGGGACTTTAAGCCTGAGCATCTACACACTTTTTTGCACTGACTCACTTTTCGTTAGCTTCTTTGGAAATTGGGTAGCTAATGAACTATCTAGGGTGGTATGGCTGGTAAGTTGTCGGTGGTAACAGCTCATCGGCCGATTGTCTAGAGCCCAATCACAAGATCATTTTCATTATACTGCCTTTAGGTAAATCTTAGATCAAGGAAGTCACCTACTTAAAAAAAAGAAAAAAGAAAAAGAAAAAAATAGAAAAAGGAGAAAAAAATCAATAATAAAAGAAAACCACACTTCACCGCACGAGTATGGTTGGCAAGTTGTCGTGGGTAACAACCCATTGGTCAGTTATCCAGAACCTAGCTCACAAAAAAAATGCACAATAATTCCCAAAACACTTAGAGAAGCGGGAAAGTAGAATAAACTGGGGAGATATACAGTGGGTTCGCCCTTGTGTTGACCCCATAAATAAAAGTAGGGAGAAAGCTACCAATCGAAAAGATAAACCTTTAGGCAAGGTCACTTAGGGTTGTAGAAACCCGAAGTCTGTTTCAACGGTCGCCTAGTGAGTCTTTCACTATTTTCATAAGATGCTTAGCACTTAGAGTCCTTTTCGAGTCTTGGGCGAGTTGGGTAGCCATAAAAAGTTATCCTGACATTCTCAAACTCCAAAAAGTCCAAAAAAATAAGAATAGAAGAAAAAAAAATCTTCCCTTTTCAAATAAGGCGAGGGCTTGGATAGTCTACATTTTGGTAGATAGCCAGGCACTATTGAGTTTTTGTAATTAGGTCCCGGGGTTGAGATTTTCTAAAGTAATCGACGAATTTTGCCTAAATAATTGAATCGTACTTGTACTTTTATAAATAGCATTTAGGGCAATTTTGCTAGGGACTAGCAAAAAGTAAGCATGGGGGTATGATAAGCATGCATAAATTCATCGTAAAATGCTTATTTAAGATAGTTCCTAGGCCTAGCATTGCATATCATGATATAAATATTGCATAAACATTCATTACATTGCATTTAGGATAGTTGTATATTATGTACACTAATTCTATCATTTTGCATGGCCAGGAGGCAGTGCGACATCTTTACAGGTTTCGGATGAAGAATCCGACCATATGGGTGGATTCAGAGCGTTGATCGCATTTTGTCAACACGAGAATTGCCCTGATCTGAGCTCTATAGCACCCTCTACAAGAAGAAGACAGACGGCCTAGATAATGCCATGTGGCACCATCCAGGCCACCCTACCCAAGCCATCGAACGGCTAGCATCACCCCACACACAGACAAATGCACTCCCCCTGAGCACACAGTTAAGACGACCGTCAGCCGTAGCGGACATCTGAAGACAAAGCCATGTGAAGCGCGATTCAAACTCCGCGAAGCTTTCACTCTGCTCTCGGCTGTGAGATCTCGCATCCAACAGTCATGGGTGGGTAGCCACAAAGCCAAAGTGTGACACAGTGCTACCCTCAGAATAGCGGGCAGAGTTGTTTTCCTCTTTCACAAGTGCATGTTCGAAACTCAGATGCGGCACTCAATTTAGCGAAGAGCGGGTGAGATTTATTACACCCGTTGGATGCCATCTAGCAGTGGAGGCGTCACCACGTGGCACCACTCGATGGGCGCAGATGCAGCACGTGGCCGCCGATGCACCTTGAGAACAAGCCATCCCATGTGCAATCAGAAGGTGAGATCTCCGCGCCATCTCAGCCGTTCATTTTTGAATCCAACAGACGCGGTGCATCCAACCTCAGCGACAGTAGGCAAGTGTGTAAGGTGGGTGTGGGATCTGCAGCGACAGAAGAGAGGGCCTTTAGTGACACTTGCAGTTGTCACTAAATGGCCTACACAGTGCGTATGCTAGCCAAGGCATTGAAGAAGCGCAGATCTTTTGGCGACAACTTGAGCAGCCTTTAATGATGCTTGTAGCTGTTGTTGAATGCCTGTACACGGGATGTTCTTCTTCCCATCCACTATATAAAGGCCTACACACCCCCCTTACCAAACCATCTCTACCTACTCTCCCACCTACTCCCCAGCTCTAGCAAGCCTAGCAATGCTCTGTTAGAGCTTGTCTCAAGCTCCCAAAGTGCCTATTAGTGTAATGAAACTCTACCCCACCAAATACTCCTCCATCTTCCCATACCCATTCATAGGTCGCCTTGGAGCTGTCCTCCCACCTCCATTTCGATAGCAGATCATCTCCGTCTTCTCACCTCCATTTCGGAGCTTCACTGAAGCTTTCCTCTACCCAACATCCTCCCGCATCTAACCTTCATCATCCTATTTCCCAACTCCTTCATCTGAGCTTCCACCAGGCACCATCGTCTCACCGAACAACCACTTCGGGAGATTTCTTCTCACCTCCCCCTCTTTTTATGTTTTCTAGATTATTGTAATTAACATTCAAGCAATATATCATATTCGATTCCATCTCTCTCTTGTGATTGATTATCTTTTTATTTCAAAAATTAAGAAAAACAAAACCCTAAAACACCGAAAAGAAACAAATCGAAGCGCGGTTTTCATACAAAGTAAACATCGCCTCCCTGTGTTCGACCTGGGACTCCCTTGGAGTTTCGATATAAATTATATTTGATTACGAGTTTTGCAACTACGATGACGGGTTACTCATAACCCTGATTTCAAAAACGCGAAACCTGTGCAATCAACGTCGCATTACCTCCTAGCCACATAAAATGGAAGAATTAATGTACATAATACACAACTATTCTAAATGCCATTCAATGGATGTTATGCAGTATTTATAACATAATATGCAATGCTAAGCCTAGGAACTATCATAAATATGCATTTAATCATGAATTCATGTGTGTTTATCATACCCCCATGCTTATTTTTTGCTAGTCCCTAGCAAACATAAATGCTATGTATAAGAGTAGAATCAGGGTTTCATTACTTAGGCAAAATTTGTCAATTGCTTTAGAAAATCTCAGCCCTAAAACCTAATTACAAAAGCTCAATAGTACCCGAGTGTCTACCAGAATGCAGACCACCCTAGCCCTAGCCCTCGTCTTATTTGGAAAGAGAAGATACACAAGTTTTTTATTTTTCTTTTCTTTTTTTTTTACTTTTGGAGTTTGAGAGTTTTGAGATAACTTTTTACAGCTACTCGACTCGCTTGAGACTCGAAAAGGACTCTCACTGCTAAGCATCTAGTGAAAAGAGTGAAAGACTCACTAGGAGGTCATAAAAATGGACTTCGGGTTTCTATGACCTTAGGTGACCTTGCCTAGAGGTTTATCTTTTCGAATGGTAGCTTTCTCCCTACTTTTATTTATGGGGTCAACACAAGGGAAAACCCAGTGTATATCTCCCTGGTTTATTTTGCTTCCCGGCTTCTTCCCGAAGTGTTTTGGGAATTATCATGCATTTTTGTGAGCTGGGCTTTGGACAACCAGCCAATGGGCTGTTACCCACAGCAACTTATCAGTCATACTCATGCGATGAAGTGTGATTTTATTTTTTTTTATTTTCTCCTTTTTTATTTGTTTTCTTTGTTTTTTAAAGTAGGTAGCTTCCTTGATCTAAGTTTTACCTAAAGGTAGTCAAAGAAAATGGTCTTGTGGCTGGGCTTTGGACAACCAGCCGATGAGTTGTTACCACCGACAACTTACCAGCCATACCACCCTAGATAGTTCATTAGCTATCCAATTTCCGAAGAAGCCGTCGAAAAGTGAGTTAGTGCAAAAAGTGTGTACATGCTTAGGCTTAAAGTCCCCTCAAATTAGAGGGCGGGTTGATAAGTCGTATACTTATCACCCTAATTTATTGACTAGTTTAAAATAGAATTACTTGGTGAGGACTTGAGACTAAGTCCACATTTGAATGGACACCCAGGCTAATTAAGCTCGAAGACCTAAAGAGTCTAAGTATTCAGGTCCCAAAGTATCAATTCCTAAAGTTTGAAACTCATAATGCCTAAGTTCTCGTCTCCTAATTGTCTTTTTTTTTTTTTGGAAATAGGAAATTACTATTATTGCTGACGAAAAGATTCATAGGATATATCCAACCCCTAGGCTTCACTAGTGCAATGTCCTCATTGTTAAAAATGAAAGCATGTAGGAGAGTAGAAGTGGAAGAATAGCACCTGGCTTCGATGAGATTCTGGTCAGCTTGGAACAATCTTTACACGTGCTAAGTTTAGTGCCTTCAGCTAGGCAATGATCAGCCCACGGTGGTTAAGGCAAGGTAAGAGCAATCTTGTCCATGATGGGTTTAGGAAGCACATGGTCAACAAAGGGTTTGACACGTTGTTCGTTAACCTTGAAAGAATTATCTGTCTTTGGGTCAGAGATTTCGGCAGCCCCATTAAGGAAAATCTGCTCAATAACGAATGGGACGTTCCACTTAGACCTAAGCATACTGAGGAAGAGCTTTAATCGAGAATCGAAAAGCCTGACCTTCTGGTTCGGCTCAAAGCTCTTATGTGAAATCATCTAGTCATGGAAAGCTTTGGTCCTTGCCTTATAGATTCTGGCATTTTCATAAGCATCATTTCTAAGCTTTGCCAACTCAGATAGTTGGAGTTTCCTGGTCTTCCCAGCCAACACTAGGTCAAAATTACATTTCTGATGGCCCAAAATGCCTGGTGTTCTAGCTCTATGGGTAAGTGACATGCCTTACCAAACACCAGATGAAACGGAGACATACCGATAGCCATTTTGGACGCTGTACGGTAGGCCCAAATATCAACATCTAGCTTTTGGGTCCAATTTTTCCTATCAGGCCTTATTGTTTTCTGCAAAATGTTTTTGATCTCCTGATTGGAGACCTCAGCCTGTTCGTTCGTCTGAGGGTGGTAGGGTGTGGAGATCCGATTATTCACCCCATATTTCCCCAGTAAATTTCGAAACTGGGCATGAGTGAAATGTGTGCCACCATCATTGATAATCACTTGAGGAATCCCGAACTGATTGAAGATATTCTTCTTCATAAAATCAATGACCACCTTGTGGCCATTGGTCCTGGTGGGGATTGCCTCAATCCATTTAGACATGTAATCAACATTGATTAGAATATACTGGTGTCCAAATGGAGGAAAAGGTCACATGAAGTCGATCCCCCAAATGTCGAAAATTTCAACAGAAAGTATTGGGTTTAGGGGCATCATATCTCTCTTAGCCATGTTCCCGAGTGTCTAGTAATAAGTGCACGACTTTGACAATACCTGGGCATCCTTAAATAATGACGGCCAATAGAATCCAAATTGCAAGATTTTTGCTACCATCTTTTTCCTAGAAAAGTGTCAACCACACGTAGATGTATGGCAAAACAGAAGTATACTATGGAACTCAATTTCTAGGATGCATCGACGAATAATCTGGTCTTCACTGATGCGTAACAGCTTGGGATCGTCCCAAAAATAATATTTGGCCTCAGACACAAGTCTGTCCCGTTGTTGTTTGGTCCAATCCTAGAGGATTTGACCAACGGCCAAATAATTGATGATATCCGCAAACTAGGGGGTTCGGATACCCGAGACTGTATGGATAGTCTCATCCAGAAAAGTGTCTAAAATAGGGATATCCAGATGAGGAGAATCAATTAGGATTCTCGAGAGGTGATCCGCCACTACATTTTGTGCCCTGACATTATCCCTGATTTCAAGATCAAATTCTTGAAGTAATAGAATCCAGCTAATAAGCTGGGGCTTGGCATCCTTTTTGGGTAAAAGAGATGTTTCAAGGCCGAGTGGTTGGAATAAATGATGACACAAGAACCTAAAAGATAAGCCTTAAGTTTTTTCAAAGAGAAAACTACAACTAGAAATTCTTTTTCAGTAACGATGTAGTTCCTCTGGGCCTCATCTAGAGTCTTGCTAACGTAGTAAATCACAGAGGGCTTTTTGTCAATCTTCTGGCCGAAGACAGCCCCGATGGCATAATCAGATGTGTTAGCCATAATCTCAAATGGGGTTGTCCAAACTGGTGGTTGCAACACCGGGGCACAGGTGATTGCTGTTTTTAACAAATCAAATCCGTTATAGCATGATTCATCAAACTCGAACAACATGTCTTTGGCCAGAAGGTTACTCAAGGGTTGAGTAACCGTCAAGAAGTCCTTGATGAATCTTCTATAAAAACCCACAAGCCCAAGGAAAGGGCGGACCTGTTTCACAGATGTGGGTGGAGGAAGTCTAGAGATAGCATCCACCTTAGCCTTATCAACCTCAATACCCCCATTAGAAACCACATGACCCAGGACAATGCCTTCCCGAGTTAGAAAATGGCTCTTTTCCTAGCTAAGGACCAACCGTGTCTTGATGCATCTCTAGAGGATCAATTCCAAGTTAGCTAGGTAGGACTCAAAAGAATCTCCGAAAATGGAGAAATCATCCATGAACACCTCAAGACAATCTCCCACCATGTCAGAAAAGATGGCCAGCATGCACCTTTGAAAAGTCTCGGGTGCATTGCAAAGCCCGAACAGCATTCTACAGGATGCAAAGGTTCCGTAGGGATAGGTGAAAGTTGTCTTTTCCCGGTCTTCAGGATGGATAAGGACTTGGTTATATCCTGAATAACCATCCAGGAAGCAAAAGTATTTTTGCCCAGCTAACCTTTCTAGGATTTGATTAATGAATGGCAAGGGAAAGTGATCCTTTTTGATGTCTATGATCAGCTTCCTATAGTCAATACAGACTCTCCAAGCAGAAGCTAAATGAGTGGTGAAGGTTTCCTCTTTCTCGTTAGTCGTAACGGATATTCCTACTGATGTAAACACATTTATTGAGAGTAAAATGCCTATTCATGCATGTTCCTAGGCTTAGATTTGCATTTCATGTTAAAAATATTGCATAGCATGCATCATTCTGCATTTAGAGTAGTTATATATAATTTAGGTTAATTGCGACCTTTTTGTGGTTAGGAGAGAAGGATATTTATTTCGGAGCCTCGAATTGACGATCCGACCATATGGATCTGATCAAGATGACGATCGAAGTCCAACGCCTCTGAAATCGCCTCAATCGGAGTTCCGTAGCACCATATGCAGTCTGAGGAAGATCAACGGCCAAGGGACTAGGAGACATAATTTGGAGCTTCAAATGATAAATCTGACCGCACGGATTGATTCGGGTCGACGATCGCAGCCTAACGACATGAAAATCGACTCAATTCGACCTCTGTAGCAGCCCTTACAATAAGAAGAAGGATGGCCCAAACTACACCACGTGGTGCAGCCCAGGCCACCAGCGCACTCACGCAGCACCACACGCACGCGCACAGGTGCGCGCAACACCAGCGCGTGGGCGCACGCGTGTGCGCGGCAAGGCAGGAGCGGCGCCAGCGCAGCGTGAGGTGGACTACAGCGATGCATGAGCTGGACTTACAGCGATGCTTACAGCCGTCGGTAATTCATCTCATGCTAACAGAGACAGCTATGGGTGCCAGCGGGCATGAGTTGCCTATAGCGACGGCCTAGATGTCACTAATGGTCCCATACCAATTTTTGCCTCTTCTCCACCACTGTAAAAGGACCTACACCCCTCCCTTCCAAGCCATCTCTACCTACTTTACTCCCAAGCTCTAGCAAGCCTACCAACGATCCATTAGAGCTTGTTCTCAAGCTCCCAAGGTGCCTATTAGTGTAGCGAACTTCTGCCCCACCAAATACTCCTCCAACTTCCCATCTCCCTTCATAGGTCACCTTGGAGCTGTCCTCTCACCTCCATTCCGGTAGCAGATCAACTCCGTCTTCTCACCTCCATTCCGGAGCTACACCGAAGCTTTCCTCAACCCGACATCCTCCAGCATCTCACCTTCATCATCCCACTCCTCACCTCCTTCGTCCGAGCTTCCTCCAGGTATCGCCGTCTCGTCTAACAGCCGATTCGAGAGATTTCCTCTCACCTCCCTCTCTTTATATGCTTTCATAGTTTCTTGTAATTGACATTAGAAGTAATATATATCAGATTTGTTCCATATCTCTATCTTGTGATACGTTTGCTTCATTTCTTTTATTTCAAAAATACAAAAAAAATATCAAAAAGAAACGAAATGAAGCACGATTTTCAATAAAGTAAATGTCGCCTCCCTGTGTTCGACCCGGAACTCCCTTGGAGTTTCGGTATAAATTTTATCCGATCGACGTGCTTTGCAACTACGATGACAGGTTACTTGTAACCTCGATTTCTAACACACGAAACACGACACGACCATTTTGGCGCCGTTGCCGGGGAGGCAACGGAATTTACTTTATCGTTTATTGCGTTTCTTTGCATTTATGTAGCATTAACCCTACTTGTCTTTGATCTACTGTCTTGCAGGTACCCTAGCATGGAGATCCAAGTGCGGTAGGCCGGAGTAAAGTGCGGGTAGAGTATTTTGTAAGTGTCCCCCACACCACCCCCACCTTAGTTTTCATTCCATAACCTAATAACTCAAACCCAAATCAACTTAGGTGCTTTTTATGAGCCCTAGGATAGATTTGGTTGTTTGTTTGCCACCTCCACTCACCTCGCCATCCACATAAATAAAAATAAAAAATAAAAAAAAGTGTTATCTGATTGTGGGATTTTCTGTAAGCTACACGCTTAACACCCACAACTTCTCACCCTAAGGTGCACAATCACGTCGATTCTACCACTTAACCGGGATCTGATCTGTGGACCCGATACACTTAATTCAACACACAAATAAGTGAGTAGAAATCTGAATAGGCAAAAAATTTCTGTGTGCCTTAACTAAGTGGTGCAATAGGCCAATTGATTGAACTGTTTGGGCCGCACCACTTAAGATAAAAGTGATTCATCAAGTAGCTTGCCACTTAGGGTTGATTCTTAGGGCCAAACCAGGCACTCCACATTTTTTTCTTTGATTTCTAAAGGAATATATCAACACCAGTGCTTGCAAAACTTGGAGTGTTTTCCTAAACTTGATTGAATATACCTAAGATTAAACCCTAAAAGCTACTAAACAAGGTTGAACTCTAAAAGACACATCATCAAATAACCTTGTTTGCAAACCCTGGTTGTACACACACACACATTTTAATTGATCATTAAGGGCACAACCCATCTAAAGGGCCCATCGCATTCCTGAAGCACCATTGTCCCAAGCCTAACTAAAATTAATTAGACGTTGGCCCTAAAGACTAGTTCGCTCATCGGGATTCAGATTGAGATTGTTCACGATTAACCTACTTATACTAGTCAATCTGATGTCTAGCTAGGGGAGTAGCATCAAATGACCGCGGCTGGGGGGTACACTAGGAACCGGAGGCACAAGCCAAAGGAAGAACCTTCTCCCCAGTCCCTCCTTCTAACTGGTTGGATTGCCTAGACATAAGTATAGTAAATCGTCTATAATCTTAGGATGGATTTTGAAAGTCCGTAGACCTTTAGGCTACCCAAACTAAGGACAGGCTTGTATTTTTGTATTGCAGGGCTCTTTTCTCTTCTGTTTTCCCTCCTTACTTCACCATGTACCCTTCCACATCCTACACACATTTCACATCCTATTCTCTTACCACCACTTATCCCCAAGATGATTACTATTCTGACTTGACTTGTAATTACCCATCCACTAGCCGGGATGACTTTGATTGGGATATGAATCCGGACCTCAGTGTCTAGGGCCTAACCCTGGACAACAAGGCTATGATTAATATCCTTCCCAGAGCAATAATGATTATGGATCTCCATCCTTTGATGACCAAACCAACCCGATCTACAATCAGGAAGGATATCATGATTATAACACCTACCCTCCCCAGTATTCCACTGAATATAGGTCGCCACCATCCTTTGAACAACCTAGAATGACCTACTTTCAGGGAGGGACCTGAGAACCTCGACATCTTGACTCCCCAAGATTTAACCTGAACCCACCCAAACCTGAACCGAACTAGTCGGTTCATGTGAACCAGATCTAGGATAGGGTGTTGGCTAATTTGAGGAGCACTATACAATCTTTAGGAGCTCAGCCAACACCATGCACTGAAGCACTAGAGCCTATGATCAAAATGATTGATGAACTTAATAGTTCTCTATTGGATTTGCTCCAAAGTGTTAGGGATAGGGACTTGGGTGAGTTTCTTCTTAGGAAATTGTTGAGGTTGAGGATGAAATTTGTGGTTGCACTAGTCAAATCTTGGGATGATTCTCAAGATGAACCCCCTTCAAGAGAGCCAATGTCTGAACCTGCTCAGGCGCCTGTTAAGGGGCATACATTTTCTGAGACTAGGGATGACCAGGATGGGCTAGAGAAACCATTCGAGGATGAATCGATTTATTCACCCGAGATCCCCAAGCTAGGGAGCAAGGAAAAATATGTCTCCACAGACCATGAAATGATATATGATTTTGAGACATATAAATGAGGATCATGGATTCCTTGACTCTGAGGGTGAAGAATATTTTGGTGAAGTCTCACTTGAACTTAAGGAAGAGGATTTTAGTGAGACAAATGGGCTTGAGGAATCTGACAAACCAGTTGATAGCCCAATTATTAAGATTTGGATTCTGTTGGGGTTAACTTAGAGGATCCGAATCTTGATGATTCAATTAGTGACCCTTGTCCTCATCTGCACCCCGAAGAGCTGACTTCTGAGATCTTTGTGCCGAAGTCAATCTTGATTCAACCATAATTTCTGGACTTGGGAGAATCATATGGGGTGAATAATATGCTAGAGGTCCCAAAGCCTAAGCCCTTGATGTTGGAGGATAGAATTGTTGAAATAAAGATTTGGGAGGCTAATTCTGAGGGAAGTTTGATTTTAGATCTAAGGGTACCTATTGACCTGAAACCACCTACTTTCTACCAGGACCTTTACGATGTCTTTCATGTGCAACCCAAGCTCGAAATAACTGATTATTTTTCTGAGCTAGACGTTAAGTGGACAACCGCACCTATTGAACCATCTTTACCCGTTGTCCGACACTTTGGTCTTGGGTTGCACACCACTAAACCGCAGGCCCAGCCCCGCAAACACAACAACCTTCGGTTCTAGGTGATTTTCATTTAGAACCTGAGAACCACTCAACCCTGGGGCATGGGTCTGCACCATAATCTCGTCCACGTCTGTGGACATCTTTTGCAGATGGGTTTCAGGATCAACCTTTTTATTTTGGTTCTGACCCACACTTGTGAATTCTCAATTTCTTATTTGTATGTATGTTATGTCTAGCTGAAGGCATTAAGCTTAGCACGTGTGTATACACTCTTCTCTCTATGGAGCTGACCAGATTTTCACGACACTCAGGTAATGTTCTGTTTACTCTGCCCTGTTCATGTCTTTATTTTTACAATGAGGACATTGCATCATTTAGGCATGGGGGAGTGGATAATCAATTCCTGAAATCATTATGTTAACTTCGTAGAATTTCTTTTAGTTTCCTATAAAATTAAAAAAAAAATTGAAAATTTAAAAAAAATAAAAAAAAGAAAGAAATTAGGAAAAGAGAACTTAGGCATTTGGAAGTTATTAACTTTAGGAAATGAAACGAGAGGACCTAAACACATAGACTCTTTAGGTCTACGGGCTTAATTAGCCCAAGTGTCCACTCGAATGTGGATTTAGCCTCGAGCCCTCGCCAATTAAAATTTATTTTAATTTGGTAAATAATTTGGGATGATAAGTATGCGACTTATCAACCCACCCTTTGATTTGGGGGGACTTTAAGCCTAAGCATCTACACACATTATTTTGCACTAACTCACTTTCCGACAGTTTTTACAGAAATTGGGTAGCTAATGGACCGACTTGGGTGGTATGGCTGGCAAGTTGTCGGTGGAAACAGCTCATCGGCCGGTTGTCCAGAGCCTAGCCACAAGACCATTTTCGTTGTACTGCCTTTAGGTAAATCTTAGATCAGGGAAACCACCTACTTAGAAAAAATAATAAAAATAAAAAAAGAAGAAGCACTAAAAAAAAGGAAAGAGAAAAAAAAAGGAGAAAATAAAAAAATAAATAAAACCACACTTCACCGCACGAGTATGGCTGGCAAGTTGTCAGTGGTAACAGCTCATCGGCCGGTTGTCCAGAACCCAGCTCACAAAAAATGCACAATAATTCCCAAAACACTTAAGGAAGAAGCGGGGAAATAGAATAAACTGGGGAGATATACAATGGATTCACCCTTGTGTTGACCCCATAAATAAAAGAAGGAGAAAGCCACCGATCGTAAAGATAAACTTTTAGGCAAGGTCACCTAGGGTCATAGAAACCCGAAGTCCATCTTAACGGCCATTTTGTGAGTCTATCAGTTTTTCACAAAGATGCTTAGCACTTAGAGTCATTTTCGAGTCTTGGGCGGGTCGGGTAATCGTAAAAAGTTATCTCGGAACTTTCAAACTCCAAAAGTACAAAAAAATTAGAAAAGAAGAAAAATAAAAAATATATATTTCTTCCCTTCTCAAATAAGGCGAGAACTTGGGCGGTCTGCATTCTAGTAGACACCTGAGTACTGTTGAGTTTTCGAAGTTTAGGACCTTAGTTGAAATTTTCTATTGTTATAAATGACTTAGGCTTAGGTAATCTAATCCTAATTCTGCTTTTATACATAGCATATAGTTTAATTTTGCTAGGGACTAGCAAAAGATAGGCATGGAGGCATGATGTAAACACATTTATTGAGGGTAAAATGCCTATTCATGTATGCTCCTAGGCTTAGATTTGCATTTCATGCTAAAAATATTGCATAGCGTGCATCATTCTACATTTAGAGTAGTTGTATATAATTTAGGTTAATTGCATCCTTTTTGTGCTTAGGTGAGAAGGATATTTATTTCGGAGCCTCGAATTGACGATCTGACCATACGGATCTCATCAAGACAACGATGGGAGTCCAATGCCTCTGAAATCGCCTTAATCAGAGTTCCGTAGCACCATATGCAGTCTGAGGAAGATCAACGGCCAAGGGACTACGAGACATAATTTGAAGCTTTAAATGATAAATCCGACCACGTGGATTGATTCGGGTCGACGATTGCAGCCTAAAGGCATGAAAATCGACTCAGTCCAACCTCTGTAGCAGCCCTTACAACAACAAGAAGATGGACGGCCCAGACTACGCCACGTGGCACAGCCTAGGCCTCCAGCGCACGCGCGTAGCAGCGTAGGTGCGCGCAGCGCCAACACGTGGATGCACGTGCATGCGCGGCAAGGTAGGAGCGAAGCTAGTGCAATGTGAGGTGGACTACAGTGACACATGAGCTAGACTTACAGCGATGCTTACAGCCATCGGTAATTCATCGCATGCCAGCAAAGCAAGCTATGGGTGCCAACGGCCATGAGCTGCCTACAGCGACGTTTCCAGTGACAGCCTGGATGTCACTAATGGTCCCATACCGATTTTTGCCTCTTGTCCACCACTATAAAAGGACCTACACCCCCTCCCTTCCAAGCCATCTCTACCTACTCTACTCCCAAGCTCTAGCAAGCCTACCAACGCTCCATTAGAGCTTGTTCTCAAGCTCCCAAGGTGCCTATTAGTGTAGCGAACTTCTACCCCACCAAATACTCCTCCAACTTCCCATCTTCCTTCATAAGTCACCTTGGAGCCGTCCTCTCACCTCCATTCCGGTAGCAGATCAACTCCGTCTTCTCACCTCAATTCCAGAGCTACGCCGAAGCTTTCCTCAACCCGACGTCCTCTAGCATCTCACCTCTGTCGTCCAGGTCCTCACCTCCTTCGTCCGAGCTTCCGCTAGGTGCCGTCGTCTCGCCGAATAGCCGATTCAGGAGATTTTCTCTCACCTTCCTCTCTTTATATGCTTTCATAGTTTCTTGTAATTGACATTAGAAGTAATATATATCAGATTTGTTCCAGATCTCTATCTTGTGATATGTTTGCTTGATTTCTTTTATTTCAAAAATACAAAAAAAAATATATCAAAACCCTAAAATACCAAAAAGAAACGAAACGAAGCATGATTTTCAATAAAGTAAACGTCGCCTCCCTGTGTTCAACCCGGGACTCCCATGGAGTTTCTGTATAAATTTTATCTGATCGACGTGTTTTGCAACTACGACGACAGGTTACTTGTAACCTTGATTTCTAACACGTGAAACACGACACTGCCACCTACCTTCTTGGGTACAATATGAATGGGGCTAACCCACGGACTATCCGAGATTGGGTATATAATTCTAGTATTGAGCCACTTGATTATCACTTTCTTGACCACTTCTCGCATATCCGGGTTTAGTCTCCTTTGCATTTCGCGAGAAGGGTGGGATCCATCTTCCATGAAAATACAATGATTACAATAAGATGGCTCGATCCCCTAAAGGTCGTTGATGGTCCAACCAATTGCCTCCTTATTGTTCTTAAGGACCTTAATCAACCTCAATTCTTGCTCCTTAGTTAAATCAGTCCTAATAATCATAGGGAGCGTGTTCTCAGGTCCTAAGATCTTGTATTTCAAATTTTTAGGCATTGGTTTCAATTCAAGCTGAGGTGGGTTTAGTATAGAAGGTAGGGAGGATGCTGATGAAGATTCATCAGGACAATCCAGTGGAAAAGGCTGGGAATGAACAAAATCAACAGCCTCTTCGAAATGTGGTAGGTCTGCCATGGAGGGTTGTGGGTTGGGTTTGCTAAAGCTGGTGGAGTCCTTGAGTGCACTGATTATCATGCAACTCTTAAAATCATGATCCTCGAGCTCCTCAATGAATCCATAATCCTTAAATCCTCTTATCACCTTAAAAATATCAAGAGTTAGCTTCTTATCCCCAAAGGTGATCTCCATACTACTGCTCTTACAGTTTATGTTGGCCTTAGCGGTAGCTAGGAATAGGCACCCCAGAATGATGGGCATGTTCCTCAAATCGTTAGGTACATCCATGTCAAGGACCAGGAAATCTACAGGAAAATAGAAATCCTTGACCTTGATGATTACATCCTTAATAACGCCCATCAATGTGGTGACCGAGCAGTCTGCTAATTGCAGCGTTACTAAGGTTGGCCTAAGTTCGCCTAACCCAAACCTCTCGTAAAGAGAAGTCGAGATTAGATTGATGGATGCACCTAGATTCAACAGTGCCCTATCAAAAGTATATTCCCCAATAATGCATGAAATCAAGGGGGTACCAGGATCTTTCTTCTTTTGAGGAAGATGATGTAGGATGGTAGAACTTGCTTGCTTTGAGAGAATCACCTTCCTTGAAGTGGGTTCTCTCGGCTTACGCTTTTGGGTACATAGTTCTTTCAGAAATTTAGCATAAGCCAGGATGTACTTAATGGCATCGAGTAGTGGAATATTGATCTCTACTTTCTTAAATAAATTTAGGAGCTCCTTGTTTCTATCTAAGGTTTTCCTCTTCTTGATTTTCAATAGGGCTTCAGGGAATAGGATGTGGGTGCTATTTTCAATTTCCGATCCCTGGACCTTATTGTCTTCTTCAATCTCCTCCTTCTCTCTCTCAAGCTCCCCAGGGTTTTGGCTTTTAAAAGGTAATTCAGGGTCTTGAGTCTACTTTCCACTTCTCAAGGTGACGAAGTTTGCAGAGGCATATGGGTTCAAGTCTTGAGGTGGGTTAGTGAAGATTGGAGGGCCTTGATTGGTCATGTAACCAGAAGGAGAAGAACAGGAGGAATGCTACTCAACCACTTGAGCATGTGCGTATGGGTCCCTTTGATTTCCGTATCCTTGGGCTTTATTGCCCTGATTTTGCACATTGCACGGGTTGGGTATGGGTTTGGATGTTAGAGATCCAGGTTGTCGGGTGTTAGCAATTAACCTGGATTACAAGTTATCCAATGATGTCTTCATTTGCTGCATCAGCTGAAGCATGGACCCTTGCATTTCCACCATCTGTCGATTTAAATCAGCCTGCCCTATAGATTGTTGGGCATTCGAAGATGGCTGAGTAACCAATCTCAAGGGCAACTAGGTGTATACTTGACCCTAACCCATAGGTCTTTGAGATGCATAGTTGCTGGGTCGTGTTTAGGTCTGTTGCCCCTGACTTTTTCAGGAGAAGTTAGGGTGGTTCCTCCAACCCGGGTTATAAGTATTGGAATACGGGTTGGACCTAGCATTCTCCTGCACCGCATATGCATCCTCATAGGATGAGGATGGAGAGAAGGAAGGATCAGAAAAACTGGGATCAAAGGCCCCAGTTTGGAACCCATAAGGTTATGAGAAATCTTGGCTCATAGGTTGAGCCAATTTAAGTTGGTTCATGAACTCCCACCCTGTGGGAGCTCATGAGGAATAAAATCCCAAATTCTGGTATTGAGTGGTTGTAGAAGTGTTTCTCGGATTCCTAAACATCCATTCTTCCATTCTTTTAGCAACCAAGTCCATCTTATCAAGCTTATTACAAATAAATTCCATGTCAAATGAATGAGAATCCTGGATCTCATTAGCATTTGACCTAGGTTATTGGGACCAGTTGAATGCATCCATGGACACATGATTAATTGAGTTCTCTTTCATTTCCTTAAACAGGTTGTATGCGCTATCTGCATCCCTGTTGAGGAAATTACCTCCGCAAGAGGTGTCCAGATGATTAAGGAGTTGTTCAACCAACCCGTGATAGAAAATCTGCACGAGTTGCCATTTTGGCACCTCATGGCATGGACACTTCCTCAAAAGTTCCTAGAATCGCTCCCAGGTACCATGAAACGATTCCCTCGGCCACTGGGCGAAAGTGGTAATCACTCATCGCTAGCCATTAGTCCGTCCAATTGGGAAGAATTTCTTCAGGAAAACCAACTTAAGAGCACCCGATGTTTCTATCGGTCTTCCGATGGTACGATACCAATGTGCAGCCTTATCCCTGAGAGAGTGGGGAAAGAGCCTCATGATCATTTGCTCTTCATTCACATTCCTTGCTCTGGTGGTCTGAACCAAAGTGGTCAGATCCCCCAGGTGTTGGAATGGGTCCTTCAAGCCAAGTCCATGGAAATGCTTAATCAAACTTAAGACTTGGGGCTTGATTTCTATGTCTCCAATGGGAATCATGATGCCGGGATGTTCCCCATAGTTTGAAGGATCATAGAAATCCTTCAAGGGCCAAGTACCCTGACCATTCATTCTTTGGAACCATTGCTGCATCTACTGCAATTCTTCCAACTACCTTTGAATCAGCTCCTGCTGGTTCGGGGGTGGGGGAGGTGGCTGTTGATCAGCCATGGGATCTGCTTGGCTATATCTCAACCTCTGCCTCCAAGAATGGTCTAAAGGTCCTTGTAATCTAGGGTTCAATGACTGTATGGTCGAGCCCAGATAGGTTGTTAATATGATGATTTTATCATTGAAATGTGTATAGTGGTTAACCTAATTTGGACCTAACCATCTCTTTACAAAATTTTTAACCTGGCCTACTTGATTTTATCTTATCACTTTTAGGCCTAGGGTCGAACTCAGGGAAGTGGGGTTACAAGTCGAGTTTCTACGCCTTTCCTACAACGAGTCTCTTCCATTCATTTATTATGTTTTTGGTGTTTTTCTTATTTAGATTTTTTTCTGGTAATCTTTGTTCTTGAGGCACACCCTCAAAATTGGGTTCTTGGCTTTAAGCCAAAACAGAGTTCCAAAATGAGTCTTGCTATTCGCAAGACGGGATACCTGCAAGTCAAAGATTATCTTTTCTCTTTTATATATATATATTTTTTGTCCTTTTACTATCAGGAAAGAAAACAGAAATAAAGTAAATATAGTATGTATATAAGTATATATTATATATATAAAGGGGTGGGGGTAGAGGCGGCAATAGAGTGTAGCACGATGTCGAGTCGGTTGTCGTCTAGAGAGACGCAACCAACAGGATTATGTGCCGCGTGGAGTGTGGGATGGATGGTGGATGATGTATGTAACCATGCTTTTTGTACGCGTGTATCGGGGAATATCAGCAACTGGTGCAGATATTCCCGCGATACAGCGTATGGTAAATAATGTGAAAATATATATATGTATATAAGTAAATATATCTATATGTATATATATAGTTATAAATGTATAGGTATATATATATATGTATATATACATAGGTGTATTTGTATATATATATATGTTTGTATGTATATATAACTATATAGAGGTATATATATATGTATGTATAAGTATATAGTAATATATGTATATATATGTAGCTAAGTATATATATATATATATGTATGTATATATAGTTATAGATATATATATGTATAGATGTATATATATATATATATATATGTATGTATGTATATAATACTATATAAATGTATATATATATATGTATATATATATATATATATATATATAATAGTAATATATGTATATAGGTCTAGATATGTAGATATGTGTATATATGTATATATAGTTATATAGATATATATATATGTATATATGTATGTATATAAGTAGGTGTGTATATATGTATATATATATATAGATATGTATATATCTATACTTAGTTATATAGGTAATATATATATATATAGATATATGTATATGTGTATAGATATACGTATATATGTAAGTATATATGTATATTTATATAAGTATATGTATATATATATATAAGTATATGTATAAGTATATAGATATATATATGTATCTATATATATATATGTATATATATATATATGCATACTAATACATAAGTATATAGATACTACTATATGTATAAATATAAGTATATACATATATATATATCTATATATGTATATATATATGTATATAAATATATATATATGTATATATGTATCAATATATAAGTATACGTATATATATGTTTATATATGTTTATAGTATAGGTGTGTGTATGTGTGAAAGTGTCAATGTAGGTGTGTGTGTGCGTCGGTGTAGAGTGTGAGAAAGTGTTGTGAGAGAGAGTGAGAGAGAGAGAGAGAGATCAGGAGAGAGAGGGCAGAAGATGATGGAAGGGAGCATAGCTGCACTATAGGAGGCGAGTTAAGTCGTCTACGTTGTGGGCCCGTCGTCTAGAGCTTCTACGTGCGCAGTTGCGTATTCGTGCAGAGGAGAGCGCTTGCGTCTGTCAGTTGCCAGCGCCAAGAACTCGCGATAGAACGAGCGGGGCTGGAGGGTGAGGGCACCTGTAGGCACGCGCAAAGCTTGCAGGTGCTGCAGGGGAGCGGGGAGGCACCTGGTCGGTCGCTACAGAGGCGCGCAGCGGCCGGTTGCGGGCACAGAGGGCGGGCGACAGAACGGAGGAACGGAAGCATGGAAGGTCTGCAGGCACGTGCGGAGGAGCTGGGGTGCCTGCAGATGCACACGGAAGTTGCTGGGGTTGCTGCTGAGCTGCGAAGCTTGAAGCAGCTCCAATGGCGGGAAGTTGTGGGAATGGAAAAGAAAATGAAAGAAGAGCCACCACACCCACCAGCTCTTTGAAGAGCTGGGCGGTGGTGGTCTCACTGTGGTGGTATGCACCACAGTGAGCTCCTACCAACCGGGTTTCTCCTCAAAGGAGGACCTGCGTATGGAGGGGAATGGAGGGGAGGATGGGGGTGGCCTGCTGGTGGAGTTCTTTTTCTTGCTGCTGCCAACAAACCTCTCGAAGAAGAAGATGTGGCTATTTTATAAGGGGAGAAGGCATGGCTTCATGCATGGCTGCTGCAGCGAGAGGGAAGGAATGGCAGTCGCAGGGAATGGTAAGGGCAGCTGCAGCATGGAGCAAGGAGAAAAATGCAGCTGTGGGAAAATTAAAAAAATCAAGTGGAGAAATAAAAAGATGTGGATTTTTGGAAAGAGGCACTTGAGGAAAATGCGAATTATGAAACCATTTATTTCATTCTCCTCTCCTCTCAATTAAATTCATGAATGCATGTATTTTTACAAATGCAACTATGGAATCCTAATATGCATAGGTAATGCTAGGAAATAGCATAAGAAGGCATTATTGCAGGCGTATTTTGCGGTGCAATCATACCCCCATGCCTATCTTTTGCTAGTCCCTAGCAGAACAGTATTTAGAAATGATCTTAAGCTGAAGATTTTCTTCTGAGGTGATATAGGTGTGTTTATTGTCGGATATTGTGAGGACCAATTGTGGAGAAGACTACCGGTACTTTAAGTCTCACATGATAAAGATCATCTCTCGACTAGCCAGGATTCTTGATATTTAAACCTTAAGTACGATTTCTAGAACCCAAGAGGTTTTTGCTGTACTTGAGAGCTCAAGAGGTTATGGTTTGTGTATAGTGAAGGATCAAGACTGACCAGATGAACATTAAGACTCAAGCCCAGGGTTTCACAAATTTTTAAGTAAAGGTTGGTCCCAGTTGTAGCTCGTTTTTTCGAATTGACCCTTAAGAAGATGACGAAAAACTCAACTCCCATTTTCTGATTTTTGTGGCTCAAAGGAAAACAAGGTATTTGTAACCTGCCCTGAAGAACTTCTTGTAGGGCGAAGACTTTACAGACATTGTGAGATATACTGACCTATTTGCATCCTTTTTAAAAAAAAAAAAAAAACACGTGTCAGTATATCTCTTACAACTTTATTTGGAGGAGCACACTTTTCTTTTTGGTGGGAGAGTATCTTTTTGGTAGAAAGAGTTTCTCCTAAACATAAGACTAAAACCTAGGATAAAAAGCTACCTGCACGCACAGATAAGGACTCCACCTTCCCTAATGAACACTAGGGTTGGATCTTATTGTTGGTGCTAGAGCACCACGATCATTTGTTTTGATGATAACAAAACACATGTTATTTAACATTTGCAATTTGAGTCCTAGATTTCAGGTCAATTGCAAATGTGGACATGTTTAGACGGAGTTCAAGTTCGCATCCAGGACGGATTGGAGGAGCTTGACGGAAAACACAGGAGGATCGCGTGGAGCGAAAGATTGGAGATGGAAGACAAGAAGAATAGGATAGATTCTTTTTTATCCTTTCATGTATCTCTTGTATTTATTTTCTTCCTCTATTTGATTCCTTAGAACATTATGTTAAAGAGCCTCAAAGTACCCTAAAAGTAGTCTTAGGAACACCTGCACAACCCTAGGATACTTAGGTTTTCTGTAGAATACTTAGAAAACCAATATAGGGCTCAAACAGCATTTCCAGACGTCTAATACCAAAATCAGACGTCTGATAAAGTATTTTAAGACGTCTGACTGTTGTTTCAGACGTCTGATAACTGTTAGGCTGGACATAGTTAGTTCTGTCTGATGAAATCAGACGTCCAGACCTTAGACCAGACGTCTTAGGAGACGTCTGATGACTTTGCCAGACGTCCAATTAGTGGACCGTTGGCTGGCTTAGAAAACACTCAAGATTATGACCGTTAGAGCCTTATCAGACGTCCATAGGACTTACCAGACGTCTGATAAATGACCGTTTTGCCTCGGCTGACCCAAAATCTCTTCTCAGAGATTTTCTAGCCGTTGCAACGTTTGGAAATCAATTCCCACAGTAAAAGTAGGTTTCCAGACGTCCAGACATAGTACCAGACGTCCTGTATGTCGTATGATGGACTTGCACAAAAACCCTGTTTAGATCTGATTCAAGTCAGGGAGAAACCCGCATAGAATCAGACGTCTAACCTTGAAATCAGACGTCTTAAAGTGGCCTTCCAGACGTCTGATGCCATAGTTAGACGTTTGATGACCCTGTCAAATGCAATCATTGTCCTGATTTCGGCCTGATTCTCTTGAGCTTTGTTCCCAACGGCTATAGAACCCTTTCTAAGCCTTCCAAAGCCTTCCTAAGGCCTTTATAAATAGAGGGGAGCCTTTGCAACACAGAAACACACTTGGATACACTTAGACACACAAGATATACACCTAGAGAGACCAAGATACACTAAGATCAAGTATTTCCACTCTCTTGTGTCCAAGAAGCACTTGCTCTCTAAGCTCAAGCTCCATCATCTTGAGAGCATCATTCCCTTCGTGCACCCGCTCTCCCGCCGTTGTCTACGAGAGCGACATTGCGCCATTGCATGGCTCACGCACCCGCGTCATCGTCGACGCACTCCTTGCAAAGGGGAGTTTCCTATCTCCTATAGAAGCTAGGTTTAATTTTGTTGGCTCTATAGGACTGTTGTTTTATTTTATCTTTGTCTTTTGGTTGGGTATTCGCTTTGCGAATTCCCGTCTCCTTCGTGGGACAAAATCCTTCTCGTGGAGAGAAGGGGTTGAGGAACGCTACCCTCGTACTTGTAGCGTGGTTGTACTGAGGTTGAATCACCCTCGTTTAAAGTGATTCGTTTAGTGGATTTTGATCAACTTGGTTGATCGGAAAATCCTAACTCGAGAGGGTTAGGTGGTGGTTTTCACCCGGTTTGGGTTTCCACCTAAAAATACCTGTGTACATTATTCGATTGATTTTTGTGAGATTGCTTTATATTTTATTTCCGCATATTATTACGTCACCCCTCCTAGTAAGGGAACCTTTCAATTGGTATCAGAGCAGGTCTTGCTGTTTCGGCGTAACAACCCGGCAAGAGATCAAATGGAGGGAAGCACATCAGCGATCAAAATTTCCGAGGGGCAGTCCACAACCCGTCCGCCCTACTTTGACGGGAACAACTACAGCTACTGGAAGCTGAGGATGAAGATGTGGCTCCAAGCCACTGAATTCGAGGTATGGGGATGTTGCGAAACCCCATACGAGATCCCGAGGCGACCCCAAGGAGGCTACTCGCAGGTGCAGATTCTAGAGCTCTCACTCAACGCAAAGGCAATGAATGCCTTGTACTGCGCGTTGAGTCCGAAAGAATTCGAACGAATCCAAGAGTGCACCACCGCTCACGAGATATGGAGGAGGTTGGAAGGCACTCATGAGGAGACGAGTTCGGAAGAAGATCTCGGAGAGAAGGAAACCACGTGCCTTGGTTTCATGGCAATCGGAGAAAGCGACATCGACAGCGAAAGCGACTCCGACAATGAGGTAAACCTGGATTTACAAGAAGCTTTTAATGAACTTTTTGAGATTAGTAAATCACTTAGGGTAGAAAATAAAAGCATTAAAAAGAACCTTAGTTTTCTTAGAAATGAAAATGATAGGTTAGAAAAATAACTCAAGGATATAGAGACTAGTCCTAAGGATAATAACCTGTTATTAGAAAATCAAGACCTCATCAATGAAAATAATAAATTGATTGAGGAAAATAATAGTCTAAAGTTAGAAATTTATGATTTAAAGACTAAGATGGATATTATAGAAAAAGAAATCGCATGTCTTAGGAAAAATTCTAACAAATTAATCAACAAAGTTGATAATTTTTATAGCCCTAAGGTTGAGAAAGGATCTCCATCAAGGAGACCTTCTAACAAATCCGGATCCAAGCTCACTTGGATACCGAAGAAAAAATTAGAATCTTGTTTTGTAGGGTTCAGGGATGACTACAACATAAAGGACTGGACCTACAAGCTCAAGGCTAGTCAACTCGAATTGGGAGAACCAAGGAGTATACCAAGGAGGAGAACAAGAAGACCGACGAGACGGCGAACAAACGACGGACCCGCTGCACGTCGACCACCAGATTGGAGACCGGCGCCAATGCCCGGGCCTCCAAGCTACGGATGGGAGCCCCATCCGATGTGGCATCCACCACCACCATTCGGGCCATTTTATTGGCCATGGTAGGTGAGGTAAAAATTCTTAACCCTATCTTATTATCATAAGCATTTAGATAGGGGGAGTTAAAAAATGATGAGCTAATTGTCAATTTTTAAGGGGGAGATGTAAGGTAGCTAAATTTCCTTTAGAAAGGGGGAGAAAAATAATAGCTATCGCATTGTTACAAAAAGGGGGAGGATATTACCTTTGTTAAAAGAAACTCATAGAAGAGCATGTTTTAAGGGGGAGTTATAGGAAATGTAAAATCAATTAAACCTTTTTGATAATGTCAAAAAGGGGGAGGATTTTTATGCATTATTATTTACGGTTTTGTCATCATCAAAAAGGGGGAGATTGTTGGTGCTAGAGCATCCCGATCATTTGTTTTGATGATAACAAAACACATGTTATTTAACATTTGCAATTTGAGTCCTAGATTTCAGGTCAATTGCAAATGTGGACGTGTTTAGACGGAGTTCAAGCTCGCATCCAGGACGGATTGGAGGAGCTTGACGGAAAACACAAGAGGATCGCGTGGAGCGAAAGATTGGAGATGGAAGACAAGAAGAATAGGATAGATTCTTTTTTATCCTTTCATGTATCTCTTGTATTTATTTTCTTGCTCTTTTTGATTCCTTAGAACATTATGTTAAAGAGCCTCAAAGTACCCTAAAAGTAGTCCTAGGAACACCTGCACAACCCTAGGATACTTAGGTTTTCTGTAGAATACTTAGAAAACCAATATAGGGCTCAAACAGCATTTCCAGACGTCTAATCCCAAAATCAGACGTCTGATAAAGTATTTTAAGACGTCTGACTGTTGTTTCAGACGTCTGATAACTGTTAGCCTGGACATAGTTAGTTCTGTCTGATGAAATCAGACGTCCAGACCTTAGACCAGACGTCTTAGGAGACGTCTGATGACTTTGCCAGACGTCCAATTAGTGGACCGTTGGCTGGCTTAGAAAACACTCAAGATTATGACCGTTAGAGCCTTATCAGACGTCCATAGGACTTACCAGACGTCTGATAAATGACCGTTTTGCCTCGGCTGACCCAAAATCTCTTCTCAGAGATTTTCTAGCCGTTGCAACGTTTGGAAATCAATTCCCACAGTAAAAGTAGGTTTCCAGACGTCCAGACATAGTACCAGATGTCCTGTATGTCGTATGATGGACTTGCACAAAAACCCTGTTTAGATCTGATTCAAGTCAGGGAGAAACCCGCATAGAATCAGACGTCTGACCTTGAAATCAGACGTCTTAAAGTGGCCTTCCAGACGTCTGATGCCATAGTTAGACGTCTGATGACCCTGTCAAATGCAATCATTGTCCTGATTTCGGCCTGATTCTCTTGAGCTTTGTTCCCAACGGCTATAGAACCCTTTCTAAGCCTTCCAAAGCCTTCCTAAGGCCTCTATAAATAGAGGGGAGCCTTTGCAACACAGAAACACACTTGGATACACTTAGACACACAAGATATACACCTAGAGAGACCAAGATACACTAAGATCAAGTATTTCCACTCTCTTGTGTCCAAGAAGCACTTGCTCTCTAAGCTCAAGCTCCATCATCTTGAGTGCATCATTCCCTTCGCGCACCCGCTCTCCCGCCGTTGTCTACGAGAGCGACATTGCGCCATTGCGTGGCTCACGCACCCGCGTCATCGTCGACGCACTCCTTGCAAAGGGGAGTTTCCTATCTCCTATAGAAGCTAGGTTTAATTTTGTTGGCTCTATAGGACTGTTGTTTTATTTTATCTTTGTCTTTTGGTTGGGTATTCGCTTTGCGAATTCCCGTCTCCTTCGTGGGACAAAATCCTTCTCGTGGAGAGAAGGGGTTGAGGAATGCTACCCTCGTACTTGTAGCGTGGTTGTACTGAGGTTGAATCACCCTCGTTTAAAGTGATTCGTTTAGTGGATTTTGATCAACTTGGTTGATCGGAAAATCCTAACTCGAGAGGGTTAGGTGGTGGTTTTCACCCGGTTTGGGTTTCCACCTAAAAATACCTGTGTACATTGTTCGATTGATTTTTGTGAGATTGCTTTATATTTTATTTCCGCATATTATTACGTCACCCCTCCTAGTAAGGGAACCTTCACTTATGTTCACCTGGTCTTTCCTGATATGTGTAGTGTGAACCAAGTTTACTTAAGCTCTCAAGTAAAAGCAAACCAACGGATCCTGTACTGGTGTCTCAGGTACAAGAATACATCCTTAGTTAGGAGAGATTCTGATCTATTTTGTCAATGCTTTAAGTGAATTAAGCCGAGCCTGAGCGAATCAATCTTCTGTGGCCTGGAAAGTCTTCAAAACAGAGGTTGAATATCTATACACTTACTGTATTTTCTTTTTGCTTCAGCTTTCAGATCATTACTAAACACCATTTATTATTATTTTTTTTTTCTTTTTTTCTTTTTCTTGCATATTTATAAATATGTGGGAATTTTATGATACCATAAAATACCCAGATCCTATGGATGCCAATCCACCCCCCCATGCCAAACAATGCTATGTCCTCATATGCATGCAGGGAAGGGTAGAGAAAGGACGAAAGATCGGGTAACGAGAGCTGAAGTGCAGGGTATACAGCAGGGTGGTAGGGTGGGTGGATGGTGGGTGGTGAAAGATCTGGCATTTTCTGGGACGAGAGTGTCCCAGGCGGAACAGAAAACAGGTCAGGAAGAAGAAGTTGGCCCTTAGATTGGCCAAAAAGAGGGGCTCTTTGGATAGATGGATCCAAAAGGGAATAGCCCCAGTGAGTAAGATGTGGGCTCAAGGTCCCAGTGTGGAGTTACAAATTCGCCTGATTTGGCGGGAAAGAAAGGGCAATCCGATCTTCCAGAGTGTGGACCGGCGGTGAGTAGCCCGGCGATGACTCAGACCACGAGGTATGGGAAGCAGAGAAAACCTCGTCAGAAGTCTGGTCAGGAGAAGGTACGGGAATAGGGAGGGATTGGGGAACGTCACAATTTGTGTTGGTCAGGCAGTCATCAGTGTTTATAGGTAATTCGCAGCAGTCCGAATAGGTCCCAAATAGTCCGATACATGCACTGATAGTCATGTCCTCGTCAGATGTGTCATCCTCGATGCAATCGCAATCAAAGTTCTTGGCTACCTTGAAGATGTTCAGCTTGATCTTTTTAAATCCAACGGCAATCTCAATTCAGCCTGACTCGCAGTCGATAAGGGCGCAGGATGTGGCCAAGAAAGGTCAACCAAGGGTGATCGGACAATCAGAAAGTGAACTAGGAACTTCCATATCTAAAACAGGAAAGTCAATAGGAAAACAAAGACTGTTGACCCTAACCACCACGTCTTCCACCACACCCTTCGAAATTTTGACAGAACGATCTGCCAACTGTAACGTGACAGGGGTGGGTTTCAGATTTTCCAAGGAAAATTTTTCGAGCATGATGGTCGGTATGAGATTTATGGAAGATCCTAGATCAAGCAGGGCACGATTAAAATTGTATCCTTGGATGCTACAGGAAATCAGTGGTGTGCCAGGATCTTTCTACTTCGGTGGTAGGTTTGATAGTATAGCACAACTCGATGAGGTGAGAGAACCACCGGATTTTTACTTTTCTTTGACTGTCACCTGGGTGTTGTGTAGTCTTTGAAAAATCGTGCGACAGTAGGTATGTGGTCGATAGCCTCGAGTAGGGGTACCTTGATTTCTACATCCCTGAACAAATTACGCAGGTTATCAAAGGCATGCGTATCTTTCCTTTTGCCTTTTGGCTCCCTCAGTAGACCTCAGGGAATGGGACTGATTCTGGCAATAATTTGGGTGTATCGTCCTCTCGCGAATGCGGTGCGCATCCCGAATGAGTGGGCGATGAAGAAGAAGATAGGCCAAGATCAGGTCGAGGCGGATCAACGGTCTGCTTACCGCTCCTCGTAGTGATAGCATTGGACGATGCGGGTCCAGTGGGATCATATCGCGGAGGAGGGTTCACAATGGGGACATAAGAGTGCGGTGCTGCAGCGGGATTAGCCTGAAATCCTGGTGGGATGCTCGGAGCTTGCAGAATTTGATGAACCTGTCCCTGAGAAGGTTGTACCTGTGGTTGCGGACCACGGGGTATGAAGTTTCCCTGGTTGGGAACAGGTTGGGCGGGAAGAGTGCCCTGAGATCAAGTCACCATGCGTAGTTGACTGATCTCAGCATTCTACTGCGCCAATTGGTACTGAAGAGAGGTCATGTTCTCTTCATGGCACTTTGACATATCTGTCATCATTCGCATCAATTTGTCAAGAGGACTTGATGCGTGTTCAGTTTGTGGTATGCAAGGGCTTAATAGCGAATTCGCCATAGGATTAGACTGGGCCCTTGGGATGACGGGTGCGGACGGTCGCATTGGTCCACCTGCAGGATTTTGGCATTACAGGTTGTTGGATCATGTGAAGTTCGGATGACTGCGCCACCCTGGGTTATACGTGGCAGAGAACGGGTTGTTCCCCAGGGCGCAAGCATCTTCTATGCCAGAAGACGCGTCCGCATGTAAGTATGCATCCGAGCACACGGAGGCTTGGTCCTCCGTGTCGAAATACTGGCTCGCAGAAGCCAATTCCACATGACTTACCAAGTCGCTTGGCACGACACTCGGCAAGGAAGGTCTTACAGGGTTCCTCGGGATAAGCCTGGTGTTGGAAGAATTGGAATTGTGACGAAGTGGTGAGGTAGGGGTGTTTGCCATGTTTGTGGAGGAGGAGGACGATTCGGCTTGTTTTCTGGATTTAGCAGTCAATTCAAACAATTCAGGGTTTTGTGACCTCCTCCCAAACATGCACTACCGCAGGAAGAGTTGGGGAGATGAGAAGGGGAAAAGAGATGAGAGAAATGACGTCGCAAAGGTACACTTGATTACAAATCAATACAGTCAAGTTCCTAACCTCTACAGTGTGCCCTTCGACCTAAAGATCTAAGTTACCTACTATCACGAACTACGAAACTGAATGCGAGCACCGCGAAACTACCAGGCCAGATTGAAAGGCCATTTGCCCCAGTCTTAGACACCCGATAGCACGCGGGAACTCTCACCAGCACGTAGATGCTACACGCAGGTAGTTTGACCTCCAATCCTTAGTAAGGGTCAAGTTACTACCAATTTTAATTAGAGGCTTAGGGTCAAGTGCTTTTGGAATGTGAAGGGCGTTGTTTACGGGTAATGCCCAAGTGATTGATTTTAAGAGAGTGTGGAAAACAAGCATGCAACGAGGAAATCTCCCTGAATTGAAGTTCTTAACTGGTGAATGGTTTTTAGAGTTCAACCTTAAGTAGTATGAATTTTAGGATTTTGCTAAATTACCAATTCAACCAATCTCCGGGTTTTTGTGAGAATAAAGTTTTCTTTCTAAGCCCAAGAAACCCTTCTTCAATATCAGTTAGTTAATGCATACTAAAATGCAATGGGCTACCCTAAATGGAGATTTCTATGTGTGGATGTACGAATCAGTTTTATATTAGTGTGAAAGGGAGCCAAGCACTTCAATTCAAGTGCTCCCAATCACCAAAAAATGTCCACACACAAGGCTCAACCAACAGATAAAGAAACTAAAATTGTTGGTGTTGAAATGTTCGGGATCAAATCTTAGGCAAGCTGAAAAGTCGTGGTGGGGTTGGAATCAACTCAATTCCAAGTCTCCCCACCAAAAATGTGATCCCGAATTTGCAGGTAAATGAGGCAAAGAGGGGTGCAATCAATCTTTTTATTTGCCTTAA